>OU015523.1:114602245-116018164 GCA_907165065.1 Caprimulgus europaeus
ACACGCTAATTTCTTTAGCATAGAAATCACATGGGTTTAGTGATATTTATGTGATGGATTCATAGCAGCCTTAAAATAGTTTAATAATTACATTCTGTATGTTAGTTTGGATGTTTATTAACATACCAACTTAATTTACAGAAGCTCTGTTGGAAGTGACAGAAAGGAAAAGGATTATTTCAGTATAAGCCATCCATCAACAAATATGCAGAAGTCACTGAGAGACAATAAAACCTATGAAAAAATCCCTAAGACATAAGCAATAAGAGAAGAATGACATTTGAAGAAGAGCCTTTGCAAGAGGGAGTTCTGTTTGTGAAAATCAGACAGGTATAAAATCTACCTGAGGATTCTGAAGGTGCCTAACTAGTTTACTTGCAGGAGGTGATAAATCCTGACATAATACAGACATAGATGCAGAATGCTGTTTTTAAATATTTTCTTTCTAGTCTAAACTGGAGACTACTCTTTTCTTAAGCAGCTTACGAGATCACTGAAGGGAAGAAGAGAAGGAGCTTGGATTTAATAGGATTTGCCAGGTAAACTGATTGATAAGTTATACTGTAGGCTGAGACCTGGTCTAAAAGTGAAGAATTATAAGAATTTGTACTGTAATAGGAGACCTGAAAATGAAACGTAGTGCTCTGAGAGAATACAGAAAGGGGATAAGGGTGCCATTAGGCCTATTGCTGTGACAATTACAAGTTAATCTTTCTGTGTCTGTCTTGAATGATGACAAAAAATAATCATAAGCTCATAGAATCGTTTTGATTGGAAAAAAACTTTAAGACCAAGTCCAACTATTGACCTAATACTGCCAAGTCCACCTTTAAACCATGACTGTAAGCACCACATCTACACATCTTAAACACCTCCAGGGATGGTGACTCCATCACCTCCCTGGGCAGCCTGTTCCAATGCTGGATAACCCTTTCAATAAAGAATTCTTTCCTAACATCCCATCTTACTTTGATGCAACTCGAGCCCATTTCCTTTTGTCCTATCACTTGTTAATTGAAAGAAGAGACTGACCCTCACCTCTCTACACCCTCCTTTCAGGTAGTTGTAGAGAGCTATAAGGTCTCCCTTCAGCCTCCTTTTCTCCAGGCTAAAAAATCCTGGTTCTCTCAGCTGCTCTGCATCAGACTTGTGCTCCAGACCCTTCACCAACTTCATTTCCCTTCTCTGGACACGCTCCAACACCTCCATGTCCTTCTTGTAGTGAGAGGCCCAAAACTGAACACAGTACTCAAGGTGCGGCCTCACCAGAGTACAGGGGATCAATCATTTCCCTGGTCCTGCTGGCCACACTATTCCTGATACAGGCCAGGATGCCATTGGCCTTCTTGGCCACCTGGGCACTCTGCTGGCTCATGTTCAGCTGCTGTCAACCAACACCATCAGGTCCTTTTCTGTCAGGCAGCTCTCCAGCCACTCCCCCCCAGGCCAGTAGTGTTGCATGGGATTGTTGTGACCCAAGTGCAGGACCCAGCATGTGGCCTTATTGAATCTCATTTATCTAACACTAGATAAGGTATGCACAAAAGAAAACCTATTTTTTTAAAGCTTTCTGCTTATGTTTTTCTGGAAACTCATAATAATGTTTAGCATTAGTGCAACAGCTTTTAGCATGGCATAGTCTTTCCTTTGTAGCTATTGCAATATAAAAATAATACTTTATGGTTAGCAGCATGAGGATGGTTTCTTGGTTAACTTGTTTTTACTTATAAAAATAAAATGAAAAAGTCTCTTGTCTGTGATCTTGTCTGCAATTAAAAAAAGAAAAGACTCTTAAACTTCATATCATCCATTTCCTCTGTTGCTATATATCATGCCACAGTTGCTTTGGCTGCTATATTGTGTCACATTGATGTAAGGATTTATTAAAAATTATTCTAGTTAAAACAGGCAAGTTATAGAAAAATATAAGCTCTCTAAAGCATAAATTTGAGTTTGC
This sequence comes from Caprimulgus europaeus, assembly GCA_907165065.1. Next base: position 114,604,203 of record OU015523.1, read on the forward strand.
ACTCTTTGAAGGGTTACAGGAAACCGTCCTTGTTTTCCGCTGGGACAGAGCTAGTTTTCTTAGTAAGTAGAATAGCTCTGTGTTTTGGTTTCAATATAGGATTTGCTATGAGAAGAATGTTGCTAACATATCAGTGTTTTCAATTGTCACTGGAAGATGAAGGACCTTCCACTTTTCCCATGTTTTGCTAGTCTGCAGGTGCAAAGAACTAGGGAGGGGAATAGTAAAATTAGCAAACTCAAATTGGCATTTGGATATGCCAGTGGGATATTCCGTATCATATAATGTCATGTTCAGTGTATTAATGAGGCTCTCTCAGGTTCTCTCTCCCGCTCTCTTGGGCTCTTGATCTTCTGGGGTTGTAGTTTTGGTTTCAGGATTGTCGCTCCTCTGGGATTGTTATCCAGGAACAGGCCTGGCTTGGTTGGCAAGTGGTGAGCAATTGCACTGTGCATCACTCACTTGTATATTCTATTATTACTAATATTACCATTATTTTATTATTACTATTATTGCCATTATTATTGTAATGATTATTTTAAATTTTAATCTGATTATTAAATTGTTCTTATCTCAACCTACGAGTCTCCTTACCTTTACCCCTCAAATTCTCTCCTCTGTTCCCTGGGCAGGGAGAGTGAGCTGTTTGGTGTTTGGCTGCCAGCCAAGTTAAACCACCACAGAAACAAATTGTGCATTTTGTTTCATCTTAAATTTAAATTATTTTATGTTTTCTCTACAATTTTAGTTTTTGATGGCCTGAAATGTGATAAGGATTGTAGAAACTGCTTTTGGTCACATTTCAGTTTGACAACTGAAGGGTGGATAATTGGAACTTCTGTAATCTTGCATAGATTTAAGATTTACTTTTTTGACTCAAGCACATTAAGTGAATATTCTGTTTAAATAACTTGCAGAGAAATAATTAACAGTGCTGACATTTAAGTTGCCATTCAGAGTTTCAGCGTTAGCAATTGGGGAGATGACACGGGAGTTCACATTACTCTCCTGCATAAGAATGTATTAATATAGAATGTAACACTACATTGGTTATATTAAGATGGTATTTTCAGGTTATGCTTGGATGATCATGTACTTTGCCCTAACTAATTTTATTTCTTTTATCCTTGGGTTCACCGTTTATTTTTCTAATGATGTGAATGTCATTATTTTTAGAATTGGTATTGGAGTACAGTGGTAGAGCAATTAAAATGTATTGCTGTGTTGCCTTCTGTAGAAGTTCATTATGAGGCCTGAGCTTTTTGGCTTGTCTGGCAAAATTAAGCCCTCATTTGACTTGACTGTAGAGGGGTATTTGGTCAGTCAGGTTAGGGATTCAGAGGCAGGCAGATATGATACTGGCTATGTCACTCTCTTGGTTTTCTCTAGAAACAGAAAGCTGCTGTTTAACAATCTAACATCTAAACTCAACCTTCTGACCTTGAGAGTCGTCATTCTATTTAGAGTGCAAATAACAGTAACACAACATTTGCTTACTTTCTTTGCCTTCTGCAGGCTTTTGATTGTGTAGGTGCTCGAGGCTGAGTTTGGGCTGAGCAAACACTGCACCTCCTTGAACATCAAGTTCTGCTTAGCAGTTGACAGTTGACAGTGATGAAGCTTTGGTTAGTATAAGTGCTCCTTGCAGAGCCAACAGCAGTGGAAACTTTGCTTCAGCTTCCTGGAAAAAACAAAAGCAAGCAAGGCTTTCCTGTAGAATTTGAGCTAACAGAAATACTCTACATTTTCTAAAAGGTGAAAAACACTCATCAGCAGAGGAACCAGATGATTTATAAGGGTAGAAGCTTGATCCTTGACTTTCCCTCCCAACCTGAACATCACTACCTCATAAGGCCACATTACAACTTTATCACAGGCATCACTAATTATTATATTGTAAACATTATGCTCTTAATCAAAAGAGCAACTGGTCAGATATAAGCCACAATCAATTTAGTTTTTATTGAGAGTAGCTGATCAAATTAGAGGGGAAGAATGTACAGGACCCATTGGGAAACACACAGACACACACATGTATGCAAACATACACAAACACAAATGTGCACTCTGAATCAATCTTACACCTGTTCTGGGTGATTGATTGGCCAGGGCAAAAGATTCTTGGAGAGGCATGGCTCTTGAAGCATCCAATCTCCCAACTCAGGTGTGGCGAGAAAAATACTATAGCTGACTGACCTCTGCCCTTCCTTAGCTTTGGGGTTGCTTGGCCAAGTTGCTGCTGGACATTTCTAGGGTGTTAGGCAGAGTTCTTCTCAAAGCATCAGCTCTTGCTGACCTTCCTGGCTGATCTTGGCTAAGCCTTCTTGTGTTGGGGGCTGTGTTTTTCCTCACTGGTACATTCACTGCCTTCTTCTCTACTTGCTGGTTCCAACCTGACCTTGACCAGGTCTCAAGGCAAAGCAATGAAGATACCAACAGCAAAGACAATTTATATCCAGGGAATGGTTTTCTGATGCTACAGATATCAAAGGCTGATTTTACTTAGGCTTTGTAAAATTTTATGGTTTTCTCATGAATAACTGGATAGGGTTTGAGCCAGTTTTTCAGTAACATGAGAAGGAGCATTACTGTTGAATTTCAAGAACTTCAACCTCTCATTAGTCAGCTTTTCCACTGCCCTTCCTAGGAAATAACAATTAGTTCTGTTTTTCTTTTGTGTGTATACTTTAGAAGCTGATACCATTACTGTAAAGTGGTGACAAGAAAGTAGGAAAGAAGTCACCCTGGTTTTATTTCTGTCTCTGGCCTTTGAGCAAAGAGATTTATTTTCTGCTTCTTTCTTCCTATCTAAAACACAAGAATTGAGAAAGGATATAGCCCTGTAGCAGCCCTTGCAGACTTCAGCATGGTGTGTGAAAAACACCAGGATTAAGGGAAGAGCTGAGAAAGGCTGAGGAAGGACTAGGTAGATGAAAGAATAAGGGGAATGGGAGCAGCGCTGGTGCAGACAGGGTAGATACAGAGCACATGTGTGAAGAGAGCTGGGAGAAGAAGCAGTTTGCTGTAAAGAGGAATGAGATTCTGCCAGTATGGACCAAAACCATCCTTTTATATTTGGAGCTGTTTGGGATGCTAGTTGCTAGCTGTATGCACACTGGTGCTGCCTGAAGGAGCATTCAAAAGACATATTATATCCATAATACAAAGTTTATGCTTTTGGTCCAGTTTTATGATGTACCTGTGTAGTGTAATTATTGAGTCTGTTGTATGTACAAGCACACTGCCTTTCATGGCTCCATTGCTGCTGAAGCAGGAAAGGATTACAGGTCAGCTGAAACAGAAGACTGAACAAATACGAAAGGAGGATCAATCCTCCTTTCAAACTTTTGCAACAGGTATGAAGAAGATTTGAATGGCGAATATTGTTTTATTTCCAGAACTTCATTAGCTACTCTCATAGTGTTCCATGAAAACTAGATATACTGTGGACATAGGTCTGCAGAGAAGATCTTGGCTCAGTAAGAACTCAATTGTTTTCTAAATAACTAAATAACATGGTTATTTAGTGACACGAGAGGCACCATAGAATTGTTCTGTAGTGATCCTTTCACAATCTTGAATACTCTGCCTTGAAACAATTCAGTTCTACCTCTTTAAAATCTTCCATATCAATCCTTCACAGCTATCTTGCACATTCTTATAGATCCCATAGCGGCTTTCCAATACCTGAAGGAGCTACAGGAAAGCTGGGGAGGGACTTTTCATAAGGGCAGTTAATGACAGAACAAGGGGAAATGGCTTTAAGCTGAAAGAGGGTAGGTTTAGATTAGATATTAGGAAGAAATTCTTCACTGTGAGGGTGGTCAGACACTGGAACAGGTTGCCCAAGGAAGCTGTGGATGCCTTCTCCCTGGAAGTGTTCAAGGTCAGGTTGGATGAGGTTTTGAGCAACCTGGTCTAGTGGAAGGTGTCCCTGCTGATGGCAGGAGGGTTGGAACTGGATGATCTTTAAGGTCCCTTCCAACCCAAACCATTCTACGATTCTGTGATTTTTGTTTAGGAACATTCAGATAAAAAATTAGCTTTGACTAGAAATGCTATATTCTGCATCCCCTACCATCTCAGGAAAGGCTCCAGTTTTATTCCTTTTCTTGTGCCAGTTACTTTTCAAATCTAACTGTAGAATAATTAAGTTATTGACTTTAAGGGTCATCTTAAAAAACTTCTAATCATACGCCATAAAGACAGAGGTTTGCATATGAGATCAGTGTCCAAAATGCCCTTGTTTAGTCTCTTGTGCTAACTGGTTTTGTATTCTTGACTAATATCTGATTGTTGTAATCTATTATTGAGTGAATGTACTTTTCTTTATGAATAGCTTGTTGTTGTCCTACAGTCCTCTGGGACAAAGGCAGCTGCATACATATAAGGTGATATTAGTATTTTCCATCTCACCAGGAAAAGTCCACAGCTGGGGAGATATTAAAGCAATATTTTCAGCTCTCCACATTCCCAGTAGTTTAAATTGAAAAACCAAATATAAAATTGCTAACTAAAAATAGCTTCTCCTCCTTGATTCATAGTATTATAAAGAACCTCTTGCATTACCTACTTCTCTCAAGGCCATAATGATCTTAAAGGCCAATTCTAATGATCTTTATATCCAGATTAGATTTTATTGACTGAAACAATGGCACTCTTCTGGAGATTTTCTTCAACAGGCAGATAGAGCACACTGGTGTATTTTTTTGGGTCATTGTCCAAGATTTTCTTTTACTTCGTTTTATATCTCCTACCCCCAAAATTCCTCTTCCTACATAATGTATAGACCAGTGAGATGGGGTCAGCCACACCTAAATTTCAGCAATTTTCCTGAAGCATTTCATGTTTCATGCCAAAACCACACACTTATGTCAATGGAACTGTTCAGTAGGATAACTCATCACCTGAAGTATCAGAGGATGCTTGAAAGCAGTCAGTCTGTGTGGATTTTAGGACTTCTTATATATGGTTACTGCAAAAAAATAAACTATCAAGGCCAAATTTATACAGTCATAACCTCTAGCAAATAGAGAAGGAGAGTCATTCTGCGAACTCATGAGTTCTGGACTCAACTCTGAACTTGTCATAGGTTTCATATGCTTTTCAGCAAATTATTTGGTTTAATTTCCAGGTATGGAAAATTGATATAATATGAACTACATTCTCATTTGTCTGTCTATCCTTTATCTTTGGCTGGTGCAGCAATAACCATTGTACATGCAATATTTAGGAAACAGAGTCTTGGCTTGGTTAGCAAGTCCTCCCATTACATTCAATAATTCTCTTGGCTGGGACTCAATAACTCAGTGGCCATGACATTAATTATTCATATACATTATTCATTCACAGATTGTTCTTCTTACTCACTTCAGCAAAAGTAGTTTAATGAAATTTCATCTTGCCTGATAGAGAAGGATAAATCTAAGCCAAATGAATGTTTCTGTTAATATGCTGTAATGAAAAGGCATTCTGCATTCTCATCCTGTTTGCCAGTGTGGTTCAACACATTTCATTGATCATTTTACAAAATGACTGTTAGAGGTGTATTGAAATCGGAGGGATTGCATTCAGATTATCAGAATCAGTGGGATACGGGAAAATTTATATGGCTTTTAAGCTTTACCACATCTGGAAATTAAGTTTTTAATATGCTTTTCATTTTTTTAAAAAAATTTAAATAATATTTTATTTGTGTAGAAACGTTGTGAATATCTTTGTTGCAGTTTAGCATCTTTGTGCTAAAAAGCAGTCAGTTTTGACCATTTAAGATTAAGCTGCTTTGATGGTTCTTGTTATAGAGTGTAAAGGGCTTTTCCTGCAGAGTTTTCTGCTGGAAAAATTCCACAGGTCAAAGCATCAACTGACATGCTGATGAAGATTTTTTTGTGTTCTTGCATTTTTTCAAACCTTGGGGAAAAAAAGCTCGTGTTCTTTTGAGGTGTTGAATTCTTTATCAGCGCATAGAGAGTAACCATATTTTCAAATTTACAGCGTGCTTTCCAAAAAGATTCACAACATTGCTCTCCTTTCCTTAAGCTTTGGGAAGTGGATGTTACTCTTTTTTTGAAGAGCTCTCCCAAGCCACATGGCTAGTCATCTGTTACTGCCACATGGAGCCAAATTTGTGAACAGTTCTGTTTCTGCCTCGTGCATCTTTTCAGGGTCTAGTAGGTTATTTGTCATAGTTACAAAACTTGACGTGTTGTCGTACAAATGGTGGACTTGGAGATATCTTCTATCACTTTTAGTGTGTACTCAGGCTTATAGTTCCACATCCTTCTCACTATCTGGAAAGACAGTTATTGTTGGTATGTGTTTGGTATGTGCATAGTTTGTGTAAGGCAGAGTGAAGTGGCCTAAAGTGAAATCCTTGAATCTAGAAGAGGATTTTACTCAACTGTATTTGAAAAAATGCCAAAATGAATCACTGGTCAATTGATAAAACATTATTTCCTTATTAAGCAGTTACCTTTTCCAACTCCCTTTTTGTTGTCTTTCCTTTTGCTTCTATAATCCTTGTGCTATTAGCTTCAGTAAAGACTAATTGACTGTTGCTACTAAGGATTTTTCTCAGATCTCAGATCATTCTGTGTTGGGTTTGTGTGGGGTGGTACGGTTTTTTTGCGGGGGAAGGGTCACCTTGTGAGAGCGAAAAGCTACCCTGCCTGATCCAAGGCGGGGACCCCCCAGCCCAGGCTGGAGACAATGAGCACTAGAGAAACGCCTCTATGAACCGGTATTTGTGCGGGAAAGGACTATCCTGAGAAGAAGTAGGTGGAAGAGAACCTGGAGGAGAGGCCATTGACCTGAACAAAAGACAACCATCGGCCTAAACAAAGGACAGACAGGGAGAGAGCTTTGTTGCCAGAGGAAAAGACAGAGACCCACACCCAGTTCTACCATATGGAGTAGGAGAAGACAAAGTCTCCTGCAGCCCATGGAGTCAACAGCGGAGCAGAGACCCACATATAGGCTATGGAGGACTCCACGCTGGAGCAGAGAAGTTGAGCCTGAGGGCAAGTGTGACTGAAATTGAGACCCTGAGAGTCACTCAGGGGATGAATCTACAGCCTGTGGATGTCCCCATGCCGGAGCCAGGAGCTGAGCCCGAAGTGGTCCATGACTCCATGGGAAGCTCACTTTGGAGCATCTTGTTCCTGGACTTCCATGCTGGGAAGAGCAACAGAGGTGAACTGACTGCACCCCCATTCTCTGCTCCCTGTGCCACTGCAGGGGAAGGTAGAGACGTTGGGCGCAAAGTGATTTGAGCCCGGGAAGAAGGGAGGGGTGGAGGGAAGGTGTTGTAAGATGTGGTTGTTATGTCTAATTAGATGAATGGAAAGGAATTAAATTTATTTTTCTTCCCCAAGTTTGAGTCTGTTTTGCCCCTGACCATAACTGGTGAGTGAGCTGTCCCTGTGCCCCCTTTGTTGTGTCTCCCATCCCATCTCACCAGGTGGGGGGAGTGAATGGTCCCACTGTGGGTCAAACCACCACACATCCCTTGTACCTCAATAATCCCTTGCAATGAGATGCATGAAAAAATAGTTTTGTAGTTGTTTAATTTACACAAGTCCAAACCTAGATTTTCCAACTATTTTATAGTCCTTTGGAGCCAATTGTGTGAGCATTTTTTATTTCAGTCAAGTCAGGTTCAATTGCATTATTTTTATTTCATTAACTATCTTTTCTATAGCAGTAGGTTCTGGGTGCCAAGTTGTGTTCTAGACATTTTAACAAGTTACTCTCTAGCAGCTGGTTCACAGTAGTTTCACATTTTTGTGTTCTTGATATGCAAAAAATGGGGAGTAATTTAAGATAGTTTAACCTTCAGTTAAGGAAGCTTCTGAGATTCCTCCCATAGAAATTTTATAATTTAAGAAGATGAATCATAGAATAATTTGAATTGGAAGAGACCATTAAAAGTCATCTAGTCCAACTCCCCTGCAATGAGCAGGGACATCTTCAAATAGATGAAGACAAAGATGAAGATGACGAACAGACAAAAGGAGGAAAAAAGGATATTGCAGTAATAACAAACTTGATGTGTATTCCATAATTTTTCCACTGGCTTTTTGAACCCAAGATAAATGATATGTAGGAAGTAAAGAAGAATATAGAAAAACTATGTGCAATTTTTTTACTTACATTATATCAATTTTATAATACATGTATTGCATAAAAGTATATTTGGTACATGTGTGTTTAAAGTACCTATACTTTAAAGCTGCAATTAACGTAAACACCTAGATGTCATTTAGGTATGCAATAGATTCCTCAAAATCTGGTTTAAAATAATGCTTTTTGCCTAACATTCTAGGTCAAATGAAGTTAGTCAGAGTCTCAAGACCATAAAGGTCTACACAGTAGTCCACCACTGAAATTTCTGACTTTGTCCCTTGACAGTCTGTGAGAAGAGATAAGCATTTCTAGGCCAAATTCATCTCTTCCCGATATGTATATCTAAAATGATGTTTATGAAACTTGCCTTCAGAGTCCCTATTTTTGTTAAATAACTATAAATGGAAGTTAGGATGTCTAGTTCATGTATAAAACTGTATATTATATATCTAAAGCTAAGTGAACTGTATCTTAAACTCAGGAACCACTTTTCACATCAATGTGATACTTTCCATTGGCTAAAGTAATTAGAATAGCAGCAAATGCGCACAGGCAGTTTGAATATATAGTCCTATTACTTAATGTGACATTCCTTTCTTTAAAAACACTGCTGCTAATAAAATGATATAAGGAATCTTGTCAAAACAATGTCTCGGGAAGTGAAAAATGTGATTTAATAGAATTTTGGTTCCTTGACTTGCTGGTAGTTTATTTTTTGGTTTTTTTTAAGACTACTTTTTTAATACAGTTTTCAATGCAGGGGCACAAGAAGTTCCCTGCATTCAAAGTAAGTACTTAATCCAAGCTTGAAAAGTAACCTTGTGACATTTCTAAGACCAAGTTATTCAAGCATTGTTTTTTTGGTTTAACTGTAGAGGTCTGTAACCTCTTGGAGGACCCTGAAACCAGGTGATTATTGACCGTTTATTTCTACACATTTGCTTTTGACATCTAAGACTTTATATTGGGATGTTTCTAAACAGCAGGTAATGAGGAAGCTGAAGGTTTTATTCTTAATTTAGAATTTTGGAATACTTTTAATGGAAGGAAATACTGAAACAAACCCATCAGAGAGTTCATTGCTCTGTGTATATCTTTACTTGTGAATTTTCAACAATAACCTGGAGTCATGAAGTCACTTTCTTTCTGTTGTATTATTGGCAAATCTTTTGCCAAGGTTGCAGTCATACGAATAATCAGTGGCTTAGATAATTCTGTACTAATCCATAGGTTCTTTTTCAAGAATCCATATATTACATATGTGTATTTTTCTAATAGTTTGAACAATCATTATCTTCTATAATATTATGGATTAGCCTATACTTTTGGCACAAAGCTCGTGTAAGTATATGCTGCTTTCTCAGATGATTATTCCTCTGTGACTGCCCTGCTTATTGAAATCCAAGGAGCTTTGTTATTTTTTGAAGCTCTGTAGCTACCAATAATGCAATGGTATGTGCCACTAAATGCTTTTGTTCTCATTTGGACATATTCCTCTGCCCCTGATTATTTTCCTCTATGTTTCATACATGCTAGCAGATATTTTCACAGAATCACAGAATCACAGAATATTAGGGATTGGAAGGGACCTCGAAAGATCATCTAGTCCAATCCCCCTGCTGGAGCAGGAACACCTAGATGAGTTCGCACAGGAAGGCGAACTCATTTTAAGTATCTTATGGTGTCTACCTTATGTTTGCTATGGTACCAGACATCATTGTTTAGGCACCCGAACTCTACCTTTTTTTCTGCTTGTCCTCAGCACACAGAACCAACAGTTTTTTGCTCTTTTGGAAATGGGATAAAAAGATCACTTTGGCCTTCTGATTTATGGCCTCTACAGCTCCATGGTTTACCTGGATGTTCCAGCATGCTATGGCTCCTCTGAAGCTCATGCACCAGCCCTCCATTCCTTTTCCATCCAGAAAGACTCACTATGCTTTATAACACTCTTTCCTTGAGGCAAGGGTGTTATAAAGAGAAAAGAAAGCTGTGTATCTTCTGTACAGTAAGTTAGGAATTGTCTGAAATATGTAACATTTTAAAATATTTTTTTTGAAATATATTTTCACCTAGAAAGTCTATGATTAATTTGCATCAATTTTATTCCTATTATTTATTTTTTCTCTGTTTTTCACCTTGTCCCCTCCATGCTATACTTATTTATTTTCTTTGTAGTGACTCTTACAGGATATGCACAGGATCTGAAACCATCTTCATTTGGCAGTTACTGTTAGATATCTTTTACTTCAGCAATAATACTTTGTGTAAGCTTTTAATTTTCTTAAGGTTTTCTTAAACGAGAAAGCAAGGCTTTTAAAAGACAGAGAAGAAAGGAGACTTGTGTCCTGATCCTTATTGCCTGTCTTCATATATGACTTAAAGACGAAGTGACTTCTAAAAACCTTCTTATCACTGGATTAGAGCCTGGAATATAAGTGCACACATAGAAAGAAGAGACAGTCTAATGGTACAGCGCAATCTAAATAGTTGGGTTAGACAAAGGCTCGAAAGAAAATCACAGATAATTAGTATCATGGTTACCTGGTGCCTGCTGGTTTTAGCTCGTGTTTCATCCATTTTTGCATAAACTTTTTTTTTCTAAAAAAAGGCTGTCTGGATTTCTTCATGTTACTTGAGGAAGGTGGAAAAATGATAGGTAAATGTGTTTAAATGTGTGGGGAATATTTCTTCATTACAAATCATTAGTCTCTCTAGTCTATATTGCCACCCAGCTGTGATCAAAGAAACTAAGATAGGGCTTGAATATTTTGCTTTTGCTTCTGTTCAAGAAACAGATTACAAGGTATTCTTTGTTTGCAAGGAGGAGAGAGTATGAACAGACTACAACACAAAGAATGAAGACAGGGCATTTGTAGCCTTAGTAGTCACAGTTTGTACTTGTAAAGAAAGAGAATTCCCTCAAAGGACTCAGGGGCTGTGAGATCCTTATCCTATAAGGCATTGTACTTGAACATGACAACTGTCTTTTGCTGCCTATGATAGCTCCTCTTTTCTCTCCTTACCTTTGGAACATCTAAGCTCAAGCACTTATATTTTAGTTACACTAAGTCCTACTAGCATCAAAATATCCAAGTGCCTTGTTCCCCGTGGTTTAATAGTGGATCAAAGTGTATATCAGTACATCAGATTCTGTGTTCAGCACTGAAATAGGACTGTAAGGGGAAAATGAACATATGTATATGATGAAATGCATGCTAATGATTATACAAATAAGTATATTGTAAAACTTGCATCCAGTTTCCAGGTTTATGAACATGCAGGCTTAGAGGGTACAGAGGAAAAAAATCATTACCCCTAATGATGTGAGTGAATAAAATGAATGAGTGAATGAGTGAATAAAGTGAGGACTATAAAATAAAGACAATAATGCACCAGTGTTTTGCTTACATTTTTTATTTCAGTTTTTTAGTTTTGTTGAAGTTACAAAGCAAAAAAAAATTGGTGTAGATTTTACCACAGCTGCAGAGTAGAAATTGTCTTGCCACACATGTATGTAAGATGTAGCACCTGTATAAAGGCAGCCAATTGCAGAAGTGTATTTGCTACCTTGCTAGCTGCATTATTTTGTCATGTGTTGAACCAACTATCGCCTTATGATAAAGTTAAAAAATAATTATGTCCTTGTGACATCAAATTCCATGAATACAAACTCCAGTGTTAATGGCCCATTTTTGCACAGTTTCTTTCAGATCACCTGCACTCTTAAATGAAGTCCTTTTTTCTATTTGTTCTTTCAGGCTCTTTTCAGAGTTTCCACACCTCATGTTAAGTTTGTTGAATGGCAATCTGGTTTCCTCTTCCAAATTAACTGTATATTGACTCTGAGATTAGGAGCTCTTGTGTTGTGATATGCCAGGATCTTCAGCACAGAAAAATGAGTCACACTGGTTCAGAATGTGTTCACTGCAATATAAAGAGTAATTAATCAAAGAGCTGTGAAGTTTGAAAGTGGATGTAAATGGTAACCATGAGTTGAGTTTTTCCAGAGGAACATTTATTTTTTACTTATGTTTGTGAAAATTTCACCTGAAAAATCACTTCAATATTGTGGGAAATATGCGCAGAAGGATTTCTAGGCCGCATAATTTTTTCTTAAGTTTAGTTTCTTAAAAGCAGAATACAAGTTTACAATTAACAGAGGATTTAATCTAGTCTTTCTGGTGATCTGTTTTTCAATGTCACCATTGGAGCATTGTGTCCTCAGTGGGCTGAATGCATCTATGTCAAGGACTACTCTGAAAGTACAGTGAAAGTCAGAAAAGTGGATCAAATAAAATAGTTACACTTGTGTGAATTCAGAAGTATAACATATAGGAATGATGCTGAATGTTTCATAGCACTTTCTGGATATGTAACATTGATAAAATTCTTTCACTCATATTTCTGTGAGCACTACACAGCAAGAGGCATTCCATTTCTGTGCTGCCACTGATAAATAAGTTGAATTATTAGGACTGAAGACATCAGAAGCAGAGAGAACTTGGCATGATTATCAAATCAATCTGCAGCAAGTTTTAGGACAAATAACAGTGTGGTCTTTCAAATATGCCAAAATAAACAGCTTTCATTACAGGCACCACGGAGACAATAAAAGGTGCATCCATACAGTGCTTTATGAAGTTTCTTTTCAGAATATTAGCTTTCAGAATATTAGTTTTCAGAATATTACTGCCCTTCAAAGAGAGAAACTGCCCAAATATCCAGGGATCAGGTTAGCAAAGCCAAGGCCCTGACAGAATTAAATTTAACCAGAGATGTCAAGGGCAACAAAAAAAGCTTTGGGGAGAAAAGGAAAACTAGGGAAAATGTGGGCCCTCTCCGGAAGGCGACAGGAGATCTGGTCACCCAGGACATTGGGAAGGCTGAGGTGCTCAATGACTTTTTTGCCTCAGCCTTCACTGGCAAGGGCTCGTGTCACACTGCCCAAGTCCTATAAAGCAAAGGAAGGGTCCAGGAGAATGAAAAGCCACCCACTGTAGGAGATCAGGTTTGGGAGCACCTAAGGAACCTGAAGGTGCACAAGGCCATGGGACCTGATGGGATGCATCTGCGGGTCCTGAGGGAACTGGCAAATGAAGTTGCAAAGCCTCTATCCATCATATTTGAGAAGTCATGGCAGTCTGGTGAAGTTCCTGCAGGCTGGAAAAAGGGGAACGTAACCCCCATTTTTAAAAAGGGCAACAAGGAAGACCCGGGGAACTACAGGCCGGTCAGACTCACCCCAGTGCCAGGCAAGGTCATGGAGCAGATACCCCTAGAAAATATGCTAAGGCACATGGAGAACGAGAAGGTGATTGGTGACAACCAACATGGCTTCACCAGGGACAAATCGTGCCTGACCGATATGGTGGCCTTTTATAATGGGGTTACAACATTGATGGACAAGGCTAAAGCAACTGATGTCATCTACCTGGACTTGTGCAAGGAGTTTGACACCATCCCGCATGGCATCCTTATCTCTAAATTGGAGACATGTGGGTTTGATGGATGGACCACTGGATGGAAAAGGAACTGGCTGGATGGTCACACTCAAAGAGTTGTGGTCAACAGCTCAGTGTCTGAGTGGAGAATGGTTGATGAGTGATGTCCCTCAAGGGCTGGCATTGGTGCTGGTGCTCATCAACATCTTTGTCAGTGACATGGACACTGGGATTGAGTGCACCCTCAGCAAGTTTGCCGATGACACCAAGCTGAGTGGTGTGGCTGACACGCTGGAGGGATGGAAACTTGACAGGCTTGAGAGGTCATAATGTTCAACAAGGCCAAATGCAAGGTCCTGCACCTGGGTCAGGGCAATCCCAAACATAAATACAGTCTGGGTGATGAGTGGCTTGAGACCAGCTCTGAAGAGAAGGACTTGGGAGTGGTGGTGGTGGACGAGAAGCTCAACATGAGCCAGCAATGCGCACTCGCAGCCCAGAAGACCAACCGTATCCTGGGCTGCATCAAGAGAAGTGTGGCCACCAAGTGGAGGGAGGGGATTCTGCCCCTCTACTCTGCTCTTGTAAGGTCCCTCCTGGAGTACTGTGTCGAGTTCTGGAACCCCCAACACAAGAGAGACATGGACCAGTTAGAATGAGTCCAGAGGAGGCCACGAGGATGATCCAAGGGCTGGAGCACCTCTCCTGTGAGGACAGGCTGAGAGAGTTGGGGCTGTTCAACTTGGAGAAGAGAAGGCTTCGGTATCTTATAGCGGCCTTCCAGTACCTGAAGGGGCCTGCAAGAAAGCTGGGGAGGGACTTTTTACAAGGGCAGGGAGTGATAGAACAAAGGGAAATGGCTTTAAACTGGAAGAGGGTAGGTTTAGATTAGATATTAGGAAGAAATTCTTTCCTGTGAGGGTGGTCAGACACTGGCACAGGTTGCCCAGAGAAGCTGTGGCTGCTCCTCCCTGGAAGTGTTCAAGGCCAGGCTGGATGAGGCTTTGAGCAACCTGGTCTAGTGGAAGGTGTCCCTGCTGATGGCAGGGGGGTTGGAACTAGATGACCCTTAAGGTCTCTTCCAACCCAAACCATTCTATCAGTCTGTGATTCTATTATGATCATATTCACAATTCAGAGGTGAATTGTGAATGTACCAGAGGGCAGGTGATCTTGGAGATGAATAGAAATGTGGATTCCTGAAAAGAGTAAAGCCAGTGAATTTCTATTACATAAGGGACTTCTAGGAATTCAGAGGTCTGTTTGTCTGTTTGTGCCCTTAAGGAGATCACAGTATCCAAATACCAAGCTGGTTATGAAGAACTGGGACTGCAGGGACATCTGGTAATTAAAATCACAACATAGAGTAGAAGGAGTCTACAAATGTATTGAGGGCTCTGTGCCTGCTTTGCTATAAGCCCTCCTGCCTGCAGAGCAGAAAGAAGATTCAAACTGGCCTGTTCATTGTTGGAGAAGAGACCATCCTGTTTGCAATTACATATAAAGAGTAGCTCACCTACGTGTCACCAGAATTACATTTGTCATCTCTGTTTTCCCCTCTGTAATAAATATGGCATAAAATATTTCCTATTAATAGCTCACATTCCTCTCATTTATTTGCCATATCCATTGTTTCCTCTTTTTTTCCTTGAGACAGGTTCAGTTACTTGCTGCGCGTTGCTGGAGTGCCGAGCAGGTTGGGGCTGAGGCACTGCAGTGTTCCTGCAGCACAACTAATGAGTAATAATAGTGCTGGTAGTAATAGAAGGGCTGGGTTGTTTAATACATTTGAAAGGGAACTGGTATAGCTGACTTAGAATGGAGGGAGTGCTGCCTGACATTTTCTGAGGAGACATTAATCATATTGTCTTCCTAGAAAAAGTAAGCAAAATAATAGAAAAAAAAAGAACTACAGACGAGTTAGTGCCCTTGGGGCAGGGAGAATATATAGCTCCTACTGTGAAAAGGTACAGGAGATCAGAGTGCACAGAGGTGTTAAATGGCTATTAGATATTAGAGGCTGTCAGAACAATGAACTGTTCTGGGCACCTTGATATCAAAAAGAGGTTGTGAAGAATTCAGAAATGAAAGAACAAACACCATTATGTGCTTAAAGATATACTTTATAAAAAAAAAAAAAAAACACAGAGCTAACTCACTTCTCTTGATTTATTTGTTATATTTTCTTTTGCAAAGTAATATATGGATCCAATTTAATAATAATGGTTTTCAGTTGAAAACTTCTCACTGAAGCAAATTTAAGACATTTGAGATCTATTTGCTTAAGTACCTTAAGCAGGCCTCTGAGAATCAGTGCAGAGGTTCCCAGGTGAACACTCAATGAAAGCCACTGATCTAATAATATAACTTTATACAACTACTCTGTACATTAATTAATGTCATCAGAGTTAAAACAGAGGGAGATAAAACCTACTGCACATATTCTGCTAGCTGGACAAAAAGCTTTCTGTTGCCACTGAGGAACCAGGGTCTGTTCCCATCTGCTGTAGATCTCTTCTCATCTGCAGTTATATGAAGGGCTTAATACATAAGATGGAGCATAATGGTTCAGTGTCATCCAGGCAGGGGACAGGACACAATCAGCTCAATCTGAAGAAACTCAGATATAGCTTATAAGGTATATCTTAAACTAGCAGCCAAAATGTTAACGATAATATCTCCTATAGTGAAATTTTGGCTGAGTTGATGTACGCTAATTGTTAGGGTAATTTGGAATTGGATTTGTCAAAGCGCTCAGCAGCATCACCTAAGAATCACTCCTGAATGACAAACAATTAGACTTACTGAATAACAAGTAGAAGCATTATGCTTTTTTTTTTCTTTTTTTAAATCTTCGATTTCTATGCTGTAGTAGGTACTGATGATGTCTAGCAATAGTAATTCAGGAACCTAATATAGTTTAAAAACTGTTCCAAGAAACAAAAATATACTGAAGTCAACTAAACGCAAACTTAGGAAAGACTGATTCACTAGGATTCACCAAATGAAGCTTGTGGCTGTTATGGTTTCATTTCTATAAACATATTTGAGAGCTTGAAGACTGTTTTCTACTCTGTCATTCAGAAAGCTTTGTACGTCTAGACTGACGGTGTAACATCCCGGGTGGTAACTGAGCACATTAATAAAAACATGGTGATTTATTTTTTGGTGTGGAATCTAATGATACAGCCAAAAAAGTCAAACTAGCAAATCACTGTCTCTGAAAAGGCTTTTTGCCATCTATACAATCTGTAGATAAGCCATTGTTATTTTTCTAAATATATGCAGGTGGACAGCAATTAAATAATTTTCAAATCCTTTCTATTCCTTAATTTTAATTAAAGTAACAGGTGCCTAATTTAATGAAATAGTTACATTATTGAAAGATGGTATTAGCACAGTGAGGTTTCTGTATTGTTACCTTGTCAAATGGAGATCCATCCTATTATGGTACTGCACAAACAATATCATTTCCACATGCAATTTAAAAAGCAAAACATCTTGCAGCTGACCTTTTATGGCTTCCATCGAGTCTGGCTCTCCCTAGTGAGGAATTCCACTTTCAGCTTCAGTGAGTTGGATGCTCTGGAAGCTTGATCTGATCAGACACTATTATGAAACACCAAATTTGTGTGTTAAAATTGAGAAAAAAGGGCAAATGACCACAGAAGTAGAAATGCCACACTTGATGGACCAGACTCTCATTTTATTTCCATCAGTTATTGCAATGAAGTGGAATGGCTTCAGCACAATTCTGCCACAAATAAACAACCATGATGTTATCACGGTTCAAGAGGAAGCACTGTCTAGTGAATAGAAAAGAAGTATTATTTAATCTTCTCATGATAGCCACTTATTTTCTGCATGATCTCGAGAAAGTGACTTAGTGTTTGTCATTCCATTTTCTTGTGGTTTAAATAGGTCACACTAATACTTTGCTATCTTGTTAGATTATTGTGAGGATACTGTAACATTTCTGAAGCACTTTAATACTTCCAGGTAAAAGGAGTAAATAAATGTGACTACATATTTTTTCTAGGTTGGATTGAAAAGAGGAGTTGCAATTGGCAGAAATTTATAATTTTGGTAGTGGGCATAATGAACTCTTTACATTAAAGTCTTGTGATGCAACTGGTTATGTGAAACATGATTGAGTGTATAAATGAGATCTCAATGTCTTAAAAGAGACTGATTAAATCTTTTTTAACTGAATGGGAACTATGGGATAATTCCTCTAGGATGTGGGAAATTCTGCATTATGGAGTCACTATGATAAAATGTACACTTGAAGGGTATGGGAAAAGCAGCTATAAGTCACGACTTAGTTTCTACTTTCTGCCTTCTTGGTCTTTTCACCAAGGTAGTTATTCAGATTTACAGTTGAATGTTATATTTTTTTTCAGTTACCAATAATATAAGGAATAACCTTTATACAAATCCCCCTTTTCCCTAACACACATGCAGTGGTAAAGATCGTGAGGGACAGGTCAAAGGGCTGTTATAAAACCAAATCCAATTACATTTCCTACTTTATCTAACCTAAATGCTTCTTCCTGCAGCTTAATCCTGTGACTTCTTATCCTGTCCATCACAGGAATGCGGAATGAGTTAGTCCTCTCCACTTTTGGCAATATTCAATATAAAAGCACAAAAACATGCTCTCTTTTCTTTCATTTAGGCTAAAGAATCTTGATTTTTATAACTACTTATGGTAGGCTGTATTTTTTGAGTCTCTTGCCATTGCCACTGCTCTCTTTTTGAGTGATTCTGCTAAACTGACTCCTTCAGTGGTACTGCCTGGGGTTCCAGTCTTTTTGGAAGCCAGTATTATATCTCAGGAGGGGGATAAAGGGACTGCAAATAACATAAGAAAAATTGTCTCACAGACCAAATTCTACTTTCAACCCCAAAATTACATTGATTAGCATAGCATAAATGAGAATATAATCTTATAATGTGAATATAATAAGACCCCAAGTGATGCAAACATAGCCTTTTTGTACCCTGAACAGTAGTTCAGAGCTGCTAAACCCCAATAGTTCCAATAACTATGATTTGGGATAAAAAAGCCTACAGATTTAATTGATCCTTTTGTTAGCTGTTTGCTTTTTGTCCCTTAGCATGCTGCTTTCTCTTTAGCTCTAGGGATTAGAAACTTAATTTGGCTCCTGATGAAGCCTGGAATTGCTACATTATTACTGTATTCAAAGAATCTGGAACTGCAAGAAAATCACTAAATATTACAAAATTTATGATTAAATTTAGAAAATTGCTAACATTAGTCATTTTCCTAAAGAATATCAATCTGACAGCCATTGATTTGTTAAATAAGTCTATTTGTAAATAAGTGTTGATAATCTATGGAAAAATTTAAAACTCAACTAAAAATAGCTTTCTCAGTTAGTTTCACACAGCAATAATTTCTTTGTCTTTTCTATTTCATTCAGAATGTTGAAACTGCAAGGTACATTTTTTACCTTTAACTTTCCCACTTGCTTTCAGGCTGCTGTGTTTCAAGTTGAAAGAGCCTATATATAAAACACAGAAAACAAAAGATAAAACATGAAGAATGTTTATTTCTGTAAGCAGATTTGCCTGCATATGCAGTTCCACACATCAGAAATGTTTATAACTTCCATAGGGTAGTTTTCCAACTGTAGGAGATATAAATCAAAAAAGCATGATTAAGATTACTTTTTGTAGTATTTTCTGTTTACTATTAATCTGTTTATGATTCTGAAAGGCTTGTTCTGAAGGCTGTTAAAATAAGTGGTAGACTTCCACAGGCTTTGGATCCGTCCTTAAATTAATAACATTGATGATGTATTTTCCCTTGGAAGCATAAGGTTAGTGCAGTATTTTTTGTGTCTCATATGGGCAAAGCAGTTGACTGAGAATTGCAGTTTGCCTATGCCAGTTCAATTTTAATAGAAAAATTAAATTTATGACTTATAGCTCCTCCAAAGCTGGTACATTTCTGTTGCTCAGCACTGGCCAAAATCTGTCCTGATATACAATCTATGAATTCTCAGAGAAACACTGAGATTTTACTGTGTTTATATCAAGGCAGAATTTGGCCCAATATCCTAAAGTTTACTTGTGTGCATTCTCAAAGACCAGTTTCCATCCATGTATGGAAATCCACACATTTTTTTTTTAGAAAATAATGATAATTTGCTAAAAATTTGACAACAATTTTGCATCTTAAATATATTCTAGGCTCTAAAGCAAATCCTTAGAACATCAATAATTCTCATAATATATAGAGACTATAAAAAACTTTAATCTAGGGAGTGTTGTCCTCTATTGCAGAGTATTTGCCACAGAGATAATAATAATAACTTCACAAATGTTTGTTTTCAATATACAGAATGCAAAAGCACGTTTGAAATCAGTGGAATTAGATGTCCGTAGGCTTTTTTGAAAATCCTGCTAAGTACACTAGCTGCAGTTTTGCACATCTAAAAACCCTGAAAATGTTGCAGCATGGCATCACACAAATAAAGAACTCTAGTGAGCTGTGAGATGTCTGCTGAGATGTATAGTAACATCTGTTAGTGCAAGGTGTCTAGTTCACAGCTTGCTGAAAAAGCAAATTCTACATCTGTGAAAAATAGTTTTGAGAACTGGCATGAGAAGTTAATACCCCAGAAATTTTATTGGAGCCGAAATTCCTCAATATTTATCTGCAGATAGACTCTAGGGGTCTAGAGGACTCTTGCTTGGTGACCTGTGATAGTCTGGGAGCTTTGGAGTTGGAAGTCCAACAGGCTTTCTTGTTTGGGGCATGATGAAGCTCTTAAGTACCTGAATGTAAAGGTAACTAAAATGCATGTTCTTTCATTAGTTAGCAAGCAATCTTCTGAAGAAGCAGTGAATTTAGCTGTCATGTTTAATCCTCTGTCGTCACAAGAGCTTGAAAGCTGAGGAGTCTGAAGTTTTTTTGAGTCTCTTGGTGGCTGCTGAGGAAGTAGGCAAGCTGGCATGAAACCAGGCAAGTATCCATCAAAAACGTAATGTAAATGAAAGACCCCAGTACAACAATTTGTTGCAGAAATTTTCTGACCAGATCAAGTGTCATTTACAGATTCTTTGTATGAATGAGAAGCACAATCAAAAGTAGCCTGCCTGTAGTGATGTATGAAATTATTAGGCACTAGAAATTCAGTTGCTCCAATTTAATCATGAAAGGGAAGAAAGAGTACACAGAAATGCATTTCTGGTCCATCTCATCTTGCTGTCTAAAGTGCTATACTTATGTGATAATGAAGAAAACCATGTCCTGCTGCTCTTCAAGCATACAGTGTGATAAGTTTGAAAGCTGAAGTGGAAGATAGGAAAACCCAAGACTCTCCCAAGCAAATGTCTTCAAGGTGTTTGGAAATATTTCAAGCTACTTGAATTATTTTCATGGTGTTCAAACAGCCTGTAATTGAAATTATTTGCAGACCAAACGTCAGTAAGTTTCTTGGTAATATATGATAGTTCAATCAACTGGTAGATGGAAGCTAGGGCAAGGAGTTTATGAAAAAAATTAGGGCAGACAGATGAATTAATAATTTAATCTGAGCAAACCATACTAATTCCTAACCTTAATGTTTGATCTTTTATGTGATTAAATTTCAGCACATAGTACAAAAAATGTCTTCTGCGCTTACTTGAGAGGTAGTTATCTTTGACATCTATTTTAAGATGGGAGGAATTGCCCTTCATTGTCCATAGGGCCACAAGAGACACATATTTATATTAGATTGGTAAGGTTAGGTGAAATTCATCCTGTCTTTAAGATAGGATGTTGGTTTTTATTCATCAAGTTATGAATATATTTAATTACTGGTTCTTGAGCAGCAATATGTCTGTTTTCTCTAAGCTGCATATATATAGACAATCAATTGTTTTAAAATAATTTTTAAATTGAGTTGCAAACAACAAATAATGAGAGAAGTTGTATTCTAAAACTGTGCACTGATCTTCATTTCTCCATTGTGGACAAATGTTTTAAATGAATGTCATGTCATGTATGACAAGTTAAACCAACAGATAATGAGCATTGCTCCAGTTGCCAAAGAGACATGCAGATGTTGGTGAGTAACCAGTTTCTAGGTGAGTTTCTCAAAAGAACTGTCCGCCAGAGAGCTCTGATATTACCAGGAAATAATCTCTGCAGTTTATGACAGTGCTACATTTCCATCTGTCCCCAAAACTGATGGTGGCACGTGTGTCTATCCATGTGGCATTTTGAAATGAGTTGAAGTTTAGAACCATAAATCATTCTGTTCCTGCAACAGTGACAGGTGCAGGATAACAGATGCGGTCTCCAACATACTAAGAGGATGCCATGATTTATTTGCATTAAGGCAGTCTGGGGTTAGCAATCTGCTTGAAACTAGATAACCATATGGTGCATGGCTACTAGATGAGAATATTTGCCTGTAATAATGTACTGTATTAAAATGCAAGCTCCAATGTTTAGCCTTGGAAAGTGTCTCTTGACACCTGTGTCAGCTCCTTGGGATGCCTGAAGACTACATGATGTGAGCTGAAGTGCAGAATGTCACTAATCTTGTGACAGCAGGCTTGGCAACTGGCTCCAAGAGAGCAAAGTGTTTAAACACGAACATTTTCCTACTGGCCTCTAAGTGAGGCATGTACCTAACCACCTAAGTGAATGAGGATCTACAGAAAGAAATTTTCTGATCAAGCATTAATTGTCATTGTGCTTCTTAGTTATTAGTAAAGACAATAATGATGAACATATGGGCAAAGGCAAGACAGCTCTGTGATAAAGAATATTGAAATAAAAAATTACCAGAACTGAGGTGCACACAAAAACATCAGAGAGATTGACAAGTTCAAGTCAGGGAGAATGTGTCATCTCTATTACAGCTTTCTCTGTAAAGAGACCTGAGAATACACGAAGCAATTGGTCTAATAGCAGTAATTCCAACACAGATCTCAAGTCAGGGAAAGCATGAAAATGCAATGATGTTATTTAATGGTGGTTAAAAATGTTATTTTTGTAACTACAGGCCCATTAGTCTGATCTCAAAGGTATGAGAAGTTTAAGAACATATTGTCAGGGAACAGCCAGAGCTGGTGGTTCTTGGAGGAGCTGGAAGGGGTGGGTGGAGGCCTCAGGCAAGGCTTGTCAGGGCAATTAAGACCTATTAGTGCCCTCAGGGCCCTGACATATTTTGATGGAAAAAGAAACCAGAGACAATGAAAAAATGGAGAATGAGATAAACTGCAGCTTGGATTTACTGAATGTGAATCACATGTGAATAACTTGATATCCTTCTTTGCTAACTCATTTTCTAGACAGAAGAAATGCCATCGATGTCATCTGTCCAGCCTACCATGTCATATCAGAAATGGGAGAAGATGCAAATGAGCAGAAGAAATTTCAGATGGATAAAGAATTAAGTGGAGGAGAGACAGCAGCAGGTGCTTTTGAAGGGGAATGTACTGTGTAGAGGGAATCACAGAATCACAGAATTGTAGGCATTGGAAGGGACCTCAGGAGATCATCTAGTCCAACCGCTCTGCTAAAGAAGGTTCCCTACAGCAGGTTGCACAGAACTGCATCCAGGCAGGTTTTGACATCTCCAGAGAAGGAGACTCCACAACCTCTCTGACACCATTACAGTAAAGAAGTCAGGAGTGGAATTCCTCAAGGAATAGCCTAGTGACTAAGTTCCTAAATCTTCCATCAGCTTCCTGCCCCCACTGTCACCAAGTTCCTAGATTTGGTGAAATGAAATAAGCTGACCTCACAAAGGTCTAAATTTCAGACCTATTTGTTCATAAAGATTTAATTGTCAACAAGCTGGACCTAACAAAGATGTCCATACTTATCTCAATCACTTCTCATCTCTAGAGTCAAAGTACTTTGCAGACAACAGTGAGAATCTGGTATCAACATTCTCTTTACCACAGATAAAGAAACTAAGGCACAGAGGTGGCATAACTTTCCAAAACCCACTGTAAGGGAGTCACACAGACAGGAACTGGATAAAATAGCTGGGTAATGTCACTGCAGTGGTTTCTGCTAGTGCCTAGGGTACCTAGGGATTCCACTTTTAGATTTGTAACAGTGCCCTGCATACTGGTGCAATGCTGCCTCCCACAATAGCCTTGGCAAAGTATAGCAGGATCCTGAGGTGATACTAAAAATGCTGAGATTGCAGTTTTACAAGTATACATGATAAAGACTGCCACCTCATTTTTCATCATCTGAAGATGCTATAAGGAATTATTCTGAAACCTTATGCTTAAAGGCTTCTGGGTAACAGAACAGTTTGCAGAGCTGACCAGTAGCGCTCCTGACAGAGTAACTATCCAGCGGGTATCCTCCCAGGCTGTTAGATAAACGTGAGAGAGGCAGAGAGGACAGGTCTTGAAAGAAGAAATATTTAGCTCAGAAAGAAAGACACAGCATTTTCTGGACAAGAGTTTTTAGATGCAAAAAGAACAGAAAATAAGAAGTAAGACCTCTTAGGTTTGGCATTAATTCAGAGGAAATTGTTACAAATCTAAAAGTCGAAACCCTAGGTACCCCAGGCGCCAGCAAAAACCACTGCAGTGACTGATTACTCAGCTATTTTATCCAGCATCCCCATGGATGTTCTACAGAGAGTGTGTCTGGGTATGACATGATATAAAGAACCAAGGGACAACAGCTCTGGTGGGAATGGATATTTTCACAGAAAGACTGAAAAAAAATACAAATTTAAGAAAAGGAAAGAGAAAAATGAAAGGGAAAAGGAAATGGAAAAGGAAAACAGGAGGATGAAAATAGAAAAGGGTATTAAAAAGCAAAAAGGGAAAGAGAAAGAGAAAAGGAAATTTTCCACAGCAGCTAGCCAGGAGGTGAAGCAGTGATGATGGTGAGCACTTCCCAGACAGTCATCTTCTCCAGTGCAGCTGGTGATGCCCACAAATATTCTTCTTACAGTAACTATATGGTTTCATCCTGATGTGCTCCACCTCTTTTTTAGTCACCCTTCCTGATTACACTAATCATACTGTTCAGAGCATGTTTTCATCCCATGTGTTGCCCATTGTAGCTGGCTCCTCAGCTTTTTGCAAATTACTGGGCAATGCTTGTTGGCTACACTGCTATCTCCTATTGGCAGTTACTTGGCACTACATGTTTCCTAACAATGTTACACACTAAAAGTCACAAAATAAAGGGTGAAAGGGGAGAGAAAGCCAAAAAGTGTGGTTCACATAGTGGTTGTGATTACTTGTCATGAGAAATCCAATGCAACAGCCATGGCTGTTGTCCAGAACTGGAAGAGCAAAGCTGGGAGGATGACAGCACTTTGGATAGAGGGGTACAAAACTCTGCCTCAGGCCCCTTGGGGTATGAAGGTGCACAGCTGTACAGAAAAGTGTCTGGCAGATCACAGTGCTGTGAGGGAAAAGCAGCAAAGGTGCAAGTGGAAGCACTTGGCATTGCACAAATTGCAGACTCCTGTGATGGGGGCTGCAGCAAGGCAATAACCCCCCTCTGACCCTCCAGGCAAGTAGCTGATTTCTGCAGTCAGGGAGAGACCTGGGGTGCTTTCCCCAACACCGATGCCTGAGCACTGAGAGAGGACTTCACAATGACCTCCCCTCTCTCTGCCTGTCACCATTTTTGAAAAACCATTCCTCCTCCTACATTTTCCCTAAGAGGCACTTACATTTTGCTCCCTACCTCATGGAAGATCTTTTAATGTTAATATGTGCTCTAAACTTTGTGATTAAGGAATTGTTTCTTTTGAAGATGTCCTTGCTTTCTTCTGTGTCTTGTGATGGGAGTAAAACCAGGGCTCACATTCTGCAGTCACTGTTGCTGTTTATGTCCTGACAGAGCTGTGAGAGCTACAGGATCTATGTGAAAGCCATAGTTTGGAAAGGAGGATTTGGTAAAAATAAAAGAACCAGAGCCTAGTTGTATTTCCACTTATCTCATGTGCTGGTAGCAGCACAGCTGCAATTCTGCGCACATATCCCAAGTTCACAGCTTCCAAGTAGGTCATCCAGAGGGTAGAAACAACTCACAAAGTCTCCAGCATATGATTACAAACTCTTTTAAGATGTGCAAGCGGGTAGATAGAGAAGAACATTGCCCTTTTAATACTTCAGGAAACATAAAGAGGATCATGGTATGAATGACAAGCAGTTGGCTTTGCACAGGTGTCGTCTGGTATTCATAGATTCAGAGTTTAAGGCCAGAAAGAAGTCTTAACTCATTTTTATTGACTCACTGCCTGTTAGAGGTTAATACATTTCACCCAGAGAACTAAGCAATTTCTTCTTTCAGGCTACAATGAATGCCATTGAAATACCTTTGCCCACTATAGTTTCAGGTTCTCCTAAAGCTATTCTTGCACCAAGTGTCTCAGAGATCCTTCTGTTTATAATTCCTACAGGAAACTAAAAGCAGTAGTGAAATGTGTTTGACTTTTCAATCCTTTGGTCAGCTGGGCTTTTTTTCAGCTCTCACAAATGTTCCATCTTTTCTTGTTAGGACAATTTTTTTTAATACAAATTTCTCCCATTACACTAACAAAGTGTTCATGAAATTTGTTATTGTTTTTAATTAGACCACGGAAATGTGCTACTGGCTCTGACTTCACAGTCCATGGGATTCTACATAATGTTTGAGTCTCAGTGGCATCTCATTAGCCATCATCATTTTGTCTTGGCTTAATTGTGGTCACCTTCAGGGACAGAATATAAAAGTGATCATCAAATATTCTTCTGTCTCAAATCAAGCTGAGTAATGAGGGTCTCCTTTGCTGTCCGTTTATTTTACAGTTACTGCTGACCCCAAATGGCTCTTTCATTGCTGCATAGTAATGCACAAAGTGCCTGGCTTTGGAAAGAGTCCAGTTTCCCTGAAATAATGATGGGCAGCAAAGAATTAGCATTCACTGTCTTTTTTCTAAGTCATTTTCTTTTCTTTCAATGACTCTGCTAATGACTGTTGTCCTCTTGTGTTCCTGTGCCATGTGAACCTGGATTTTTTTCTGTCTCACAGTGTTCTCACAATCATCACATTAAAAAGACTACTTACTGTTATTGTAAGGACATTTTTTTAGGATGCAACTTACTTTGTCTCCCAGGAGAACACAAATTTCTATATATACCTATATGCACCTTTGTTACAGAAGACTTTTGATGTTAGTTACATAGGACTGTGTAGAGGAAAATGAATAAAAGAAGTGTGATTCAAGCTAGAGCACTATGATCTGGATGGGGGTAAAACTAAATGGGTAAAAACTGTTTGCATGATTGGACTTGAAGGCTCATGTTTAATGGGTCACACTCTACCTTGGAGGCCATTAACAAGCAGGATACTGCATGGGTCTGTCCTTGGACCTGTCCTGTTTAGAATCTTTGCCAACAATCTGGCGGAGATGACAGCGTATGCCCTCTTGTCAAATTTGCAGAAACCACAAAACTGGGAGAAAATAGCAAAGGAAAATATTTTCAAAGAGAAATACAGCACAGGAGAACACAATTGAGGTTCTTTTGAAACACTAAAACACCCTCAATGAAAAAGACTCTGGCAAAGGGAAAGTTACAATGAGAGAGGTAGGAGTGTGTGAGTGTGTGTACAAGTGTGTGTGTGTGTTTATATACATGTATGTATACATATGAGGAAAATGCAGATGGATTCATCAACCCTACCATTGTACTTGTGGGCAACTTGCTGTGCAAAGCTACAATGAAGCAACCATTAATTTCAATACCTGATGTGCTTACTGGGATTCAAATCTCTGCAGCATTTGATAGTACCTTAAAAAAAAGGTACTTTCAGAAAAGTGGATCTTATCATAGGCAAAGACTTACTGCATATTTTAGATAGATTAAGGAGTAGATGCTCTACCATTTAGTGATCTGAGATGACTCTGATGTGTGTTACCCAGTCAAAAGTAAATGAATTTTATTGAAATTGCAAGACTAGCACTAGAAAATGAAACACTGCACAATCCTACGTCAGACTTCTTGTCCAGCTGCACTATTACATAGTTTTTAATTATCACATGCATTGTCAAATACTTTTTCGTTCTCTGCAGGACCTCTTTCACCATCAGCTTTTCCTTTATTCAGTGAATAACCCCCATTCTCTATTGCTGTAAAACTTTAAAAACCTGCTCTGAAAACAAAAATTATTGATTTCCTTTTGAGATTTTCCATGTGGCTTTTTGTACCACCTCATTTCATCCAGTCACTTGAGAATACCCAGGCATGTATTTACTGTTGCAGAATTCCTTAGGATGGAGGGGAGCTATTCTCATTTTACAGAATGAGAATTGAGGAATAGAGATGGAACAAGGGACCTTCACCTGGTGAAACAAGGGACGCAGGTGGGAATTTCTGAACACCCACCTGGAAGCTGCTGCTGTGTCAGTGTGACCCTCCACTTCAGAGTAAACCACCATCGTCAGCTTCCCACTTGCTGCTCCAACACCTGACTTGTTTTTGGGCTTTCCTTTAGGATGAAAGTGAATCCCAGCCTTACTGGGGAATGTCCAGTCTAAGTGGCTGGCACTGCGTGGGAACACTAAGGTAGAGACAAGGGTAGACTACTGCAGTGCAGGGCAGTGGTGGGCTTCCTTCATCTTGAGCCCACTTTTCCTCTTGGCTGCCCCATTCCCTGGCACCTTCCCTACAAACAGTGGCCACCTCTCTTCTTTCTCCACACCCACCTGCCTCTCACTATTCCTTTGACAACAGCATCTTTCTGTGGCAGAAATGCTTATGGCTACATGTGACTTTCCACCCTTTTCCTCCACTCTAATTTTTCTTCCTCATTTTCCCTCCTGTCATGCAGTAGCATGCACTGACTTGAAGACCTATGCCCAAGTACTTCAGCAGTGTGTTTTGTGTCTCATTGGGCACATTTCCAAGTGTTTTGTAGCAGTAATTGCAGCCACAAATTTAAGTGAGCTGAGGAGCTCTCAATATGACACTTCAGGCCCTGATTAATATTTAATTAACACAGTCCTTAAGCAATGAGTCATTGCAGAATGTTTCTTTTGCAGCCTTACCCTGCTTTTTGGTGTATGATTCATGTAATCTGTTGTGAACTCTGTCACTCCTTTTACCATCATGGACAATAAACTGGCAATTACAATATTGCACTATTCCCGTAACAAAATCAGCAGCTGCTGACAGAGAAAATAATATTTTGACAATATTGAATATTTGAGGTGTTTAAAGCAGTGAGAAATCAGAAGAAGGTATCAACTATATTTTTTTACCTCTACAAAGTTCTAGCACATGATCCATGAACCAAGGCTTGAGAATCTCTTTCACTTTTTTATTTATTATAGTGTTACAATCTTTTTCTTTGGGAAGACACTTAATATGCTTCTGAAAGTGGCAAAAATAATTACTCCTTTAAATAATAATTAATTTAAAAGCTGTTACAGGTGTTACAAAACCAGACATTTCCCCTCCTTAGCCTGACTCTTCTTGCAGTGCTTCACACAAAGGCTTTTTGACTCCACTGACAGTGATTTCCACATGGTTCTTATGTATCACTGAGCAGATTTTCAAGTACTTTTTCAAGGCTACACATTCAAGTGAGACCAACAGCTGTCACCATGATGCTTAAGAACCCAACTAAAGGACTGAGGCTTCAAAAAAAGTTTAATCAGTTTAATTTTCTCTGCTCATTTTAGAAGAGAAAGCAGAATAATGCTGCCAGCCATTCTGTAAGGATGCAATGAAATCAGCATTGAGTGGGGAGATACATGTTTGAGGAGTAGCTTCACCCCCATGCTGTGCTAAATGTTTATGCAGAGTGAATGGAAATATAAAGTATTGGTGTTTGATGGGCTTAAAGCTATTGAGTTAAAGTCTAAATGAAGTTATGTTGGCTTTACCCTTCTCCACTTCTTTTCTTTTGCTTTAAGATCTTAGCAGGTTGCCTTCTGCTCATTTATTGACACCGCTGTTTTCAACAGATCTGAATCCCTGCATGAGACAAGAAGAAATAAAGTAGACTAGTATGGTAGAGTAAACGGTTTGATAGGACAAACTATCATAAGCTTACCTATAGGGAAATAAAACAGATAATAACTGGGTTGTTAAAGCCTCCCAGAAGGGCTGCTGCTCACTTTTAAGTAGGAACTCAGATTATTGCAAACATCAAATGTGACATTTTTAATAGGGTTTGTATCATTGAAACACAGCTGTGTTCAACAAGCAGAGTGGCCAAGCTTGGCTCTTTCATTAATTCTGTTTCTATGCATTTTTTGCACTAACACACTTCAGAACAGATGAGTGGGTCAGATCAAAGGTCTGCCGAGCTCAGTATCCTTCCTCAGAAAATTTCCAGAAGAACATCAGCAGGGAGCAGAGAAAGTGCAACACAACTGTTTGCCAAAATATTCTTCTAGCCTTCAACAGTTTGCATCTTGGGGACTTCCTGAGCCAGAGGTGGTATCTATGTTTTCAGTCATCCTCTTAGCTTTATTTTCTATAAATTTACCCCTCTAGCCCACGGTAACTTTTCAGTTTCCATAATATTCTGTACAAAGGAATTCTACAGTGAAACTACTTTTTTAAATTATTTTTTTATTTTTTTTTAACCAGCATCTGATACCTACATTTGATATTTCTTAGCTTTTGCACTGGGAGAAGCAGATGACTGAGTCCTGTTCACCATCTCCTTTTTACTTGTCATTTTGCTGATAGTGCTACCAACCAGCTTTTTTCCCAGGATGAAGAGTAAGATGAGGCAGGTCCAGTAGGCAGGTATGGATAATTTTCTTTTCTGATGATCAGTAACTTTACCAAAGCCAGACATTTCAGTTAAGCGAACTGTGAGGTCACGTCAAATAAACAGTTAAGACTGCAAAAGAGGAGGATAAATTGTGAAAATGTCAAAACATTTCATTTTGACATTTTCAGAATGAAGTATTCTGTATTGCTGAAATGTTTGTTTTGACGTTATCTATCTGAAACCTACAAAGTTCTGAATTCTTAAATAGCATCTAAAAAGGACCTGTTTTCTAAAAAAAAGTGAAGTGCAAGGCCTACACAAAGACCAAATAATCAAAAAAACCAATCAAATTAAACACTTAATTGAGGACTGAATAAGAGATCTCCAATTAAATCAAAACTATTAGTCTCAGTTTACTTTGTAGAAACTTTTGAATAGAAATGTTGTTTTATTTAGATTCAGATCAAATTATGACTGTGATTTTTCAGTATGGCTGTGGCACAGAGACATCTGTCATGTTCCCGTCTCTATTTACAGGGCTCTGAGTGACTTCCCCTTTGTCCCAATATTTTTGGTCCTTATTTTCAACTGCCATTCTTTTACTTGGTCATACACATTTGTGCAATGGAAAGCAAGTATGTGTACTACTAATGCAGGAAGATCTGGCAAGACTTTGGTTTGTTTAACCTTCCAAACAAAAGGTTAACAGGAAATATAGCTGTTCCATATAAATGAATCAAGACAGATGTGCTAAGGAAAGGAGAAAATCTTCAGAGTGAAGATGATTTAAACTGAAAGGCAAAACTGACAAAAAATCACAAACCACCTCAAGCGAAAGAGTTTAGTTAGGAAATTATAAATTTTTTAACTATCTGAGAAGCAAATTTATGGAGACTAAAGGGAATAGAAAAGAATACGTTTATGATGGAACCTGATTAATTTATGAAAGACTTATATGATATAGTAGCCTGGGATAAATGGCAGAACTTTGTGACTGTTTTGTGCCTTATACACACTTTACAGAAGTATAAGGGTTCAATTCTCTCAGTGCTGAACATTTCCTACAAATTCAGCATGAAATGTGTCAAAGAATCACAGCACTACTGCCACACATCATATCAATACTGTCATGAATTAATACTTTGCTCAAATGTATCTGTATGCTGAATCAAGGACTGAATCCTTGATGATTGAATCCTGGGTACACAAGAACCAGACTCATTCCTAAAAAAACTGAGCTTTGAAATATAAATTGTCTACACAAGCTACCTCTCAGTGGGCAACGTTAATCCTAAACTTTTGGAATTGTATTATGGTCTGTAGATGTGGTTTCCATAAATTGGCTTAGGAAAAAAACCCATCAAAGCTGTGTTTGCCTCCCAGGAAAACTTGCTGTCGGAGAGATGGACTTCTTTAAAAGAAAAAACTTTACTGTGAGGGTGGCGGAGCACTGGGACAGGCTGCCCAGAGAGGTTGTGGGGTCTCCTTCTCTGGAGATGTTCAAAACCCACCTGGATGCTTTCCTGTGCAACCTGCTGTAGGGAACCTGCTCTGGCAGGGGGGTTGGACCAGATGATCTCCTGAGGTCCCTTCCAACACCCACCATGCCGTGATTCTGTGACTAGCCCACAGAATTATTGTTGTGAGAGATAACAGATGAACAGTGATTTTATGTTTTAAGGTGCATGAATGGTCACTGTTGGTGATGGTGTGATTTGTGCTGGAGTGTTGGCCACCTTTGTGCCCGACATCAAGGGGAAATGAGGTTGCTTCTGCCACAGAAGCAGTTAAATGCCTGCTGTTTGCTGCTCCTCTTGTACTCATTGGATGATCTCTAGAAGAGATTCCTACACCGTTTTTAGTCTTTGAAAACATATCTCATCCTCAGTAGTGTCTGTATGCAATGCATACAAGCACCGAAACTCTACAAGGCAGAAATTTAGTATTCTGGGTTTTAGCATATTTTCTAATTCACATTTGTGGGGTGAATGTAATTCTAAATGTTGTAGCACATAGAAGCCAGCCAGGTAAGTCTCCATGTGCTTTGAATTGTACAAAGAGAGAAGTTGCTCTCTGCACCAAAAAGATGATGTACAAGAAACCTGTGCCCAGACCAAGAGGAAGCAAAGGGGAGCACATCATACTGCTGGTCTGAGTGCTTGTGCATGCTCTGCTGCAGAGCAGCTCAGCTTCAACAGCGGTGGTGGGAACGCATCACTGGGACCAGCCTGGAGAAATGTGGACTTAATTCCCAGCAGACTGAGACCTGCCAGTCACCACAGGCTGGTCTGCCCACCCCTTGTCTGTGGCTGACCCTGATCCCCATCCATGTACCTGCTCTGCTCTTCTGGATGGGTGCTGTGGGACATCACCATGTTGGGAAGGGCAGTGCCCTCTCCATCGCTGTCACCCTTGGTCCCTGGCTTGCCTGCCCTCACCCCACCACTGAGAATCTAGAGGAACACCTAAATTTGTAAGTGGTTTTAGAAATATGTACATGTGTACATATGACACAAATGACCCTGCTGACTGGAACACTTTGATGAGGATGAGTGATGCTCATTTCTCACAAAGAACAGACTTGCACGACTACTCACCGGTTTCCCTAAGGCACAGTCCTCAGCACAGCATTTTGGAGGAGCTGGCTTTGCCATCAGTGACTAAAGGCAGCTCTGCCTATGCTCTGCTGCTGGTTGTCCATCCCCCGGGCCTCTGGTGGCCACCTGAGGTATTAATACACCAGCACCCCCGGGTTTATGAGATGGGGTCCTTCCACTTTGTGCTGGTTCCCACTTGATGGCAGCAGAGCCCACAGCAACGAGTGCGGGCAGGTCTGCCAGCGCTTTTCCGTTCATTATTGATGGGGGAATGGAAAGGAACTCGGCGAAAAGCTGGTTTTTAAGAAGAATATTCAGTATATTTTGGACTGTGAATGTAATGGCCATGTGACTGGCCCTGACAAGCACTGAGGTCCCCCTGCCTGTTTCCCAAACTGAAAAGCACAAAGTCTTTTGCAGGAGGTGAAGTCTCCATGAGAGAATCGAGGTATGAGACCAGATTTGCTTTAACTCCAGTTCATGTTCTTAAAAAAACCCAAAAAACTTCAGTGGCTTGGGGAAATATTTCTGAGTTCAGGTTTGTTTTGCCTGTTCTCAGTACAAATGTTTTGTTCTGAGTTTCTGTGTGCCGTGCAAAGAGAAAGCAGCCAGAAGTTTGTAATTTCTAAGACTGAGCCCCTTTTTGGTGTTGCCTTTACAGTTGTTTTCAGGCAAGTGTCCGAATAAGAACAGACAAGAGAAGAGTTTCAGAGAATAAACAGAGAAGCACAGAAAGGACAAATAGTTACAGAATGAATACTTTCTGCAAGATTCTCAGCTGCTCTGTGGGCAAGTCAGTGTTTTAATTAGGTCTATGTTTGCAGGTGTTTCCTAAGAGCCTGATCAGTTTTCTGGGGAAAGCATTATTCGATGTAATAGAGGAGGAGCTTGAAGTTTCATCAGCTCTGTCTCCAGCTCAGGACCCACATGTAACCTGGCAGCTGCACCACTTACTGCAGTGTTGGTTGAACTCTTCTGGCATATTGCAAGGTCTGGAATGGAGGCTACTCTTCTTGTTCTTGTCTTTGTTCCAAGGTTATGTTAACAGAAATAGTATATATATATATATTTCAAGTCACATCAGACACCTGTATAAAAATGAGACTTAAATATTATTCTTATCTTCTTTGAAATGTTTGGCAGTGATCTTGAATTGCTCTCAATTTTCCTGCCAGGATAAATAAGAGCTTTTAGAAAGGCTGACTTTTTCCCCATTGTAAAGAAATGCACTCTGTAAACTGAAGGAAACAGCCAGAATATCAGCTGCATTGGACATCTCTGTTTCATGAGTTCTGGTGGAATTGCAGATGGCATGTTCAGCCTGGTGCTTGGAAAGCAGGGCAGAAAAGTTCTGATGGAGAAAACAAGTTCCCAGAAAGCCCACCTACCTCTTTTCCTGACAAGTCAATATTTGAAAAAGTTTGCTCTTGGTGAAGCTCGATAGAATGTGCCGCTCCACCATCCTGAGTCCCTTCAAAAGCACATAAAAGCTAGGAAAAAAAAAAAAACAAACCCCATAATAAAAAGGACTTTCTTACAAAAGTTGAAGAGGTAAACAGATCAGCATATAATCCCTTGTCCAGTCTTACCTCTATTTATTGCAGGTCTTTGGGCTGGAAAGATGATGTTTTACTTCCTGCAGGGGTCATAGAAGGAGTTAGCAGGAACAGCAGTGATATTCAAGACTGTGAGTTGTGTACTTTCAGGTTCTTCATCTGTTTTTCATGAGAAAGGGTCAGGGAAATGAAGGAAGACCCTATAGAGTGGAAATCTCACTACAGCTTCTCTTTTAGTTTGAGTTTCTTCCTGATTCAAGTTCTCCACAGGACTAACTTA
The DNA here is from genome assembly GCA_907165065.1 of Caprimulgus europaeus. The sequence continues at coordinate 114,638,933 of OU015523.1, forward strand.
ATGGATATTTTGAGAGCTTATGGGATGTGGGGTGGGATAGTGGTCAAGGGAGCTGCCAGAGGCACTGCACTGAGGCACAGAGAATGGTGCTCATTTTCTTTTTCTGAAGTTTTTAAAAATGAATGCTTCCAAAGATGTTTTCCCACTTAAAAAAAAAAATATATATATATAATTTTTTTAAATCTACGAAAACATATATTTGTGGTTCAGTAATTTCTGCACTCTACAGGTATCTGTTGCACTAGTCAATGTTAACTCTGAATTTCTTATTGACTGCTTTGAGACAGGGTTATGAATAGTGGTGTCTGTGTGAGAAAATCTGTCCATCATCTACATTGACATGCACTGTTTTTTGGCCTAAAATGATTCTGTGACTGGAGTGCATGATGCATTTTTAAAATTCCATGAATCATTATTTATTTTAGTCTTTAGGAAATGTGAGAAGTATGTTACAAGCCTCTTACACAACTATCACAGCCAGAGATGTCAGAGTTTAAAACTTGCCTAGGTCTTTAGGTTCTGTTCATGGAGGGTTTATTAAAGGGTTAATACATTATTAATCATTACAAATATATTGCAGTGTAAATCAAGCACAGACACATCAAGAGTGTTTATAACGTGTGGTTGTGGAAAAGCTGTTCACTTACTAGAGTCATAAAAAAATCTACATTGGCTGAAAAAAACATTTATTAGGATATTTTTTGCACATGTAGTTATGTTTATAGCCCCCCTTTGCAGGCAACTTTGATGAGGATTTAGTTTTTAAAGTCTAAACTTTCTTGGTAACAATTTCTGTGAAACTTCTTAGGAGACAACGTTCAATGTTCATAGTAGAATATAGTGTTCATCAGGCAGCTGTGTTGCTTGTATGGCACTGAGTTTTCTAACACACAACGCTGTTGCCAGTGCCACAGGATTAGATCTAGAAGGAAAGTTGGTGGCATGTTCCAAAAGTGTAACAACTGGAAAAGGCATTTTTTTTCTCCTTTTCTCTATTGTCCAAATTAGTTTGTTATTCATAAATAATTATTTAATGCTGCTGGCTGTATTAAAGTGTTACTCTCAACTGAATATTTATTGCTTCTTGGTGAATATGAATCTATTGTAGTATGTTTAATTATACATTGAGGCATTTAGAGTTTTCAGAGGCATAATTTTACTATTATTCAAATCAAAGGAATGATATCATAAAACTTTCCTTTGTCACTTAGTATAGTCTGCTTTAAACATTTGTCCTTATATAACATTGTAATATTTAATTTAGTTAGATCCTTCCATATATTCACTTAGGCACCTGTTTGATCTTTGATGTTACTTATAGGATAGCAGCCAGTGGTGTTGACAGACTTGAATCACTCTTGCTCACAAAGATCTGAAATTATGGCAAAGGCATTTAGGTTAAATGCTACTTTTCTAGTAGATGAAGAAAGCTAACACTAAAAACCAAACAACCAAACAGCTTTTTTCTACATTAAATACTCAGGTCTTTTAACCTTGTATGATTCTTTATGGTTTTGGTATTTGTGAAAATATATCAAGAGATTTGGAGAGAGTTTTTTTTTAAATTCAGCAGAGAAATAGAGAATTTCAGGAGGTGTGAAAGGCTTTTCTGGATTAGTGGATCCAGGTTCTCACAGTACAGGAATCCATCAGACATCATCCTTTTTTTGGTAACAAAACCTAAAACTAGTTTTCCTTCCCTTATTAATCCTCTTTGAAGCTTTTTCCAACCTCAGTCAGAATTTGAAAACATTCTTCCAGTCTGAAGACTAAAACTTATTCACAACCAGTTATAGCTACATGTTATTTCTTTACATTAATATTTTTCTTCTCAACTGTTTATCTTCTAAGCCAACTATGTCTCAGCTCTTCTTTTGTAAGATTAACCAAGCCCAGCTCTGAGCTTTCCTCCCAGAACAGGTTTTATCTTTCTCTCACAAAATAACCATTGCTCAGAGCACCCGTTTCAAATAAATTTATCCTTCCTGGCCTGGGGTGCATGGAGCTGTACACAGAGTTTTAAATCACAGCTCACTCTGATTTCTGCAGCGTCACTACCACCTTTCTTTCCTTGCTGTCTGCTTCACCTAACGCTAAAGCTGAACGACACTGAGAGTGAAACCTGCCGAGCTGAGTTTGCCTGTGACAAGGCAAAGGCATGAACTCTCAGTGGGAGTTTTTCATGGGATGCATGTGGGTTCTTCCACTGGAGACACAGTGGAAGAACCCACACAGAGACCCACACAGCTCACAGAGACCCCTTTCCACTGGTATGTCGTCTTTTGGAGATAGACTTTTCCACTTTGTTTTCTGGAGTAAATGATGACAAGTGCTGCAATTGGGATATTTTACCTGGGAAATGAGTTTCAGATACTAAGGAGCAGCTTATTTTAAGACCTGCAAGGGGGACTGGGCCACCTGCATTTTGCTTTCTGCTCTGCCTCTGGTTTGGCAGGAGGTGTCCCAGGTATTCCCCTGGGAATGACACAGCCTTGCCCATGGAGAAGCATAAAGCTGAATGGGAACAGGGAATGACAGCACTTTGGTACAACTTCTCAGGATCTTCTCTTGTCTCCTTGTGCCATATGCAGAAATAAAGACTCTCCAGGTACTTGTTGGTGAGTAAGCAGAGCTGTTCTTATAACTCACTGCAACCACCCCCACTAACCACGATATATCCTGATGCTCACTGCTCCACACACCACCTAACATCTGTAGAAAACAGCATAAAAATTCTTAATCTACCCTAGTGTTTAATGTGGTTTAGTCACTTAATTAGAAAGGGTTTGAAGGAACTGCTTTTGGGCAGTTAGAAATACTAAATAGTGTATGAAAAGATGCAATCTGAAACTATCAGGGTCTGAGCTTTGCTGCTAGAATAGCTCTAGAATAAAACGCCAATAGACTTTCTACCTCCTCAGTTGCTCAGTGTGACCTGTAAATGGGTGGTAAAGACAGCAATAGAAACCCCATTGCCTAATACATACCAAAATCCAGACTCTGTATCCCCAGTAGCTCAGGGAGCGACTGCTGCAACAGAACAAGGCAAATCGAGGGTTATTCTGAATAATGACAACTGTTAGTCCTTACCCCAGGGCTTTGTTAGGCTGCTCAGAGATGGGTAGCACCGAGGCGTCACTGTCTTACAAAATTGCCTATTTCAAACCTTTCAAAACATTACACATGGCAATCAGCCATGCAGACACACCCAGCAAGGCAAGCCCTATATTTTTAAGTCTTTCTTTGCCAAGTGTGTAATTTTCTTGTCAGACTAGAGCCTCCTTCATACACACACACACACATGTAGAAGTCTCCTACTTTGGACTTTTTTGACTGGAAAGAATTACTTTAATTTTCTTTTTAGAAATAGCCTAAGTAGCCTAAACACTTATTTTATCACTTACTTATTGCTATGTGGGAGGTATTAATTATCTGCCAATTCCAACTTATAGAGGTGAAAAGTTTTTGAAGTTGCTTTATAGTGACAGAGATATGAGAAACATTTAATTTACAGCTAGGAAGTTTTGGAGACTAAATTTCTTTTATCCAGCTATTGTAGGGCTTTCATGCCCAGCATTTCAAATAATTTCTGGGTAGATTCAACAACGAAGTTCCAGTTAAACAAAATAGAGACTATCTTCTGCTCATGCAAAGTCCTGTACAGAGTAACAGAAGCAAGAGAAATTATAGAAATTATTCTGAGAAATAATTCGCAGGAAAAAAAAATACTGCAAAGAATCTTGATATCAGCCTGATTTCTTATGGAAATCCATAACCCTAACCCTAATGGCTAGATTCCTTCAACTGAGGATGCTTTTATCTCACCTCGTTCACACTTCTCTTGATCTTTAAAATGAAACAAACAAACTCTTGTTCTTTCAACTTTTAAAAACAAAAAATGTTAGAAGTTTTCATAGTTTGGATACTGTTTTCTTTCTCCTCTTCTAGTATTAGATGTAACAGAATGAACAGTCTTAACAGTTTTCAGTTTTATTTTTTGCACTTAAGTTGAAAAAGAACCAAAAGAGCTTGACAAGAGGAAAATGGAACTCTTCCAAGTACAGAGAAGATAAAGTTACAGAAAAGAAAAAAAAATTAAAAAGCAGAAAAAATTATGACAAGTTCCTGGGCAGCTTTATTCCACTGAATCTTTTGGCCAGCAACCAAATATCTTTTTCCTCACCTTCCCATGAGTTTAAAAAATTGAAGAAGAGAGTACAGTGGAAAAGAAAAACCAAGCTGCTGATTAATTCAACAAATATATGTTTTGAAATCAAACATCAAATATAAATAATGTATTTCCAAGAATATCTAGAGCTCACATGCCATTGTAAGTCAGTTGTCTAACTGAAGTAATTCACACTGACACAAAGTATTTTAGCACAGCTAAACTTGTCTTCACAGATATTTACTCTATCCTCATTGTCTGGGTTTTCTACTAGGAATTAAACTTCATTAGACTGCTACATATAAAAGCTGAAAGTCTCAGTGTGCATCTCCCAGTCTTCTTTCTACCTGCTCCAAGTTCTAGATTTTTTTCATGCAGGAGTGATGTAAGGTGTCTCCAATCAATGTGCCACAAACATGGCTGAGAAGGAATCTCTGTCCTACTTTTAGTTAGAGAACAAGGATCCCTCTGCCAGTCTCTGCCACTTTCAAAGATGGAATCAAGCTGCACTTGTGGAGAGCAAGAGAGCCATAGGATAATTTACCACTAGAATAAAAGACCTATACATATCTAAAAATGCTCTGATAAAATTGTTCTCAGGTAATTCCAATCATGTATATTTTTAGACCATTATTAGCTTTTAAGTCTTAATTGGTGTTGGATGTGTCCATCATGTTACCTGTTGTATCATCTGGCTGACAATTTAAAAGTAATGTAATGTGGCATAAAAGCCTAAAATTAAAGAATACTTAATGGTACTTCCTGTATTGATCTCAAAATAAGAAATTACAAGGAAGAAATAGCACCAGCTGGGCTAGCTCATAAAAGATGTGTACCATCGACCATGGATGTGTGTAACAAATTGCTGTGCTTTTACAAATGGATCAAAGCAGCAGCTGGTGTAAATTAATACAAGTCCAGTTACTTCAGTTGAATGAAGGTAGCATTGGCACAGAATCTGACCCTTTGAACTCCAGGCAAGACGAGAGTTGATTGCTACCTAGCTTTCTACCGAAACTTTTATTCATGAAAGATACATTAAATGAGTAAAAACAAAGGGTGCTACTATAAATGTTTTATTTATATTACGTAGCACTACTTCTGGGCTTACAGCCTGGTATGGCTGACGCTCTCCAAGCATAACTAAAACAATTCTCTTTGCTCTAGAGAGCTTCACCATCTAAATGAGGAGTAAGTTTAAATATAGAAGTAGCTAAACTGTATGAAACTCCAAAACTGAAGATGTAACCTTAACTTCGCAGTTTTATCATGCTTTATGATTCAATTGTTGTAGATCTGGCTCCTGCAGGTAGAAGTGGAGAATCCAAGTTTTGGTCATGTTTACATGATCAAATGAGTGTGATCCTTGAGCTCCAGGCCAAGTCCACATGGCTGAAAGCAAGTTGCTCATCTGTGTCCACACTGTCTTGCACTTGGGCATGAGTCTCCCCTGGATGCTGTTTTATGCCCCTGTTGTCCTGCAACGAGGCTACTCTTTGTATTCACACTTTGGGGTGTTTGTAATGTTGTAAGAGCTGATTCTGAGTCTACTGATGTGTTGTCTTCATAGTATGAAACTTCAGGTACATTGCCAGGCCTAACACATGGCATTTGGGAGGTGTCTGGTCTTTCTACAACAGCACTGGAAGACCAAGGCAAAACCTGAGACTGAGGTCTCCATCCATACTGTGTTCTGGGAGCTGTCCCAGGCATGATGTCTCCCCAGGTCACACTTGGGTATTGTCTTGCAGAGAGCTATCTGGGATATTTTGAAATGTTTTTGGCAGTGTTGTGGTTTAACATCAGCCAACAACTGAGCACCACACAGCTGCACACTCCCATCCTGCCCCCAGTGGGATGGGGAAGGGACTCAGAAAAGAAAAAGTAAAACTCATGAGTTGAGATAAAGACAGTTTAACAGAGAAAAAAAAAGATGATTATGATAATAAGAATAATAATAACAATAATTATAATTACTAAAAATATACAAAACAAATGATGCAGAGCACAATAGCTGACCACCCACTGACCAATGCCCAGCTAGTTCCCAAGCAGCGTTTCCCTCCCGACCAACTCTCTGCAGTTCATATACTGAGCACGATGTCCTGTGGTATGGAATATCCCTTTGGTCAGTTGGGGTCAGCTGTCCTGGCTGTGTCCCCTCCTAGCTTGTTGTGCACCTCCTCGCTGCAGAGCATGGGAAGCTGAAAAGTCCTTGGCTTAGTATATGAATTACTTAGCAACAACTAAAATATCAGGGTGTTATCAACATTCTTCTCATACTAAATACAAAACACAGCACTATGCCAGCTGCTAGGTGGAAAATTCACTCTATCCCAGCTGAAACCAGGACAGGCAGACCACAATTAGCTCCGTAATCAGAACCATGTCTTCAAGCTCCAAGCAAGGCATGAAAAGAAGATTTCAAAAAAACCTCAGTACTTGAAATACACCCAAAAATAGTGATCATGTGTTTTGGGCCTAAATGGAAGCTGAGGTATTTTGAAAGCCTGGTCTTGTGTAAGATGACATACAAGTACAAAGCTTTGAAAACACCAATTGGGTATACGTACCCAGTGTGACCACTGGGACATCCAATTACATGTTTTATGGGAATTCCAAACCTCCATTCTTCAAATCACGTTGATATCTATTTACCTCCTCTAACCTTTGTTATTCCAGACACTAGTTCCAAAAGACAGAAAATGGTTATTGATCCAGTGAGAGTCAGGTCCCACCATATTTTAATAGGAACTGATTTTAAAATTGCTATTAATTATACTAGCTAATTGGGTGGCTTCAGTTAATATTTAAATTGATACTTCTAATTGTACTGGTTCCACCCTTAAAATGAAGTTTCTTCAACAGTTTTGTTAGGATAACAAATGAGGGGAAAAGTACTGTGATAATTAAAAAGACACGGTCACTGTATATAAGATGAGACTCACTACTATTATTCTTAGTACTAATGTGACAACACATTTTCATCTGGAAATATTGCAGCTATCTTCGTTGCATTTATCTTCTACTAATTACTTAGTGCAGTAAGTTTTGCCTGGTCCAGGCAAATTTACACAGAAAAATATTACTTCATCTGTTTCCTTTCATATTGCCAGTTCCACAGTTAATCACCGTAAATGTGCAGGATAACTCCATTTCAGAACTAATATCAGAAGATTTTTAACAGGAAAGGAAACATAAAAACCAGACTATTTGCCAGGGTAATTAGGAGAATAAACAGACTAACAGTTTTAAAGAAAAAAGATTTAAAGAATAAAATCTTGCCACTGTAGTGAAGTACTTAAATTTTTTAAAACTCCGATGGATAGTGGCACCTTAATTTAGGAATGCTCTTTGCTGTCTGCCTGGCCCAAATACTTCAAGACTTCAAATAACCTGCCAAAATCCACTCTTCTGAGTAAGAAATATCCCTTCATTAGTCACTGTCAAATTACTGATAGCTGCTTGTGCTGTCCACTCCTGGATGATGTCCTGCTGAAGCAGCAGCAGTAGACTCATCCAGCCTAGCCCAAGTAAAAAAATAAACTTGTCCTGGTTTTTCTAGGATAGAGTTAATTTTTTTCTTAGTTAGAATAGCTTTGCTTTAGTTTCTGTGTAGGATTTGTTATGAGAGGAATGTTGATAAAAGTACTAATGATGTTAGTTGCTGCTGGAGCTCAAGGCCATCATGTGTGTCTGGTTCACAGCTACATCAGGACTGGGAGGGGGAAATGTAGTGAATAGCAAACCCCAGAACTGTCATTTGGATGTGCCAATGAAATATTCCAGATCATATCAACTCATGTCAGTATTTTAACCAGGGTTGACCAGAATTTGGGGGATTCTCTCAGGAATTGCTCGGGCTTGCTGTTCCAGGGTTTCGGTTTTGGGACTGTCTCTGCTCCAGGATCACTGGCTGGCACAGGCTGGGCACTGCTCGGTGGGTGGTGAGCAATTGCACTGTGCACCACTCAGTTGTATGTTCTGTTATTACTGTTGTTATCATTATAGTTTTATTTTAATTAGTAAATAGTTTTTATTTCAACTTGTGAGTGTCCCTGCCCTTTTCTTTGCAATTCTCTCCCCTACTCCCTGGGGAAGAGGGTGGGGGGAGAGAGTGAGAGACCAGTCCGCGTTTGGCCGCAAACCAAGAGGGTGAAACCACCACAAAACTATAATAAAAATTCCTTCACATTTTGTGCTATGCAGAGTTTCGCTAGTACATAACCTTTAACAATTCCAGGTTCCAACAGGCTTACCTTGTTCAGAAGCCTAAATCTCAAAACGTATTTTAAAGATCCTTACACACCTGAAAACACAAATCACTATTTGGATTTTCAGTTGCTCTTACATGCTCCATACATGTTTATTACCGTGATAGTTGCAAACAGCAAGACAAGATACACAGAAATAGTTTTAAAGTAGATAGAACATATTCTGTGCTGCAAAGTAAATATTATATATAATATAGCATACAGTATATAGCACATATATACTATATATGTATATAGTATTATTATGTATTATATAGTATATATTCTGTGATTCTGTGATATATTATATATACTATAGCATATAGCACATACATAGTATGTACTATGTACATAAAAATACATACTATGTATGTATTTGTATAAAAAAATAAGGGAATGGTTGCTAGGATAAGAAGCAATAAACTTGCATTTGAGCATGGAGGATTCATACTGAAAATAAAAAACACTCTAGTCGTCAGGATATTAAAGCACTGGAATATACTGGGCTGGCAAACTGCCTTCCCTTAAGGTCCATAAGAACAAGTTAGGAGAAGCTCAGGATCATCTTACAAATGGATGCTTTTGTTTTTATGATGCTAAATTACCTACAATTAACTTTCAATCAATTTACTGGAAAATATACTTCTAAATGAGAAGTGTACTGAAATACAAAATTTGCCAAAAATATTCAGATAAACAAAACAATGTCTGAAATAACCCAGCAGTCTCTGATTCAAAGTTAAATTTGCTGTGTTCTCAGAATTTTTTAATACCTGATAAGAATAACTGATACCTGATAATAATTTTTTAATACCTGATAAAATTAACTCCAGGAGGTCTCCAGCGCCCTTCTCTGACAAATGCAGAATTCATCATTGTCACTTGGGCTCTCCTCTCGGCTTTGGCTCTACCAGCTCACACTGTATGGAAGGAGCTATGCCTTCTGCGCATCAGACTTCTCAGCTGTGTTAACTAAACCCTAAGGGTTAACTTATGTCAATGTAATTTCTTTATGTATCATTCTAAATACCTTCAATAAATAGTTGGCAGGATTTTTTTTTTCCCTGAAGGGAGTCAATTAGATAAATAATTTGAGCATTGTCCCCAAGAATAGCGGGCAATAAAATGACACTGCCACTATTGACAGGTTTCCACCATTCATCTATATTAGCCATGTGTTGGCTTTTGTCAATAAGATTTTATTTTTTGTCCAACTTTTCCTTATAGATATCGGAATTCTTTACAGCCTGTTAGGCTACTATGAGATATATTTAGAAACACAATTAGTAATCCTAACGCTCCATTCCTCTGTCCCCAGGGGAACACCATTGAAATTGTTTCAGGCTTAGGCCTGTGAAGCAAAATCAGCAGTCTTATCACATGAGGGAAAACATTTTGTGCAAATAAACAGAAATTAAAATGTAGTCACTGAAAACTATAATTCTTCCTGGGCACAGAGAGACAAAAGAGTATGTGGCCAGCGCTGGAATAAATGCATTGCTTTCCAGAAAGGAGGCAAGAACCAAACAGTACTGAATTACACAAGCTATGTGAGTACTTGCTTCCCATGCCACGTGAGTCTGGAAGATTGTATTTGAAAAATAATTTTGGTCCAGATGGCTTCCTATCTAACTTTTAAGGAGTATTTGGACTACTTCTACCTTATAAGGAGTTTTCAAACATAATACTTAGGAATGAATAACACAGCACACCACAGCTTGACTCCTCTGTCATCAGTACTCTCTGACTTGTCCCCTGTGCCCCCTTCAACTCCAGGCTAAGTCACAGCACAGAGACAAGGGCTTAGGTTACCGTGACCTATCTACTGCAGATCTTCTGTTGGTGGAAGACCAGTTCACTGAGCATTAAATAACTCAATCTGTCATAAACCCAGGATTTATTTGGCTCATTTATTTTGGAATGATGATTCCCACTGTTGAGAGTAGAACAGAATATTTAATCTTCCATTTCTAGGAAGGATGTGACAGACCCCCTGAGGAAATATTTCTCCAGAAGGACTTTCCTGCATCAAATTTACCATACTTACAGTTTCTGAAGAAGTTATTTTCTTGATAGCAGGTTGGAGAGGCAGAAGAGGCTCCCTTCTGGGATGAGTAGGATGAACTCTGTGGAGAAAAGCACTGCCTCTTCTATCACAGTGGAGTGATACTGAAGACATCAGTGATGGCCTTACATTGGAGAGATCAAGATGGAACAAGGTGCGCACACATGTTCAAATACACACACACAACTTGTGTACCATACAAAATCTCTCATGGGACACACTGTCTCTAAACTCAAATTTTAAAGATAACTGAGGAAAAAAACTGTTTTGATATAGAAGGTATAACATGAATTAATCACAGAATGGTTTGGCTTGGAAGGAACCTCTAAAGATCATCTAGCTCCCAACCCTCTGCCATGAGCAGGAACACCTTCCACTAGATCAGGCTGCTCAAAGCCCCATTCCTCAATTGCTTTTCCAAGTCAGACAATTGTTTTTAGCGAAGCTGACTTTAGATTTAAGGACATGAAAATTGTAAATTAACTGAAATCATAGACCCTAATTATTAAATGACTAAACATCTTATTTCAGTGAAAGGCTTTCCATTGGGAAAACATTCAGTGGAAAGAAGTCTTTGCTGCTGGGAGTGCTATGCCTGCTGCAGCAAGTCCCGTCCATCCACATGACACCCCATGACATTCCCAGCACCTCTCTCCCTCCTCTCCCCGTGCTGTAGCATGGGGATCAGTCAGGGACCCCCTCAGGGCTGGGCTGGCCAGAGCACTGGCTGGGAACAGAAGCTGACCATAAGGAGTAAATGAAGAGCTAAGCAAATTGAAGAGGGAGTATAAGTGTTTAGATATTGTATATTTGAGAATTCAGGCTTTCTATTGAAAATTGAGTAATTAACCTTTTTTGTTTGTTTGTTTTTAAAGATCTGTTCCAGTGACAATGCAAAAGGAATGAGTTAGGATAAACTTAGCCTCTGTTTAAAGATTACACAAATGCTCAGTGATGAGATGAATTTGTATTCCTTGCTAGCCATAAATACGAGATAGATAATTTTAGTATTCCCAATACGAGCCACTCGGAAGCACTTCGTAGGCAGAATCTGAAGAGAGGGAATAGTCCATAGAAATTCCTGTCCAGTGCACCTGTGCATGTGAAAGGCATCTATAGACACATCAGTAAGTGAGAAAAAAATGTGAAAAGTTACTGGAGTTAAAACAGAATAAAACATCTCTGGAAATCAGTCAGGAAAAATTCTTTCCACACTGCATGTTAAATACACTGTTTTCACCTTTTTTGGAGGAGATATTTTAAATTAAAAGTAGCACCGCATGGCTAGATGGTCGAGGGAGGTGATTGTCTCACTCTGTGCTGTACTGGTTCAGCCTCAGTGTGCAGTTTTGGGCACCTCAATATAAGGACATCAGACCACTACAGTGTGTCCAGAGGAGGGTTACCAAGATGGTGAAAGGTCTTGAAGGCAAGGCTTATAAGGAATGGCTGAGGTGACTTGGTTTGTTCAGCTGGGAGAAGAGAAAGCTGAGGGGTGACCTCATGGCCGTCTACAACATCCTCAAGCAGGGCAGCAGAGGGGCAGGTGTTGTCCTCTCTCTGATGACCAGCAATAAGGCACAAGGAAATTGAATGAAACTCCATCAGAGGAAGTCCAGATTGGACATTAGGAAAAGGTTCTTCACTGGTGGTCGATCACTGGAACAGGCTCCCCAGGGAAGTCATCAGAGTTGGCACCAAGTCTGTCAGAATTGAAGGAGCATCTGGATGATGCTCTTAGTCATATGGTTTAGTTTTAGGTAGTCCTGCCAGGGGAAGGGAGTTGGACCCAATGATGCTTATGGGTCTCTTCCAACTTGAGATATTCTCTGAGTCTGTGAACATCTCCTGAGACCTAGATCTAGCCTTTGACTACTACAGAGGTTACAGATTTGCACATACATCGTTCATTAGTTGAAATTAGATTCAAGGATCTTTGGCCTCTAAGGATATTTTGTTTGGGGACTCTGCCTGGAGTATCATTTATTAAACAAATCTGGTTGGCATTTATTATTAAATTATGTTATTTTCCCAAACTTGCTTGATTATGCCTCTGCTTTGGATCAGCTATGATAATATTCATTCCAATGGGATCTCATTAGTTGCAGTGCAGGAAATTATTGCTAAATTAACTGGCTCAAAACATTAGTTCTGCATATATTTACTCATAGATCTATTTATAAAAAATGTTTTGCTCAAGGAAGTATAAGATTCTTCATTAATTAAGTGATACATTGATATTAGTACTTTAGTCTTTTGGATCTGGCTCTATTTAGGGCCTGACATTAAAAATACTGGAGTTGTAGGAAGGTTCCCATGATCTTTGCCGGACTTTTATCAGACTGCTTACGGTGGAGCTCCTTCACGTCATGTTAGATGCAATATTTGAGTAACTGGGCTTAGTGGTAAATGGCAAAGTTATTTAGAAAATTGTGAGAACGTGGACTATTGCCTTATGTTATTCTACTACAGAAAAGGTTTTTGTTCAGTATGTTAATTTTAAAAAATCAGAATAAAATACTTAGTGCATGGTTGTAGCCACTAGATGGGAGGCAAGAGCTGGTTAGGAACTGGGAGCATCAGTGCCAGGGGACACACCTGGGGAGCTCTCATCGGCTGCCACTGCCAGCTGTGACATGCCACTCTGGAGCTGCACACTAATACATCTGGGACCACTTGTGTAAGTGTACACAAGCAGGTTATTCACTGAACTGGAAAGGGGTTTTTTTATGAATTGATAGTGGCAGTATGAATTGTTGAGGAAGCAGGATTTTTAAGTATAACTGTGTTAATTCTCTGCCTGTTAATGGCTTGGCATAGGAAATTCTCTGCTTTCATCTGCAGATGGAAAGGAACATCTCTCATCTACATGAGATCTGTTAAAAATACAGCTGCCAAAGGCTTTTATGAGGCAGGAGCAGTATTAACCTACACGTTAAGAGGGTGAAGTTCAAGTTCTTACAATGTCACAGACTTTCTGTGCAGCTTTAGGCAAGCTGCTTTTTTCCTCTGCATTTCTGTTCTTCCTCAGCTTCTATTTTTTTTCCTACTTAAGTGGCATATAATGAGACTTCCTTTCTTCTCCAGTAGAGATTAGTAATATAGACTATGCTATCATAATCCTGTAAAATATAGAAATGTCTTTTAGTAATTTGTGGATACATTTTTAATAAGAAAAAGTCTGAATTTTTCACAGTTTTTTTGTGGCTCCTTATATTTAACTTTAGTCAAGATAACAGAAATTTGGTCCAGACTGTTGCCTAAAACTACTTGTAAAAAATGAACAAAGTAAAGAGATAAAGAAATGTAATAATTTGAAACAAAAAGACATACTGATCTCAGTCAAAAGGAGCGTGGGTTGAGTAACCAGTGGAATAAGACGGTTGTGTAAGAAATTAAGAGTAACTAATGAATAAAATAAGAAAAAAGGTGGTTTAACTCAAAACCCTTCTCTGAAGTTTTTAATATAGTGACATAGACAGAACTATAATTTGATACCTCAGACAAAAGACTTCTATAACATCCTGGCAGGACACTGAAGGGCACTGCGATATGAGCGTGCTTTCACATCCCCATCTTGGGAGTTACAGTAACCTCACTGAGACAGACAGGGGGACCCAAAGGATCCCTCATCCCCACCTTTGCCAGCTTTGGCAATGTCTTGATATTTCACCTGGAGTTTCTTTTGCCTTTTTTTTTCCCTCTTACCATTTTCTATCCTTTATTCTTACCTTACCTTTTTCTATCTTTTTTTTTTTTTTCTTCAGCCAAGAAACTGTGTTCAGTCTCTCTGCTGTCAGAGTTTGCCTGGGCATGGAGCAGCTAACTGGATCATATTAACATATGTATTCTTCAGCAAAAAGGTGCAAATAAGAACAACAACACCTGAAGCTATGCATCAAGGTCCTTGTTGGGGTCTGGCTGCCTCAGGCCCTTGCCCTTGGTTTTTGCTGATCCTGCCTTGCTGACTTGCTGGCCCTGCTCTGCTCTTCTGGCCAAGTTCTGTAGGACAGTGCCGTGTCCCTTGCCATCACTCATGGCTTCTGCCTCGCCTGCTCTCACTCCTGCTGCCCCCTGACACTGTATTTTCCACTCTTGCTGCTTCCTTCTTTCTCCTTTTGAAAATTTGTCTTGCTTTGTCCTCAAGAAAGCAGGATAGCAACGTTAACAACTTCACACCATCTCAATGAAATAGTTTTTTGTCTTCTCCCTACAAAGGACTATCTAAATGACAGTCAAATGTAGAAAGTTTCCATAAACCTTTCTTTTACAAAAGAGAAAAGCATATCATGTTGTTAAAAATGAAACTTAATCAATATTTTAGCTGTTTTTCCTTTAAGAAGTTTTAATAGTGTTTACCATGAGACAAAGCCAGCCCAGATCTCAAATCTTGACTGAGACCATATAATTTAATATTCTAATATTAGCCTTGGGTTGAGTCTTATCAATGAGTTTTAACTTCTGTATCCATTTGGTCCACCAAAACTACCATAAAATGATAATTTACTAAAGAAGCAAGCCTTTTAGAAGCACTGTTCCCTGTCTGAGGAGGTGCTTAATCTAGTCAAACTGAAAAGATTGGTAAATAATAGATCTTAGATACCTGTTGCTGAAATTATACTTTAAATAGGATACACGGAGAAGGTGGATTGTACTTTGAAGAAGCAAGAGAGTATTCTGGTAGACCAGAAACAAACCTGGGCTTCTGAAGTTCAGTCCCCCAACATGTGCAGTTTAGCCCCTTCTCCACTTCAAATATTTTAATGATTGCCTAAGTGCAGTCCTTTGCTAACAGTACAGGTTAGCATCCTTGGGCTAACCACTGCAACCTTGCTGTTCATAGCTGTTCATTATCTGCTGCTCCCGATTCAGACAGGTGTGTCTACATCCCCAAAAGAAATACTTGCCTGGTCTGACCCTGGAACTCCAACCTCTGCTAACGCTGTAGATGTTAGAGCCTGATTAACAGTATATGGAGATGTCCCAAAGGAGCTGCTGTCCTCTGTGAAGGGTGAGGCAGCCACTTTTGTTACATGACCCCCTGTGCTGTTAACACAGGAGCATTAAACCACATTGAAACCCTTCTGTGTCCTCAGTTCAGAGTTTTGAAGTCTTCATGGAGGACTAAATGCCATTTAAAGCCCTTATTCTCTTTGACTAGGCATGAATATAGCTTTTCCTCTCTCCTTCTGGTTTTTAAACCAGCTTTATTATGCAGTGAAGGGAGGATTTGTCCAGGATCACTTCTTAGCCCAGCAATGTTTGATGTCTTCCTCAGCTTCTGCCTTTGTTGTCCTACACTGATAACCTTTCATTTGCAAAACTTTACTTCTGGCCAAACTGTGACAAACTACTAGAACACAAAGATACAAATGGACCTGGCTCATTTGGTTCTCTCCCCTCCATTCCCTGAGAAGTGACAGCATTTCTTCAGGAGCCTCAGGCTGCCCTTGGCCTGGATTATCCTTTAAGAGCAAAAGTGTTGTGCTGAACAGGGGAACAATTCACACAACAATTTCATTTGCAAAATGCTATTGAACTGCTAGTAATTGCAGTGCTGTGGTGCACATAGGGGACATTAATCCACATTGGATGAACTGGTCATAAATCCCATCCAGTTTCCTTAAAGCCTCCACATCCAGTTTCCTTAAAGCCTTAAAACCTTTCCCTAAAGGTAAAAATAACTATATCCTGTTTTCAGTACTGGCTATCACTGGTCTGGCTACCACTGAGTCTGGTGCTACGGAGAAGATATGAGTGAAAAAAGGCATTACAGACACTTACTGGAAGTGGCAGGGAGAACTGGTCTCAGGTAATTCTGACCTCCATTTCTGTGTTCTGGTATGATTCACAACATTTCTTTACACAGGAAAGAAGCATCTTGCACAGCAAGCACCTCCTTCCTCTCTCCATCTTGCCCATGCTCTGCTCTTGTTCTAGCTACAGACAAAGGAGACTCTGCAACTTCTTGGCTCCTTCAGGAGCCACCTGCTTGCTGACCAAAACAGGGCAGAGTCTTTTTTTTCTGAGAATGAGATAAGAAAAATTAACAGAACATAGCCCATGTAGCTAAAGTCCATCACTCTCCAAAATGGGATAGCCACATCCAATCTTGTTGGGAATGCCTCATGTGCAAGCAGTGCCTGGGAAAGTGCAAGCTCAGCTCAGAACCATGCCAGGTATTTGATTTAGGATTTAATATAGATAATCACAGAACAGTGTTTGCATCTACCATCTAATAAGCTTACTGGTATAGACATAGTCCAAATGGCTCTATAACGGGGCATGTAGCCCACAAACAAATCAAGACACACACGTGCACCAGGCTATCACTTTTCAAACTTTAAAGGCATGATTACCCCTTGCTAATCAATAGCAGTCTCTGCTAAAATCCTCCTATTTAGATTATAAATTGATGATGTAAATTAGTGGATTTCCAAAGATAAATATTTTTTTATTTCCAGACTGTATGTAAACCTTTAATGCAAATCAACAGAGGCAGAGGCGTTACTGGAAGCAGCTATGGCTTCTACCAAGAAGCAACTCTTTCTCTCCTCAGTCCCTCTTTGTAGTCTCACCTTTGTACAACTGTTAAATACTTTCTTATTTTGTTTCTGATATCAAGTTTATCTCAGACCCTAAGCTGAGAAGAGGACAGAATTATGAAAAGGGTTAGTAAAATGAAAAAAAGGACGAAGATAAGAGTGTCATTTCTTTTTATGCTACATACAGGACTGTAACTATAAATGAGTAGCAGTACTGCATGAATCAGCTTTCCATTTTATTGTCAGAAGTTCAGAGCTAAGTATAATATTCAGCATTAAATTAATATGAATTATTATTATTTACTTCAGTCTAAATATGCAGCACTTGTAAAAGATTGATATGCTTATTATTTTGAAGATTTATTTGTGAAGTAAAGAACAGAATGAACTTCTGCATAGAAGAGATGTTCACTATATTGATAAAGTAAATGCCATTCAAGGTAAGTACTTCAAAGAAGACAACAGTTGTTAGTGCATCCTTTTGTTCTGCCAAATGCTTTATTTAGGGGTTTGGGATACACAGTTTTATGCATCTGACAATTCAAACCCAAATATTGTAGGCCACAAAGAATTAGACCATTAGGGAGAAAAATGTTTTTGTCAGAACATAGTAGGATTTGTTCCTAATTACAGTGTAGGAGTACTTCTCTGTGAACGGAAGACACAGACACCATCTCATTGTATTTATAGTGAAAACTGAAATGATGGCTGCTCATTTGTGACACTGACATATCATGAATCAAATAAGCTCCCTATAAAATGAAAAGTGTGAGTATTTTCTACTGCTCTCCTTTCCCATTGTCCTTTCTCCACTGTGGAGATGTCATGGTTTAACCCCAAGTGGCAACTAAGCCCCACGCAGCTGCTCATTCACTCCCCCTGCAGTGAGATGGGAGAGAGAATCAGGAGAGTAGAACAGAAATCTCAGTTGGGTTGAGATAAAGACAGTTTAACAGCTAAAGCAAAAGCTGTGCACATAAGCAAAGCAGAATAAGGAATTCATTCACTGCTTCCCATGGACAGGCAGGTGTTCAGCCATCTCCAGGACTGCAGGGCTCCATCACACCTAACGGTTACTTGGGAAGGCAAACGCCATCACTCTGAATGTCCTCCCTTCATTCTTCTTCCCCCAGCTTTATGTACTGACCACGACATCATATGGCATGGGATATCCCTTTGGTCAGTTGGGGTCAGCTGTCCCAGCTGTGTCCCCTCCCAGCTCCTTGTGCACCCCCAGACTACTCACTGGTGGGGTGGGGTGAGAAGCAGAAAAGGCCTCGACTAGGTGTAAGCACTTCTCAGCAATAACGAAAACATTCCTGTGTTACCAACACTGTTTTCAGCACAAATCCAAAACACAGCCTCATACCAGCTACTGTGAAGAAAATGAACTTTATCCCAGCCAAAACCAGCATAGGTGGGTTGACCTTTTCTGTTCACCAGGTGGCCACCAAGCTGCTCTACCGCTCCTCCACCTTCAGGAAAAGACTGCTCCAATGTGGGTCCCCCACGGGGTCACAAGTCCTGCCAGCAAACCTGCTCTGGCGTGGGCTCCTCTCTCCATGGGGCCACAGGTCCTGACAGGAACCTGCTCCAGGGCGGGCTTCTCATGGGGTCACAGCCTCCTTTGGGCACACTAACCTGCTCTGGTGCAGGGTCCTCCATGGGCTGCAGGTGGTCATCTGCTCCACCATGGACCTCCATGGGCTGCAGGGGGACAGCCTGCCTCACCATGGTCTTCACCACAGGCTTACGGGGAATCTCTGCTCCAGTGCCTGGAGCATTCCCTCCCCCTCCTTCTTCACTGACCTTGGTGTCTGCAGGGTTGTTTCTCTTACATCTTCTCCACTGTCTCCTCTGGCTGCAGTTCTGCAGCAACTTTTTCCCCTTCTTAAATATATTATCCCAGGGCCACTACACTGTTGCTGACAGGCTTGGCCTCGGCCAGTGGTAGATTCATCTTAGAGCTGGCTGGCATTGGCTCTATCAGACATGGGGGAAGCTTTTGGCAGCTTCACACAGAAGCCACCCCTGTAGTGCTCCCTGATACTGAAATCTTGCCAAATAAACCAAACACATCCATCTTCATTCATTGTATTCTGGACACCATTTCTTACATGCCTGGGATGCTGCAGTGGTTTTGACTGGGATAGAGTTAAATTTCTCACTCACACTGGAGCAGTCTGTTCCTGAAGGACTACACCCCATGGAAAGGACCCACACTGGAGCAGTTCCTGAAGGACTGCAGCCTGTGGGAAGGACCCATGCTGGAGAAGCTCATGGAAGACTGTCTGCCATGGGTGGGACCCCAGATTGGAGCAGGGGAAGAATGTGAGGAGGAAGGAGCAGCAGAGATGAAGTGTTATGGGATGACTGCAATGCCCATTCTCTGACCCAGGAGGAGGAGGTAGAGGAGTCAGGAGTGAAGTTAAGCCCAGGAAGAAGAGAGGGCGAGGAGAAGCTGGTTTTTAGATTTGTTCTTATTTCTCATTATCCTGCTGTTTAAGTGGCAATAAATTATATTAATTTCCCCAAGTCAAGGCTGTTTTGTCTGTGATGGTAATTGGTGAGTGATGTCTCCCTGCCCTTATCTCAACCCACGAGCCTTTTGTTGTATTATGCGCTCTCTCCTGTCCAGTTAAGGAGGGGGAGTGACAGAGCAGCTTGGTGGGCACCCGGAGGACAGCCATGGCCAACCCACCACAGTGGGCTCAGCACTACCTCCAACGTGTAAAGCAGAGCAGCTCGAAAAAGGAGCAGAACCTGAATCTATCCTTAGGTAGATCCGATGGGCAGGAGTCTGCACGCAGTGGGAGATCCTCGAGCACAACAGCTATAGTGCAGCAGTCCAGATGGACCATTGCTCGCTCACAGTGTGAATATACTATGCAGGCAGAAACAGGCCACCAGTTATTTTCTGAATTACATTGGGTCTGGCTATAAAGACAGTGCATGTGATTAATTTTTACCCAGTTTAATAGGATGGCTTCCATGGATGGAAGGACAGCTCCTAAATTCTTCCTGAATATAAATGGCTGTTCTGAATTTCTAAGATTCTAAAATTTCTAAACTTTTTTGTTTTCATAGAACATTAAATAAAGCTAAAAGCACATGAAAAAAGAGCTGTTTTACCATGTTCACTGAACAAATCAGTACCACTGCAGGTACTTGTACATATAGAGTAACTGCAAATTTCAGAATAATAAACTGACCCTGGGAGAATCCTACAGTTGTACTTATTCCAGTGCTCAGCTGTCTGATGATCATAGATATCCTAACATCTAGTACTTTATGGCTATTTCCAGGAGGTACTATTTTTTTGTTGTTTGATTGGATTTGGTTCTTCCTCAGAATTAAATCGAAATGACCTCTGCAGCTATTTTTTAATTCCTATTTTTTATTCCTATAATTAACATTTCCTGCAGCTTTAAAAAATATTTTCACTATCATCTTTTAACCACCAACAGGCTACGGTTCTACAGTGCTCTACAACTACTTTTACTTCAGGAAGCTCAATAAAGCAGATAATTCTCCTCCCCTTCACACTCCTCTTTGAACACTACTTCACAGGAATGCAAGGGCTGTGAAAGCCTTGCTGCTGGTGGAGGGACATTCCCCCCAAGACGCATGAAAGGAGTCCCCGCAGCGACATGGAATTTCACTTGCTCTGAGCTATAGTTCTCTGGAGGTTTTTCATAAATTAGAGCAGAATCTGGGAGTAATGCTTTATGCCACAGCTTCCCCAAGCTGACATGAATCATTGGAGTGGGAGGGCGGCTGACAGCCACCTTATGGCTCTGCTGGTGGGCCGTGGCTTTTTGTGATATCATGATGTATTATATCTAGCTTTGAAAACCATGAAAGGTAGAATTACCTTCTAAAAAGGGAGGGATTTGTCTTCTACCACCACAATTCTTTTCCCTTCTTCTGCCATCTATTTTCAGTTCTTGTGTGTATACTAATGCCCTGGAAATATTGCATGAAGACACGTGGGCTGTTTGAAGGTGCAAAGCCTGCTGGAATAGTGTTGGGGGACTGTGGAAATGGAGGGAGCCAGACTTTGTGCATTCTTGTCCCCAGGGCTTTATGGGAGCAGACTTGAAGAGTCCAGGAAAAATCTGGTTAGAGGTCCAGAGCAGGGCCACAAAGTAAGACCTCCCTGGTCCTCATTTATTACTGAATACTCAGTACTCTTGGACAAGACACATCTGACCATAAGTTGGAGACAGATGTCAAGACCTGAAGTGTCCCTGGTCATGTGCAGAACTTTAGACATTTAGCTCATTTCACAAGCATAAAGGTAGGTCCATGCAGATGCTTAGAGTAAATGGAGTGTTGTATTTCAAGGACACCCTCAGAATTCAAGCACTGTTTTTCAGATTGTAGCACTGGTGAAGTTAGTAGGATAATATGCAAAAATGTTGTAAATCTGAAACACTGCCCAAAATTATCATATGATCTTCTTTAGTGCAACTTGGTAAGTTTGTCATACACAGCATCTGTTTTTATTTGAATATTTAAGATAAAAGAGACAAGAACTGACAAAGATTCACAAGTATCTGAACATTTGCAGTATTTTCTCAAGTGACCCAGTTACTGAAGGGATGCTGCACTTCGACTTTGAACTGCACTGAAAGGGAGTTGACACTGGCAGCCCACCAAACTGAACAACAAACGTGAACCTTGATGTTGGCAATGCTGGATTGAGAAGTCCTAGTATATACAGATTCACATGCAAATATAGATCTTTTATTTTCATGAAGTGACAGAAAAAAATATTTTACTCTAGTCACATGGTAATGATTAATGATGGGAAAAATCCTGGCGGCTTTCTCAAATGTTGCTGATATTTAACTGTGCTGATAATTCCTATTTGAAGTATGAACCACCAACAGTACTTTTGACAGCTGCAGCATCTTCTGTAATCATATTAATTCTTCATCAAAGCTTAAAGAGAGTCAACACATACCAGGCTTTTAACATTTTGTCACTCAACAGCTATGTTTTACAGACTCCAGTGGGGACGATCTAACATATCTGTGTTCTTCACAGCTGTAACAACCAAACTTGGGAACAGCAGTTTCGGAGTTCGAAGCATGAAACATGACTGCAATCTTCAGCCACACACCTCACGAACAATCCCAGGCACAGGTATATGCTGGCAGCCACTCAGCTGGAAAGCAGCTTGGCAAAAAATGGCCTGGGGACCCTGGTGGACACCAAGTTGAATGTGAGCCAGCAATGGGCTCTTGTTGCAATGAAAGCAAATAGTACCCTGGTCTGCATTAGACAAAGTATTGGCACCATGTCAAGGGAGGTGTGGAGTCTCCCTTAGTGGAGATACTCAAAAGCTGTCTGGACAATTCCAGGTGGCCCTGCTTGAGCAGGGGTATTGAACCAGATGACCTCCAAAGGTTCCTTCCAAACTACCATTTTGTGATTCAGTGATTCTATGAAATGCAATGGAAAATCAATCTCTGAACCTCATTCCAAAAGACTTGTCATGGCAAAGAAAGGCAGGCTGTTCTACACGTAGCATGAAACTTATGATATAAAACAGTCCCCAATTCAACACACACCAAACTAACTCCCTCTAAAAAAACTTAGGAGTTTCCAGTTGATTTTCCAAAATCAACTGCATTTTTTTAAGATGACGACCATTAAGATGCTGACTTTTAAATGACAGTTTAGGATGTTCAGTGCTTGTTATTTGTACCAAGAAAAAGCAAAAATAGGAATCCTTGGAAAAAGGCCATTACAGATCAGAACACTGAACATAAGGAATTTGTGGGAAAGGAAGCTCACAATTTTGACCAAGAAACTGGAAAGAGGTAGAGATATATACATGTTTTCATGCCAGTGACGAAAAAACCAGGAGCTATTGCTTTTTGATACACAGATGAGCAATCTGCTATCCAGGACCTATGGAAATGCAGATTCTATGTTCATATTCAAGGTGATCTCAAAATGTGCTCTTAGATATAAACCAGTTTATAAATCTTGGAGCAATGCCAATTTGCCAGTCAGACAAGATTATAGTCTACAGACAGACAGATGGCAACAAAATTGAGGTCTACCCATGGCTCATCAAAACATCATGCAAAGTAATTACCTTGTAACTTAGTACCTGAGTAAAAGTTAAAATACAAACTGCTATAAAAAGCAGAAGTAAAAAATAGTCAGAGGTAGACAGAAGGGTTTTTAGTGCCATTGTAAATGCAATAATTATTTTCACATTACAAAAGTAGGGGTTATCAGGTGAATGTAAGGTAGCAGGCCCAAAAGGCACACTTTTTTGCACAATGCATAATTAAAGTATGGGACTTACTGCCACTGGATGGTCTGGAAGCCAAATATAAATGATTGCAAAAAAAAAAAAAAATCCATGAAGGAATGGAAGAAAAGTCCCTCAAGACTTGAGCAATCCCAAAACTAAAGCTAGTTGACACCTGTGTGAAGGGACTGTACATCAAAAAGTATTTCTGTATATTTACTCTGTTCTTATATTTATTTTCCCTAAAAAAGTGTGGAAATTTAGCCAGAGATTAAACTCGGGGTTAGACAGACCTAGCAGAGGAGCTATTCTAATAAAGAGCATTTAAGAAGAAAAAAAAATTTAAAAAAAAATCCTGAAAATAGCCTTTATAGATTTCAGGGATAGCTTTGAATATAAAAATTAAAAATGGAAGAAGTTGGGTATTGTACTTCATCTGGCCTCGTCTGAACTAACAAAACCAACATGAGTTGAATCCATGATGTCTCAGAGGCAAGCTGAATGTGCTATACAGAATATGAAGCCTAGGGCAAACAAGCCTTTGGTGACTGCAATATTCACATCATGAAGTAATTTTGCATTGATGGATGGATGACTAGAATTTAACCAGATGTTTGTATTAAAGCAAATCCTTCTATTCTTACCAAAGAGGAACAAAAAGCAAATTACAAAATCATGGATATCCATCACATAATAGTGTCTCCTACTTTTTTTTTAATATTAATTCCTCACCACTAATTGCTCAGATTCTTGATGTAATTTTTGGAGAATATTAGACAAATCTCTTTAAACACATAATAAACCTCCTCTAGGAAGAAGGAACTTTGATGCAAATAGTGGCAAGTAGTAGAAACAAATTGTTTTCCATTGGGTGGGATGTGAAATAAAGATGTACTACATTGTTAACGTCTTTTCAAGGGCTATGTGGGATTCACTGTGAGCCAAGTCCTGAGATGCAGTGACAAGGCAGAAGGAATGAACACTCTCAATACACTCTTACACACTTAATATTCTCATATATCCAATACACATTTTGGATATATATTAATGATCTGGTATGTTTTTCTGAACAAACTTTGGTATTGTTAGAAACAATGGAGAAGACAGAATATCCATCTATATACAGAAAATATATATAAACTGCAAAAAGGCTTGATATAAACATTGTGATTAGTGAGTTGGCTCCTGAAATCAAAAACCTGCAGTCACAGATTGCCCACTGAGAACCCTTTTCCAAAATAAATTTGAGGAAGCTAAATAATAGCTCACTCACATGGTTCATTTTTTTAATGAAAGTTTGGAGAAGTATGGTATGCGAAAATAAACATAAATTTGACAACTGAAAATGAATGTTTTCCCCATTGAAACTTATTAATTGTAGATAAATTAATTAATGATGCATGTCTGAAGATGACTGAAGGTTCTGAGAGGCTTCAGAAGATTCTTGCATTTCTCCTGTGTAGAAAAAAAAAAAGTTCCTCTTTAGGAAATCAACAGCTGGAAACTGTGTTACTTAAGTCAAATCAGCCACAGATATAGGCAGAACCTTTTGGATGAAAAAATACCAACAGGTTTTTCTAGGAGCAATTAGCATAAAAGGCAGGCTAAAGGGTGGGTGCCAGGTTAGTGGAAGATGAGTTTTCAAGCGTTCAAAATTCATAACAGACCAAGGTTGTGGGGAGAAGGTTCTACTGAAGTGTGATCCTTTTAGGCTAGACAGTATAACTTCAGCTGAAAATCCTTCTGTCTTCCTTTAAGATAGGACAACACCCCTCCTGCTCTCCCCGCCCCCCTCAAACAGCCTATATTACGGTCTTCAAACTATGGAAGTAAAAGTTCTTGGAATTATAGAAGCTTTTATTGTACAAATCTAAAATGCTTCATTTCAGAGGAAAGGTTCACAGAGTGAGGATTCTGAATATCACTTCCAAGTGACCTGCAGCTCTGACGATAGCTTTGATTACAGATTATGGTTGAAATTTATTTTAGCATCTTCATACATTTGATTCCAAAGATTTAAAATATAAATAAATAAATAAGGAATTACAGGAAATATTGTTTTCTTTTAATACGGATAAAACCATTTACTTATAAACAGATGATTTCTAAATCCATGTTGCTTTGCATTGTTTCCCTATCTGCATTTCCCTGATGTTTATGTTGCTTATTGCTGAAGCTGTTAAGAAAGAGTATTCTTATCTACAAGACAAAAGAGTGCGCAGAGAAGATGCAGCATTGCTGTGGAATCCACAAAAAGGGGAACATCAGTTTCAGGAACTGAGTAATTTGATATGAAATTTTTAGTTACAGGTAACACTTCAAATTAGTGACTTTTCTTGTTCCAGTGGTTGATCCAGCATTAACTATGATTCTCACAAATGTCCTTTTGAATAAGTTGTTTCACACAGGGAAAATAATTTGAACTTGTTGACGCCGAGTGGCTTTCAGGAGGCCAAACTGCCAGTTGGTGACAAGCTGAGCTGTCAAGCACTGCCGAACTCCTGACTCCAACCCTTGTTTTGAGTTTTCGCTTATTAATTATGGCTCTATGCTTGCAGCGCCCTGCCCGAAGCCGGGCTCCCCAGCCTTGCAGAGAGCAGCAGAAGTCAGCAGGGCTTTATGGGGCCATCAGACCTGGGGCTGCAGCAGATCCAAGGAGCAACACTAATTCCCGTGAGGCTGCCCATGCTGATCTAAGAGCAGCTTCCGCTGAAAGGCTCTGAAGGGAAAAAAAAAAAAAAAGGATACAAGTTAATTTGCTAGTGCTGGAAGACAACCACATATTGCCCAGTGTTCTGTAAGTGTACGAGGTGATGCACGTGGCGAGGGACCAGCTGTGCCTTCGCCTCAGGCCCTGACGCTCTCGCCAAGGGCTGATCACGAGGGGTGGCTGGAGCTGGAGCTGACAGGTCCCGTTGCAGAGAAGCCATGCACGGCCACGGCAGCATGGCTGGGCCCAGGTTCCCCATGAGACAGAGGGAAGCTCTGTGGAGAGTGAGGTCCGAGGGTGTGAGGGAGAACCTCCTGCCATGGAGACCCACTGCGGGCTGACTCAGGAAGACCATCTCAGGCAGGGACGGGCCCTGCTCTGGTCTATAAATCCTTTGTTCCCCAAGGATCAGTGTTGGGGACAGTTCTGGTTATAGCTTTATCAATAATCTGGACAAGGGTATTGAGTGTGCCCTCAGTAAGTTTGCAGATGACACCAAGTTAGACGGTAGTGTTGATCTGCTCGAGAGTAGGAAGGCTCTACAGAGGCATCTGGACAGGCTGGATCGATGGGCTGAGGCCAATGGCATGAAGTTCAACAAGGCCAAGTGCTGGGTCCTGCACCTGGGTCACAACAACCCCTGGCAACACTACAGGATTGGAGAGGAGTGGCTGGAGAACTGCCTGGCAGAGAAGGACCTGGGGGTGTTGATCGACAGCAGCTGAACGTGAGCCAGCAGAGTGCCCAGGTGGCCAAGAAGGCAAACGACATCCTGGCTTGTATCAGAAATGGTGTGGCCAGCAGGACCAGGGAAGTGATTGTGCCCCTGTACTGGGCACTGGTGACGCCGCACCCCAAGTACTGTGTTCAATTTTGGGTGCCTCACTACCAGAAGGACATTGAGTTGCTGGAGCGTGTCTAAAGAAGGGCAACGGAGCTGGTGAAGGGTCTGGAGAACAAGAGTGATGAGGAGCAGCTGAGAAAACTGGGATTATTTAGCCTGGAGAAAAGGAGGCTGAGGGGAGACCTCACCAGTCTCTACAACTACCTGAAAGGAGGGTGTAGAGAAGTGGGAGTTGGTCTCTTCTCCCTGGTAACAAGCAATAGAGTGAGAGGAAATGGCCTCAAGTTCTGACAGGGGAGGTTTAGATTGGATATTAGGAAAAACTTCTTCACCGAAAGGGTAGTCAAGCATTGTAACAGGCTGCCCAGGGAGGTGGTGGAGTCACCTACCCTGGTGGTATTTAAGAGATGTGTAGACGAGGTGCTTAGGGACATGGTTTAGAGGTGGGATTGGTAGTGTTGTGTTTATGGTTGGACTCGGTGAACTTAAAAGTCTTTTTCAATTCTCTATGAAGAGGCTCAGGTATTTTAAAGGGCAGATGCTTAACAATGATACAGGGCATCCTAACCTAAGAAGTTAGCTTATGTTAGTATTGTTTATGCTAGCCTTAATCAGTTAATAATGAATAGAATACTGTGTTGTCTGAAGTTGTTTGAAGTCCCTATTCTCTGGACCTTGACCAGAGAGAACATACGGGTGTGATTGTACATAGGATGAGTTATGTGAAAACCTGGCCAGGTAACTATCCCACTGGCCAACTTGGCAACAAAACTTGCTTTTAGGATGTCCTCGTAACCAAAGTCAGTATTACAGTTTAGAGATAGAGATAGAGATATATATATATATATGCTTTTTCTCATAAGTATAACTTAGCCTTTTCTTATAAGCATAATAACTTTGCTCACTTGCATGCTTACATGGGAAACAAAATCTTGAGCACACATTGTTCAAACTCCAGGATGTAATGACTATAAGTGAAGGAGACAGTTCTCCCTTGAGCAGGTGTTGTTAATAATGAGAAGCAAAGAACAACCAAATAACTAATTACTTCAAGGCTTTTGCAGATGTCATTCCGTCTACATGAATAGTAGATAGGGAAGAGTTATGGACACTAACAGGTACATCCTTATCCTCCTCTAGAACATGGGAAAGTTATAATTACTAACAAGAATACCTTTATCTTTCTCAAGGACCTGGGAAACTTCTAGGTCAACAATATTAACTTAAGGTGACTTATGACTTAATGTATTAAAGGGCAACGTGGGCAAGTTAGTTCACTGCCAAAAGATCACTAGGGGCCCTCAAAGACCACCAAAAGGACAGTAAGCCTGCACAATGGACACAGCGATAGGGACTGCCCATGTCTTCAAAATTACTGGGAAATCATAGATAAATATGTATGAGGATAGGCAGGTTATACGCGGGTTTCATGTACCTTTAGCGTATAAATGTGTGAAGTTTTGCAAACCTGGTGTGCTAGATTTGTGGTAATATACTCCTAGCACCCAGCACTGAATAAAGCAGCATCTCCTCTCCAAACTGTTATGGCTTAGAGAGTCTTTATTTCAGGTAACACCCTGAAGCGAAATGCCTTTGTTATAATACTAAAATCATGCCCATAGGTTAAGAAGACCCTTACCCAGCTGAAGACCCTTTCTCTGAGCATGCATAGAAGTACTTAAAATGATATAGAATCATAGAATGGTTTGGGCTGGAAGGGACCTTAAAGATTTAAAGTTCCAACCCCCCTGCCATCAGCAGGGACACCTTCCACCAGACCAGGTTGCTCAAAGCCTCATCCAGCCTGGCCCTGAACACTTCCAGGGAGGGGGCAGCCACAGCTTCTCTGGGCAACCTGTTCCAGTGTCTCACCTCCCTCACAGCAAATAATTTCTTCCTAATATCTAATCTAAACCTGCCCTCTTCCAGTTTAAAGCCATTTCCCCTTGTCCTGTCATTAACTGCCCTTATGAAAAGTCCTTCCTGTAGCCCCTTTAGGTACTGGAAGGCCACTATAAGATCTCCCTGGAGCCTTCTCTTCTCTAGGCTGAACAGCCCCAACTCCTTCAGCCTTTCCTTGTAGGAGCGATGCTCCAGCCCTCGGATCATCCTCGTGGCCTCCTCTGGACTCGTTCCAACTGATCCATGTCCTTCTTCTGTTGGTGGCTTCGGAACTGGACACAGGACTCCAGGTGGGGTCTCACCAGA
This sequence comes from Caprimulgus europaeus, assembly GCA_907165065.1. The sequence goes on from OU015523.1 coordinate 114,668,000, forward strand.
GTGGAGTACAGGGACAGGATCCCCTCCCTCGACCTGCTGGCCACACTTCTCTTGATGCAGCCCAGGATATGGTGAGTAACCGGTATGTGAACCACTAACAGGAAGTGAAGGAGGTATTAGTGTGATACTGATGTTGTAAAACGCCCGTGGGAGAGGCAATGAAGGTTGTTACAGGTGTGCTTGACACGCGGGTGATTCCACACAGCACCCAGGCCTGAATAAACACAGTCTCCCTCCTCAAAGAGTGAGATGGGTTAATTTCAGGCTGGGCAGGATCACACTTTTCAGACGACGACAGGACACCCCGCAGCAGGGCTGTGGCTGTGCGCGGGCACAGGAGAAAGCGCGGAACAGCACCCAGGAGGCGCCAACGGGCTCGGCATGGCTGCCCGCAGCAACCCCGGCCTGGAGGACCGACACCCCCCACCCCGCGCGGGGCTTGTCTTGCCGGTTGCTATCTATGGTTCGCTCCCACGGGAGCGCCCCGTCAGGCGGAGCGCATGCGCAGCGCCTCGCCGCGCCGGCCGGCTCCACATTGGCGGAAGGGCGAGCGGAGAGCCGGCGGGGAGATGGACGGCGCCGGCAGGGAGGAGCTGGGTGAGGCGTGCCGTGCGGCCCGGCGGCGGGAGCAGCTGAGGGGCAGCGGGGTGGCGGCTCGCCACGGGGCCGAGAGCGGGGGGGCGTGAGTGTGAGGAGCGGCTGTCCAACTTCAACACCCCCCCTCCTGCAGCAGGAATGGTTCGGCCCACAGGGGATGCGCTGCTGCGCTCAGCGCATTGGGGCGGGCGGGATGAACCATCCCACCTGGGGGAGGGGTGGGTCGTGTTTTGCAGCTCCTCCACGCCAGGCAGCGGTGGCCTGCGCCTCCCCGGGGCACTGGGGACGGGGACCGAGAGGCGGGCGGCGGGGTCTGGGAGCCCCGGAGCCGGCCCGGCGGCACCTGGGGCTGGGCGGAGCTGAGGGAAGCGGAGTGCGGCGCAGAAACCGCGGGGCCTCTCCTCCCGCCGCGGCCTCCTCTTTCCCCGTCGCGGCCGGGGGCTCTCCGCGGCGGGCGTGGGGCGGGAACCCGCCGCTCAGGGCGGCAGCCGCAGCTCCATGGGACCGTCAGTGTCACTTGGCTGGCGCTTGGTTTCCTTGGGAAGTCGCGGTCTTGCATTGACGTTCGTGGAGATACTTTGCCTTTGCATCGTTAGGGGATGCGTTTGTCTGCGATGGGAGGGGTTTTGGGCGAGTCTGAGCTGCTGTGTTAGCTCTGTTTGTTGCAAGTTACTCTTCAGACCTTTAAATCTTGAGTGTATGAGGGCATGTGTATGTTCACCTCTTCATTCGTCTGTCCGTAGATGTGCAAGAGAGAACTCATGGCAGGTTCAGTTGTAGTTACAAAGTGTGGCTGGTTCTGGGCTGGGCAGATGGAAAGTCTCCCCTCAAGCCTGTGTTCCGCTGTAATCTGAAGAATTCATCCTGTCTAGGGGTCATGATGGGAAGCAGGAGACGTGCTTCAGATTTTACTGTCCCAGAGGCAGATCCATCTTGCAACGAGGGATTGCTGCCTCTGCAGCAAAGGTGGCAGAAAGAAACTTTAGCTTTTTATTTTACTAAGGTTTACAGATCTGACAGTTTCTTTGTCACAGCCTTTAGAATCAGAATTTTTTATGGGATTACCTGTTTAAAAATATAAATCAACCCTGATAAGATTTAAGAAGTTTTTGTCACAAGGTTTGGTCCTATTGTTGAATAATTAATAAAATTTAAATTTTATCAATGTGTTGTTACTTGAAAGTGTGTTACTCATGTAGAAATGTATAGCTTGGTCTCAACAGGACAGTGGATTATTTAGCTTGGTCTCAACAGGACAGTGGATTATTTAAAACTAACATCTTGTCAAATAAATGGCCCATTGTGGTTTAGGGTAAAAGTGCTCCCCTGAAAGTGTATAATGAACTATGGAAACCTGTGTGTGCTTTGGTTCAATAACTCAAGTGTCTCATTTTATTAGCCTTCTGGATTTGACAGTTACCATGCAAAAGCAAACAGTTCTTCCTGCTTATTGAGTGGCATTATTGACTTTCAGCCTTTGTTTAGAAATAACCATTCTCAAGATTAATAAATTCTACCATGAAGCAGAATAAGTCTACTTTATTAAATTACGGTCTGTGATGGAGAGAAACAAATGACACAAAGATATGTTTTTCCAAGAAAAATGGAGTGATTCAAATAACTGCACCAAGCATAGCTTTTAAAGTTCTTGAAAAACAAACAAACACACCAAGAGCTAATGCTAACTTTCACTATTCTGGACAATGTAATTACTAATATTTAATAGACATTTTTAGACCAGATGAATTTTGCTTTTAAATTTTCATTCTGGAAAATAAATTTTACTTTGAGGGGGTTGGTTTGTTTGTTCTGTGTCTCTTGTATTCAGTAGGAGTTGCAGTAGTAGAAAATAAAAAGTGAGCTGACTTGTCTACAGTTGAATGGGGTTATCTGTTAGCTCCCTCTTGAACTAGAAACACAAGTTCATCAGTCTGGACTGGCATGCCCCTAGCACTGCTGTGCATGGTCACTTTGTGTTGAGCTGTACTTTCTCCGGCAGTTGTGGAAGCACGTGAGTGAGTAATGTGACAGATCTTGCCAGGGTCACGTGTGTGTGGTGGACAACACTGTACTTCACAGTTTGCTGCCTCCTGGAGAAGTGCTGGGGAGGTTATTTATAGGCTGAGGTTTGGGGAGTGGAGAAACATGTATTTCTTTCTGTTCCTGAGGGGGTAACTGAGAGTCAGTGAGCTATTTACTGAGCCAGCTGCAGATTCTGAAAATAATTATGACAATGTAACTAATTTTTTTAATGACTTTGTAACTAATTTTTTCTTGAGACCCCTGGTTCAGAACACTAAATTGAAAAGCTTTTCCACACTTAAGATAATAAATGATGGATCTGTAAATGGAATGCAATTGCTGCGACCACCAGGCCCTTTCTGTTGTCACAGTGGCGGTTGTTGCCTGACTATGGGTGTGTTTTGTGTTACGCTGTAGGGATGTTTCCTTGACTGTGTGTGCTGTTCAGAGACTCCATCACTGATCGTGTCCCATAAGAGCAGCCACAGGCTTGGTTAGGTGACAGAGGCTCTGGGCATCCCCTCTGGGTCATGAATATGGTGTTCTGTAGCCTGTGGGAAAATATTAGTGTAAACCCACATTTTAGGCTAGAGTGATGATTATGTGGTTCTGATTTTCTCTTTTATACAGCAGTCAAAACAGCTGCTTATTAAATTGAATCTTTATCTCTATTACAGAGACACTGGGTCACCCTGTATTTAATAAACACATTTCATAGGACTGTGAATCCTGTGCAGTGTTTCTGGCTGTGTTAGCACGTTCTTGTGTAGAAGCTGTGATGGGGCAGTGAAGTACCTACAAGACCCCCTTTGCCTACTGCTTTTTGTCAAGCATTTAATATACATGCAGAGTGGTGCTCCAACAAGACCTGTATGTTCCTTCTCCCAAAAATGAGTAAAACCAGGTGACATAAACAATGACGAGCTGTATCCTGTCCCCCAGATATTTTTATGCTTCTATGTCAAATCCACCTCTTTCTGTTCTATGACACTGACTTCAAAACCCTCAAAGGAAAACAAACAAACAGATCATATTGCTAAAGTGGATTTGGAAAAGGGGTTTTAGATAGGTGTTTGTCTGGGAGGTGACCTTCTCCAAAGGAACAATGGGAGATTGTGTTTGTCTTAGTGTCTCCTTTGCCAAGTTAACTTGCTGTGCAGAGCTGGCAAACTGCTTCATCCTTTTGCCTCTGTTTCACCTGTAAAATGAAAATGGTGGGGATCAGTTTCATCCCTTGTGGTGCTGAGAGGTTCAGCTAGTTTTGGAAGTGTTAATTGCTTGAGCAGTATAGAAGAATTAACTAAAGTTCTTGGTGAAAATTTGTTTCTTTGCAGAGCTTTTGAACCAAAAGATTACTTGAGTGTGCTATAAAAGCTTTAGAATTAAGTACATTTAGTAACAGTTCGAAGGTTTCTTTGACAGTATGTCTGTAAATGTTGGCAAGGTGCTGGTAGATTCTAGGAGATAGAAAAATACACTGGAAGATACAAAATTGGAAATACTGGTTATACAATTGAAACACTACAGATTGAATCTCGCTGTGTAACTAATGGTTGGCTAGTGATTGAAGTTCTTCAGAGATCTTTGAAGATAAAGTGTTGACGTTTGTAGTGTGACGTTGCTGTAATGAATCAGTGATTTATCTCTCCAGTGGGTTAGGGAATCGGTTTAACATTGCAGTGGTAATTCTGGGAGAAGCTGAAATGTGCTTTGTGTTGCCTTGCTTGGTGGTAGCAGTACTTGCAGAGCTTTTTGCCATCCTGCTTACATGGGTGTTCACAGAAGAAAGCAAAAATTATGACAAATATTTAAATAAATGTTAAAGGCAATCTGAAGACAACATTTGATCTGAAAATGTTTTTGTGGTGACATGAGGAGAAAAATTAATATTAGCTGAAGGAAAGACAGGGCTGAAAATTGGCTGGTACTTTGGCTAAGTAAAAACAAAAGGGTGTATAGCAATAAATTTCCTCATTCTTTGTTGTGCTGAATAAAGATGATGGAAAATTTTCAGTGAGTCCTGTGACTGAGCACTGAATTGGATCCTTAATAGCATAAGATGTTTGGATGCAGCCTGGACAGCTTGGTGGAGCATGGTCCTAAGGTAGTGTGGTGGTTTGGGTTAAAGGACTGTGGTGGTTCGGGTGGATTCAGCCTTTTTACTTGCAGCTTGCAGCCAAACACAGCACTGCGCTATCACCCTCCCCCTCCCCTGCCCAGGGAGTAGGGGAGAGAATTAGAAAGAAGGGCAAGGAGACTCACGGGTTGAGATAAAAACTATTTGTTAATTAAAATAAAATGATAATAATAACAACAGTGATAACAGGATATAGAAATGAGTGATACACAGTGCTCACCTCCCACCAACCAATGCCCAGCCTGTGCCAGCTAGCGATCCTGGAGCCAAGACAGTCCCCAAACTGAAACCCTGGAAGAGCGAGCCCAAGCGGTCCCTGAGAGAATACCCCCGATTTCCAGTCAGCCCTGGTTATTATACTGACATGAGGTGATATGATCTGGAATATTTCATGGGCACATCCAAATGCCAGTTCTGGGTTTTGCTATTCACTGCTCTTCTTCCTCCCAGTCCTAATGCAGCTGTGAACCAGCCAAACACGGTGGCCTTGAGCTCTAGCAGCAACTAATAACACCAGTACTGTTATCAGTGTTCTCCTTATAATGAGTTCTGCTGAAACGAAAACACAGCTCTTCTAAATACTAGTAAGAAAATTAACTCTATCCTAGCAAAACCAGGCCAGGTAGGCTGATGTGCTCTGCATCATGTGCTGTGTGAGACAGCAGGCAGCCAACTTCGCCTCCGATTCAGGTATGGCACACTTATGCTGTTCTTGTAGCTGGAGTTTGAGATTGTATTTAAACTGCACATAATGGACCTTTCTAGGAAGAAATAAAAGGCAATGTGTGTATTCCATGCTGATTTTCTGGCAGTGACTGTGGACTTTTCCAGAGTAGTAAATTTCAGGCTGGGTCCAGTATGCAAAGCACTCGCTCTTTTACCTTGAGTACATATCTGCTTTATGGGGCAGAGAAAACTCAAGCTTTCTTGCCTGGTGCCTTGCTCTAGACCATGTTTGGATCTATTAAATTTGGATGTTACACAAATCTGGATGTCAGTATGAGTATGGGCTGTGCAGTAGGGACATAGCCACAGGGTTCCAACAGTAGAGATCTATTATCAAATGAAAACCCATGCTTAGAAAATTGTGTGGTCCAAACCTTGTATCACATCCCAGTAGCATTACTGTTAATGGATTCACATATTTCAGACCAAAGCTATTCACCAGTCATGGAATAAGGGGGGAATGATGAGGAAAAGAGGTAATTCAAGAGCATTTATATGGCTATAATAGTGACCAAATAGCTGTCTGGTAAGCAGTGAGGATGTATGTACATATCAAAGGTTTCAGTATCAGGCTGGAAAGGAGGAAGAGAATTTCACTTTTCTCCCTTGGGTGAGCAGTTGCTGATAGGCACCAGTGCTGTGGGTCCTGAGTCATGCTGGTCCCCTCATACTGCTAAACAGGAACTTTACTTGCTGCATGTTGTGATTATTGATTAGTGTTACCAACAGCATCTTACAAAATGTGATGGAGTCAAAATTGGAAAAGTAATTTAATGATTATTTCTTTTATATGTTGTGGAGTCTCATGTGATCACAGACTTTGTACACTTGTAGTGTGGCTTGTTCCTAGTGAAAACACTTTAGATTGGTTGTTTAGACTCAGTATTTTAAAAAAAGAAAATGAGCCTAATCATTTGCCCACTGGGAGAAACTTCCAGCCTTGGCACTTTACTTCCTCTGAGCCCTGAGAGGACAGATTTTTACTCCAGAGCTAGACTAACAGGTCTTGGTGAGTGTCAAATGAGCCCAGCAGTGACTCAGACCTGAGAGAGGATGGTCGTGGCATCTTCAAGAACGAGTTAACACAGTGCTGTGAGAGTAGAGGGAAGGAACTTCTTTGTTGACCCTTTTTTTTGATCAATTCATAGACTATATGCCATGTAGTGAAAGATGATTAAATCTATCTTGACTTATATAATTAAAATGTCACTGAGTATAAATTGCTTTACAGTGCACTTTCTGGTTGAGTCTCTGACTTCTGGTTTTGTTCATCACTGGGCGTCTTTGCTTCTGTGAAGTGCTTTCATTACTGATTTTCAACTTCATTGGCACAAAATTCAGATGACCCTTTGCTGTTTTCGTGAGAGTTTGAGCTGTATGCTTTTAATTTTAACTACCTGGATAATAAACCTTCTGCTTTATAGGATATATTGCACTGGTTCTACAGTTCTTCTAGGTTCCTCTTGCTTACGGTTGGCTTCAGTGCCCTGCTGAACGTTTCATAAAAACCTAATGATTTGTTGAATGGCTGTGGTGGGTTGACCCTGGTTGGATGTCAGATGCCCACCAAAGCTGCTCTATCACTCCCCCTCCACAGCTGGACAAGGGAGAGAAAATATAATGAAAGGCTCATGGATTGAGATAAGGACAGGGAGAGATCACTCAACAATTACCATCATGGGCAAAGCAGACTTGACTTGGAGAAATTAATTTAATTTATTGCCAATCAAATGAGGGTAGGATACTGAGAAATAAAACAAAATCTTAAAACACCTTCCCCCCACCTCTCCCTTATTTCTGGGCTCAACTTTACTCCTGAATTTTCCACCTCCTCCCACCAAGCAGTGTAGGGAGATGGGGAATGGGGGTTGCATTCAGTTCATCACATGTCATTTTTGCTGTTCCTTCCTCCTCACACTCTTCCCCTGTTCTAGTGTGGGGTCCCTTCCACAGGAGACAGTCCTCCATGAACTTCTCCAACACAAGTCCTTCCCACGAGCTGTAGTTCTTCAAGTTCTTCTCCAGCGTGAGTCCTTTGCACGTGGTGCAGTCCCTCAGGAACAGACTGTGCCAGTGTGGGTCCCCTATTGGGCCACAGGTCCTGCCAGGAACCTGCTTCAGCAGGGTCACAGCATCCTTCAGGCATCCACCTGCTCTGTGTGTGGGGTCCTACACAGGCTACAGGTGGATATTTGCTGCACCATGGACCTTCATGGCTTACAGGGGGACAACCTGCCTCACCATGGTCTGCACCACGGGCTGCAGGGGAATCTCTGCTCTTGGCACCTGGAGCACCTCCTCCCTCTCCTTCTTCAACTGACTTTCGGGTCTCACGTACTCTCACTCCTCTCTTCTAGCTGCTGTTGTGCAGCAGTTTTTTTCCCCTCTTCTTAAATATGTTATCCCAGAGGTGCTACCACCGTTGCTGATGGGCTCGTCTTGGAGCCAGCTGGCACTGGCTCTGCTGCACGCAAGTGAGGCTTCTGGCAGCTTCTCACCCTTGTAGCCCCTCTACTACCACAGCCGTGCTATGTAAACCCACCACAATGGCCAATATTCAGTACATTCTGTATTTCCTGCCTGGCTTTGTGTATGTATGTGTCTTGTTTTCAAATTAAATAATCATTTTTATCAGACTGACCAGAATAACTCCCCAAAATAAAGCTCGTATTTGTCAGGTTCATACAGCACCATGTACTGTAAAGGTGTCAGTCGTCCGTACCTGCTTTTAAACGTGTCTGCAGTCTCACTGCTGTTACAGATTTCACAGGTATTCAGTTAGCATCTAGATTTTTCTTACAAAATATACAAACTTAGTTTGGTTATGGTATTTAATGTTCACTCAAACCATGAAATATTTTTCCTTGCTGTATATTGAAGCATGTTTTAATGTAGCTAATGTATTTCAGAATATTCTTAAATGTTTTCAGAGTTTTGTAAACTATGTGATTATTCAATCAGGTGTGCTCTTCCACACCTAGAAATACTCAGCAATTTTATTTTTTTTTAAATAGAAAATGTTAAAATCATGAGGGTTTTTTTGGTGAAAATGATGGAAGTTCAGACTTACTCAACACATTTAACGAATGGATGCTGTGGTAGGCATGTAAGATAAATAATCTTTTTGCTCTTGGCAGAATTTCTTTTTCCTAACTGTAGTCATTTTAAAATGGTTATAATTTAATCAACATTAAACTGACATAAACTGTTAGTTTTGCCTGAAAGGCAGTTTTGTTCACTACTGGCTGCTTGCTGTTGTTTGCTGCTGTTATTTAGCTGGATTGTGAAATGGCATTTGTTGGCTTTGGTGGCAGTTTATGCTGCTTTAAAACGTTCATGAAATTGCAGCTTTCAAAGCATGCAGCCTGATTCCTTCACCTTGGTTCTCTCACCAGTGACTGGAGACATCTTCTGCAGTATCTGTCTTACCTATCCATTTTAGAAGGGGATTGTTCTGGGGAGTGCCCTTGCTCACCACTGATGAGAGCAGACTAAATGCTTAGTTTTGCAGTAGGTAGTGCTGGGTAAGGTGAATCTCATCCTTTTGTAACATGGATATCTTTCCTCTTTTGCTTTATGTTGTATTCACTTGCAAAATGATCTAGACCATCAACATTTTGATGACACAAAGTTGTTTTTCTGAATGAAAAACTGTAGTGTTTGGCCCTGATAATAATGATAATGAGACAGTGTGCCACTTTAAAGAGAGAATTTCCTGTACAAACTTGTGCTGTTCGTGTCTGCCTACATCAGCTTTACAGTTAGAAACACATGTAAACCTCATGACATGGGAAGTTTGAGTCATGTTTTGCTTCTAAACTATAAGTTTGTTTCTAATGCTAATGTAGTTTTAATTCTGTTGTACAGACATGGAAGTAATGAAGCCTTTAATTGATGAACAAAATTCAGATGGCATGTCAGATGAAGAGCATGAACGTAATTTCCTGCCAGTTGAGAAGCATTGCCAGCTGGATAATGAGGAAGGCATTACGTATGTATTGCTCTGAGTATCAGCTTGTTGAAATTTGTTGCCTCTGACTTGTTGCTCGTGAGTAGTTAACGGAACTCTTAAAGGGTTTTCTTGCACCTGTGGTACAGGTTTGTGGTTATACATCAGGATTTTACATCTGCCAAAAAGCCATCCATTTTGAGTAGTTTTTCTCTTCTTTGGAAGCTAACAATATACTGGCCATAAAATATTCTAGGGTGCCCATTTATAAATGATTGGGTCACTCAAAATCCAAGCACCATCTTTAAACAAAGAAGGTTTTGATTGATTTTATTTTTTTGTAAAGAAACTTTAGAAGTCTTTGGAAAGAACCTGTTGGTTGAAGTTTAATTAGAAAACTTGTGGAGGTGTTTTGTTTTTTTTTTCTTTTGAAGCTTTGGCTTTCAGACTTGTGATTTGAAACTGGTAATTGCTTTGAATGTTGTTGACTCTAAAATAACATCGATGAAAATTGGTACTTTTGACTCTGAGGCAAAAGGACAATAAAATTCCACAGAAAATAACCTTTCACAAGCTGGAGGAAGGAACTGAAGATCAGTCTTGTATGTTCTGTTTGAGGGAGCTCACATGTAAGGATGAATAAGAACATTATTTGAATGTGCTGGGTATTCTTTAAATTAGCTGGATCTCAAAGTAGTTGAAGCTCACAATTTATCTCTTTATTAATAAGTGACAGAGCATGTGTGTTTTTTGGTTTTTTTTCACCCCCACCAATCTTATTGTACTTTTTGTATTTTTATCCTCAGGTTTATACAAACACTTACACATCTCCTCAAGGGAAACATTGGAACTGGGCTTCTTGGTCTTCCTCTTGCAATAAAAAATGCTGGCATTGTGGTAAGGATTCGACTATTTTTCATAGATTAGAAAATTTATCTAGAAAGAACTATAGATGCATGTCTGACCTTAAAAACTAAAAACTCAGTAATTTTTGTTTGTCACTACCAGCTTCAATAGAGTTATGTTCCATTTTTCCTCTTTAGTCTACTGAAGCCTGTACTGAAGATTGAGATTTTTTTTTTTTTTTTTTTTTTAAAGTTACTACTTCACTCTGAAGACTTTATAGCTTGTGTTGTTTTTTTGCTTAGCCAAAGTGTTTTCTGGACAAAAATTTCCTATGATGTCTCATAGGAATTGTTATTATGGGATTGTCTGATCTTTTTCCAAAGTTCTCTAGAGCTAGATTGTAAGCCCTAGGATGCAGCATCAGCTTGTTAAGTCAATCTTGAGTTTCTGCAGAAGCAGAAACAGGGTATAGCAGAGCTTGTTTATAGTGGGTGACAAACAATGCATTTCTGAAGGCAAGGTAAATTTAATCAAGTGAAATTTTCACCTTGTGACTAAATAATCCTGTAATTCTTTATTACAGGATGTTCAATTTAAGAATTAAAATTACATGTGAAAAGCAAGTACCTTCTGTTAAAGGTTTTGGTCAAACTTCTACTCTGAAACAAAGTATTTAATTTGAAAATTATCTATAACTTGTAATGGTAGAAGTTATCAGGGTTATGTGTATTTTTTTTTTCTTAATTAATACTGCACATTATCAAGTCTATTAATGTAAGAGAAAGAAACCTTTATTGTCGTTGCCACTTTAAAGCAGTTCAAACCACTGTTTTGAGCTGTGTGGTATATGCAGTCTTCTCTGTTGACAAATTTTTTTTGGCAAATATCTTAATAAAGCTATTAGAGGAGTTAAATTCACACTCATTTGGTATTTATGGCTTGATCGCCCCTCAGTAGCCTTCGGTCAAATAATGAGCTAAAAATAAGGAATACTGTAAAACATGAGCAGTAAATCCCTCTCTGAGAGGGGAAAAAAAAATCCAGTTGCATAAAATTTTTAATTCTTAATTTATTTGCTACAATGTGAAATTTTTATATGTAAAGATTTTCCTCCAGCATATTTTAATGAAAAATTCTGTTTATCTCCCATGTCCTCCCTTTTTCTTTTTCCCATACCAGATTGGACCAATCAGCCTTGTGTTCATAGGAGTCATATCTGTTCATTGTATGCACATCTTGGTACGTTGCAGCCACTGTTTATGTCAGAGGTAAATGTGGAACTACTCATTCTGATGCTGAGTTTGAGTATTACTTTTTTCTTTCTTCTTTTCTATTTCTCATTTTTGGCCTACAGAATGTCCTGATGCTGTAGCAATTTCTTCTCTTCAGTTCAGAATCTTGTACTTGAAAGAAACAATACTGAAATTCTTATGCAACTATAAATGATAGCTATACTTTATGCTTTAATACACTGAAAAAAATATTTGTTCTCTGATTATACACAAAATGAAGTTGGTTTAACTTGTGTTGCCTGGTGTCCCGTATCTCTGCTGGCAAAGAGATATCTGGTATCTCTTTGCTGGCAAATAATCAGGTCTTTCTCATTGCAGTTTTAATTGCTTAGCTTCAGTCCATTAGTCCTTCTTTCTCTTTATAGCTTTCTTCATAGCTTCTGAATCTTTATAGCTTTGAAAAGCGTCCAATTTATAAGTAGCCATTTCATAAGTACTTTATAGGAGTAAACGATAAAAGACTTTAACAACAATTCAGAGTTTGTGATTATATGCGAGTTCTGTCTCCTTGGATTGTGACAACTTGATTCTTTGAAATTGTAGTGCTGAAGGGATGTGTTAAAATGATGGTAGTGAGCAGATAAACACTAGATACTCCTCCAAGTGAGATGTACAATAGTGGGGGGAAGCAATTATTAAAATCTGACTGATAGAGTATTTTGATTAATAATGACTTTTATTGAATGTTTTTATCTTACTGTCAGATGTTAAAGAGAAGCAGTGGGAGGGCCTCATGTTTAAAAAGTACAGTGAAGTTTTTTAACTGAATAGAAACACTGTTCATGTCCCTGTAGCTGGGAAAACTACCTTATTGGTTTAATGTGATATTGTGCTGTGAAGCAATCCTGTCATTCCTGAATGCTTTGCTTTTTCCTCTGAAGTTTTGAATGGCCTTTGAAGATATACATAAAAATAAGATCACTGAAATAACTGCAATTTACTGCTTGTCCAGGAAAATCTGCTGAATCCTGTTGGTGTTCTTTGTGACTTTTAGGTCTTAAACTGATATTATAAAAATCTAGTTTTGGATTAATTTATGAAAAAAGTTGTTCTCAAAGAAACAGATTTAGTACTATGGAATTAGGGGAAAGCAGTGTAGTTCCCATGCTTGTAGAACGCTGAATAGCCCTTCTCGGGGGAAAGGATCACAGAACCAAAGAAAAAATAAAGAAGCCCAAACCATACCTCTAAAATTCAGCCACCACAGAATAGTGCCACAGGTGATTACTTATTATAATCCTGGGAGGCCACCAGCATTTTCAAGGTAGGGATCTAGACTCGTAGTTTTTAGTAACTCTGTTCTTTCTTTCCTCTTTGGTTTCAGGATGAAAAAATCCTCACTGGGGTACAGTGATACAGTTAGTTACGCCATGGAAGTGGGACCCCTGGCTGCTCTTCAGAAACGAGCTTCTTGGGGACGGTAAGTTTGCATTAGAATTTAATTCAATTAATTTATTGTTAAAAATTAATGGCTACACTTGGAATGGTTAGGAGGTTTCCTTTTTACTAAGATGTTATCTGCTTTAAGAATGTGTTCTCCGTGCTTGAAATGCGTGGTCTTATCTATTATTTCCCGCAGCCAGCTTGTAGTGGTGACATGGGGGGATTGGGGAGTGTCTCTCTCTGTTAGGCATTTCAATTTCCAGGTCTACAAGACCTGTTTTACCATGAACATATTTATATGCATCAGAATTCAGTCTTTAAGCAGGTTGACACTGCAAACATGAATTACTTCAATATATTTATTCTGAAGGGAAGCAAAACAATTATTTGATTCCTGTTTAAATACATCATACAAATAATGGAGAAATATTTACTATATTTTGCAATAATGACATACAGATATTAATATCTTGTTGTTTCTCTTAAATACTTTATCCCTCTTTTAAAAAAGACCATTATTTTTTCTTTGCCATTTGCTGCTGTATAGCTGTTTATGGAGTTTATGGTATGACCTACACAGTAGTGAAACTCAAGATCTCAGACATTATTCAACGTTAATTTAAAGTGTTTTTTTCCCTCAGTTGAGGAAGAATTTTCTTTGGTCCTGTTATTTTTTCAAGGATGCAGCATCTTGCATCATGTGTTCTGGCTACTAATTTGTTTCAGATAAGAAAAAGGCCAGCTAGTCTTCTAAGATTTTTTTATGATGACTTCATAGGAATGGAGTAGATCTTATTTAGAGGGAAAATTGGTTTGTAGTGAAATATAATGACAATTCTGTAATACACCAAAGAGTTACAAACCACAAATGGCAATTTGATTTCCACAGACACTGTACTGCAGCAAATCCATCCTTTGAGGCAGATCTCTGCTATGTGCCTGATTCTAGCAGAGTTTCTTTAGTGTGTCTTCAGGCCACCGTTGTATATAACATTTTTCAAAACCAATCTGAACCATAGTTTCGAGTGTTTTTTTTAATGAGATACAGTGTCTGCATGTGTATTTGGATACATTGATGTAGAAGCACTTATTAAGATGTGAAAAGGTTTTTTACCTTGAATTGCTGAAACTTATGTAACTTGGAGTGCATGAGACATTTCATCTCTGGTCCTGGTGGAAAACTGCTGTGTTGGGGGCTAATGAGCACCAGCAGAATTTATATGTGCATTGAATATGCATGTCTGTTTATATTTTTACCACATTGTTGAGTCTTTGGAATTAGTTTTATACAAATTTAAAATATGACAGTACCTTTTTTTTTGTTTTTTGAGAAACTTTGATGCCTACTCAGTGTCTACAAGCACATACAAAACCACCTTGTTTTGGCATTAGAGGAACCTGCATTGCAGTGCTTGTGAGATTAATGTGGCCTTTTAATTTAGCATTTTGACTACTGTAAAAAGGAGCAGTAGTTGCATATTAGGTGGAAATGGGTTAATTGTTTGGATCCTAAGTATAATGTATGTTTGTTTTTTCTTCTACAGGTATATTGTTGACTTCTTCCTAGTGATAACACAGCTGGGATTTTGTAGCGTTTATGTTGTGTTCTTGGCAGAAAATGTGAAACAAGTGAGTAATGTTACTGTATGGAAACAGTTATGGCTTTAGATTAATTTTTTTCTCAGTTTTATTTCCTATCCTTACAAAGTCCAACAGAACTACGTGTAAAACGTGAAGTTGAGAAATGCACAGAATGGGTTCTACCGCAGTTTCTGCAAAAGAGGTTTTGGTAAAAAGGAGCAATGTGCAAGGTGAACTAAATTCAGATCTTGTGCAAGTGTTGGTGACTTCATTGCCCTCTGATTTGTTTATTGAATTTAAAAACTAATTGTGGAAATAATAGAAAATAAATCTGAAACTGATCTAGGAGCCAGTTGTCCCTGATTTTTTTTTTTTTTTTTCTGACAGGCCTTCTGCTGACTTCCTTTTTTCCTCCCGACCTCTTGGGCATATTTTTCCCTTTTCATGTCACTGGAATCTTTGTTTCTCTGTTTGCTGTTTAGTCTCTTCCCTTTTCTAGAATGGTCTTATCTGCCGCAGAATCCATTGTATCTAAACCAGTCCTGATTTTTGTTCCAAAAAAATGCCCGACATTGAAATTTCTGCAGTTTCCTCAGCAGTCAGTTCCAATGCTTTCTTATCTGTTAGACAGCTTCTTCTTTGTAAAAGCTTAAAATGTCTTACTGGCATTCTAAGTCCTGTATTTCATGTTCTAGCTATAACTAATTTATTCTTTTCTATTTGTGGAAACCTTTTATATTTTTGAATATAAATAATATATATGTAAAGTCTAATAACTTCTCGCTTTTCTGTGAATGCTCTGCAGTTGGTCCCATCTCTCTTTTTTTCCAAGTTTTATCCCTGAAGTTGGTTTTGATACTCTAGTTGAAGTTTTGCCTGTGGCCAGTAGAGCTGAAAGGTTATTTTACAGGTCTTGCAGATTGTATTCTAGACTTGACACTTCAGTATAGTGCTCATTTTGCAGGAGCATGTCATTGGTAATTCATGATTAACCTGTGATCCACTGTGACCTCTCAATCCTTCACTGCAGAGCTACATTCTAGGCAATTCTTTTGGTTCTCTCTGTACAGATGGATTCTGCTTACCTATGGAATCCTTTATTTTTCCTTACTGGATTGATTTTTAACTGTTCTTCTTTCATCCATGTTTCTTCCATGAATGTTTCGCTTTCCATGTGGAATAGATGTTTAAACGCTGCTTAGTACATTATCTGTGTTATTAATGAAAATATTAAATAGCAGTGCTCATGCAGCATTTAATGTGTTTTACTGTAAATACAATTACACATGTAATATGCAGTATTAAACATGTGCAAACACATTTCAATATGTTACAGAATTTTAAATAGATTGGATATTATTAGAAAGACTGCGATTCATTTTTGTGAGTTGATTTATTTAAGAATGTCTAAAAAGAAAATACTTTGTCATGCCATATTTATGAAAAAGTCAATTAAAAATTTCAAATGGATCCCCATAACCACAAATGCCTATATGCCTCCCAAGCAACCCCCAAACCTTCCAGTAAAATGCAACTGTCCCCTTTCTCCCTCACAACCATCCGTCACAGACACAAGCAAACAAAACCATGCCTGTCACTCTGATGGCAGCTGCTCCTACTTTCATTCAGGTTTTTTGTCTCTCATTCTCCAGTCCTTTTAAGTTCTTCTTTTTCTCATTAGTGGAGATTTTTCTGTTGATAGGGTCCCTGGTGTCTGTTGGTCCTTCCTCTTTGCACGCTCAGCAGTTTGTGTGGCTGAGCAGGTGGTCCATGGGAGTGGACCAGCCAGCAGTGGTTGGCTGCTGGGACAGGAGCCACAGGCACTTCGAGCGTGTGGTGCTCTCTCCTCCATGGGCTTATTAAGATGCCAGGACTCCACCAATGTCCTCTGCTGTGTTTTCTGCTCATAAGATTATGGTTAGTCACTTAACATAAAGCTAATGAGAATGAATCTGAGCCTGTATCTAAACATGTGTGCTTCTGTAATTAGTGAAGTTGATGGGGGAAAAGGTATGGCAGGTTACTGAGCATTAACTGTCCATATGGACTCTTATTCTACCCAAAACATAGAATAGAGGTGTCCTTGGCGTAGCGTAACTTACTTTCATAAGGAGGAAGAGTGTCCCCTTGGGTAGTTAGTACATACAAGATAGCATGGTTTTTTTCCTCTCCCTGTAGATGAATATTTATATTTTGTTTAAAAAGTATTCCAAGTTCTGTGGATGAAGATCCTGTGAAGATGAGGCAGGTTTGTATATGTGGAAGCTGGATACTCAGTAATTTGCATCTTGGGAAAGAAAAAAAAACAAACCCTAGCCTTAAAAACTACAGTGCCACTGTCACACTGTATCTATCTCAGTACCTAAAAATCCTGTTTTACATCTGATGTCCTTTTGCTGCCTTCCAAAGTTGGGATTTTTTATTGCGTCTTTTGTAATGTAGGTTGGAATTGAAACCTTTCCTATCAACTGCATATCTGATCAACCAGTTGTTATATATATGTTTTGACCTTAAGCAAAAGACAAGACTGAACACTTGTTGACTTACTGATTTAAAAAAACCCTGAAACCTTTACAGGAAACCTGTTGCTGCTTTCTTGTAAAGAGTTGAAAGATCTTATAGAAGAGCAACCTCTGCAAAAGCCGTGGCTGCAGAGACGCATGACATGTACCCTGTGAATGAATTAGTCATCAGCAGCTCAGAAGTCCCACTTCCAAGTGTATTTGATTTAGATTGCTCTGTGCTCTTTCTTCTGGGAGGGACAAGGCTGTGGTGTCTTTCTGGTGACTTTCTGCTGCAGAAATCTGTCCCGTAGAGGGCACCAAAGAACGCAAATTGTTACTGCATTAAATCTCCAGTTATTTGGGGTAGTGGAAGAGTGAGACAGGTGAACAGAAGGAACGGGGAGATGGAGAACTAAGATAAAGGAAACACGCAGTAAAAATGTTACTAATACCACTCCTTGACCAATGCCTCTGCATTATGCTCCTTACTCCTATTATGTTTGCAAACAGCCCACTAGAACCAGTGGGAACATCTACTGAGATCTTTTCTTTGGTATTCCTGGTTAAAACTAGTACCAAACCAAACTTAATAGTCTCTTCCTTCACTTTATTTACTATTTCACAGAACAAAAAAGCAACAAAGCACTTTGGAATGGTTCTGGAACGTGAATCGAGTATTTATCAGTCCACATTATTTTGAGGTGAATATTTAATTAGACACAGTGGTGCATGTGAGTCTAAATATTTGCTTCATCTTTTGAATTCTGTGAAGTGTTTGATGTACCTTTCACACTAATGGGTATGCAGTATAGCTTCTTGTGCTAAATCTTTTCTGATTAGTGTCTGTGGGATTATAACAATGTCAGCTGCATTATGTTTTCCAGGGTCCTGTACCACAAAGACCCTACTTGCATTTATATAAAATTTCAAATTAAGCTTTTCCTAAGGAATATTTTGCTGGGGCACCAAAGAAACTCAGATTGGTGGCGAGTGTTCTGGTTAAGTCTGGCAGCATGCAAATAAGGGGCTTACAGGTTAAGGTGTCTGGAATTGGAGAAGAATAGTGAAACTGGAACAAACAACTGGAAGTTGACTGCAGCAAGACTGGAGCAGGAACACACTAGGATAGTGTGATGGTTTAAAAAGTGTTTTAAAAGCAAAACCAGGACAGATAGTAAAAAGAATCTGTACCCAAAAGACCATGGTCCCCTTTCATGCAATAGTTACTTCTCTTTTCTCGCTTGAGTAGCAGAAGACTTGAGTAACAGAAGACTGCCAAGCTGAGAATCTTGGCACTTGTCATCTTGCTTGTGAATATTTGCTGTGTTCTCTGAAAAAGAGTCCTTTTCTCATTGGTTGCTGATAAAGCTAAAAGAACGAAAACCTGTTCTTGCTGTGTGGGAGCACTTCATTAGATTTTTAGCATTTTGAAGATGACCCATCAGTGGGATGCTGCAAAATGGATTTTTCATTTTTTTATCCTTCTATTTTTTTAAAAAGGAAAAAACCAAAAACAATCAAAAAAATTAAGAAATTGTACTTTGACATAAAATTAGATGTGTTAAAAATGTTGCAAAGTTGAGTACCGTGTAATAATGAAATACCAGAACTAAATGAACCATGAAACTTTTCTTTAGCCTTTTCATGCCAAATTACAGGATTACAATATAGTTTTATCTGCCTGATAACATGCTGGTTTTGTGCCAGATCTGACCTCATCTATGGTACTAGTTGTTGCTCCAAATTGAATAAGGAAGGCATTAGAAGGAACTGATGAGCTCAAAGACTACTTTTTTGATCCCTCTAGATGTGGAAAAGTCCATAGACTGTATGACAGAAGGAGCAGGTTTTGAGATACAGGCAAGGAAACGATGCTCCCAGTTGAAGAGACTAAGGAAATTGAATTATTTCTTGCTTCTGAGATAGTTCTTATAAGAAGCATGTTCATCAGTTGAACTGAATTTTCTGCAGTCACTAATTGTGAATTAGTCATTTTCTGGGTGCCTGACATCAGAAATATGATAACCAGATTTGCACAAGTGTTTGATCTTCATGGATGCAGCTGAAGTTGGTGGATGCTGTGCTTGGGCTGTGTAAATGAGACATTAGGTGAAGCACTCCTGTAAATAAAGCTGTTTCAGACATCACACCGTCAAGTAAGTTAATGCTTGAATAACTGAAGTGGCTTCTGATGAAGTCACCTTGTGACTGGGGACATCACTAGCCTTCATAGTCACTATGCCTAGTGTCTTCAGTGGCTGTGTTCTTCCTTTCTAAAACCATAATGATACTTACTCATGTGATTTAAGGAAGTGTTTGTGGAACTCCTGGGTACCGTCATGTTCGGCACAGAACAAAATGCAGGTAATGTGTGTTCAGATTGGAGGTTGAACAGTGTTCACTGGCCTCTGTGTCATATACAAAGGAACATGTATGTGTGCCCTTCTCAAGGACAGATCCACTGGATGCGTAAGTGAAAAGATTTGTCTAAGTTGACTGATATTCCAGTGGTATTTCAGATTATGTTGCTTTGTTTAGGAAGAAGACAGGTAGATACCATGTCTGCTGTTCTTGGCCCAGCATGACTGCCATATGCAGTGATGCACAAGCAGAGAGCAGCTGGAGATTGAGTGATTGTTGTCCAGAACAAGAATCTGAGCTTGTATTAATTCTAATATTTAGGAGACTAGGTTAGACAGATAGCGAGTCATAGTCTGTCCTAACACAATGAGCAGTAAACTTGCACTGAGCTAAACAGTGTATGAGAAAGTGTTGGTTTTTTTTTTTGTTTGGTTGTTTTTTGTTTGGTTGTTTTTTTTTTTTAAAAAGTCCTCCGGCTGCTTTGTGTTTTGTTACTTGTTAGAACAATTTAAAGTGTTATCTGATTATTTATTTTAGAAAATCTAGTAAAACACTTTCAAAGTGACAGTAATGTTAGCCTGCATCTGAACAAATCATTATAATCTCATCTTCATTAGAGTTTTCCTCTGCTGCTCTTACTGTCACATCTCCTGCAGCCAATTGTTTCCTTCCTCTGGTGGATTCTGGGGCAAGGAAGAGTGCAGGGAGAAGGAGGGATACCGTGCTTATAGTATTGTAAAGCAGACTACAGTGTTGTGGTTTATTGTAGGAGCATAACTCATATCTGAAATGTGCAAGTGGGAGGTGGGAAGCTAGGGTCAGTGAGTCACAGGCTGATAATTTTAGTTGGCTGTGTTTTGCTAATTCTGCAATATTGATTCATCTGATGATGGCTGTGGGGAGTTTGCATACAGCTGGAGTATGTTCTGTGCTTTCCTTGTATTTTTGTGAAAATAAAAGACAGATAATGATAAAGGTTATTTCCTATGACCACTCTTGCCTAACACAACATGCAGGTGTGATCTGATCTGAAGCCCATCATGGGGTAGCTAATCACAGTAGACCTAATCTTGAATAAAATGCTATAGAATATTGTATGCTACATTTTCCAGCCATATTAGCCAGTAAACTGGAGTTGAATGTCTCATTGGACTTTGATGGTGTTAATAAAAAAAAAAGGCATTTCTGATTTTTAGGAACTTTTTATTGGAGTTTATGTATAAAAATAGAATGTGTTTGTCTTAAGAGAAAACTGAAGTGATTGAATGCTTGAAATGATTTGAGTAGAAGCTGGTTTATACTGTGGTATTTTAAAAATGTATTTTAGAACCTGAACTGTATGTCTGTAGTTATTTTTTCTATCGATAATTTATTTTTTTTTAAATAGCTCATTGATCTTACAGACATTTATATAAATTGAGGGCTCATTAGGTTAAGTAGCTGAGGTTTTCAATGGGTCCTATGTGCTCAAATTACATTGTAATTCCTAGAAAACCCTCTGACATGTCTTTGTGTGCAGAGCAGCTCTGGCTACCTGCAGATGCCTGCAAGTAAGTAGACACGTGAGACTTGTTAGAGTGGAAGGCTGTTAAAGTGCTTGCTGTATATTTTAAGTGTGGTGGAAAAGCAGGAAACTCGTACAGAGAGCTTTACTTCATGTAGCATTAGGAAGTAATTTGGTTAAGTGTCTGACACATTGCTTGGCAAAGTGGAGTTATTGTAGCTTTGTGAATTCACTGGAATTCGGTCTTAAATATATTTAACTCTTAGTAGCTTTCTAAACATCTGTTAGTTTCCATTAAGATACTGTTTTAAATGTCTTGTATGACACTTAGGATTCTTACAAGGACGAAATGGTCATTGTTTCTATAACGACTAGTGTACAGTTTTCATTTAAATTGAGATTTCTGGAAAATGTGGTTGCAGAATTGTAAAAAAATGTAAAAATCTGTCTAGTGCTTTTTCTTACGGAGAAAAGAATTTTAAATTAATTCTGTCTTCCTGAGTTTGTGTATTGTTTGAAACAATGGAAATAAAGTAAATTGTGCAGTCTTTTTCTCCTGGACTTGTAAAGTCTGAGTTTTGGCAAGCTTTCCAACCTGAATGACATGATTTACATTCACTTGGTTTTACATTATCAGTTAACTCCCTCTGCCTTATGTGAGTCTCACAGTCCCAATGATCCCTTAATTGCCTACCATATCTCTAGCCTGTCCTCTTTTCTGCCCTTCATACATTTCCGCAAGGTAAAAAATTAATAGCCTTGAGTTACTGTGACCTATAAAGTAGATGCCGTTAAGTACTGGTAATGATGCTGTTTGCTTAGGACTGACATGGCTACATATAAACTTATATTGTAATATTAATACTTGACCTTTTTATGGTAACAGCTTAACATTTTTGGATTTTTGAGGCAGGATCTATGATCTTATTAGTTCACTTGCACAGTTGACAACTGATATTTTAAGGAGCAAACCATGTTGAAAGAATTGCCCATAAATTAGTCTTGGGACCATGCCTGTGAACTATGTGATAAGGATAATAATATTTAAGTATTGCTGCACTTGTGCACTTCCTAGGATTGTAGAGTTATACAGTCTTCCTCTGAGTTCAGTTCTTCATTAAGTTTAAGACTACGGCTCTAGTACTTGTTGTCTGACAGTACTTAGGAGTCAGTCTTGTCTTCAGTTGTTTTGTTATATATTTCTTTCCCATTTTTGTTTAAGTCTCTTTGTGCTAGAAGGAACTAATTTTTTTTTTTTTTACTAGTATCTTTTCATATTCATCAGGCTGCAGGCTTTCTGCAGCACAAACTGATTAAGGACAGTCATATGCTGATTTGTAAGACAGCGAATGCAGTGGAAGGGGAAAGGGAAGGATGCACTCCTAGGGAAAAGCCATGATAAGATTTAAAACAAATGGATTTGAACCGTTATCATTTTGAAGCAAACAAAATAACCATGAGCTCTTGATGTTTTGATTGTGGTGTGTATGTAGTGCAGAATATGTTTCCACAAGACTAATTTTGGCAGTTATAGCCCAATTAATGTTTTTCCAAAATACACAATGTGAGTTGTGAATAGTCCCAAACTCAGTCTTCTGAATTGCACCGTAAACAATTATTGTAATGTTATATACAAGAACCCTAATACACTTTCACATTGTGTACTGCTGTTTATCTATAGGCATGAGTTTATATCTGTTTAACGGATACAGGACTCTCAACTCTCTTGGAGCTCGTGGTTTTTTTTAAATATTGGTTAATAAAGGAGTGGAGTTAAGCAAAAGTAAAATAATTTGAATTAAAATAAAGACAGGCAGGTTCATATTCCACTATTATTTTGTATGTGTGCTGCTATGATATGGATGGAAAAGGCATAAGGTTATTAGGCACTGAACTCAAGTACAACAGCAGTTGGTTATCTAACCCCCTTAAGCACCTTAGGAAAATTCAAACACTTATATTTAGGCCTGGATCCGTCTTGCTTGCATTTGTTTTACTGAACTCTCCCTTTCTGAAAGATAAAGATACTTTCAGATCTTTGAGGTCCTGATTTCATCATTTGTCTTAAGGATGAAACACTTGCTAAAAGTTTCTTGTCTTTCCCTCTGCACTGATGTTCAGGGATCCTGAAACGCCTGACACTCAGCAGGTAAAGCAGAGGGACAAATTCGCCTGTGGAAAAAAGCGATGTGACCATATACAGAGACTCAGTGCTACCACTATTTAACATTTTGTTTGTTTGTTTTCTACAGGTCCATGAAGGATTCTTGGAAAACAAGATTGCTCCCATAAATGTCAGTGCCAATAGCAGTTCTTTTGAGAAAAGGAGTACTGATTTACGAATATACATGCTGTGTTTCCTGCCATTTATGATTCTCCTGGTCTTTATTCGTGACCTTAAGAGCCTGTCCTTCCTTTCATTGCTTGCCAATCTGTCCATGGCTGTCAGCCTGGTGATCATTTACCAGTATATTGTTAGAGTGAGTATAAAAAAGTTTATTTTTTTTTTCCCAATGTGGCAAGTTGTATTTGTTGCATGTGGCAGTTGTTCTCTGAGAGATAAATACTGACTGACAATTTCTGAAAGGCAGAATTATCTTATATTGAATTGAGGCATCTTCATTTAAGGAGATGCCTGGATACTTGAGACATGCTTTAAACATGGACTTCTACAGTACCTCTGAAAGAAAGGATAATATTGCTGCACTTAAGATAATAAAAATATGTATTGTAATGACTTGGAGTCCTTGAGTGGAAGAATATATGAATTTTTGTTGGTTGCACACAATCTTGAAAGGTTTTAACCTGTGGTCAGTCATCTTGTTATAACAGAAAAATACTTTCAACGACATTTATTTCTGGTTTTTCTCCAGTTCAGTCAGGAAAAATTTCTTACTCTTTAAGAGTACATACTGTAGACTTCCATCTCCTGAGAAGCTGATAAGTTGCTGCGTTTTCTGGGTTGCTGTTTTCATATTTGGAAGCATTTCATAATGGAAAGAATTAAACTGAAGGTTGAAAAAAAAAATCACATCTAGAAACTTCTACATTTTTCTTCCTTACAATTTTTTGAAAAGTATTAAGTGGTAGGCACTGTTACACACACAGTGTAGATAAGTGGTGGGTACCACTATTGTTTGAGAGAGCTTTCACCTGAGTGTTACGAGACAAGTGGGAAGCGGAGGATGGGGAAGAAGGCAGAAAAGCCAGCAAGACATGTTGGGTGGGTGAGGAGGCAGGAGAAGTTACACAGAAGAGACTGGGGGAGATGGAGAGTAATTAATTGTTCTGCAGGAACTCGACTTGTACTGAAAAGATTTTCTTTCACTGTCCCTTATGATACTGAAGAATAGATGTGCAGTATGAAAGCAGATTAGAAAATGCAATACTCTGAGAAGAGTGTAAGTTTGCAGAAGGTGAAGCTTGAGATGTGAGCTTTCCCTTTTGTTTTAATGGATACTTGCTCATATAGACCAGTGTGATACTTCAAATGTGACAATTTCTAGTGTCAGTAGTATAAACCTAGAATAAATATATCTGCAAGTGTCTGTGTGTGGGTGAGAAAGTGGCTGTAAGTATGTGTAAAGGACTAAATTTGGGAGGAAAACCAGGGATTGTAAATTAAAAAAGCAATGTATACACCACTGTCAACGTGTACTGAGTTATCTTTCCTGTAGCATAACTCATTAATCAAAATTGTAGGAAAAGCTATCACTTTACATAACACTGTTTTGCTTTGTTTTCTTCAGGATATAGTTGATCCTCGAAAACTGCCTCCTCTGGTTGGCTGGAAGAAATACCCACTGTTTTTTGGGACTGCAATATTTGCTTTTGAAGGAATTGGTGTGGTAAGTGCTTTTTACTGACTCTTCAAAATACCTGAATCTGTGCTAGATGATGGGATGCAGGGAGTTTTACTGCTGTTGTTATTTTGTTGTTTTTGTTGAAGCATAATCTCCCATGTTGATATGAAAAGGGTTAATTTATCTTGCCAAATAAGGCAAAATTTGAGGACACAACATCCCCATCAAAGGGGAGTTTGGTGAATACCAATTACTACTTGGACACTCAGCACCTTCCCGAACTACAGGAATGCATTTAGTTCTGAATAGGTTGAGACAGCAGTATAATAACTTGTATCATAATATGCTATATAATATAATACTCAACTAATAATATGATGGTACCATAATTATAATGATTCAGCAGCTCAGTTTTAGGGGTTGAGTAAAATTAGAAACGTATTCAGCATCCTTTTCCTTTGGGATCACAGAGGACAAAGTGATTTGTTAGAATTGTGTTATTCTTCCTGCTTCAAACTTTTCTGTAGGTGTGACTTGATAGCAATGGAGATGATAAGAAAAAGGACAGAAATCTCAAAATATATTTTTTGATTTATGGCCTTTGTCAGTTACTCCACAGCCTTCTGATAGTGAACCTCAGTTCCTCATTGTTTCCGTGAAAGATGCCAATTAAATAGATTTATCGCTCTGAAAATTTGTTTTTAAAAGGTGAATCTTTTAAAATCTCACTTATTACTGTTTCAAAGGGCTTTCTGATTGTGTCAAACACTAGCAAAGTTGCAGGTTATTTAGCACCTTTGTTCCACATGACATATTTAAAAAAAATAGCCAAAGAAGCTTCTGGGAAAGGTAAGTGATAATTTCTTTAAACTGTTGGGAAATTACTATATATACTTTATTTGTTACTAGTATAATTACATACTTCAGCAAGTGTTACTGTATGCTTAAAACAAACAAAAAAACCCCTAAAAACCAACCAAACAATACCCTCATGCTCCAAAAAAACCCCAACCAAACCAACCCTAAACCAGCATGCAATTAATCTGAAATGATTGTCATTGACATAACACAGGAGAGTTTTCAAATCTTTTATTTTCTGTAACTGTCAGCACTGCATTGAACCAGAATATTTTGCCTTGATGCTGTATTATCACTGCCAGCAGAGCTAAATGGGAAAAACTTTTAACTCCTGTTGTGTTACAGAAGTGTGTTTTCACACACGGGATACGTGAATCTAGTGACTGTGAGTCTCCATTTCTGCAGCTTCTCCACTCTTTCCCAAGCTGTGAACTCACTGATGCAAAGGTTTAACTGCCGTGTGTCTGAGTGTATCTGGACACTTTTCCTTTTGTCACCTGGAAATTCTGTCATAGGAAATGAGCCATTTTCCTGGGATTGTTTGATATTTACAGGTCTTGGGCAAAAATCCCCTGCTCAGTGAACCAGAGAGGTTGGGCTATACTAAGCCTGTTGCTCTTAAATTGTATAGTCGGTCTGGGACAGGCTGCACTTACTGTACACGGGCGAATGCGAGTCATGTGCAGGAGGTCTGGTACGTGTCCCAGCTATATTAGACTTGTTGCTCATAGCATGTAGTGCGTATTTGTAGCCAGGAAATCCCAAACAAGGGTCCTGTCAGCCTCAGGCAAGTGTGGAAGGCTTGCCATTTGGTAGCAGTAGTTTATTGAATTATAGGTAGGGATTTGATTTTTGCTAGTTATTTTCTAGCACAGTAGTTCCCACAATAGACAGCTCCTTAAATTGACATCAGCAGTAGTAACATTGAATTCTGATGTAAACCTTTGAAGAACTGCTTAGAGTATTGTGCTTGATTGAATCCCTGGTTGTTACTAATCACATCTTTAAGAACTCCAAGGTTTTTTCCTTTTTTTATTCAAGAGCATATAATGTAGGGTTTATTAGAATTGTACCTTTAAAACATAAAAATAAATACTGCTTAATGTTATTAGATATTAGCATTACACAGTTATTGCTCAAACAGTATTTCTGTATAGGCCATCTCAATTTCTTACATGATCACAATTTACTTACACTTCAAAGTGAATGAAGAGTGCCTTTTTTATTGCTTTCACTTTGTTACTGGTGTTTACAAACTCATTAAATGTTTATGTTCATTATTGTTTGATACTTTGTGTATGTTTGTTTGTCCTGGGTTTGACTCGGACAGAGTTAATTTTCACAAGAAGCTGGGAGGGGACACAGCTGGGATAGCTGACCTGAACTAGCCAAGGGGATATTTCATACCATATGATGTCATGCTCAGTAGATAAACTGGGGGAGTTGGTGACGGGTAGGGGGGCTTGTGGCTCTGGAACAGGCTGGGCATCAGGTTCTGGGTGGTGAGCAATTACATAGTGCATCACTCGCTTCCTATGTTCTTTTATTAGTGTTATTGTTATTTCTTCGCTCCTGTGTTGTCTTATTAAACTGTCCTTATCTCAACCCATGAGTTTTACCTTTTTCTTCCAAACCTCCTCCCCATGCCGCCAGTGGGGAGGAGGGAGCAAGCGGCCATGTGGTGCTTAGTAGCTGTCTGGGCCTAAACCATGACATTACACAAGACCATTAAAGTAATGTGGCTACATTTACAAATTAAAATTAATGTAAAAGTGAAAAATCTAGAGCTTAATGTTTCTTCCTTATAAGCAGAATGATATTTAGTATATCTCTGCTTCTCAGGGATATTTTGAATGCACAGGATGTTTGCTGTGCATTCTTACCCTGTAGTTGCATGCACCATAGAGAAGATTTGAAGAAAAAAATGATTTTATGGGTTTGAATAATCAGAACTAAGCAAAGTTGTTGAAGCATGAAATAAAAAAGATGAGTGAAGCAAAGCAAAACAGGCATTTCCACTTCACATAGTTAATATTTCATACAATCCTTGGTGATTGATTCAATTGATAACCAGTTATTACAGTTCAGTAATGTATGTGTGTTTGTGACCTCTTGAAAATGTGAAGCGGAACACGTTAGTTAAAAATTCTTTCATTGAGATGTAAGCTAATGTATTTTAATTCACATTACAATGGATTAAGAACATTTACATAGTCAAATATATAGTGTTGTATAACTGATGTGTGATAACTTTTTACCCTGTGTCTTGTTTTACTGTTTTTCCTATATCCGTGTGGCTGAAGTGTTCTGGTCAGGAGAAAACCCCACCATTTAATTAGATTGGCTCCTTAGTCTGCTCTCTCTGACTGCTGGCACTCAAAATGGATTTACCTAATCTTGGTCTTGTTGTTAGAGACTTGATTTTAGATTTAATTCTGAAATGTCTTGCAAATAACCCTTATTACTGTGAAGCTATACATTGCATTATAAACATAAGCCTTAAGGTCTTAATTTTATCAGAAAAGTTAATTATGGTTGATTCATTTTATGCAATAAGTTGTACTTTAACAGTTATGAGGCCTCATTTTTACTTTTCCTTAATTTCAGACATATGGTATGCTAATTCTCATCAAGGATATGCCAGATAATTCAATGTTATAAACAGGGACAGCAAATGAAATTCAGAAGTTTTTTTGGGCTGGTTAAGTTGTCTTAAGCAGAACTTGACAAAGAAAAATGTCCTCGGTGTGGTTTTTTTACCACCATTGTTCTGTGTACAATGGTCTTTCCTGCTATGAATATTTAATAATCAACAATTTGATTACAGGCATAAATGATCTATAGGAGACGGTATAAATCAGTACACCTTAGCTGTAGCAGTCAGGAGGATTTATTTTCAAAAGTACTTAATTGATTTTGGTTTTATTAACAGAGGAGTGGCTAATGTAAACACAAAATAATTGGCAGTTCATAATGCTGTGCTCAGTATGGAAACATGTTTGTCTGGTTTCTTTGAACCAAATAATAGACTGCCAGGGAAATATTCTTGCACTGATTTTTTTCCCATCCCATTGTTCCAAAACACTCAATATATTTTATATTTAGTTTAGGAATTGTTATCACTTAAAGTATGACCACAGTTCTTCAGTAACTCTGTTAAAATTAGTGAGACTGAACAGAGGGGTCTAATCCTATTCGCTATGGGGAACATGATTCAGGGAGGTGCAATGATTCAGCAGATTCCTAGCAGGGTTTTCTTCTTGATCTTGAGAGAGCGTATTTCTCTTTTAGATGGTGAGTGTACAAACATTGATTTGGTTAAAATCTGTTATTAGTTTAGGGCTGATGAGCTGTCCCTGTGTAATAAGAAAATCAGCAGTATGGAAGTAATTTGGAGTATTGTTGCTTTGGGTATAGATGATCCCTAGATAAAAAGACTTTAACAACCGTAATTTTAATGACTGTAATAACTCAAAGGACAAAGGGTAACCTGTTTGTAATTGAAATTAGAATCTCAAATAAACCAAGGCAGTGCCTAGAAGCTAGTACTCTTGTAATACTAAGAGCTAGTTAAAGATGTCATCAGCCAGTGTTATAAAACTATTTTGAGATACTTTCATTAAAATAAAAATAATGTGATTAATTGATTATATTAATATGATGAATTGAGCTGTTCATATTTGCTTGAGATCAATCTAAACTCTTATTTGATGGCACATTTGAACAATTTTGTCATTTTGCTAACATCCAGACAATTTGTTGCTACAACTACTACAGCAGAAATAAGGTTTGTACTGTCAAAGGGCTGATCAGTGTGTGCTGAACTCTAAGTGATACTTGTAACAGGGTTAAAAAGTGCTGCAGTCAGTTCCTTGTGCTATTTATTTGTTTGCCCCCTGTTTGAGTTGTCTGTAAAAATGGGATCACTGTTGATTACTATAAGGTACCAGCTGCAAATTGTGAATGTCTTGGCAACCAGGTGGTCATCGTTGCTGTGTGCTAACAGGAGGAGCTGGCAGCAGGGGTACCCAGGCATCCTCTAGTATGGAGTTAGCAAACAGCAACTGAGACATCAGTACTGTCAGTCTGGTGGTTACTATTCATAGTGTTGAGAGTTGGTTTGGGATTTCAACACTTGTAAGTTAAGATCTTAAGATCATCAGGGTGACTTTATGAAAGTCTTATTGACTGTTGGCATCAGTACAGTTTGTGGAACAGTAGTAGCAACAGAAGTGCAGTCCTCTTATGTGGATACAGCAGACCATTTGAGATACTTGGGTATACAGGACTCTGCTGGGGATTAGAGAATCTGTTGCTGCTTGAATCCCTCCGTGCTTTAGCTTGTCTCTGACTGTGTGTTCCCTGTGCCAGATGATGCTGCCTGCTACCTGGCAAACCTGGGCTGGGAGGGTCTCTGCCTTGGAGCCAGGGGAGCTTTTCGCTCTCACAGGTTGGCCCTTCCACCACTACCAAAAAAATGCCACACTCCCCCCCACCCCAACCCAACACAGGAGTAGGTCTGTTTTTATATGTGAAATTTTTGTTATTGAATTAAAAAGTAGAGACTGTGCTCCTGAATGTGCCCAAAATGTAGTTAAACCTCTTGAACATACTTTTCAGAAGAGTGTATGACTAAAGCCTTCAGGCTTGGATGTGTCTGTAGCATTGCCATGTGCAGGTAATAGCCTTGCATAATGTTATGCTTATATAACACTTACACTTCATGAATATTTTGCAGTGAAAGTTTGGTTGACTTTTTTGTTTGAGGTATAAAAACCAAATCCAAATGTGGAAGTGATACTTTAACACAAGCTTCAGGGGGAAGAAGGATGAAATAGATTCATAATATTCATAACATTTAAACAAGAAAGATAATTTTTCTTCTCTATTACATATAAATATGCTAAGTTAAGTATGGTTTGTACAATTGCATATGATTTTTTTCCACCTCTTGAGTGCTGCAGACTGATTAGCCTAGCAAAGAGAAAATGGTACTTTCCAACATTAATTTCAGGTTTGGAAAATAAGGCTGCTGATATTTGAGCCTATTGCTTGGAGATGCCTATTCAAACTGCTTTTGAATGTGGATATCACAGCTTTGCAGTAGAAGGTAGGGTGGTATTTGTGTACCAAAAAACAGGCTCTGGAATCACATTAGGCAGCAGCTAACCAATTCCAGGAGATTTAAAAAAGAGAAAACTAAGTGGATTATAATTTTAAAATGTTATTTGGATTTTGAAAGTGATGCAGAGGAGCTTGTTAGGCCTGTGGCTTTGAGATAAAAGCCTCTCATTGTCAAAAATTCTTTTGACAGATTCCTATTATCCTTTTAAAAAAATTAATGAAACCCAATGTTACTCTTCTGTTGTCTTTAAGACCAAACTGGATTTGTCATAAACAGACATTTAACAGGTAACATGACATCATCTAAATCTGCCTGGGGCGTCTCTAGACTGGGATGTATCAATTTTGTTGATGTTCTTTTGAGATGATGCAAAGGCTTCTATCATCAGAATATCAAAGGTGGGAGTTCTCAGAGGATGTTTTTGCATTTGGACAAACAAGTGTAGGTAACTGGATTTGATGGCTGTGGAGATGACCTACTCCTAAATCTATGTGGTAAATGTGGATTTTAAATGCCGTGTCAGCAAGAGGTGTGTTGTGACTACTGTGCAAAGTCATTTGGTTGGGATGTCTTCTGAAGATGATTAATGTAAGAGAGGAGGAAAAATGTTATAGGCAAATGTGTACAAACAGAGAATGTTGTTAGATGTAGCAGATAAAAAACCTATTGTATCAGAATCTGTAAAAAAATAATCATCTGCCATATTCAGCTGAATGTTGATAAAATCTCAGGCAACTTGAAGTTACCTCTTTATCAAGTTAAATATTCCTTACCGATATCTGGCACTTCCTGAGTATGGAGAAACTTCCTTTTACCCTGGAGAACCATTTGTTTGTGCATATTCTAACTTTAATACTTCCTATATTTACAGTGAATCTTACTAACACGGAGAGAAGACTCCTAAGTATAATTACCTTTCAGGCAGCATCCCATACCTGGTGCTTTCAACATTCAAATGTTTCTTTTTCCTTTGAAAAGCTAAGATACACATACTTTTACATAAATATGGCAAATAAAGGCATTTAAGTTTGCTGCTTGCTCACCTGGAATGTTTCATAACAATTAGGTGATTGTATTACTTTGGAGAAATGGGAAAAGAGCAAGAGTGACAGTGTGCCAGGCTTTATGCTTTGAAGCTTGTGGCAGGTGGGTTTTGGGGTCTGATACACTTGGCTTCAGTGAGGCACAAAAGCCAATTCTTCTGTTTGGATATGACCCTGTTGTAGGGGGAGAATTTGCCTGCCTTAAGTATGTGTGCAGTAGAGCCAGAGAGAGGCACATACTTCTCATACTAATTATACATGTAATTAAGCAGCATAGCTAAATAATTTAAGGTAGAAATATTTTATCTAGTTTATTTTGCTTTTTTGGTATCAGATTTTTTGTTCCCCCCAGCCCCTCCTCCTGTCATCCTTCTAAGATGCTGCTGCTTTGCACTTAATTGTAGTGGTCTCAGGTAAGATTTCCTCCTCCTATCCAATATATTCTCAGTGAGTACTTATCTACAGTGTATGGGATTGTCTGAGTAATATTTAAATACAAGTCTTCATTCTCATAAGACTCGTTGAATCGTTTATATGACAAACCTTTTGAATATAGCTGTGGAGGTACAAAAATGTTAGTAACTTTTCCTGGAAAGAGCAGCTAACTAGAATAAATGCTTGCATCCTTAGTTTTAGACTTTTAATCTGTCTAATTTTAGACTTTAATCTGTCATTTGATTGTCAGCACCTTAACTTTACCATCTATAATGTTTTCCCCACCCCCATTCTCTGAGCAGCCTTTTAATTGGTGAAAGTTGCATTGCAGTTTGAATATGTGTGTGTGTGTATGTGCTGGGATAACTCTGGATACCTCCTCTTCAGCTGCAGTTGCTGTTTCCACAGCAACTTTTTCCCCTTCTTAAATATGTTATCCCAGAAGTGCTGCCACCGTCGCTGATGGGCATGGCCTTCGCCAGTGGCAGGTCCATCTTGGAGCTGGCTAACATTGGCTCTGTTGCACATTGGTGAAGCCTCTGTCAGCTTCTCAGAGAAGCCACCCTTATAGCCCACCCCCAAGCCCCACTACCAAAACCTGGCCATGCAAACCCAATAAAATATATAACAATAAGATTGAAATTCTAGTTTACCTCTTAAATATTGTGCCAACACATTAATTTTGTAAATTAAATCTACTACAAGTCATTGGATAATTTACATTTACTTTACCAAGCATGGTGGAGAGAACAGTTTAAAAAAGAAGTATGGCTCAAAATACTAGATATGAATAGACCTCTGATTTTTTCAAAGGACTTTTAAACTAGGTAATCTTCTTGGATGTGCACTGAAGAGTAGTGTTCCTAAACAACAACAAAAAATGATGATTACATATTCTCCCAAATTTGAAAGAGCCCTAGTCATCTGCCGTTGAACACTCTAAAAGCATCAGTAGAGGCTCCCTAATAAATACTGTGGCTTAAAAATCATACCAATTTGTGAAGAGCTGCAGGAAAAAAAGTCCTGAAGGAAATGAGAGAGGTGGAAAGGAAAAATGTTGTAATGGCAAAGGCATTCGAAAAAAGATGATGATAGTAGGAAGTGGTATGTTCTCTATTCTTCAGCTTGTCTTATACTCAAGCTGTTTGAGTGCTTCACAGGAAAAGTGATGAGTAGTTGAGCTGTCAAGGTGCTCTGCTCTCTTGTCAAATGGAACTGTATGAAACTGTTCCGAGAAGAGCAAATACAATCATCAATGTATTTCCTCCCTTCTAGATTGGATGGGTTGATTTTTTTCAGAACAGGATGGTTATTTTTTTCAACAATGGTCATTTTGGTATAAGATGTGAATTGCAAAACCCCTTTTATTGCTGGGCTTTCTAATCTGGGGTCCTGTCGGTTTTTAACTGTCTCTGTCTGGGAGTGTGTGTGTTCATTTTCCATGATTCCTTATCCCAGGATAAGGATATTTAGATATGTAAAATTTTATAGGATCCTAATCCTGTTTATTTCCTGTAATACTCATTAATCCTTGATGGAAAACGTACTTTATTTTTTCACTTCTGCAGTTCTGGAGTTTGCTCAGCACTATGCAGGACCTTGCAATATTTCTATACTTTGTTCCATGTCACTTTGGAAGCTAAAGCAGGATAGGAGTGAAGAGCATTTTGGATAAAAGTCAAAAGACCTTTTGGGAGGACCTTTTTTTTTTAACCATTTGCATTGAAACAGATTAAAGTTCATAAACTGTTTGGCTCCTGCCTACGACGAAGCAGATATGGATAAGTGAGAACTTTGTCATCATTATCACTTATTTTAAGGTGATTTAAATTTGATGTGGGATCACTGGCTGGTGTAAAGGTCGAAGTGTCATTGCAGCTTTGAGAAACTTGGTTTTTAACTCCTGAACCAGAAGGAATTCAGAAATACTTGGTAGTGTACTATACCTTTATGCATTACTGCAGTGAAATATACTCTCCAGTAACACTTATTGTGTTTCTAACATATTTTATTTTATCATTTTTCTTGTAGAAATTCTGAGTAGCATAAGTTAGAGAGGACATGTTCGAATATTCCATTGTGTTGTCTGTAGGCTACAGTTCCAAATGCAGCAGGGCAGTGGGGGAAGTAAAAGTAAAGAGTGCAGATGAACTGTCTGATTAATTAGGAACATAAATTTTTGTTGGCATATATCTTTTGCTGGATAAAATTGCATACTAATGTAAAGGACAGCAAAGCATATAAAGCTTCAATGATTTTCACATGACTAATATTTAAAAATATTAGTGACAGAACTGTGATGCTGCTTTTTAGTTTTCAGTTTGCATTGTTGGGATGTAATTTAGATTTCAATCACGAATAAGGTCAGATAAGGCGTGATCATACACAAACTTCCATAGCTTCTGTTAAATTTCATAGCAAGCTAAAGATGAAATAAATGTTGTAATTGAGTGATAAATAGCTCTTAAGCATAAAAAGTAAAAAGTAAAAAAGAACCTCTGAAGACAACAGCATGTTCAGATGACAAGCTAAGTAGGATTTATTTAATTCCTTCAAGCATTGTTAAATCAAGGCCATCAGAATTCTGTAATGGATTCATTTTTTTTGTGGATATGAGTAATTCTTTTTCCTGGTGAAACAGGTAGGAAACTGCTTTGCTGGAATCTGAGAAGATTGGGTTTTGAAGTGATCAGAATTGCTCGGCAGATTTCAGAAGGTAGTGTTCTCTAATGAGAACTTGGTTGCTGGATTATTTATTTTGTATAAACCTCTTACTATAAAAACTGATGTACAGTCACCATTTGGCTTGCACCTTTCCTTGGGTAATAGTAGCCACCCTTTTATTTGCAGTTATGAGGGATCTGTTAAGGAAAATTAGATTGTTTATTGCACTTTTTGCAAAGTAGTGACGTTCTGTATCTTCCTCAAGAGAGTGAGCTTTAAAAATGTATCTAAAAGTGATGGAGTAAACAGTGAAAGAGGAGATGAACAAGTACAGGCAAGCAAAACATAGCAATGTAATACACATATGTTATGATCATTATTTTACTTGGAGAAACCATACATTTTCTACAGACAGTTCCCCAGTATGCTGTTGGGTTGTAGATCCACCTTGCAGTGAACAAATGAATTCACTGATACCTTCTGCAGACAAGAATGAGTGGGTCAGACCTGGGCTGCATTGGTTTCCTGAGGATTCAGTCTTCTCTCTTTGGGGGTCAGGTGGTAGAGTTCGTGTTTACATGACTTGAATACTTGTAATGTGAGCTTCCTCAGCTTTTTTGCTTTGAGTCAACAGAGCTTTATTTTGTTGTGGTAGGAAGTGGTTATAGATGGATTTATTTTTTTTTCCCCATCAGTAAATGTTGATAAATATATTGATTTTAATTTTCAAAAATTCTTGACTTGTCTGTACCAAAAGCTAATCTAAACACTGTATAGCTGTCTTTCCTACTTGAAATACTTATTTTAAAAGTGTAAGGCATGGAGGTTTGCTTCATTCCTGACATTTTAGTGCTATTTCCTGAAAAAGGGAAAGATGTCCATATGTATTTAAACATTAAGCATGTCTGCTATTAAGTTATCCATTACAAGATTAGTTTTTAGTGACCATGACAATTAAATCACAGTTTATCTGATTATCTACAGACTGAATTATCTTGTGTGGGGTTTTTTTTGGTTCAGTGATATGCCAGGGCAAGTTTAGGTTGGACATTAGGAAAAGGTTCTTCACCCAGAGGGTGGTGGAGCACTGGAACAGGCTCCCCAGGGAGGTGGTCATGGCACCAAGCCTGACAATGTTCAAGAAGCATTTGGACAAGGCCCTCGGATACATGGTCTGAATCTTGGGACTGTTCTATGCTAGGACAGGAGTTGGACTCTATGATCCTTGTGGGTCCCTTCCAAATGACAACATTCTGTGGTTCTATGATATAAAATGTACAGTAAAGATTTCTGATTAGAATTAGACAGTTTCCTGCAGCTTAGCTGTAGAAAGACTGAGTGTAGAAGAATAATCAAGGCTAGGAATGAAGAGACAGTGATAGTACTGGGGGATGTTTATACCTACTTCATGCAGCTTGAAATGAAAGGGAAAATACTTTGCATAATATATGACAGTAGATTAGCCAGGTTATTTCAAAGATTTGATTATGCTTCTCTGTCAGTAAGTCATGAGTACTTTTGAGTTTATTTAGTGTTTGAAAGGAAGATGAGTTATACTTATTTTGTAAATTAAGAAACTAAAGGTTGATACTTATTAAAAGGATCAAGTATTAAGTTTCAAGAAAGATAGTGACATGTCAGTGTCTCAAAAATGATAGGAAGATCTCTGTGAAGCAGGAGACGAAAAAGATAGAGAATTTATTCAGTTGAGGAGGGAAAAAAATGACGGAAAATGAGAAATTATAAAAAGGATCAGTTTTGTTCAAAATACCTGATTTCATAGGAGTTTAGGGCTATGACAGGGGACTAGTTTGAGCTGAGGGAGAAGGAGCATGAAGGAAGCAGAGCTTGGAAATCAGAAGCAGGGAAAAGTCCTATTAAAAAAAAAAAATTAAAAAATCTTAGAAGCTCTGAAACTTAACTCACTGCGTGGGTCTCACACTACTCTCTCCTCCAAAATTCTCTCCATTGTGACCTTGCTTGGGAGAGGACTATTCCCAAAAGTTTTTCCTGACCATAGGATTTCCTTTCACTAGGTTGTGCAGTGGTGGTATGTGTGGTGATAGGTTACAGGTCTGAAGAGTGTAGGAGGTACTGGACTAGATTAATGGTACTGCCTGTTATAGCAGAAATGTTTGAAGAAATGTAGAGCAACACTGAAGCCTTAGTGTGGGATACTGAATTGACCCAACATCTCTTTTGAGAGAAGATGTTATGATGCAAGTATTGGACAGAGAGAGAGTATCAGAGGTGTGATTCTTTTCTTTCAAATTTATTAAATCATCTAGGTAGGGTGTTAGCTTTTTAAGAAAATAATTAAAAAGAATTGAAGAGGGGAAATTAATTTCTAGCTCCAGAAAACTGAACAAGAAAGCATATTCAGCTTCAGTATTCCAAAAAGGAAGCAATAAAACCAAAACTAAAAAGTATTTGTGAAAAGAACCTTAATCTCTTTTGCATTCAGTTAATTTTAGATTTTCTTAAGTTGTTGCAACAGGGACTATATGGGGACTAAAAAGAAATTTACAGTGAAAATCTCTCCAGCAGCTGCCCAACAGTGACACAGTGTCAGAACAAGCATTGGCTCATGTCATACCTCCTGTCAGCCTCTGTCTCTGTATGAACACTTCGCAGATCTCTTAAATCCTGATGGAATTTAACAGTTTAGGGAGTGGGGAGTTCATGTAATGTGTGTACAATTGGTTGTTACTTGGCTTCACGTTGATCCTGTGAGGTACAGAACTTTTCAGCTTGTCTGGAATAGGTGATACTGGATACTGTGTAAAACCTAGCTCAAGTTCTTTGCATAATTTCCTTGGAGATTGGTTCTAACAAGGCAAACACCTCCTGCAGTGACAACTGGTTCAAAACACCTACTGCTGATCAGAGAGAGTGCCTGAGCCTGGGAAGGGACACTTTCGCCTGGACTGAGGGATGCAGGAAAGGCTGCATTGGCATCCTCATCTCTTCAGGCTGGAGGCAGATCTATCCTGATACTAACTCAAGGTTAAGCAGGGAGAAATTAGCATTTTTAGATATCATTTCAAGACCTAAGCATGTTAATATGTCTTTGGCTATCGATATCCTATATTTCTTTTTGCATATCTTTTCCTTAAATTCACTGTAAATGAAAGTTATGATATTAAAATGAGGTTAATAATATGGGAACATCCAATTAGATGTAGTATGTTTTATTTTGACCTACTCATTAGTGTGCATGAAGTAACATCATTGAGTTTTTAATAAGTAAATGTGATTTAATGGATAGTTAAAAGCAAGAGTTGGTATACTTAACAGAATACAAAATACAGAATTGTCCTATAATATTTTAAAATTGTTTTTTATTTTTTTTTAATTAAGTCTGTTTTCTTGGAGAAACATGGGTCTTCAGACTGACTGGGTTAAAATGAAAAAGAGAAAAAATTGCAGCACAGGTAGAAATTTAAAATAAAATTATATTTGAATGCTTCCTCTGGACTCAAGCACGTTGAACGTAATATGTGTCACTGGTCCTTGGTTTTCCTTTATGAACTAAGTTTCAGATAGACAATTTTATGATAATCTTGTCTGCCTGTAAGAAGTTTGTTGAAAACTAAAAACTAAAGTATAAACAGCCATTAAGAACAGAACAGAATAATAGTTGTAGGCTGCCTGTGAGGAACTGTGAATGGTAGTTGCTCTTTTTTCTATTGATTTCATATTGATGTTTAGATTGAATTTTTCATAATAATAACTTTTTCAATTTTTTCACGTATGGCCCATGAATGGCATCATGAGGTAACAATATTTGTCCATAGAAAAACAGAAAAATTAAGTTGGAAAAGACCTCCTGAGGTGGTGGAGTCCAAACTGCTGCTGAAAAAAAGGTCTGCTTTCAGTTGGATTAATTTCCTTGGGACTGTATCCAGCTGAGTTATGAAAGTGTTTTAACAATGCAGGCTCTCTCTTGGTAGCCTGTCCCAGCAATTAGCTGTTCTCTTTATAAAATTATTTTCCTTACGTCCAACTGAAAATTCTTCCTGTTGTAACTAGTGACCGTTGCTTTCACTGCTTAGAAATTTGCTCAGTCTTCTCGGCAAGCCCTCTCTTCCTTTGGTTAACTGAAGGCTTCAGGAAGATTCCCTGCCCTAGTCTTCTCCTCAGGATGAGTTAACTCAGCTCTCAGCCTCTCGTGCTCCATAAATACCTGAAGTGTGGGGGCCAAATGGATGGGGTGGGGCTGTTTTCAGTAGTACCCAGTGACAGGACAAGGGGCAGTGGGCAAAAACTGGAACATCGAAAGTTCCAGACAGACCTAAGGGTAAAACTTCTTTACTGTGAGGGTGCCAGAGCCCTGGGACAGGCTGCCCAGAGAGGGTGTGGGGTCTCCATCTCTGGAGATGTTCAAAACCCGCCTGAACGCTTTCCTGTGCAACCTGTTCTAGATGAACCTGTTCTGGCAGGGGGGTTGGACTAGATGATCTCCTGAGGTCCCTTCCAACCCCCACCATGCTGTGATTCTGTGAATGCTGGAGTCTCTGGAAATAAAATCTCTGGGCTAGTGAATTTACCAAGAGACTCCCAATAACTGTAAGTTGAGCAAGTAATTGTCATTAAATCTCTGCAGAGATAATGTAGCTTGGAATAAGATCTTACTGTAACAATTTATGCTTGTTAAGATTCCCAGAAGCTGTAGGACATGGCAGAATTTATACAGAAAATATATTCCGTTTATAATCACCAGAGAATTAACAGATACTTGCTGAATGAGCATTTTTGTTATTGGTCCAGGCCCAAATGCTGTGTTTGTAGGAAGTCAATAATGGGAGAACTTAGATGAAGGGAAAAATTGCCTATAATTTTCATCCTTCAAAGCTGTTAATAAGGACTTATATTATAACAATCTAATTGCAACTGAGGACAAAAGAATCTGAAGTGCTGTCTGGCCTACCTGGTGGTTTTTCATGTGAAATATAAAGATGACTTGATAGGTACTGTATGGACACAGCAGCTTAATTTGTTGAGAGGAATGAGCATATTTTGTCTGTGTGGCAGTAAAGTAATACTTCTAACCATATGTCTCCTTTTGTAATTTCCTGCTGCTCAACACTGTCATTTAAAAATTGATTTAAGTTTTGAAGATTTTGCATTCTCCACCAGATTAAGTTACAGTGCAAGCTCAGGTTGCTTTCTGGAGGCAAAATGTCAGCAGTGGAGTCTCTGAGTTGTTTAAAGAAGATTCTCGGTTAAGATGTGGAATGTATTTTAATTGAAGATGAATTAAAATTTTGAAATGCCTCCAAATGTGCACCTTTTTCCAGATCTCTTTGTTTGCAAGTATAAAATAACTTCTTCAGGATTTCTAGTGTAGGAGAAATACAACAATGTGGGATGGTTTGACAGTGGTGATGCTAAATGGTGAGTCAGGAAGTGAATACCAGTGGGTGACCAGGAAAAGAGGAGTGATAGCCCTATAGAAATATGGCAGCAATTCAAATATGCTGGTTTGCTTGCTAATTAGTGGATGAAATCTGATTTTTTCATAACTTTGGTTAAATTGATCAGTCATTTAAAAATCAGTTTTGTATGACTGACAGAAGCTTTTACAGAGCAACCCTGTTTTCTCTGTATCAGATTTGACATAAGTGTTAACCAGAGATGACGAGCTTGTTTAATTACAGTGCCTTACTGATAGTCAAATATAACCTGGATTTCTACTGAAAGATAAGATGAACTGTGGTCTTTGTTCCACTATGTTGACTAGATTTTCATTGCCTGTCTTCATTACAGAAGCTTAGACATTTCACTTATATGTACCATACAACATGAGGTGTCTTAATCTTGAACTATATCGCATATTGGGTATCAGAGAGGAGCGTACAGCTCTCCTGACAGAGAGGGGAAGTGTGCTTGTTGAGGAGCATCCGTGTACCTTCAGTTTGGGTTTTAATAAAGATGTAAAAGGATCTGTTATGCTGACAAAATTCAAGGTGGGAAGAGCAGCACGTGAGCTTGTTACTTGTTTTTCCTGCCTTGGAAATTTTGTCTTGGTGGCTAAAGATTTAAGTTGGAACTTACTAAGTGTATTTTTCTGTCTGTTATATAGCACATGTAAAAGTTGATCTCTCCAGCAAACTGCATGCAGTTATGGTTGTAATGCCTGTATCTTCACTTTGAAGTGATGGCAAGTCCAGCAAGGTTGCTTGGCTGTATTTCAGGCTCAAAGCACCCACAGTACATTTAGGAAAAGTGGTGTTTACTGTGCCTGGCCCTATCTCAGAAATGAAAAATGAAAAAGAGCATGAGTCTGTATTCTGGTAGTCATAGACTCAAGCTTCCCTGCTGGGCAGAGCTGAGGCTGACTGCTGAGCACGGGCGACTGACAGTGCAGAAATACCTAATAAAAATAAGAGAATTGCCCTTGGATTCAGAACAATT
Source organism: Caprimulgus europaeus (assembly GCA_907165065.1). The sequence continues at coordinate 114,709,247 of OU015523.1, forward strand.
CTGTTACCAAAAAAAAAAAAAGTTACTTATATTGCCTATGTATTTTAATCCAAACACCATAAGTTTCTCTTGTCACTTTTTCTAACCTATGAATATTGCTTTATATTTCCACACTGATGCTGTTTTGCAACCAAGATAGGTGCTTTTCAGTAACTGAACATTTCTATTGGGTACGTAATACATTGTGATCTTCCAGGCTGTAAAACATTGTTGTAGAGTAAATTTATTTATTAGTAAAATCACCTAAATTTTGGAAATTGGCTTTGAAAGGTGGAGAGAAAAGTAATTTTACTGTGGAACATAAAAAGTAATTGATTCTCATTCTATTCCAGGTACTGCCACTGGAAAACAGAATGAAAGACACCACGCGTTTCCCACTGGCACTGAACATTGGCATGGGAATAGTCATGACCTTGTATATCTCACTAGCCACTCTAGGCTATCTGCGCTTTGGGGATGACATCAAAGGCAGCGTAACTCTAAACCTCCCACAAGATATATGGTAAGTGCATATGTGTGACTTAAAACCAGTAGTCCAGAAGGCAAAAACATTGCAAAGGGAATGCTTATCACTGATAGGTGCTTAAACTCTGCTAGAAGTACACTGTCTATACTGTCTCTGTTCCTTCTTCAGCTGAACTGTGATCCAAGCCAGCAGTTTCTTGCATATTAAAAGAAATTGCATATGCAAACAGATCAATTATCTTCATAGTAAAGTATTCCATCTCTGGCAGGAGCTAGTTCCAGGTGTATTGAAGGAGGAAATATGCAGTTTGCAACCAGCTGTATTGCAGTTCTGAAATCAGCTAGTTTTACCTTGGATATCCTGGTAACTGAAGACTATTTCAGCTTGTTAGCTCTTATCTATCTATCTATGGATGGATAGATACTATAATTATTAATTTAAATAGAACTATTATTTTTTTTTTATACCTGGATGCCTGATGGGCCTAAAATTAGGTATATCAGCAGTGCACAAGTGTAACAGCTGAAAAGTATTTTAATTTCATTATGATCATGTAATATCTTACATGTTATAGACTTGCATCTACTTGTTTGATGTCTTTTGTGGCAGCATGTTGAAGTAGTGAAATCTCAAATTATGTGAAACAAAAACTGCTTTGCTGAACTGAATGCTGACGCTTTTTTTACTCTTTTGAAAAGAGTTTTCAAATAGCTCTTGGCTACAGTGCAGATGTGATACAAGATGATATTTATCCTAATGGCTTTACAGACCTAATGCTAAGAGAAATAAAAGAGATGGAAACCGTTGCAATGTAAGGTGGAGAATTGACATTGTAAGTTTAATAACTTCAGAACTGCTCGGGGCACATATGTAGTTGTCTGTTTTTGTTTCACCCTGGGTAATACCCCAGAGCACCAAACAAAATTAGAAAGAGAAGTAGCTCAGTGGTGTGCCTGGCCATGGGTTGTGATGTGCAATCTTATCGCTGTGCAATACTGTGGGTCTACCTGATTCAGTACTGATGAGCAAGGGTGTGCAATTAACTGTGCTAGCAAAACAAGTTTCCAGTGAACCATATGACAAAATTTTGTTATTTGGTCCTCACTTGAAAAGCCCAGTAAGTAGCTGGATTGAACTAGAGAAATGCAAGGAGTGGTAAATTCTTATAAGGAAGTGATCATGCGAAAGAGCCTGGAATGTAACTAAGCAGTGTCTACTTCCATTCTATGGGATCTTATAGAATCATAGACTATTTTGGATTGGAAGGGAACTTTAAAGATCATCTAGTCCAGCCTCCTTGCCATGGGCAGGGACATCTTGCACTACATCATGTTGCTCAAAGCCCTATCCAACCTGATCTTGATCACTTGCAATGATGGGGCATCTACAACTCCTGTTGGCAGCCTGTTCCGATGTCTCACCACCCTCATCGTAAAAAAAAATTCTTCTTTGTTCTTGGTTGGGATCTCGCCTTCTTTAGGCCAAAGGTTCTTTCCACTCTCTGTTCCTTTCCACTCTCTGTTCATAATAAAAATATATATGATAGTCTTTGTGCAACAACTCGTTTACCATGAATCCCAAAGATTAACTACCATACAAATATTACAGCATATTCCACGTTCAACGAGAGGTTACACAGTACTAGTTCAAGTGGAAGCTTTGCACTGACTAATGCTATATTGCCCCTAGCTGTATTGATATACAAGTTGTGTTACACTAGTTCCCAATTTTTTCTTTTATAAAGAGGTACAACAAAATCTAAAATGTAGATTGAAGTGAGACAGACTTTTGTAAACCTCTAGCACATATGAATGATTTTGAAGAATTTTAAAAGGTAACTTAAGGAGCCATCTTTATTCGATTGGAATATAATAGCAAAGTACTAGTAAAATCACTTTAATATAAAAATTGTTTCCTAATTTGAAAAATTTGAATCATTGTAGAGCTATAAAAACAGTGTAATGGAGATACTTTGAACTACTGTGTAATTAAAGCTTTGAATCCTGTTATTGGAACACTTTTTAAAATTAAAAAAAGACAAGTTCAGGATTTAAAATTTTGTAAAGTTTTGGGATGAACTGAAGCCTGAGGCTCATTGAGGGTGGCTGGTCAGGTTTTCTTTTTGTTAACCAGCTAAAATCCATCAAAGCTTATGGAATCTGGACAGTGATGCAGAACAAATAAGAATGTGACAGGTTGCCCAGAGAAGCTATGGATGCCCCCTCCCTGGAAGTGTTCAAGGCCAGGCTGGATGAGGCTTTGAGCAACCTGGTCTAGTGGAAGGTGTCCCTGCTCGTGGCAGGGCGGTTGGAACTGGATGATCTTTCTGTGATTCTATTATATGGCCCCATGTAAAGTGATGTAATAGTTTTTCTGTCACTTTCAATATGCCTTTGGGGCTTTATTGAGCTGTGTACTGTGTACTGTATGTTTGATACAGATAAGTTAGGACCTGTTATTCAAAGCATGTTTTTCTTTCTCTATGTAGTGATTATTTTACTTTTTATGTAACTGAATTCTTGGAGTGGTGCAAGACAGCAGCTTGTCTTTGTCTGGCACAGAATTTAAAACCATCCTAAAGTAGCTTTTCAACAAAATACACCGTCTCTTAAAAAGAACTCCGCATTATCTTGATCCCTAAAATGTTTGTCTAGTTACAGCAGCTCTAATCCTGTTTGTTAGGAAAGACATTCCTGCGTCCTAATGAACTCGCTTCTACATGAGCATGCCTTCCTTTCCCAATTTCTTTTTTTTAGCAACGCCAATCCACCACTGGCATAAGGTTGGCACAATTTGGAGCTGTAAAACTTGGTACTCCTTTGTGTTTGCTTTATGGTTGGTCTCAATGATCTTAAAGATCTTTTCCAACCAAAATGATTCTATGATTCTACTACTTAAGGACTCTCTAAATCACATTCTGGCTCAAAGCAAGCCTGTAGGCACAGAACTGCAGTTTATGGAGAGACTGGGATGCTGGAGAGTGTGTGGTAGCGTTGGATTTCTCTTTATTATCCCCCACTGGGGAGCTGGGACACAGTCACTGACCTATCTTAGGTTTGAGGTCTTGGAAGCTCCAAATGCAGCTCTGTGGGATTTGAGCTGATCTTTAGTTTTGTGGAGGCTGACCTGGTGGTGATTTAGTTGTGTTGTCTAATGTGCAGGGAGTTCTCAGAGTAAGTAGAAAAATTCTGGCATTTCACGTGTCAGAAACAAAATTTGAACCTATTGCTCTGAAAAGCCAGATAATCTGTCTACATCTTCCTTCTGTTTAGAGGGAATTGTTATATTTAGCATGTGTTTTTTGATGTACAAGTTTAGAAAAATCCACCATTTTTAACCAAAAATAGTCTTAGGGAAAAAAATTATAGTCACTTTATCAGTCTTTTTAGTTAGTGACTTAACAACTGTGGGGATTTTTGTAAACCTTGATCTGAAGGGGGAAAAAAAACCAACAAACCACTGAACAATTTATATTTTAATGGACCTTAAAACTTGTTAAATACTCTGAATTTACATAGGAGGTAAGCAATCTGGATCTAATGAAAAATGTGAGGGTTTGCTTGCTTGCTTAGCCTGTAGTGAATTCGCAAATGTCAGATGATAAAAAAATTATTTAAAATAAAAAAAAAATTAGCAAGCTCAGTTATTTAATAGAGTTTCAACTGACATGAACATGTGTAAATGTTTTGAACAGGTTGTATCAGTCTGTAAAAATTCTGTACTCCTTTGGGATTTTTGTGACCTATTCCATTCAGTACTACGTCCCTGCGGAGATCCTCATTCCAGCTGTCACCTCCAAAGTGAAGGAGAAGTGGAAGTTGCTCTGTGAGCTCGCGACGAGAGCACTATTAGTCTGCTCAACCTGTAAGTATGGGTAGAACATCCATAAAAAAGCTTGCTTTTACAAGTTATTGAGCCTTGCTTATTTAAATATGTTTTGTTATTTATTTTTCTAGAGCCTAGCAAACCTGATGATTTAATGATTCAGTACATTTTGATTTTCATGAACATGTGAATCTAATGATGTATTTGTATTTTAACAACACTTTTTTTAGTAATGTGACCAATTATTTGACAACCGTATCTTTTGCCAATAATACTCTATAGCTGCCAACTTGAAAATAATTTTCTTAGAATAAAAGCTTTTAAGTGATAGACACACACTGCTGTTCATGTCAGCTTTTCTGTATGCGATCTGCAGTACATGCTGCTTGTTTAGAAATCCTTTTTCTGTTTTGTTGGTCTGAGGATTAAGCTTAAGGTGTGCAGCTGCATATTCATAAAGCAGCACTGGCAAACACAGATGCCTGGTTAGAGTGTTCATGGAGGGCCTCTTGTTTTAGGTGATAATGCTCCAAAGTAGTTTTTTATCTCTGCCCTCAGTGTCTGTTACTACTTTTGTTTTTCTAACTTGTCCCCTGCTCTTCCCATCCCTCCTACTGTGTTCCTGCTTTTCTCACAGCTAATCTATGTACCACAGACACTAGTAATAAGTACTCACTGAATGGTGAACATGGTCTCATCTAGGAATTGATAATCCTGAAAGTCTTGAACTGCTCCCATCAAAAATGCTCAATAGCATAGGAAGCTTCTCTTAAAAATGTAAAAGAATTGTTTCCAGTACAAAGCTGGCTTCTTGACTCCATCATTTGTACTAAAATGAGCTTTTCACCTTAAAAATAATCTAAACTACCAAACAGGCAAAAAATACTGGACCTTTTTTTTTTTTAGGGGGGAAAATATTAATGAAAAAGTAGAGCTTAGTTTTTATTGGCTCTGTTCTCTTGGTGAGTACTGACCCAGTAGCTAATGTGCCGGATGGCAGCTAATAATTATCTGTTCTTAAAGAGAACTTGAACTTCCAATGAGACCTTCTTAAGGTCAAGCCTGTTGAGAAAAACACTTTAATGTTGGTGCAATAAGATATGAAAAGCTTTCTTGAATAATGAAGTTGAAATCTCCTGAAACACTGTGTACTCTGTGTTCTGCTTCAAGTGTTCATGTTGCATAGTGAACCTTTTAAGATTTTAAGGTTGAGGATAGATGAATAGCTCTTGTGAGACCTGAGAGGCATCTAGATTAAAGTGCTTCAGGATCCAAAATGCTTTTCAGTGCTCTCTTGAGGACCCCATTAAACTGTCGGGTCTTAACCATATGTTGGTGTCATGAGGCCCTCAACTTCCTCTTATTCTCTTGTGCTTTGTGTGCCCCTTCTAGCCTGCCCTGGTAACAACACCACAAGACACTTGAAAAGCTAGAATTCTTGTAGATTCAAACTTGTTTACAGCTGAAGGCTGTGAGAGTTTATATGTGAAAAAGATGCTTTCAGCTATATCTAAGAAAAGCCTGTGGTGAGCAGGTTTAAAAATGTGTTTGCCTGTTTGATTTCATAAAATTCTAAATAACTCCATGGTATTCAGCCCTAGGTAGTTTTGTTTGGGTTTTTTTTCCTGTCTTATTATTCAGCTTTGTAATTACTGGGTAGTCTGGGAAGGCAAAAGTGGGGAACAGTGTCCAAGAAAATGAAGTAAAAAAAGAAAGAGAATTATCTTTAAATTCTGGAAGAGTCTAAATTGTGAAAAGAAATGAAAGCAAATCAGAGGTGGGGTATATTGTGAGTGGAACTTGAAGATGGAACAGTTGCCAGTTGGTTATAATTAACTACATTTGGGTGAATTGGGATGGGAAGAATTGAATCCAGCATGAATTGTGGTGGGTCCCTTCTTCTCAGAGGTATGTTGACATGCATTCTTTCTTCTTTTTGTTTTCATGCAATTGTGCATTGTGATTTTTTCAGATCTTTTTAAATTATAAAACACCAGCTAATGGTCTTTCATTTCTGAAGGCATAATAAATAGTTTAAAATGTTTCGGTATAAAGTGAATGCTGTATCTTTATTTCTTTTAAAAAAGTGTGTGTAGTAAAATTGGAACTGGTTTGTGCTATTGAAACTTTTCTGTGATGTGAATCTCTAAAATGGATCTGCTGAAGTGTTACAGGTGTTACAGTGATATTTGAGAGTATTAAATTGTTTGCTGCAAGGCACGGAAAAGTAAAATTAAAAGTTTACTCTTAAATGTTTGATATTTGCCAGACTGTTTGATATTTTGTGTTGTCATTCAAGGGTTGTTTTGAGTGGTTTTTACAAATTGTATGTATGCAGTATCTATAATACTTTTTCACCAACAATTGTGTATGTAAGCTCCCATGCTTACTCTCATCTTCTGTTTGTCATTTTTCATTGAAGCATTGGTTATAAACAGAATTGATTTAAATAATGCTTTGCTTTCACTAAGTGCAGAACATGGTTCCTAAGATAATTCAGAAAGTGTTTCTTTAATAGCAAGAAAAAGTCCAAAACCTTTTAAATTGAGTTTTAAAAATGAAATAGTTTTGGTATCAGTAATAGAATATGTTGTAATGTCTGGACCATTCAGAGGTCTTACACTGATTAAAGGGACTCTGCTTGCTTGAAAGTAATTCTCTGAAAAGGGAAGCTTCAGCTATGTTGCTAATAATGCATTGGCTTTTTAAGCGAAGACTTGAAAAATCGGTTATGACTTTGTAGGGCTTTTGCATTACTCAACTAAAAATTAGGTCAATGTTTTATCATTTCAGTATATCAGAATCACACAGAATCACACAGAATGTCAGGGATTGGAAGGGACCTCGAAAGATCATCTAGTCCAATCCCCCTGCTGGAGCAGGAACACCTAGATGAGTTCACACAGGAAGGCGTCCAGGCGGGTCTTGAATGTCTCCAGAGAAGGAGACTCCACAACCTCCCTGGGCAGCCTGTTCCAGTGCTCTGTCACCCTTACTGTAAAGAAGTTCTTTCTCAAATTTAAGCGGAACCTCCTGTGTTCCAGCTTACACCCATTGCCCTTGTCCTATCATCGGTCGTTACCCTGGAGTGGTTCTTTTTTTGTCTGGTAAGGTTTGTTTTAAGGATGGACTTGATAAATGACGAGGTGTAACATGCATCCAAAAAACCCATATGCATTACTTAGGGTTTTTCCTTATTCACTTGCTCACTTTTGGACACTTAGCATTTCAGGAGGATGATCACCAGTGTATGATGTATTTTTAGATTTCTGCTTCCTCTACTGGTGTTTCACAAAGGACTCTCCATCTGAAGCACGCTATGAGAAACACACTTGACTCATAACAGCATCAATCTGAGCCAAACCGTCAAGCTTAGGGCAGGGGAGGAGCATACCCAGATGGGCAAGAACTGCATGGCTGGGCTGGGTGGTTGTTGCTTCAGAAGTAGGTCAGTCTTGACTCACTGAGCAGTTCTCAAGGAGCAGTGAGATCACCTGAACTCTTTTTCTAGACTGAATTGGTAGTTAAAGCTGTTCAGAAGATTGGTGTTTGCTATATAGGAAAGGAAGTTACTAACAGATTTAAGAACAGTGTTCACAGTAGCTGTCTGAAATTTCACTACTGTTTTTAGCAGCTTTTTCAAGACTCTGACATGCTATTATTCAAGGTAAAAGCAAATGCTAAGGAGTGTTTTTATTGGGAGAATACTAGACTGGCAAAAGCATTCTTTGCCTTTGGTTATAGTCCCTTGACTGTACTTTTTGAACAAGGAAACAGTGAGTGCAAATGACTTGACCGACCTTGTTCCCTACTGCTATTCTCCCTTCTTCCAATTCAATTTAGTGTTAGAACAACATCTTAGTATAGCATGGGTAAAAATGCATGTCAGAAACTTCTGAGTTTTAAGAAAAAAGGAGGGAGAGGGGGAGTTTCTGCTTCATTTGATATTGAACACACCTCTCCATTTCATTTGCAAGAGAAGTACATCTCTTAATCTTTGCTTGGATTTCACTGTGTATGGTGTAGCACATTGGAAGATGACACCATACTTCATAAATTGTAACACTAAGCTGTTGTTTGACAAACTCGGATGAACACCTTGTGTGCTGACTGGAGGGATGAGCAAGGCTTGTGTTGAAGGTCAGACCAGAGGTGGAGACTGGGTTTGCCAGTTGTTGAAAGCAGGTGGGAACTAGTCTTGTAGCTAGCTAGGCAGAAATATGATTGAAAACTGGACTGAGCATCACTGAGGGGCAAAGTTAGAAATTAGCAGAAGTCCTGGGATGAGGGCCACCGTAGGAGTTGGAAAGCACTGAGAACAGATATGGAGGAGCAGTGTTGTGTGGATACTTTGCTGGCTGCCCTCAGGTCATGCTTGGAAGTTCCTCACTACAGGAGTCTTCCAGGTACATGCTTAAGGACCTCGAGCAGCTGCCTGCATTACAGCTTCTGCCTTGTGACTTGCCATCCTTTGGTGGGTCAGTTCAGCTCATCCTAATAGTTGCAGACACTCCTTATAAGACATAAGGGGACAGAAAATCTGTCTGTTCATGCTCAGATAGTGCAATCGCATCCTTGTGGTTTCGGTAGGTTCTGTTACTGTTACATGTGCATTTTTATTTTAAGCATACATGCTCTTAATTTATTTTTCTCACAGTTTTTAATTAGTTTGCAATATTTGAATGTCAGATAACTTCAGTACTTTGAAATATTTGTCAAGGTGGAATTTTTATAATGTTGAAAATATTTACCCTGATTTTGTTTCTTTAAAATACATCACAAAAATACTTTGGATATATATTTGCTGCACCTGCTTGGATACAAGTTGAACACCATGCCTGTGGTTCAGCCCTTAGCTGAGCCTGTTCTGTGATGGGGTTTTGGCTACTGTACATTGGGGTTTAACCATTTGAGTGTGAAGCTTTTTAGTTTGCTTTTGAAGGAACTGGACTATCCTGTCTGAATTAAAAGCTTTGTTAATATCTTTACATAGAACAGTATAAGTTTTATGTTTTGAGAACAAGAAAAAGCCTTCTACCCAAATGAGTCCTGTTTAGTGTATTGCTTGAAGTAAGCTACCATGTCTATCATGAGAGTCTTTACCCTTCCCTGCTTACCTGGCCCTGAGATCATGGTGATTCTGGAAGGGGAGTGTTTGAAGAGGTTTTGTTGAGCCTGAAAGCTAATTCTCCTGTGTTAACAGCTTCAAGATATGCTGAGCTCATGGAAATTGAGAGGAGATCGAGAGATAATCAGCTTCAACTGTCAAGCATTAGACAATATTGATGCTAAATAGCATCAAACATAATAACTTCTATTAATGCCTCTCATTGAAAATCCTCATTAAAAAATTTAGGATGGGGCAAGAATATAAGTTTCTAGTAGAATGTAAATGTAAATGTCTCATTTACTGTTTAGCAAAGGCTTACTTGTGTCTTCTGCCAGAAGGGCACTAAAATTAAATTGTGCTTGCTGGCAGTGTTGGAAGAATTAAAAAAAAATGAAGTATTGAGAAATAGTTTTCATCTAAATAGTGGCAGAAAATCCATGAAGAAGTAAAGGAATAAAATAGAACCAAACAATTTAAGCAGTACTTTAGTTTTTTAAAGAAAAAGTTGTGTTTGATTTATTAGTTTCAAGATAGCAGTGAAAGAATTTGTTTTGTTAATTGGTAAAAGCTGCTGAAGAGCATCAGCAAATATAATGGAGAACACTGGAGTTGAAAGTTAATAGTAGCTTTCATCCACACAAGAAATATAGAAGTTTTTTTAATAGCTTAATTTAGGGCTATATTCCTGCAGGCACAGTGCTCCTGTTAAAATGAAAATTAAGAAATATTGCATTTGAATGTGAATGTGGAGATATCGGTTGAATTGTCAGCTGTTTTGATTGTTGGCTTGAAATGAAACAAATTTAATTGAATGGCTGATCCAGCTGAGCGTGAGCTGAGCTTAGTGAGCTGCTTGCCATTAAAAAAAAAAAATTAGCCTGAGCTTAGTGTGTAATTTTACGAAGAGAATAAATGCATTATTTGCTTGAACTTACCAGTGATGCTTGTCTAAATATTTTTGCATTTTAACTGTACCTGGTTTTAGGAAAGAACAGTTCTTGATGCTGAACAATTAGACACCCAAGAACATGATGTTTAGTGGATATCTTGCACTGTTTAATGACATTGTGCCGATAAAATACTCACTTAGAGTAGCTGCAGCAGAGCTGACTTGAAGGAATTTTAAGATCTGTATAGATTTTAATACGTGCTTTTAGGATCAGGTGTTAATTTTTGTATATATAAGTGGTTTGTTTATCAGTTATTAGACAAAATTTTTTAAATATTTTTTTCTGAATTGTCAAAGGAATAAAATGAAGTATTTGCTTAATTTTTTTTTGGGGGGGGGGTTTGTATATTTTTTTTCTGGATATGGGTGACTGATGAGCCTAGTTCTTTTCTTCTAGTAGAAGATACTGAGTTGTGGTTTTCGGTTGAGAGATGTGAACAAGCACCATTGTGTGTTTTTTAGGCGTATGCTTGGGCATGTGTGGTGGGTTGACACTGGCTGGATGCCAAGTGCCCACCAAAGCTCTTCTATCACTCCTCTCCTCAACTGGAAAGGGGAGGAAAATGTAAAAAAGGCTCGTGGGTTGAGGTAAGGACAGGGAGATCACTCACCCATTACCATCATGGGCAAAAGAGACTCGACTTGGGGAAGTTAGTTTAATTTATTGCCAATCAAATCAGAGTAGGGGAATGAGGAAAGAAAAACCAAAACAACAAATCTTAAAACACCTTCCCCACACCCCTCCCTTCTTCCCAGGCTCAACTTCCTTCCCAATTTCTTTATTTATATGCCTCCCTTTATTTTATGCTTTGTTTTAATTGTCTGACATAATTCATCCGTAGTAACAGACAAGGAGCTGGAGTATTATTAGTATAAATGCATGGAATGAGCCATTATTGTTACATGACAAGTGATCAACGTGACACAATATATTCCAGATCTGAAGTCTTAAGTGGCTTGGCTAAGAGAGCTGCAATTACATGGTTTATGTTTCTTTTAATTATCCCCATTTGGTAGTTACAAACTTTATTTCTTACTGGAATGTGGAGGCAAAATAATTACAAATACTTGCTGCAAAGTACACTGCTGAGAATATGGCAAGAGTTTAATTTTAAAAGCTGGTGCTTAGAGGTATAGACTAGGCTAAAAGAATTTACTATTCAGTGAAATGTAAAATGATACATTCTAAATGTATGTGGATTTTGATTATAAATTTTGATCTTGTTTCAAGGTTGCCATCCAGGAGTTATACATTTTGTGGGAAAGTCCAATAGAGTTAATATGCAGCTCAGAGACTTGTATGAGTTTTGATTGCAGAAGCACATATTTTAGATGTGTCACTCTCGGGAAAACAGGGTAATAATTTTGGTTATCATTGCTTAAATTAAAGCCTTGTCTGTACAGTGAAGTAATTCTTTATATTTTTTTAACAAATTCAATCTGAGATAACATTTAATGAGCTAGAAAGAAATTGCAAGGCAGCTAGCTGAGGTTGAAGAAAGGTTAAAGTATCATGAATGAAAGCTAAAATAATTCATTTTTGTGGCTCTATTGAGCTGGATATCTTAGGTCTAATTCTTATTCAGCTTTGTGCCAAATAAACTGTGGAGTGCTGATAAATTAACCTGCTTCCTGAGGGTACAACAGCATGATGTGGTATTGTGAAAAGCTGTGAATTGCTTGGCAATGTTAATGTTTGTTCAGTAGAAGTAAAGTGTCCAGAACCCCTTGTGTTTTGGGTCTTGCTGGGCACCTTTCCATGGGTCAGTGTTTTAAAAAATGGCTGTTTATAGCATTTTTAATTGCTAGAAGGAGCTGACATCCCATATAACTCTGTTTGTGTTGCCTTCAAAGTGGAGAAAAGTGCTTGAAGTGTCAGGCATGTCCATCTTGATTATAAAGATGAATCTAACGTCTAATCTTACTACCCGTGCTGTTTTGTTTGTGTATTTAAAATTTTTTCCCTTTTCTATGTTGCATTTATCAAATTTCACCTTTTAGCTACCATTCTTGATTATCTTTTGCCTGATAGATTTAAGGATCCTTTCTTACCGCATTCTTAGTTCCACATGTTAATGCAAGCAGGCTATAATTAATTTATAGTTGGTGTACTCTTTGGTAAACTAAATAGACTGAGTGCAGGAGGCATTTTCTAATACTTGTTGTTAAGGTATTTTTTTTTTTTAATGCAGACTATAAAGGAATACTAACACTCATACAGTCTCTTTCACATCTGTGAAAATAGAAGCAATTTTCAGTACCGAGCAATAACTTCCCTGTTTTTACTTCTATTCTTTCATATTTATGACCATGCTAGTGCTTTGGCTGTACTGTCAGCCTCACGTTCACCTGGGTGGCTGCTGTGGTCCCCAAGACGGTGAAGTCTTTCATTCTAGATGAGGAGTCTGGGGCTAGGTCCTGTGCTTCGTTCCCCAAGTGTCAGGATTGCTTTCTTTAGTTTCCCATTTCCTACACTGATTGTCAGCTCTGACAATAAATATTTTTTTTTCCCTATTTCAAACTAGAAGAGTTAGATGACTCAAGTTTGAGGACTGACTTTCATTGAAGAGAGCTGTTCAGTAGTTAGCAAAGGAGATATGATCACTAGCCTGTCACTAATGAGTAGTTCAGGGATATTGTTTTTTTTTTTTTTTTTTCTTTCAAAATGAAGCCTAAAACAGAATTCTTTCTTTTTGAACGCAGCACTTTCCAGTTAGGAAATTCTCATAAGGCAGCTATGCCAGCCCCTCAGCCACCTTGGTGGCCATCTGCAGATCTTGCTCCAGTTCATATAAATCTTGTTCTTGGAGGCCTAAAACTGGATATTGAATTCCAGATATGATCTTTGTTAGTGTAGTTACAATGTCAAAGGCTCGCTTTTCTATATGGCATTTTATCTTCTCTCAAGCTAAAACTCTGTTTTGTTGCTCTGAATGTGAAATCACTAATTACAAGAATTACATCTATTGGATGTGCATTCATGTTAAGTCATGCACAAAATTCAGAAATTCAAAAACTTGAGGTTTTGGCTTATTCATCCCAAGTTTCACTATACAATAAAATATTAACTAAATTAAATACACTTTTTTTTTCCTAAGTAATTCTTTCAATATTGGTATTTTGTTTTGAAGTGTCGTAGACCCACTTAGCGAGTTTATTTGCTTTACATACAGTGACATGTTATCCCGTAACAGTCCTGTTTTTCAGGACCTCTGAGTTAATGCATGTTCCCCATAAAAGTGGGTGAGAACTGTGGATCTAACTCACCATCTTCTCAGCAAGGAATAAACCACTTCCTTAGGCATGTAAAATTCCAGCTATGTTTTCAAACAATCTCAGTTGTAAACATTTCTTAATTACTCAGTGGTGCAAACAATTCTTGTTGAACATCTGTTGGTGGCAATTACTGAAGAGCATCATGTATGATTACTTATTTGTAGGACAAAAACAAATTGCTACTGAGTTCAGATATATATTTACTTTCTGGAAATTTTATCCTACTGATTAGACTTACTGGTAACTCTAATCTGGTCTGATGGTTGCTCTGCTGTTCTGTTGTTTAACATTCACATCAAGTCTGTTTTGTCCTGTCAGATGCTTCAGACTGGTTTGATGCTGCCCCAGGAAAATGTAAATTACATATGGCATCTCTGTTCTGACTTCTATTAGGTTTAAAAAAGAAATTATTTCGTAAAGACCTATTGTACAGCTCAACTGTGTGAGATATTAGGAAAAAATAATACTACTGTGTTTAAAAAAATAGTGTTTGTTTAGTTTGATTTTCTTCCTTTTGTTTATGACTCATAATAGTCGATACTGTAGAATATGGAGAAGATAATGTACTGCTTGTTTGTGTTTCTTTCAACTCTAGCTGTCTCCCTTAGCTTTTAGTAAGTGGGTTAATAAAGGCCATGTACTGTGGCAGAATTCCATGGTCTTTCTGGTAGGTGGCTCTAGGTTAAAACTGTATTTCTTTTGGATGTGTAGCCTCAGTCATCTCTGATTCTACATAGATACTCTATTATCATAGCTACTTCCGATGTCCTTTAAGACTCAACTGTATTTATCACACATGAAACTTTGAGATTGTAGATTTTCTAAGAATATTTCCTTGATTTAGGGCATAATATGGATCATGCTTTATTAATAAACTATGGATCATTATCCACTTGTCCTTCAAATCTTGTCTGAATAATTTCCAAGGTCTTTCTTCTTTACAGTAGTTTTAAAATGCATTATAAACACAAATGTATTTCCAGAATTTCTACAGGTATACCAAAAGATGAGGGTTAAGACAGAAAAAGGTCAAGTGTATTCTTTCATTTTAAGTGCTCAATCTTGAACATTTAGAGTATTGTTTTTCAGAATACTTGGCATTATGTAGTGTAATACAGCTCCTCACGTGGCTCCAACACATATTCTATTGCTCTCAGGTCCATCTGCATGTGCTCTGCACTTCTGCAATCTCCCCTCCTTTCCCTTGAAGTGATTTTGTTGTGTTTTGTTTGGTATGTAAGTTCTCCTATACAGTTTATCATGTGTATGTGCAACACTTGTTCTTGTGTGAAGTAAGAATGAGCTTAAACTCACAAGGGAGGGGTGGTGTATAATGATCTAATTAGATCCTCACAAGCCTCATTAAATTTACATGTACTCTCATGCTTTTAATGACAGAGAACCTACAGTTTTAAGTATCAATATCTTTAATTCAATCACAAAGTATAAAGTTTTCATAACTAAATTCAGTCAAAAGCACAAAAGTCTTAACCAGTTTTAACTGTTGAAAGATTATTTAGGAATGCAATTTGTCTTGCCTATCTGTACATGTGTTTACATCTAAATTAGTTACATCGGCTCCCACTATCATGAAATAAGTTTTAACCCATGTGGTCAGTGTAGTACAAGGGGGTACTCTCTTGCTTTCTGAAGAATTCCGTATCTGGTTAGGTAAATTATACTCAGAATTTAATTTATGACGTTGACTAGATCTCTACCTAAAACAATATAAAGTCTACACAAAGAGCTTGTCTCTAGGAAACCAGATTTAGGTGAGAATTAATTCAGTTCTATTTTTTGATATTTGTGTAGATTTCCTCCACAGCAAGAGGTGAACTAGCTACTTTCTATGTTCCTATTTTTCTTCCTTAACTTTATTCACTTGAGAGTCCTAAAGGAACTTAGTACTGAAATGCAAAACTGTGTGTGAACTAATGTTGCCATAGGACTGGCAGGCTGTCAATCTAATTTCAGTGTATTAAAAAAAAAAAAAAAGTATTGGGGATGGAGATGTTAATTAAACCTTGTGGGGAGTAGAATGCTATGCCAATGATGAGGAACTGTTGAAGGAGCTTGCAAAGATGAGAAGCTTGCAGATAGCTGGCAGATTAAATTAGTTTTAGATAAATTGTTAGGCAATGCATCCAGGGGAAAGTAATTTAAACTGTGCTTACAGTAGTGCCGCGTTTAGAATTACCCATTTAAACTTGGGAAGGGATCTTGGAATCATTGTCAAGAGGTTTCGAAGACCATCAGCCCAGAATCCACTGACAGCAAAAAGGCCAATGAAATTGGCAGAGAACAAGACATAGGGCATCGTTTTGCTGCCGTATAAAACTTGGCTTCCTATGGCTTTAAGTGTCGTTGCAGTTCTGATCTCTGTATTTTGACAAGGATGTACTGGGGTGAGAGAGTATATGTAGAATAACAAGCCTTCTCTGACTTCAGCCCATGATCAGTTCTGTGGGATTCAGTTTCTTATTAATACATGCTGGTAAATATATCTATCTTTAAAAGACATTCCTTGGCAAGAAAAAAAAATAATCTGACAGTTCAATGCAAAAAATAAGTAATACAGTAGCTGGTTTTTCATCTTACTATTACAATTTTTATTGGCAATTATCAGAAGGATAGGAAGACAACTTATTATTTTTGTGTACTTGTTTGTTCTTTGCATAGTATTTTTTTTTTAGTAGATGGTTATACCCCAAGGAAAACAGCTTAGGTATTAAATGCTCTGTATATGCATAACTCTGAGTGCTCTGCTCTTGCAATGAGAGAACTGTAATGGCAATAATCACAATAAAAATAAACATGAAAAATTATTGTGAGCAATTGTTTTAGCTCAAATAACTGTCATTGTATATAACATAAAATTACGATGGGTAAGCACAATAGAAATAATTGCTACGATTAAATATGAACAAAGTGCTTGATAGCAAAATAAAACAAGAATACTTCATTACTGATTTGGTTACCAAAGTGCAGGGTAGCATTTTAAATTCACTAAAGATGATCAGCCTTCAAAGGGCTGCATATAATTTAAAAAATAACGTGTTAGGTTTTATCAAAAGGATCTTGGATTCTGTGGTTCTTGGAGCTGCAACTTGAAAGTAAAAGCCCATGAATCTAGTAGTGTTTATGGAGCGAGCTCGGAGCAATTCACAATGCTGAGTATCACCCATCTTACTTGCCAGGATATAGAACATAATAACAAATTATATCCTTGGGCAGGCACGCAAGGTAATGTTTCTACTTGGTATTGAAGGTCCTTTCTTAAAGAAAAGGGAACAGAGAGAAGTTATGGCTAACTTTTTTGTAACATATTTCTTCAGCGCTGTCGCCAGGAGTAGCTCCGCTTTGTAAATGAAAGATCACAGGAAAACAGGTACGGCTTTATTCAGCATAAGTCATCTAAGCCTGATTTTTTCTTTGTTGTGTTAGCAAACACTGGACATGCTGAATCTCTTTTGATGCTTCAGAGAAAAGTAGAGAAGGAGTTTCTATTTAGGATGTCATTAATATTTGCTGTTCTGAAACAGGGTATTTTGAAAAGGGTTAGTATTTCCATAAAACTGCCTGCTGGCTTATGTACAACTGTAAAGCTGTCCCACAAGCTGAGAGTCAAAATAATTTTCTCAATAATATAACAGTGAAAAAAATGGCAAAATACATTTTGGTAATAGTTTGGTTTGCTGCATATATTCAGATATATGTGTATTTCTCATGCAGACCACAAAACATTAGACAGAGAGAAAATTTATGAAGCAAACTCTAACCACTCTTGTATAACGCCAGGTTCATGAAGTCTCTCACACAGCAGTAGACAAGCATTTCTTATGCTATAGGCTGTAGTCTCTAGTGTATAGACTAAGACTATACATCATCAAAATAACCACTTATCAGAAGCATGCATAACAGCTAAAATTATAGTTAACCTTTCCCCCAATTGGTGGTATGCTTGCATAGCAGCATTTCATACACTAAAATATCAAGGCAGTTTCTGCATTTCTCTTCCAGTAAATGTCTTTCTCCTGCCTTCAGACCACTTTTCCTTGACCTGCTTAAGATATCTGTAGTATTTATACTAATAAATTTCAACAAAACTACTTGCTGAGATACCAATAACAATATTTTTGTCTGATACTGAAGAATTTAGATGGCAAATGTATTTTTATATATATATATATATATATATATATGTAAAACAGAGAAAAACAATAAAGTTGGATAGTAGAGAGCAAAGATATCTAACATCTTTGGAGTCATGAAAAAAAAACAATATGTAATTTCAGTTTCATCATTATAATCTAAAGAGAATACCTGTTGCTTTTCCTTTCTTCAACCAAAAGCAGTTTATGATACCTCTCTGCTTTCACAAATTCATTGTACTTAAAAATGGTACAAAACTAGTGGATATTGGACAATGGGTACTGGAATAGATATTGTAAGGTAAAGAAAAATCTGTCAACAGCATAAAATACTGGCACAAAAAATTTAATATTGTATATAATAATTGGAGATTTGTACCTTTTGAAGCATGGGCCAGAGTTGATGGGTATATTAAGCTGGAAAGTGTGATCATGTGTGCCATTATAAATGGCAATTTCTGTATGTGTAGACCATATGTTTTGTGCACAGAAAAGAACATATTTATCCATGTCAATAAAAAACTTTCGTCTCAGTAGAAAACAAACAAGAAAAGGCAAGGAAGGACAAGATTAAGTAACTAACTGCTTAACAGTTGTTCATCACAGGCTGGTGTTTCTCTGTGTACTGTTAGCAGAGTCAGTTTATTGAGAAATTCCCAGCTATTGTACATGTAGATGATGCAAAAAGTACTTTGAGGAAAATGGGTTGAGAAGTTTATGTAAAACAAAAAAGCATGGAAAAAAAGTAATTTTGAAGGAGAAAAACAGTTTTAATATTTATGGGTGTTTTACTTGCAGAAATATTGGGACTGAAACATTGGTAATAAGAATATGTTTTAGAGCATGAGGATTTATAAAAACAAACATAATTTTCAGCTTCTGTATCAAAACAGTTCTTCCATCTTTAGTACCTGTAGGTTTCCAAAGCTAAACTTGCTCTTGCTTTTCTGCATTTTGACAAAAATCCTTCTGCATTGATTTGGTCTTGTATTGGGGTATTTTTGCACAGAAGCTACTGTTTGAATTTTGGAGCAAAGCAATTGTTTCTGTTTGAGTGTATGATCTTTTATAGACGAATGTGAACTTTTTGAGGTTGCTAATTTCTCTAGTCACTTACTTTTTAAACCCGAAAGTTGCACCAGAATCTTGAGACTGACTAAAAGTGAAAAAAAACAATCAGTTACTTAAAATGTAAATTAATTTGACCTTAAATTGATGTAGAACATACAATTAAGTAGTTTACTACAGCTTCCAATTTAGAATCGAGTTTCTTGCCACACGGTAGCTTTTTTAAGTAACAGAACTGGGTAACTGAGTATTTAATTGTAGTTCCCTTAATTTAATAATTCCATGGCCTTTTCAGAAGATTGCACTTTGGTTTTGATCGCAATCTTTGTAGTCAGGATAGAGCTGTAATGGAGCCGACTATAATGCAAAAGAGCAAGATTCTGAAAAAAAAAAAACCAGCTGGTGATGTTATTTGTGCTCTGATAGTGGGTGCTGGTGTTGACTGCAGCAGCACTGCGGAGAGCTGCGGAGTAGCTGATGTATTTGTCTGAGCTCTAACTCGGTGAGAAGAGGAGAGATGATGGCAAAGCTTAGAACAGTCTGTTGGGGATTTGGGAATTTCTGGAGATCAGGCAGGGAAGGAGCTTTTTATGAGAAGGGGTTGTGCACAGAGGAGTGGGGCCAAACAGTTGAATGGCAAGAGAAAATGATCCTCATTTTTTTATTTTTTTTTCCCCCCGGGAATGGGGGCGTGCTGATGCTGCTGAAAATGTTTCTTTCTGATCCCAGTGAACTCTCTTCCTTTGTAATCAGCTGGTATTCTCACAGACAGAGAGACTACAGCAGTTTAATATGACTTGCTAGTATTTTATGTGATAACTGGTCAGTGGATGAACTGGTTATCTCGGTTGGATTTTGCTTCTTTCTTTATGAGTTCAGATCTTTTTTTTTATTCTGAAAAAAAAAAAAAAAAAAATTTGGCGAGGGCTGCTACATTCCAAAATTTAATTGTGTTATCTGCTATGTTTATTTGGAGTTTAAGAGACAAATTGCACTATCTGCTTCAATATTTTCTTATGCTTTTGGGGACAAACAAATTTGGACCTTACATTTTGCAGTTGGATATCTTATTTAAGTGCAGGGTACAGGGTCTGAGCTTTCCTGAGGTGGGAAACTAACATTCTACAGTAGTGTAAATGATGGCCAAACTTGTTCTTTTCAAATAACTTGTTTTACTGATACAGGCAATAGCTTCTGATCCTTCTAAGAGGCGGCAGAGGATTCAAAACTAAGCAATACTTTCTCTTATAGCCATTTGAATCGATTTTTCAAATGCTCGTGTTGGGAATGTGATTAGATTTCATGTACTAGAATTCCTTTCCTTATAGTCCTTAACAGTACTGTCTGCATCTCCAGCTTTTTAGTTCAGGGCTTTGCTCTCTCCTGATGTTTGTCTGCAACTGGTCAAGTGCTGTGACAATCCAGGACATGTAAGAATATTTTTTTTTTAAATAGTAAGAAGATAAATTGTTCGGGGAAAAAAGTATATTTCCATATAAAATTCAAAATTCTTTTAAAGACAGTGCCTTCACAGTACCGAAGTGAAGGCAGAAAAAACAACGGGGCTACACTGCGCAGTGCTTACAGTGGCAGAATTGCTGCAACATCTGAATTAAATCTTGTTTAATTACCCTGTACTTACACTGAAATGCTGTATAATCAGATAGTAACTGTCTTATGGATCAAATTGCAATTATTTTTCAGTTTCCATTTCATTCCAATGGTCTTTGTGTATGAGAAAACTGAAAACTGTAATGTAATTCTAGGGTTTTTCTGCTCCATAAATGCTGATTCTTATCAACAGATAGTAAAAAAAAAACTTTAATTCAAATTTTCATTTATTTATTTTGTTGCTTAGCAAAAATAATCTTCCTAGCTATTGGCCTGATCCCAAGCCAGTGAACTGAATAAAGGATTTGGGATTGAACCTTCCTATATGTTTTTAATAGATCCTGAGGTAAAAGCTGGCTGAATGAATCTGGGAGCTGCAGCATTTTCCTAGGGAAGAATGGGAAGAGATGAATCCTTATTTTAGAGAAGAGATCGATATTCATAGTTATGAAGGGACAAGAGCCATAATACATGTGAGATTCTGTATCAGAAAGACAAGAAGTGGCCAAGAAGGCCAATGGCATCCTGGCTTGTATCAAAAACAGTGTGGCCAGCAGGACTAGGGCAGTGGTCGTCCCCCTGTACTGAGGCAGCACCTTGAATCCTGTGTTCAGTTTCGGGCCCCTCACTACAAGAAGGACGTGGAGGTGCTGGAGCGTGTCCAGAGAAGGGCAACAGAGCTGGGGAAGGGGCTGGAGAACAAGTGTGATGAGGAGCAGCTGAGAGAACTTGGGATTGTTTAGCCTGGAGAAAAGGAGGCTGAGGGCAGACCTTGTTGCTCTCTACAGCTACTCAAAAGGAGGGTGTAGAGAGGTGGGGATCGGTCTCTTCTCCCAGGTAACAAGCGATAGAATGAGAGGAAATGGCCTCAAGTTGCACCAGGGGAGGTACAGATTGAATATTAGGAAAAACTTCTTCACTGAAAGAGTGGTCAAGCGTTGGAACAGGCTGCCCAGGGAGGTGGTGGAGTCACCTTCTCTGGAGGTATTTAACAGGCGGGTAGATGAGGTGCTTAGGGAGATGGTTTAGAGGTGGAATTGGCAGTGTTAGGTTCATGGTTGGACCTGGTGATCTTAAAGGTCTTTTCCAACCGCTGCAGTTCTGTGATTCTGTGAAAAAAATATATTTAACAGCTAGTGTAAATACAGGTGTGGAAGTGGAGTAATGCAAATAGCAAAATGCTATTGATCTGAATTAAACTGTCAGTGTTTTTGCTTTGTAAAACCAACGTACAGTGTATTAAGACTGAAGTTCTATGATCAGTAATATCTCCTTTACTATGGTAACAATAGTAGGTAGGTTACATAATAATACTGGCTCAAGTTGGCTTAAGTATCAATTAGAATTTATTCCGAAATTTCATCATTTTTTTACACTCAAAAATTTTGCTATGGGCTAAGATGGAACACATTATACAAGGATTTATTAATTAAGTCTAATTAATTTGACTACGCTCGTAGTCCAAATGAATTATTACAGAAAAGCTATACACAATGTGAAATTGCTATACACAGTGTAGAGTTACTCAGTAGGTACATGATTGTTGTTATATATTACATTCACAAAACTAAACTAGAACAAGTTAGGCAAAAGCTAGTTTGAGTGTTTGATGGATAGAGAATTGCTCTCAAAATTAGCAAACAAGCTAAAATTGTCTCAATCTAATACGAGTCCAGACAAATCTAGAGACCCTGCACTGTTAGGTGTGTACAGGCCCTGTGTACTTCTTCTTTTAATAGCAAAATCATATCTAATGGCTTACATGTTTAATTAAATTATATTTTAAGATATCTTTATGGGTGCTAACTAATAGCATGCAAAACTGCTGAAAAAAAGATACTTTAAATGTATCAGAGATTTTGAAGACTAAATAATTCTGTTTGTTTACAACACAATTCTGTACCATCTTTCTGTAGCAACAGTATCTTTTTGCTTGGCTGAGCAAGGTAATTTCCTGACTTGTAAAACGTTCTCCCATTTTCTCACATTACAGTGTTCTGTGGGGATAAGATATATGAATGGAAGAACTGAACATTACATTCCACTGTTGGAAACCTGATGTTAGTTTTCAGATTCCATCAATGTTGAATCTCATTTTCATTTTTTTTAGTGTGAACAAGCAGTTGTTTCTGTTTTCCCTGTTCTCCTCTGTGAAGTAGCACTGCTAGCCTGTATGTTTTTGTCTGTTTGAGTTGTAAAACATGGTACTTACACTGTCTTCGTTGTTCCTTATCTGCTCTGTAGAGGATGGCCAGGGACTGGTGATGCATATACATACTGTGAAAATTAGATGTTCCTTGTTCCTACTTTATGTTCTTGACACCTGCTAATGAGACTAATGAGATATCCTCATTAGTAGGTGCTTTGGAGTTCTAGAATTGGTGCCATTTAGCACATGTGACTTACCACAAATACTCTGGTTTTGTTTGTTGTTCTTACAGTGCAGTCAATCCCTCTTTTCCTTGTTGCTAGCTGAATGGTTCAGGCTCTAGAGACAAAGGGACACTCTTAGGTCTTTACAAAGGATCTCTATCCTGAGGTAATTAGACACAAGGTGTCCAGGTTAGTATAAAGGAGGTATTTTTATGTTGCTAATAATGCTGGTATTCACAGTGCCTGCCTTTCAGAATTGCACGCATATTACAACCATAAAAGTTTTTAAAGTCTTCTAATGTGGTGTAAAAGCTATGATTCCAGTATGTTAAATTCCTTTCACTCAGTTTGTTTTATAAGTATACAAAAATCAGGTTAGAGTCCATTAAACCTTCATTAGCTATAATGTCAGACTGAAAAAGGTGAATGCTTATATTACCGAGTTAATGCAAGTACTTCTTCTGCTCTTCAATTTAGTCTTCATGAAGTTAACCTTTATTCTGTCTTACTGTGTGTCCAATATTACCTGTCCTAGTTTTGTTAGGATAGAGTTAATTTTCTTAGTGATTAGAATAGCTATGTTTTAGTTTCGGTGAACTTGTTATGAGAGGAATGTTGATAAAGTACTAATGTTACTAGTTGCTGCTGCCCTATCTAGTTTAAATCACAAAACCATACTCATACAGCACAACACTAGACACTTACCTCTCGTGCTAAAATTAGGAACATAAGTGCCCATCAGCTTCCTTTGGAGGAGATGAATGCAACTTTTGTGTTGAGAGCTGTGGTCTCTCATGTGTACTCGGCCAAAGTAGTGGTTGCAGCAAAAAGTTTGAGAAACAAATAATAATTAGTAAAGTTTAATACCTGACTGCAGACAGAAAAATACACAAACATTTCATTTTTATAATAAAAAATCTGAAACATTCCCAAGGTTTTTTTCTCTATATAAGCATGTTTCATGTTTTTAAAATATCTGATGATGAGGCAGATAGTATGTATAGGTGCTTCTTGGGTGATTCCGTCTTCCAAACTCAGCCCAGTTAAACTCTGTACAGGAATGCACTGTCAGTCATGTGCAAACATCTTTCATCTTATGCTTGTTTCTTAGTGTGACCAGATCTTAATGTGGTCCACTTCTCATTGCATGAAGACTCAATTGTGTTATTTTAACTTTTTTAGTAAAGTGTCCCCATTTTAATTATTTTAAAAATTACTGAGTTTTGTCAGATGGTCCTGACAAAAACACAACAAGGGGATAATTCATCTTGTTAAAGTGGTGTGTGTTAGAGTGCCTCAGTCACAGATCACAGAGTTCTCTGTAATTATTTCTGCAATAATGTGGTGAAATTATTTTCTAAAGGTATTTTCAGTGTAGAAAATTGATGCTGCTGCTTCATATACATGCGTCATGTAGAGCACCTTGCAAACTTTAGTTAGGTAAACATCACTCTTACAGCAGATAAAGCATTTGTAAAATATTATTGGTCTTAGAGGTTAGAATGCCCTCTGAATATAGTGTTAGTTGAAATATATAATTATATTGATTACTCAGTTATCACAAAATTGTCCTAAAATGTCACACTGTACTAAACTGGTTTTTTTGTATCCACATTCATGCATATCTGTCTGAAATGAATATTAAGATTAAATATAGTAATGGTATAATGAAAACACACATGATTAAGTACTGCAAATTTGTCTAGAAGAAAGAAAAAAAAAAGGTGTGATATATGGACTCTCTGTAGAGAAAACAATTTGTTTCAGCCAAGGAATTAAAATAACTTACAGCACATTGTTTGAAAGATAGGAAAACAAAACTTGACACAAAAATCTTAAGTGTGGTGATGATTTATGTTGAATTGCTCAAATTATAAGAACCCAAAGAAGGGGAAGCAGAGGGGCAAGATATCTAGTGTGCTGGAGCAGAGCTGTATTGTGAGCTTGACGAACAGAATGAATTATCAGGGGCAGTAGAGTTCTCTGGGGAGAGTTTCTCAGCAATTTTGTGAATCTGTTGAGGAGTAGACTTTTCACATTACTTCAAAAACTTATTGCCTGAATGGTATTTCAATATTTCATAGTATTGCAAATTTTCATTCTTAGTGTTATTAAAATCTTAATTGACATCATCTGTGCCATGTATAAGTTGGAAAAGACATTTCTCTAAAGAGTGTCTGTGAGATGTTTCATTGCATTCAAGTTAGAAATGACTAAGTAGCAAGAAACATTATGTACTCTAAAGCCATGGCATCACTGCTGCATTTCAGGCTTAAACCAATATATAAAGCTGAAAATCTTCCCCAGGAATTTCTTACTGATAATCATGATTCTTAAGCTTAGCTACTTTATCTGATAAAGACAGACACCTATGACATTGAAGAAATCATGGCCAGGTCTTCTTTTCTGCACAAAAAAAAAAAAATCAAAGCAAAATAATTTTCATACCTTTTGCTACTCCTCTAACAGCAAAGAGAACTGATTCTCTGAAGCTCTGTGAGTTGTTAGATGAAGGGAGCAAATAAAGAGATGAAAGAGAAACAGGAGATGCATATTGAAGCTAGTCCTTGCCAATAGAAATGCTTCTGAAAGCAGAGACATTTCTTGGGTTGCTTTTGTCGAAGAACAAAATGATACAGAAATAGATTCATTATGCTTCATATCCAGCACATTCCTATTGAGAAAAAAAAAAATCAGAATTGTGACATCCTGAGGGAACAGATGTGTATCATTTGTATATCAATTATCACTGCATTGATTTAAATTGAGTTTCTTCAGGAGGCTTCCATTTACATTGGAAAATGTGGTGGAGAATCCCTGGCTGCCCTCACTTAGCGCTGGCTTCTGGAGGCACTCATGGAAGGCAAACCTATCTCAAATATCTATTGGACCTGTGAAGGACTCTTGTGCATTCCTGGTGCTGATCACTTGGAAATCCTATGGGACAAAGTGTGATGGGTGGTAGGATTTAGTGGTAGCAGTTCTTAAATGTACTTAATTATAGCTCAGAAGAGAGTTTACCTGTGGCCCTTAGAAATGGAATACAACTGTGATCTAAGGTCTTGATTGACCTTAGAATACCATGTAATGCCTTGATTGCCATTTGTGATGCCTAGATTAAGAAAATAAAAAAGGAAAAAGGAAACTGGCATAAAGTGGCAGTCCCTTTCCATTCTTAGCATTAGCTCTGACTCTTCCTGGAGTAAAGTGTAGAATTGTGATGCAGAGAAAAGGACGGTGGCGTCGTGGATAGCATTTTTCAATCTGAAAGTTTGTTTCGAAGCACAGTTGGCCATTCCTTCTAGGCCTCAGGACGTGATTTTGTTTGACAAACTGCCAGGATTTCCGTGTGTTGGTTGCAGAATTATCATGCCTAAGGGAAAGCTTAAGGCTATTGTAGAAACAGAAACCTTGGCTTTTACTCTGACCTTGACTGGAGAAATTGGAGGAGTTTCAGTGGTAGACCTAGCCTTGAGGAGCGCTTGATGGTTTGTGTCATATGCAGCTTTAACAGGAGCAGTTGCATCACATTGACAGGTTGCAAGATAACTGCAGTGCAAGATGGTAAATAGATTGTTTCCCTAATCCAGTGTAGAGAAAAGACTCACAAATAATTGGTTGAAACATCTGAAGGAGTAGTAACTTACACCAAGTAAAACACCAGTTTGGTGTGTTTTTTTTAAAGGCAGTAGGTGAGTTTGAGTTTTTCCCTATTGTTTATTCTGTATTCCTCTTAACTTAATGTCTTTACCATTCCATTTAAAACAAACTATGTGGAAAGTCTGCAATTAAATTGTGCCCATGAAATAAATACTGTTAAACTTTTTAAAGATTGATGAGGAAGTTATTTAAAGCTACTGTGAGCAGAAAACACCTGAGTGTGATGAGGGGAGCTGTCAGTATAGATGCTTACTTGAGTTGAAAATGGGGTATGTGATTTTTGTGTTCTGTTGAAATAAAGAGGATGGAAAATGAAAAATATAAGTATAGTTGGTTTATATTTTAGTCAAATCCAGAAACTAGAAAATTATCATTTGCCAAAATACTCTCAAATAAAACTTAGGAATAATGATTTTTCTTGTTAGTGTTGTTGTCCAGCCTTTTTTTCTGATGATTAAATGCATTTTTCTGGATGAAACCAAGCATTCATAGGCAATGAATGTTTTTTGTCCATGATGGTGTGAATGCTGAACAATTGGAGTTCTGTCTGGAAAAGTTGCCATTATTTTTAAAAAAGTTGAGCCTATTCAATATGCAGCATGCAGTTTTGTGTTCAAGTCTGGTCTCGAATTATGTTACCCTGTACAATTCCTTAGTTTTGCTGTAAAGTTTTGACAACAAGAAATCATAAATCAAGGTTGCCTGTACAGTCTTAATCCTTCTTATTATGTAAAGAGAATGTTCCATTCTATCTATACAAATATATACATTTATATAATGTTAAACCTATTATTTATGCCTATATACTCTCCTGGTTGCCAAAGACTTGTGAAAAGCATTTATATTAAAAAATTAAAGTAGGAGCTTCCACTCTTATAAAAAGACCTCAGGGCAGTGAAATCAGCAGCACTAATTTTACCTTATTATGCTTTTCAAGACTAGGTCCTTAAAAATGCATCTGTACAATAAGAATGCAGAACACAGTTCTTGCTTTATTTTGAACTCCTGCAGTTTAGTATCTTCATCTGTCCCTGGTACAGCTAACATGGGTAGAATTTTGGCTTCTAGTAGAGTATTTCACATTTATTGAAATATCTTTTATTGAGTGGGACTGATACCTTAACACAAATCAAAGTCACGAAAGTCTGTTAGAGTAAGATGCAATATTCTTTCATTTTAAGCAAAGGCTTGTGAACCAAAATAAATAGGTTTTCTCAAGCTTTGTTTTTCACTTGCTGTGCAATTTTATCTGGCTTTTAGTCACTGAGTTTTTAAAAAACCATGCTCCACAAAATCTAACTTTATTTCTACATTTTCTTTTCTCCTAGTACAGACTAATCAGATCAGTTTTCAAATTGTTCTTATCGCCTGGTTTTCCTTCTGATCTGCATGTTAATAAACTGTGTTGTTCCAATTTTCACCATATCTACTTTAGCATTCAAGTGTCGACTTTATTAATGCTGAACGAGGTGCTAAAGCTCCTTCATGTACCTATTAACTCCTTGGCAGCCAAAGATTCAACTCTCCAAAACTGGGAAAATATTACTTAAAATTTGATTTCTGTAAGTAGTCCAGATCTAAAAATTTCAAGTATCAAAAGCATTTATATTTGAGAAAGTTTAGATCCTCATGAGATTTTTTTTCTAATGCTTTACTATTGCTATCCTAAGGTATTCCAAATCCCTCAGGATTTATTTTTGTTCTGCGAGTCACGCTGCTCTGAGTCTGATGCTTAAGTTAAATGCTGTCATTCAGACACTTGCCTTCAATTGTCCTTGTGCTAATATATATATATAAAAGTCATTTTAAATTTCAGTTCATCTGTAGGAAGCAATTTATGATTTGATGAGGTGCCTAAGTGGTATTTAGCTGTGATTGTATGAAAACACTCTGATGTTCAGATTTACACAGCTGATATTTTTATGCAGTGTGCCAATAAGATTTATTTCATTAGTTTGTCTTGTGCAATTGCAGGTGATCAGGCTATGAGAAAAGCAATCTGCTTATTTAGATGTCATAATGTAGAGATACAATACTGAGGACCTTAATATTGACTGTTTTTGAGGAGCCAAGTTTGAAAATTTGGCCACAGCAAATACGTAGGATGAAATTATGTTGCATTGATTTAATTTAGTGTTTCTTCAGTTCAGTATACTTTTGGGCCAATTGTGAAGTAGTAATTTTAGTCCAATTTCTTCAAAAGTCCATAGTATTTGAATTTTTATATTTAAATTATCCATTCAAACAACTATCAATGCAAACTGCTGTGTGTTCTAAGGTCATACTATATGGCTTTGGATTTCATCCCATACTGTGCTTTTTTTGTTAGCTAAGTGAGGTCAGCCATAAACAGTCCGGTTTGTACAAGAATGTGTTGAGGTAACATGAAACTTTTTAAACTTTAGAGTGTTTATTATCCAGTACCAGAAAGTATTTAGTTAATTCCAGAAAGTCTGCAAAATATAACATACATACATGATTGTGAAGGGCTATGGCCTTGAAATTTATTTGCATTTTTTTCATTTATTCATTTGACCTAAGTCAAAGTATATAATATAAATAATTAAAAAGCTTTTAGAACTTCTAAACATGTATGTGTTGACAAGAAAAAGAGACTGTATTTCATTCCTTAATGAGCAGAAACAAATGTGTCCAACACATGTGTCGGTCATGTGTGACAGTGTTATGTGTATTAGCAGTTGTGCTTAGGACAGCTTCTAGGGTACAAGCTGGATAGTTGAGTTGAAATTCAGTGTAGTCAACATGGGAGCAGAAGAGGCAGGATAAGTCTCATCCCTATGGTAATAACTAAATATTGAATTAAATCTTAGGAGAAAGTCAAACAAACTTCCTTGGCTTCACATTGATAGTGGTTATTCTTTTTTTCTGTCTTTAATATGGTAGAAACTTGAGTAACAGCCAGAACTTCCAAGTTCTACTGTACTAGGTTTACAAATAATTACTGTGTGTCATGGTTTAACCCAGCAGGCCAATAAAAAACAAAGATCTGCTTGTTCACACCCCCTGCTTTCCCCTACAGGGGAATGGGGAGAGAATTGGAGGGCCAAGGGTAAGGAAACTCAAAGGTTAAGATAAAAACAATTTAATAATTGAAATAAAATGAAATAATGATAATACTAAAATAATAATAATACTGATAATAATGATAGAATATACAAACGAGTGATGCACAGTGCAATTGCTCACCACTCACTGACCAAGGCCCAGCTTGTTCCTTCCTAGTGATCCTGGAGATCCTGAAACTGCAATCTCAGGAAAGCTCTGCTTTCGAGCCAACCCTCATCTGTATAATGAACATGACGTTATATGATCTAAATATCCCATGGCTAGTTTGAGTCCATTGCTCTTGCTATGCTCCTCTCCAGCTTGTGCAAGTCCTTCTAGCTAGTCCCACACTGGCAAAACATGAGAAGTTGAAAAGTCCTTGGTTTCTTAGCAACAACTAAAAGCATCAGTATATTATCAACATTCTTCTCATACCAAATCCCATACTGAATCCAAATCACGGTGCTGTTCTAAGAAGAAAATTAGCTCTGTCCCAGCTGAAACCAGGACACTGTGACAACACTTCTGATGCAAAAGTGTGGTTATTTGGATAGCATTTGATTGTCACCATTCTGCAGCTGCTACAGAACACGTTGCATGGTTAAGACATAACTAAGCAGTGTTACAAGTTGATTACAGCTTGACAAGCATTTCAGGCTGCTCCTCTATATTTAACTGAAGCAGATATTTTCTAAAAGTACAGGTCTCCAGCAGTACCATTACATTTCAGAAGTTTCCATTTTATGTAATTTTAAACTGTAGTATTATACAGGAAAAGTTTTTCTTTAAATTGATTTTTGTTTTCCTGAATGGGAAAAATGAAATTGGTTTGGAGCCTTTTCAATGTAATTTCTGAAAGATTTCATTTTTAGTGTACAATTTTATGGGCAGTTGAAGAATAATTAGAGTAGACTACCAACTTTTTTATTTCTGACAGTATAATACAAGTCTAATAAAAACCAAAAATGCTTAGCACTGAAGTAGGCAGCTATTTTTCTCCTGATGTGCAAATATTGCATCTTATATTTATGTTTTTGTTTCATTATAAATTCTACAGGGAATGGACTTCTATGTAATAGATATAAAGCAGCTGGTAAAAAAATTGCATGATTCTGCATCAATTTTATTCCTTGATAGGATTAAAAATAAAATTACCTGTTTCTTGCAGTCTTTTCATGTTTCTCTGTTGATGTCTACTTACAAGAAAATTGTGAAGTCAGAAGTGATATTCTTACTCACCTGAAGGCATGACAGATTTTCTGGAAGAAAACAGAGCTGTTTGAAATAAAATTGAGTGTTTTTGTATGCCATTTAGCACAGTGAACTCCTGCCATAGCGATATTATAGATGTCCAAATATCAATCATCACACTGTCTTACCTTATTATTACATTCATTATCACTGTGATATTTTCTTTTCTTGAGAAGCTTTTGTTTCACTTCTTTCTAGCTCCATTTCTTTCACTGCACATAATTCAGGGCTTCCGAAAAAGCATTACTGCAGCAAGAACCTGAATCAGTCGGTGCACTGTTGTTTTCAGCTGCTCATACTGATGCAGCTTCATTAACTGTTTGACACTCAGTACATTGAGCTGAGAGTGACAGGTCTGCCGGTAATAAAAGTGGTGTCTGTGCTGATCAAAAAGTGAAATATGTTTCTCTTTACCAAAATTGAGAAAATGTGAGCAGAAAGCCATTTAAACTGCAATAGAATGGCATGATACAGCCCTCTTGACAGGCTCTCTGGGTGCATCATCTTGCTGCCTCATCGTCAGAATGCTTTTTCCTCTCTGCTTCTTTTGACTGCATGTTACCTAGGAAGGAAATTAAGCCATGTCTTTCCATCACATTCCCTTAAATTTTCGTCTGACAATTTAAGCTGACTTGTGAAAGACACTTTCAAAATTTAATTTATTAACCTCCTTCAAGAGGAAAGTTAGAATAAAAATAATTTTATTTTACTTTATTTAGTAAATTCAGTAACAAGATTGCTAGACAAGCTGAAATTTATTTACTTCTTTTTGACATCATAGAGAGAAGCAAAGGATTCTAGATGGATTAATACAGCCCATAAGTACTTAAGAGTCTTAAGCTCTGTTTGCCATAATGTCTTTGACAGTGAGTTTTGTTCCATTCCTTAATTGTATGTTACTTCATATATTTTTAAATTACAGGCATAGATTATACAGAAAACTTTATCCACAGTAGCAGTTTGCACCTTACAGTAACACATTTGGTCTTAATTTTAGTTTGATCTTAGTTTCTTACAGCATCCAACAAAGATACTGTTTCCCACCTGTAACCTGAGTGGGTATATCTCCCTTTGGAAATTAGGCGGCTATGTTAGAAGCCTAGTGCAACTTTTATATCCTATTTGAACTTTAAAGTACTGATTATTTAGTCTGTAGAAATAAGTATTTTTTAAATCTACATTTTTTGTTGAAAAGTTGTAATTTTGTTTGCAGTGTGACAACTGAAAGTAAGATACCAAATCACTTTGAACAAGTAGCTAACGTGGATTTCAGTTGGGATTCCTGCTTAAGACCCCAGTTCTTTTATTCAAAGTCTGCCTGTGACGTAGCTTTTGAGTAGTTGTGTGCCTCATTAGTCTTTTTATGAAACCTGGGCCATTAGATCACAGCTTGTGGACAAATTTAATGGGACTGCAGGGTTTCTGTGGAGCTACAATAACCACTTCTTCAGCCACCGACTAACTTTTTGAGGAGTTGATTGAGAACCTCTTATCCCTTCTGAAATGCTGTGTGGGTGAAAGCTACTCTTCATCTTGGTGATGAAGAATAAGAAACATTGTGTTTTATTTCTGTTTTATTTTATCTGATTTTGTTTATTCTTAGTAGATACTTATTTTTTCTCTTAAAACCTCAAGTTCTGACTTATTTTGATCCCTTAATATCAATAATTTCTTTGCGTTCCTGTCCCTAAACGTTACACCAGAAGAAACTGTTATCAGTCTGAATTATTGAATATCACTGGCTCATTAATTGTATTGCTTGTTTTAGTAATTTATGTTACACTTAATTGTATTTCCTAGACTAGCATGCAGTGTTGAACTGAAGACAAAATGGAAATACTGTAATGTGGAGTATTTTCCAAATATATCTGGCCTTGGCTTCTTGCTCTTGGTTTTGTTTATATTTAAATAGATTTAATTACAGAACTTTTTTGTGCCCACTTGCCCCTTTCTATCCTTACAATTACATAAGTAAGACCTATCAAGCATGCTACTAAGCAAGGGAGTGAATATGACTGGGAAGCAAAGTAATTCTATCAAGAAAGGAAGCTGAATATTATTGTCAAAAACATTGAAAGTGTTTGTTTCCCTTCAGGAATATATGTAAATACAGAGCAAAATGTGAAGAGATGTTGTCATCAGTCTTTGCAACTTATACACAGAAGCCCTTTCTGCTTTGGAGTATTGCTTTCTAACTCAAATAAGGAAACAATGCAGAAAGGGAGACATAACCCAGCTAATGTCTGTGGGATTTAATTTCTCTTTGCATATGTCCTCACAATAAGCTCGTAGAAGAAAATGATCTAACTAGTAGAGGTAACTGATTAGTAAAGTGTTTTGACCAATAACATGCACCTATTTTAATGTCTTAGCTGCAAATGCAGCACATGGAAAAAATTGCCTACTGGGCAAGAAGGAAATAACTCAGCTAAACATATCAGGGTACAGTTTTGGCTTACAAATTGTTGACATTTTGTTTTAATTTTCTAGTGGTAATTATTTTTCCTATCTAACAGTAGACCAGCGAGATACTCAACTGTGGTTCTAGTAGAAACAAACTGGTCCAGTGAATTCTCTGCCATGGGCTCTGTCCATGCAGAGAGTTCGCTGGAGAGTTGACACATACTTCTATGTGTTATGTGTGTGTGGCACTCTGGATACCATTAAAACAATAAGGGGCATCTAGGTAAGATTTTACCAAATTTAAGAGTTACGAATTTAGGAGTTGTGTTACTTGAGCAGCACTACTTGATAGCAAACTGCCTTCCCAGGGGGAGTGCAGTCAGCATCTCAGGTGGACTGCAGTCTTGTGTGAGCTCATGTTAAAATGAGTGAAAATTGTGCTTACCCATCTGTATTGCTAGGTTAGCATGAGAGAGCTTTTAAAATTTGAATAGCAAAATACCATATTTAATGTATACTGAGTGAAAAAATTTCAGGAATTGGAAGTCTCTCAAAATGAGCCTCAGCAGGACATTTGCTGCTAAGGTTGGGTTGCAACTAGCAGGAGGTCCTGAATGCAGACTTCTAATTAGAAAAAAACCTTTATTTTCAAAATAATTTCCTAATTTATAGATGAGAAAAAACATTTTTCCTCATGCACAGTTAGATTGTTGTGCAGAGACGAATGTGCAGAGTTTATCTTTCAAGGTGCTAGAAAGATAAACTCTGCACATCTGAAGGCAGATTGCGAGTAAGCCTTTTGAAGGTTGCAAAGGATAAAGGTAGTGAAAGCATTTCTTGGAAGTATTTGAGAACGTTTTCACTGCATATTGAAAACAATTAGCAATAAAGAAAATACTCGGGGCCATCGAAGTATAACTTTTGTGCCAGTTTGTACACTGGCATCCTAGTGCTTCTTTTTCTTTTTGATAAAAATGAAACATTGCTTTGCTTTAAATTGTTTCTTAAAAAAATTACTTTGTATCTTGAATTAGTCACTCCAGGCCCTTTCTTTGCTAGTGCTTCAGATAAGCATAAAAGCTAAAATAATAATGATGCCTTAGTGTTATTCATGGTTAGTGGCTTAATAAGCTGATCCTCACAACAGGCTTTCAGATGTCTGTCTTGTTTTCTAAAGGATTGGAAAGGAATTGCTGGCTGCTAGCAGCTTATTGTGTCTTCTGAACTGCTGTCAGTCAAAATTAGCATTTTTTAAAGTTTTATTTAGTTTTGTTTCCTCTACCCTTACTATGTAAAGTGGACAGCAAAACTAACTTTAGGTCTTGAGATGCAGATGGAACCATATGAGAATTAAGTACTCTGACTTCATTATAATGACCTCACCAGCCTACTGCAGAGTTACGACTTTAATGATCACTTTTCAGAATAAAGGTATACAGCTTTAAAATGTCAGAGCAAAATTAAGAAAAAATTTGTAGCATATTTAAATGAATTACATCCTTTCAGTGTTACATTTTCACATTACTGTTTTATTTTATTTTTATGTAATTTTCCTTTCCCTGCCTTACTGAAATATTGCAGCTCACTCTGAAGAGGAGGATGCTTATAAATGGCTGTATGATCTGCTTCTATGGATATAGTTGCTAAATTAATGCCATAAAGAGAAGGGATGGATGAGACCTTGCCATTTACTTTTCCTACTCACTGAAGGAGTTTCTTTTTTACACTATATCCCCAAGTACTTTGTCTCATCCAAAGAGAATCACTTACCTTGAGAGTGTATAAGAGATCTTGTGATAACAAAAGAGAGGGATAAAATCTGAGCATTCCTTGTCACAAAAACTCTCCTTCATTTCCTTTGTAATTGATCCTTCAAGGTCTTTGGGGGAAGATCTCATAGACCTCCCTGAGATAAAGATCAGAAGACCAGTCCAACTTGAATGGGTGTCTGATCTATCCACATTCAGTGCAATTAAGAACCCATCTATTTTGCTCTACCTTTTTGCTTTTCATGCTGTAACTGAAGTATTATAATAATTATTATAGTTAATTATAAAGTTATAATTTGTATAAATTATATAAAATAAATAAAATAATCAAGCATAATATTTTTTATAATTAAGTATAATTACTCAATAAATATACTGAGTAATTCAGTCCCTGAGGTACACGCTAAACTTTCATTTACACAAATATGGAGCATTACCACTGAGGTATGGATATTTGCTGGTGGGACTGAGAGCAAAATTTTGACCTACTGTGTTTTCTGACCATGTTAACAGTTCTCCACAGTGCTCTGTAGTGTTCAACCATGCCTAACCTATAAAATATGATTATCTGCAACATGCTGTTTACATTCAAGATTGATCCAGCCATCAGCTTTTATTTATCCCAAAAAGCAACAGTCAATACTGGTCTACCTTACCATAAGCCCCTTCTAATTAAATCCACATCTACTATAATTTTTCTTCCTTATGTTGGAAAATCCTCTTAATCCATTCTGATACAGTTTGACGTTACTGTTCTCCTGTGAGTATTTTTGTAGTTCCTTTTTCTTGTTTCTTTCACTACTTTGTCCTTAGAGGAAATGTAATGAGAGGAAATTCTTGCCCAACTGATCTATAAGCAGCAGTATCATCTCTTCTAATTGATAAAACTTGTGGCAATTTTGTGTTCTTAATAATTAACTTGTTTTCTAAATTAATTCTTTTGCTGACAATAAGTAGATCAATATTCTATCTCCATGGTTATAATCACATCCTTAAATCAATATTTACAAAGCTCTTGGCAAGGAATAAGCTGCTCCCTCAGTTTAGGTTAATAGTAAAGCAGTGCTCCAACATCCAGATCAATGTTTTGGGAACAAAAAGCAGTATAATTTTTTTTTCTATACTTATCTCAGAAGACTAATTTTGTTTAACAAAAGTACTCTAAATTTGAACATTAGATATGAATATAGTGTCATCCAAAGCTAATGATGACATCATTGCACCAAATGTTTTGACAGTAAGAAGTTAATATTTTGCTTAGTTTCAAGTATACTGTAATTAACTTTTTTGTGTTAATTTGCACAATTTTTAGCAATACAAAGACCACAGACAGCAAGTATACATAATAATTTCCACAAAAATATTCTAGTAAGGTTTAATTAATGTAAATATTTATCTCAAAGTATAGAGGCAGCACTGCATACTCTGAAGGTTTCTTGTTGGCTGTATTCATTGATCTAATTCAGCTGGCTAATTTTAGGTTTATCAGAAATAAAAAATCTTGGCAGTGATGCAACAATTATATTTACTTATTGCCATTAGGAATTGACAAAAGTGTTAGCAGTCATACAAAAAGGACATACTATTTTGAGAGGTCTGGAAGAAGAAGGTGAATATATGAGTCAAAACAGTTTTATGTAAAATTCATTTTGCCAAATAAATCATGGTATCATCATCACATAGGAAGTGCTAATTGGGAGAGGAGCATCCTAATTTCCAGGGACTGGCTGGATTGGTTTGAGGTTGAGGGGGATGAGGTTTTCTCATAAAGCTTTTTCTCCTGCAATACTGAACCACAATATTTTTTCCTAATTTCAAGGGAAAATGTTCTTTTAAAGCTGTATCTAATATGAGCCCATGCTGAAAGGGGTAAATTGAAGCCAATTCCTATATTCTGTGTCTCCTTTCACATACCCTTTTATGTTGACATTGAACTTTAAGGTAACAGAGAAGATTATATAGTGAAAAATAAAATCCTGTTCTCTGTAATTGTTTAATTATACTGCTAAGCAAAAACATAATACTTTTATCTGAAATCTTACATTTTTTAGACACTTTCTTTTTGAGAACGAAAGAGAGATTGAGTGTAAACATTAACTGAACAGTAACTGTTGGAGAAAAAAATAAAAGTTGTTTTTTTTTTCCTGTGAAAAGTTAGAAAATGATTATCTAAATAGCTGTAGGATAGACATCAGCACCGTGCTTCACAGTCATCTCAGGTGAGCTATGACTGGAAGCATACTTGGTTGACTTGCCAGGTTTCTACATCTCTATTTGGAACACTATGAGCAGGCACCATTTTACTTTGGGTAACTGAAACTTTCAAGGGTGTTGGCAGCTGTGGTTGTGAGTGCCTGCTAGTTAAGAAAAGACATTATAGAGCAGTAATACCTTGTGCTTGTAGTGCAGTAATACCTTGTGCTTGGTGTTTAGTATTGCCATTTATCCTGTGGAAGTCCATACTGCTTTATAAAGTACATTTACACATAATTGTTTCAGTGTCCACTTTAAAAGCATTACTAACAGTTTATGGTAGAGTTTGGTATAGGAAGAAAACCATCCCTACAACAGAGTACAAAGCATTTGAGGATAGCCCAAAAAAAAGTGTCTGGTCATGTAACACCAGCTCAGCTCCTTATTTGCCATCGTGTAGGCATATGGACGATTAAGAGTAATACTCTTTGATATCGGAGTTCCAGCACAATATTAAAGCTC
This sequence comes from Caprimulgus europaeus, assembly GCA_907165065.1. Next base: position 114,746,940 of record OU015523.1, read on the forward strand.
TAACAGCTACTGCAATTATACCAATGTTTATTATTTTCATATTGTTTTTATCTGTCACTGTCAAAGCACTTTACAAAGGAACTCACTGTTATGGTTGCCATCTTGCAGATAAGGAAGCCGAGGTATGGGGTGGGGGAGTGATATGCCCAAAGCTATTAAACGGACCGGTGCGAGTGAAACATTCTGAAAACAGGTTTCCTATGCACAGATTAAAAGCTTTATGTCTAAGGAAATGGTTAATTTTAATATTAATTTTCCACTCTGTAGTCCATCAAGGTGCTTTCTGCTTCTTTGCTGTCTTTTCTTCGTTGAGGAGTGTTTGTTTGGTGTGCTGCTGTTTCTGGGCAACCTGCATCCTATGACTACATCCTATGCAGATCTGTCAAATCACTGCCTCTTACAAGTACTGCTTTTAACAGAAAATTTCTTGACATGAAGATTGACTGTTGTTTTATATTGACTGTTGTAGGGCAGGAAACTAAACTGCTTCATTCTTAAGTAAAAAAAAAATGATTTGAAATGTAATTTTAGGTTTGCTAAACTTGGGAACAGTAGAAGACATTTCAGAAAACTGCTTTCTCAGAAGTGATAATGAGACTTTGACAGCTAGATCATTTGTATTTTGATAACACACACAGAGGTTTTAAAACATTTTATTTCCTTTAGAAATGTTGAAATGGAGCTGTGTTTTAAAAACCCTGCAGAAAATCTAATAAATCCTCTGGCAAAATTCCAGTGAATCAGCAGTTTTAGAGATCTTGTGAAAAAAACAAAAGACATAGCTTGAATAATCTTATGACTTAGGAGTAAAATTAAATTTTTGGCAAGCTTCTTTGGATGATTTAATTAACAGTATTATGTTTAGGAAAAAAAGAATTGAAAGGTAATTTTGTAGGTGAAAACTTTAAACTCGGTGTTTGGGACACTCAAAGTGAGATTTAAACCTCAGCTCCTTGAAGAGAGTACTGAACCTGAGGCCCCCTATTCTGTGTAACTGCTGTAAGCACTAGGTTATTATTTTCTCTCCCCCATAAAGTAGAAAAGAAGATAGTGAGTTCTTTGAAAATTATAGCTAAAGGTTAGTATGTAGCGTTACAGGCTTATGATTGATTTTCATGGGTCGCAACAAATTAAGAATGAATGCTAAGGAGGGTGACCCCTTCTCTTGGGCACCCATAATGTATAGTGGGTGTTTCCAGACACCTGGCAGAGGGTGAGCTGGGCAGTAAACCCCAGCATGCCACAAGCACAGCTGGCAGGACTCGGGGAGAGGATGGTGATTCAGACACACGCTGCGCCTGAATTTCCCCCTGCTGAGCTCTAGGCAGCGATGCATTTGGCAGTCGAGTTTTCCTACGTGATGAAGCAAGCTGCTCTCTCTGAACTTCACTTTGTGAGGTGAAATACCAACAAATTAAGATTAAAAACATCTGCAGATGACTGCATTTTTGTGATGGATTTGGACTGTAGGCCATAATTCAGTACTTAATCTGCCTGTCAACACAGGGAGCTAAACCTCAGCTAGCTACTGCATGTGATTCTCTCCGGGAAGCCAAGGCACTTGCCAGCTTGTTTTTTCTATAACATCAATCAACACAGCAGGCTTTAACTAACTTGTGCCAGTGACACCAGCTGTTTCAAAGCATTAGTTTGGAAAGGCATTGATCATCCCACTGCAGTGTCATTGTTATCTTTTTATGGACATTATTTTTTAATTTACTTTTGATATGTTGCAGTGAATTCACAAGTTAGTTATTGGCATCAGTAATACTATAGTATGTGCCATATGCAGTAGGTACTGATCATACCAAAAACCTCTGCATTTTCACAGCCCAAAGTAAACAGGCCAGTTCAGATACTTAAATACTACATGGCAATCCAAGCATTTGCTGTTTATTAAAAACTTTTAACATTGTGTGAAATCGGAGTGTTCCCATTTGAAAATGGCTAAAATTTCACTGGGGACTAAAGTATTTGGTTTGTAAGATCCTTAGCGCTGCTATTACTTAAATAATACGATGTATCATCTGAAGTTATCAATAAGCAAGAATGAATATATTCCTAAACCATTTTACTTAAGAAATAAAAAAAAAAACCTTGTGAAGTTTTTATTTCAATACCAATATCCGTTACAATGCCAATTTTAATTCAGCTTTGAATCATGATTAAAAATCAATGATTTAAATTAATTTGGACTTAAATGTGATGTCAGCCCACTTTCAGCGCTGTTACTTTCTGCTACAGGAATGTTTTTGTGAGACATTAGTATTGTAGTGAGCACATTATAATTTTCTAGGCTTAGAGAACATAATTTATGTGATCTTAAGTGATAATTCCATGTTTTTATCAGTTATGGGTAGCTTCACTTTCCCTACTAGCTGTAGGATTTTTATGGGCCTCCAGGCTCAGTGTGACCCATTAACCACTATCCTTTTGCCCAGTGAGTTTTTTACCCATCTAGTTTCCCTCCATGCAGATACGCGAATATTGTCACAGGCAGTGTCAAAGACGTTTCTAACGTTGAGGTAAGTGACATCTACTGCTCTCCCCTGATCCATAAATCCAGTCATTGTATCAGAGAAGGCAATCAGAATGCTCAAGCACGATTTATCCTGCATAAATCCATTTTCTGTTCCCAGACACCCTTTTATCCTTCATGTACCCAGGAATGTGCTCCAAGAAGAGTTTTGGCTTTCTTGTGGCCATGCAGATGTGTCTGTGTGATGTTTCTAAATTTCTCTTTTGTAGTATGTCCCTGCTTCCATCTCCTCTGTGCTGATTTTTTAGTTCTCTCATGAGTTCCCTCCTTAGGCAAGCTGCTCTGATACGTCTTCTTGTTTGGAAATATTGCAAATGGATGTGTTCCTGCTGATGGAAGCTGTAGTACATACAACCCCTCGGAACACCGGTTAGAGACTCTTGGCTCAGAAGTTTTATGACAGTTATCTAGAACAGAATCTCTTTTTTCTGTAATTTATTTTGTACTTGGGGAAAGGAGGGAGAGCTAACTTAATCTGTTATTAAATAAATTTTTCAGTCCTTAGATGGTGATTACAGAAGATAATTATCTGACACAATTGTTATGATTTATGGCATCCTGATGGATTCTATTCTGACAAAAGGATTCCACAGCAACAGATATTTTTTGTCATCTCAATCAGCTATTCTTTCAATCATGCTTAATAAAGAAATGTAAAATTTGCTTGTGAAATAAGACAAGAAGCCTGAAGGATAAAGATAAGTAATTTTAACTATTCCTAAAGGTGTCTTTTGCAATGTTTCTTCTTCATATGTAAGTTTAGGATTTCTAGAGCAAAGTATAGTAGTTTAAGATTAAAGCGAAATACATTCAATTTAATCTTAATTACATTATTTTTTGCTCACCTTATGTAGTAATCAAAAGGTATCTAATGAAACTGTTAATTTCAAGGGTGAGGGACAGACAAACTTTTTATGTAAAACTATTTTAAGTTATTATTGCCTGGGTCTTACTTTTGTTAGGAGACAGCAAACTAGCTGTGGATCACTACCTACTTTCCTGTGACATAGCTTGATATTCGTAGCTGCCATCTAAGACAAAGATTGGGGACTGTGATGATGGTGAGTGGAGGGAAGTGAGACTTGCCAGCAGCATCAAAAGTAGCATGGCTGGCTCTTCAAGTCTTAGCTGCTGCTCTCAACTCTTCTCTTCACCTCTGATGCCCATAGAAAAAACAGTCTTGTCCTTGGATGAATTTAATTGAATTAATTTTTGCTTGCACTGTTGGGAGCCCTCCAACTGTCTCAGAGTCACAGTTTATTTTAAGAGACTGAGACAAAGAGGACAGAAGTTTAATTGCAGACTCATTTCTGGTGGGTCCATAGAATGAGATGTCTGAAGGAGAGTGGTTGGCAGTGGGAACTGTGTCAGTACTGTAATGGCATAGGAGCATCCATTTAGAGCTCAATATCAATGAGTTTTGCTGCATGCTTTACATGGATTTGTTGAGTCTAGCTGCCTATAGCAGTTGTTTATTTCACTGAAGTATGTCTAAAAAGATTTTTATGATACAGTACAGGTAGCAAAGCTCAAATAAATTTGCTGTGGAGAGAAATGAATGAATATAATATTTCAAATATAACAGTCTAACCAGATGTCATTTGTGAGACCATGGATTGTAATTAGTTAAATGACAAAATGCATTTTCATGTAATCCAGCATGTGCTGTGCTAAGCACCTGTGCTTTCTGGGTTTATGAAGATGCAGCTTGGTGTTGCAGCTCTGGACAACCTGCAGCATGAGGAACTTCCTTAGCGTCTTACTGCCTGGTTTGCTTTACTTGTTGCCATCCAAGAGGGGTTCTTAGTAAAAAGTCGTTAATTCTGAAGATCTGATGGGGGGCAGACAGAACAGGATGAGGCCAAGCAGTTTATTAACTACAACTTCACCATTTGACTAGGAGTGAGCAAGTCACTCTGAGTGGTCCTGAGGAGGTGAGTAAGGGGAAGAACTGCCTCATAGCTGTGTCACTGCTACTCTGTCTCTGTCCCTGTAAATCTATAACTGCTTGTGCAGCCTCTTCCTGCATGGGGTTGTTGTGACACTGAATTCTGCTTAAAATGGGTGCAGACCCTGGAAACTGAAGTTTGAATTACACTGCCTGAATTTTGGGGTTCTATAAAGCACAGATAACTTGGGTGGGGGGGGGGAGATTTTGTTAGTGGAGCATGGGGGGAATGTTGTCCTGGAAGGAGGATCTTGTACCAGTGGTATGTGCCAATCCTTAGCCTTGTCTGTAGGTATTTAGGTAATCTGGTAAGAAAACTGGTCTCAATGCCCCTGTTAAATTGCTGTTTAGTCTGGTGGCATTCATTATCCATCTTTCTGCATAAGGAATAAAAACAATATAAATATAACAGCTTGTAAACACTTTGAAATCTCTGATGCAAAGTGCTGTGAAAAAATGAACTTACTTACATATCTTTGATAAACTGTGGAGGGCTCTGGAGAAGGGCTGGATCTGCCCATTCCCTGAACAGGGTATTAGGGCTGTGCTGTGTGTCGGGGCAGTGTCCTGGGTACCTCTCATTGTGAAGGGTAAGGGTATTTAAACCATACTCTCCTTCACGAGTCTCGCCTTTCCTACTAACGTAGGACAAAGCAATCATAAACAGTGAGCTGTAGTGTGAGGGCAAATGATGTGAAATACTTTCTGTCTCTGCATACTGTGTGTGTTGCAGGAAGATAATGATGAAAGAGTTTTTCATTCCAAAGGGAATAAAGCCAAAGCATATGATGTGTGTGGTTGTCCTTCATGCAAGCTGGATCTCATTTTTTCTCCAGCTTGAAAGTGGAATTTGTCACCTCATAGTATAACTGCAATTTATCTTCTGCTTTGTTCCTTTTTCTGTTTAGTTGTGGTTTTGAGATTGAGCTGATATTTAAAGGGATGCTTTTAAAGTAATTGGGTTAAGAAAATTATTCTCTATGAAGACTGAATCTAAATAATTTCTAAAGAAATTATCTTCTGTATTTATCTCATAGTCTTTTGATGTCTCAAAGAACAGCTAAAACAAACAGCACCTCAAACCCTATGTTATCATTTCTAGCCAGAAAAAATAATTTTCTAATGTGCAGTTATGTAATATCAGGTCTTTATCTAAAATCCTTTTTTTTAAACTGCATCAATATGTAGATTTCTTTCTGCCTGTGTGCAAAGCTCTATAAATAATTCACAAGTGCTCTGAAGTAATTATTTGCATTAGTTTATCCTGGGATTAGTAACAGACTTCTACTTGGTCTTGTATTCCTTTGTACATATGTATCAAAACACAGTTTAGTTTCCAGTGTGGAAGTCTAAGGGAAGGCTTTTTTTTTGTTGTTACTTATCTAAATGAACAGCTTTTTATTGAAATACTAAATTTTGTTATGTTTTTTTTAAAATGTGAATTCTTATGTTTTTATGAATGTAAATTTATAACGTGAATTCTTACTGTTTTTATAAAACAGTTTATTACAGTAATGTGCTGATTCTGTATCAAGGAGAGAAAACAGTAAAAGAAGAAACACTATAAAATAAAGAGAATAAAATTCAGGATATGTTTCCACTGTGGGCAAATGTTCTTTAAAGAAAATAGAAACATTCTGCTGTAGTATTCCTCCCCCAAAAAAGCTCCAGCTGACACAAATGGGTGACTACATAGCTGAGAGAGGCTGGAGAATCCATTATTAATAGTTTTTGAGATTAGACTGCAGAATTTAAGGTAGAAGCAATGTGATGCTGTCTCTCATCTCTACAGGGTGCTTTGTTCATAGAGCCCTTGCTCTTATATTTGAGCCTGAAGATAATTTAACTGTTGGCCAAAAAATAATATTAATAAAATTAATATTGTAGGACTTATTTCTTCAGTTGAGATTCCCAGAGCTTCCAAACCAGAAAGTTTCATGACTGTTGATAGAGGTTCAGAATTTCTTCTTGATGTTGCGTTTGTAAAACCTATGCATGGCTGGGAAAGTCAGGCTCCCTACCTGTAGCAATGCCCCTTGTTTACTTCTCCTGGAAACTAGATCCCTTTCTTAACTTTTGAGGATATTCTTTGTTAGGTAATAAACATGAGTTGTATTTCTTTTGGGTTGTTAGAGAATAAATAAAACACTAATTAAAACCTTGAAACGCGTTTCCAAACTTCCTCCCACAGAAGTCTCCAGATTCATACAAATTTATGTGAGCCAAACACTTGACAGGATCCAAACCAACACACAGCATTTTGCTTTTCTGTAACCTGAAGCAATTATAAACTGTGGTTTTATTTTTTCTAATTAAAAAAGTATAAAAAATATTCTCATTATTTGTAATAAAACAGAATGTTTCAAACAAAACTATGAACTATAAATTAATGAGTACCTTTTAAATTCTGGACACATGTAGAATTGAAAGAGGTCTACTGCAGAAGCTGAAAATCTATATTTAATGAATACACCCACTCCATCTATTAAACTGACAAGATAATAAATGTGCAACTCTCTTTTACTTCAAAAGAACACGTTCAACATATTCATTAGCTGGGAGTTTTACCAGTCATTGCAAAGATACTTCAGCTGCACTTTTCAATTACTTATGAACTTTGTGTTGCTGCGCAAGTATCAAGCATGTTTGACAATCAGTCTGGTCTAAGTGCTCATCATGTATTGTTTGGGCACTCACAGTGCTTGCTTTTATGGCTTGAATGAAGTAATGGCTGCAAAAGCTACAGAGGTGGGTACTGTGTGACTTTTATTAGCTTTGGCATAATTCCTTTCTCATTTCATTCAGACGTGGCATTTTCAGTCTTTAAATGTCATATTCATGCAATGGAAGAAACAGTTTGGGATTGAGTCTATCGTAATGGTGGATAAAAGACTTATAATATCTATTTTTGAGGGTCAAAGTGTTCCTAAGGTTTCCTGAAGGACACCTCAGTCTCTGCCCGAGCTTCCTTTGGCCATATGGTGCCTCTCATATCTCTGTAGAAACACAAAGTGTTAATAAACTATAATAATGACAAACAAGAACAAGTTAATTGATTTTTCTTGGCAGATCTGTGCATGATATGCTTCTTTCAGGTAGGATGGGCTGGAGGATTCTTTATCCCTCTGTGGACTTATACCTTCAGTCTTACCTCTTTTTTCATGTGAGATCTCTGTAGTTAGGGATTTTATTAAAATGTGTAGCAAGTGGTTACCTGGTAGCAACAAATAACTGTTGTGTTCTGCAAGTGAGTTTTGAGTGTGTTTGCCAATGCAGCTTTCCCAAGTTAGATATTCTCAGTGGAGACCATCAACCCTAGCATAATTTGAGTATGTTGCCTTTCAGAATCAGAAGTTGTCAAAATTCGAGGCAGTTGGTGGCATTCAGCCCACAGCAAAGGTGCTCTGCAAATAGAAATCTCATCTTGAGAAGTTATAAAGCTGATGCGCACCTTCTGCTTTTCATCCTCCCGTGTTACATCAGGATTTCCTTCTGTACTATTTGTTTTTTTGGCATAAACCTTGTCTGTATAACATTTAGTTGGTAGGGGAGTTGCTCTAAAGCCAAGCATGCTTTTATAAAGGCTTAAGAGTTAAGAAAGGAAGAACCAAAATGCATTATGTGGTATTTTTGATTTGCTGGTGGCTTTTACACCAGTTTTCCCCATTCTCTTTCTTCCTGATTGCTTCCTTGTCCCAATGAGAAGTGATAGAAAATAGCAAGCAGGCAGGTGTTGTGGATGTTTACAACACTGATGTCTGACAGCTAGAAGGTGATATATTCATGGAAGGGAAAAAAGACATTTCCATCAGGTACAGGGGATCATATAGAGAGGCGTGTGCTCAGCTGAAAGCTGTTTTCTAGTACAGAACTGAAACCAGTACATGGCAACTGGTGTATCTGAGTTCATACTAGGATGTCTTGCCTAGGCTTGCTGGCCAAAGGTTAAAACCAGAAGTGGTTCTGGTCCAACAGAATGGATTCTGTTCCTGTGAATGAGTTACTTTCAGGAGGTGAGACCAGCGATGCTGTGATAAAAGGCTTAGTGGGCCTTGTGTTCAGACTCGTCACTTGGCAGAACTAAGTTCTCGTTTAGCTAACTATTGGGCAACTATTATAGTGGCATCTTACAAATTGAATGCAATTGTATAGACTCAGATTTTTCAAGAAGCAAGTCTGTAGGTAAAAGTTACTTCAATGATTTTGAGACTGCCAAGTAGCCAGTGGATTTGGTTAATTTTTAATAAATTTATGTAACTTTAAATTATTAGTAATATATAGTAATTAATAGTAATATGTTTTTGCCCACTGTCTCCTGGGCAGCGTGCAACAGCCCAGTCCCCTGCTCTTCCTGAACTTTATTATTTTGTCTTAAAAACCCAACAATAACCAAAAAAGTAAAACATCTCCATACAATTTCATATTTTTCATTTCTCTGTGATTTGCAGGCCAAATTTATTTATCCTGTAAGTACAAGAAAACTAAACCTTGATCTCTGCCAGCTCATGCAGAAATTCAGAATTGAAGCTGAGTATCTCACATAAGCATGAAGATGTATCTTATTCGCAGATACATACATTAATCTATATAGTGCACACCACTTGTAGCTGTCAAAATAGTAAATGGTAGAACCTTGTAAAAAGCCTGAACCACTAGATTATGTGTTTGTCATGGAAGGTTTTTTTGAGGATGTTGAATCTGAAGTCACTGTTGCTCTTCCTGTGTTCCAGGTGCTGTAGCAATTTTGATCCCTCGCCTAGACCTGGTGATTTCTTTTGTTGGAGCCGTCAGCAGCAGCACTTTGGCACTGATTCTGCCGCCTCTGGTTGAAATCCTCACTTTCTCCAAGGAAAACTTAAGTTTGTGGATGATATTTAAAGACATTTTTATAGCTGTCATTGGAGTTGTTGGATTTTTAACAGGCACGTATGTGACAGTTGAAGAAATCATTTATCCTGCATCTACAGTTCTCGGTAATGCAACAGAGAGCATCTCTGCAGATTTAAATGATACAAACTCAGTGGTTGGTTTAAAGTAATAACCAGGCGCTGTGAATTATTTTGTTCCTTAAGAAGCAATCCTAGATGGATGGCAGACCTATGTGTGGGACAAATTCCAATGGATTTTAAATTAATTTTTGAAAAATAGCATGCAACTCCTTCTCATTGTTGGTTGTTCTTTCCTTCATTCCTTCCCATCTTCTATCTGAATTAACCATTTGCTCTCAAACTCTGTTCATCTTGTGAAAAACTGAATTGATGTCAGGATTTAAAATACATACATGAATATAGGAAGGAGATATGAATTTAGTTTATTTGCAAGAAAAAAGAATAATTTTTATAAGGAAGTTGAGATGCCTTCCTCTTCAGAAAAGGTGGAAGTCCCTCTGTTCATCATATCCAGGCAGCAAGTCTAGGCACTACTGTTTTCACTCCAGCTCTGTTGTAAGGGTTGGAGTGGGAGCTCAGTGATACATAGACCTTCTCTTGGCTGTCTCTGGTGGGATGAACTGGACCCCAGTGAGCCAGAGACACTTCAGTTTTAAAAAAGAGGAGCTGTGTTTTTCATTTCCCTTCTGGGGACTTAGATGTTTCCCCCAGAGAAGTTTTTGGGTAGTTGCAGTTGGCTGTCTCTGGTTCCTGTAAGTCAGTATGTCTGGAATCGAAATGCGCTGTGCAGAACAACTATGACTTTTGTTCAGTATTTTCACATTGGCTCCAAGGGGAGTTTTTCAAGTGGTTGGAAGGACCAAGCCCTCCCTGGTTAGTTTAGCAGACCACTGCTGGTGGTTGGTTACATGACCATAAGCATAAAGGCATTTTTTTTCATGCCAACTATTTTAACATCTAAGCAGTCTATTTTAACATTTAGCAGTCCTGTCCGTCCTTTGGAATGGGACAGGATTGTAAGGTAAGGTTTAGAGGTAAAGGCTGGATCTTTTGTCAGACCAAAAGACAGCCTGTTAGGAGTGTTCCTACCATCTTACATGATCTGTTACTACATGTTCTGGTACCATGAGCTGTTCAACATGGCCAGACCCCTGCTCTGACGAAATGGCTACTGTGATGCTCAGTATGACTGTCCAGAGCTTAACGATTCATGATGTTAATTTCTGTATGAGAAAGGAAAGGGTGAGACACTACTTTGTAGAATGGAGCTTGTGCCATACTTTCATATGTATAAATTGTGGGTTATTTGTGAAAGAACTTGTGGTTCCACAGCACTGTGAGCTGAGGGGCACCAGGGATGTCTGCTCTGAAGCCCTTTCTCCCTCGAGCACACCACCTGCCCACAGGTTATCTGAAGATGTGGGTAGTCTCAGGATGTGCTTTGTAGAGAGGTACAGCTTATATGAGATGTAGGGTATACATGGGAAAATAGGAAAGTTTTTTAGAAAGCAGTTACATATCCCTTCTGGATTTTTAATGAAAGGTTACAGAATGTTGTTTATCAGAGCAATATTACTTTCTTTAATGATGTAAAAACATTCAACTCCACAAATGATAAGTACTTTATTTTTGTACATTTTGGTAACTGCTGTCCTCACCATTTTTACACCATCTCTTTTTCCTTGATTTCAACTATACAAATGTATGAAATACTGTAAATTTTTTTACCTGTTGTTAGAAGCCTGTAGACTGCCTATTTCCACTGAAACATATAATAATTATTTTTTCATTCTTATATTCTGCCTTAAAGATGATCTAACACGCCCTTTACTGATTTTTGCTTCTTTTGTCCATTTTGGAAGAAAAAAACATCAAGTTGGTAGGTTGATAATTGGGTAGAAATAAGTCTTGTTCAGCAAGCCTGCATACCAAGTCCCCAGAAAGAAATTTTATTTTCAGGGTTCATATATGTCTTTCTGGCTCACATTTCATAGATGGCTTTTCACTCCAAATTCTAAAGCTCTATTTTTGGTCTTGTTATATAAAAACATTCTATATTTTCTACAATAATAGAACTATATTTATCATACTCATTCCTGTTATGAAGAAACTCCTTTTTATAAGGAATATTTTTACTTATAACATTCCCCTACGAAATATGGTACGTGAAAACCTTTCTACTATATTCATACAAATGAAGATAGAAATACATGTATATTTCCTCAGAAATCTCCTCTTTGGTAGTCTGCCATTTAGCATTACAGTGCTAGAGTAATATACTACTAGATAGATCTGTGTTTATATTTTCTCAACAGAATATTTCCTCAGTCATCTGCCGTGTGGTGACTGCATTTTGAGCACTTTCATCTCCATGTTGATGAGGGCATTTCTGATAGAGATTCGTTAGAGTATGCAGTTCAAACTGTGTGTATCTGTTCAAGCAATAGTTCTGAGCAATGCTCTTTGTTTTTATTGTGGACAAAGTTAAATACTTGGCAGGCACTTTAGAGGGATGAGTCTCTGTGGGTATGGTACCATAGAATTAACCTTTCCTATCAAATAGTGCCGCAAAGGAGCAAACACAGGTAGTTAGCAGAGAGGCCAAAGGTAACTTCAGCTTTTCATCTTAAAAGTTTTTTAAGCTTTAAGTTATTTTAAAAGACCTTAAATCTAAGTGTTTCCATCTGTTTCATAATGAATCTGTTGTTTACCTAAACCATACACTACACATTTCTAGAATATATTTCTGTGCTGCATATTTTACTTGCCATTAAATACTTCTACATGGAACATTTTTAGTAAGACTGATAGGATTTAAATTAAAGTTATTTTTCCCATTAGTTTTGCATCTTTCTACCCATGTGTGTTTGGCAAATAAAGAACTGTCTAGTCCATTCATATCATCTGTTCTGCATCAATTCTGTCCCAGTGAGCAGCTCTGAGAAGGTGCTTCTGCCAGGATGCAGGGAGACTTGACCAGATCAGAGTTTGGTGGTGATTTTTGGCTGGTGCAAGTGAGTACTGACATGGTACTGTCCACGAAGATTTACTGGCCTGGGTACCAAGAACCCAGATTGGTGGCCTTGGTACTCAGGTGAATGCAGCATATCTTTTTGAAAAATTCAGGAAACATTTTTAGAAGTTTGATAGGTTTAAGGAATCTCATCTTAGCCATCAAACTTTGGATAACCTGGCCCAAATACAAACCCTCCCATGTCTTACTGCCATGTCTGACTGGGGAGCAGCCCAGCAAGGAGCAGTTTTTCAGACCAGTGTGTGGCCACTGACAGACCAGGTATGAAGTAGTGTGTTCATGCAGTGGGCCAGTGCTGCCATGTCTAACAATGTTGTATCTTTTGAATCTTTAAAATGTTTATTAAAATATTTTGCACAATGTCAATTTTCTCCTACAGTGTAGGATTTTTGTCATTTTAACATTCATACAGTGCATTTGTGTGGCCTGCACTTTCAAATAGAAAGTGTCAGGAATTGGAGTATCTTGCTTTGGATATGACTGAAATGTGGTGTAGTAAAAAACTACTGAGTCTGCATAGCAAGAGTGTTCCTGTGAAACGTTGCCAAAGATTTAGAAGATAGGAAATTCTGACAGGAACCTCTTCTGAATAATAAGAGTGTTCATTCAGCTTTTAAAGTACTGTAATATAAATAGCAAGTTAAGATGCAGGGAGTGAAACTGAGAGATTTAATAGGTATGGTTTACATTAATATGTATTTAAGATGGAAATGTACGTTAGCACAAGTTAAATTAAACTGAAAAATGTATGTGATTGGCTTATGTTCCTGATAAGGAACACAAAAGTATTTATATACTGTACATGAACTTATATTTTACAATATAATATTGTTAACTGTTTTAATATAATTTAATCATTAGCTGGACTATAAGTAACTGGATCATTTTCTTGACTGTAACTGTTCATCCTCAAATATTGGGCAAGTAAGAAGGTGGGTTTGCCTAACGTTCTGTAACTTAAATCTTCTGTATCAATAAAGACTATAATAATATTATCCTGCTAACTCACTGCTGTCCTGCCTGTCACCACTGCTGCATCACTTGAAGAAATAGCTGTCAATGCAGAATTTACCTTTGAAGTTATCCAAGGAATGGTGAGTGACTTGAGACTGTCAGACAAGCTCAAGAGATGACTTTTAATTGATGATAACTGTCATTCAAAGTCACGTAGGCACTTCTGAAAAATCCCACCTCCACTCCAAGGTTTTTCGTGAGGGCACACTTAAAGTTAGACTTCTGTACCTTTTTAGAGGTACTTTAGTAAATGTGTTAATTTTTAAATGTCCAGAGGCAGCCAGGAGTTCCCACTGAATCTCCAGTTCCCACTTGGAAAACTGCAAAGAAAAAGCCAGACTTTAAAAAATCCTACAAGCCCTTACACACCTGGTATGGACTTGGACTTAACTTTGGAGATCTGATTTTGCAAAAGTACTTCCCCCTTTTAATGCAAGGCCTTTTGAAGGAGTGCTCAATGAGGCATTCAGAAGCACCCAGCCCATTGCAGAGTTGCCCCTATAAATAAAATTTAGACAGAAGTAGTGTACAACTGTCCTTGAGAGTGATCTGCCAAAAAAACTGTTTTATAATTAAGCCTAGAATGAAAGTCCTCCAACACCAGCAAGAGTGTTAGACTGGAAAGATGGATATCAGTCTCCTGGGAGTCAAGAAGAATTTGAATCCATGTCTCCCTAAAGGATGAGGAAAAGCTGGCGTGTGGCCAGATTCCCTCATGGACCTGCCTGCTCGGGACGTGTACTTTTACAAGCTGACTTTCAGCAGTGCGCCTACTTCTGAGAGTCCAAGTCCTGTTAACCTGAGTTTTGAGTTCCTAAATTTTGTATGTGCTTTAAATCTGTCCATTTCTTTTACAAATTGCCCTAAGGTGGTTAGTTATTGGGAACATTAAATTCCATTATTCTCCTCTGATATGTGGAGAAGAAGTAATTTCTAAAAAGTTAGACAGAAATGAACATTTTAGCCAACACTTCATATTTTAGATTATTTTGTGTATGTTAGATCTCTGTGAGACAGAACTACTATTGCACAAGTGTAAAACACACAATGAATGCAAGAATGTAGTTTTCCTTTTTTGAATACCCATATTAGGCTGAAAATGAATACTTATAAATTGTAGTATGTGGGAGGGAAATTGATTTCCAAAATATGGAAAGCCTCTTTGAGAGATTTGGTTGCACCTAAATGAAGCAACAATTGTGCTGGACAATCTTTGACTCCTGGCCTTGGACTTTGAAAGAGTGAACTCAGACTGCTGAAGCCAGTCCTTTCAATTCTGTTCTAATATACACACTCAGAAACCAAGTTTTTTTTTTGGGAGCAGCCCCATCTGTATCTGCACACAGATGCTTAGGGAGAATTGATTGTTCTCTATTTTAGTTTTCAGCACCTTTCCAAAATGGTCTTGTAAACACTGCAAAATTCAACTAAATAATATCTTTAAGGTATCAATTCCTCTAAATGTTGACATAAAAATGCCACTGGAAAGTTCAGAGTTTATTGATTTTTTTTTTTTTCCCCCGTTTTCATATCTAATACAATTGCTTTGCAGAACAGAATGTTTTTTGTTGTTATTTTCAACTACCAGCCCTGAGAAACTAAAGAGTCCTGGAAAACCAAGCCCAGTGCTCTGTTTTTCATGCTTCATCATGGTTAATAAAATCCTTGTGAGGATTAGTTAGTCTTTCAGCATTACTTGTGCTACGTGCCACTGTTGCTGTTAAAGGGTTCATGTTGATGTAAAGTATTGGAGCAACTCTCCTGGCACACAAGGGAGAGGATCCGTTGGTTCCCACAGCTGGGCAGGCTCTGGAGGGTGTCAGCCCAGGGCTCTGCAAACTTACCAGCACTGAAGTGACTAAATGTGACCCAGCTGTACACAGGGAATAAGTCTGTCAAGTGAGAACTTGGGCTCTTTCACCTCATTGATCTTACAGGCCACCCCTGAAAGAGCACGTAGTTTTCCTACATGTGTTTTAGATTTTACAACACAGCCATTACTTTACTTTAATCTCCCTAACTTTGATTAGACTTTCTAAAATTTTTGCACAGATAGTTGAATCATAGAATGGTTTGGGTTGGAAGGGGCCTTTAAAGCTCATCTAGTCCAACCCTCTTGCAGTAAGCAGGGACATCTTAAACTAGATCAGGTTGCTCAGAGCCCTGTCTAGCTTGACATTGAATGTTTCCAGGGATGGGGCTTCTACCACCTCTCTGGGCAACCTGGGCCAGTGTTTCACCACCCACATTGTAAAACATTTCTTCCTTACATCTAGTCTAAATCCACTCTCTTTTAGTTTAAAACCATTACCCCTTGTCCTATCGCTACAGCCCCTGCTATAAAGTTTGTCCTCATCTTTTTTATAGGCTCCCTTAGGGTATTGAAAGGTCACAATAAGGTTTCCCCAGAGTCTTCACTTCTCCAAGCTGAACAACTGTACCTTTCAGCCTTTCTTCAGAGGAGAGGTGTTCCATCCCTGTGGTCATTTTTGTCAGATCTTTGTTGTCACAAGTTTCTGCTAGAACTGGTGGTGCATGCATTACCTCTGCAGGGTTGTTGTGTAAGGGTGCTCTCCCCCCTGAATCTGATGAGTCCATGGTTACTTTTGTGCCTTCCCTTCCTAGTGCTTCCCCCTTCCTGTCATTTAGCAATTCCTTACTTTGCTAATTTTTAGCTTGAATTCTCCAGCATTTAAAGTTCTATATTGCTATTACAATTGCTGAACTCATGTCAGCTTGGGTGAAAAGTTCTTATTTTTTTATAGCTAAGTAAATATATTTCATATATATTTATAAAAATTACCCATTCTCTTTCTATCTAAGCAATTTTCTTGCAAGTCACTGCTATGCCTTGCATTAGTGATCCTTCCTGGCTCAGACTGCAAGGCTTGCTCTGTCCCTGGCTCTCAATTATAGACTAAGTCATGCTGCTTGTCATCATGCTGTGGGCTCTTATTTATACTCTATTAATTCAAGAAATCTGTATATCATAAATGCATATCTGAACTAAATTTATTCCAGAATCTCAAATTTCTGCTTGTTTTGTTGAAGCCAGTTGACACAGCTGATTTTAGAAGATGAGAAGCAGAGGGAATTGAAGGACTCAGTTGGCCATGATGCTAATAAGAACTCGTGCCTGCATTTAGTGGAGTCATCTAAGAAACCAAACAAAGTATGTTAAGTTGTTGTGGTTGTTACATCAGATGGAAAGCTGGGAAATTCCTTGTAAGGCTTCGAGTACCACATGTACCACCCTTTCTGTTAAATGGTTGCAAAGATCACACTAACAACGGTGTCACAAAGATCACACGCAACAGTGGCACAATAGCCCCCAGCCAGCCAGTGGACCTGTGTGCTTCCTGAACACAGGCACAGTAAATCCCTAGTGAGATTCCTGTTGGCTCAGTAGACCAAACCAACCACAAGACCATGTGCATGCTGTCCACAAGAGTAATGGTTGTAAACAACAACCCATAGTGGATCTGGATATGGAGTTTAATTTGCCAACAAGATGAGAGCTTTTACCCTACTCAGTTATCTCACATATTCATTCTCTCGCTCCCTCCCTGTGCTGTGTTCGACAGATCCTGCCTTTCCCTCCCAGCAGGGACGTTGGGCACAAAAGTTTTGTTGGTTGGTGCTGAAGTTACTAATCTTGGGCATTACTGGTTGAGGTCCCTGGGCCTCCCTCAATGTTTGTGTGCATGCATCTCCCCCATCTCCAGGATCTTCCTCACTTCCAGTATTCTTCCTCCTGCCAGGATCTTCACCTTCTTCTTCATAGAATCATGGAATAGTTTGGGTTGGAAGGGACCTTTAAAGATCATGTAGTCCAACCCCACTGCCATGGGAAGGGACATGTTCAACTAGATCAGGTTGCTCAAAGCCCCATCCAACCTGACCTTGAACGTTTCCAGGGACAGGCCATGCACAGCTTCCCTGATTTTCTTCTTTCCAAGATGACTTCTTTTCAGGAAATCTTCTTTTCCACCACTGCTCCCTAGTTTTCTCCATCTGAATAGTCTACATGCAGAAGCACAGCACATGATCAGCCTCCTTACTGGTGTTTCTGTCTCAGGTTTCTTTATTAATTGGAGGATTCAGGATTTGCCACTTTAGTTTAGTCCAGGTGTTATCAAAATTTACAACCAGCCCATACCAGTTGCAACAAGCAAGTAGCAGCTTTCTACTGCAGAGTTCAAAAGCTCAGTTTTGCACATTCACTGCTCAACAAACATATACACTTATTTGTCTACTGCTTCTTTGCATTCACAATTTAAGCTATTTTTGCCTGCAACAACGGCACTAAATGTCCTGCCAAGTCCTATGAAGTTGCTGAAGGTACTGGACAGAAAAGATTATCTCCTGGCATGCCCTGAAATAACCTTGAATTGAGACACTAATAGAAAGTTTGGCTTAGAAAGCCTGGCGATATTCGGATATGGATTCCATGAAAGAAGCCTCTCAGGGGCATCCTTGATAAAACCCTCTTAAAGTGCTTTTGTGCCCTCAGCACAATCAGCTCAAGGAAAGACTTGCTTCTTTGTGCTCCTTCAAGTAAGCCCCAAAGTTTGTGCGCTGGGGCATTTGGGCTGTATCTCAAATATCTATAGGTGCCCTCAGGTCTGATTGTCCAGTTGCCCAGGTCAAAGACCTGGCCAGAATGAGCCATGCCTCTCTTCTGGAAAACCCACTATCTGGGCTGGAGAGGTAGGAGGAGAGCAGGAAGAGTGTGGGCCATGTCTCAGCTGAAACGAAGCTGAGAAAGCCAAGAGGGAGACCCAGGCTGGAAGCTGGAAACCACTTTTGGCTCCCACAGTTTGGATGTAGTCCAAGTGCATGGGGACAACCCATGGAAATCCTACCTGAGAAGACCTGGGATTGAGAAAATTCCACAGCAATAAGCAGTGGCCCAAGCTCTTCTTTAAGGTCTGTACAAGCTGTTTCTGGACTCCTCATTTTTTCCACCTATTTTTTTGCATCTTCAGACTACATAGTTTTGCTGGATCTTGTTTCAGTCACAAAAATATGCGTCAGTCAAGCTCTTGTTCTTCCTGTGATTTCCTCCCTTCTCTGTTCAGCACACAGCTTCTGTTTTCATCAGTTTCAGCTGCTGATTATCTTTCCTCTTTACAAATGCATTATTTCTGCCCTGTTACATTTCATGGATCTAGCGTGCCTTGCCTTGCACTATCACTTGCAGTGTCACTTGCGATTTACAGCTTCTGTAATTTTGACCTGTAAATGTTGGCATTGTCTTTGGAGGCAACGCCACAGTTTGTAAGAGGCTTGTCAACCATTTTAATTACAATCCTGGGCCCCCACACTGGAGAGATTTTATTCATAGTATGGAACTTATTTCCTTTGTTAAATTGTAATGCTATATTTCTTAGTTAAATAGCAGAATGACCCTTCTCAATGTCCTGAACTATAATGCTCTTAATTTCTGATATAGAACAGGGCTATGAATCTTAGGACTGCTGGAGGCCAGGCTGGCATCACAATTTTTCTACCACAGTCACATTGTTCAACTGAAAGAGAAATGATCTCTTACAAACATGGCAATGCTAGCAGAATTTGTTAATATAACAGTGTTTTCTCAGTGCAGTTGATTTTTTTGGGGGGGCTTTTATAGACGAGGAAGTGTGTAGTTTGTCCTGCAGTGAAGTGAACTACACTATGGCAGCAAACACCGCTCTGGCTTGCCTAGAGACTTTTCCTTTGAACTGTGTAGCTTCTGGTTTTGCAGTGTGTCCTGGTTTTGCTAGGATAGGGTTAATTTTCTTCTTAGTAGCTAGAAAGCACCGTGTTTTGGTTTCAGTGAGGATTGTTATGAGAACGATGTTGATAACTACAAGGACACTGTGCTTCAGTAGTTTCCAAGAAGAGAGGACTGGAAGGGGGGAGTGGAGAAGAAAAGTGTAGCAGTTAGTAAAACCCAGAAGTGACAGTTGGATGTGCCAATAAGATATTCCATATCATATTATGTCATGTTTAGTATATTAACCCGGGGTGACCGGAAAGGGGGGGATTCTCTCAGGAATCACTTGGGCTCATTTTTCTGGGATTGCAGTTTCGATTTTGGGGTTCCTTTTCGCTCCTCCAGGATCATTATCAGCGGGTGGTGAGCAGTTCTACTCTGCATCACTCATTAATATAGTTGTTATCATTATTACTTATTATTCTTATTATTTTAATTTTATTTTGACTCTAATTATTAAATTGTTCTTATCTCAACCTACAAGTCTCCTGACCTTTACCCCTCCAGTTCTGTCCCCGATTCCCTGGGTGGGGGGGAAGGGGGCAGGGGGGGCAGAAGGCTGTGAGTAGCTGTGTCTTGCTTGGCTGCCAGCTAGGTTAAACTATCACACAGTGGTTGTTGACTGTCATATTTCAGTCTTTACTGTCACATCTCTCTGTATTTGTCAGAGAAATTGTTTCTTTTTTTTGGTTGGCACTGTATAGGTTACCGCTCCTCTGCATGCTGTGTTAAGAGTTAGCTGAAGTGCTAAAGCAAGAGAAGTAGTAATATTGAATAAAAATATAAATCAAAAGATAAAAAGATATAAAGCCATCACCGTATTCTGAAATCAAAAAGAAAATAAAGCTCTTACTAGCACTGAACACAAGGTGCTGGGCTTGATAGACAAACATAGCAAATAAATCCATAAATCCTCAGGAGTGTAGCTCCTCTAAAGTCTTCAGTGTTCTCACTTATAAACAGCTTTAGCTTACTGTGAACTGTCTTGAGAGCACGTCTGTAAAATAGATCTGTGTGCTATGCTTTGAGGAAATAATTCAGATTTATGTCAGCTTCAGCAAGGATTTGGCTCACTGTAGCAATTAAGCAGGTGAAAATAACTGATACCTTTCTTCCTGGTTTCTTTCTTTCTTCTTTGCCTTCTCTTTCCTACTGAAGGAAGACACTTGAAGAGCAATAATACACTGCATTCCTCTCAAAAGAAATACCCCCCAGAGGGACAATTACCCAGAAGTGTCTGAAATACAGTCTCTTTTTTTGCAATATCTCAAGTCAGGCACACAAGTGAGATCCCCAGGTCTGCTAGTTACTTTTGAAGACCTTTGCTTGTATCAACACAGCTATAATTAGGAAGAGACTGTCCATCAGATAATTATGGCAGATGTCCAGTGCTCTGAGTACAGAAACATGGATATAGGTGGCTCACTTCAGGCAATGTTTGCAGCATGCTACAGGTATTTATTAGCTTTTTCCTTCCCAATACAAAACATCCTCTCCTGTAAAATAGTACATGAGCAGTTACATAAATATTGTTATCCCATGTTTGATTACCTTCAGCAAACCTTGTCAGGCAACATCCTTTTCTGTTTCATGTAAGGAACAGATGTCATTGTTGTGTGTTACAAAATGCCATCCTAGCATTTATTTGTATCTTCATTTTTTTTTCTTCAACAGAAAGTTAGAACATTGCAGAAACTTTTCATAAGACTCTCCGACATTTTTTCTAATCTCTTTCAGTGATCTTTGATCATATTGTCATTGGCACTATGAAGGATTTATGAATAGCAAAGGATAATGTGCTTCTAAAGCCTCTATGGTTCTTTGAATATCTCATCTGTAAGTGTAGTTTCACTCTTAATTTGCTTAATTAATGACTAATCACTGCTCTATGCAGCCATGTGAGGAGCTCTTGGTCTAACAACAGTTTTGAAATATCTAAGAATATACTGCAAAAACAGGGCAATGCCACACCGGGCTCCGAGCAGAGCCCTTAGCATGCATTGGACAAACACCTGCAGATCTTGGCCTGTTCTTTCCTCTTTCTTTCCTGCTGATGGAAAAAACACATGGCATGTTCAAATACATGTATTAGGAAACAAATCTTTCTGCCAGATTGTCTTGAGGAACCACCACCTTATGTTTGCTTGTCTCAAACATCCCTTTCCACTGTCTCTATTGCTTTTTATAGCCCCAGGTAGGGGCCTCAGAACTTTTATCCTTGAGTTACTGCAGTGAATGAAGAGAATGGAAAAAGTTGCCTCCTTTCTAGCTATGGGTACCTGAATAAGTAGGTACTTTCTTTAGAACATGTTTGCTTTAAAACATTTTAAATCAAGAAGGTTCTCCTGTAGCATAGTGCTGGACACTCCAGACCCTGAAGTACTGGCCGAATGCTGGAAGACTGAAAGATTTTATAGACTTTGTAATTTCTTTTTTCTTGGGCTTTCTCTTCTGGGGAGACATGGAGAGAAGACTCCAGAACTGAAAAATAGTATCTAAAGATAGAAAAGACTAAATTTCACAGTCAGGCAGTTGTAATGCCTATTATCCAGTACTTCAAAGGAACAAATTATGAATTTTACCTGACTTTTTCTATTTTTCTTTCTCCTTTCTCATAAATATTTATGGACTCCTACACTATTAATTTTGAGAAAGGTAAATTTATTACCTAGGAGTGAGTTTAATTTTCATTTATTTTGCAGTTATCTATAAGTAATAGCTGTGTAAGTACACTCTCTGGATTGTCAAAGGCTGACTTTCCATGAGGCAAGAAACAAACACCTTGTTTTACTGCAACTGTTGAGGATAGGGCTGCAGTATATTCAGCTTAGTCTCTAGATAGGCTGTTTCAAATTCCTCAGCAGATAGGTGGCTCACATTACATATCAGGGTCCCTTTTGCATTAAGTTCGTGGCAAGGAGTAATTTCTGCCCAGAAACAAATAGAGGACAAAGAAAAGGTGGAGGAAGAAACAGGGTACCCAAGGAGTACAGTCACTGGACGTGGATCATGGAGGTGGAGATTAGGCTTGGATACAGATGCCTGATGGTGCATCTAGTATTCTGTCCTCCATCTGTGCTATGTGCTCTCCAGAGGCCTTGAGTTCTGTTTTCTTCATCTAGGTAAAATTTCCTCCTTTTTCAGTTCCAATGCAAAACCTAAACATAGATTAAATCTTATTTTTAGGGCTCAGTACTTACACAGTGAGAATGCAGACTGTTTTGGGGCATGGTGTGTCAGCGAATTTTGTTTAGCAAAACCTCACCTTTCTTTACTTCACCATGGAGACATCTTTTTTGTTGAGCCTGGTTGTTTTTCTGGGGTCAGTTTATCACTTTGGAAAAACTTGAGGGCCTTTAAGGAGTATTTTCCTGCCCCAGCTGTGGAGAATACTGGCAATGTGTCTATGACCCTACGCAATCAAGTGTCTCTCTACAGAGCTCTGTTCCCGAGTTGCTGGATTTTCCTCCTGCTCTGATGTTCTCTTTCCCTCTTTTCATCAAATGGACTACTGATGTGCTCCCCTGTCACACAACCCACTGTGTGCTTTTCCAGGAACTTTGCACTGTTTTTCCTCCCTACTCTGCTAGGTCTTACCTTTGGTGGGATTGCTCAGGGTTAGGATGGAAGCTCCATGCTCCAGACTAGTTTGATGAACTTATTGTTGTGTGTCCAAACGTAGTGTGAAAGCAGAAACAGAAGATACATAAGGCATCCAGCTCATCCCTGCCAGCAGTTAACTGCTGCTTGAAAATATATTTACCCCTGCTTTGTCCAATTTAGTCATAAATAACTGCAAGTTGGAAGTTTGGAAGCTCTTATCCAGTCTGATACCTCTTTCTGTCAGCAGATTCTGATTAAAGCTGTTTGAATTGTTCATTGGGAATACACTTCCTTTTGAGCTGAACCTTCTTTTGCCCTCTCTTGTGAATCTCCTGCAGCCTCACTGAGCACTGCTCTTATCATCTGCCTTTTAAATGGGGTCTTTAACTGGAGCCTGATAAAGGTAAATGCATTCAAACTTTCCTGTAAGAACTGTATTACCTACAGCTCGCAAATCTGAGCTTTTTTTAAAAAAACTTTTCTATTAAATCAGTTTTTAAGACAACACTACATATAGAGACAGAAGAAATATCTACAAGAAGCAGTGCAGTTCGGGATAATGCCATGCTGCTGAAAAGACTCCCAGGCAATATAAGAAAAAAACTGTAGAATATATTTTGTAAAATGCTGTAGAAATACACAGAAAATACACTTCTGCTTTGCTGATTTAACTTCATGCTTCACACAATTTAACTGGCATTTGCAAAAAATATGAAAAGGTATATAGCCCAGGAGTACGAGTAAGGGACTAAGACCTCTTCTTTTGCTCATTACTGGATAACTCAACTGTTGGAGCAGAAATGGATAGGTATTAATAAAACATGGACTGCTTTAGTAAGGCTAGGCAGAAAGTGTTGGATTCCTTCTCAATTTGACTAAAGACTGAAACAAGAAAAGGAGCAGCTGTGAAAGTGTAAAGGCAACAATATTCATAGAGCTTAAAGATTAAAAAAGGATCAGGAGATCGCCAAACCTGAACCTGGTGCATTACAGATGGTTACCTGACAGCCAGTAACCTTAGCCCTTAAACAAAAAGGCATCAGGTCATTATGCAAGAACATCAAGAAGCCAACACTTCCTGTGGTATTTTGTTCAAGGATACAGTCTCCCTCACTGCTAGAATTTTGTTTATAATTTCTAATTTATATTTGTCTCCTTTATACTGTAAGCATCTTTAAAAACAAAACAAAACAATAAAAAAGTCCTTTATACTTCTAGGCATTTTTTAAAAAAAACCAATAAAAAAAGTTCTATTCCCCACCAGGTTAAAGCCCCACTCAAGACTTAGAAAATACCACAAAGGTATTCCAACATTTGAATGAGGTAAGTTATTGATTATGTTTAAAAACAGGTTGAACTCTGAAGTCTTTCACTGAAGAATAAAATTCTAAGGGGTTTTATTTTTGTACTCTTTCACCACAGATCTGCAGTGTGTGCTCACATTGAACTGCCTGTCCACTATAACCCTTGCAGATCTTATTGTTTCCTCTCGATGCATAACTATTGCATTTCTTTTTCCCAGGCATATGAAACTGCACTTATTTAAATAAATCACTTCCTCGGCACCAGCTTGCTCTGAATGATGCCTTGCTTCTGGTACTATTTTCCGCCATTTTTTCAATAACCAACTCTACAAAACCCATTTACGGTGATTATATTTTTACATCTTTACTTCCTTCATTGATGAAAAATCATAGAATCATAGAATGGTTTGGGTTGGAAGGGACCTCAAAGGTCATCTAGTTCCAACCCCCTGCCATCAGCAGGGACACCTTCCACTAGACCAGGTTGCTCAAAGCCTCATCCAGCCTGGCCTTGAACACTTCCAGAGAGGGGGCAGCCACAGCTTCTCTGGCCAACCTGTTCCAGTGTCTGACCACCCTCACAGGAAAGAATTTCTTCCTCATTTCTTCCATCTCATCTAAACCTACCCTCTTCCAGTTTAAAGCCATTTCCCCTTGTTCTCTCATTAATTGTCCTTGTAAAAAGTCCCTCCCCAGCCTTCCTGTAGCCCCTTCAGGTACTGGAAGGCCACTATAAGGTCTCCCTGGAGCCTTCTCTTCTCCAGGCTGAACAGCCCCAACTCTCTCAGCCTGTCCTCATAGGAGGGGTACTCCAGGCTTCTGATCATCCTTGTGGCCCTCTTCTGAACTCGTTC
Organism: Caprimulgus europaeus; assembly: GCA_907165065.1. Next base: position 114,771,886 of record OU015523.1, read on the forward strand.
TAACTGGTCCATGTCTTTCTTGTGTTGGCTTACAATACTGCTACCAGAAACCAGGGTAGCTTGGTGCGTGGACTTGTACTGTATAAACAGTGTGTTTCGTGGTCTTGCAGAGCCACCACTGGGGACAGAGGTTTAAGGACTTTCCAGCAACAACGTACCAGTGAAGGAGTCCAGAGAACATGGTTTAGCCCCCAACTCCATTATTGATCTACTGGGGGACTTTGGAAAAATTGAGCATTAGCTCCCTGGTTAGAAGAAATAAGAGGTATTTACCCACATTCTCAAACTGCTTTGAGATCATTAGACTATTAGCGCTGCAGGTAATTTTGAACCACTGTAAGGTCAAACTAGGGTAACTCATGGTTGTGCTGGCCCCATTTTCAGCCCTGTGTGTTGGCACGGACACATGCAATAGCACAGAATTGCTTGTGGATAGGAGCTCTTTGAAAGGAATACTGCTTCTTGGTTATGTGTTTTTAGATGCCAATGCCAAAATGCAGCCTTATGATAGTCAAAATGAACTTTCAGCATAACATGGAAAGTCTTGAATATTCAGTAATTCCTGTAGTTGGGTTTGGGATGGAATAGAAAAGATCCTTGTAGTAGTACTTATTATTGCTTTAAAGCTTTGCCTTCTCAGCAATGCATCTACCCTGATTGCCATGTCAATTGCTGGTTTTAAGCTGTCCCTCACTTCTTAAAAACTGCAATTTTTTTGAGCCTTATAGTCCTAGCTTCAATCTATAATCTTTGTGCCTTGCTATAGCATTTATCTCTTACAGAGGAAATAATTTGCATCCATTCCTCAAGGAGGTACGAGACAATCACACCTGAATTATCGCTTAATTTTCTCTTTGATAGATAAATATGTCAAGTTTCTGTTCTCTCTCTGCAAAGTAGCTTGCATATGGACTGTGCTATTTTCTCACTGGTCGTATTTTGACTATGTAAACAGGTTCCTCTACAAAGAATAAACTTAATGAAGCCTGATACCACACAGACTTGTGTTCAATGGTGCCTACAGCCTCTTGTTTCCTTCCTTCCTTCAGTAAAACTTTCCATCCATCTCCTAGAAATTGAAGGGGTAAAGGTGGTGCAAGCTGTGGTTGCTTGCAAGGTTTGGGAGTGCTGCCACTGGACCAGCACACTCCACGGGTGAACGTGTCAGAGCAGATGACAATCATACTCACATAAGATACATTTTAATTCCTTTCCTAGAGTTGCAGTTTTGACAAAACTTTAAAGACTATAAAATCCCTGATAGCTACAGCCTGTGCCAAACAGGTGAAATGGCCAGAATATGTTGAGGTGAGTAAAATGTGATAGGACAGGCAAAGATCCACACATGCAGCTATGTAATTCATTGCCTTGGCAAATCAGGCTAAAAATCTCAAATTTTCCAGAAGAAAACCCACCTGGACGCCTTCCTGTGTGAACTCATCTAGGTGTTCCTGCTCCAGCAGGGGGATTGGATCTTTTGAGACCCCTTCCAATCCTGACATTCTGTGATTCTGTGATTCTGTGATTCAACACCAATTGTGATAACTGATGGGATGAGGTGGACTAAGTTAGTTTACTTGGTGTTTTTATTGTTCTTGGGCCTCACTCCAGAATCTGTTTGCATTTATAGACTCCCATCTGGAAAGAGAGGGAACAGATAAGCTATAAAATAGAAAAATGTATATGCAGAGAACAAAAAAAGATTAAAAGAACATTGGGCAGATGTATATGGCACTGCATTGTTTTTAACTTGGTTTTGAAAATAAAAGGACTATTTATGTTGGTAATGTCAGGACCTTTGATCTTATTACTACAAAACTAGAAGAGAAATGTGGAGAAACTTCACAGAGAATTCTCTGGGCTGTAAATATGAAGTAAAAACAATTGGTTTATGGCATTAGTTTCACAGAGGCAGAACAGAGTGTTGATGATCTTTCTTCTATTGATTGTTGATGATCATTCTTCTACTGATTGATATAAGGTCAAGAAACTATTTCTACAAGAGTGGTGATGTTTTCAGCACAAAGTGCTGGAGCACCTTTGAAATGTTCCTCTTGATGGGAAGGCCAGAGACCAGTAGATTTTGAAGACTTCTCTTTAGCTTGTTATGGAGCAGTCTTCATGTTAATGGGCTGGTTTTCTGAGAATTAAGGGTTTTTTTCAAATCATACATGGCAATAAAGTATACTCCACAGAGTGACTTGATGTCAAGAAGTAGATGTAAATTATATATAGATGTAAATTCTGTGGCATAATTATTAATACTTTTTATAGAGATAAAATTAAACTTTTTTTTTTTAACTCTGTGTTTTAGCAGCCAAAAACTTGATGTAGCTTGTAGCTGTGCCTATCATCTCTTTTCCTTGATGGGCTGGAAACAACTATCCTCTTTGGAGGGTGCTGGGAAGACTCCAAGTAGTTTCCTTCTCCTGAGCTTGGGTCATCTGTCCATCCACCTTTTGAAGTTATTATGCAAATACAGGATGAAGAACAGAGCTTTTGTTCTGAGATTAATATGCAGTTCCAGAAAGATAAGTCTTGCATGAAAACAATGGTTTCATTTACTAAAACACCTCTAGTCTGGATTTGAGTCAGAAGACCTTTTTGTAATTTTGCTGTCTAAAGGAGGAAGATTCAGAAGACCCATGACAGCTGATTAAAATAAAAGAAAAAGCACCACATATTATATCAGCTTCTTATCCTAATGAGTATAAACTAAAAATTGCAGCTATTATAATGTATATTTTGTCCTCCTCCATGGGTCAAAAGGATAGACTGTATTTTGAGTCAGGCTTTTATTGCATTAACCTAATCTTTCTTATGTCCCTCACTTCAGTGATTCCCTCTGGGACAGCAAGCCATCCTGAGTCTGTGAAGGACTAAGTATAAAAGGATGAAAAATGATATTGTATGTGTTGGTACAAGTAATATAACCACAGCTAAAGTGGAATGATTTTCAATAGTGTAAGGGAAAGGAAGAAATAGATTACGTCTATGGAGCTGTCTACCTGTGTGTGTTTCACTAACACAGTATCTGAGATCTTAAGTTATAGTAACATATTTTTTCTCATAATATGGCTGCAAGATAGTGAAGCTGTATTTGTATTTCTTGGACAATGGGAAAGTACTTTTTAAAATTTACTGGTACTTCTGTGTGTCTAACAAACAAAGGTGTTAACATACTTGCAGATGAGATCCAAGATGTCTCAAGATGAGTTGTCAAACTCCAAAACAACAAAAAGTCAATATGTTCTTTTGGAAAATATTGTTAAAGTTCAGTATCTGAAACTTCTTGGCTAAAAAAAGAGAATCACAGAATGTATTGGGTTGGAAGGGACCTTCAAAGGCCATCTAGTCCAACCCCCCTGCAGTAAGCAGGGACATCTTTACTGGAACAGGTTGCTCAGAGCCCCATCCAGCCTGACCTTGAGTATCTCCAGGGATGGAGCCTCCCCTACCTCTCTGGGCAACCTGTTCCAATGATCCACCACCCTCATATTGAAAAACTTTTTCCTAACATCCAACCTAAATCTACCCTTTTCTAGTTTAGAATCATTACCCCTCATCCTATTGCTACATGCCCTTGTGAACAGTTCCTCTCCAGCTTTCTTAAAGGCATCTTTCAGGTACTGGAAGGCTGCTATAAGGTCCCCCTGGAGCCTTCTCTTGTCCAGGCTGAACAACCCCAACTCTCTCAGACTGTCCTCACAGGAGAGGTGCTCCAGCCCTTTGATCATTTTTGTGGCCTCCTCTGGACACTCTCCAACAGGTACATGTCCTTGTGTTGAGGGGTCCAAAACTGGACACAGTATTCCAGGTGAGGTCCCACCAGAGCAGAGTAGAGGAGGAGAATCACCTCTCTCAATCTGCTGGCCATACTTCTTTTGATGCAGCCCAGGATGGGGTTGGCCTTCTGGGCTGCAGATGCACATTGGTGGCTCATGTCCAGATTTTCATCCACTACTACCCCCAAGTCCCTTTCCTCAGGGCTGCTTTCCAGAATATCATCTCCTGCCTGTATCGATAATGAGGATTATCCCAACCCAGCTGCAGGACCCTGCACTTGACCTTGTTGAACCTCATGAGGTTCACTTGGGCTTTCTATAGCCTGTCCACATCCCTCTGGATAGCATCCCATTCCTCTGGCACATTAACTGCACCACCCAGCTTAGTATCATCAGTGAACTTGCTGCAGGTGCACTCAATCGCACTGTCAATGTCATTAATGAACATATTAAGCAGAAGGAAGTAACTTTGCTAAAATACCTGGTGCAAAGTTGGCATAATGTTATTTACTTTTATAGAGGTATTCCAGCCTAATAGAGAAATAGGTAGCGAGCCTAACAGAGTAAAAGATTTGGTCCTCAGAACCATGAGGAAAAAAATGAGGATGTTTATAAAGAATAAATCTTGCCAGAATTTTTTTTCATAGAATTACTAAGACGGTCATTGAAAGCAAAGCAATTGATCTGGTTTATTATGCTATTGGATTATAGCACATCATTTCATTAAGCAGTGAGCATGAAATACAGTGTCTGGAAGTCTCACAGTCAGAATTCAGATAAGGCTGAATATGAGCTCTCCTGGGACTGCAAATGAAATGAAGAACATAGAAGGTTAGGACTAAGGGTGATATTTTTGGCAGAGCGAGGTGGTAAGCCAAAGATCTTTGCAATTTCCGTTGTCAAGTAATTTCTTCAGTAACGATGCAGAAAGAAAAGAAGAATGTGTGTTAATGCAATTGAATGTCCTACACGGAGAGGAGTTGGGCAAAGATAGGTACATTGGAGATGGGAGTGTGAGCAGAAGTAAAACTAGGGAAGAGGAAAGGGAGAAAACATAACACTGGAAACAAAAGCTACTGAATATTAAAGATTCAATGTGAGGTGATTTGGGGCAGTTTGGGGCTGGCACAGTCCATGACTCAGGGCTCCACTAACTGTTTTGAGAAGTTAAGCAGTGAAGCTCTGGTCCCTGCCCTCCAAATCTAACTGCTAAAATATAAAGAAATCACAAAAGATGGAACCAAAGAGACAAAAAGAGGAAATATTTTGCTTAAATTTGCAAGCAGGTCAACTGTAGAGCTGCTGGCGAAGCAGAGGTCATCTATCTGCCAGACTGGAGGGGATCTTGAGTATCCTTGAGGCATAAAGTAGCAAGTTTCAGTGTTTTGGGATAACCCATTGGGAAAATAAAGATTTACCGAGTACTGGAGTTTCTCTTGAATTTATTGGGAAAGGTAATTATCCAGGGATTAACAAGAGGTATCTCAAAAGACCTGGTGCTCTAGTAAAGATGTTTATAATAAGATGAAGAACTTTTAGAAGGCTGTTCATACTCCTTAGATAATTGCAGAGCAGGAACTTTTTTTAAAAATAAAGTCTCAACTCAAATTATAACTTAAATTACTAACAAATTGTGAATCTTTCGTGTTTGCTCTCAGTGATATTTTGGGGACGAATCTTAATAAAGTTAATATTTGCAGAGGGGAATTTTAAATATGAGCTCTTTAATGCAGGGATTCTGATCTGTTGTCTCTGAATGTGTTCATAACTGGTGAGCTGAATACAGGAAAAAAGAAACAGGGTGTCATGGCTTGTGCACCAGCCACACCAAGTTCCCAAAGGGAAACACAAAATATCCACCTCTAAAACTGCAGAGTACCTTCTGGAGGCATGAAATATTTTACCAGAAATGAGTGTATAATTTGGAACAATAAATACATTTGATCCTTGTACAATATTCTCATTAATCACTTCTAAAAAAGGAAGTTAAATACAACTAAGAAATAAGCCAGCATGGTTACCTTTGCTCCACAACTTGTGTGTGTGAGCAGAGCAGCCTGAGAGGAACATTTTATTCTGCCATTATATCTATAGTCAGTGTTAGGGTTTAGAAGAATAGTACATAAAATAGAAGATGGAGGCCTTTGGTGGGCAGCTAGAACAGAGGACAATGTGAGGCCACTCTCAAGTTTATAGATCAGCCCTTGGCCCTTTATATATAGCCCTTGGCTATTGCGTTGTTATTTGTCTCCCCTGACCCAGAGGCAGCTAGCACAACCAGATAGCATCCATATGGTCACCACTGGAGGTTATCACCTGAACAGGGTTATGGAAAATAAAGATCAGGTGGGGGGCAGGGGGAGAACACTGTCACAGCGCCTTGCTATAAGAAAGACATTGAGGTGCTGGAACATGTCCAAAGAAGGGCAACAAAGCTGGTGAAGGGTCTAGAGCTCAAGTCTTATGAGGAGCAGCTGGGGGAACTGGTGTTTAGTCTGAGGAATAGGAGGCTGAGAGGAGACCTTATCACTACAGTTACCTGGAAGGAGAGTGTAGAGAGGTGGGGGTTGGTCTCTTCTCCCAATTCACAAGTGATAGGACAAGAGGAAATTACCTCAAGTTGTGCCAGGGAAGGTTTAGGTCAGGAAAAATTTCTTCACCTCAAGGGTTGTAAAGCATTGGAACAGGCTGCCCAGGGAAGTGGCTGAGTCACTGTCCCTGCAGGTATTTAAAAGCCGTGTAAATGTGGTGCTTAGGGACATGGTTTAGTGATAGACTTGGTAGTGTTAGGTTTATGGTTGGACTCAATGATCTTAAAGGTCTTTTCCAACCAAAATGTTCCTATGATTCTATGTTTTGAAGGAAAAGCTGTGTGGGACATTTTGTTCAAGTATTGTTAGCCCTGTGAGGGCTAGTGCAAATGGGCCATTACTGAATATTTATGTTATCATTAGAGAACAATTAGACCTTTGGGGAGGCTGTATCTGTAAACAAATGATGGATGGCTTACATTCCTTATATCCTTTCTACTTCTAAGCCCAAGGATGAGGACTATAATTGATTTTCATTAACAAAATAAATCTCTTACAGAAATTGTTCTTTTCTGTAATCCTTTTCTGAGATCAGGGTGTTGGCTTCTATTCCCATTCCTCTGTTGCAAATCTGGAGATAGATCTGCTGGAGGGAGATGGACCTCTGGCAGCAGTAGGTTGGAAAGTTCCTTGTCCACTTCAAAAGTGTGTCTGCAAGGCAAAGGCTGCAAGCAGAATCCTCCACTTGGACCATGCTGACCATGAAGCTGGTATTGTGGGGAAGCCTGGTTAATAAAACCCTGACTTAGCCCACATGGGACAGAAAACTGGTGTCAGATGGCTGAGAAATAGGGTTAGGTAACTTCAGCACAGGGCTAGCTCTCATCTGATCTACGCCTTGCTATGCTCCTGCTTTTCATGGCACTGTGTGCCTGTGGACTTGCTGGCTTGTGTCTTTCCTAGGTTTGTTGTTTCTGCATCACTTTGATGGCTGCCTCCACTTAAGTTTGAGGGTTTTGTCCACCCTCTGAAAAGCAAAGTATGTCCAGAGAGTCTCTGTCAAATCTTGTTGGCTGGGCAATGCATTTTATATCTGAAGTAGCATTTATGATTTATAGCCTGACTTCAAATACAGAAACTGCAGACAGGGAGCAGAAACTGCTGAAGATACAAATGAGAAGTATTTATTTGGGTAAGGAATACTGTGCTGTTAAAAAACAAGTGGTATTTTCAGCTCCTCTTCTGCAGCTTCTGTCTGTTTTAACAGGCTTTGACTGCTGTCAGGGTGGCAGCAGTGAGGGGACCAGCAGTGATCAGAATTTTAGGAAAAGGGGACAATTAGCAAACTTTTTAAAACCATCTTCTCATGCAATCAATAGTGTTAATGGTCATTGATTTGTGTATAGTCAGCAGAAGGTATGTTGCTGCTATTTGCAGCTATCTCCTAACAATTTAAAATGGGACAGAAACCAGAGTCATGCCCCAGTAGTCATTGCTGACTCCTACAGGGGCTGGTGAATCCTGGTCATTCTGAGAGCCAGGCTGTGCCCAAGCACCAGTGGGAAGCACTGTTTTTACCTAGCAAGGAGGCAAGACTCAGAGCAAAAAAGCCTATAAAACCCTAAAATGAGAGTATCTTAGCCCATGCCCTACTACACCGAATTTCTCCCTTCCCTGGTAGAAAAGTAAATTTGCAACCTGCCCTCCAAGGAATCGCTACCTAAGCTGGTGACTGCTATTGCGTGTGTGCTATTAAAGAGCCGAGACTGTTAAAGAGTTAAATGAATACTTAATTCTGGTGGGTATAACACTGCAAACATCCCTAGTGTGGCTCTAGTAAAGAGAGAAGGACAGGGAGATATAAGAGCTGCATTTCAAATAGTCGTGGATCTGAAAGTTGCTGAAGGTGACTCCTACTTCTCAGCATCTTAACAAGTCTGCTCTGGTACTTCTGAATGCTTCTTGCAGATGAGGAGTCTGGCTTTTTTGACTTTCTCTGTGACCGTGAGTGTCTTGTCCCAGCCAGACCTGCAGAGACTGATCTGGGGTGGTCCCACACCACTGAGCATCTCTCTTCCTGGGATGAATTCACAGAGCTGAGGGAGGTGCAATGCAGAGAAGGCAAATGTGCTTGCAGTCCCACCTAAACCCTGAATGTCAGTTTTCTTGAATCCTGTATCCTGTAATGTCTCTGGGTCTAGGCAACTATCATCCTTTTAAATATGGATAATACACTGTTTCCTTCCTTTCAGGAAAGTAAAGGCAGTATTTGTACTACCAACTTTTTATATAATAGCTTAGTGACTTAAACACTATCCAGACATGAGGGATTTTTACTTAATAACACCCGGTCCTGGCAAAACCTCATTTTATAATGAATAAGCTATTCCCTGCAGGGAGAAAGAAGGAAAAAGAAAAAGAAATAAAAATTGTATTGGCTTAGCTCTAGTATCTGAATCAAATTACTTTTTTTTTGTTATTATTATACTGCCCAATTTCCTCATGAGAGTTTCACAGATTTTTAGGCAGCATTAGTTTTGTCCCAGATCTCACCTCATATTTATTTGCAGGTATCACATTAATGCATTAAGGGAATAATTTCATTTTGTGTTCACATGGTGAAAAAAAATTAACAGAACTGTAATTTCCACTACAGCCTTTTATAATAAGAAATACTTCAGGAATAAGCAATTTTAAAAGGCATAAACTGTTTCTCCCTCTAGCAAAAAGTTTGCAATCACTGATGGAAGGGCCTTTCTCCACTGCACTACTAATGAGCAGGCAGCAGTATGAGCTTCTCTAGCTATCCAGTGTAGTGGGTGGCTTCACCCAACAAGAATCTATGGTTTTTTGACTAATAATAGGTGCTGGATCCTTTGTCTTATTATCAGTTGTTCTGAGCTACGAAGAACTCATTGCATTAAGTTTTGAGACCCTCCTTCAGCACTTTCTGTTTTGCAGTCTAATGGAATAGGATGGCTCACAGTTATAAATGATCTTGCACTGTACTCCAAGCTTTTTGTGAAATGTGCATCCCTCCAAGCACCATTCACTTGCCAGCCCGTTATCTCCTGTTATATCCTTTCTCTGGCCCAATTAATTTAGAGACAATCAATTTAATCCTTCAACAATTTGTACAGATGATTGCATCCTTCCAGCTCCTGTACATCTTTCTCCAAAAGCTTCTGCGTGCTGCATGTCAGCCCACGTTGCACATTCAGTGGTACCATTCTTCCACAGAGTTCATGACAGCATCTCAGAAGACAGCCACTAAGGGTTTTTCTTCAGCCATGCAAGCTTAAGTCAGGGTTAAATTCAACCTATCCCACAGGATTGACACAAGACTTCTACAAAATCAAAGCAACAAGTTCCATTTTACTTAAATATTTTTGTTTACAGGATGGTTTTCCACACATCTATCTCATATTTGTGTGGCTGAATCAGAGAGGAAAGGAGAAAAAGAGACAAAATAGTTTTTTTCCTTGAGTCTTTTTAAAAATTGTGAGGCATTTCATCAAGGAAAGTTGGTGAGTTTCTGTGCTCTGCAGCAGTCCCTTTGAAGTTATGAACCTGCTGTCAGCAGGTAAATGAATAGTGTTCTCAAGCTGAACCTTTCAAAAGGAATTTTAAAGAAGGAATTGGTGCAGAGCCAAAAGCAGAGCAGAAAAAAACAAGAAGAGCCACAGAGCAAAAAAGCAGCAGGAGGCTCAGGAGTGGGTAGTATAGTGAGTAGCATTAAAAATAGTGACATTTATGCTGCAGTAACATTTAAAGGCTGTAGTCAGAGGAAAGGCCCTTTTAGACAGACCCTATGGATATGAGAACAGCTAAAAGTGGCTGACAAGGGCCAGGAGGTTGATAGAAGAAAGCAAAGTGGTGCACAGGGAGTAGGAAGGATGATTATGAGTAACTGAACTGTCTGGTCATAATCCATTCAACCCTGAGCCTCCCATGATCGTTATTTATGTGTAAATTGTTGAAGAAAATGTCAGTGCTCCCAGAGCAGTGCTGGTATTTTAGTAGCTGGTTGGGTACTTGAAGGGTTACTGTAACTCCTGTCCTATGCTTGGATCCCATCCTCTGAAATCCTGTCCATTCACAGAGTCACAGAAATTGGAAGGGACCTTCAGAGGTTGTATAGTCCTCAAAGCAGGGACAGACTTCAGACAGGTTACCTTGCCAAGTTGAGTTTTTGATATTGCCAAGGACAAAGACTCCACAGCTTGTATGGACTTCTGTTCCAATGTCTGACCATCTTCACAGGGATTTCTTTTCCCTGTTATTTGTCTGGATGTTCTCATGCTCCAACTTGTTGTTTGCCTCTTGTTTTATCACTATGTACCTCCTAAAAAGTCTATCTTCTCTGTATCTTCTGTTAGGTAGTTAAGAACACAGGATCATCCCCCCATGGTTAGCTTTCTCTTTTTAAGGATGAGTAAACCCAGTTCTCAGTGTCTTCTTGGATATCACGTTCTCCAGTCTCCTAACTGTTATGGTGGCCTCAGTTGGACACGGTCCACTATGTCAAAGTCTTTTTAGCACAAAGGAACCAAAGACTGGAAGGTATGCCAGACCTAGTGTAACAATTACTGTTCAGCCTCAGGATGGTGGATCCTCTCATGAGGATGCCGTTGACATATTAGACCATACTTTACTAAATAGACTAGAGAGCATAAGGACATTGTAACAGAGGATTGTAAGGACACTCACTGATAAAAGAAATGCAGGCACAGCTGATAGAAACAAGACTGGAGCCAGACTGAGATCCCAGGAGGGGAAAGGGAATGTGATCTCATGTAGGACATGAACCCAGATTCCTACTAGTATTTATGAGTTGGAAGCCAGGCAGTTATACCCTTAACAACTGTTACAGGCACAACATTAGTAATCCATAAGTGTGGCTACTTGAAAATCTGAGTACCTCTGGTCATCAGATTTTGTCTTCTATAATGATGTTCCTAATTTTAGGACTTTCTTTTGTCATAATGTTTGTTAGACGTTGCCAAATTCGACTGATCACTCTCCTGATACAGTCCTGGAAGAAGCTGGTTTAGGGGGTCCATTTGCTTTGATTAGGTTATCAGGATTCCTCCAATCCTCTGTGTTTACTGTGGCTGGTTTTAATCACACATTGCACTTGGCCTTGTTGAACTTCACAAGGTTTACATGGGCCCACCTCTCAAGCCTGTCAAAGTCCCTCTGGTTTGCCATTTTTCTAATTAGTAACAAAGCAGGATAATGAGAAATGACCCAAATCTTAAAACACCTTCACCCCACGCCTTCTTTCTTCCCAGGCTCAACTTCTCCTCACACTCTTCCCCTTCTCCAGCATGGGGATGTCTCCCACAGAAGACAGTTCTCCACAAACTTCTCCAATGTGCCACCTACTCAGAGGCTGCAGTTCTTCACAAACTGCTACAGTGTTGGTCCTTCCATGTGGTGTTGTTCTTCAGGAAGGGACTGCTCCAGCGTGGGTCCCCCATGGGGTCACAGGTCCTGACAGCAATCTCCTCTCTCCACGGGGCCACAGGTCCTGACAGGAGCCTGCTCCAACATGGGCTTCCTATGGCGTCGCAACTTCCTTTGAGCACCCACCTTCTCTGGCTTGGGGTCCTCCACAGGCTACAGGTGGACATCTGCTCCACCATGGACCTCCATGGGCTTCAGGGGGACAGCCTGTCTCACCATGGTCTTCACCATGTAATGCAGGGAAATCTCTGTTCCAGCGCCTGGAGCACCTCCTCCCCCTCCTTCTTCACTGACCTTGGTGTCTGCAGAGTTGTTTCCCTCATATATTCTCACTCCTCTCTTTTTGATTGTCGTTGTGCAGCATTTTTTATCCTTTCTTTAATATGTTATCACCATTGTCACTGATGGGCTTGGCCTTGGCCAGTGGCAGGTCCATCTTGGAGCCGGCTGGCATTGGCTTTATCAGACATAGGGAAGCTTCTGTCACCTTCTCACAGAAAACATCCCTGTAGCCTCCCTGTTAGTGAAACCTTGCCACACAAACCCACTACACCTACACAGGTACAGATATATGCATGTCTGTCTGATTAGTTTCTGGGGAAGTTCCTTGGACTGTATCTCTGTTCTCACCTCTGATTTTTTTATAGGACTCAATTTTGGGTACTGCTGCTTTTTCAGTTGTTACACTCACTCACTTCTACACATACTCTGAGTAAATGAAAGCTGTTGTATTCACTGGCCTCAGTAAAACTAAATACAATTTATATAATTATTTACTATTTGTATTGCTCTTCAGTCTAATAACTCAAAGCTTGGGCCTGACATGGTGAGGCACAGGAAAAATGTTCAATATAGTTCTTTTATCCTAACAGAAACAAGGAACAAAAGAGTCCTGTAATCTGAAGAGACAGGTCACTTAAAATGTGAGAATCACAAGAGTTATGAAAGATGAAGGACTAGAAGGCAGAGATTAATGTCTGAATTTTCAGAAGACTGTAAATTGTCTCTTTGGGACCTGAATAAAGTGGCAGGGCTATTTAAAACTACTGAGAAGAAACTGCCTTTAAAATAAACCTTTAAGTGTCATACTAACATCAAGCCAGAAATCAGTATTAAAGAGCTTAATTTATATTTTCTCACTCCTAGTCAGAAAATATAAGTACCTACCTATAAATTCTCTGGGCAGAATTGAAGTTCTTGGCAAAAGCCCTATTATCTTCAACGAGAAAGTTTTAATTCTCAGTTTTTCCATGTCTCTCATCTAATACATCACAAATATCCCAGATATAGTGTATATAAAAGAAGAAAAAGAATTATTCTTGGAAGGCATCCTGTGCCTTATAGTGCAAAATCGCTCCCACTAAAAGCTCTGCATTGGTGAACAACTCACATTCATATTAATGGAATATTAACTTTGAAGTCATTCTCTGCCTCCTTGCCTCCCTCCTGTGGGTCCATCAGGAAACCACAGTGAGCATATAGATAGCTTTTTCAATAAAAGCAACATTCCAAACAGTATTTAATCTTACAGCTTTTACTTACCTCCATTGTGGAATGTGGTTTGTTCTGGGTAGTGCAAAGTAGCTTTGTTGTCTGTCAAAAAGCTGAGAAATTTCTTTTGCTGTAGAATAAAATTGATTCACTGACAAAAAGCAGTTTTACTTCTCCAGCCCATAAAACATCAAAATGTCGTGTTTTGCTGAAAGAAGAATAATATGAGAAAGGGGAAAACTGAGTAGAAAATAAATACAGGACATCTTTTTTATTAAGATTAGAAATAAAAAGGAGAATTTGTCTTTAAGGGAAAGCAGGAAGAAAAGAAACCTCACCTTCTTTCCCCCAAATAATCAGACTTTCTGGGGAAAAAAAAAAAAAAAAGAAAAAAAGAAAAAAAAAAAGAAAGAAGTAGCTCAGGAATTGTGAGCCCTTGCTGCTCTTCGATGAAGTCAACCTGAGACAGAGGAAGAAAAGAGCTTTGGTCTGTGATGGGTGTTCAATAGGGACTTGCTATGGGTCAGCCCATGGCATCACTTTTGCAGCAGTCACAGATGTTGCGGGCATGGCCAAAAATGCCTCTGAGTGGTTCAGTGAGGGTTTATGCATTCCTGAGAGTAGTCTATGGCATGTGTCCTGGGACCAAGTCTCTGGTCACCTCCAGCGCCTCAGGAGTCTGAGTTTCCAGCCCTGGAGTGGATACAGGCAGGATGGAGTTGGGGGAATTAAAATCTCTCTGCTGCTAAATCCATGCTATTAGGATAATATAGTGGTGGTTCAAATGCCGTTAGAATCCTTTGGAGCATCTACAGATCAAACCAATCTCTGTATTTGGTGTTGGGTAAGTATTTTGTCTGAGACAAGACAGACAGGGACCACAATGTATTTTTTGCCTTTTTAATCATGCAGGATATGCTGCCCTTTCCCACCAGCATTCTCTAAGCACCTAATTATCCTCTGATGTTGGACAGATTGCACTGTCTGTGCTTTCAATCCTGCCTCCTCTTTTTGTTGCACATCAGAGTTGGTGGCTTTTGATATTAAGTTGTAGGTTCTTTTGGGGAGGAATGCTTCACAAACAGCTGTACAGGGGGACACAGAAGGCAGATCTGCCGTGAATCCCCTGTGCTTAAGCATCCCTATCAAGGCTGCCAGTGATGGTAAGGTGGGTGGCTTTGGTCATCCTATCTTCTACATCCCTTGGTGCTGTGAGGACAAGCAATGTAACTGTCCCTGAATGAAAAGCTTATAGGCAAAATATCAGGGGAGGCATGGCTGCAAACTAGAGATGAGAGGCTCAGAAGAGTGACATAGGCTGCATAACTACTGTGCTAAGCAAAGGCAGAACAGCTTCTTGATAGTTCTTAATTTTTTAAAAACATCTTTTTCTGATACAGAGAATATTCTTACTGCCCAATGCTTTATTAGACTTTGGTAGTGTTTCATATCCTACCATTGTTTTGTTTTTTTTTTTAAAGTGTTTCCAACCCTTCCATCCTAGGTTAAGAGTTGTGCAAACCCCAAAACAACCTCTCTGCATCTTTGGACTTCAGCCTTTTTTATTCTTCCTCAAATTACTGTTGCTGACAAAATTAATTTTTATTTCAGCTAAAGAGGTCAGACAAACCTAAAATGTGATTCTTGAATGATGTGAATTGGTGTGATTTGGTTAAGTTAGTGTGCTAATTTAAACTTACTTTCCCTAAAATTTTAGCTTTCATGGTGCAGAATATTCTTCCTGGTACCATCATTCTGTGATGACCAGCACAGCCTTCATTGTCATTCCAGTCAGTAATAAGAAGATGTTTGGATATCATTACTTCATTAGCCTCTGGTCTCCTATATTTAATTTCTGAGTGTTTATAGATGTCTTCAATTTGCAATCATGTCTCTTAGACAATTCACACTTTCAAATCAAATAGCACTTTACTGGTGGCAAAGTGATTTCATAACTTTTTTACTGATTTTGGGATATGAAATTTTGCTGCTATGATCATCTTATGTTACAGCCTATTAAATCTCCTTCTGATAAATTATTCTTATTTTTCAAATAAATTAATCCACAAAAAAACCTAATTTAAGTGTGCCTAAAATTGAAAACAAGAAAGCATGAAAGAGAGAATTGAAGAAAAAGCAATTATCCATTTAACTGTGCTGGTTTTATAGTTCATTTGTCATGAGTGCAGTCATGCTGCACTCTCTTGAAACATCTCAGATCAAACTTGTGCATTTTCAGAGATTTTTCTTGTAGTACAAATGAGCTGCACTTATATTCTTCCACTGTGAATAGCTGAAATGGTGTCCCAGAGAATCTGCACCATCCTCGGCATCCTCAGGGTATCCCTGTGGCAGGGACTGAGCCCACTCGTACAGGACAAACACAGTGAGACGTAGTGCTGTGCTGTGAATTAGGACTTGCAAGAGGTGGTTGAGTGTGTTCCTACTCACTCTTTGAGCCCCAAAGACCTCCTTTTTTGTAGGACATTTGACATAGAAGGTTTTGTCCATGGAAGAACCAAGGCTGTAGTTGCCAATCCAGCTTGCCCTGGCATCCCAAGATGTTGAAACCCGCTGGTTTCGTCGAGGTGGGACACGTTGGTGTGCAGTTTGGTGCCAGTGCACACAATGCTGACTACTGTATTCTTCCACCAGCAGTCTGCTTTTGCTGTATATTTTTTCCACTTCGTTGCTTCCTCTTTGCTCTGCTGCTTTTTTTTTTTTTTCCAGCATCTGTAGCTGCTCCTGCAGAAGTTACCAAGAGACACTCAAGCACAGGAAACCTCAGGACTGTGTAGTAATTTTTATTGTCTTATGTAACATACATAATTATACATGATGATTTAGATAAAAGTTTAATGACACCTTATTAAATGTATTTTCTGTGTGAATCTGAACCATACTATAATGCAAAATAAATAGGAAAGAATATATTATTTCCAGTATTTTAAAGGGGATTTCAAGGGAAACAGAAAGAAATCCAAGCCCACAGAAGGGTGCAATGCATCTCACTTAGCTTCTCTTATGGGCAGGGCAGGTACCTATGCTTAAGCTAGTCACCCTGGGCCCTCTTTTTAACAGTGATGAGTGAAAGATTTTTTGGATCAGGATTCCTCTTTACTGTTTTAGAGGTCTCTTCATCAGCTATAAAGGAATCCCAAGGTGACTGCTTAAATACAGGCACCTGTAGTTTCAGATGACCTTCCACCCTGAATTTCTCAAGCCAGATGTAAGCATTACTGACAAAAATCTGGCTGGAAAGATAGGGCTGCCATTTCATTCTCTTGCCCAGACCAGTTTCTTATTATTAGGCAATGCATTTATTTAAGGCTTTTTTTCAGTCACAAACACTCTGTCAGAGGACTGTCTTCTATGTCTCATGAGTGGGAGACATAAATTGCTGCACTGGAATGAACATCAGGGTTTTTATGTTCCTTTCTGTGGCTTTTTTATTTTAAATTCTTGCTCACTAACTTAGTCAGTTAGCTAATGTCATTGTACATGAAGGCCAAGGAAATACTTTTTTAAAATGCAGCTTACAAAATTATTCTCCCTCTTACCTTCTTTTTGCACCTTAAATATTCACATATCTTCATTGCACATTCAGTTAGACAACAATAAGTTTCCCAAAGAAAAGCTTAAAAATTACATGCTGCCAAACTAATTATTTGTCCAAGTACAGGAACAAGATGGACAAGCCAAGTAATCATCCTAGAACACACTTGTCTCAAAGAGGCCTCTGTGTTTACAGGGACTGCATCTTCCACAGGTAATTTGGAAATGTTTCCTACTGTGTGTGTCAATAGAAACGAAAATGTGGTTTCTAATTGACTGTCCACAGATAAGAGACTTAAAATACTGACAAGCACTGTAAATGCCATCTGCTTGGGCTGTACCCTGTCTATAGTGATAATACACTTCTTGCAGAAAGTTTTGCAATCTTAAACATTAATCCAGAATCACTGGAGCTCCCTTTGAAGAACTGATTTGTTTTGTTTTCGTTTTTTTTTTTTGTCTCCCCAAAATGTGTTATTGTGTCAAAATTTTTTTCTATTTAAATAATACTGGAGATAACACAGAATTAACAAGAAAATGGACACATATCTCCATGTGAGCAGAATAGGAATTCAATTCGCTAACCAGCCTGACCACAGTGTTCTGCAAGGTCTTAGGAAGTAACTCATTTTTTTCCAAAGTAGTTCACATTTTCTTCCTGCAAATCTCAGCTGTGGAAAATCTGCATGAAAGATCCATAATATTATATTGCTCTGCACCTGGAATCCAGACGACTCTTCTACACTAATTTATCTTGATACACAAGGCTGGGCCTGTAGCTTGGTACACAGAGTGATGGGCCAAACTTTGTCTCTGTAGCCTTCTTAAGTATTCCTGACTCACCCTATTCTTATAAAACGATATCATTTATAAAGCCAAAAAACTTATTGCATTCATCTTCCCTCCCTTCCAAGCACTGCAAAGCCCTGATGAACTCAATTCTCTTTTCTGTGGTGATTTTGCTGTGTCTTTTGTGATTATGTGCTCATTCCACATGTTTATGGCATTCTGATTCCAGGTTCGGGCAGCTTTCGCTCTGCAGAGTAGCACACTTGGGTATAACTGTACAGACTATTACATTCACATAAGCAGGTCGTACTGATTCTGTAGATCTTACCATCTAAACAGAATATAGGAATGATAAAAAAAAAAAAAAGGAGTAAAGAGATTAAGTGACAGGTCATACAGTGGCAATGGTACCAGAATGGGAAACAACTACCAGAAGCTGTGGTTCCTGCTCTGCTCCACTGGCTGCAGCTGTTTCCCCCTGCTTTAATTCCTTAAATATCAGATATTCATCTATTATCTCTAGTTGTGTCACTTTTATGCACAGAAAGTGTGTCACAGGTGCAGGGGAGGATGTTTAACTTGAAGCTGGGGCAAGAATAACACTGTGTTTAGGTCAGTATAGCTCAACTTTTGTTGCTGAAAGCTAATTCATTTTTTAAAAAGATTTTGCAGGTTTGAAATAGGTTTGACTCTTAATAGTAATCCAAAAGAGATTTGAGTTACAATGTGAAGTGTTCTATGAAATGGACAGGTATAGGAGCAGCATTATTGCTTGCTGTGTCTGGAGCTGTCAAAGGACCCTGCTGCTGCCGACCCCTGGCTCTGTCTGCCATGTTCAGGTCCCTCAGAACTGCACTCAGTCAGTGAGGGCATGTGCTCTTCTGGGATCACCCTCAACCCTTGGCTTCCCTTCCCTTCAGCAGCAGCTGGCTCTCTCTTTGCCCTGATGCCTCAATACCATTTTTTCTCATCTCTTTCCATTGTATCATACTGTTAAAATAAAGCATTTTTTTAAAAAAAAATGCAAGTGTAGTGTGAAATTACTAAAATATACTGGAAAATAATGGATTTGCTAAAGCAGAGTGGGTTTGCATTATGTTATTCTTGATTTTTTTAACTTAAAATTTCTTCTGTGGTAGAAAACTTTAAATTTTATTTAAGACATGTATTGTTTTTTTCAAGATTTTTCCAACCAGATAGCCTGTAGTGTAACCAGGGAAGCCAGTATCAGCACAGTTATTGAAGATGGAGGTGTTGACTATGGAGTCAGTATCTTCCAGATGAGTATCTCTCATATCTTTTTCTGGAGGACACTTCTGGTAGCTTGCCTGTTACAGATGTTGCTTGTTTCTTCAAGCATGGCTTAGAGACAGCTCAATGAGGAAGACTGACCCACAAGGATGCTTCACTCCAAGTCATATTCTGTTGCAGTGTCGTGGCACAGAGGGTTCAGTCAGTGGCAATGGGTGGAGAGTTGTATGTGGACCTGAAAAGACCATACATGGTATCCATGAACCACTTTTGTCTGAGAGGTATTTAGCACAGGCTCTAAATAGTCAAGGCAAAAGGAATCTGTAGTTATTCTAACAGAGAAACAGCTCTTAAGTGTGAAAATTCAGCACTGAACAGACAGAACAATGCTTTGTGTGTTGTAAAGGCATTGCCCTAGTGCTGTGAATGTTTATTTTGGTGTGAAAAAGGATAAATTTCTATAATATTTGAGAAAACAACTCAACCCATGGGCAAAAATAGTCTATGGAAGGGGGAAGGGAGTTGGAAGTTGCACAACAAATGGATTTGACTGGGAAATGTTTCATTTTTCTAAAGAAAAGCTTTAGCTTCAAAGACATGAGAAGATTAATCTTTATTGTCAGTTTTCTTTGAAATGTTTTAGCTTTTCATTAAAGCAAAGAATTCTTTTGTCAGAATAGTGATTCCATTTTTGAAGGCATTTTCTTTTGGGGAGATTGATAAGAACTTTTTGACTGGCTTTATAAGAGTTACTCTGTTCTTTAATGAAAAGAAGCCTCTGGTGAACATAAAGGAAATCTAATCTGTAAAAAAAAAAGCACTTGTAAATAAAACCCAAAAGTTAGTTCAAGAGGTTTTTGTGAACCTGTCCTATTTTCACAGATGTGGAGGAGTTACTATGAGAAGCAAAAAATTGCTTGACACACAAACAGGAGGCCAGTGTTTATGCTTACCTGTCATATTTTATCCTTTCAGTCAGCAAACACCCACCTTTCCCATTGTAGGAGGGAAAACCTGAGATTTAGAATGATTTACAACATGATTGTGACAGCCTTATGCTTTTCAAGAACCCTGTTGAACACAAAGGGAATACTAGGAATTGGGACTGTCTACAGGTCTCTTATCTAAAGTAGCAAGGAACAAACCCAATGAACCCTGAGTTTTCTGCCTTGAGATCTCATGCTCTGCTTCCTGTGAAGCCTGAGCAACATTTTCAGAGAAAACAATTCAGTGCAGGATGGTCCTGTATTATTTATGAATGTACTCACTTTATAAAAGGATGAAGCCCAAATGATGAGCATTCTTTAGGTTTGTCCTGAAAGTTCCCTTTCCATAAAAAAAAAACCCCAAACCTCAAATAAATTAAAAACACGTAAAGCAAAACCAATAAGCAACTCTAGGGAAAGTTTTATAGGTCTATTACTGTGCATGCTTCAAGGCCTTAAAGAGAACAAGGCCTTGTTAGTGTACATAGAACAGCTATAGAAAACATGCCCACTTGTGCCTTATTGCGGAATTAAATGCTCTATAAATTATTGATGTACCGTGATGGCACAGAGGAGAATATAAAAAAAGAGTATTATGGGAAAACATCAATTCAAACCAGCTGCCTACTTCTACAGATTAGCTGATGTTTTCACCACCTGAAAGGAAGCTAAATGATGTATGAACTAGAGAAGGAGAAGACAGCCAAAAGCAATAGAATTAGTATTTTGTTGCTGTGTTTTTTAAAGCATAATTTTGCCATGGATATTGCTGCTTGGAGGAAAAGTTTATTCTTGAAACTCAGTCTCAATGAGAGGATATTTTACAGTTGAAGATGGTATTTTTCAATTAAGGTTCTACAAGCAGTAATAAAGATTAATGGGATACACCTATTTAAACCTTTAATGAGTCTCATCAACTCAGTGTAAATGAGTGTAAAAGCATTATGTTAATTTAGGGTTTGGAAGAGATGTGCCTGTCCATAGTAGATTCAGAACTACGGAGCTGTTACAATGACTGGTCCAAGATGACTCAGAAAGTCAGAACTGATCTGCCCAAGAAAAGTAGAGACACTCCCTTTGAGTCATTAAAACAAACAAAAATATACTTCTGGTATATACACCTATGACTGCCTTATCTACAGAAGCTGAAAATGGTGGTGGAGAAACCATTGGTTTCTACAACTTCATTGTTACAGTTGAAAGGATTTTGATTTATTATGCTGATGTTTAATTCAAATTCTGGGCTTTCTGGCAATGGGACTTGCACCCACTTTGAGTTCTTATTGGCAAGTCAAGTCTGAACCAGTGTATGCCAAGAGGGAACTCAGCACAGAGGTCACCTCGACACCAGCTCAGATGCAGGACTTCAAGTTGCACATTAGACATGGTTGGAACCAAAACCTGGAGTTTTCTTCCTTAGAAAACCTCATTCTAAGAAAAGTCTCAGGTGTCATGGTCTTCACCTAAATTTGATTTCTTTCTGTCCTTCTGCTGGAAATTATTTGACTTCTGAGAAATACAGAAATGGGCAGGAAAAAACAGTTATGGGCATTTGCACTCAGATCACAGAATCACAGAATCACAGAATATTAGGGATTGGAAGGGACCTCAAAAGATCATCTAGTCCAATCCCCCTGCTGGAGCAGGAACACCTAGATGAGTTCGCACAGGAAGGCGTCCAGGCGGGTCTTGAATGTCTCCAGAGAAGGAGACTCCACAACCTCCCTGGGCAGCCTGTTCCAGTGCTCTGTCACCCTTACTGTAAAGAAGTTCTTTCTCAAATTTAAGCGGAACCTCCTGTGTTCCAGCTTACACCCATTGCCCCTTGTCCTATCATCGGTCATTACTGTGAAGAGCCTGGCCCCATCCTCCTCACACTCACCATTCAAATATTTATAAACATTAATCAGGTCCCCCCTCAGTCTCCTCTTCTCCAAGCTAAAGAGCCCCAGCTCCCTCAGCCTTTCCTCATAAGGGAGATGTTCCACTCCCTTAATCATTTTGGTGGCTCTTCGCTGGACTCTCTCAAGCAGTTCCCTGTCCTTCTGGAACTGTGGGGCCTAGAACTGGACACAATATTCCAGATGTGGCCTCATCAGGGCAGAGTAAAGGGGAAGAAGAACCTCTCTTGACCTACTGACTACACCCCTTCTAATGCACCCCAGGATGCCATTGGCCCTCCTGGCCACAAGGGCACAGTGCTGGCTCATGGTCATCCTGCTGTCCACCAGGACTCCCAGATCCCTTTCCCCTTCACTGCTCTCTAGGAGATCATTTCCTAACCTATACTGGAACCTGGGGTTGTTCCTGCCCAGGTGCAACACCCTACACTTGCCCTTATTATATTTCATCAAGTTTTTCCCTGCCCAGCTCTCCAGCCTGTCCAGGTCTCTCTGGATGGCAGCACAGCCTTCTGGAGTGTCAGCCACTCCTCCCAGCTTGGTATCATCAGCAAACTTGCTGACAGTGCATTCAATTCCCTCATCCAGGTCATTTATGAATATATTGAATAATACTGGTCCTAGTACTGACCCCTGAGGGACTCCACTAGACACAGGTCTCCAACTAGACTCCACCCCATTGACCACTACTCTCTGGCTTCTTCCCACCAGCCAGTTAATAGTCCATCTCACTACCTGCTCATCTAATCCACACTTCCTCAATTTATCAGCGAGGATGCTGTGGGAGACCGTGTCAAATGCTTTGCTGAAATCAAGATAGACCACATCCACTGCTCTACCATCATCCAGCCACCTGGTCGTGTTTTCATAAAAGTCTAGAAGGTTGGTCAAGCACGACTTCCCCTTGGTGAAGCCGTGCTGACTGCCCCTAATGACCCTCTTATCCTTGATATGCCTAGAGATGGCACCAAGGATGAGTCGTTCCATCACCTTTCCAGGTATGGAGGTGAGGCTGACCGGTCTGTAGTTACCTGGGTCCTCCTTCTTGCCCTTTTTGAAGATTGGAGTGACATTTGCCTTCCTCCAGTCCTCAGGCACCTCTCCCGTTCCCCACGACTTCGCAAAGATGATGGAGAGCGGTCTAGCAATGACCTCAGCCAGCTCCCTCAACACTCGTGGGTGCATCCCATCTGGACCCATAGATTTATGGATGTCCAGATTGCTTAATTGGTCCCTGACCCAATCCTCATCAACTGAGGCAATCTTCTCCATTGTCCTGTCTCCATCTGGGGTCTCCAGGGTACAGAGCTCCTCAAGACAGCTTCCGGCAGAGTAGACAGAGGCAAAGAAGGCATTCAATAGCTCTGCCTTCTCTGTATCCTCTGTCACCAGGGTACCCCCCTCATTTATCAGTGGGCCTACATTGCCTCTGACGTTGGCTTTATCTGCCATGTATTTGAAGAAGCTCTTCCTGTTGTCCTTGACCCCTCTGGCAAGGTCTAATTCTAAGGAGGCCTTGGCTTTCCTAGTTGCCTCCCTACATCCTCTGACAATATCCTTATATTCCTCCCAAGTAGCCAGCCCCTCCTTCCACGATTTGTAAACTCTCCTCTTCCACTTAAGTTTGGCCAGCAGTTCCCTGCTTAACCAAGCAGGTCTCCTGGCTCCCTTCCCTGACTTCCTACATATTGGAATGCTTTGATCCTGAGCCCAGAAGAAGCTGTCCCTGAATGTTAACCAGCTGTCTTGGGCCCCTTTACCTTCAAGTAATCTGTCCCATGGAATTTCCCCTAACAATTGCTTGAAGAGGCCAAAGTTGGCCCTCCTGAAGTCCAGGGTAGCAATCTTACTTGTAATTCTGCTTATGCCACATGAGATTCAGAACTTCACCATCTCATGATCACTGCAGCCCAGGCAGTCCTCAACCTTCACATCCTCAACCAGACCCTCCTTGTTAGTGAGGATCAGATCCAGCGTCACTCCCCTCCTGGTTGGTTCATCCACCATTTGCATCAGGAAGTTGTCATCGATGCACTGGAGGAACCTCCTGGATTGGGGGTGGCTGGCCGAGTGGTCTCTCCAGCAAATATCTGGGTAGTTAAAATCCCCCACAACAACCAGGGCCTGGGATTGTGAGGCTGCTGTCAGCTGCCTGTAGAAGGCCTCATCAATTTCTTCACCCTGATCTGGTGGCCTGTACTAGACACCCACGACAGTATCAACCCTACCAGCCTGCCCCTTGATTTTTACCCACAGGCTCTCAACTAGCTCCTCATCTGCCACTGGATAGATCTGAATGCACTGCAGTTGCTCTCTCACGTAAAGAGCAACTCCACCACCTCGCCTCTCTGGCCTGTCTTTCCTGAGAAGGACATAGCCATCCATGACCACATTCCAGTCATGTGAGCTATCCCACCATGTCTCTGTAATTGCTACCAGATCATAATCCCCTGACCGAACACGGGTTTCTAACTCCTCCTGCTTGTTCCCCATTCTGCGTGCATTGGTGTACAGGCATTGCAGGGGGCGAGCCGAGTTCACCAGTTTCAGCCTAGGGGGGTGGGAGGCCTCCCTGCCTTCATCAATTTCAGACTGCTGCCCCACTGGCACAAGCCCAGCTGTGACCCCTTCCCCCTTCCAATCTAGTTTAAAGCTCTCCAAATGAGCGCTGCTAATTCCTGCCCCAGCCTCTTTTTGCCCCTGCGAGATAAACCTTCCTCACACATTACTGTCTGTACTGGTGTCCTATGAACCCAGCCATTATCAAAGAACCCAAAGCCCTGCCTATAGCACCAGTCCTGTAGCCAGTTGTTTATGGCCTGAACTCTGCCATTGCAACCCACATCAGCACCCGAAAGCGGAAGGACAGAAGAGAAAATTACTTGCGCCCCAGACCCTTTCAGTAGTCGTCCCAAAGTCTTGAAATCCTTCTTCATTGCCCTCAGACTACGGAATGCGGCTTCCTCTCCTCCTGTCTGGAAGATCAGAAGATAACTGTCACCATAAGGAATTTACTAACACATCTCTTGCTGCCCTCCACAGAGTACAATCAGAATTGTCCATTTGTTATCCATGGACTCTGACATTAATAATCAAGAGATTCAGATCACAATATGATTTTTTTTTTTGTAAGGAAGCAAAAATGAAATACTTATTATCAGATTGCTTTTAGCCAAAATGTCCTTTTAATGGCTAAATATATCAATAGGGTCAATGTTTCTGAAGCATTAACTTTTGAATTTTGCATTTATTTATTGTAATTCTAACTCCCCCTGGCCCTTCATTTTTTTACAGTCTGTGATTTGGAAGAAAGGTGGGGCTATTTCATGTTCTTCAGGGTGGTTGGCAATATGATCACCACAGAGTGCCAGATGTCAAAAACCCAAGCACAAGAGGGAAGAAGTGAGTAATTCAGTGGTGTTTCTCCTTATTCAGCATATTCCACATCCCCTGGGGTTGCAGCAGTGCTGAGCAGCCAGAGGGTTTCATAAATCAGTGGCTCATTCAACTGGAGCATAAAGAAGATAAGCAGAGATGAAATTGAGATAATAATGGCTTTTCCACATGCATGGCACTAGGAAAATTAATTACCCTGGAGAGATTGTCAAGGATGATAAGGGTGCAAAGGCACCAAGGTCACAGGTGTGAAAGGGCAGGCAGTGGAGGTAACACCCTGACTGGAGTATGATCTTGCAGAGGGCAGAACTGAAGGAGGGCAGAGCCTCAGCTGCTGGATTTGTCAGGCTGCAGGCAACAAGCCTGGCTCTCTGGCAGCATGACTAAGGTGACTTTTCAGCAACACTCATGATTCACTAATAATTTGGTAATGAAGCTGTCTGTCATGAGAAAGTGTTGTTTCAGTATTTGACAATGCAGAATTGATTTCCACCACCAAATTCTTGGGAAAAACTGTGACAGAAAACTCCCCTGTCCTGTGACTTTTGCCTCCCACATGCCAGGTGGTGATGAGATTTTTTTTTTTACATTCAAAGTAGGATGATGCAGATTTGGTGCTCTCGTATTCATTCACCTTTTGGTTAGCATTTTGGTAAAAATAATATCAGCTTTTCACCAGCATTGACTTTGCTTTGTGCTGTCTTTTTATAGTGTCTTTGTGCTGTCCTTTTTACAGTGTAATACATGTGACAAAAGTTTTCAAATTTAGTAAAAGTCCTGCATGAAGAAATAAGCCAGATATTTCTCAGGTTCTGTCCTAAAGAAGGAAGGAAGAACTTTTCTTCAGCCTGTATTATGGAGACTTTTTTGGCTTTTTTATCTTCAAGTTAGTTACTTTCCATAGAGCTTTCAAATGAGAACACAGAGGGGCTGAATCTTTGTCACTTTTCAAAATATCTTCATTTAGACTGGAAACCTTTGGAAGGAGGCACATATTTTCCTCTGTGCTGTTTACACAGTGTAGTCCAATGTGGAGAACATGCCCTGGCCAGTATAACTCCAATCTGTGCTTACACTCCTTATTATCATAGTAGAGATACCAACTCAGCCAATGAGTCCCACTGACCACTCCTGCAGGTGCATACATCCAGGAACACATTTTCTGTGGTGGTGATATGAAATTCCTGTTTCCATGTGCTTAGTGTTTTATAACTTTTTCTTGTGGGAAAAAAAAAAAGAAGAAAAAACACAACAAATCCACATCAAAATACAGGAGCATTAAAAATTTCAAAACTGAGGTAATTCTAAAATCACATCTATCCAGTACATGTCAATAATACTACAACAATTTAATCTTTTCAAATGGAACCACTTAACATGTGTCACTGTACTGCAGCAGAAAAAAAAGAAAAAAGATTATATATTAGCTGAGGCTTACATACATAACATTTCTGACATGGGGAACTTACCTTAATACATTTCCTATCAAATTCAATTTGTGTTTGATTAGTAGATAACTTGGTTATAATCAGTTTAGTAACATGCTATCCCCTCTGTCATGTGGCAAATAATTTTGGGCAATTAGTCACTTGAATTATGTTATACTAAATTAAATTTCTGTATTGTAATTTATACTAAATAACCATAAAATGTTACTGGTTTACATTCTGCCAGGTTCAGATACATCTTAACAATAGCAAATATGATTTTGTGCTTTTGCATCTGTCCCTCGGGGATGTTTTTCTGGTGTCTTAAGGAAAATCAAGCTCAAATCAGATAAGAAACAGACAGGACCGCTTTATTTTACATGGGGGATCTCTTGTATCTCTTCTGCCCAATGCAGCTTGAAGCTAGAGGAGGTGAATTTCCCCTGAGGTAAACAGAAGTTATCCAGGAGGGCAAATATGATAATGGGATGCTTCATCCTAAGTTCCCAACTAGAGAAGTCTGACCTAAATAACTAACTGCTAATTAAGATCTTTACATGCTAATCAGTGATGTTTCTTTCCCTGAACAGAGTATAAATTATTGAATGCTCATTTTTTCTGACCTTACCCAGAGAGAAAGCCTTTGGTAATAGGCTGTAATAAACCTATTAAGTCTCTTCACAGGATGATCTGTGGCATGATTTTGAAGCCATTAATTTAGCTGTCCTATCTTTTGAAAGCATAATATAAATCTAGACAGGAAAAAAAAATACAGTAGGGATTGACTGGTAGAAGCAAGCTGGAGAAATAACAGCCTGAAGATGAGACAGTAAGAAGGCTTTGTCTTCCTGCAGAGTGAGAGGAGAGGATGACTCTGGTGTGAAGCTAATACAAGAGAAGAAAGTAAGGGTGCAAGGCAAGACTCTGGGTAAAAGAGGGAGAAGGTTGTCCAAGGCATATAGAAAATGTCCATCAGAGAGTCTGAGCCTGGCTGCTGAGGTGCCCAGCAGCCTCACAGACCACTGCACCCAAACACACCACCAAGAGGTGATGGCGTTGTGTGGAGCTGAAGTTGGGTGATTGTCAGCATCCGTGTACCTGCCGACGGGGAGAGACAGAAGTCTTCACTTTGGTTTCATTGTCTGTTTGTTTCCTCCTTTCTATTTTTAATTTTAGGGTACTGCTCTTTTCCTGATCCACACACAGCACCACAAATCAATATGGGCTAACCACTGTACAGCTTCGGAGGAGTTACTGTGGATTTAATGACCTTCAGGTGAGAGTCAGCCACAAAGAGCAGATTAAGTAGTTCTGGAATGTCAACTCTGCAAGAGATTTTTCTAGGAGAAGCTTGAGTAGATGAGAACACAAGTTTAGGTGAAGGCTCCTGAGTATAAAGTCTGAAGATGAATAACTGTTAAAACTCAGAACACAGCAAATGATTTGTTATAGTGAGAGTGTATTTTGACTGTGTGCTGATTTTTGCCTTTAGCTGCCTAACGGGATTTTCTTGGTAAGATAAAAATTAAGTGAAATAACTCACTCCTAATGAGCTACATGTAATTGCAGAAATAAGTGGATTACAATGAGATTGCTTCTTATGGGAGAAGTACAGAATTCCCATTTAGACCTTCTTGACAGATTAGAAGACTAAAAGAAATCCAAAATAGCCTTCAGGTGCCTAAACTTTCACTGACTTCACTAGAAGTATGCATGGGAGAGCAGAAATTAGATTACAAACACTTAGTCCCTGACTTAATAGTTTAAAGGAATTACTTCACTTCTTGTTTTGAGGTGATTTCATATGGACTTTTCTATTATTCTATTCACCACAATGTCAGAAGCAGCTTCTAAGTAAGAATATGCTTATTAAAATAAAGAGGCAAAAGCAGATTAAGGCTGGGAACTTTGTTGTAAAGCAGTGCTGTGACAAACCATGGTTTCTTGTGGCAGAGCAAGCCTTGTGCCCTGGATACTTCATGTGATCTGGATATGGTCCACAGCCCTGGTGTTTCTGGGATGCTTTGGCTTCCCCAGCCAGTCACTCCTGACCACCAGATGCATTTAGCCCCTTGTTTGCCATGGCCACTTCCTCACTTGCTGCCGGGGTGGATGCTCGGGAAATGCCTGCTGTTGTCAGAATAACTAACCTTTGGGAGACCCATGGTGACAAAAACAAGGAGGCATGATGGTTGGGGCTAGATGAATTGTCTTGGTGGGCTCAGGTTCTTCCCAGGGTGTAGGGGGATGTGGGCTCAGGTGGTTCCCAGAGTGTAGCAGGATGCTCTTTTTTAAAGCATACATACAGGGCAACAGAGTTCAGGGTGAAGAAGTGAGTAATCACATGATGATATATCCTCATATATACAGGTTTTGTTGTGCTGGTGAGCCATAGGAAATTTGACAACCAACTCAGATAGCCAGAAACAAAATGTATTTGTAAAAACATATGATTTTGACAAAAAATGATTTTTTTTTTTCCCAGTTCCTGAAAACCCACCGTGCACCTTGGGGGATGCTTCACATGCCCAATCGCTATCCTTTGCCAATAAAGAAGTTATTAAGAAGGAAAGAGCAGCCAAGACATTTGGGTTGGTTTAAAAAAAAAATCTAATCACAGACTGAGGACAAACCTTTTAAATGTTACTGAAGGAAGAAAAGATTGCAAGCATTAACCTGTTGGAAACTTGGAGATAAATGTCATGGTGGGTGTGTGGCATTCGTCTGCAATGGGATCCAGGTGGCTGTAGCCTCAGCTGGAACTGGGACACTAGAGAGCCATGAAGTTTCAACATGACTGTGTGCTTTAGGATAATCCCTAGCATCATGTGCAAGGCTGCAGCCTTCTTCAGTCCAGAGTAAACCAACAGCTGGGGATAAGTCCATACTAAAGGAGAAAGAGGTATATAATTCTTGCTTGTCCTGTGGTGACTGTGGTTATAAGAAGATTTTAATGGGTTAGGACCTCTGTATAATTGTTGAATAAGCAAAGAACAAAATAATTATCTCTGCCCAAAGGAGTGCACAGCTTTAGCCTGCACACTTTAAGTTCTATATTTATTTTGAGGTGGATGTTTTAAAACATTACCCTGCATAGGTGTTTCAGATATGTCTCTTATTTTTTCTGATTAAGTGAATAATCTGTTGCAAATCTCATAAATTATTTTGTCTTGTTAGATTTCCTACATCCTTCGGCTTTCCTTTCTGTACACATACATCAAGAAAGATAGTGATGTATGTCTGCAATTTGGGCTAGAATTAGCTTGTATGATATGCTGTAGAAATATGCTTTAGATGGATTAATTCGGGGTTTCTGCATATGTGGTATTTACTCCCCATGCTGCCATAAGCATTGAGGTATGAAAAACAGAGAACATGGTAATTTTTAAGAGAGTTTGCACTGAAAATACAATTTTTATTTTGATCACTGTCCTGCTCCAGATAGAAACTGCATTAAAACTCTTGTTTCCTGAAATGCAGCTAGTTTTATAGTTAAAATAATCAGGAAAAGAGCATTGGAATAAATGCATATGTATAATCAGGAGGAATAGATAAGAGTAGGAAAAATATGCTGCTGCTGTACTGCTGTCAGGACATACCTTTGGAACTTCAAAGCTAGTTATTACTGCATTTTACATTTTGTTGGAATGAGATAATTTTGAAATGCTGATAATTCTCAGAGAGTAAAACTGAGGAGGATTCCAGCATTAATAAAGCAAGTAGTAATCTTCCCTTTGCTCTGATGCATTTGCAAAGCTTATTTACCTTTGCAGAACAGAGCCCTGGAAATAACGCTGTATCTGACATCGGTCCATTTTCTCTGACCGTTTTCAGAGTGACCACCTCTCCAGAGAGTGCAGTGGGGGGAATAAAGGATAGGGAGTGTGTAGGACATTGGGAATTTCAGAAGAAACATATATAAAAAGAAGAATTTATTGCTAGTATGGTTGAAATGTTAACAGTCTAAACCAAGAATCAATAATAGCCCAGATCTAATTATTACTGAAAAAAGACAAAATATTTCAATACAGAAAAAGCTTCAATTATAATATAATAGTCATTGGAATACAATTTAAATTATTATTTTCACCCTGTTTAGTTTCTAGACCTTTTCTGCCTCACTCTTTCCCTGCTCCTCTGGGTCCTAAGGCTGATGGTTTCATTTTGGTGGCGGTGGTAAAGGAGGGGGGTTATGGTCAGTTGTCAGCATCCAGATTCGTTTGCTGGGAGGAATAGGCTGTTCATCATGGTGGTTTCCTCTCCCTCATTTCAGGACCCAAGTGGATTTATGTTTATGTGTTTGCTAATACACTTTTACACCTTACTCTTTCTTCATTGCTCTACAACTCCACATAACATCTGAATTTACTATAAACAGTGCATTCTACATGCGTTAGAAATACCTATTCTTTGTTCTCTTTGTCACCCTTGAAGCCAGCTTGGTCTAGATCCATCTTGTCCAGCTTGCCCAGCCTGTACAGGTCGAGAAAAGCTCAGATGGAACAAGTCTGACCAACCTTCTCCTGAGGCCTTAAGATCTTGGTACAAAGCCCATGGCTTCTTAGTGGCAATGACAATACCATACTGCAGGTTTGCATGGTAATAACCTGCCCATTTTCTGCAATCTGTTCCCCTCATGCAACATCCAGTCACTGAATTAGGGATGTTTGAAGGTACATCCTGCTCACCCTTTTAGTATCCACTTATGGGCCTGTTATGAATTTTCTATATAAAGAAACCTTAATATTTTATATAATTCCAGAGAAGAAGAAGAAATTAGAATTTTTCATAAACAAGTAGACTTAAACCTGCTTTTCTTTTTCTTCTTCAGATGTCCCAAATTAACTGTGTGCTCCGTCTGTTAAGTGGTGGGTTAAAGGAGCAAGTGTGTAAAAAGATAGAAAGTTAATTCACTATTTTTTTCTTGTATTGAAAACTGTCTGAGAAAGAGCCATTCTTAAATGTCTGTAAGAGACCAAGCAAATGAAGGTGCTCATTAATCATAGAACAGTTTGAATTGGAAGGGACCTCAAAGACCATCCAGTTCCAACCCCCCTGCCATGAGCAGGGACACCTTCCACTAGACCAGGTTGCTCAAAGCCTCATCCAGCCTGGCCTTGAACACTTCCAGGGAGGGGGCAGCCACAGCTTCTCTGGGCAACCTGTTCCAGTGTCTGACCACCCTCACAGGAAAGAATTTCTTCCTCATATCTGATCTAAATCTACCCTCTTCCAGTTTAAAGCCATTTTCCCTTGCCCTGTCCCTCCCTGCCCCTGTAAAAAGTCCCTCCCCAGCCTTCCTGTAGCCCCTTCAGGTACTGGAAGGCCACTAAAAGGTCTCCCTGGAGCCTTCTCTTCTCCAGGCTGGACAGCTCCAACTGTCTCTGCCTGTCCTCACAGGAGAGGTGCTCCAGCCCTCTGATCATCCTGGTGGCCTCCTCTGGACTCACTCCAGTACTCACTACATCTCCCTTAAGGCTGTAGTTCAATAAGTCTGTCAACCAGGCTAGACATTGAGAATGAAAGCAGGGAGTCTCCTTCTCGTGCAGTCTCAGCTGGGACCAAGGAGGAAAAGAAGGAAGGAAAACAAAGGGAAAGAAACATGTGAGCTGTGGGCTGGGACAAAAATGAGGGTGAAGGAGGAAAGTGGGATGAGAGCCTGCACAGCAGAGTGCATGGAGATAGAGCAGGGAAAGGAAGATGCCAGATTAGATCAGATATTGTGAATGTCCAGGTCAGAAGACCTATCTGGGCAGGGAAAGAGACACTTTATCTTGCAATCCTTGGTCTTATCCACTACAGAACTTTCAAGTCCTACAAGAAACAGCCTCCCACCATACAGCTTGTTTTCAGCCCCAGAGCATTGCTCCTTGAGTCTGGTAGAAGACTTAGTGTAAGATAAATGAGAATTAACCTTGCATGGGCAACCTGATTTATTTTTTTAACTCTTCCTTAACTTTTGATCACTTGATTTTTAAAATAAATCATGGTCCTTTATTTAACATTGTACTTTAAATATAGAGTATAGAGCAAATCAAACAGCACATTTTGACAGAATTAAAGTATAAAACAAATTTTTTCCCCTCAATTTTTTTTTCATTGTAAAGTCGTCAAGTTCTAGTTTCCACAGATATTTAAGGAGCTAATTGATGCAAGCAATTAAGGTAAGATCAGCACCATTAACATGTCTTGATGCTAATGACTTAATAGTTATTTTGTTCTAATTAATTAACAAATTTGCATTGCTTTTAAGAAAACTATCAGAATGTGTTTTGCTTCATAGCATCAGGTAACACATTTGTGTTTTAAGGTTATTAGGGTCAGATAATTCAAAAGCATGGGAGGGAACATGAATAAAGCAAGGAGTTAAAATCACTCAGGGACTGACACACAAGAACAGATACTTTAATGGTATGCAAGTTATGAAAGAAATTAAACAATTATCTTTGTTTTGTCTACAGTGAAGAAAAATATCAGGCCTGATTGTGCTGTCTTTGCTAGCTTGGTACTCTGTGGGTAATCACAGCTGAACTTCAGGGATTTAATGCCAGTTTCAGAAGGAAATGTGTTTCTGGAATGAGGTGAAGAAGGACTAAAAGGGGTAAACTGGCAAAAATTCATACTTCTGGTGCTCTGAGAATAAGAAATTAATTCTCTAATTAATAGTATACGGTAATCCCAATGTATATAGCTAATCCATTCATCAAGCAGGATAAAAATCTAAGAATAATGAGTAAGACTCAGGTGATGATTGAGAGCTCTTATCCTTTGTTTTTTTGAGCTATCCCAGTGAATACTGACAAACATCAGTGAGAGGTTGAACTGCTAGAATCAGGAAACATTTATATTGTAAGATTGTGTCACCAGATATTTTGACCATGTGCTAAATATGAAAGCTCCTGTGTTCTCATACATTAGCCAGTGAGTATGCTGCAGTTTTGGTAGCAATATCCTGTTACTCATACATCTAAACTCTTTCAAGACATGGTAATGATCCAGCGTGCTGTCAGTCAGGTGGAAACCACTGTGCCATTTCAAGTGTCTACCTCCTTGCAACCAGCCAATTAATTGCAGCAGGAAACCACAATGTGCCCCACATAAATCATCAGGAGGCATCAAGAGTAATTGGGAATTTCACCCTGTTATTTCAATTAGCACACTTAATTCTGAATGCTGGCTGGACAGCATGGTGGGATAGCAGCAAACACAGCATTTGCAAAGATCTGCTTTAGACTAGATTGCATGGATGAAATGGAATTGCTTACTCTCTGGGTAATTATTCTATCACTGATTATGGCATTCAGTGAAATATGACAGTATTTTTGGGTCACACCTCAGCTCAGGCAGGGTGTCTCTTTAGGGAAGACAGAAGTAACAGCCATTACCATGAAGTGTGTTCCTCAGTTCTGCTTGCTGATACAATCCCTACAAATGATTCTGTTGGAGCCACTGGAACAACTTCTACTGGTGTAACTGGTGAAGGACTAGTCCATGGAAGGAAATGGAGCCATGGTCTTGCATTGTTTCCAAACTTTTGAGAAGCTAGCACCCAAAGCCCATGCCTTCTTTTGTGGCACAGAAGAATACTTCCCAGTTTTGAGGCTTTGGATTGTAACTAGTTAGTAAAAATCTGACTCCTGATTATTTTTGAATGTTAACTGTTCCTTAATGGTAAGTTATTAAGGAATATTTTCATAAACAGCCAGTGGCCCAGCTCACATCCTCAGAATCAATGCGGGTCTTCACATTTAACCACGATGAACTTTTACCATATAATTTGAAAATGAAGCATGAAACCATGGAAAAAGCTTAGAAAAAGTGGTCAAACATTTTTCCCCAATAATGGGATTTAGCAGTTAGGCAGGAAAATAATAAAGATTTTATATCTTTCATTTATAGCACTAGAGCATACACAACAGCTTTTTAGTTGAAAAAGTATCAACACAAATGTTAGATATTAGCATCTCCCTAGAGAGTTATTTTCACTTCTTGCAGTTTTCTTCCACCTGCCTTCCACTTTTTTTTCCCCAATAGATAGAAGTAGAAATGAAAAATCATTCCTTAAAATGGCTTTTTTCTTCAGAAAATTGTTTGTTTTCTCTTTGGCAATGCATATGTAGTCAACAGCCCCCTCCTGCTAGAAGTAGATGGCTCACAGCTTTTGTCTCTAAAGGCTGCTGACAGAAGTAAATGCTCAGCAGGTATTTCAATACCAAGAAAGTAGATTTTCATAAAGGCTGGGAATTTGGGCTGCTGATCTCCATTGAAAATCTGAATTTAGTGTTTCTGTAAAAGCATTTATGGCCTCAATGGAAGATGAGTTCTTTTTTGTGCTCTTGCCAATTGCTCCCTCTTTTAAAGCCTGCCCAAACCAACAGGAACTACGAGGCTCAAGCCTTGTAGGTGCGGGTCAGGTTGTTTCTCAGGATGAGTATGCCAAACTTTCTTATGCTGCTGTTCTGGTAAGAGACATTAATTGTTTGTGGTGGGTTGACATTGGCTGGCTGCTAAGTGCCAACCAAGATTTTCTGTCACTCTCCCTCCTCAACAAGACAAGGGGAGAAAATACAATGAAAAAGCTCATGGGTCAAGAAGGGCAGGGAGATCACTCACCAATTTACTGTTACAGGCAAAACAGACTTGAGTTGGGGAAATTAATTTAATTTATTGCCAATTAACCACAGAGTAGGATAATGAGAACGAAAACCAAATCTTAAAAAACCCCCTCACTCATCCGTTCTTTCTGGGCTCAGCTCTGCTCCAGCGTGGGTCCTTTCCACAGGGTACAGTGCTTCAGGAACAGACTGCTCCAGTGTGGGTCTCCCATGGGGTTGCAAGTCCTGCCAGCAAACCTGCTCCAACGTGGGCTCCTCTCTCTCCAAGGGGCTACAAATCCTGCTAGAGAACTGATCCAGTGTGGGTGTTTTGGAGCTGACTGAAACTGCCTCTGTCTGACATGGAGGCAGCTTCTGGCATCTTCCCACAGAAGCCACCCCTGCAGCCCAACCCTATGAACAAAAAT
The DNA here is from genome assembly GCA_907165065.1 of Caprimulgus europaeus. The sequence continues at coordinate 114,807,489 of OU015523.1, forward strand.
CTTGCTGCATAAACTCAATACAGTATTATTTTCACTCTCTTCCCGTCTTGGAGACATCCAGTGTTTCCCAGCTGCTGCTACAGAAGCCATCAACGAGCTGATGGTTGAAACTTCATGCATGAGCCATTTGGTCCCTTAAGCTCCTGCCTTATGAAAGTTTGCAAACAACTTTGTTTTGGGTTGCACAATTGGTTTATTTAACTTTTGCTGTTTATATGATAGGATTAAACTCAAATATATTCAACTGACTTATGGAGTCCTGCCCAAGTGAACAGAAATTCAGTCTTTGGGAAGGGACAGTCCTTTTCAGAAAATTCATTTCAGTATTGTTCAAACTACTTTATCTTTTTTAGACAAGCTTTTTAACATGCACTCTTTCCTGTGATTGGTTCTACAACTCCAAGGCCCCAGCAAAGCAGCCAGAAGTTTACTTGAACTCTGAGGATGGTTTTTTCCATAAATATGCCTTACAGAGTAAACACCTGAAAAGTACAAAAAAGTGGTTTAAAGGGAGAATAACTTGAATTTATTCTTGACATTTTAAAAGCTACCTCAGTGAAATCTATCCATCTGCTTACTCTAGAGTTCTGGAGAACAACTGCTGAGATGTATTGTGCCATCACCTTCTGAAGGTGACTGGCCCACTCATTGTGTATGAAGAGGCCAGCTTGAAAAATGGTGCAGCTAGTACTGGGTAATTTGAATTAAATTATCTTTTCAGAGACATTTTTTCTGAAGCTCAGTTGCACTACTTTGGAGCATTATCTTGAGGACAAGACTCCCAGAGAGAGTACATACTGTTAAACAGCCAAATCACAAGGTGCTTCAGAACACTTTTCCTGTTGTTTCAAGCAGATTTATAAAATGGCATTTTCAAACTCCTTGGGTTTGGACCAAAAAATCAAACACAAAATGAATGCCACATTTTCAATATATACAGGGTATGGAACTGACTAACTTTATGGAACTTCCTAACTTTAGTAAATTAAAGTTTTTCAATTGCCTTTGTGGAAAAGGTGTCTCAAAGTTAGAGAGTAATTTCAGTGCTCAGATATCTCACTGGAAGATCTTGTCTGTCCTCATGAACTACATAACCTGATTAAGATTAACCTGACAGATGAAAACGAATTTGTCTGTAATATGAGGAAATGAAGCACTAGATCTCCCCATCCTATATAGCCTGAGTAGCAGCAATAGGGGTTAAGAAAAGCAAAAGGCACAGCACATTTTGTGGACAGCTTGAGGAGGCCATAGAGGCCTTTCTTGCTCAGGCAGCCCAAAGCAGGGCACAAAGCATCTGACAGCAGTCATTCTGGATGCACCATAGCTAAATGGCATCTCTGGCTTTGGCTGCTGCTGAGTTAAATTAGTGATGTGCTGAGCTAAAGGGTTATGCTGCATATGAGACTGTACCTCTACAGCAGGACTCTGATAAAGAAGCATTTAGAAAAATATATGCCCAAATAAAATTATTTAAGTTAACAAGTTTTATGCGTAATATTTTAGCAGCTTGTAAGAAGTTCCTACACTCTGTCCTTAGAAGATTTACAGCTCTGATTCCTCTTAAATGCCAAAAAATGAAATTAATTTCATGGTCAGAGTCTCCATAAATATTTTCCAAGAGCAAATTTCAATATTGCACAACATGTTGTCATGATCCACTGTTAGGCAGGACAATTTAGCAGAAGTTAAACCCCCGTCCTTTCCAACTGACCTCAGATGGTTCTGGATGGCTAGGGGCAGCTAGGCTTAACTCCTGAGTGGTGTCCAATTAGATATTTTACTGCTACCAGGTTCTCTGTATTCCTGGGAACAGAATTAAGACTCAAAATGGAGTCAAGTGCCAAGTCATTTTTATTTATCTCACAACAAGTAAAGGGAGAGAGAGGAAAAAAAAAAGAATTGGAAAAGAGAGAGAGGGGGGAAGAGGGGGGGGGGCGATAGCTGCCACCATGGAGTTACGGCATCCCATCAGTCCAGTGTCTGGTGGGAGAGAGTTCTCTCCTGGGTTTTGCTGGTCTCACCTTTTTATAGGCTTGTCTCATCGCATAGTCAGTGTGGTTTTTGCATATCCACACCTCTCACTCGGTGGTGGGACGCATGCCCAGTACCGTCTCTAGAGGGTCCTTGAATGTTCTAGAGGGTGTGAGCCCCCCCACATACTGACCCTGGGCCTGGGTGCATGCCAGAAGATGTGGGCTATGTTCTCAGAATGTATCCATGTTCCTGAGGGGTGGGACCTGGTGATGGGGCTTTCACTAGTTAGACGGTTCCGCCAACAATGTTGAGGCACACTTCTGGTCCCCTACACGTTATATAAATATTGCGATTTTTAAATAACTTTTTGAATCCATGTTTAGGCTAAAATATAGCTGTTATGAATATCAGGAGATCTGCAGAGTTCTCCATACCTCCTTAGGTATAATTGTCTGCAGACTTCCTTCTCCCTTATTAAATATAGTTTATATACAGATTGTAAACTGCAGTAGATTTGCATAAAGACCCAGTGTACCTGTTCTAAGTATTATCTGGTGCTGCCCAAATTTACGGTAACACATAAACTACTGTGTTAACTTTTGGATTTAATTTTAAGCATATAACTCTTATAATACATAGGTCATGGTCTGTTTGGATCTCTCAAACTTACATGACAATATATTCTGTAATTTAACTTTATTTTATGAACCATTTGGAAATAAAACAAGCAAGCACATCAAACAAAGGCTTAATCCCCTTTGTACAGGCTATTCTAACATGTGAATTCACTAATTCATCACTTAATTAATGAGGTTTCTAACTCACAAATTCACTAACTCATAACTTGCAACTCAATTCACAACTCACACACCTATGAGGTGTTCATTCCTCCTCTGTCACGGTGTGGGTGTCCTTGTATCACACTGGATAGCATGAAAACTTCACCAGTCCAGCTTCTGTTGGATCTGCTTGAAAAATTTTTGAATAAGCTGACAACATTATACCTTCCAGCTTGGAAGTTTGGTCTATAACATTTCCATGAGTTGGTGGATTCTGAAGAAACTTCCAAACAATCATTATGCAAGGATGATGGCTGCAGGAGACAGTGAGCTTCAGGTGATAATGGCTGCATAATGACCTTTAGCCCTCCCTGGCCATCATGTCCTGCCTATGTGTTGCTCTCACTTTGACCTAATGGCATTGCTCCCAGCATACATCAAACCTTAGCAAGAGCTGCGTGTTAGCCAAAACCTGACCAGGAGCTGACAGTCACACACACACAGGCTGCCTGAAGCTGAATACCTTCCCTTTTGTTGAGTAAAATCTAAGCCTCACATCTTGTAGATAACATATGTTTTTGGACAGGAATTCATTTTAAGCAATACCTGTCCTTCATTAAACTCTTTGCTTAAACCTACAACAACTGTAACTGCCATGACTTCATTAGATATCATATTGCTCAAAGAATTATATATTCTATTGGGCCTTTAATCACAGCAGGATTGGTCTCCAATGAAAGAGACTTCTTAAATCAAGTCTTCATTACAGATCTAAGACAAAATTAAAATAACTAGCTAAAATAAATTAAATCTTCAGTGCTTCATGAAAGAATGACCTGAAAGTAGATGAAAGTACATTTGTGCAGTAGAATCCCACGTGTGGACCTTGAAAAAATTTCAGCATTTAATAACTCTTAGACTGTTTAAATGTAGGTTACTTGGACTGAAAACCTTCCTTTTCATTATTTTTCTCTAGTCCCAGATTGGCAGGTGTCATAGGTACTCTAGGAGACTGTTATATTAATGCAACAGATCATTGCTATTAAAAAAGCCTGAATTTTAATAACAGAAAATACATAAGCACGTAGAGGTCAGAAATTCAGAACAAGAAGTTGATGAAATTTTGGAAGTGTTCAGCTAAACTTAAATGTTAACCTTACTCTCTTCTTTTATGCATGTGGCTTTGGCAGCAGGACTATGTCCCCCTTTTATGTAATCATGGAATAGAAGCATTGTTATCTTCAGTGCTAGGTAACTTTTCATTAAAAGAATTGCAAAGAGACTCTAGAAGTTGTTATGGTTCAATTGCTCTCTGACTTCCGCCTTCTCTGTGTGTAACAAGTTGTTCAGTCTTGATTTCCTGTCATGTATCAGATATTTTTGCCAGGAGTTAAAAAGTGGAACATTTTGGGACTTGCCATTCCAGCAGGAATCCTGAAGTGAGGAATAAGCACATGAAGGATTGTGACAGGGCCTCAAAAATCCATTTAGATATTATTATCTTTTGTTTTTTTTAAACTGAAAAGCCAAAATCTTCTTTCAAGAGCAATGTTGGGATAGTTATTCTAAAAGAGAGCAGCAGGATGCTAGAATTCTCTTCCAAATCTGCTTAGCTCCTTTTTCTGCTGCCTAACTGACAATAGCTCCACCTTCAAGTACACCTAACTGCATGTTACCTCTCACTGAGGCTTAGTCTTCCAAATTTCATCAAACTGTGGTCTCTTTATCTCCATGCCATTTCTTGGTTTTGTTCTTTTTGTGGCAAATGCTCTGCCTAGCCAAGGTGCCTTGTTCTCTACAAGCCACCAAACACAAAAGACCTGTTGCTACTTTGTTCCTATCCTCTTCAAGTATGACCTGTTATTTTCCATTTCCACAGCCTGAATTTGTCCTTGGCTGAGCTATTTTGAAATTAATTGCCTTGCTTGCAAAATATTATAATTCAATTAAGAAAAGTCTGGAATGATTTAATGCTCAAATATTTTTTCAAAGGAGTTTTATGATTTTTGGACAGAAGAAATAAGAATATATGGCTGAAGTGGCTGCATGAGGAAGGCTGCTTTAATGAAGACAATTTACACTAATGACTGAGTTTTGAGCTTTCACTCTTAATTATGCTTTAACTCAGTTTCTTGTTCTGAGGTTTGGAGATAACCTGTACCTTATTCAAATGGGCACTGCATTTGTCAATATCCACACGTGCAACACGTGCATTTCTATGGGCTATTTTTAACCAATAAGTAATATTTGTGTCAACCAGCTGTACAGCCCCATAAAGCTATATGTTAATTTGGTCTTTAATATCTCCCACTAATCTGTCTCCTGTTAATACACTAACTTCAATAATTGATGTTAGTACTACGTGTGGTGCCTTTCCCATAATGATCTCAAAGCATGTTAAGGACATTAATTGATAAACCTCATCTAGTGCTAATTATATAATGGAATAAAATGTGTTTGCATTATTCATGTGGATTAAGTAAGGCACAGAGAGGTTAAACTATAAGCAAGAAGAGTTGGAAGCTGTTGTGTAGCCGGGTAGCTATGACAGTCAAAATCACAGAAACACGGTGGGATGACTCTCATGACTGGAGCGCTGCAATGGATGGCTATAAGCTCTTCAGGAGGAACAGGCAAGGAAGGAGGGGTGGTGGGGTGGCTCTCTATGTTAGGGAGTGTTTTGATTGTATAGAACTTGTAGTTTGTGATGATGAGGTTAAGTGCTTATGGGTAAGAATGAAGGGGAAGGCCAACAAGGCAGATATCCTGTTGGGAATCTGTTATAGACCACCCAACCAGAATGTAGAGGCAGATGAGGCATTCTGCAAGTGGCTGGCAAAAGTCTCACAATCGCTAGCCCTTGTTCTCATGGGGGACTTGAACTTTCCAGATGTCTGCTGGAAATACAACTCAGCAGAGGGAAAACAAGCTAGGAGGTTCCTGGAGTGTGTGGAAGATAACTTGCTGACACAGCTGGTAAGTGAGACCACCAGGGGAGGTGCCTCACTTGACCTACTGTTTACCAACAGAGAAGGACTGGTGGGAGATGTGGTAGTAGGAGGCTGTCTTGGGCTAAGTGACCATGAAATGGTAAAGTTCTCAATTGTTGGTTAAATAAGGAGGAGGATTAGCAAGACCACTGTCATTGACTTCCAGAGGGCAAACTTTGGCCTGTTCAGGACACTGGTTGAGAGAATCCCTTGGGAGACAGTCCTGAAGGGCAAAGGGGTCCAGGAAGCCTGGACATTCTTCAAGAAGGAAGTCTTAAAGTCTCAGGAGCAGACTGTCCCTGTGTGCCGCAAAACAAACCGGCAGGGAAGACGACCAGTCTGGCTGAACAGGGAGCATGGGTTCATGAAAGGCAGGTCCTGCTTGACCAACTTGATCTCCTTCTATTAGCAGGTGACCTGCATAGTGGATGAGAGTGAAGCTGTAGATGTTGTCTACCTGGACTTCAGCAAGGCCTTTGACACTGTCTCCCACAGCGTTCTCCTAGAGAAGCTGTCGGCTCAAGGCTTAGACAGGTGTGCTCTTCGCTGGGTAAAAAACTGTCTACATGGCCGAGCCCAGAGAGTTGTGAACACAGCTAAATTCACTTGGCGGCCGGTCACAAGTGGTGTTCCCCAAGTCTCAGTTTTGGGACCACCTGTCTTTAATATCTTTATCAATGATCTGGAAGAGCACATTGAGTGCACCCTCAGTAAGTTTGCAGAGGACACCAAGCTGGGCGGGAGTGTTGATCTTCTTGAGAGTAGGAAGGCTCTGCAAAGGGATGTGGACAGGCTGGATTGATGGGCCGAGGCCAATTGTATGAGGTTTAACAAGGCCAAGTGCTGGGTCTTGCACTTCAGTCACAACCAACCCATGCAAAGCTACAGGCCCGGGAAGGAGTGGCTGGATAGGTAGCTCCAGGTACCATCCCTGGAGGTATTTAAAGGACATGTAGATGTGGTGCTTGGGGACATGGTTTAGTGGTGAACTTGGCAATGCTGGGTTTACAGTTGGACTGGATGATCATAATGGTCTTTTCCAACCAAACTATTCTATTATTCTATTTCATCCATCAAAGTGGCAGCAGAACTAGCAATAAGACCTGGCAAACCTGATTCTCCTCATCCCAACTGCACATACTATTCACTTCCACTCACTAAAACACCCACAATATTCCAATGTAATGCTCCTACAACTGCCCCTAAAGCTTCAAATAATGTGACAAGATGGTTAGGCTGGTTGAAAGATTATATAAGGGAAATAAGCTATTATTTTCAGACAGAATCAGTCCAGTCATTAACCTCACACTGACAAGTCCCAAACAAAACCAGGTCCCTGAGCACTATGTCTACATGAATCTTAAATACCTCCAGGGATGGGAACTCCACCACTGCCCTGGGCAACCCCTTCCAATGCCTGAGAACCCTTTCAGGAAAGAAATTCTTCCTCACATCCAATCTCAACTGCCCTTGGTGCAACTTGAGGCCATTTCCTCTTGTCCTAAATGTTATGCAGTTGGCATCTCTCACCAGTATTGGATCCTGCTAGTGCTGGGTGCTTCTTCTGTTTTGCCCCTAGGAATGACATATAGAGTCAAAAATTGAAAAAACATCACGTAGTTTTCTCTATCCAAGTTTGGTCACAGAGGTAACTGTTGTGCAGTGGGCTCCAACATGCAGCTGAGAAACTCCTAGACTAGAAGTGAACATGATCCGCACGGTCGTGCAGTGAATGAGGGAAAAGCCTGTAAAAAACTTTTCCTTTGGCACTGATTATAAAATAGAGAGCAGCCTGCAATGAGAACAGAGAGTTAGAAGCCATCAGTTTCCAGCAGTTTCATTTTTTCCTTTTTGTGAGTAATGCTGATGGCGATATTAGGGGCTGACAGAAGCCGAGGTGCAATGTTATCTGAGCATCTCAGCTGTACTGCAGGAGGGAAGGCACAATTTTATTGTCTGCTTTGAAGCCACATCATGTGCAAGGTGATAACTGCACTTATGGATACAGTCAAGCATGATAAGATAAAACTGCATGACAGGACATTTTTGTTTTGAAGAATCTAGGCCACATCTCCTCAGGAAAAAGAATTCTAGTCTGCCAGCTCCTGGAGTTGAATCAGACCCAGAGACCCTATGTTTTGGCACCTGAATCATAGGCCTTCCTTAGCAATTTGTTACATAAAGTACTTTGAAGATTCATGGGAATCATTATATGCCTTTTTCTCCCCCCTTCTTATGATATTTGGAGCTTTATTTGGAAAAATCAAAAGACAAAATCTCCAGTTTTGTGTAAATGCGCTCAGACCTATCCTAACTGGCAGAAGGGAGCCGTTTTGTTTTGGTGATAACCTTTAGTGTGTAAATCCTGAAGATTAAAAGATAGAAGGCTCCTAGAAAAAACAGCTAAGGCTTCCAAGTGTTGTATTCTAAATTTCATGTTTTTGAAAACTCTGTATTTGAGTGATCTCACCTGTAATTTTGTACATGTGGGTTGGCCAGATAGTTCATGCTGTTGACTGTGAGTATCTGAAACCTAGACTAGAAACAAAGAGCTGGATTTTAAAATGAGCTAAGGAAGTCTAACCTGATAGCACATATGATTAGAAAGTCACCTTGATCATAAGGTTTACATGCCAGCACTTCTCATGTGCTGGCTGAGCAGCTAAACTACCCTTGGCTACGAAGGCAATATCTATCCTCTCTCAGATGTGTAAGTTTTTATTCACTTTTAAAAATTGTCGTCATAACGTGACACAATCTGTCTTGGTTTGTAGGATGTCTGTTGGGAGATTTTCATGGCAGTAGCTTGATTAACCTGTGAAGGCTATCAAGATAAACTGATCTAAGCATAATGCGCATAAAATGAGTCAAATTATGCTGTTTTATCCTCTAACAGAGGAGAAGAAATACTCTGTCAAAGACGCTGCTCTCTGCAGCTTCTCTCTCTTCTGAGCTGGATGACTGTCATCTAGGATTCCTGTCCTGAACTGGTTTCCATTATTGTCCTTTTTTGTCTTTCTAGACAAAACTAGGTACTTCCCTGAGTACATAAAAACATCATATAAGCTTATGATTGTGGAACATATCAGCCTAGCCATATAGCTTCACATCAAAGTGGGTGGTCAGAATTAATTCATGCTGGGTATCTAATCTTAATCTGACGTTTACATGAAACTTGAGGTCAATGAGGCCAAATTAGCTGAAACCAAAAGGCAGGAAAAGTCATCAGGATGTCTGTGATGTGAGGTTGAAAAATTTTAATGGCCCTTCAGAAAGTTCAAGAATCTTTTAGAGGGGACTTAACATCTCACAATAATTGCATGCTTATGAAACAGAAATTATAGTGGCTGGCTGGCAGGAGAGTGATGAAAACTATTTTTCATCTCATGCTGTAGAAAAAAAATGAACCTTTCCAAAGTACATTCTGTCAGTCACAGTCAGACAATTTAGACTAACATCCTATTTCATTGTCAATTACTGTATTTTCAGGGTTTTTGTGGGGGTTTTTTGTTTGGTTGTTTTTTGGGGGTTTTTTGCGGGCTACTTTCATTATGAAGAAAAAAGGGTCAGTTTTAAAAGTAAGAGATGTTGAACCATATTATTAAAAAAGGAAAATTATAGTACCAATGAAACATATTTTAAAATTCTCTTTTTGTGTGATTTCTTACCATGGTAAAATAGCTGGGTCAGAATGAAAAAAGGATGTAATTCCTACATGCACACTCCTTCTGTGAAGGCAGATTTTAGGCAGTAGCTATAAACATGCTCCTGTTGACAGCCTGCAGAAGGAGATGCTACAGCGGAGTCAAACTCCTCCCCAGGCCCACAGCTGGGTGAGGAGGTTCCTGGGCTGGAGCTGCATCCTTAAGTACCTCCTGCCGTCCCTGAGCTGACCATAATGCTCTGATTCACTTCTGGTCCAGCTGCAGCCTGGACCACCCACGTGGTCCCTCTATGCCTGCAGATGGAGCATTGACTCTTCTCTGACTGGCCATAAGTTAAAACCTGTAAAATTAATCAAGCATGTCTTTCCTGTAGGCAGAAGACAGCTGATGTGACCCTGGCCTCCCTGCTGAACACGGGGCTCACCACGGTGCACATTTACTTTCTATTGAAAAATTCATGAGACACTTCTCATGACTTTCTGTTTTCTTCTTTTATCAAAGTTTCTTCTAATAGTCTCAATCCTGTTTTGCTTGTCTGATGCACTACTCCTGAAGACACCTGCCCATATGCTTTTCATGAATGATGTTCAACTCTCCCAGGCTTGAAGCCTGCAACCTTTTTATGCTGGAACCCTCCCTTCTATAGACAAAACCCATGCAGATGCAGAGCCCCATAGTGTTGGGTGCTCTACAAAGGCATTGCCAAAAGAAGTCGTGATTCCAGACACTGAACTTCTGAGGCTTTACATTCATGCTAGGGAAGAAGACAGTTGAGTCTGGAATACACTGGCCCAGTTTTGGGATCCTTGGTGAAAGACAGAGATCAACAAACTCTGCAAAAGAGCAGAGTGGAGGACCACTAGTATGGAGATAGATACGGATTATAAAAAGAGGTTCTGGGAACTGGATGTGTTTAGCTTGGAGAAAAGGAAACTAATGGGTGATTTAATTGCAGTTGTTCACTCTCTTAAGGAGAATTGTGGAGAAGATTCAGCCAGCATTTCCTCAGAAGTGTGCACTGGAAGGACAGGAGGCAATGGTGAGAGTTGCAACAAGGGAAATTCTGATTCAGCATAAGGAAAAAAAATCCTCACGATGAAGGTTGTGCAGCATGGTCATGGGTGCTCAGAAAGGCTGAGGGACCTCCACACTTGGAAACATTCAAAACTCCCATTGACAAGGCCCTGATGACTTTACCTTGGAGTCTAGCCCTTATCTGATCTGGGTCCAGACGACCTCCAGAGGTCCCTTCCGACCTGATTATTTCTGTCATTCTGTGACAAATTCCATCTTTTGAAGGAATTACTGTAAAAAAAAAAAAAAAAAGTTGTTACTAATACTAGAATTACTAAAATAATCAATACTGGAATTACTGAAAGAATCACTACTGGAAGTGACATTGGAAGTGTCAGTAACAAGGTGGTACCTCAGAGTTTTGGCAGGGGTGAAAAAAACCGGTTTGTACTCTGGTGATAAGTGGAAAACACCCGGTGCTAAAGGGGAACCAAAAGATGAGACGCCAGTAGTGAGCTTGGAGAACTGTAGAAAGAGATTATTTGCTTGCTGAATGCTTCAGAGTAAACACTTTGCAGACAGAAAGAAACAGGTAGGCTACTATATATGAGGTCATGAAAACCAAGGTTTTCATGGATAAGTGTGAGTGCCACCAAAATGCCACAAGGAATTGGTAGGTGAGTGTGTTACAGAATCACAGAATGTCAGGGATTGGAAGGGACCTCGAAAGATCATCCAGTCAGCAGGAACACCTAGATGAGTTCACACAGGAAGGCATCCAGGCGGGTCTTGAATGTCTCCAGAGAAGGAGACTCCACAACCTCCCTGGGCAGCCTGTTCCAGTGCTCTGTTACCCTCACCATAAAGAAGTTCCTTCTCAAATGTTAGTTCTCTGTTAGTTCTCTGCTGCACAAAAGAACAAATCTACAAGTTTTGCATCACAGGTTATGGGCTGCTGACTGTTTCCTTGCTAATGGGGAGATCCTGGAGAAACCACCTCCTGTAACTGTAGTGAAGTCCTGAGTGACCACTGTTTGTCAGTCTCTTGTCAGTAGTTACATCTCCTCTTTTTGGGCAAGAACTCAGCATAGCCAGGACTCGCCCGTTGGCAAGGGTGCATGTTGGCTTCTACCATCTACTACTGGGAATAGAGACATTTATATGATAAATAAAGAGCTTCCTAGCAACAAGAAGAATGTACCTTTAAATTATGCATGTACTTCTGATTAATTGCATAGAGATTAGAGTTTCCAAGTAATGGAAAACTGATGGTTGGTACTGCAGGCAGTCTGGTGCTCTTGATGTGTTGCTTGATGCACTAGCCTTACAAAGATTTTTTAAAGACTAACAGAAATGCAGACAGAAAAGAAGCAGACCTTGAAAAATCCCTTTCATTTAGCCTCTAGCTTCTTGATATAACAGAATTCTTGGCACTGAAATTGGCATGTTACCCACAGACATGTAACTTCTTCCTGCAGCAGAACGTGTTAACGGCATAGGAAAATTAAGCTGGAATTGTTAATTGGAATTGTTTTTGGCTGGGAACAAAATAGAAAACAGAGGTAATATAGTAATAAAGTCATGGTCTTAGCACAATATAGTGATAAAGATTTTGCCAATGAAGTGCAAGCTAATTATCTGGTTGTTCTATGAGAATTTAGTACCCCAGAATCTTTAAATATGTTGTTCAAGAAATAAATCTCGGAAAAAGCTTGGTAAGTCAAAATATAGCATATATAAAATAAGTTATAAAAGGCATTTCAAAAGACATTTCCTTTGGATGCTTCCCTAGGGTGAAGTGGATCAATGTCATCACATTGTAGCTCAGGAAGATGTGCGAGGCTGTAATCATGGATGCAAGCTGAAGCTCTTTTTTGTTTTTTAATTCTGGTACTGGGATGGGAGTCAATAGTTTTGATTTTGGAAATAAAAAGGATACTAACTTGTGTCTTTCCTCCTGTTTAGTAGACCTAGGATCCTGTAATAATGTAGAGGAACTGTTGGCAAAGTAATAATTACTTAAGAGATATTTCTAGTTAATTAAAACCACATGCAGGAAGCAACAGAAATATAAAATACCTGAAATAAAAAAAGCAGTTTTTCTTCATTGAAGTAGAAAAGTTTCTCTGGAGCTGTTCAGGGACGATGAGTTATCTGGCTATTGTTCAGTTTCATATAGAGAGAAGAGAGACTCATAAAACTGAGGACATACAAGAAGAGAAGTGCTTACATTTGATTAGTTAGACTTTACAACCTAGGAGCTGTGTGATTTTCAGCTCTTGCCTGGTAATCCTATGACAGTAGTGAACCACTGCCCTGTGGTGACCCTCAACCCCTTAAAGCTGCCAGGAGTACTTGGTTCCTGGTCTGACATTGCTTCAAATTCTATGTCAACAGATGTGATATGAGATCTCTCCTAAAACATGTAATGACTGGGTTATAAGAAATTGTATTAGAATCATAACAGGTAAAAGCAGAAAACCAAGTGCGGTACTTTCAGGGGAAAAAAGGTTGGAATTCATTGAGAACTTCAGCTAATCACTTAGGACAAATGGATGTTTACTGAGGAGTTTAGCTTTTTGGAAACACAAACTGGGAAAAATTAGGGTTAAAAAAATTTCTTTGTATGAGGGAGCTGCATGGCAGATATGCTGACATACTGTACTTATTTACTCCTTAGTTTATAGAGGTCTTATTTGTCAGCTACAATATAAACATGATCATTTTTGTTAGAATGTTTTAATTCTTTATTAGGCTTGGTTTTGGTTAGTAATAAAATGCAAGGTTAAGGGTACAAGTAATAAAGCCACAGAAAACCAGTAAAAAATGCTAATATAAATAAAAATTATTAATCTAGCCAATAGGAATTGAGGCCTAACCATTAGATTAAGAAACACTTAGAAAATGAAAATGCAATAGGAAAACATGTAAAAGCCATGCTTAAAGTAAGTTTTCTCCAAATTGGAGAATTGTGTTACCAAAAGTCTGTCAGATCCTCATCTCTACCTCTTGTCTTTATATATTGTCTTTTTGGTAATAATTTTGCTGCTGTGGTGGGAAAAATAATCAGTATTGTCTAATCCAATTGTTACCACCAGATTTGCTCCAACAATGGGACTAATTAACCTGAGCTGATGTGTGGCATGAGTAAAGGAATAGATAAAACACAGAAGGATTTAGGAAAAAAATGTGTTTGCTTTGTATATATACACTGAATCATGCTTTATGATTTCTTCTCATAGGTAATTTTTTCCAAATGTTGTAAATATAATTTAAAAACCATTACGCCTTGCCAATGAAGCTTGTCTTCATTTTCTTCCATGATGCTGGGAAACAAAGTGAAAGAGGAGCATGCAGCTGCAGGTCCTGCAGCAGGGCTGGCAGCAGAGGAAGAATTAACCAGGGAAAGGGAAACTGCTCCAGATACCCACTGAGAACATGCACAAGTGTGGCTCCGAAATGCACATCCATCTCCACTTGGGGTGGAGCAGAAACCGCACTCCCCACAGGCCAAGAGGTTCATAATTGTCGACATTTACAGGGAAAAATGAAAAGCTGTGATGATTACAAAATCCCGTGTGAGGGTGGTAGGGGAGTGCCTCTGCCCAGAGGCCCAGAGACATGAGATGTGCCAGGGCTTACCTGGGAGGTGAAATATTACTGAAGGTTGCTGAGGCACATTCAGACTACCTACCAAGGCATGGTTCTGCTTGGGCATGTGAGCCCTGGTAACAATCCTGCACTGATCCAAAGTGACTGCGAGATACTGGAAGGAAAAGTGAAGGACTGGGGACTCCCATCTGTCTCTCCAGTGAAGGGACAAAGATGGATGCAGTAGACAAATGTATGGCTGAGCAGATGGCGCAGTCAGGAGAGCTTTCACCATTTCATCCAAGAATATTTAATGATTCATTCATTGACGGATGAAAGAGCCCAAAACGCATAAAAGAGGAAGAGAAAATTTTGAAGACTGCTTTGCAAATCTATTGAGGACAGTTTTAACTAAAGACCAAGACACTTACGGGACAGTGGACTAAAAATGAGTGTAAACAATGCTGACTTGCTGACTTAGTCAAAGGCCAAGAAACTAGAAAAGATACATACGCACTATAGGTTTGTAGTAGTAACAAAGGGGACTGTAGCATAAGTTACCAAACATTTTAGGTTTCTGTATATAAGATGAAAACCATGGGAAATACATCTGAGAACCTGAAATTATTCATGCAGATGATCAGAATGAGTTTTAATTTATAGAATAAACTTAGTGAGAAAATTCACACAACTGGCATATTAATAGTCTGTGCATGGAGAAAAGGAAGGAAATGTTCCTTGCATTTCAGAGACGTAGACTAGATATGAGATCGTGAATGTAGTAGGAGGTGAGTAGTGCTGAAAATGTCTGCATGGGGATGAAAAGGAAAAAAAAATACATATGACACAAGAATGGACCACTAAATCAAGAATGTGTTTGAGACTTTGTGAGAAACAAGAACAGTCAACTAAAACACAAATCTTATGATAGTGCGAAATCTTCACTAGCTAGGAAAGGAACACAGGAACATAAAGTTTATACTTGTTCTGCTAAACAGGAGACAAAGTCTGATCTCTGGGTCTGAGGCCAAGCATGAACACTAGTTTTAATTTCTTGCTGTTGAGGACAAACCTTGTTTATAGCAGATGGACACTGCACTACACAACATTTGGTCCTGAGTCTACTTTGATCTCTTGTGGCCCAAGGCGTAATAATAATCTTATATGACATCTTCCTTTGCAATTTAATGTGTCTGAAATAATGCAAGGGCTGTGTTGTAGCTCATCAGGCTGGTGCTTTCATAGCATGAAACTGAGAGCACATGCTGCTTACCTTGGGGGTAACATGAATGTGGAGGCCTTCAAAAACAGGTTACACAGTCGTTTGTCAGGTGGGATTTAGGTTAGGTATTTCTTCCTTTGGAATATGTGTAAAACCCAGGTGCCTTCTTAAGCCTCTTTTTGCCTGAAATTCCTTGATTTACTGGCAAGAAAAGAAGAGGGGAAGAGGAGACAAGGGAATAAAATTTTAAAAAATAATAAAAATAAACCTACCAATTCTGAAAACAACATCTGAACAAAAATATAAAAAGTTATTTCAGTGTTTCTCAGTGACAAGTTTCAAAATTAAAAAGGTGTTTTCCTACAAAAAATATTTTGCTAAACAATTTTCTGTGGGAAACTATGTTGTTCAGAAAGTCTCAAATAATATGACATTATTAATGTCCTTAAAATGTGAAGGTCTCACACTTTTCCACTTCAAAGTTTCCCTTTTGTGCTCTTTCTTTAGATGATGTTCTACAGATTCCATCTGGGCTTTGTACACTTGCATTTTTCTGTGTTGGGTCTGAAAACTTACCAAATCACTTCAAGTCCTGATTTGAAACAGGACATATGAAAAACCTGTATCTTTTCATTTTTTGTTTTGGGAAAACAATAGTTACCAGAATTTGGTAGATCAGTCTGTGTTTTGTGAGATTGCTCTCTCTGTTTGCTGCATTCATGTGTTCTATTTTTAATGTACAGTCAAAATGCCTAGAGCACCAGCAAGGCAGCTTTATTATTTTTCTATAAATTTGAACAAATAAATAGAGTAACTAAATAAAAGAACCAAGGCAACCAGAGGGGATTTTGGATTCCGAGAATTCCTTGATTGAGGAAAATTAAGGTATGATAAAAATCCTAGAGGCTTGGGTGCATTCCCCTATGTAATTGGGTTGCATAGTACTGTTATGAACCTGTAGTCATAATTCCAAAGTAAACTATCAATCATCTTCATTTCATAAATGGAAATTGGCTTGGTTCCCACTAGTGCTCCTCAGGTCACACTAACTCTTCTTCCAGAGGAAGAAACTCCCCATCTCCCTCGTTACAGGCAATACCTGTTTTTTTAAGAACATGATTCTTACTGACACACCCACTTCAGGGCCACCCCTTGGCCTCTGTGTGGCTGTTGAGTGCTAGAAGAGGACTGGGACCACTGCATAGGTCAGCATGCTCCTCTTATGGTCTTTAGGTATTGCTCATCCTACAAGGCAGCCTATGAGCCCCCTGGGACGAAGCAGTTGTCATCACTGTAGGGTCTGGAGTCTGCCTTCCCCAAAGCATCTAGAGATGTCTTGTTCAGGCAGCCCTAGGAAGTAGCTTAACAGCAGTGTGTTCACTTGCCATCAGAGGAGCCTATGTAAGCACCTATGTGGATGTGACCTCTTTGTGTCTTTTTCAAGGCATACTCAATTTTTGAGAGGGTCAATATAGTCTTTGGATGAAAGGGAAGCTCTGTTTTATCTTATTTTTCCCACGTGAGAAATCTCCAGATTCATGCTTTGTATTTTTTAAATTCTCACAGATATTGCCTAGCAAGTATCTAATTTCTTACTAAATGGTTTGGTCTTCTTCAAGAAATTCTGTGCCACTTACGGGGGACATCACTCAATTAGAGGCTCAGAGGAAAGAGTTTCTCCCTTAGAGCACAGACATTCTTATATGTGTTCAACTACACAGTATTTTTAAAGCCAGTACTAGCTTGACTGTCTGACTTCATTTTAGAAAATGGGTATAATTCAAACCATGGCACCACATGCTTTTCCCTACTTTACAAACTGGGTCCAGGTAAGATTCCTGATAGCTTTGAGGTGAGGCTAATAGAAATGAGGAATTCCTCCTTTCCTGTCTTGGCAAGAGACTTGATTTTAAATAGTAGTCTGCACTGCACACCGTACAATCTCTTACATGGCCAGTATCTTTACACTATAGTGAGGTTGTCTGAAGAGAAGATTATTTGACATTTTCTTCCATTAAAAATGAATTTATTACCATTAAAAATAACTTTATCTCACCACTCATGAGGGTGAGTGTTGTCAGGAGGCTTCATATTTGATAAATATATTTTTCTCTAGTGCCATTAAGATAAACAGACTCATTTTTAAGAATTGGTTTACCTTAGGTACCTTCTTCCTGAAGGGTTTAATATTTGATTAATATTTGATATTAGATACATTGTGATGAGAAGTAATGAGAAGTACTGGTTTTCTTACACTGCCCTGCTTTGCAAAAGAATGAAAATGCAGTGATTTACTAGAAATAGCAAGCAGAATTTTGCAGCACAAAATTAGTCTGGAGGCCTTAGTGCAAAGGAGTGAAGGTTTCACAAAAAAGGCTGGGGCACTCCTGTCTGCTGCCAAGGCAAATGCCTCTTGAAACCAAAGCACACAATTGACTTGTATGTGTTTAAAGCAATATAAATAGACAAGACATAGGTGCTCTCCTTGGGGATTAGTTAAGGCTTTATGCTTTGCTGATAAAGTTCACAAGCTCCTAAGTGTGGTGCCTCTGTTCTATAACACAGTTTTAGAATTGAGACACACTCACCACATTCTCAATAAAAAGAGCAGTGTGACACCATCAGGGTAATTTACCATTTCATGTTTATCTACATAGACACAGAAATTATTTCTGTTTGTGTCTGGTCATTTCAGATAAAACTACCATTTATTAATCTCTTGCTTTAACAGAGTTTTCCCTTATGGGGCCATGTTTACACAATACTTTAAGTACACTAAAAAAAAAAAGTAGAGTTCTGTTTAGATGAAGAATAAGAAGTCTTGATCTTGTGCTTAACCCACATGGTTTCCATACAGTGATTTCTGCTCCTCTTATCTGCCTCAAAAACAGATAAGGTCATTTCTTTGTGGAACTTGCTTCCTGCAAAGCCAAAAATGGTTTGTTTGTTTGTTTTGTTTTTTTTAAAAAAAAAGAGGTGCAAGAAAGGGATGGAGGAAAGTCTCCAATTTGTGTTTCCATGTCCCTAGTCAATTTTGTGGATGTATACGTTTAGGAAAGAAGGCTTGGGACAAGCAGCTAACAGTGGGTTCCTTACTTAAGCTTTTTGCATGCAGGAGGTAACATAATATATTGGATGGGGAACCAAGAGAATTTTGTATTTCTGAACATTCAGCAAAATCTTTACTCTGATGAATCTACTGAAAAGCAAATTTCCAGCACTGGTTAAAAGATTATTCCAGAAAGTTAATTTTTAATTTTTAGATAAGTGGCCAAGATACATCTAAATTTATCTTGGCATATCTCAGGTTCCTTCCGTTACTGTACTGGATCTGCCTCCCTTACTTGACCAGTATGCCAAGCAGTTTTTTCATGCCCTGGTTTATCCCCTTCTTTCACACATTTTTAAGTGTTAGTGGCTTATCTGTCCCAAATTATGATCCCAGTGATTTAGCCTAAATGATCCCAGTGATATATTTCAATGTGCCAAGCAAAAGGATGCAATAATTTGAGATTTGGCCTAACTGGATAGTTCTCATGAGTTGAAATTAAAATACATTGAAAAAAGAGGATACAGGAGAGAAAATGAAAAATCACTCATTCACAGAATTCTCAATTATCTCTGGTATATAAAAATATCCTGAAGGAATGACTTTTTATTACATTCTTGGTTTAATAAAGCACATATTCTAATTACATTATTAAGGAAAGTTATAATAATGAAAGGTCAAAGTAATCAAGAACCATCTTTACTCACAGTGTATGTTACCCACTCTTATACAAAGAGCCGGCTCTGCCAGCCCTCCTCCCTCAATTTTGTTTTGAACGGAAGTCAGAGCAAGTGACATATTGCAGCTAATGAAGATATTGATGTAACATTTACCCACAAGGAGAATGGAGCAGAAAGCAAAGGTTTATTTTTTTAAAAAAAATATTTCTTTCCTTGTAAAACTTCAAAATTATTCAAAGCAAGCAGACCCTGGCTTTGCAAGCTGCAGCTGGATGACTGGGCTGACAGGGTCCCATCCATGGTCCCTCAGGGACCATTGATTTTGGTTCCAGCATAGAATAAAAGAGTGGCATGCTGATGCAATATGCTACCCCAGGAATCCCAGCACTGTGAGCCCACCTGAGGCCTATAGTCTGACTAGATGGTGGCAAGTGCTGAAATTTGATGCAGTCTCCATCCTTGGAGATGTTAAATACTTGTCTTGGTGTCCTAGAGGAGTCAGCAGTGTGCCTTGGCAGCCTAGAGGGCAAACAGCAACCCGGGGAGCATCAAACACAGAATAACCAGCTGGTCAAAAGAGGTGGTTATCCTGCTGTATTCAGTGTTGGTGCGGCTTCACCTTGAATATTGTGTACAGTTATGGGACCCACAGTTTAAAAAGGGTGTGAAGAATGTCCTGTGAGGAGTGGCTAAGGACTTTGGGCTTTCTCCTAGTTTGGAGAAAAGGAGGCTGAGGGTGAACTCATTGCTTTCTACACCTTCCTGAGGAGGGGAAGTGGAGAGAGAGGTGCTGATCTCTTCTCCCTGGTATCCAGTGATAGGATGAGTGGGAATGGTTCAAAGCTGCACCAGAGGAGGTTTAGATTGGACATTGGGAAGCATTTATTTACTGGGAGGATGGTCAAACACTGGAACAGGCTTCCTAGAGAAGTGGTTGGTGCCCCAAGCCTCTCAGTGTTTAAGAGGCATTTGGACAATGCCCTTAACATCATGCTTTAACTTTTGGTCAGGCCTGCATTGGTCAGGCAGTTGGACTAGATGATCGTTGTGGATCCTTCCAACTATTCTGTTCTACTGAGGAATAAGTGTGCAAGGTACAGAAGAACAACTCTTGCTCAATAGTTAATAGGCAAAGAGCTATCACACGGTGAAGCTGAGCGTATACAACTAGAAAGAATCTTCAATATATGTACCTAAAGGAATGAAGGTAACTAAGTTTTCTTAATATTTTGTTACATGATTTGACCACTTCAGGATACTCAGCCTGCTATGAATTTGCAATCAGATTTTTAAAGTTCAAAGCTGGAATTTTCACAAATACTTCCTCAGCTTGTTTTAGCAAAAGGAGTTTTCCACTGACTTAATCCAAATCACCAATAGCCTGAAACACCTTAGTGCTTTCAAAATTTGAAATGATCTGAGGACTCTTTACCCAGTTCTGCTGCTGACAGAATGATGCCATCAAACACAACAAATGGTTAGAAACTAGTGAGTATCATAGGGTTTGGGTGGGAGGGTTTCTTGCCACCAGTTCTACAAAAGGCTGTAAATGTAAGTTGTAGGGACAAACTCCCATCTTATTTTAAGGACATATACATCATTATGAAAAGCGTATGAAAAGGCATTGGGCTAATGAGAGACCAGATTCAGTGGCCTAGGCATATTATAGAATCACAGAATGGTGGGGGTTGGAAGGGACCTCTGGAGATCATCTAGTCCAACCACCCTGCTAAAGCAGGTTCACCTAGAGCACAAGATTGTGTCCAGGTGGCTTTTTAACATTTCCAGAGGAGAATTTCAAGCATATGTTCCCAAAGTCTTTTGACAGGTTACTGAGAATCAAGCATTTAAGAATTTGATGTACACACTGACCCGTTTACTCTGGTTATTTAAATTCTACTTTCATATTTGGACTCTTAAATAAATGTGCCAGTTATGAGATGTAATGAACAACATTTACTCCCTTTGTCCTTAGTTACTGAAATTCCTGAGTTGTGGAGTCTGAAAAATCTCCCCTTTTCTCAACTTGAACAGAATCATTCAGATTGAGTAGGAAAATAACAACTTTAGCAATACAGGTGCCATGACAACTGAAGAACAAAACTTTGCAAAGGCCAAGCAGTCACAAAAATAAGACAAGTTTCAAAGCCTGTCAGGATGATCCTAACAGAAGGATGTAAATACTGGATTAAAAATTTCATTTATTTTTGTGCTTTGTTTTGATAGAAACTCACAGGCACTTACCACCTCTGTGTTAGAACAGGGAAAAGAGAAGAATGGTCATTGTTCCCTATAGGTCTGCAGCTTCTCTGCTGTTCCTCTGTTTAGCAAGTGTATCCAGCTCACATGTGCTGTCCCTTAAGAGGCTGCAAAGTTCAGAGCCGTGATATCTTGCAGCTTTGCAGCCTGGTGTCTCAGACAAAGCTGACCTTGGGACCAAATATACGTTTATTTACTCTTGGAGTCTGGTTGAAGACCTGAGCTCTGTCCTTAGCTTGGTACAAAAGAGGCAAAGAGTTGTGTCTCCTCGCTTTTCAATTATACCACTAACAGTTCAGATTGAGAGTAGATAATTTGATTACATCCTTTTGTTTATAAACTTATTTTGTATCCAGGGTGCTCATTTGTAAGCAAAGACTTTTCTTACATTCTGGAAGCTTTGTGTACAGTCTGGTCTGGACCAAATTATAACAATGATCATTTACATCCCAATCCCTCCCATATCAAGATGAAGAATGGAAAAGAGAAGTATTCAGTGTAGCTGGAAGGTGTCAGCCCACATCTTTCTCACTGGTGAATTGCAGGAAGAGAGAAGCCAATTTGATATAATTTGCTTCAGTGCTGGTGAACTGTTAGTTCCCTACTGGGAGCACCTCTAGATGGTCAGGGTAAAATGAGAATTTTTACTCTGGAACACAGTTTGAAAATTTGGCTGATGTTTAATATCTAGCAGCTAAACAAGGGAGGACAGAAGTACACAAGCATAACTCTATCAAACAAGCATTTTGTTGCATCGGTTGCATCATGGGGTAAATTTGCATTTAATAAAGTTCAGTAATGGCGACATTAGATAGCATGTCAATGACTTGCTGTAGGGTATTGAAACTGTCTGTATTTTATTGCAATACCAGAAGATTTTTGACTGAAAACCAAGAAAATATGTTGCTCATGTCATAAAAAGACATGAAAAAAACCAAAACCCAAACATGAAAAACTCGTGAGGTGGTCAAGGGGGAAAAAGCTGTATGAAGAATTTTGGTTGATCCACTGGTATAGTGGTAAGTTTTCTGAGGAAAGGTGGAAGGCCTGGTTCTTTAAAGACACCAACATCCCTGAACTGTAGAGAAGCTTCATACGTGTGCTGATAAAGAGATCTTGAAATAACAGCCTTTCCTTTTTCCTTCCTCTCCCACTATCTGATGGACAATTCTCTGTTTCTAAACCAGCACCTGATACCATACAACTCTATTTCAGTTCTCTTATCTCCCGGAAGGGTTTTTTATTGCACATCCCAATATCTAATTGCATCACTTTGCAGAGTTGACCTGAAATGCCCCTTTGGATGTGCTAATGCATAAGATCTCTGATAATCTAAAGAACAAAAAAAGTACTACAATAACTTTGTTGAAGGGTGGTGTACCCCTTGGGAAGGCCCAGCAAGCAGTTTGGTCTGGAGAAATTTTTATTTGTATTCCATGTGTAATGAAAGAGAAAAGGAGATTTGGAGTGCTTTAGGATGTGATGGAGTTTTTGTGTTGTTTTAGACAGGCATAGACATATTTTCCACATACAGAGAAGTGAATTTACTGGGTCCTTCTTAATATCATGATAAATCCATGGGGTCACCAGTGTAATTCCTTCTTCCTTATGCCCCCTCTCTGTTCCACCATCTGTATTGGCCAGTCAGGTGAACAAAACCTGAGCTCTGTTGCTGGAGGTAACTTTAATCTGCCTCATTGCCTCCTGTTTTAGTCAGCATATTCTTCATCATTGTTCCTCCAGCAATGGAAATATGTTTCTGGTTCTTATTTCTTGCACCAGAAGCAATATGTCAAGTGTCACCCAAGCCCTGAAACTTGAATACTTAACCCTTCTCCAGTTTCAATTCAGTTAAGTGTCTGTCCTATGAAGCAGAAGTCTAGGTTTGCTTACCCCTGTTAATGACCTGAAACACCAAGCACCAGCAACCAGCTCATTTAACCTTCGTAGCCCAAATCCAATTTACATCCAGTCTCAATCCTTCCTTTGATCTGATTTTCTGTCAGACCCTACATAAAAATTACAGGTGGCTTTGGTCTGTGTGGACTGAGTGTAAAGTCTTCAGCTAGGTGGACCTTAGCTCCCTGCAAAGAGTGTAAGGGATGATCTGGTCAGTGATTCCTCAGAGTTTCAGTTTCACATCTCTTTCTAACAAATGATGTGGTAGGAAGCTCTGTTGCTTTTTACCATTTCATCAGCATTGCTCTGATTTGAGACTCATTTATGAGACAATGATTTAGCAAGACTACCCCCAAGAATCCGTGTGTGCACTAACTATTAGACTTCTGGAGTCTACCTACTTAGTGTCAAAAGATTTATCTTTACTCTGTCAGGAAACACACACCACCTGCTACTTACTAGTAGACCTTGTTCCTGATTAGACATCTCAGAAGTAAAGAAGAACAAGAGTCTGAAGACATATTCTGGTCCTTCCTAGCTTTTTTAAGTAGACAGCAGAAAAATTCCTGACAAGAATAAATGCTATCAGAGCTGTGGGCTGCACCCTAAATTGAGTTTTTCTAAACTTGCTTTACATTTTTTTTTCTTTCTTTTCCTCAAATCCTTGAAATAAAATGGAAATTGAACTCATACTTTTACACAAAACTGAGTCTGAGCCAGTCCATTTGGCAGCTGTGAAGATGTTTCAACTGTAATAATGTTTTATGTAATAATACTTTATGTTCACCTGCTTCTGCACTTCCTACCCTCAGGCAGAGGGTCCTGGTTGGATGACAAGTTGCCACCAAGCTCAAACACTCCAGTCTTCCTGGAGTCAGAGAAGTTGTGGCATTATCATTCCTGGACATATTTAAAAGACATGTAGATGTGCTTAGGGACAAGGTTTAGAGGTGGACTCAGCAGTGTTAGGTTTGTGTTTGGACTTGATGATCTTAAGGACCTTTTCCAACCAAAACAATTCTATGATGTTTCATATCAGGAGCCTGTTAAGATGAAGGAACAAAGGTGAACCAAAATCAAGCTAAAACCAGCAAACTTGTTCATTGCATCTTGAAGACTGTCTAGAAGCTCATCATACTGCTTGGCCTTGTGGCAACTAGGAGGTTCCATCAGGAAATCCGTAGGACTCTAAATGCCTTGGTGTGGTTGGTGTCTTAATATGCCTGATAAGTGGCTTAATCTACTAGCAAAAATATATTAACCTGCTTTCTGGTGGATGCTTGTCTGACAGCCTCATGCACAGGAATCAGGCAAATCTAAAAGGTCATTGTGCTTATGGATGCTGCAGAATCCAGTCTTTTGGATGATGTTTATGTAGTAAGTATGACCATTGTGCCCTGTAGCTGAGCCCCGAATATAGAGAGAAATGCAGATTGTAGGTGGATTTGCTGTATGTCTCTGATTGCTTCTGTTTCAAGAAAACAGAAATGAGATTTTGTGGATGCATTGATTGAAGGAAATAGTAAATAATGGAAGGCACTGGTAGCTGTTTTTTTTAATACTGTCTTTGAGCTCCTGAAGATTGTCACATGACTCCACACTGGTCAAAAAACCTCCTTTCCATTTTGCCATGGCAGGAAGAAATCCTGGGCCTTTTATTTACTTAGCAGATATGCTTGTGTCCTGGTTTCAGGTGGGATAGTGCTAATTTTCTTCTTAGTAGCTAGAATAGCACTGTGTTTTGGTTTCAGTATGGGATTTATTATGAGAAACATGATGATGAAATACTGATGTTTTTAGTTGCTGGGAAACCAAGGACTTTCCAACTTCCCATGTTTTGCCAGTCTGCAGATGCAGAAGAAAATCGGAGGAAGCATAATAATTTAGCAAACCCAAACTGGCATTTGCATATGCCAATGGGATGTTCGATATCATATAACATTGTGTTCAGTATATAAATGAGGGTGGACTGGAAAGCTCTGGCACCTCTTGGGTTCTCTCTCTCCCAGGATTGTCTTTGGTTTTGGGATTAGCTCAGCTTTGGGATCACTATATGGGAACTGGCTGGACACCAGTCAGCGGGTGGTAAGCAATTGCATGGTGCATCACTCATTTGTATATTCCATTATTACTATTATTATAATTGTAATTGTCATTATTATTTAATTTAAGTTGTTAAATTGTTTTTTTTCTCAACCCACAAGTTTTGTCAATTTTATCTTTCTGATTCTCTCCCCATCTCATCAGGGGAGTGTGAACAAGCGGCTGTGAGGTGTTTGGCTGTCAGCTAGGTTAAAATCACCACAGCTTGCAGCAGAATAGATGCCATATAGTAACCATGTGTGATTACTGCTACCCTACTGGAAAATGAAATCTGTATTGGGGAGACTCCCTCCAACACCAAAAGGCACATGACTATTGCCAGTAACATTGCCAGGCTGGACCTAACTGGCTCTGGAAACTGTACGTGTATGCCTTGTATAAATACATCAATTGTACCAATAGCTTGCTGCTACTTACGCATGGAGTGAGGCTTCTAGCTTGTTCTGTGGCTGCATGGGTGATTTGAAAGGTCTTTTCCAAGTGCCTTTCACAAACATGGAATGCAATCTGAGAAGGACTGGCCTCTATTTCAGTGTAGCTAATCGGTTAACAACTCAGATGTGAACACAGGTATATTTTCTTCTGCTCAGACCCTTGTCTTCCTCTTTTCTCTTTGTAACTATGGAAACTTCTTTCTGTATAATTCAGAGGAAATGTAATTCCAACATTAAAACCTTCATTGTGAAGTCTGGAAATCACGCAGCAGTTTAGAAGTTTGAAGTTTAGAAAATAACATGTTAACATTTAAATGAAGAGTAAAAATAATAGACCGCTGCTGAAGTTCAAAGTTAAGGATGTGAAGTTTTTGCAAAGGGTACTTGCATCTTCAAAGAAGGAGTCATGGGCTTTTGAAACTCATAAGATAAATCTTGCAACCTATGACAGTGCAGAAAATAGAAATGGAAAGGGCCATGATGAAGAATTACAGGGGCTCGGTAACAAGCTATGCAATAGTTACCTGGAATAAGGACATCTGAAGAAAGTCTCTTAGGCATATTTTACTCATTCTTTCAAAATAAGCTAGTTTAACACTTGGGTGACCAGAAGATCCTCAGTCAAATGTAAAGCATTTGTTTCTGCACAGAGAGGTAGGCATTATCCTTTCAGCAGCTAACGTCTCTGAAGAACCACAGAAAATGATTCAGCCCTTACTGCTGTCAGATCTCATGCAGCAGAGAAGAAACATGAATGTCACAAAGAATATTTTATCCTGCTTTCCTAAACCTCACTTGGATGCCTGTTTCCTCTTTCCCTGGTGCTTCACACTTCAGATGAAGAGGTCTATCAGCATATCTAAAGGCAAAAGAAGCCACACTTAAAGTATGAGGTGGTAAAAAAACCTGCTTGCCAAGTCTTTTCTTTTAAGAAATTTTTTAAAATATTTTTTCTTCATTTTTAAATACTCTGTGTTACAATTTATCCAAGTAACACTATGAAGAAACTACTTAAATGTACCAGACAAGTGAGCAGTCACTTGGAAACAAAGAATGTGTTAACTACTTATGGCCTAGTGAGAGAAGATTATGCTTATCCTCCAAAAACACACATGCCTTTTGTAGTATAGAACACCTAAAGAAAAAACCTACTTTCTTAATACAAAAAGCCCTGTAAAACTTAAGATACATATGTTAATACCTATGCTAGCTTTTTAGACAATGATGTTTCGGGGAAGAATAAAATATTTGGTTTTTTTTTTTGCCTGCATGACTACAAATGCACATTGGTGTCTTTGTGTTTCCAGCAGGGAAAAAAAGGACTCTTTCCATGTGCTTTTACAAAGAGATGGAATAGGATAAAATGACATTTGTGTTACAGAACTGTTCATCCCTTTATCCCATTTCTCCCAATGTAAGTGATCATTTTATCCTAAATTTGAGAAAATATGTTTACAGGATGGAGTAAGAAATTCCAAGTGAGGTTTTCCCACATTATGGGACAAGTTGAAGATCTAAGATCAGACTTTTCAACACAGCTAATATCTCTTAATTTCTTAACTACATCCCTCCTAATGGCTGACAGCAGCTTTGCAACTGGACAAATAACTGTTTAATCCCATCTTGTTTGTGCTGAGTCTTTCATGGCATAACAACTCTAAGAAACTTGTACGTTTATTCATGGTATTATGTGTCCACATATATCTGTAGCTGATATTTATTACCTATCCCTATGTATACGCTGCCACCATGCCAAACTCTTACAGCAGTTCTGCAAGCTGGGTCTTCCTTCACCCACTTGTATGGGCAGCACAGGACTGGTGGAGAGTACAGCTCCCAAAAATAATTAGTTCCTTTGATTCATGAGGAATGAGGAAACACATGCTGTGGAGCCACCATCCTTCAGCTGCTTCAGCATCATCCATAAATGCCTGAGGTTATGGGGTGCCCCTAGGGTTTGAGTGGGAGCAGAGCCCAGGACCTCATTGGAGCAAATCCAGGAAGCTAAAGTTGAAAGCTGGCTGAAGTGCTGACTTCTTGTCCTTCCCTTGGTCATGAGGAGGCCCTGTCTAAGCTGGGAATACTAACAGTTGTAAGGATTCCAACCAGTACTCTCCACTTTGAGTTTTTAATGGAACAAAGAAAAATATTAAATGTTTTAGCTTTGTGTCATTAAAATTCAAGGCATTCTATTCAAGGTACTTATAAGAAATATAATCTTTTTTTAATCACTGATCTAATAATAGATGTCTTCTTTAGCATCCAGTCTCATGACACAAATGTTAGTGGCAGCACTAGAGCAGGACAGTAAATATTGCTGACATAGTCACTGGGAATCCTGAGCCTACTTAACCATTTTCTAAACAGCCTGGTTTTGTGGACATCTGTTTGACTCTCAGAGAGGGTGTGAGTAGTTCATAGAGACTTCAGAGTGCCTATATTTGTGAATGTGTCAGGAACAGAGGCCATTTCCAGAACCAGACCTCATTACTCAGAGAAACAGAAATATGTCATTTGTTTGACCGTTACTGGAGCGAGTCCAGAGGAGGCCACGAGGATGATCCAAGGGCTGGAGCATCTCTCCTGTGAGGACAGGCTGAGAGAGTTGGGGCTGTGGGGAGACCTTCTAGCAGCCATCCAGTACCTGAAGGGGCTACAGGAAGGCTGGGGAGGGACTTTTTACAAAGGCAAGTAGTGATAGAACAAGGGGTAATGGCTTTAAGTTGAAAGAGGGGAGGTTTAGATGAGATATGAGGAAGAAATTCTTTCCTGTGAGGGTGGCCAGACACTGGAACAGGCTGCTCAGAGAAGCTGTGGATGCCTCCTCCCTGGAAGTGTTCAAGGTCAGGTTGGATGAGGCTTTGAGCAACCTGGTCTAGTGGAAGGTGTCCCTGCTGATGGCCGGGGGCTTGGAACTGGATGATCTTTAGGGTCCCCCCCAACCCAAACCATTCTATGATTCTATCTTACAGCAGCTCATAACATATTTGTCCACATAGCCAGTAGAATTTGACCTTTTACTTGGATCTCTGCTCTCTAGGGCAGTATGATTTGTAGTGCCAGCAAATCTGTAGAGATCAATGGAAAAAAGCAAAGGCAGAAATTCTACTTACTTGGGCTTCATTTTCAGTGAGACACAAAGAACTTGTTATGCTAACAGAGATGCCTTGTGCTCTGGAGTGTATTCAGTTTATGCAAGTAACCACATATGCATGGTCTGTGTCATCCAAGAGGTTCCCATATCATGGATTGAATTATTTGGCTGTAGAAACATCTTTTATGATTTTTATTCATATGCCATGAATAAAAATTATGAGAAGTTTAACAACTCTTTTCATTAGAGAGAGCCTTCCTAGAAGGAAATGGAGTAACACAGATGTGTTATTTAATAAGAACAAAAAAAATTCCATGTCTCTTGCATGTAGTCTTGTTTGCTGCATACTGGACTGAAGACCGACAGAATGGAGCATGGTTTGCATTCATGTTTTTTGGTGATTTCTGCAACTTCAAATGCCTTTCATTAACAAACTATGAAGAAGACATCACTGTTTCTGATATGCTTTTTAATTACATATAGCTGAGAGAGCCACATTCAAATATACTGTAAAATCCTTTCCTAGTTCCAAGAAAATGAACACATGAGGAAGGCTGAAAAGCACATGGAATTAAAGCTTTGTTGTAACAAAGCCCTGGTCCTCTGGGCTGGACTGTGGGACACAGAACTGAAATACATCAGTAACACAACAAATTCTTTCAAATAACACCATTTTTGATTTATAGATTTCAGTCCAATCCATGTAATATTTTCTGCATAAGAAGAGTTAAGATAATGGTATAAGTTGCTCAACAAACAAATGTATCATTTTGAAAAATAGCTAAAGAACTAGGTGGAGCATAAAACTCCAGAATCTGTATACATTGTCCCCAAAGAAATGGTACTTGAGGCTGCATAGCTCCTTGCATGCAATGTATTTGAAAGATGGTCTCTATATATGGGACGCTGTCATGTTGGTTTTGTTGGGTTTTTTTAATTGTTCTCCACACAAACAAATCTGGGAAAAAATCTCCATGTGCAGAACGTGGTTTAATACAGATTATTTAAATGCTGTACCAATCTATGATATACACCAGAGAGGGCTATTAGAGCCATTGTATTCACTTATCATATTTGCAGCTGAAAGCTGGGCATTGTAATCAATGGCCCAGGAGTAACCAAATCAATCACTGCAGTAGCTTTTTGACAGTTAATATCCTCTAATTATATAAAATACTCTAAAATACTAGATGTCTGCTTGAAATTTAGTAGCTGAAAAAGCTGCAGTGACACTCAATTTAAGATTAGTACCACTTCAGAACACAGGGAAGAATCTTTTGGTGCACTATGTTCAATGATATAATATTGCTTGAAATTCCTATTTCATATTGTGCTATTGTGTAAAGTGCTAGACTAAGACTAATTAAACCTTGCAGGAATGTAGCCTGATGAATACTAAATTTGCATTGATTTCCAATGACATAGCAATTAGAGCATGACAAAAAGTTGCAGTTGATTAAAGGTTGAATTAGGGCTTGTGGTTTGAGAAACACGGGGATCACTCTCTTGGCTTTATGGACTGTCATACATAAACTAAGGCACGTGGGATTGGTGAATATATTACAAGCTGGAAAACCTATCTTGTATTTTGAAAAGTATATATATTTCATATAAATATTTCTGCTTCATTACCTGTTAAACAAAGTGAATGACAAAGGAAATAGAAAACAGGTTGGCTAAGAGGAACTTTTGATAAGGAAGATTTAATATTAAGAGACACATAACTGCTTGAACCAGATTGATGTAATGGACTTTTGGTGAAGTTCCGCTTGAGAGCAATGAAAAGTGCATAATGATAATAACATTTTCAATGTCAAAAATATCTTTTAGAAGTCCCTAGGTTGCTACTGAAATATAAGAGGAAAAAGACCTAGAGCCTGATCCTTCTTTTTGATTGATCAGTTCCTTCACAAAAAGATTTACTTCACAGTGTGCTTTAGCCTTTGATGAAAATGTCATTGTCAAGGGATATTAGATGACTTGCCAATAGATTCTCTCTCCTACTGGGCTATGTGTTCAGTTTGAATCATCAAGATTAGCCTTTCTCACTATTGGAAGTCATACAAAATAACAGCTACTTTTCCCAGTCACAGTGACAAGGTGCTGCAAATCGAATGGAAAAGCAAAAGCTTCTTCAGCCTCTGGAGCAGAAAGATTGGGATTGAATCTGTGCAACAATCTCCTTCACATTGTACCTAAAGTCCAGGAGTGAGCAAGGTGAAAGGGCAGCAAGGAAGGTCTCTGTAAATATATTTAAATATACTGGTATTAAAAGGAAGGATGAGGAGAGTGGGAGCTCATTTGTCAATGGGGCAGGTAACCCAGTGAGAAGCTACAAGGAAAAGACTGAGGTACCCAGTGCAGCTTTTGTCTCAGTTTTTTGTTCTAAGGTACCATGTCCCTGAGCTTTCTAGCAGGATTTGTGGGACTAAACTGGTACCCACACTAGCAGAAGAGTTAGGGATTGCTTAAGCCTTTGTGCATACACAAGTCCAGGGGCCAGATGGGATGCATCTAAGGGTCTTGGGGGAGCTCACTAATGACGTTGTGCTGCCACACTGCATCGTTTTTTAAATGTCATGGCAATTCGGAAGGATCCCCATAACTGGAAAAAGGCAAATGTCCCATCTTTAAGAAAGGCAAGAAGGGAGATTCAGGGGACTACAGGGTGGTCAGTCTCACCTCAGTGTCTAGGAAGGTGATGGGGCAAATCCACTCAGAATTAATTTCTAAACTCGTGAAAGACAAGAAAGTGATTGAGAGCAGCCAGCACAGTGGAAATCATACCTGACCATCCTCATTGCTTTTTATGATGAGGTAACTGGTGCTGTGGCCAAGGGAGCACAGTGGATATTGTACATCTTGATTTTAACAAGGCCTTTAACACAATCTCCCCTAGTTTCTTTATCACTGAATTTGCAAGATAATGGCTATATAAGTGGACAAAAATGTGGGTGAAGAATTGGCTCAACTAGTGGACCTGAAAAGCTGTAATCAGTGGTGCAAAGTCTAGTAACTAATGGGGTCCCTCAGAGGTCAATAATAGGACCAATACTGATTGAAGTCTTCAGTAACAACCCAGATGATGGGACAGAGTGCAAGTCTGTGGACAACCTCAAGTTGGAGAAAGCAGTCAACATCCTGAAGGGCAGGGCTGCTACCCAGAGGAAAGTGGACAGACTGAAGAAATGGGTTGCAAGAAATACCATGAAGTTCAATAGCAGCAAGATGCTGCATGTGGGATGGAATAGCATCATGTAACACTACAGGCTGGGGCCCAACCATCTAGGAAGAAGCACTGCAGAAAGGACGTGAAGGTCCTTATGGACAAGGAGTTGACCATGAGCCAGCAGCATGTGCTTGCACCAGAGGGCTGCATTAGGAAAAGGGTCACCAGCAGGTCAAGAGAAGTGATCCTTCCACTTTATTCAGAGCTTTTAAGACCACATCTGGAGTACTGTGTCCTATTCTGGGCTCCCCAGTGCAAGATAGATATCAATATACTAGGCTGAGTCCAGCAGAGGTCACCAAGCTGGTCAAGGGTCTGGAACACAGGGCATGTGAGGAAAGGCTGGGAAACCTGAATTTGTTCAGATTGGAGAAGGGAAGCAGAAGGGCAGACCTTAATGCTGTCTGCAATTACCTGACCAGAGCATGACAGAGATAGCTAGGGTCTTCTTGAAGGTACATAGTGGTAGGAGGGGAGGCAATTGGAGCAACTTGCAACGTGGGAGATTCCAAATAAATATTAAGAGGGAAAAAACATACCACAAGGGTGGTCAAACAGCCATGCAGGATGTGCAGAGAGGCTGGGCAATTCCATCCTTGAATGACCTGTTCTATTTAGATCTGTTTTGAGCAGGGGATTGGTCAAGCTGACTGCTGGAGGTCCCTCCAAACCTAAGCTATGGTTCTGGGATTCTGACAGTATTATTGACATTGAGAGGGAAAAATTACAGCTACTCATATACTGACCACCACACAGATGAGAACATTTGAAGCCAGAGGTAGCTTTTATTTTAAAGTCTCTTAAAAATGGTTGCGATGTGGGTTTTTTTTTTTTGGTTCCCCCCCCCCCCCCCCCCCTCTTCTGGTAATAATTGTTCAAAAAAGAAAAAGTGCTGATATAGAAAGCAGGAAGCTGTGAAACAGGTTGTTCTTCCTGGAAAAGATCTTTTGGTCAGTTGTAGAGACTCTTCAGCCATATAAGCAAATTGTTTTTCTTAAGGCTGGGGAAACAATGCTGGACCAAGCTGCTCCTGAAATGAAAAAGGGAACAGCAAGAGAAAGAGGTGCAAATGTAGTGAAGAGTCAAAAAATGGAGTCCTGGAAATTTGCTGTCAGCAGAGGATGAGAAGGAGGGGACAGTGACAGTATCTGCGAGAAGAACCATACTCCTATTAGCAATACCTGTGGTCTTTTCCTCCCATAAACCATCCTGGACAGCAGCAGCTGCAGCAGCAAAAACTTCTATTTCCAAGGTGCATCCTGGGCCTGACATGTTAATGTGCTTCTGTGTTCACAGGAGCCAAGCAAGCTCTGTTCTGTGGATAAAGTAAAAAGCACTGAAATTCTCCGTGTCTGGAGACTGTTGTGCAGTCTTCCACATTTTACTCTCACATTATTCTGTTTGTATCTCCAGTGTCTTATGGGGAGCGCTGAAGGTTAGGAATTGCAAAGTGCATGTTTCTACAGTAGAGTGTCTTTTGCCTTGGAACAAGATAATATTATTTTATTTTTTTTTTAATTTTGCAAAGCGTTTTGGATTTTTTCCAGGATGAAATTGTTACATTCACATCAAACACATGCAAACAGGTGATTTGCCACAAGGTTTCTTTGTGAAGCAATTTAAACTTATGGTCACATGGCTTGCTTTCACGGCTTTTGTTGTTGTTTGTTCTTTTTTTCTTTTCAAAGGACAAAACCTCACTGATCATTAGTGTGTAATTAAAAAACACAGCTGGCATCGATGGACTTCATTTCTCACTGCCTATAATTTCAATTGCATGCATTTGGTTGGTTTTGTCACAGGACTGTAGGCAGAACAGAACTTCAGTAAGCTTACAGAAAAGTAAAATTAATTGGTATGTATTTCAGACATCAATACTATTTTTAAAATGTGTTACCATGGCCAGCTCTTTATCCTCCCAAGGAATGATTCTTTATACAGCAATTTGAAGGCTTCATTCTGCAGTCATTGAACTATTTGGAGTTTTGCCTGCACAATGACATTAGCTTGTTCTGTGAGTGGACACCAACAATAGCCCATAGGACCTTCTCAGCTGTCCCCAAGGACTAAAGCCCTCAGGGCTCAGCACAAGCTTGTCTACAGTTCGGCAATGTGACAGTCCCGCCTCTGTGACCAGGTCCAGTGGCACACACAGTGGGTCATGTTCTTTGTGGTTTCAACCTCCAGTTCCAGTTCTTAAATATAGAGTATCCATTTTTTGACAATGCATTTAATGTGGTTCTTACCCCAGAGTCACAAAAATATTTATAAAAATATAGATTTTAAAAATGTTTTTAGTAACTCTTTTTTTACTACAGCTCAAGGTGTTGCTAACAAGGGGATGAACAGGAGTCAGTTGTGTGTTCTACAACTGACAGCCACAGCGGTGTCTTTGCATGCTCATTATAACTTGAGGCAAAATATTAATTTGTTATTATAGACCAGGTGCGCAAGTTCCAGTTAAAATAGCAACATATCAATAGATAACTGAAAATAAATTGTCTTTCACATTTCCCATTAGACCTGTAAATGTCTTTAAATGCAAGAAATTGTTCAGATGATCAAAATTTGGTTATATACACATTAAGAAATATATACAATCTTCCATAGACATTTTTTTCATTGTGAAATTCTCAGATTTGTGCAGTTCTTTAAAAATACAATTGGGAAATAAAAGTAATCATTTTTATCTAAATATATTCTTAAAGGAAGAAGTGTAGAGACAGAAGTGCATTTCTGCACCTGAGAATGAGCCAGACAGAATTATTCTCTTTAGTCAATAATTTGGTGTGAAAACCTGATCTCACTGAAGTCAACAGAAATAAGATTGAATCTTTAGATTTAATTCTTCCTTGATAGTGAAATTTTCACTTTCACGGAGCGACAGGATAAGGCTGATGCATCACTTCAGTCTCATTCAGACTTTACCACAGCTCCACTTCCCTCTTTACTGAAATAGAATTTACAAGTGGTCTTCACCCATCTATGTGAAGGTAAGCTTTTTTCTAATCAGCGTTCTGTTGTAAGAACAATTGTAGAATACATTTATTTATCTTAATAAACAAAAACCACAACACTTTTTAATCAAGATAACATTAAATCACCCAAAATATTCTAGATTTTCTGGAAATAGACTTTGTCCCTGAGGCCTTAGTTTTACTTTCATTAGTTACCTTGTGCAGAGCACAGGGTCTACCTGACTTTGCTCCTCCTTTTTTTTTTTAAAGTGCCTATATCTGATATCAATACTTTATATATTAGAAATAATAATTTTCTTGAAGATACATAAATCTGTGCAGAGTTGATATGTTCTTCCTGAGTATACTTTCAAATCATGTTATAACCATATTACTTATCTTGATGGTTATTTACATTTTAAATTGCATTTATAATTTTTCTTCAAATGGAAATTGAGGGAAATGGATTTTGAATTGTAAAAAGAGAAGGGAAAAATAATTTTAAGCTTTTGATGTAAGTAAATGGATATAATATCATACTGAAAAATAACATATTCCTCCATTAAGAGGTTTCACCTTACAAGAGCTATAGTTAGTCATCTAAATTAATATAAATGTTATATATTTGATTGATTTCCAGGTAAATTTAAATTTTATGCACTTAATTGATTTCCAGGTCAACTCAAATGTAATGCTTTGTAGTAATACATGGTATAAAAACTTATTGAAACAGGCATGATTTATTGTCCAAATATCAGGACTCAATACCTGACATGGATTTACCAGAGAAAAACTAATTGGCCTATCTCCTCTCCCCTGATCAGTGTTACTATGAGTAATGTGCATTTCAGGTCTAAAGATAAAATAACTTAACTGACTGTGTGTGTACACAGATCTCTAATCTGATTTAGAGGTAATGCAAATCACGTTGGGTCAATGACCATGGTGCTGTGGGGTATAACCCACATGGTAATCTGATCTGTATGGTCACTGTTACAATGTGTTACCCAAAAAAGAAAAAATCCAGCTTGAATTTGAGCTGAGCTTGAAAAGAAAAAAGAAAATAATCCTTTTATTTTATGAATTGTGCAAATATCAACTGTGTGTACACTAATTATAGGATTGAGATCACCTGCCTTTGTCTGAAATGTGTCTACACGAGCTGCCCAATCTCCATTACAGTCAATGAAGACAGTCAGTTCCTCTGACCAGTAAAGATGCCTGTTTCAGGATACAATTAATAATTTAATAGAACTCCATGGACTACAGTGGAAATTTAGAAAATAAATTGTATGTAAACACCTACATTGGAGATATCCCAGTTTAGGCAAGATAAATCCCCATTTAGCTGTCCAAAGTGAGATGTTTGAACTAATAATCAAAGTTCCTTCTGAAGTCGATGAAAGGAGACCAGCAGCTCCACAAAACAATTAATCTCATCCTTGGATGTGTGTTTGTCACATATAGAAGGAAACATATCTCCTCCCTAGGGAACGTTGAAGGTTGCCTTAGATTAGACATCAACAGTGGATTTTGTTCAAGATTAGATGAAGACATGTGAAGCAAGTATCTCAGCTACCATTAAGTCAAAGGGGCTCCCAATTTCAGTGTATGTAGTTATGAAAAACCCATGAGGAAAGGCTCTAATGTTCATATTTGCTTTTACAAAAACATTATTGTCTCCAATTTACAAGTCTGATTCAAAGATACTACTAATGCCACCAGTACATGCATAGAAATGTGATGTTTGGCTTATGTGAGGAAAACAGATTATCTGTTTCACCCTCTTTGTTCAGATAAAGGAGGGAAGAAAATATCACTCCACAGCCTTGATGAGCTGCTGTGCCCATAGGTAAGTACCTTCACTACATCCTCTAAGAAATGAATCCTGACCTTGTATAAAAAATGCAAAACTCCCACTGAAGTAAAAATTGCCTTATTCATATGTCTTGGAGCAGAATTCAGCTCTCAGAACTAAAACAGCTTACACCCACCTGCTGCTTTAATTCTGAAGTGCATTTTCAATTGATATCTTGTATAAATCATTAATTGAGATCAATGTGCTTTTTCAAGAACACAGTATTCTAGTCACAAAGTGCCATCCAAACGGAAAGACCCCACAAGTAAGCAAGAATGACCAGAACATTACAAATATACTCTTGAGTTTCTCCATGACAAACTCTTGCATGACTATTACACATTTACAAGGTATCAGTTTTCATTTGGTCATTGTTGTTTAAAGCAGGAGAAGGCTTGCTCTTCTGACCATCAGTTCCTCCTTTGGATGTCTCCTGGAAGAAAAGCCTTGGCATCCACAGTGACATTAAAATCCGTTTGTATTCATTCCGAAAATTCTGGTTAAGAACTCCGTATATTATTGCATTAAGGCAGCTGTTGAAATAGGCCATGAAGTAGCTTATAATGAACAACCATTCAGGAACTCTTGGTGCCATTTCCACAGGATCGATGGCTACAGCCAGTCCAATGAAGTTTAGAGGTGCCCAGCAAAAGGCAAAAATCACAAAAACCACAAACATGGTAAGAAAGTTTCTGAAGTCACTTGGCTTCAGTCTCAGCTTTGTTTCTGACTTGACTCGTCTTCTAACTTGAAGCACTAAAACCCAAATCCGAAGGTAGCAGAAGCTCACAATGGTGATAGGGATGATGAAGTGAATTACCACAACAGCTATTGTATAGTAGGAGCTTGCAGTCTGAACAAATGTGCATGAATAGATGCGTGGATCATACTTTAAAGAGCCAACAAAAAAATTTGGCACAGTTGCAATTACTGTTAATACCCAGACTAAGGAGACGTAGAGCATCGTGTTCCAACAGCTGTACACTTTGTCATAGGCAAAGCTGTGACATATATAGCAATATCGGTTTATTGCAATTGCAGTGATGTTGAAAATAGAGCCTATTACACTTAGTCCCATCACAAAGCCACTCACTTTACAGTGCATTTCACCCAAAGTCCATCCATTGTTGAAAATAGCTAAGAGCACCAGTGGGTATGGATACAAGGCCACCACCAGATCAGCCAAAGCCAGGCTCACCACAAATGCATTACCTGGGGAAAAAGAAAAATACATAGACATAAGTCTGAAAGCAAGTATACTTGTGAAGAAGAAAATGTGATATACATGGACCCACTGGAGTGAGTCCAGAGGAGGCCACAAGGATGATCAGAGAGCTGGAGCATCTCTCCTCTGAGGACAGGCTGATCAAAAGGCTTTTCATCATGTAGGAAAGCAGTTCTCCACTTAATTTTAAGCATAGAAATAATGCTGTGGATAATGATCTAATTATCCACATAGTTAATGGTAATTAGCTGGGAGATGTAAAACCAACAACCTTGTAGGATTAAACTCAAAAAATGGCAGAAATTCAGCTGTATACTGTTTGCTTCACCTGCTCTGTATCTGTACCTTGTTTAATCTGAATTTAGAAATGGGGAGCTCTCTTTCTCCCATATGCTTTAGGGGAAGACCATGCTCATCAGAATTTGCACAACAGCTAGTGAACTTAATAGAAAGCAGGATTATCCACCTGTAGCTACAGAAACATGGCTTATCTCAAGAGTGGTGTAAAACTTATTTTAGATGGTTCCTTGTTATGCATTTAGCAGCCTGTCTGACACTCTCTTTATACTTCAAAGGCCATATAAGTGTTTTTGTAGCTTCAGTTCACTGACATGGTACTGGATGTAAGGAAATTCCATGCTGTTTGTCCCAAAAGTAGGAGGTAAAACCAATAGTACTGTGTTAGTTTTTGTGCCCTCCAAAGCCACAGTTACTCCCTCCTTTAGGTTGAAGCAAGTCTATTTGAGTATGTTGTTGGACCTGCACAAGGAGACATTTCCTGCTGGCTTTATATGTGCTGTACTGAATGCAGTTCAGTAATGTCATGCTGTTGTGAAAAAGGTAAACAAAATTTTCAGATGCAAAACTACGTGAAGTACTTTTTCTGTCTTACTCAGGATTGCTAAGGCATCAGAAAAATGTCTCCAGTTTGGGGCTTCACACTTCAAGAAAGATGTAAACTCTAATTAAAGCTGATCTAGAACAAAGCAAATATCTAGTAGTTCTGGGACTTGTGAGGCAAGATTAAACAAAGTGAGGAGAGAATTGAGGGGGGCATGATAATAATCTTCAAATAAATGAAGTGGGAAAGATATAATCCATTCTCATTACTGTAGTTAAGACAAAAAAGCTTCAGTTACAACAAGGAAGTTTCAGATTAGACACTGAGAAAAACATTTTAATAGCAAGAAGAAGGAAGTGCTAGAACACCTTGTTTTGAGTCTCCCATTGGAGGTTGTAAGAAAAATGAAGTACACTATCTGTACTGGCCTAGACATGGTTGATTCCTGTTTTGAGTATTGGAAGGATGAGATTACTTTGAAGTCCTTTTCTAGACATATGATAAATAAGATAAAGGATAAGACTAACAAAGAAATAGGGAAATCTTTATCAGAATGTGTTTACATTATGGCAACGAGAATTTATCTTATGTTTTTTTCATCGCTATATCTGACATTAGAAGACAGAGAAATCAGAAGAAATAAAGAAAAAAAATATTTTTTTCTTGTTTAGAATGCCTTTTGGAGAAAGATAGAGTTTAGTCCAGGGTGTGTGCTAAAACTAATCTAATCTCAAAGGCCTCCCAGCATCAGTTTATACCTGAAGTGAAATTGTTCAGTTAAAATCAAGTGGGCATCCAGCTCTGTCAATTAAATTGGAAATTTACTGTAATGTACATTTGGCAAGAGAATTTCAAAGTTGTGTATATAATTTAGGACTTCTTGAAAATTCCAGCTGCAATGAATAAGGACAGTTAGCAATGAACTTGTCAAAAACATGATATACCACTTTACAACATAGAAGACAAATGGTGCAATATCTATAAAGGCCCCAAGCGACTTGGCACTTTTATGGTGGTTTACATGGTCGGGTGTTCACACTGTGTACTGAAAAGTAAGGTCCAATGGGTTTTTTTTCTATTTGGCTATCTGTGGGATGAAGTTTATTATTATGTTACTGCAATGAATAATCTACAAAAGTAGAGAAAAACTTCTCTAATTCATAAAAAAATACATAATCAACATTTTGATAAATCAAAGATCTTAGATGTCTTTTAAGTGCTTGCAGAAAGTAAATGTTCCTTGATATACCTAAGACACAGCATTTGGAGTGGCTATAATTACATTCATAAGATAACCAAAGAGGCAACTTTTTGCTATCTGTCACAGAATAGGAAACATAGAATGCTCATCTAGT
The DNA here is from genome assembly GCA_907165065.1 of Caprimulgus europaeus. The sequence continues at coordinate 114,847,710 of OU015523.1, forward strand.
TGAAATTATTCTAATTATTTCCATAGTTTACCCAATGGACTGTTCCTAGATTTTAGTTTCATCACACAGAAGATTACATTCATTTGTAAGAAACACATTTGCTCACTGGAATGGAAACACCCCTTAATTATAAGCAATAGCTACTAAAAGCCAAATATCTAGCTAGGGACACAAAAAGATAGACATCTGCACTGTTTTAAACATTGACAGTTGGGTGCATACAAAAGAAGATAAGTTCTAATATTGACTTTGGGTGCAAGAGAACCAGACTGATATTTCATTAAGCATTCTTGCATATTGGTTTTGTTAACCAATATGATTTTTGTTAACCGGTTTTTAATAGAAAAAATGGAACCTGCACACCTTCTTGTCATCTTGATATGACTTGATATTATAGGAATTTGATCACAGGACAAACTTTTTGATAAGGTCTGGACTTCTATGGGCTAAACATCTGAAATGGCAATGAAGTTTTAATGTCTCTACCAAACCCAGAAGCAATTGCAATCATCAACTATTTCTAAAGGTTTTGTTTCTTTCTTTGGTTTCACACAGGCTAAAATGATTAATTACATATAATGGCTTTTTATTTGTTAACAGATGGTGTTTTTTTACACGTTTGTTTAACAAGTTGTTATACATTGTGTACAGACATCATCCTCTTAGCTCTATTTCCCTTTGGCTACAGTCATGTTTGTCCTTGTGTACTCTTCTTCTGCATCCATTACTATTGTCTTCATACAAGAGCATACAAGAGTCTAGCTTCAAGACAGGTAAATTATTTCTATGCAGTCTATTGTGCTGAATGCTGCATTTTTCTTGGCCCCCTCCTCTCCTACTGTCACAGTTGGGTGGCTGTGTAGCAACAAGTGTAAGGTGTAGGGATAAGCAAGGCAGAAAGTGAATGAACATGACTATAATGTATTGACAGATTTTTAAAAAATACTAAGGATCAATGACTCGGGATAATTACTTTATTCTTCCATTTCCATATTCTAACCCTAAGGGAAAACTCAGAGTTACTCTTGTAGATTTGTTGCTTCATTACATCTTTAGTTGGAATGTAAGTGGGAAAGCTCTTTGTTTGAGCTTGTGGCTTAAAACTCCCCCTAATAATCAGTACTATGTTTGTAATTAAATAGCTTTTTATACTGGCTGTGAATGATAAGAACTAGAGGTTTTCTATGGTACCACTCAGGTAACTGCCTGTACATACTTATCTACACTAAAGGAAAAGGAACAAGATCTTGACTTTAATGAAGTAAATAGGAGTCCTATCATTCTATAAAATGAAGCCAATTCCTCTGCAGAGTTCACAGTAACAGACATCCTCAGGAAGAAGTTAGACTGACAGACTGTCTGTCCATAGACACTAGGCATTTCTCTAGTGCTAGCTCACTCTTCAGTCCCCTTTTTTATTCCTCTGCCAGACTCCTCTACCCCTGTACTCAAAATGAACTTAAAAAGGAGATTTCTGGAATGATTCCAATAGCTTTGTTGTTGTGGTTGGTGTATAAAACCAGAATATGAGCTCATTTTCTAAACAGTATTATAGCCAAAGCCACAAGATATCACTTCAGGGATGAACAGTGTCATTCATTTTTTAAGTTCCTTTTGTATAAATTCTAAGCACACAAAATGTTTTTTTTCTCTAATTTTTAAAATGTTCACAAAACACACAAAGTGAGTCTAATATTTCAGTTCTTTCCTGTAAGTCCCTAAAGGAAAAAAAAAAAAAAAAGTTTTATGATCATCATCATAATTCCAAATTTCTTCAAGTGATATGTTACTTGCATAAAAAATCGTTTCTCAGCTATGACATCACCTTTCTCTAATAAAGGTAACCTTGATCCTGATACTAGGCTTGGTATGGAAGTTGCTAAGAGCTTATGATTTTTGTTTCTGACTACCAGCAATTTGTGGAAACAAAACGGTTTTTTTATAGTTTTAATCTTAATGTTATTGCCTATATTAAATTATGTTATATTATATTATAGTAAATTATCTGCTTTTTAAGCCTCTTTAATGACTGTCGAAGTTAATGGGAGAATTACCATAGATGTAAAGGAGACATTAATCAGATACAAGAAAGTAAAGACCTGTTACTAACCAGAATGTGAAATATCAAAAGCATTTGGTCCATACAACAAGAGCAATAACAATGCAAAACATGAACCACTTGAATTATATTTGGATAAGAAAAAAAAAAAAATCAAAACATAAATCCTTTTAATAGTTCCTACAACTTTGAAAAGAGCAGATCTTACCTTCAGACAAAGAGAAATAGCAGCTCATTAATCCCAAGGCATGTTAGCCAGGATTCACTACAGCAAGTGGCACATTGGATCTATTGTTTGAGTCTAGACCAGCATGGAGATTGAAGAGACATGTATAGCAGCTTGAAGAAAGCAATCAGTCCTTCAGTCAAGAAGGCTGTCTCTCTTTAATCTCCTCTTGTCTGTAATTACTAACTAGTAATAGAAACTATGCAGCTTTTATAAAGTATTGTCTGGAAATTTCTTGTGCAATGTCATTTTTTGAGAAGCAGGCCTAAATATAATTTATCAGACCTACTGAACCTCAGACCCTACTGAATCCTCATAAGAGTGACTCTCAGGGTCTGGGTCAGATAAAACAGAAGCATACTCAACTAACAGCAAATTGGTATAAAACTGACTGCATGTGTCTATGTCTCCACTCCTGCTTGTATAAGAATAACCCTGAAACTGAAACTAAGGACCAATTTGCTCAGCCAAACCATTTAAGTACACGTTGTTCTAAGTGCCGGGTTGAGTGCAAACCAGAGCAAGGTATGAGTTGTTATCCAGATCACAGTTCAGGATTTTGTCCAAACAGATGATTACTGTGATGGAAATGTGCAGCTGGTCCCACTCCTGGAGCTTCTTCATTAGTATGTGCATGTACACATAGATACATACTATTCTTCAGCTGATTGTCTTTCCTCAAGTTTCAGTTAATTTTTGGCATACTTTATGACAGAATTACATAATAAGATAGAAGGTTATGCTTTCAGAGCCAGGACTTCTGCTAAACTTCCAGGTGGTGGTTTTTAAATTGATGACCTGAACACTTTATTGCTGGTCCTTGATGCTGCCAGTGACACCTAACTTTTCTGACCTACTGTATTTTCCACTGGGCTTCAGTTCAGGCTTGGTTGTGGGGGTTCTCCTTAAGGTTTGTTCTTTAGTATGGAAAGGAAAACATGACTCTGGAGGGACTGAAGAACTGGCACCAGGTAGGCAGGTGGAACTAAGGAATAGGTAGGTTTTTGTTTCCCTTTCCAGAGTGGCTCAGCCTACTTGGCTCAAATGGCAGGCAGAGAGATGTCAGCTGCTCCTGGAGAAAGGCTGATGCTTCTGACTTCCTCACTGCTCACTCTTGTCTCTAGTTTTGACTTCTATATTTAGTAATTTTTTACAGTATTTAAGCTCTTGTGGTTATTGATTTTTTGTTTAAATAGGTAACTTTCAAATCTGTTTAAAGTCTCCTGTGTCAACTCTTTTTTCCTCCTCACAATCCATCAGAAAGAATAAATCCTGCTAGCCTAATTCAGATGAAACTCTATTCCTGTCAGCAGGAATGAAGCCACCAGGAGTGGACAACAACAGCAGATGGACCAGAGAATTAAGTCTTTCACACACTGACATTTTAATTCCCTGTGACACTACAAGTCAAAACTGAGGGTAATCTTTGATTTATTGAGACGTGTTAATCTAGTATAATGTTCAACAGAGTGTTACTAACAGAAGGTTTAACTTAATACTCCAAGCAAGTGCCACATAGGTTTTGTTTCCTTTGAATATGACATTTTAAAAGTGGTTACAAGCTCCTTATGTTTCATGATTTCAGGTATTAGTGGGATATACTGCAGACACTGATGTAATGGAAAGGGACAGGTGATATATTTTCACTAGAACTGAAGAATTGTACAGGCTCTAGTAAAAAATATATCATAGACAATCAAGGGTGTATCTCTGACCTATGGAACATCTGGGTTGCTTCTTTTTAGGAAATGTATGTTCTGTGGAACTGTTTAAAATATTTGGTGAGTATAATTATCCTGCGATATGTATAAGGAAAATTCTCTGCCTTCACTGAGTACTATATGCAAAGCAGAAGGGGAGTATTTACTGTGGCAGTTATCCTTTTACTGTGCAGTTACTCAAAGGCTTTGGAAGAGCTTTCTCTTCAGAAGAAATTCACACCTAGATACCCTGGAAGTTAGACACCTCTGTTTTCACAGAAAAGCCTAGAATCCACACTAAATAAGGTTTAAACCTTAGTCATCCACTTTCTGGAGGAAAGCACTAAGCTGTTATGTAGAAGATGAAAAGAGGCACTTCTCATTATAAGATTAAACAACACAAACACCCCACAATGGGATATTTTTGTGGAGAACACTCTGTACACCCCTTTTTCAAGCTGTCCTGCAATGCATAGGATGCAGGATTCACAGGACTAGAAGCTTAACATATAAAAGGGAGTTTGAGATTGTGGCTGAGTGACTACCAGACTCCTTGACTGGGACAGACTTGTGTTCTTGGCCCTACATCTGCATGTAGGACTTGGTGCTGGAAGCTACATTCGCAGGAGCTGAATTTTAAGCGTATAAGCTGTAGCTCTCAGGTGTCAACATAGTCTCACTGAAAAGAGGTGTCTAAGTTGCACTGTTGATTAATATGTTTCTGAGCTCATGATTTCAGCATGCTTGGCAGCTAGTTTGAGTATAACTCAGGGAGCAAAGGCTCGGGTTTTTCTGTGTGCTTAGGCTTCTTCTCCCTGTGGTTAAATACGGGAGCACTGTACTTGCTGGGAGTTCGCTCCCATGAGTTTCATAACAGACTGCAGGTGCAAAAAAATATTTCTAACACTGTGCTGTTAAAAATTTATTAAAGGCCTGAGATTTGTAACCCGTAGGTGTATACATTTGTTCACCTGTGGCTTCCTCTGGTGCGAGTAGGGACAGTGGTGACTCCCTATTGCCACCTAGTGCACTAGCCACGACAGAGACAATACATCGGACTGCGAAACACGGCAAAGAGCAACAGCAAGTGTTCGTTCTTCCAGAGCAAAAGTCAGGTAGTATGTTTATGGGGTGATAAATACTTTTCCGGACCACTGATACTTTCTGAAATTGCAGGAACTTTCCTGGTACTGGGTGTTTTCAGAGAGAGAAGAGGAAGCAAGAGAAGTGAGACATGCTCTTCTAGAGAATTCACTGTTGTCTAGTGGTTAGGACACTTCCATGGTAGAAGAACCTTTCTTTGAAAAAGGACTTGAGCCTATGTCTCCCATAGTCACAAAAGAGTGCCCTACTCACCAGCCCTGCTGCTCTTCTGGGGTTAGCCTGCTTGTCTCTTTCTAGGTTATGTTCAAGAATTTCAACCTAGAACCAGAGCACAGATGTTACCAGTTGTATTGGCAGTACTCTTCATCAGAATGTTTCAAAGGAAAAAAAAAATCCTTATCATTTTTTTGGAGACAAGTGCAGGGATTCTCCCAAGAGGGATTAGGATTCCCTGGGTGTGGGGGAAAGGGAGTGGGAGGGGGCTGTGGGTGACTGTGTCTTGTTTGGCTGCCAGCTCAGTTAAACTGTCACACCTTGGTCTGTACCAATACAACTGATTTTATGATGAGGACAGTAGGTTTCAGTGACACAATTCAGAAGCACAGGTCCTTCTCAGGTTCTCCTCTTGTGCTCATCTGAGTGCTATGGTGTGGCATTATCTCATTTAGGCCCTTGCCAGCCACTCTTCTACACAACCAACCTGTTTTTTTTGGCAAAATGTTTGAAGAGGAAATAACCTTCCTCTACATGTCTAGCCACCTGCAACTGAGCTGCATTTTGCAGCAGGTTAAGATCCCTTATACCAATGCCCTCACACTGAAGTCAGGATCTTGCCTTCAGGATAATCTAGGATGGCAAAAGGCCCCTGTTGTGGCTGAGAGAGAGTCACTATCTCAGGTACTATTACTTTTCATGCAGGGAATGAAGCTAAGACATTTACTCTGCGTGCTTACCAGCATGGGCACCAGTCATGACCCAGCTTCAAAACCTCCAGTTGCTGAGCACAATCACTGAACATCAAAAAAAACCCCAGATTATTTTTTCACTAATTCACAAAAGAAGTTGTGTTTCCTGTATCTGTCAGTACATATCAGCTTAATTTTCTTCACCTGAAGTAATCACAGCTGTTGATTGCTTCAGCCAAGGAAGAATAGGAAACCTACATGAACAACTGCAAGTATGAAAACTCATTTACTGCTGACAAAGGGGTTAATATGAAAAGCTGTAAAACACAACAGGTGCAATCTAGTCAGATTCTATAAATAGCTAGGCAATGTATTATTGTTAATAACATATTTTTTCAGTCTCCCAACACCATATTGTTTTTCATAGAAAAAAAGTGAATATGTAGTATTATGTAGGATGTTATTTTGTTAAAAAAAAACAAACCTCAAAAGTAATAAGAAACCCAAACCAAAACTAAAACTTGGTTCAGACCAACTATAAAAGACTGGAGTGTGGAAACAAACAAAGTAAGGACATTTCACTGATAAAAACTCTGGGCAAAACTTTATTGTGTCCTGCCAGATATTAATTTATATTGTCTGAAAGGCTAGCTCATCTTCTATTATCTTCAGTATTACCTTTTGTTACCTTCATCATTGCTACTGTCTTTAGCCTGAATTTATGTCGAAGGAAATTGTATTGGGTTTTTTTCCCTCTCACAGTGACAAGACAGCATTCAGGTCCTTAGAATAACTTATTTTCTACCTTCTCTTAGAAAGGAGGATAGTAAATTGAAGAATTAAAATAATTTTATGCAAACAAAAATCCATGTTTTGTTTTAAGCTGGTTGGTTTGGACTTTATTTTTAATACTCACTAGCAGATTAGTTGAATTAAAGAAAACCAAACCAAAACAAACAACAAACCCTAGAATACAAAATAATTATATTTTTTAAAATATAAAGCTCAAGATACTACAGAAGATATTAAAAATATCCAGTAAATATATCAAGTATATAAAACTGGGACTGTTGCAGACTATGGGACATACTCAGCACCAGTTATCCAAGAGATGTGGTTGGGTATGATAAGATGCATCCTGCAGCTTTTCCCTGTAGACCTGTCCAAACATAACAGAGCATTTTGACCAGCACAAATGCTGGGATCTCTCTTATGGAAATGAAGACATGCAAGTGGTAATTTCCACTGTGATTTACCCAACTGCTCCGTGGGGCTCCAGAAGAAGGACTCACAGCATGTGACAGCTACACAACCAGAAACAAATACCTGCAAAGCATGTGCATGCAAACTAGTTATATTTACAAAAAGAAGTCAAATCTAGGCTCATTATTACTGCTATGTACTTTTAGGAATTCCTATGTTCAACTTCCAGACACGGTGGGGGGTCCTAAAACAGTCTTAGAAGCCTATAAAATGAGATTTGATACACTGCAGTAAATATAATATATGGGAACATCTGATACAGGGAACACTTAGGTTGACAAGTTGTCAATGCTTCTAACATTCTCTGGAGTCCCTTCATTATGATCTTCTTTTCCCTTCTCTTGTTTTCTGTTTCGCCAAGGAAGAAAACAGATGATACTTGATGAAAATGGCCATTATAACCTTTCAGTGAGTAAAAGTTTTACCTTTTTGTTCTGAGCTTTTGGAAGTCCTCATCACTGTATGTACATAATAAAATGTTTTTACAGAAAGTTATTGTGTAGTCTCTTCTAAAACATTGTCTGGTTTGTGTTTCAACTTAATATAGACAGTGTGTAATGGTCATTTCCTGAATTAAGGTATTTTCTGAGAGCAAGTAAAAGCCTTGCAAAATGACTACACAAAAGCTCTGTTCAGGCTGGGCCTGTGAGTCATGATTTTGGTGAGATAGTTAAATGAAGGGTGATAGGCACAGAGATACAACCACAGAATCACTTAAGTTGGAATGGATCTCTGGACATCACCTAGTCCTGTTCAAAGAGTGGTCAACTACACCAGATTGTTCAGGGCCATGTCTGGTCAGGTTTTGACAATCTCCAACCATGGAGACTCAACAGTCTGTCTGGGTGACCTGCTCTAGTAAGGTACGTATATTTATACAGGTAATTTACTGGTTTCACTAGGGAATAGGGGGAAGATGCTGTTGATTGCCATCAAGATGATTAAGGGAGTGGAGCATCTCCCTTATGAGGAAAGGCTGAGGGAACTGGGTCTCTTTAGCTTGGAGAAGAGGAGACTGAGGGGTGACCTTATTAATGTTTATAAATATATGAAGGGTGAGTGTGAGGAGGATGGAGCCAGGCAGGGGGATTGGACTAGATGATCTTTTGAGGTCCCTTCCAATCCCTAGCATTCTGTGGTTCTGTGATTTTGCACCAGATGAGGGCTCTACCTGATACACTAAACAGCAGATGGCATCTAAAATTGTACATGCTACTATGTAGGCAGAGAAAAGACATGGTCATTAACAATGAGCTAGAGTTGTTTGATCAGAAGAACAGGTCCTAGTGCAGACTAGAGTAGGTGGGGCTTAGTTTTGGTCATGCTTCTGTCTACAGATTCCTTCTGGCAGCAGAATCTGAACAGTCTCTGACTGGACATAACAATCTGAGCCAAAGATTGAATCTAGACCAACAAACATTTATAGACCTGGGGAGTGGAGGGTAGAGTGTAGTGAGGGCTGCACAGAAAGAAGGAAGAGGCACCAGATCCTAGCAGAAATATTTTTGCAAAACAGTTCCCACTGGCTTTAGGTAATGGTTCATGGGAGTTCACCTCCCAGCTGCTTTCCGTATCACTGTATACTGCAAATACAGAGTTCTGCCAACACAATCTATTCTCTTCCTATTATTTGTTAAAAAATTATCCCTTGTTTAACAGATAAAATGACATGCAATCAAAGGCACTCATACTACCACAAACATATTTCCACCTTCACTTTCTTTTCCTGTTTGATCTTTTCCAAACTGGAGCAATAAGAGAATGTAAAACTAGTGGCAGTAAGCAACAAAAGACCACACTAAAAGCTTAGGAAATTTATCACCTTTAAAGAAATATGCACTGCAAAGAAAAAAGCAAGCTCTTAGAAAACAGGGATCTCAGAAGTCAGGATGAGGCAAGGCCTACTTATGCATCTCTAAGTCTGTGCCGTTAATAGAGTTCTGGCAATTATGTCAAATGAAAATCTTTCCATCAGTACTCAGGTGAAAATATAAGTGGTTTAGAGCAAATTATGGTGCCATGCTGGAGTCTTACAGAATCACCATGTCACAGACTCTTTTAGGTTAGAAGAGACCTCTTAGACCTAGTCCAACCCCTCCTTCTCAAGCAGGGTCAGTGAGAGCAGGTAGCCCAGGACACTATCCAGTTGGGTTTTCAGTATCTGCAGAGATGGAGACTCCACAACCTCTCTGGGAAACCTATTCCAGTGTTTAACCACTCACACAGTGAAAAAAGTTTTCTCGTGTTCAGACAGAATTTTACATATTTTAATTTGTAGCCACTACCTCTTGTCTTCTCAGTGGGCACTACTGAGAAGAGCCTGGCTCTCTCGTCTTCACTCCCTCCCACCAGGTATTTATACAAACTAATAAGGTCCCCTTGAGCTTTCTCTTCTCCAGGCTGAACTGTCACAGCGCTCTCAGCCTCTCCTCATATGGGAGATTCTCCAAGACCCTAATCACCTTAGTGGCTCTGTAGTGGACTTCACTCCAGGAAGCCCTTATCTTTCTTGCACTGGGGAGCCCAGAACTGAACACAGCACTCCAGGTGTGGCCTTATCAGTGCTGAGGGGAAGGATCACCTTCCTCAGCTTGCTGGAAATGCTCTGATGCAGCCCAGGAGGCTGTTAGCCCTCTTTGCTGCAAAGGTGCACTGCTAGCTCACGATCAGCTTGTGTCCACCAGGACTCCCAGGTCCTTTTCTGCCAAGCTACTTTCCAGCTGAGTGTCCCCCAGCATATATTGGTGCCTGGGGTTGTTACTCCTTTGCACTTTCCTTTGTTGAACTTCACGAGGTTCCTGACACCCCTTCTCTCCAGCCTGTCCCCATCCCTCTGAATGGCAGAATGATCTTTTGGCATATTAGCCACTCAGTTTTGTATTTTCTGTGAACTTGCTGAGGGTACACTGCTGCATCATCCACGTCATTAATGAAGAAGTTAAACAGTATTGGTCCCAGTACTGACCCTTGAGGCTCATTGCTAGTGGCTTGCCCTCCTACTGGACTTCATGCCACTGATCACAAAACCCCAGGCCCAGTGACTCAGACAGATTTCAATCTATGTCACTGTCCACTTTCCTACCCTTATTTTGTCTGCTGGTCTATGAGGATGTTACGGGAGACAGTGTCAAAAGCTTTATTAAAGTCAACCTAAACAATATCCAATGCTTGCCCTCTTCCACCAGGCTAATCATGTTATTGTCCAAGGCTATCAGGTTGGTAAAACACAATTTTCCATTTGTAAATCCCTGCTGGTTACTGCCAATCACCCTCTTGTCCTTCATGTTTTTTGGAAAAGTTTCCAGGATTAGTTATGCCATCAACTATTCATTATCTTATTAATGAGTCAGAAGTGGTACCTTCTTATCACATCCTCCAATTTTATTGACTGCTTGTCTTTCAACTATTAAATAAGTCAAACTTTGCTTAGGTTATGGTTTAATTAACCTAAAAAGCAATAGCCAAGACTGAGACACTAACTGGAAACATGGTACATATTCTCATAGGCTGTGGCTACCCACAGGCTTGTAATCCTGTCTTGAAAATAAATTATACATTAAATTTCTGGAAGTGTTGTGGAAGTCATTTCAGTTCTTCAGAAATATTGTTTTGGCCTCAGTGGTACTGGCAGTGTTTGGAGGTAAAAGAAGGAATACATAACTGCATCTCTTATGGTTTCCAAAGTACTTATCTCTCAGTCCTTTGAAGATTATTTTTATTTACATTTCACAAATGAAGCACAGGGGATCTGAAAGATCACAGCATCTTACTCAGAACACAATGAATTATCAGCTTTGGTGAAGTTTTGAATAGTATAGTCAGCTGGTTTAGCATACTTAGCAGTTAGTTACCTGGTTTAGTGTAGCTGCCAGTGAAGTTACCAGTTTTATTTGGTAGTTAGCTACACTTTAACAGTGTAGTTAGCTGGTTCCTGTAGGAAAGCTTCAGGAAAGGTCATTGTTTTGTTTCAGGATCCATACAAGTATTCTTTGTGTAAAGTGATTCACATCTGCTTTTTGTGTATTCTAACTCTGTAGATAATGAAATTAAGCACTTTTGCACATAGGTCTAAGGTGGGGGTATCTTGATGTCCAGTAAGTTCCTTGGCTTGTGAAAGCTTTGGGAAATCTGTTAGTTTTGTTTCATGTTTATGTAGAAGTAGTGGTGAGCTGACTCTTTCTGCTTATCTCTGTATTCAGTATGGTGGGTAACACCCACCGTTCTTAGCAGCTCTTGGATACTGAAGGATGCAGTCCTTAAGCCTGAACTCAGAATTGTTAACAACCTCAATGAATGTGTCTGAAAATGTCCTCAGCAACAAGCAGCTTCACTTCAGAGCAGGGCAGTAGCAGTTACTGTAGTCTGCTACATCAGAAGGGGTTTGCAGAGATGCTTCGAAGAAAATAGTGGAATTTTTTACCTGAGAGGCTAAAAAGGATGACCCTCTATTTTTAAAGGGTAACGTGGAAGAAAGTACAAAGGTGTGTTAAAGTTGCATGCTGTCTTGAGTTTGCAGACCAGAAGATTTATCTGAGTGAAGATGGAAATTCCAGTTAAGGTGTTGTGTGAAACTTTTCCTCTATAACAATCCAAAGATTGCACCCTGTGCATTCCAGTGAGTAATGTCTGATTTTGAGTGAGTTTGCTGGAATGCTCAGTCTCTTGAATATAGATTCCCAAGAGCCTTAAGAACCATAAGTTGTAATTTACAGGAAGGAGGGATAAGTTAACTTCCACTTGGCACATAGTGACTTTGCCACCTGCATGTCTTCACTTGCCTTGAAGTGAAGCAGAATGTTTTAATATAATATCCTTGTACCTGTCAGTAGAAAAGCTGAATAGTGCTCTACTTCTAAGAAAACCTTTAAAAAGCCCTAAAGACTTACAACGCTGATGAACTTCACCATGGGCAGGATCTTCACAGCATGAGTACAGGAAATAGACACTTTCTAAAAAAAAACCCAACCAAACAAAAAACAAAACTATGCAGATATTAGGTAAGTAGGATATTTTCACTTGATTGAAAAGTAGAAAATAAAAACACCTGGACTGATTAGATAACACATATTCATAGGTGATAACCATCTGACATAAGATCCTTTTCTCTATTTGAACTCAAATTAAATCCTGTGTATACTGAGCTAACTGGAAAAATTGCAGTGGCTTTAACATGAGAGGACACTGGGAATTTCAGGCAGGACTTGAGCTAATCTTAGAGACATAAATATGTCCTTTATAGATCCCTGTCTTCTTTGCAGTAATATATTTTGCAACTTGATGCTAGCTCTGAACTTATAATTAGTTAGCATAACTATATTTACAAGGCTGATGTATGAAGCAGATATTTTTCCTGTTAGACTGCTAGTTGCAGTGGCTGTATATTTTCTGACAACAATTATTGCCCTCATTGTGCAAATATGGCAGTTTAAAACAACAGATGAACAGATGCTGTTCTATAGCAGAAAGATAACATTTGTGGAAGTGGCATGTGATATTATTATAATCTTCATACAGGTATTTAAATATTGAAAATGAACCAAGTCCATAAAAAGTGGCTGAAAAAATTAGTAACTTTGTGAGAAGGGTTATGTTTTTTCTTCAGATGTAATTTAAGCAGCATTTATTGAACAGTGTAATCAAATATTTCTATAATTAATAAACAATTTAAAAAGAAGCCCAACAATTGAGATCCTAGTCATTTAACAAATGCGTTTAGGCTGTTATTATCTGTTGTCATGTCAAGATGTGACTGTCCTATAAGCAGCTGAATGGTCAGGAAAATGTTGGCTTTGTGGTATAGCTCAGCCTTTATCAGTATTGAGATCAAAACTAAAGCAGAAGATGCCAAAGCAGCTACTGTTGTTAAGGAGGACAATGGAGTTGCACTCACAGTGATTCAGACATATTTCTGTTAGCTTTTGCTGGCAGGAAATCTGTTCATGCCCATATCAAAGTGGGAGTTTAAAAACCAGAACATCTGCTCAGATTGATTTTTAGGAAGATGAAAATTACCATAGCATCCCTTTCTTTCTGCAAAGGAAAAAATTGTTTTGTTTGATCAGCTCAGGATAACATCGCTGTTTTCATATGTATTCTCAGGAACGAGGCGATGTTCTTGACTGTCTATGTCAAGGTACCAATATGTGCTTGTACAGGATAACTTCTAAGAAGCTAAAATCTAGAGTATCTCTGAAGATACTGGTACTCAGAATAGATCTGAATTCCAGGAGGAGTAGAATTCACTCCTAGAGGCAGAGAACAGGTTATCACTGATTTAATGAGATTAATGTAGTCTCCTATAACATCCTCAATAGAATGATTCACAGGTGGATATGTATTTGATAAGAATGGTTGAAAATGAGCTGTCCTGGCTCTCTGTATCTGGTCTCTTAGCTCGTTGGCTGATTGTGTCAAATTGCACCATGAATCCTTGAATTGGTTCTGCTGTTTCATCCAAGAATAGTGCTTTACTGCAGACAGGTCATACCTCATACAATCCGTGGGTATGGACAAACGCCAGTCCAGAGTCTGGGCGAGAGCTGACAGCAAAGGGAGGGCTGCTAAGACACTTTGGAATTGCCATACTACAGCTGCTAAGAGGTTCTTATAATTACCTTGTATCTGAGGTCATGTTTGCATGGGTTATTTCAGGGAGATAAAAGGAAACTTATTCAATATTCCGAGCTGAAAGCAAAAAGCTGTGTGACAGTGTTAGACTTGGACCAATGGAGAGCCTGGGTATGGTGTTGCAGGCAAAGCATCACATGAACGTCATTCTTTGCTTTTCCTTTTATTCAGAACAGGGGTTGAGTGGACTTGTGCCAAATGAAATACACAACATAAATACACCCTTATGTTCTTCTGTTATAGGTTGAAGGAAAGCCTTATATGTCTCCAGTTCAACTAAATGCTTATTAATCTATTTCCTCTAAAGATAAGCACACTAATAACTCCGTTTACCAAGTGGAATAGAACTTAACATTATATTCTAATATAAAAGTGTAATGGAGCTGATCTTGGCAATATACTTCCTATTTGCTTATCAATAAATTGATCACTTCCTCTACAGGATAAAAGAAAATTACAATTTAGAGCTATTGTCCAATATGATATTGCATCCTCCTCTGAAGCACCTAGCAAAGTACTCTATAGCTGCAGAATAACCTGTCTCAGATTACGATTTTACCTTCATCCTTAGTTGCTAGAATTTGGTTTACACCTGCGACTAACAGATTCCAAACGTTCTCCAATTTTTGGTAGCACTAGCCATTATGACTTTAAACACTCAAAGTATTCACAGAACAGCCAGTAGCTCTTTAAATTTACCAGACTCCTGACTTACACAGTTTACTTAGCATTTTAGTACTCTCCATCTCCAAATTATTCTGAATATGTCATTGGTTTTGTGTCATGAGTATCTAATGATGAAAAAAAAGATTATTCTAGTCTATTGTGTCTAGAACTATCCATTGTTTTATATGCAGTGCCACATAAAGCTGTCTCCTATTGCTTTTGAAGAAACTGTTTATCTCCTCAGGGTTCTCTGATGCAGATTGATACAGAACTTATTTTTCCCTTTATGATGTTTCTGTACTTCTAAAGGCTTATTTCAGTCCCCGTAGGCCAATAATTTCCTTAGAAATTTTCTACTTCCAAAAATATTTTAAAATTCTGTATTCTTTAGATTTTTTTCTCATCTAGAACTTTCTTAGGTCTCTGATTTTCACTTTTTCCAAGTTCACTGGCAAGGTTTATTTTCTTTCACTGAAGGATACTTCCTTCATTAAAGTAATTTTCCTAATTTGCAAATGAAAAATACTGGATTTTTATTTTGCTCTTCTACTTTTGGAATTATTAACAGGTTAACAAAGTTTAAAGCTATTATTTTATGAGTAAGTTTGAAAATTTATTTTCTCAGCCAGTTACTGTTTGCAACAAGCCTCACAGAAAATAAGATGGAACTGGTGATGAATTTACTCTGTTTCCTCTCCAAGAAGAGAACAGAATTTTAATTTAAAGTGTGAGATGAGTTAAGGGCACATGACCAAATAATTGTAGAAGTAATATAGAAGGACTTGGAGTATTGATAATTTGGAGGTATTCTCTGAGAAGAGTTTCATATCTGCATAGACAGACTTTACCTAAACATATGGGATACCAGCATGCAATCTAAACTGGCAGAAGAATAAAAAGAACTTGAAATTAAGAGTTGGGAAGAAATAACATAGTTCCTTCATTTAAAACTCAGAGCAGGTGGAATTTTGGCCTCAGGAAGTAGGTGACAAAAAATACAGAAAATAGGAGCTCAAAGGCTGAGGAGTTCAACTGATAATAAAAATAGCAGCAGAGTCAGAAAAAGGATACCAATATAACCTGTGCAAAACAGGTTATTCAAAAACAGTGAGGAATTAAAATTAAAGTTTATGGAAATAATTCTATTAGAATGGAATTACACCAATGATTAGAGAAGAGAAATATTAACTGAAAGGTGTATACTCATCATAAAAGAAAAAAAAAAAGGAAGAAAAAAAGCAAAATAAAGAGAGAGGATGATATCCTAGTAAAAGCCAAAATTACATTGGGGAAGAGTTGTAAAGACAATGTGCAGGGAAGGATGCAGAAACCTGTGGTAGGATGAAATCACCTCTGCTTTAGTAGGGAAATACTAATGGGAACAATTTAATGATGGGACACTGCAGCTCCTTACATGTAAAGAAGATAATAAACATACTAGCGGCTGTTGAGTTCTGGACTTACACCTGGTAGATTTGTTCAATACAGGGTCTGTTTACCAACAGACCCCTGCCTTTGTTTTGATAAAAAACAAAGACATCCCTGAATAGCCTGTCATAGAAAATAAGCCTGTATTGAAAGCAGATGAGATTATTTTGTTTAAGTAAAATTGAAGAATAAACAAAACAGGCATAACTAGGAAGGGGTTTTGCACATTTTGATAAATAAAAGAAGCTAACTAGGAAAGTGAAGTAATCTGTATTGAGGACCTGAGGGACTTGAATGTAGAGGAAGCTTGGCATCTCTTCACATTAAGGATACAAAACTGTTCTCTGGACCTTGTATCCGAAAGAAGGAAAAAGTCTAAGAAGAAGCTCCAGATCTAGTTGGAGGAAAATTTATCTCAGCAAGGATACCAGGGGCAAGAAATGAGGCTACAAGGAACAGGAAAAGGTATGTCCACCAAAGAAAACTGCTAGGGAGATCAAAAACAGATAAAATGGGAACTGGCAAAAACCTAAACTTAATCGGCTTTGCAAAGACTTAAAAAATGAATAAAATGCCCTTTCACCACATTAACAAAATGAAAAAGGAAAGAGGAGCTACTGGGGGAAGGGGAATCTGAAAATCAACTTAAACCAGCTGCTGATCTGAAGAAAGATTTTGTAATAGTTTTTAATAAGGACAATAATGGTGGCCTTGGGGACAAGGCAGGCTGACAGGTGAGGAATTAACATATCTACAGTAAAGAGATGATGTCAGAGAGATTGAATACACTTGACAGCAGGAAATTCTTAACATCTGTCATCTCAGAGATGCTGTCATGGGTTCTGAAAGGACAGAGAGCTACATGTGGGACCTGTGAAAAGGGGCTGAGTGTGTTCTCTGGTCCTCACTGTCAGTAGCGAAGTGCTGATTTCTCTCAGGCTGTGGCACAGAGCTTGGCTCCTGCATGCATCCCAAAGAGCAGTTTTGCCATGACTCACCTGTAGCTGTGGTGCTCCCACACTTCAGCAGCCATTTCCTCCTCCCTTCGTATCGTGCTGGCACAACTGTTGTTTCTTTTTGCATGAATGATGACAGCAATAAGTGAGAAAAACTATTAGTCAGGAAGTAATGAGAAAACTAAAACAGTGATGTCACCTCTGGAAGATCCATTTGTCTGTCATAGAGTATGTGACAACATGGCACTTGTATTTCAGGTGGTAAATCGATTGCAAAGAAAGAAAGAATCGAGAAATCTTCATGCTTCGTAATTGTAGGAAAGGCTGCAGAAACAAATTTGAAAGGAAAGGGAAAACATAATCCAGGAGTGCAGCACAGACTGGGATCTACCTGTTTGGAGGGCAGCTCTGTGCAAAGGGATTTGGGGGTCCTGGTGGACAACAAGCTAGATATGAGTGAACAGTGTGCTGCTGCAGCAAAGAAAGCAAATGGGATTCTGGGTTGCATCAACAAGAGAATTACCAGCAGAGATAAAGATGTCATTATCCCACTCTACCCAATGCTTGTCAGGCTACACCTGGAATACTGTGTTCAGTTTTGGTCCCCGCTATGCAAAAAAGATGAGGACAGGCTGAAGAGGGTCCAGAGAAGGGCCATTACGCTGATCAAAGGACTGGGAAGCCTGCCATATGAGGAAAGGCTGAGAGAACTGGGTTTGTTCAGCCTTGAGAAAAGAAGGGTCAGGGGAGACCTTATCACCATGTTCCAGTACTTAAAGGGTGGCTACAAGGAAGATGGAGACTCCCTTTTTACAAGGAGTCATGTGGAAAACATGAGGGGTAATGGGTACAAGTTAATTCTGGGGAGATTCTGATTGGACACAAGGAAATTTTTTCACAATGAGAACAATCAGCCATTGGGATAATGTCCCCAGGGAAGTGGCTGATTCCACAACATTGGACTCTTTTAAGATTCAGCTGGGCAGGGTGCTGGGTCATCTTGTGTAGACGCTGCTTTTGCCAAGAAGGGCTGAAATAGTTGATCCTTGAGCTCCCTTCCAACCTGGATTAATTCAGCTGGGATAGGTGAACTGAAAGGCTCAAAACAATGAGGGAAATGAAGAGCCTGGTTAATTAGAGGAAACTAAAAGCATTTAGCTTGCATATCATGGAAAAACAAAGGTTGAGAGGTAAATATGTGTTAAATATGTGCATATGGCACAAGAAATCTCACCAGGTAGAGAAATTATCTATCCAAGTTAAATGACAATTATAGTTCTACAAATAAAAAAATTGACTAAAAAATAATAAGTACGAAGTTAAAATTAAAAAAATGTTTGAACCATAGTATTATTACAAAGAGACAGAAAAGCTTTATTATAAGTGTTGAGTTCAATGAACTTTTGTGAATGTTGAAGTCACATTCCCATTAATTTCTTAGTGTTGAGTAGCTTCAAGGCTAGAGATCCTAAATGTAAGAGGGAATGTGAAGGTCATATGAACACAATCCCAGGGCTAAGAAGTCCATGGATCCAGGATTCAAGAAGTCAGGAGTATAAAAGCTGAAACCATAGGAGTGGGATCTCATGCTCTACTCAAAGTATATTCTTGTCAGCATCACTGCTGATATTAAAAGAAAATTTCACCAAGCAGTTTCAGGACCCAGGAAGCATATTGAACACTTCAGTTGTATTGATTGGTAATTTTTTTCTTTTTTAATGTCAGTCTTATTTGGATCAATATGATCTCTTGGAGGTCAGGTAATGAGATGGAAGAAAATGTGCAAATTCTAAAATGGAACTTGACAAGTTACTAGAAGAATTACATGATGACTTCTCACTTGATATGTTGATTCCCTCTTACCTAAATGTAGGTGACTACATTGAGATAGCTCCTCTTGATTCTCTTTGTTTTAAGTGGAGAGAATTAAACGCTTTAATGGGCTGAATCATGCCATCCCAATATGGATGTCAAAAATAATTTAGATTAACTAAGCCTTAAAAACGCTTCTTTTTCTCCATTGATTATAAAGAGAGCTCAAGGGAAGAAGTTCAGAAACAGGTATCTCCACTGTAGTCTTCTAACAGACAAATTCCACCCCAGGAGACAACTCTCCTCTATCCCAGGGGACAGGAATAACAATAGAGGAGGAATAAAGGAGAGAAAGACAACTGGTGTGGCCAAAGAGATGAAGAATAACTGAAAACAGCATATACCAATGGAAAAAGCATACCCTCAGCTATATTACAGAGAAGTGGAGTGAAGGCTATGGAAAGGAAAAGCATGGAAAAAGAGTAAAAGACTTGGTTATATTCCTAAGTTAAACTATCACCATTGCCAAACATGTTTATTTAGTAGATAGACAACTACCAAAACTACAATTCTATGTGCAGGAACGTTTTATTTTGTACAGCTGTACATATGAGAAGTATTGCCCATCTCTACAGCCACACTCACATTAGATAGAACTAAACATGCAAACAGACCCATGTTCTTGCAGGTAGAAGAAACATGAAATTTGATTTAATTTGTGTTGCAACAGCAACTTGCAATTAAAATGGAAATCAAAGTCTCATCGTGCTGTGTTAGCCGTTATATATAGAACAGAAAATAATGGAGAGAATGAAGAGAGTTGATACAAAGCACTGAAAATATCACTTTCTGCTAATGTCTTCTTTGGCAGTGCACCAATATTAGACCTCCTGCCAAACATCAAAGGGTCTCAAGTCCTCACTACTCTTTAAAATTATATTGAGTTAATGTGCCTAATTCTCACCTCTCACTTATTTTATGCTGGCTTTAAGGCCAATGAAATACAAATGGTTTGCTTTATCTCCCTCCTCTGGGAGTTATCTCATCAGTTTCCAACTTCTGAAGTGCTTCCTACTGGGTTCTTACCACAGCCCATAATGTTATGGTTACAGCTATGGCTATACAAATGTATCATGAAATTCTTAAAAGCATCTAGTGGTTTTGACTGACTTGATGCACCTTCAGAACACTTCATCCAGCAGTGATTGTTGAGCACAAGCAAACTTTAGCACTTCAAAAGTTTAGCACTTTAAAAGCTGCCCTCAACTGGGCATACTTGATGACACCCAAAATCAATAGTGACTTTTGAAAATTCAGAACACATTTGACACTTCAAATAGAAAAACAGGCTAATTTATTCTATTATTCCCATCTACAGTTTTATTTAATTTTGTAGTATGTTGGACAAAGTTACTCTCCTCTCAAATTAGAAATTATAAAAGCATTAATTTATGGAAATTAAATCACTTTTAGAAATCAGAAGTTGCTCAGCCACTCACAGAAAGGCTGAGTGCAGTTACACAAGACAAGCATGTTGATTCATACCAATTATGCCATGCATTACTTGGAAAAGCCTTCACAAATGTTCCCCTCCCCCTTCAAAACCCAATTTAAACGTGGGAAAGAGGCTTCTGTATGCTATGAAACAATCTTTCTGTTGTAAGGCTGGCAAAATTCCCACTGTTTAAGGAGTGAATGAGCAATCTCTAAAAGCATCAGTCCTACCCATTCTCCATTTCTTTCCTGCTGAGCATAATACTTACCAGCATAAAGGCTAATGGGTCATTTTATTTCACTCCATTCTTGTGCTTCGTATTATATAACAGCATTAAGATAGATTTGCTTTTGATCACGCTTTAATTTTAAGGAGAGTGATGCAGAATTACATTATTTGCAATTACCAGATTTCTCTGTAAAGCCTAGGACAGGGTAGTGTTGATGAATGCTGGAAACATGCTTAAGCCCTGTTTTGCTTTCTGAAGGGAAGATTACTGTTTGTACTGGACAAGTGGGCAGAGATGCTTAATTTATTCCTCATACACCTGTGGCTTATTTGAAGTCACAAACTCTGATCTCCATCCAAGAAAATCTCTCATTAGCTTCTTCAAACAGAACTGAATGTTGATGGTGCTATAGCTCTTCCTTTTTTCTTTGATCATTTGGACCCCCTCTCTCTTGTCACAACCACTCCACTAGCTTCATCTTGTCTCTCTCTGACATCCCTTATTACAAGTCTAACTATTTTCATGCCATTTTTCCTCACTGTTTTATTTTCTACCACTTCCACTTCCCTTGCAAATACAAACGTGTTGTTTCTGGTTTGCTCAGAAAGGAAAACCTGTAAGTCCACCTCTTTGTCCATCTTTATCAGAGGCTAAGGGCTCCCAAGCACTGCCTCAGCTCTCCCTCATCTCCCCATTCCCTCCATCGCTCCACCCACATCAGTTTGCAGTCTTCTTCCACTCTGGTACTTCCCTAAGAATTTTTCTTGTGAAAGAACTTTGTGGATATTTACCAAACTATCCTCTTTCAGCTTCACTCCCAAAAGCCATCTCTCCCTGATGGAAAACTAAGAACTGGCAAATTAAAAAATATTTAACTTCATGAAGATTACACAGAAGGAACTACCTGTTGTTCTTCATGGTACTTATCAAAGATGGAGAGATCCTTGGGACAGGATCAGTGACATCACATTAAGGATGAACCTAGGAGGAAATCAGTTAGTAGGTATTTTAATTAGATAAGATGGACTGTCTTATTTCAACTGTCTTAGGACGCCACAGAGCACTTTGATTAGTGTCTTGGAACTTATTCATTCAGGCATTGCTCTCTTCCAGTCCAAACCTTTCCCTCTGCTGTCGTTTGAAGGAAAGAAACAGTTCAGAAGAGAGCCCTTCTCACCTCCCCGCCTCGGCTGGGATCTCCAGCGAGACCCCATTCCCTGGGCGCTCGTTTCCCCGGAGCCCAGGCGCGAATACCCCCGTGAACGTGACTTCCCCCGCCGCTCCGCTGGAGCTGCCCCCGCCCGCCCGCCCCCGGTACTCCTGATTACCGAGGGGGTGCCGCCTTCCCCGGCTCGGCACCGGTAAGGATCTTTACCGACCGCGGTACGGCTCAGCTATTCTCAGTAGTGGCTTGGCTCCCTTAAATGTGCAACCTAAGGCAAAGCACCGTGCCCGCTGCCCTGAGCAGCTCCCTCCCTATTTCCTCCCTTGCTCACCCAAACCACACTTCCAGAGGTCCTCAGGTTCGGCGCTGCTCCGTGGGGTGCGATCGCTCAGCCCCACACAAACGGGACCCACCGGCATCCCTCGCATGAAGCTGAAAGTATTTTCACAGAATGGTGGGGGTTGGAAGGGACCTCTGGAGATCTTCTAGTCCAACCCCCTGCCAAACCAGGTTCCGTACAGCAAGTTGCACAGGACTGCATCCAGGCAGGTTCTGAACATCTCCAGAGAAGGAGACTCCACAACCTCTCTGGGGAGCCTGTCCCAGGGCTCCAACACCCTCAAAATGATCCAGGAGAGGAAGTCTCACCCCTCTCTAAACTGCTTCTGTTCCTAAGCATCATTTAACTTAAAACAAGGGCAAATGAGTGTCTCCAGTTAGCAGGAACCCTAGTCACTGCATGTGAAATGCTCGGGCAGGGACACACATTAAAAAAACTCACCAAACCCAAACAAAACAATCAACTGTGAGAAACAAGTCAGCGGTTCTCCCTCCTACCCCACGTGAAGCCCTACCGATAGAACACAGAGCCCGCTGGCTGTGAGAGCGCAGGGGACACTGTCCACCTGACTTCCCTCAGCTCTTAGCAAAGTTTTGTTACCCCGACCTGCGAGCACATCGCAAAACGATGTCATTCCAGGCTGAAGAAGCGAGCAGCTTCGGGAACTACTTGGTGCCATAAGAATTTCAGTAGGTACACCACTGTTTCGAGGGTAGCACCTTATACTGCACCAACACCCAAGAGCCAGCCGAGGGTAAGTACGCGAGCGGCACCCGGCTCTGCGCATCAGGTAACAATCGGCAGCATCAGCAAGGTGGGGGGAAAAAAGAGGATCCGCATGCACTGGGACACACGAGAATCGGGCAAGAAGTTGGCCGGAGAGAGGCAAATCCGAGCGGTTTCCCCTATCCACAGTTTTGTAGTTTCAGACACCTGTAACTAGCCCAGCAAAGTGAGAAGAGAAAGCAAGTAAGAAGTTTAGCAAATAAATCACTCAAAGCCACATTTTATTACACACAAAGAAAAAGTGTAGACACGAGTCAAGAAAAACACCTCACTTTTTATTTGTTGCTTTCTGGTTGAAAGGTATTCGGTGAGGGGACAAGAAGACGATTTCATGGAAGATTATCGTGAACTCTGATGAAGATTTCGGAGCGTGGGCTGAGCCGCTTTTCCACACAGGCACAGCACCTCCTCTTCAGAAGTTACCTTAAGCAAGTTTTAAAGTTCTTTCTTCTTCCAACAGCTCTGGGCAAGCTCTTTGTCTCCCGTATTTTAATGGGATGGCACCGTTTCTCCTCACCAATAGCTCCATAGAGACCACACAATGCCTCGTTAAGAGCCCATTACCGACCTGCAACCCCCCGGAAGGGCTGGGACAAGGCAGAGCCCAGGCTGAGGGGAGCGCGGGGGGCTATGAAGGGCTACCACAGGACCCCTCGCTCGGAGGTCCCTGCACACATTACAGGGCAAGCACCCAGAGAGGGGACCCTCTTGTCCCCTGACTTCAGCAGGCGGCCCGCCCGGACTCCACCAGCAGGCTGGTCCCCTCAGGGCAGCTAGAAGCGGGGACCCGGGTGCCCGTAAGGCTGTAGGCGCTCGTTACCTGCCGCCGCCGGGCGGGTGCCGGGGCTCAAGCCCTTACCTGAGTTCCTGAGCTTGCGATTCTTGAAGACAGAGATGATGACCAGCAGGTTGCCCAAGATGTCCACCACGGTGGTGAAGATCAGCACGCCGGAGAGCACCGTCACCACCCAGGCGGGCCGCGGGGCTCCCGCCGCCTCCTCCCGCTCCGCCAAGCCGAAGCGGCCTCGCCCGCCCGGGTCGCAGCAGTTCCTCAGGGAGCCATTCTCCAGCATCGCTGTCGCTCCGGGCGCTGCCCCGGCGCCCCCGCTGACTGCCCGCGCAGGAGAGCGGGAAGGCTTTTAACGGCCGCGCCGCGCGCGCTGCCCCTCCCGGTCCCCGGCGGAGTGGCCGGGGCGGGGCCAGCGCTCCTCCCGAGGCGGTGCGGGACAGCCGGCATGGGGGCGTTTTTCGTGGCCCCCGCCGTCAGCCCCGGCCCCGCTCCGGGGGCGGTTGAGGAAGAGAGCCGTCTCTCGATGGGGTAGGGGGATCTCCCGCGGCAGGTAGGGCGCCTCTGGGTGCCGAGGGGCGGGAGGCGGCGGCAGCGGCCACTGGCGGCGGGGGCGGCTCGGCCATCCCTGGTGCTGGCTGGCGAGAGCCTGGAGCCACGGAGAGCGGCGCGAGCGGCGAAGGGCCGGGTGAGGGCGCCCGGCGGCGGAGCCCTCCTTCCTCAGCGCCTTTCCTGCAGTAGTCGCCGACACCGCTTTGCTGCGGGCGGCTTCCGCCGCCGGGCTCAGCCGCTACCTTCCGCCGCGGGGAAAGGTCTTTTATTTGCGAGGCTCGGTCCAGCGAGTGTTCCCGGCAGGGCAAGGCCGGGGAACCCCCTTCCCCTCAACACGGTGCGCTCAGGGTTTTTCTGAGGCATTCCTTCCTTTAGTCTGCGCAACAGATCGGGAAAGGTTTTACGGAATCACAGAATCGCCTGGTTTGGGAAAGACCTTTAAGATCATCAAGTCCAACCATTAACCTCACACTGACAAGTCCCCGACTAAACCATGTCCCTCAGCACTATGTCTAGACTCTGAAATACTTCCAGAGATGGGGATTCCACCACTGCCCCGGGCAAGCCCTTCCAGTGCCTGAGAACCCTTTCAAGAAAGAAGTTCTTCCTCAGATCCAATACAGACTTCCCTTGGCGCAACTTGAGGCCATTTCCTCTTGTCCTGTCACTTGTTGCACTCACTTATTCTTTGCATTCGAGCAAAACAGTCTGTCACACCACGACTCAGGACAACACCTGTTGGGAGATAACTGCAAACGCCACAGACAGGATATGCTCCAAACCACTGTCATCTGTGCAAAATGTGTGCAGTGCAGAGGTTTTTCCTTTCAAGCTGCAGGAGTAGACAGCGAGACATCGATGAACTTTGCTCTGAAGTTAAGTTTGAAATGTGTAGCTTCATTTGGGTTCCCAAAGTGCCAGATGCCATATACTAATTTGTATTAAATAAATAAGATGCATGTGACAAAGGAGGACAGAGCTTGCATGTCAGCGTGTGGCATAGTTACCAGGTGCCACTGACAGTGTGTCAGTGGGTTCACATAGCATGTGCTGGCAATTAGGGCTCCTCACAGCAGACCTGACGCAGAAGGGGCTTGTGTCCTACTTTGCATTGTTTTCAGGGCAACCAGGCCATGCTGGATTGTTGTCCTGCTTCCAGGTTTTGCCCCACTTTTGAGAATGATGCAGGAGCTACACCTGCAGAAGAGGTTACTGTGCAGCTATATTCATCCTCTTTGTGTCTGCTCAGCACAGAGAAAGGTATGCCCCACAGTTTTTAAAGAATTAGATCTTGAGATAGCCTGCTTCATTGGGTTAATTTGGAAAAATACAGGGCAAGTTTCTGTCAATTCTAACAACAAATAATGTATTATGGCACACTGCTTCTTTGAGACTTACCTCTACACAACTGTGCACTGGTGTAGTCAAAATATTACAAATTATTGTGTAGACTTATTTTCCAAATTAGAAATACTTTTTTGTTCAGTTTAAATATATTCCTAATAAATTTTAGATACACTACAGTAGTCCTGGTTGGAATGAACATAAAAATACACATGTAGATTTTTGCACCACACTTACTTACACTGATTAAAAGAAAAAATAAAATCATGCCTCAGATGCTTTCTGTTTAACATAGGCAATATGTAAGGCATCATGATCCTTTTCAAACTACAGATGTAGTTATCATGGCTTCATGGCTTGAAACAAAGAAGAGCTGTCTTCTGAGAATTACCACTTCTGAATAGTTACTTTGCAGTTCTGCCATACAAAAGTAACAATTGCACTTGACAGAACAGTCTTGTTCTTGATAGAAGCAAAAGTTTACCTGATTTTTTTTTTCTTCCCCAGAAGTTTAGAAGGAAGTTTGCCCAAGGAAATACCTATTTTCTGTATTCATCAGTGCAAAGAAGGATTTTCCTCCAGTGAATAATAATCTACCTTTAAGAAGAGCTTTTCCATTACAGTGTCTCCCTTCATCTACCTCTGTCCCAGTTTCCCTTTTCAGAAAGCTGATATCCTCAGTGCCCATTATCTATGTGCTACTCTGGTCTTATTGACTTATTATGAAAAACTATCAGGGATTATAATTTATTTTCATGCCTCAGGCTCTTTCTGGGCATGTTTCCATAGTCTGTATATATGCTTTTAGGACAAATGTACCATTTTGTTTTCTGTTATTACTACAGGATTTATCTTTAATTGTTTGGCAAAAGATTAAACTGTCCCTGAGCATAAATGTGACTTATTTAAGGTTATCGATAAAAGGATAAGTTATAAATGTTAATCTGATTTGCTTTTTAAAACTATTGATTGACCTGCACTGAACAATCTGTGGATGTTCTTACTCATCTTTTTTGGTAGCCTTATTTCAAATTAAAAAAAATTCTCTTTGAAAGTGAAATGCTTATTTAAGCCTATTGATTGTTACAGTTAGTATGAAATAGCTCATTGCAGAAAGCAATCTATCACAAAGAACAGGGTATTTTCTTCACAGCTGTATTTTTAAGACTTTTTTATTTTTAAGTTTTGGGAAATTTTCTTCTAATTCTATGTCTAGGAAACATAACTGCTCTGTGTTTATTTTTGAAAGCAATCTAAGTTTTCTAAGGCAAACTGTGCTTGTGTTGCAGGATAAGACCTGGGATTGCCTGGATGGTAGAACAATTGAATATTCCATGCACTGCTCTGCTGCCGGAGGCTGTACTCCCTTGTTTGTCTTTTGTTTTTTGTTTATTTTCCATCCCCATTCTGAAGGCAAATGACTGCTTCCTAGAGATACATTGTTTTCTGTGTTTTGTTGATTTGATTTTCTGAAGGGACTTTGGTTACAGAACTCAAAACTCTTTGTAAACATGATTGAAATTTCAGGACAGGTGAAATCTCTTGAATTTTGGGTATTCCAGTAGAACAGAAGAAGAAATTTTGTCTCTTTCTAGTAGCTAGAATAGCACTGGATTTTGGTTTCAGCCTGGGATTTCTTATGAGAGACACACTGATAACATACTACTGTTTTCATTTTTGTCGGTGAAAGTGAAGGACTTCATGTTTTGTTAGTCTAGAAGTGCAAGATCTGGGCGAGGGGGGAGGGCAAGGTGGTGGGGAATATTTAAATTAATAAGCTAAATTGGCATTTGGATAGGCAAATAGGATATTCCATATCATATAATCTCATATTCAGTATATTAGTGAGGGTCTCTTCCTCTTTTGGCTCTGACTTTTGCTCAGATTCTTGCTCTTCCAGGACTGTGGTTTCAGTTTGGGATTGACTCTCCTCCAGGTTTGTTATCTGGGAACAGGCTGGGCTTGGTCAATGGATGGTGAGCAACTGCACTGTGTATCACTCATTTGCATATTTTATTACCATTATTATTGTAATTCTTATTGTAATGCTATTATTTTAAGTTTTATTTCCATTATTAAATTGTTCTTATCTCAACCTATGAGTCTCATTACCCTTGCCCCCAGTTCTCTCACCTGGCCCTTGGGACGGGGGGCAGTGAGCAAACAGCTGTTTGTCTGCTAGCCAAGTGAAACCACCACACCAGGGAAATAAGGACTGGGACTGGAGCTGGAACATGATGGACTGATGTGAATAAAAAACAAGTCAGACATGGTGATTGCTTCATTAGAATAGACCATTTTCTGATAACCACCATCACATCAACAAATTAATGTGCTTAGCTGGATTTGGTTTTCTACTGTTACCTACAATTCACAGGCAACAGTCTGGCCCTTTCAGTCTGGTAACTAAAACGAGTACCAGTGAGTCAACAGTGGCTGATGGTGTAGTGCTGTTCAGTCCCAATATCAGATGTGTCTCAGGGTTTGAGGCAGAACAATAGGTTATTGTCTAAATTGGAAGTTATTGTCTGGATTCATTGCCTTGCCTGAATAACAAAAGATGACCCACCTAATTATCTGTCTTCCTAGGTATAGCTGCTCTTTGGGGGTAATGCATTTAGAGCCATGTGTCTCTCTTAAGTGACAGTCAACATAAGTCTGAACACCACTTCAGTTACTGTAATAGCATTCAAGAGAGAAACATTACTGTAGTACCTGAAGTGGTGTAGCGCTCTTATGATGGTCTTCATTCCAGGTGAGTTTCATCTATTAAAGTCTTTGAGGTGAAGTGTGGTTTAAGAGTATTAAATCATTCACTGCAGGAGAGTAATCTTCTTAATGCTGAAATTATAGATCTAGTTTAGGATTTTCGTCTGTTAGTTTCTGAAAGGGTTCAAAAGAATCTCCAACTAATTTTTCATCTAAGGTACAGTAATGATCTTGCTTTTCTTCTGGAACTCTCCTAGCACAAAGGAAAAAATCATATTAGAGAACAAAGTTTCTTTTATGATAAATGTTAACTATTCATGCATTGATTGGAATTCATTAACTGGACAAAATGCCTGGAGATAAGTTTGTGGAAGTGGCTCAGAATAGTTTTTTAACTCACTAGGATTATTAACACAAGCAGTAAGAAATTAAATACTGCCAGACTTGGTATTGCTGACATGAAGGATATGATCGAAAGCAGAACATCAAATGAAGAATTCAGGAAGCAATTTGGAACATGCTGTGGTGTTTAAAACTAAAAAGGAGAAAAGTGAGCGTGTCTAGCTTAACAAAGTGAAGCTTGTCTGGCAGGGGTGACAAAACTGGCCTTTTTCTAGTTTTGAATTGTAATTACTGAGAAGAGGATACTTGAAAAATGCACTAATATGAGGGAGTAAACAGGTTTAGAGTATCATCAGGGGTCATTTAAGGTTTCGCAGAAGGGAAGAAAAAACAAAAACACTTCAAATTTTAAAAGTTAAGATACTTCAAGTAGCATATACACAGAAATACGTAGTCTTTTTCAGTTAAGGATCTCAGAGGGGCTACATTCAAAAGCATAGTAGGCCACTGAGATATGCAAATTGACAATAACTGATTATTTTGGCGGGAGCAGCCTAATAATAATTTCCTCCACTGTTAACATGCTCTAAACTTGATTTACTTGTGGAACAAGTGTGTCCCTTACAGATAACAAGTGACCATCTAAAGCTGTGTCATAGGGTAACACTAAAAGGTTTGAATTCAGGTTTTACCAACCTTAATTTTGAGATTTGCTTGTCACTTTCTTCACTTACAACTTTAAGCTGCATTTTCTGGAATTTTTTATAAGATTTTTCTTTAAAAAGAAAACTGAAAATCGAATATTCTGTCATTCAGGATTTATCGACCTTCATATGGACTGTCACTGACAGTGAATATTATGTATTTAAATCTTCTCTACAGCTCTTTCCCTTCAAAGTAATGAGATAATAACTAGTCACAATTAGTTGTCATTCTATTTTTTTCATCGGCATTAAATCAGTCTGAGGCTATTGAGTTTCATGGCCGCTTGCTTTCAGCAAAAGACTTGAGGTGCTCAGGAATCTGGGTTCATTCTGGATTCAGGAAAGGATTTGGTTTTATGGTTCTGAAGTTTCAACCTGCTTTTCCCATATTTGTTCCCTTCTGCTCTACCCTACCCTGTTCCTCCATATCTGCTCCCTTTTGCTGTATCGCACCTTGTTCCTACTCTAATCTCTTTTCTTCCCCCTCCTTGCATTGTTCCTGTTTGCTTTCTCTGACAGCTTTTTGTCTCTTCTTTTGAGATCTCTCTTTGAGATCTCAGTACCTCTCTTTCCTCACGTGCAGGGAGTCTCCTTGTCTAGCAAAGCACAGTTCTCCTTTCACTACCATGAATATTTTCTTTCCCCTTTTCCTACTTGCACGGCTTCCTAATCTCTCCACCCATTTCCTGCAGTTCCATCCTTCAGTCCTGCATTTTCTTTCTCCCTCGCTGCTGATCCCTCTTTCTCTTCCCAGGTATCTGTACCTCAAGGTACCTTGTCTTACGGCTTTGTTCACTTTTTATGTATGAAATTCTGGCCCAGGCTTCTGGAACAGGCTGGCCCTTGTACCAGCCTTGCCTGGCAGATTGTCCTAACTTACCTTTTCCTCTCACTATGTCCTGATTTTGACTTGCATTGGGCTGATTTTTGTCCTCTGTCCAAGGTGAAGAAAACTTCCTTTGTGTATTCAAGGGTGTTAGCATGGTTTGAGGCCAATGAGCATATAGGAGCCTTTTTGCTTTCATTTCCAGTCATAAACCCAGTCCAGTCACTCTTAGGACAGACATTTCAGGGGAGACCTTTGGAGGAACCTGCAACCTTCTATTGAGCTGTGAACAGTAAGGTCAGGGTGAGTGGTAAGGAGGGGATGAAACACATTCAACCAATCTGTTGAGGGGGCATTTGCAATAGTGACAGAGGAGAGAGCGCAGAATCTCTGCAGATTTTGGGGGATTCACATTTCAGTCAGTGTTAGAACTTGAGGAAAGGTCATATTCAAGAGAATGATAGCTACAGACAGGGCTGCCCTGTAACTCTGGGGACAGCTTGACATTAGCCTAAAATTTGGGTCTGAGCAGCACAGATCCAGAGGATGTGCCAGCAGCTCTTTATGGTGTGGCCGTGTGGTGGGGTTCAGTTAATGCATATCTTCTTGAGGGTCTATAGTAGAAGGGTTGATGAGCCTTGAGTTTACTGCATCTTCTTGGAAAAGGAGGTAGAAAGTGAGTATCAGCTCCAGAGCATTCTCTTCCAAGCAGTATTTGCCTATCCATAGTGTCTGATCTGCAAACTTACATCCCTAGGTGCTTTTGTGTCTATCTTCTCTGTCATCTTAAAGCGCTTTTTTTTTTTTTTTTTTTTTTTGACCACCCTTTGGAATAAACTGGACACCTTTTTTAGCCAGTTTTTTTGTAACTATGATTACCCTTTCTTGGCTTCACTCTCATGTTCTTGTTTTTATAATAGGGAGTTTCTCCATTCCTGAATTTCCATCTCAAACCTTGAAGAAGCATTCAAAATTTCTCTGGGGTTTCCTTTATTTTCTTATTCTTTATCCTAAAACTAGCAGGGTTCAGGGAAGGTAAACATAAAGCTTGTCATAGACAATGCCAGTGCTGTAACTGTAAGAGCAGAAAACTATGAAGCCACTTTTGCTGGGTAGCAGCTGATCGTGGTCCAAACATGAAAACTTATCTATCTTGGGGTTTTCTTATTTTTTTTTCTTGTACTTTTTCCCCACCAGCATAATTTCAGGCTTCCTCTGAGATCTTTGAAATTATGTCTTCTCCTATCTTTTCTCCTGTGTTTGAATCATGATAGCTCATGCTGTTATGTAAATTTGTTCTTTCAGGCTTTCGTTTATGATTGTGGAGGCTGCTTTGTTTCATAGACAATGGGACTAAGTAGGTGAAGCTGGAGGAAAATAGCCTAACGGGCCTAGCAGAGTGGCAGCATTCATACTACTTTGTCCAGTCCTAATTAAAACTATGTCCCTGAAATGTGACAAAGTAGTGAAAAAAAGCCTTCTATTTTGCACAGCCACATTCCCATATGGGAATGTTAAACCTGGCCCTTCCCAATTTGGCACATTCTCCTACCTCTTTCTAAAATAGCTCCTCTGGCCAGGGTCGTTTGAGTGCACCTGAGCAGTTGCCACCAAGCACCTGGGAACCTGTGGCATCCTCACAATGAGGCTAATCATGTACTAGTCCAACAGTGTTACAGGAGTGGTCTTAATCCTGGATGCAAGGAAGCGTGTGCAACACTGAGGTGCAGGTAAGATTGAGGCAGCTATTTGGTCCTGCCTGCACATTGTCTCACAACCAGGACAAGCAAATGCTGCTTTCCTGCTCTGGTGCCTCATCAAACACTTGGACTTTATTTTTGCCTCGAAAAATTAATCCTAACAGAAATGGCCAGGCTGAGTGGCAGAAGGTGTGCAAAGAGGAGCTAGCACTTGATCTGACAGAAGTGGTGTAAAAGTGAGCAAAGTGCCATTTCTGTCTTCAGCAAGTTTCTGACCTGCTTCTGTCTTCTCAGTGAGGTCAGCTGTGGCCTGTCAGAGGGGATGTGTGTGGAGGGAGAGATCGCCAAGTTTTGAGAGTGCAACTGATTATAAATGGAATACTTTCACACATTAATATTTATGCAACATCCCCACAAATGGCAAAGAAAGGTTAATTTTAGGTTAAGTTGTATTTCAGTGGAATGCAAATCTGAAGAGGTGTTGTGAGACTTCAGTGGCACCACTGATATGAAAAAGTGAGGGTCTTTTCTGATCAGTAGGCAAGGGAGTTTTATCATATTAAATCTATAGGTTCTCATGAACGGCTGAAGGTACATAAGTTCCTTCATCAGTTTCACAGCCTCTTGCAGACAGATTTTAGTGAAACTGATTACTGTGCTGTTAATTATTAAATGATACCATAATATCCCTAATGGGCTTGAACTGTCAACAAAAATGTTTTAGTTTCATTTTTGACCATGCTAATTATAGTCTCACCTATCTTGTTTCATGTTACAATTACTTTAATGTTTTACTTTCTGACTACTCTAGAAGAAGCAAAACTTATTTTAGTAACATAATGGTAGGATATATAAAGGTTGCAATACAGTTTTGATCTACATTCTTTTTTCAAATGCCATTATATCAAATCCATTAAGTGCTTACAATGGATGGGCTGCAAAAATTACTATCAGAGGAAAATAAAGAGGTGCTGTATTTCTGTTTCTCAGTGACTCAGTAGCAGATTTTCTGAGTTCACAAAAAAAATTCTAATTTTTAGTCCTGCAAACTCCATTTCAACTCTGATAGTCAAATGGGCTCTTGACTTCCCAACTATCACCACTGCTAATGAAGAAAACTCTTTGAAATGAACATCGTCATACTGTGTTCTTTTAATTGCCTATAAAGTTGCTCTGACAGCTTCCTGTCTTCTCCATGAGGATATTTCTGAATTGATTGTGAGACTGTGATTAACAAGGACAAACCTCGCCTTTATTTCCAGAACCCCTGTTAAACAAAAGCTGCCATTAAAAAACACCATAGTTTTTAAAATTTGGAACTAAGCAAATTGGTATTGCAGTCAGTGAAAGAGCAAATAGAGAATTTCAATCACCTTGCAGATTTCTAGAACACTTCAGCTGGTTTAGAACCAACTCTAATCCAGAAAAGAAGTATTTGATTGTGAATATGCTTTAGTTTGACTGTGTGAGTGGTAATCTTGGCAGTGATCTGAATCTCTCAGAGCAGAGCCAAGCCATGAGCTCCAAGGAGCCATCCCTTCATGTGGCTGTTTAATGCTAAACTCTAAATTACATATCCTGGATTGTGCTCTCATATATATTTTAATAAGCTAAAGGAATGATTTGTTTTAAATAAGCTAATTACTTTTAGGCAAGAAATTGGTTAATGATTAATTGTTAATGGCAGAATTCATGCAATTCCTCTACTTAATCACAATCATTTTCACAAACCAATGCACCTACATGCTGTCTGTTTAATAAGACACATTCCCCATTTACTAGCTACAAAGATGAGACAGTGGCTGGATCAGAAGAAAAATATTTTTGAATTCCTGTTTCTTCAGAAGCTTCTTTTCCTTCCCACAACGTGGTTAGGAGGAGAGACTCTGAAAGGTAATGAATTTTTTTAAATTAAAAAAAATATATATTTGTAAAGAGTACTACAGACCAGTAGTTTGATACCACTTATAAATTCTTCTCCAGTTTTAATTTTTTGAACATATAGCACAAAGATTACAAGAGTCTCATAGAGCTTGTGTTGAATTTTCTCTGTGAACAGGCAAATAACTCCCTTTGCTCTGAGCTTTGTTATTCTGACCTGCTAACCTGTATGTAGTCATGATTCAGAAGGAATTGTTCCAACAGGACATTTTCAAAACATGTAGTCATTTTTATTAAGTCATTAAGGATGGCAAGCAGCACTTTTTCAAGGTTTTATTTTTTCTTAGCTAGTCAAAAAGAGAAGAAGGGAGAAGCTTTTGGTCAACCATAAGCTTAAGTGTATCATTACCAGAGTTACAGGACTGGTTAAATTTGTGAATGATGACATTAGAGTGGCTGTGAGAATATCCTACAGCCCTGGCTGCCAAACTCTTAGCTCAGACTTTCTTATGAACTCCCAGCATTGCAACATATCCACACTTTTATTGTATCCACCATGTGCACCTTGCCTATGACTCTGTCTCATCAGACAGAGTTAGGTTCAGAGATGCTATTCAAGGTAATGAGTTTTTTTACATGCCAGAAAAATTGAATATAATAAATTGGTGTAATTTATAAGAGAAAGCAAGACTGATGAGAGGTGGTAGGAGAAGTAGCTAACAGGGAGTTACATACAAAATAATTCAAGACTGCAACAAGACAGAAAAAGATGATGACTTTACAAATGTCCTTTTTATCACCCACCATAGCTACTTTTTTGGACAGTTTAGTTATCAGCTGACAGCAAGCCAACAACTTTCCCTCCAGTTAAGATATATTGGCTCTTCAGTGCTTTGGAAGATTGATCTGGATTCTCATCATCCTCATCAGTCAGTGAGGAAACAATGGGAAACAATTGCTGAATCTTCATTGCTGATAATAAAGGAGGAATAATAAACAGCATGGGTGATTTTCAGATTCCGGATGTATCTCATAGACAAATCATATTCTAACTTCTAAAATATAATTACCTTGTTATCTGTGAAATCCTGTTTTACCTTTCTTCCCTTTTATTACATGAAGTTTGTCATTCTTCTTTATATATTTAGGATCTTGCATCATCATGTCACTTTTTTATATTTATTCTCCTCAATTGTAAAGTTTTTCCTTTTCTATTTACATAGCAGAGCCAATTGGAAAGTGCTGCCTCTCCTGCCCTAGAAATGCTTTTCAGAGCTTATCTATCAGCCTACAGATCTCTTTTCACTGAGGTACTTCCTTAAAAGTTATTTCCATTCTTACAGAAAGTCAAACAACTACCAGTGAATAGGAATCTCTAACCAGTCAGTCTACTTAAAAAAAAAGGTTTGAGTAAGCAAAAAATTGTTTTCACAGAGTCACAGAATGGTGGGGGTTGGAAGAGACCTCTGGAGATCTTTAGTCCAACCCCCCTGCCAAAGCAGGTTCCCTACAGCAAGTTGCACAGCACTGCATCCAGGCAGGTTTTCAACATCTCCAGAGAAGGAGACTCCACAACCTCTCTGGGCAGCCTGTCCCAGGGCTCTGGCACCCTCACAGTAAAGAAGTTTTTCCACCCCTGAAAAGAGTCTGGCCCCATCCTCTTGACATCCGCCCTTTAGATATTTATAAACATTAATAAAGTGTGAGGGACTTCACCATTGTCACGGAAAACATGGCCCTCGAAGGGGTGTTCAAGGACCTGCACAGGCAAGTTTTAGGGGAGGGTAGATGATGACCACCTGACTGCACAGCACTACACCACACCACTGTTGGAGCCTGCTGCATGTGTGACCTCCCACCTCTGTGTCACTGAGGAAATGAGATGCCCTTGTCCCCCCTCACCGTTACCTCACAGCAGGAGCCATGGTGGTGACTATTCTTGGAGCCCTATCCTGACTGTTTGCTTGATTTCCACCTTTTGTTCCATCCCATCCTATTGCTATTCTCCTTATGACTTTTTCTTTTTGTAACGAAAGGTGTTTTGGGTGTACGGCATTTGACCTCATTTGTGTCTTAATCTTGCTCTTGGGATTGTATTGGAACCTTCCCCAACACTGGATCGGGACATAAGGTCTTCTCTTCTCTTCTCTTCTCTTCTCTTCTCTTCTCTTCTCTTCTCTTCTCTTCTCTTCTCTTCTCTTCTCTTCTCTTCTCTTCTCTTCTCTTCTCTTCTCTTCTCTTCTCTTCTCTTCTCTTCTCTTCTCTTCTCTTCTCTTCTCTTCTCTTCTCTTCTCTTCTCACCCAGCTCTCTCTTTCCTCATAAGAAAGATGCTCCAGCCCCTTAATCATCTTTGTAGTCCTCCACTGGACTCTCTCCAGAAGTTCCCTATCTCTCTTGGACTGTGGGGCTGAAAACTGGACACAATATTCCAGATGTGGCCTCACCAGTGTGGAGTAATTTCTGGAGGTAACTTAAAAATCAGAAAATGGCCATGTCCACACACTAAGGGAACGTACAGTGTTGAAGAAGATCCCAGGGGAAAAATGCAGCTGGTATGCAAGGAATTCCTCTAACATCACCTTCCTTCTGACTGCTGATCAGTGCAGGAGATGGGAAAGAGTGGTGGCTCCTTCTCCAACTCCCATACCAGTGGCAGTTTTGACTCAACGAGGCTTAATGTATAGTCTACTCGCGATTCTGGACTGACAGCTGATGCCCTTTTTGACAACTATCTCCCTTTGTGGACCTTGACAAAAACCATAACTCCATACCACTGACCCCCCTCTTTCCCCCTTACAGAGCACACCTCTAAGTTTTGGTAACTTCTACTTTAAAAGGGGAATGGAAGCCAATCACCATAAAGGTATGACCAGAGTCACTCAAGTTCCACCTTGCAGGTAAAAAATAGTACAAAAATAGCCCAAAGAAAGGAGGGAATTAGGGAAGACACCATCACAGTCAGGGAGGACTGGCAGACCAGTCAGGGCTGACTGCATCTCAGATCCCTGACCCCTGGGACCAGCCAACGGGCTGAGCCTCTCTTCCCCCACATTGGCACACTTTTGGATAAGACTTCGACTTAGCCAAGGATCTTCCTCAAAAACTTAGAAAATCTATAGAGATCCACTGCTTTCCCCTCATCTACCCAGCTGGTGATGACATCACAGAAGGTTACCAGATTGGTCAAGCATGATTTCCCCTTAGTGAAACCATGTTGACTGCTTCTGATAACCTTCTTTTCTTCCAACTGCTTAGAGACGTTATCAAGAATGAGCTGTTCCATCACCTTCCCAGGGATGGAGGTGAGGCTGGCTGGCCTGTAGTTACCCAGATCCCCCTTCTTGCCCTTTTTGAAGGTTGGAGTGACATGGGCTATCCTCCAGTTTTCAGACACCATTCCCATTCTCAAAGACCTTTCAAAGATGATAGAGAGCGGTTTAACAATTATTTCTGCCCGCTCCTTCAGCACACATGGGTGCCTCCCATCAAGCCCCATGGATTTGTGTATTTTGGTTTTGTTTAGGCTGTCTCTGATCAGCTCTTCCTTAATCAAGGGGCAGTCTTTCTCTCTCTGGACACTCTCTCTCCCCTCTAGCATCTGGGATTCCTGAGGGGCACTTTTAGCCATAAAGACTGAAGCAAAGAAGGCATTCAGTGTCTCTGCCTTCTCTGCATCTCCTGTTACCAGGGCACCCGCCTTGTTCAACAGTGGCCTCACATTTTCCCTGGTCTGCCTTTTGTTATTGATGTACCTGAAAAAGCCTTTTTTGTTGTTTTTAACCTCCTTTGCCAGATTTAGTTCCAAAAGGTCCTTAGCCTTTCTACTTGAATCCCTGTAGGGCCTGACCACATTCCTATATTCCTCCCAGGTGACTAGACCCTTTTTCCATGTTTCATGGACCTTCCTCTTCCCCTTGAGTTTTTCCATGAGCTCCTTGCTCAACCATGCAGGTTTCCTGCCACCCTTGCCTCATTTCTTTCTCCTAGGGATGCACCAATCCTGGGCTTGGAGGAAGTGGTGCTTGAGCATTAACCAACTCTCGGGCCCCATTACCTTCCAACACTCTAGTCCATGGGATACCCCCCAAGCAGGTCCTTGAAGAGGTCAAAGTTGACTCTTCAAACATACAACATTCTGGTTGAATCATGTCTTATACAATGCTTCATGCTTTATATGGGAAATTCATGGACTGATTTACTGTAGGATTACCTTTTCCACTTTGGTGGCTTATGTTTATCCTGAGGAATAACCAGAGCTTCATCTCGTTCATTGGCTTCCAGTAGACAACTTCTCAGCTTTCAGACAAAATTCTCACTAGCTGATTGATACTCAGGGTTCTGTTATGTACCGTTCAATGCTCATCTATTTTGGTTACTCAGAGTCACGTAGTTCTTCATTTGTACCTTAGCATCTTCCACACTGCTAATATCAGCTCAATTTGTGTTCATGTCAGTGTATTTATTCAATCTCATCTCCTTCCAGTTTGTCTTCCTTCAACAGTGTTCGTTGTCACTCACTCCTTTGCCATCATGCAAATTTTACATCTCATCTACAACACCACTTTTAGAAAGTTGTTGGAAAGGCATGAACTTATGAAGGTTTCTACTTCCAAAGCCAGCAGTTGGCAAAAGCTCAGTTTAATTACAGAGAAGAATGGATGGCTGCAGATGAGCGCAGTCCAGAACATGTGAGGCAAAGAGCAAGAGACTTCTTCCACAGATCCTGAACCACTGCTGTTAATGTGCATAGGCTCATTGGCAGGAGTGAATCATCCTACACCAAAGAAGGTCACCTTATATAGTAAAATCATGGAAGTGTTCAAAAGTAACAGTGTTTCATGAACAGAAGATTACAGTGAACAGCTGAACACCCCAACCATCCACAAGAAAACCTCAGGAACAGCGACTGTTACCATGATAGTATCTTAAAATGGAAGAAGTCACTGGAGGAGAAACATCAGGAGAAGGTGCAAAACTATGGCCATGTTGACAAAAGGCTTTCAATACTATCTATCTTCCATAACATCCTCACAGAGAAGGAATAGATGAGCAGACAATGTGGTAGATTGAAAACTGGCTGAACAACTGAGCTCAGAGGACTGTGATTGTGGCAGAAAGTCTAGTTGAAAGCCAGTAACTAGTGATGTACCCCAGACATCAACACTGCAACCAGTTCTGTTCACATCTTCATTAACATTTTGGGTGATGAGACAGAGTGTACCTTTAGCAATTTTGCTGATGACATGAAATTGGGAGGAGTGGTTGATAGACCAGAGGGTTGTGCTGCCATCCAGAAGGGTTTGGACAGGCTGGAAAGTGGACTGACCGGAACCTCCTGAAGTTCAACAAAGGGAAGTGCAAAGTCCTGCACCTGGAACAACCCCAGGTGCCAGTAATATGCTGGGAGATACTCAGCCAGAAATCAGTTTGGCAGAAAAGGACCTGGGGTTCTTGGTGGACACCAAGCTGAACGTGAGCCAGCAATGTGCCCTTGTCACAAAGAAGGCCAATTGCATCCTGGGCTGCATTAGGCAAAAGATTGCCAGCAGGGAGTATCATATTTTAAGCAAACCAAGCTCAGAGAGGAGGCTTAAGGTTTGCTACCAGAGAGCAAGATCCTAGGAACGAGGCAAATTTGTACTCTAAAGCCGAATTTGTGGAGACTTTTGAGTACAAATCAAAGAAAGTCGTAACTCATTCACGTCTTCCCATGGACAGGCCTGTAAAATGTGCAATTAATTATTTGTGTGCCTCGCAATGCTGATGTTAAAGAGAGTGACTGTATAAGAAATGACACGCTGTGTGAAACGTGAAGTCTGATATGGAGCAGAATGCATATTGAACAGTGAGTGGACAATGAATGGCAATGCAGAGTGCACGGTG
Organism: Caprimulgus europaeus; assembly: GCA_907165065.1. The sequence goes on from OU015523.1 coordinate 114,887,200, forward strand.
GCACATCACTTCCGAAAGAAAAAGGAAATATTTTAACATCACTAGTACTCTCTTCTCCATAGTAATTATGTTCCCATTTTGTTTCATTTGCAGTTTATATCATGAGTCAGCCTGAGGAGGAAGGGGAAAAGGGTGGAGGAGCAGGAAAGGAAACTGTTGAGGAATCCATCGACATTGTATTTAGGGCTGCAGTCAATGGCAGTGTGTGTACCTGTGAAGGCAGGAAGGACCACAAAGCCATTACAGGATCCCTTAATTAGAAGTGACACTACTGTCAAATTAACACCCATCCCCACCCTCTGTGCCTGCCTATGAATGCTGGTAGAGATGTAATATTACTATCAAGGAGATTTATGTGACAAAAGATGCCTGGGTTTATTGAGGAAAGGAGGGATCTAGGATCAAAGAAGGAAGGGACAGGCTTCATATCTACCAAAGTTACCTGGTTTCAGAAGTAACAGAATAGCAGGTGTTAGAAAAGATAATTAAAGGTTGAAGTTTACAGTATTGTGAAATATTCTATAAGGATAGATAATTGTATTAGAAAAACACCTCTGATGCTCAGTGGGGAGCAGCTCCATGACTCAAGAGTCTTCAGAAGCGTGAAATATAATGTATAAGTAAATCTAATGGGTAAAATACCAATTAGCTCAAACTTTGATTTTCATGAAAACTGACATCCCTGCTGTGAGTCAGGTGCGGATCTCATGTGCAGGAAGGATTTAGTTACTGTTTGAAGAATTGCCAAGTTTTATGGAATCTTGCCTCTGATATATTAAAAGAAAAAATTCCTCCAGAATTAAAGCAGGTCTGTGTATATGCATATGAATATGTTTTATTTGATCAGTAGACTGCATTAAGAACTATTGTGAAGAGCAGGAAATAGGAGAATATAATTTAACATCTCTTTGCACTTTAAAAAAATAAAAGTTCAAGTTATGTTTTTAAAGAAAAATAGACTGTAATATATCTTCATGCACTGCAGAACTCAGTCCCTCCATCAACCAAATAATTTTATCTGTGAATTCATGAAATAATTTATGCTACTAAAAGAAATTATGTATCTAAAACAAAGTGGGGTTTTTTCCCCCCATTTTGCTCTTATAATGGACATATTAATACATTTGCTCAGGGGACGATAGTTCAGGGATTATTTCTCTATTAATAGAGTGAGAAATACTAAGGGGGGGGGTTTATTATCCTGTGAAGATGAGGCCTTGTGATCTCAGTGGAAGTTTACAACAGGCCAGTGTGTCTGTATGTCCCAAAGTCTGTCCACCAATGTCAACATGCTTGAATGCCCATGCATCCAGAAGGGACGAGCAGGAAATCTGAGGTCAGCATGAATAATCTCTTCCCTGAAGGATAAATTTATGAAATCAGAGATGAGGAGCAGGATTATTCTTAATTTTCATGACATTATTTTTTACTTTCCATCTGTTTTAACGTACGTACAGGTAACTGGTGGCAGGCTGTACATAAACACAGAGAACAAGCCAGATGATATTTGTCTTAATTCAGCACTCTAGCTCATGCTAATTCTTTGATACCTTGAGTGGCTGTTCTTCCAGAATATCTGCAACATGATGTGGAGTATTTATGAATATTTGCAGAAGGTATCTTGTTCATTGTAATTATGATGATGCTAAAGAGCTGAGAGAAGCAAATTAGTTTGCTGTATCATCACTGTGCTGATGACAGTCACTGCACTACTATTCCAGAGAAGACTGTGCCATTGCTTTGCTGTTCAATTGTCTTGGAAAAGCTATCAATATTACACAGGGTCTGTTGAGCACTGACAGTGTTTAGTGTTAAGACATGAAACATAGTTCCTCCTATTAGAAATTAAAATTGTAGTGAAACCTGTTACACAATATTCACTCTCACTGTGAAACTCCGAAAAAAAAAAAAGTCACAATTTTTAATTATACATTTCTATATCATTTGTTGATGATTTTCTTGAGGGCAGTTTGGATAAATATAATGAAGCTAGGATGAAGCTTAAAAGAACTGTGTAATTCCATTTGTCTACATTTTTTAAAGTTCATTCATTTAGCATATCAGGTGTCTTCTGCATTGAAAAGAATGTGTCAGAGAAACTTAGGGCTGATTATCTGACTGAGTGTGATATTTTCAGCTCCTGTTGAACTAGTTGTTCACAGTCTCACTAACTGTAAATTAGTGAAGTAGGCATTTCTTTGTTGAAATTTCCTTTTTTTTCTGAAATATGTATTATACATAACTCAGGTGAACCACATCTCAACAGTGCTTTCACCCAGGTGAACCACATCTCAACAGTGCTTTCACCCATAGACATCTACAGTTGAGTAGAATTAGATTCTTGTTGGCTTGCTCATGATGCCTGATTGCTTGCTCTGGCTGGGTGCAAGAAGAGGTATCCTGGCCACAGCATAGACCTTCAAAGAAGCAGATAAATGGGAAAACTGGGGAGTAGGCTGGCTTTTTAATAACAACTACATACCAGGTCTTGCTAAAATTAAAGATATGCATTTAACTGCTTTCAAACTGTTTTATGCAGGTATTACATATGAAACCCAGAATAGCCAGTCTCTGGTAGGGCAGGAATACAGGGTGAAGAACATTTTGTCTGGATTAAAATCTACACTTGAAAAATCAGTTTCTCTCTCTAAAGGAGAGACCCTCCCAGACACACACATTCACAAGGAAATATGGGTTACAAGCAAAACCACTTTTTTGGGACCATGGAGTTGCCTAAGTTTAAGGGATAATAAAGCAATCATGGTGAACACAAAGACCCTGAGAGGAGCAACGACAGGCAGAGGAACCCTAGTAACCTAATCAGGGAGAAGGTCACCCCAAACTGGCTACCCCCAGGACCATCGAAGGAGCAGATCAGTCCATTGTCCCACCAGCCAAGGCAGCCAAAGGAAGTGTAAAATTCAGTATGGAATGTAGATGGAACTGTGCAAAACTTAAGGGATATTCTAAAGGGATTGTAGGAATCTATGAAACATCTTATGGATACTTAGGGGAAGGATCCAAAGCAAGGAAAGGTATGGATCAAGATGGACTGGAGAGGAAAAAGCATGGAGAAAGAGAGAACAAGGAGCTAAAAGTTTGGATGTAAACAGGGGCTGGTCAGCATGCTTGTCTGACTGAGTCCTGTGCTTGGTCACTGCAATGTATCCTGGATTCTTATTAAATACTATTTCTAATTCTCTGCTTGGTAGAGGCACCCTGTCTTCTGGGCTGGTGTGTCTGAATATGAGAGAGGAAGGTGAGGTCTTGGTACCAGTGCTGGGGAAATGCTGAGGACCTGCAGCACCCCAAGGTCCAGGTGCCAGCTGCCAGGAGAGAGCAGGTTTGGGTACAACTCCTGGATACATTGGGGATCTCAGACCAGTTCATGGAGAGACCCATAGCATGTGTGTGTGTCCCACCAGAAGCCTTCAATGTTGTCAGCTGGAGAGGAGAAAGAGGATGGGGCCATTGAGGGCTGTTCATGTCTGTGTGAGCATGGTGCTAATTTCTGTGGGTGCTAACAAAGACAGCTCTGTGTTGATCTGTGTGGCCAGCTGCGTTAGTGTGTGTGTGGGGAGTCTGGACACAGAGCTGCATCAACCTCCATCAATACTGTCATGACAGGAAGAAGTCCACTGGGGCTTGTAGCCCACTGGAGTTGGCCACCTCTAACAGTTAGATGACCTGGTGGAGATGTGCTGCTTTAGTTTTATCTGCACCTGTGATGCTCCCTGTAATCCAGCAATCCACACACTGCTGAGAAAGCAGCCTACAAGGATGGAACATACCCATGGAATGGATCCCTACTTGTTGCACCTCATGCTGTCAGTCTACCAGCTGGATGCGGGTTCCTCATAGCATCCAAGGAGAGGATTCTCTCAGGCCTTGACAGAGGTTGTAATGCTGATGGGGTGCCTTCTGCCAGTGTCAAACCAGGATTTGTCTGCTACTCTGTTCCCACTCCAAGTTTCAATTTTTTTCCCCTGTTATGAAGGATCATGCTGCTTCTATACTTCTTTTTCATGCTGATTCTTTCTTTGTTTCAAAAGTTTCTATTTCCTCTGTTACTGTTTAATTCAGCAGATGATTGCCTTCCTCTTTAGCATCACCCTAATTTTTGAGCAAAGACCCTCTCAAGCAATTTTAGGTATTCATTTCATACACAGACTTTTTACACTCACATTCCTGTTTTATCAGATACTCTTATCCAGGCCACTTTCCCAAGGCTGTGCCTTGTGGACACCCCCATGTTGGAGTGTGGAGAGACCAACCCAGTCAAGATGCAGCTGGAAATGTGCCTCCTGTCTCTCAGGCCAGTGCTGAAACCACTGGAGTGGTTTGTGAGTTGTGACCATTGCATACCTGTTTTGAATACTCTCTTCCTTCTCCCATGTCACCGGGGATTCAGCCCTGCGCTCTACAGGAGTTTCATTCATCAGCTTTGCTAGACCTGACACCCCTTCAGGCTTCCTTGTCTCCAGCACAGGTCTGTGGAACATTTGCTATGCCATTAAGTCAGGACATACTACAAAAAGAAAACAAAGGTCTAAGTTTTTCAGTACAGTCTTTTGTTACCTTTTCTCTAATGTGCCCCCTGTTTGTACAATAATACACTGCACAAAGACCAGTAAGATAAATAAGTTAAACATTTTTCCTTAGGTCACTCTTAGTTTTTAAAATATCCTAATAATATTAGGATAAATATATTAGCCAAAATCAATGAAATTGATTGGATAGTTACCAGAATTAGTCACTGGAGTAATTTTTAATGTTGACTTGATTAGACTTTCTAAGTGTTTTGAGGCCTTGACAACATTTTTGTTATTTCCCAGAACACAAAAAATTATTCAAACTCCAGAAACTGCAGTAAGCCAGAAAGAACTGTGATAAGCCATTGTGGTGGGTTGACCCTGGCTAGAGACCGGATGCCCACCAAAGCCCACTCTATCACTCCCCCTCCTCAAATGGGCAGGGGGAGAAAATTATAACGAAAAGCTCCTGGGTGGAGATAAGGACGGAGAGAGATCACTCACCAATTACTGGCACGGGCAAAACAGACTCGACTTGGGGGAAAAAAAACAAATTTGCTTTATTACAAATCAAAATCAGAGGAGAATGAGAAGTAAAACCAAATCTTAAAACACCTCCCCCATCCCTCCCTTCTTCCCGGGCTTAATCTCTTTCCCGATTTTCCACCTCCTCCCCCCAGCAGCACAGGGGGACAGGGAATGGGGTTAGGGTCAGTTCATCACACGGTGTTTCTGCCGCTGCTTCCTCCTCAGGGGGAGGTCTCCTTCCCCCGCACCAGCGTGGGGTCCCTCTCACGGGAGACAGTCCTCCACCAACTGCTCCAACATGAGTCCTTCCCATGACTGACAGCTCTTCACGAGCTGCTCCAGTCTGGGTCCATTCCATGGGGTGCAGTCCTTCAGGAAGGGACTGCTCCAGCGCGGGTCCCCCACGGGGTCACAAGTCCTGCCAGCAAACCTGCTCCGGCGTGGGCTCCTCTCTCCACGGGCTACAGGTCCTGACAGGAACCTGCTCCAGCGCCAGAGCTTCCCGCGGGGTCACAGCCTCCTTCGGCATCCACCTGCTCCAGCGTGGGGTCCTCCACGGGCTACAGGTGGTCATCTGCACCACCATGGACCTCCATGGGCTGCAGGGGGACAGCCTGCTTCACCATGGTCTTCACCACTTGTTGGGGGGGGAATCTCTGCTCCGGCGCCAGAGCCCATCCTCCCCCTCCTTCTTCACTGACCTTGGTGTCTGCGAAGTTGTTTTCTCTTACATCTTCTCACTCCTCTCTCCAGCTGCAAAGTGTGCAGCTTTTTTTTTCTCCCTTCCTTTTTTTTTTCTTAATTATGTTCTCACAGAGGCGTTACTGATTGGCTCGGCCTTGGCCAGCGGCGGGTCTGTTCCTGTAGCCGGCTGGCATTAGCTGTGTCGGGTCGGACATGGGGGAAGCTTCTGGCAGCTTCTCTCACAGAAGCCACCCCATGTCCCCTCCCCCACTGCTACCAAAAACCTTGCCACGCAAACCCAATACAGCCATATAGATTGGCACATATTTTAATGCTGTTTTGAAAAGCATTATGCTTATTTGCAGCTATTCTTAATTGATTTATCCATAAAGTTTAAATTATAATTATAATTTTATAATTATTATATTATACATATTATGTATATATTATAACTAGCAGTTTTTTCTAAAACAGTGTTGGAAGGCATTTGCCAAAGGGATATGAGAGGAGATTCTTTTTAGCACTGGATCCACCAACAATCATCTAAAATGGCAGTTACTATCTAACAGACAAATAACACTTATCTGATAAAATCTGTGTTGGTACTTAGCATGCTTCTCTAGACTCTTTGGCACTATGAAAATCCACAAAGGTTTTAAAGGCATTTAGCACTTAACATTCAAAACAGCAGGAGCTGCTGTAAACTCATAATAAGACTCAGAGCTCCGAGATGATCCCACTTGTTTAATTTTTATTATCTCAGGAGGAATGCTAGATCCTCTGCTGGCATAAACTGTTGCAGCTTAATTGACTTATAACATAAAACAGCTGCTGATTTGCCTAATATTTTTGGTTTATAGTGCTTAGGATTGGAGTATTCATGCCTCAGTTCTAGAAAACTTAAATAAACAAAAATTGTAGCATAACCTTACAATCCCTACTTATTTTTATTTTTTTTTAGGAGCTGAGGCTTAGCTCTTGGACTTGGCAAGATTAAATCTGAAAATAAATTAAGATGAAACTGAAATAAAAATGTCTAGATTCAAGCCCTTTTTTATTCTAGGTCTCTTATATACTAAATTGTTCCAAAATAACAAAATTCATGTAGATCTTTGGAAAAGTCACCTGGTGCTGTATGCAGTCACTATTATTTGTTTATTTGTTCTAGGCTGGCCAGGTACCAGATCCAGGAAGTGTCACTGTGAAATACCAGATTATGGAATAGAGGCAGTTTGTAAGTATCCCCTCCAAGGAAGTGTAGGACATGTATGAGGCCCAGTGAAATCAGAGCAGAGATACAGCACACATGAAAAAGTATATGTTCCTAAACCAATAAATATAGCTTTACAATGTGTAGGTATTAACTCTAGGACTAAAGAGGAGTTTAGTAGTGTTTGGCCTTTCTATAATCAAAATACCTAGTACTCCTAAAGTCTGAGGTGCTTGTATATTACTAGTAAAACTATTACATGCTCCAGAAGAGTAGCTAAAAACAGTAATTATATTGTCAGAAATCAAGATTCCAGAGAAAGGAGTGCCAGTACATATTGATTCTGATGGAAAATATCAAAAATCTACCATGCAACTGCTACAACAGGCAGTTTGGAAGTGAGGCATCATCAACTTATGACTCAGCTGTGTCCTTTGAGAGGTCACAGTGTGTGGGACATAACTGTCTGTGGGTTTTGTTTTTTCTTGGCAGGAGTGGAACCATAGGACATGATCCGCTGACACAACAACACAATCTCCCAGACTTCATTAACAATTACATACTACAAAGAGACAATGTCAGAATAAATGAAAACTCACTGAAACCTGGAAGAGGCAGATCATCAAAGCTGGCACACAAATGTCATTGTGACCTTCTGCTTGAGCTTAATTTGCTATATTTCATTAGTATTACAGCACTTTCAGAAGAGAACATGCCAATGAATAGCTGGACTACAAAGCAGACTTCATGACTCTGTTGATATACTAATGTAGGACAGATATGCCAATGAAAGTCAAAAAGTGATGATGAACATTTATTTACCACTTGTCTAAAAGTATGTATGCAGCCAAAGTGTGGTCTAATGTAACTTAGATACAGGACATAATTTACACAGTTCTTTGGTAAGTGTGAGGAAGTGATTCAAACTATCAACTCAGTGACCAAACACCCTTCAAAACATTCTGGCTTCAAAGAATAATATTGTTAAAGATCTTCCTCAGTATCACTTGACTGAGTTCAATGCTTCTATCAGGCAATTTGAGCATGACACATTTTGTGTTCTCTAACAGTCTTTTACACAATATTGTCCTGGAATGGGAAGACCACAAATCAAGCATCAGTAGCTATCTCCTTTTCCTTCTTTAAATCACTATTTGAAATACAGTAGACTCACAGGAGGATACTATATCCTCAAGGAACATCTTTGGGTGATTAATTTTACAGAATGTTATTGCAATTAGAATCTATGACCTCCTAGTGATAAAGCCACCAGGATTGAGCTGAACATTTTGCTAAGATTAAACTATGTTTACTATATGATTAACAGGTTTATTAAGTGAATAGAAATGCTGAACATGATGAAAAACAGCTGGTTTATGCCATCTGTAAAAGATCAGAATGTCTTCTATGAAGCCAATCCATAAGCATTTAGAATTACATAATGGACAACATGATAAGAAGCAATATAACTAATATTAAAGATATTCTATTAATGATGTGGTAACATATGCAGTATAGTTTCTCATAATAAGGGTGCTGCTGAAAATTCAAAAGGACATCCAATGTATTAGTACCATGGCATATTCTTCCTTAGCCTACACAAAAAAGAGACATCACATGCACACACAAAATAACTTTTGAGGGAAAATATTTATAATATTAAGAATGTCTTATAAAGACACAGAAAACAAGAACATTTCTCTGTTTTTGTATTCCGGATAATCCAGGAACTACAAACATTCAGAGGAGATGTGACAATTTGAGAATAATAATTGTTATGTAGATTTGCATATGTCTCATAAGCGGATGATGTAAGCCCACAATTACAAAACTGGTGGAAGATTGCAATGTATGCCAAATAAATCTCAAGTCTTCAATTTTAATTAGGTCTGACATTTCACTACAGCAATCCTAAAACAATGGCAAAGAACTTATTCTTCCTGAATATATATTAAAAAAAAATTTTTTTTTTGTATATGCTAAAATGCTTAATTTCAACAGAAAATGTGTTTTGTAATTCATTAGTGAGTGTGTATAAACATTACTCAGTTACCTGCCACTACAGCAATTGCTTTCCCAGGCTCTGATTTGAAACACATGACAAGCTTTCTCTGAGGAAACAGGAAAATGGAAAGGGCCAGGAGAATGCAAGATCTGTTTTTTAAAGTGTAACACTCTAAAAAGCATTGCTCGAACATGCTCAAATTCTTTGGCAAATGTCATTTGTGCAGCAGGACTCTTCAAGGGAAGGTGACATTTTCCTCTGTAGCCTGTGGTTGGTTCTAGATAACTTGAGGCAAATTAAAGTCTTCCACTGTGGACAGTCAATGGGTGAGGAGCTCCCGCTGCCTTATTTCAATGCCTTAAGTTGCACTTGTGAATAGTCTCCCTTGCTCTTCTTCAAGTAATTATAATGGTGCTGTAATGGTGATTAGTAAACATATAGGGCTAAAAAATGAGCAGTAAGTTACTCCAAAAAGTTACCATTGCAATATTATTGTTTTCTAACTGGGATCTATTTTAGTGACTATCAGTCATCTTGTGTTGAAGCTCCTAAGTCAGAAAACTATCCATACTGCAAATATGCTGGTAGATGTTTCTGTTACTAGATCAGTATGTAAGAGAGACACAAATTATGTTAAAAAGTGTTACATTGTAGGGGTAGGCTGAGCAGAATAAGTCCAATACAATTCACTATTGTATGGTTTTCATTTTCTCTCTTGAAAATGACTACAAATAGAATCATAGAATGGTTTGGGTTGGAAGGGACCTTAAAGATCATCCAGTTCCAACTCCCCTGCCATCAGCAGGGACACCTTCCACTAGACCAGATTGCTCAAAGCCCCATCCAACCTGGCCTTGAACACTTCCAGGGAGGGGGCATCCACAACTTCCCTGGGCAACCTGTTCCCGTGTCTGACCACCCTCACAGTAAAGATTTTCTTCCTAATATCCAATCTAAACCTACCCTCTTCCAGTTCAGAGCCATTTCCCCTTGTTCTGTCACTCCCTGCCCTTATACAAAGTCCCTCTCCAGCTTTCCTGTAGCCCCTTCAGGTACTGGAAGGCCGCTATAAGATCTCCCCGGAGCCTTCTCTTCTCCAGGCTGAGCAGCCCCAACTCTCTCAGCCTGTCCTCATAGGAGAGGTGCTCCAGCCCTCGCATCATCCTGGTGGCCTCCTCTGGACTCGTTCTAACTGGTCCATGTCTCTCTTGTGTTGGGGGCTCCAGAGCTGGACACAGTGCTCCAGGTGGGACCTTACAAGAGTGGAGTAGAGGGGGAGAATCACCTTCCTCGACCTGCTGGCCATACTTCTCTTGATGCAGTCCAGGAAATTATTACTTTTAGAATATATAAAAAATAAGTGATGAAAATAATTTAGGCAGGGCAAGGAACTGATTTAGGATGAAGAAAAGTAAAAAGAAATTATAACAAGAAAGTGTAGTACTCAAATCTCATAAACTGCTAATGGTTTAGCCTGGGAACAAAACCTTTTTTGAGTGTGGAGAGAAAAAATCATCGTGCTTTAGCTTTGTGAGGAGTGACAGATTTATTCTCCTGCTAAGATCCATATATCTATTTTCAGTATTTGTGGTTTATTCATTGGTTTAGGTCTGTGTAACAGACTGCTCAAATTGAGGAGCAATATAAAAAAAATGCTGTTATTGATATATGACTATATTAAAAACAGTGTAGAGTCCCTGTTTGGAGCAGACTCATTCCATGCAAATACACCTATGGCATGAGCTAGGAATAGACTACCTGGGCTAGGAAGCAGGATATCTGGGGCAATGATCTCAAGGCAAACATGTATAGAGAAAACTTGCATGTTGGAATGGTGATAGAGCCCTTTACCCAGCAAGTCTCAGGAATAAACATATAATACTAACAGTAAGATTTCCAGCTGCTGCTCTCAGTTCCAGCACAGGGACACTGGGGCTAGTGAGGAATACAAGTGGTGAAGTTTTAGCCTTTCAAACTGTTGTTTCTGGCTGGCATTGGTTCTAGGTACAGAATCATCATCATGGCATCAGCAGTAGGGTCCTGTGGGAAGGCAAAGCCACAGCGTGGAACAGCTGTCTACAGGACATACCTGGTGAGAAGAGTCTTTCCCGCTGGTTGTTCTTATTCACTCCAGGATGATGATATGATGAGCTCTAAATTCCCTCACTCCAGCCTTGACTCCCTTCCTCCCTTTGTCACTCATTCTACAGCTGCTGAAATTCCACCTTCCCAAACCCACAGTATCCTATCTTCCCACAGCTGCAACTTCAATGCTATTCTTCCTTTCCCCCTTATACTCCTGCTCTCCCTTTCATGTGTTTCAATGTCTTTTTCACTAATCTGTTTCCAGCAACTCTTAAGTTGTCCCCTTTATGGCACATTTCTCTCCACTGCATCCTCAGTAATAATGAGTGAAGCACATGTCAACCCACCTTCCCTTCAGAGAATGCTTTCCCCAACTCTCCTATGTTCCTACTTTAGGGACACCTGCCCTTCCTGTTTCCTTTTGCACTCCTGTCACAGTCACATCCTATCACTCCTCCCATAACACTCACAAAGTTCGTGTTTGGTATTTTTGCTTTGCTCAATGAGCTACACACACTGGGGATTGGAGTGATATCTAACGTTTTGCAAAGACACCTGGAAGAGAAATTTAGAGAGGTTGCCCAAATGCTCAGTTAGTGCAAAACAATGTAGTTCCACTGAAATCAGTAGTATGCTTTCATTTACACCCCTCAGGAACAGGTCTTTCTTTTCAGGAAGATTATCCTCTTCCCTATTTGCTTTTGTAATCAACACTGAGCAACACAAGTCAGGAAGACAGACATATTCCTTTCCAAGAACCTAATTTTCTTTTCATTCCTATTTCTAAAATGCAACACCAACTCACAAAGTGATTTATTTTTTTATACATTTGACTCACACTAAGACAGTAAACACGGTCTGTTGGCTACTACCACTGTAGCTGTAAAGGGGGGAAAAGAAAAAAAATTGCACATTGAATAAATACTAGAATTCCCTTCATGATTCATACAGTAAATTTGCACTTGTTTTGTTTTGTTTTGTTTTTTCATGGTTGAAGTAACCAGAAAGTGCTGATGTGGTGGCAAAAGAAGCATCTGGGCAAACTACAACATATTAGTGGGCAGTGCTAAACTAATGTAAACATAAAATTAATAATATTTATTTTTTTTAATTATATCTCAAAGTCAATATTAGTGTACACAGAAACAGGAAAGAGTGCCAAGAGCTGCCCAAGAATTAAGTAAACTAGCTCCAGAAAATGCTAAATACTCTCTCCTTCTGTTCCTTCTATTAATGTCAACACTGTCAGCTTTGCTGATAAATCTGTTCTTGGTAATTTATACAAAATATTCATATATAACCATAAATGCACAAGGTCTCTTGCAAGCAAGGGTCAAAGTAAGGCCCTTGCCTTGTAAAATTCCCAAATGTAAGGATCGAAACTCAAACATGAGAAAATTAGGACAACAGAGGAGTTGAAATCAAAGGCCTGAGAGAGGAAGGAAAGAAAGTGATTGAGATGAGATGAGATGAGATGAGATGAGATGAGATGAGATGAGATGAGATGAGATGAGATGAGATGAGATGAGAAGAACAAGGATATTTCAGAGTACCTGATCCAGTCTATTTTCCAGACAACCTCTCAGTTGTCACCAGCCATCCATGTTTTCTGTTCAAGTCAGAGTGCTACTAATTACAATCCTATTTATTGCCATAGTACCTAGAACTTTATGCACGGACAAGATTCCTTTTATAATCACCATACAAATGTAGGACAAGATAATAAGACAGATTTTTGCAGGAAAAAAAGGAGCACCAAGTCCATTAAGTAGGCAAGTTGCAGAAATAAAAAAAAAACAAACCAAACCATACCAAACCAAACCAAAACAAAACAATACAAAAAGACAACAAAAAAACCAAAAACCTTCAACTCTCAGAGCGAGAGTTTACGACAGCTGTAGTTTAGCAGTGAGGACTGACTGGATTACAGAACATCCTGATCATCAACCTGTTATTTTGGCCAACCTTCACGTTCTAGGTTGCCATATGTTTTCTTTCCCCAACCCCTTGCAAAAAATTGTCACTGTGGCACCTTCCTTCCATTATCTGGAGCTTAGACTGGAGCATGTGGCTTCCTACACAGTGACCAGCAAGTGTTTTTCATGGATCCCCTGGAAAAAAACCCCAAAGTTTCAACTGAGTGAGTAATGACAACGCTATTAGAGACATCTTTATGAACTTCAAGTGCATTCTCAACATGAAGAGAGTCCTTCAGCGATATGCAAATTCTATGCACAAGTAGAAGATACACACATTCTGAAGAAAAAAACCAACAACATATTGCTTGTTCTGAATTAATTAATGTACTTAGTTATTTTGTTAGAAAACTTGTGAAAAAATCTGTATCTTTGTAAGAACTGGTATTACCCATCAAAAAATATTGGTTCTGGCAGGGTATAAGTTTGCTGCCTTTAGAATTTGACTTTTTATCTTAGAGTTTTTGGGGGGGGGGGGGGGGGGGGGTTGTTCTGGTTTTTTGTTGTTGTGGGTTTTGTTTTGTTTTGTTTTTAATTCTGTGCTCCTTCTAATAATATTTGAAGTGACTGGAATTAGCACCCAAATTTTATGAGACTAAATGTTCTGATTTGTTTTTAATATTGACAAAATATTGATATGGAGGCTTAGTGCCCTTGAATTCCATGGGAAATTCTGCAACTGGCTGATATAACTTGACAAGACAGTGTATGAGGGAAGGGGTAAGTCTAGTAAATCCCGTTCCTGAAAAGAAGGATGGAGACAATTAAAGATTGAACAATGTTCTGTTACACCAGTAGCTATTAGGATGACTAATTGTGTTGTAATGGTTTTTGTACTCCCTTCTGCCTGTTTTCTTGCCCTGTGCTTAGATTGCAAACTCTTCTGGTCCATTGAGCCAGGACTTATGTGACCAGCTCCAAGTGTCTGCGTTGCACAAATTCATGCCTGTGTTAGTCACCCCGGTTTCCCTCTGTAGTCAATATCAAGGCAGTTCTAGGGCACGATTCACGTCATTCTGATCTGATGTCTAAAATAGGTCACACGAATCATTCCCTGGAAACACCCCTCCATTGCCTAGCTGAGATGCTAGCGTCTCTAGCTGGGTGAGATTCATGCTAACATAACTCCTAGATGTTGTGCAGGGTCAGATCCAGAATCAGGACAGCTAAGTTATTAGTTAGTCAGTATTAGACATTGGTTATCAAGGTTGTACGTTATTCCTAAGTTTAGTCTTTTTTTAATGCTTGAAGCACTGGGTCTGTATTCCTTTCAGATACAGTCAGTATTGGGTCACATCTGTGGTCTGTGGGTTTTTTGCTGACCACAGACAACAAAACTCTGCTTATAAAGGAGCTATGGAGAGATGCTAGATCTCCTTATTCTTGGGCCAGTTCATTCTCCATTGGTCTGTGTTCTCTTCTTCCTTCCTAGAAGGACCCCTTTTCAGTTAAAATTTCTGCTAATTGCAACGTTACTACTTCAAGCCAGCAGCCTCCATTCAAGCTTAAATCTAAAAATGCCATACAGTCTGTATGAAGCCATATGTTTGCAGTCTGACTAGATAATGCATGGACACATCTTTGTGAGTGTACAGATTTGTTACATGCTCAGCCTTGTAATAGGAAACTCGCAGGTCGAAGGAGGTGATTCTGCCCCTCTACTCCACTCTGGTGAGACTGCACCTGGAGTACTGTGTCCAGTTCTGGAGTTCTCAGCACAGAAAAGACATGGACCTGTTGGAACAGGTTCAGAGGAGAGTCACAAAGATGATCAGAGGGATGGAACACCTCTCCTGTGAAGAAAGACTGAGAAAGTTTGGATTGTTCAGCCTGAGAAGAGAAGGCTCTGGGGAGATGTTTTTGCAGCCCTTCAATACTTAAAGGGGGCCTGTAAGAAAGATAGGGACAGACATTTTACAAGGAACTTTAGTGATGGGATCAGGGGAAATGGTTTTAAACTAAAAGAGGGGAGATTCAGACCAGATATAGGAAGAAATTTTTTACAATGAAGGTAGTAAAACACTGGCACAGGTTGCCCAGAGAGGTGGTAGATGCCCAATCCCTGGAAATATTTATGGTCAGGCTGGACGGGGCTCTGAGCAACCTGATCTGGTTGAAGATGTCCCTGCTCACTGTAGAGGAGTTGGACTAGATGAGCTTTAAAAGTCTCTTCCAACCCAAACCACTCTATGATTCTATGAAAGTGAAAAGTTTTATTCCCATTGAATGAAAAAACAATTTTCAGGCTGTATGATTCTTTCTGTGGTGATTTTGCTCTCTTTCACTTTCTTGTCATTCCCAGACAGAAAAAGAACTAAAAAATGTCAGATGTAGATTGCCTGAGAACTAGACTAACAAAATTGTCATGTTATTTTAATAATATGAGGAAACAAGAGTCTTTCAGTGGAGGAATTGCAATTAGGAAGGAAAGTGCTTAATCTTCCTATTATATCAAATTTTCATGTTCTATTTCCTCCTTTAATTTAAGGGACCGACCATGACATAATGATAAAAGTAGAGAATCTTTCAGCAAAGAATCATACTGGTTTTTTTCTATTCATTGTATGTCCTGAATGAAGAAAAAAAAAAACACATCTGCAAAAATCAGGAATTATTCTTTCAAGCTGCCTGCTGTGATTGCATGGGAAACATTATACAACTGATCACAAGCCATGATAGTGTCCCAAGTTAAGGTGGGATGGTGTGACTATGCACACTTCCACAAGTCAGTTGGCCAAGGCAACAAGTCTGATCCATCCCCAGTTCCATCCAATCCGAAGAAAGGGATTTCAGTGACTTCTGTAGGTTACAGATATTTGTAGGTATCTCATCCTATAAAAGCTGTGAGCACTTCTGAACAGTGAACTTACTGAATGCAAGCTGCCTAAACTGGTTGTGTTCTTCAGCTGCTAATGGTACTGCACTGGTGGTACCGTGACAGCAATACTTCTGATGTACTAGTGCATGTTTCCCACAGCGCCACTGGTAAAGGGCAACTACTACAATCCTCATTTGTATTTGGGGAAATGCAACACAGAAATTAAAATGGATGCAGCTCCAGAGGCAGAAATCTAAATGCAGGTGTCTAGAGAAGAACTAAGAGTCTGAGCTCACACAGCAAAGAAGCTCAGAGGGCAGCAAAGTTCACCCTACAGAAGACATCACTTAATTGCACTGGAGCCTACATTCACTGTACTGTTCATTCATTGATTATTATTAGTTCATTCATTGGTTATAATGGGACCTTAGACACTTGAAACTGTTCAGTTATTTCAACACAGGTGTCTAGATCACCTTTGATTTCCAGCTGCTTTGGCAGAAGTACGTGGGTCCTATATGTCAATCCTGTGCAAATGTGTCAGGTCCCCCAGTGCACCTCAGCTGGACGAGACTCCTACCTGGGGCAGAAGGATCAGGCCCAACAGAGGGAGCCAGACCATGACAGTTGGGGTTTGGTTTCTGCTTCCAGCTACCTGAAGATAAACTACTGCAAACTGATGTATTTGTTTATAGGAGGAGCCTCTGCTTATTGTTAATAACCAGTTTAACTCAATATCAACAACTAGCAGCATTTGAGATGCTGTAAATTCTTCTGCCCAACTGCTGGTTACAAGCCTTTTCCAGGTCCTGTGTCAGCCTTGAGTGTCTGCACCAGGCACCCTGTCACATCTTAAATGACATTAGATATCTCTGTGTGGGCAACTGAATCAAGTCTTTCTTGTTGACTAAGACACCATTTTGTCTTTTTTGTTGGTAATTACTCTGGCAACCACATACCGTGTTTGCTTCCGTCCGGATCCCTGAGGTTCTGCTGCACTCTGCATACCCATTGAATACAGTTTTATCTTTCTACTCTAAATATTAAATAATATCTCATTTGCATTGGTAATGGTTTTAAGCAGAGGCATTTAAATCAGAAGCAGCAACTCTGCACATTCTTTTTATTTTCTCTCACTGATGCATTTATGCATAACTGAGCTGGTTGAGCAGAACAAAAGTAACTTCTTCATGTTTGTGAAATGTCAGTGTGGTATCTTTGGCATGGGATATTGGAGTCTCAGGAGAAGCTAAGTGCAGTAAGTTATTTTGTCCAGAAGTGGAGCTACAACCATTGGCTAGATGTGTATGACGCACTCTCCACATGCCTTATGTACATGCTTTATTTGGTGATGGGGCAAAAATGACTCACTACTGTGTGGGTTGGCTATCAGCTCAGCTGAGCCTCCTAACTTCAATGCAGCTTCTTAATTGACTCTGACAAGTCCATATCTATCTTTTATATAATATTTTATAACACCCTAAGGTCAAAATAAAGTTCTGCTCCTCTCGCTTAACCTTCTTTTACAGAACATTAAAAAAATGGACTAAACCAGCTGGAACTAAGTATTATTTAGGTGAATGTACTGTAAAGTAACATTTTGTTTCTTAGCTGTAAAACAAACTGTAACAAACAAAATAACAAACTCTGTAAATATCAGAAAACCTGCCTTGCTTGTTAAGAAATGTAAAGCTGGTCAAATGCTATTGCCTGAGTGGTCGGCAAGTTCTTTCATTATTGGCTAGAGAAGTCACCAAGTATACCCACGTGGAACAACCAAAGCTGACGGTCACTGTTCTGCAGCGCGGGGTTGCCCTTACGTTAGGGAGTACTGTAGCTACGAAGAATGCTAATGCTCAGAGTTAGGGACTAATGAAGTAGATAATGATTTTAAAATAAAAATCTTTGTTAATATGACACTGTTCAGGAGCTGGACAAACTAATTAACTAGAAGCATTGTTTACCTGAAGCTCCTCTAATTTGTATGGCTCTGTTCCTCAATCAACAGGAGAAATTATTATCAGAAGCTATCAGGGAGTTCTCATGAGTACTCTGTCTTTATAATGAATTACAGGAAACACTAAATTTCACAGATAGAACATTATTAAAATGATAACTGGTGAATGCTAAGGCTGTCAGATGCCCAGGCTCTTGAGATACTGTTCATCTACCTGACTTTATCCATCTTGGTCTTGAGCATCTCATTCAGGCTAGTCATCTAGTAGCCATGGGGAAAGAGTGACCATGTGGTACCTCATGGTTGATTCATCTCTCCTTAGACATCTCTTTCAGTATTGAATGAATTATCCTCTGGAAATGCTAGTCTAGCATCCAGCTTAGTTTCAGGCTTAGCTTTTAGGTGACTAAAGTTAGAGAAGATGAATTCCATCCTTAGTTTTTATTTTGAGGAAGCAGGAACTAGCCTTTTTTTTCCTATATTTGTGTAGTGACTTGCCACCAGTTTTGACAAGCAGGCGTGGTTTATGGTGGAAAAAATAATGCACCACTATTAGTGGGAGGTGAGAAGAGGACCACATGAGATAGAATGAAAGCAACAGACCAATTAGAAAAGACAAACATACTTCTTGCCACTGTTGATGCTCAAAATCTTGTTTATGAGCAAGGAGGAAGCACAGCTTATTCAAGTATATGTATATCCAGTGATTCATTTTTAGTATACTTGAAATGTTATCATTCTAATAATTGTTAGACCAGATAGAATTGTTATAGAAAAAGAAAAAAGAATGCAGTTACAAGTGAATCTACATCTGGGTCTACCAGACACAGAATCTACCTATGGTAGCTTTTCCATCACTTAATGTCTGTAAGTTGAAGTTGCATAATCTAAAAATATTCTGCTGGAAGGAAGGAAGAAAGGAAGGAGGTAAAAGCTGCTCCTGAAAATGACAGGGTAAAATCATGTAAGTTTCAGTTCTACAGGAAGGCTAACAAAATTTTTTGTCTATCAAAATTATGCTGACTCCCAAAGCAGGAGCAGCTGTTTGATATCAGTGGTGAGAGGAAGTGTCTTCAGTTGCTCTCTGAGGAAGATCCCTGGACATTATCTTTCCTCAGAGATGAGATGGAATAGGCACACAGAGCCTTACAGATAGCTTTCATCTCCTTGTGCCTCCCTTAAAAAGCAAATGTGCCTGAACACCTATCCCATGTCCTGACCACTTTCCCTCATCTCCAACCTGAATTCCAGCTTCACCTCTATCTACTTTACTTGCCTCATCTTTCAAGCAGGACATCCTACACACCCGTCCCAAACCTCATTCCCCTCTCTCCCCAAACAGGTGTGATCTCTGCCCCAGCTGGAGCAAAAGCTGCTGCCCACCAGCATCCCCACACAGCTTTCCAAAGATAGGGCTCCCTTCCTACTATGAGAAGAATAATTCCTTTCTATATCATTTGAAGCTGGGATGAAGCCCTGGATATCTCTTTTAGCTATTACTACTGATGTTCAGAGATACCCTACATGTCTACCTGCTCTATCACCACTTTCTATGTGCCCTATCACACTTGTATGGGTTTATCACACTGTTGGAGTTAAGAGGAGACCACGAGGCAATGGGAGAGACCATGTGATGTTCTGGTTTGGTTGTAACATGCTTATTCAGACTCAAGAAGTTTGTGAGATTGCATCTTTAGAAATGCAGTATACTTCAAATAAATAAAAAAAATTAAAAATAGAACTATAGAGCAAAATTGCTAATAGTGTATAATGTCCATGGGATGTAATAAATTAAGTTAAATAGATATTTTTTTTATTTAAAATTGCTCTGAAATGTGTGGAGGGAAAGGAGCTTATATCATACTAGTTTTATAAAGAAAAAAAAATGTGAGAACATTTTGCACTGAAGAAAAGGGAAAGAAATTCTAACCCCTGTAAAAATGATGTCATTGACACAAAGTGTATATTTTCACTATTGTTTAAGTAATGTGTTTATATACCTTTGATTGCTAATCTTTCCTATGCATCTGGGCTGTTTCACAGACCCCTGTAGTAAAACCAGACATTAATTCTGTGGACTTAGCTGTCCTTCTTAGTCAGCCTGCGTCTTCCTGGCATTTCTGAGCAATACTTTTTCCCAGATTAGATAGCACATTCTCTGTTCTCTTCCAATTTTGACCCATTTCCAAACTATCCTCTTCCACTGCTCAGAATCTCACTTGGATCACTCCAGTCCTCAGGGTTCCATAGGTGAACTCACAGCTGTTATAAATCTAGAAGCTTGTTTTGTTTATGAACAAGTTTCTGAGCAACAAACATCTGCAATAGCAGCAAACTAAACCAGGGACTAAAAATATCTCTTCTGCTGCCATATGCATACTGGTATGAACTGAGTGCAATAAATAAAACATTAATCTCACCCTAACAAGTTAATATCTGTCAGCTTAGCCAAAGTAACTCATTATAACTTGCATTGTGGTACAAACACAAATGCAAACAGATCAGCTTAGAGTGCGACACAACTGAGCATCTTTCCACATCTTAGCTACCTTGTGATCCACCCACACTGTATGCCATTCAAGTTACTTGAAAACAGCTACACACATTTCTTATGCTGAAGCTTCTCTCTGTATACTCATGGGTTATGCTATTTTATCTGAAAACCTAGGCCTTGGAGTCAGGTGAATGCCATGGCATCTCAGTTGCTTTATCAGTAAACTTACACATGGAAAAAAGCAACAAAGCAAACAATAATCCTTCAGTACAATACATAACCCAATTCTTTTCAAAATCAAGAAGTCAGGTAAATAAAATCTTGAATATGTTATTTTAAAATGTAATAATTTTGGTCCATTCTCAAGATTTTGGAGTGCTCTAATTAGACATCACCTCTATGTCTTATGTCTCCATGGCTATTTCTAGTTGGAAAACTGTAAAACCAAAGCAGTGAAATGAAGTTGTATGACACATATTAATCTCATCACTCAGGTATGTTGGGTCTATTTATGCCACTCTGTTCATGCAAGTTGATCCTGTCCAGGAGCCCACACTGAGGGAATCATAGAATCATAGAACAATTTGGGTTGGAAAGGGACCTTAAAGACCATCCAGTTCCAACCCCGCTGCCATCAGCAGGGACACCTTCCACTAGACCAGGTTGCTCAAAGCCTCATCCAGCCTGGCCCTGAACACTTAGAGAGAGGAGCAGCCACAACTTCTCTGGGAAACCTGTTCCAGCATCTCACCACTCTCACAGGAAAGAATTCATTCCTAATATCTAATGTAAATCTACCCTCTTTCAGTTTAAAGCCATTTCCCCTCATCCTGTCAGTACACTCCCTGATAAAAAGTCCCTCTGCATCTTTCTTATAGGCCCCTTTTAAGTACTAGAAGGCCACTATAAGGTCCCTCCAGAACCTCCTCTTCTCCAGGCTGAACAACCTCAACTCTCTCAGTCTTTCCCATAGGAGAGCTGTTCCATCCCTCTCTTCATTTTTGTGTCCGTCATCTGGACACACTCCAACAGGTCCATGTCTTTCTTGTGTGGAGGAGTGCAGAGCTGGATGCAGTACTGCAGGTGGAGTCTCACCAGAGCAGAGTAGAAGGGCAGAATCCCCTCCCTTGATCTACTGGCCATGCTTCTTTCGATACAGCCCAGGATATGGTTGGCCTTCTTGGCTACGAGTGTGCATTACCAGCTTATGTTTAGCTTCTAGCCCCCTAGTACCTCCACGTTCTTCTCCTCAGGGCTGCTCTTAATTCATTGTCTGCCCATCCTGTGTTTGTGCTTGGGGTTGCCCTGACCCAGGTGCAGGACCTTGCACTTGGCCTTGTTGAACTTCATGAGGTTTGCATGGGCCCACCTCTCAAGCCTGTCAAGGTCTCCCTGGATCCCTTCCCTCTAGAGTATCAACCACACCACTCAGTTTGGTGTCATCCACAAACTTACTGAGGGTGCACTCAATAACAGCTAGTTCCAGAGATGGCCTTTGGGGACATGGTTACAGGGCAAATCGCAAAGAGTTATAAGAGATTGCACTCACACAAACACACACACACACATGTAGTATAGTTGGAAAAGGCACTTTGGCGTTCATGTCTGAATATGAGTGAGGGAAACTCATCCATTGAGATAGGTACTAGTTGGTCCAATGGGTATAATTCTTGGGAGAAAGCAATGGTGGTGGGACAGGCCTTGTTAAAGATGGTTTTTGATGGTTAAGCTACTGGTTGTTCTTTAACAGTAAGAGTCCTTAGCCAAGTCAACTCATCTTCATTTAGGCAAAAAGGAGGTCAGTCACTTCGGGGTGGGTGTTTGGGAAAAGGCCTCGGGGCTTTTGCCCTAGGAAAAAACCTGCTGCCTCCCAGAAGAAAGACTTGCCAGAGGAAAGGAGGGCACAAATATGCTAGATGCAATAGCTCTCCTCAGAGCTTTTCAGCATGCAGTGTGGTAGAAACTCAAATTTTACTGCAAAATCTTCCATTTCAGCAGAACTGCACAGGCAGCTTTACACACAGTCTACGAGATTCCTTGTTAAGGTATAATTTTCTTCACAAAATGTAACGTCACAGTGTACTTCATGGTCTCTACTCACCCCTATTCTTACACAATCCTCTTTCCCTACCAGCACTTCCTATTCCTCCACAGAATCACAGAATCACAGAATATTAGGGATTGGAAGGGACCTCGAAAGATCATCCAGTCCAATCCCCCTGCCGGAGCAGGAACACTTACATGAGATCACACAGGAAGGCGTCCAGGTGGGTCTTGAATGTAAGAATGCTTCAAAACAGCTATAAACCCCATTAGGTGAGGTTACAGGCTTGAATGAAGAAAAATGTGTTCTTAGATACATTTCCCAGTGTCACCCCAGACAAAGCATTTTTATGGCACGAATTTGGGTGGTCTCCACAAAAAAAAACTGTGTCAGTTATAAATACTTTTGCAAAAAACCTGTCAGACCATTAGAGGCCACAGAGCAGTACTTGGCTGTTACTGCCAAGCTATGAGGTGTGATCATGGCAGCCCCCAGTTGCTGTTGTTAAAATTCAACATAATGATCACTTTGCCATGGGAAGCTGATCATTTTTGGAGGCAGAAGCAAGTCCTGAGCAAGTGTCATGTGAAGAAAGGTAAAGCATTAATGTTAGTAATTATTTTCTTGAAGGAACACATTTTCTAAACTATAGGCAATCAAGTAATTTTCACGGAAAGAAATTCCACTTGTTGCTTAAAAAAAATATCATAGAGGCTTTATACTTAAAAAGTATCTTTTAAAATGTAATACAAGTTTTTCTATTTTCACCTTCTTCTGATGAAAGCACTGAATCAGAACGTGTCTGAACAGTCACTCTTTGAACAGTGACACCTTTAACTTTTTTGCACAGTTGTTATTTACAATATCTAGTTTTAGATTCCTTCCTGTCCTTTGAAAACAACATAGAACTAGAAAGCCCTTCTCCAATACCTATCCATTTAGTAGTGGGGACACCTTTTGGTTTTAATAGTAATTATTTTCTAAGTGTAAGAGTTTGCTCAGCATAAACATCTTAGCATCTTTTTTCTCAGCTTCTGTAGAAAGTTGTCTAAGACACAAAATGCTCATTACATTGAAATATCAGTGTGTTCTGTAAGCACTTATGATACTTGTCTCCTGCATTTGTGTCCTGCACGTTTGGAAGCACTGCTGTAGACGGTGCATTTAATACAGCTTCACTCTCCCTTTGTCATATTTTCTTGTAGGTTTTTCAGGGTGCATTTGTGTTACTTTCCTTCTTTGATAGATTCCCACAAGGAACTTTTCCTACAACTAGAAGACAGAAGCAGAGGAACTCTCTAAGGTACCACGTAGCATGAACTTTCCAAGAAAAATGAGCAGTCACATGTCAAACTGGAAAATTACATCTCACGTTGAAGACACTAGTAGTGTATTCCCTTCGACTCTAGACATATTTGCTCCCTGTTCCATTCCTTTTCTGCTATGAGCAAAACAAAAACCAATCTTTTTAAAATCCTCCCTGTTAAAAAATAGTGTTCTCTTTGTCCTTGCAGATAAATGAATTCTCCTGACAGCAAATTATTCTTTAGATCAGCTTCACTTCAAGATGACTAACACTCATTTCTGGGCCAGTAACATGTTTCCAGTATACCAGTTTCAAGGTCCGAAGCCTCATCATACTGTGCGGCTGGGGACCGTGTTGTATCATGGGGAAGCACAGAGCTGGAGTTTCTGAAGGGGTCATAAAATATTTGTTAGAAGTTTGAAGATATCAGACTATCATCCCTAAAAGTGATGTTTTCAATACAGAAATGTCCCTTTGGAGGAGATTTAGTGCATCCTTCTAAGCTTAACTTCTTGGGTTAATGAAAACTGAGGCAGCTAGCTGTATGCATGAAAGGGCACAAAATCTGAGTATTTTAAGCATGAAACGTGTCTGTAAAACATCTGAAATAGTTTTCTGTAACCTATGTAGCATATATGTAACAGCTTAAATTTATTTGGCAGACTGAGATTTGCTCCACAGGCTTCAAAACTTTGTTTCCAAAATGCTTGAAGGTAGAATTTCTCAGTGTGCACTTTTTTGGCAAAATTTCTGAAAACTTCAGCTGTCATCTTCCATGACCAAACTCTAACCTACGCCTAACATAAATGGAGTTCTTCAAGCAAACAAGACAAGACAACAAAATGCAAAACACTGAGTGGGTATTTTCAAATGTCATTTATTTATAGAATTTGCTTCACTGTAATTTTTTTTCAGGTAAAAATCAACAATTCGCCACACAGAACTTAATATAAGTAATATGTCTGATAATAAGGATAAAACTGTCTTATAAGTAATTTGCTTTCAAAATCATGGGCTCTCGGCTTTTTTATCAGGACAGTCTTCTGAAACTCAGATGGTTACTGATTTAGTATTTTGCTACTTTTAAATCTAGTTAAAAGTTTTGCTAGTGTTCATCTTTACTATACATATCTATACAAGAGTGGCTCAAGTCTCAGGGGAAATGTTAATAATTACACCCAGCCACATCACATTTGGGGGAAAGTAGATACTGGGGAAGCTCAAACTAAGATTTATGACTTTATAAATGTTTGAAACAAATGCAAAGCAAGGATCTACCATCCCTGAGGCAAAGGCAGCAGATGGAGGCTCCACAAGAAGCAGAGGATCCCCTATCCTCTTACCACCAGGCAGAAAGAGGGGACATAAGAAACAGAGGCAAATGGAAAAAAGTCCCTGCTTGGGGTGGTGGGCGAATACCCTTCAGACCTCTCTTACCATCCAAGCTGCCCTTACACAACAGGTATGGGGCTCTAGAACTTGAGAGTCAGTCAAATGAGTATGTCGATGAGGTCTGTCCAGGTGGTTGCCTAAGGTGAGTCAGTCAGCCCCAAGCATTGTGACTGCCTCCATTAAGAAAAAAAGGAGGGTTAAAAAAAAAGGGATGAGAGACAATGGGCATGAACTGCAACATAGGAAGTTCCACCTGAACCTAAGGAAGAACTTCTTTACTGTGAGGGTGACAGAGCACTGGGACAGGTTGCCCAGAGAAGTTGTGGAATCTCCCTCTCTAGAGATGTTCAAAAATCATCTGGACAAAATCCTGGTTCATGTGCTCTAGGAGTCCCTGCTTGAGCAGGGTGGTTGGACTAGATGACCTTCTCTTTCTCCCTCAACCATTCTGTGATTCTGTGACCTTCCCAGCCACAGGGTGCTACTGGAAATTCAGTGTCGAAAGCTATCTGTGCTTTATAAATGCAAGCAGTGACAGATGCCTTAACTCTACATACTGCACATGCTGCTCTCTTTTCAGGTGAGGCATACAGGAAGGAAAGAAAGCGTTCAGATAAATACAGACTTTTGGAACTCGAATGCATTAAAATGTTTAAAATCTGGCAGAGCAGTTTGGGATATATACCTCCAGGTAACTTAAGGAGGAGACTGTGAGTTTGCTGAATTAAATGCTTGACAAGGAAACAAAGTTATAAAGCCAGCTCTGCCATCCCCTGTACTAGTGTGAGATGTGTGGGAACCTAGAGCATAACTGGCTTTCAGCAAGCTGCAGTATGGTTCAGTCCAAGCCCTATTCTGGGAAGCTGTCCAGAGGATATTGACTTCTGGTTTTCCTCATCAAGGAAATAGTACTGTCAGGTCCTGAGGGGTAAAACTAATCCTTATTTAATTAAGAGTTTTGATTAATTGAGTTTGGGTAAACAGGGTGATAAAGTAACCAAAATATCTTGAAAGCAAAATATGGGAACTGAGAGGCATGCCCCTGTCCAGCCACTTGTCAGTAAAGATAACATTATTCGTCTCCCTGCCCTTGCCACTGCTGGGAATAAAACTGCAGGCTCCTGACTACAGAGGGATCAGTGTGAGCAGAGCTTGGAGAGGGCTTTGGTAGAATTCATGGAATTCATGCCCTGTCAACAGCATTTTATAGCATTAAGTGTGTTACCAACTGTGTTGGAAGAAAAAATGAACCTTTGTACTGGGTCTGCTTGGGATAAAGTTAATTTTCTTCATAGCAGCCTATATGGCAGTGTGTTCTGGAAGTGACCAAATCAGTGTTGATAACACGACAATGTTTTAGCTCTTGCTGAGCAGTGTTTTCACAGTGTTGAAACCTTTTCTTTTTCCCACTCTGCCCTCCTCAGTGTGGTGGCTTCACCCTTTTGGTTTGCAGCCAAACACAGCCTGCTTTCTCACCCGCCCCCCCGCCTCCAGGGAGTAAGGAAGAAAATTGGAAAGAAAAGGGCAAGGAGACTCATGGGTTGAGATGAAAATTATTTACTAATTAAAATAAAATTATAATGATAACAGTAATAATAGAATATACAATTAAGTGATGCACAGTGCAATTTCTCACCACCCACCAACCGATGCCCAGCCTGTCCCAGCCAGTGATCCCAGAGCCGAGACAGTCCCGAAACCCAAACTCCGGAAGAGCGAGTCAGAGCAATCCCTGAAAGAATGCCCCCAATTTCCAGTCAACCCTGGCTAACATCCCAGACATGACATGATGTGATATGATACGGAATATCTCATAGGCACATCCAAATGCCAGTTTTGGGTTTTGCTACTTACTATGCTTCTTCCTCCCAGTCCCAATGCAGCTGTGAACCAGCCAAACACAATGCCCTTGGGCTCCAGCAACAACTAATAACATTAGTACTTTATCAACATTCTTCTCATATTAAGTCCTACACTGAAACTAAAACACAGCTATTCTAACTACTCATAAGACAATTAATTCTATCCTAGCAAAACCAGGACACTCAGTAAGTAGGCTGGGGGTGGGCAAGTGATTGGGAGGAGGCACAACCAGGACAGCTGACCCAAGCTAACCAAAGGGCTATTCCATACCATATGATGTCATGCTCAGCTACGAAAGCTCAGAGAAAGACAAGAGGAAGGGAGATGTCTGTGGTTATGGCATTTGTCTTCTAATTAATCTTTGCACACAAAGAAGCCCCGCTTTCTGGAAATGGCAGAACATTTGCCTGCTGGTGGGAAGTAGACAATTAATTTAACATTTTTCTTTGCTTGTGTGTGCTGCTTTCCCTTACTGATTAAGCTGCCTTTATCTGGACCCACTAATTTTTCTTGCTTTTGTCCTTCCAATCCTCTCTCCCATCCTGCTGGGGAGGAGTAAATGAGTGACTGGCTGGGGGCTTATCTGCTAGCTGTGATCAACACACCACAATAATGAGGCCCTTATGATAAGTTCTTCCCTCCATCTTCCCCTCAAATCTCCACCTTTAAATATTTTTCCCTTTTAACTTATTAAAATAATGCTTATGAGATACTCAACAGGTCTAAGTAAGAAATAAGTTGAGTATGCAGTTGCACACTTAACTCATGTGTGCAACTGTGAGGACACGTGCAAGGGAGGCACTTGGAAAGACTGGCACCTCTTGAGTGAGCTGCTCACTTAATTTTGAAACAATCATTTTCCACATGTTATTTAATTCGAGTGATGTAACTGCTCTGTTTGTGTGATTGACCTCTTGGAACACTATGCCAAAGGCTGTCCTCAGTCGTAGCCATGCAACCACATTGATCTCAGTGCAGTTGCACACGCATGGCTGCCGACAGAAGCCCACCTCAGTGGAGTTCCTTCCTCCACTGCAGAATCACCCACTGTTTAGGTATTTTTATGTAAATGTCCTTTTCTCAGGCACACTGGAGTCTCTTGGTGGTCGTTGAAACTTTTCTCACTGTGTCCTTTAGTTGATCTTTTATTTTGCTTAATTCATCTTTTGTCCTGTTTACAACACTTGTCTCCACAAACTGGTTTATTCTAACATCACTACCTTATCTACACTATTGCAAAGATCTGACACCTCAAGTCACCTATTTTAGACTACAAACTTGAGTAGGCCTAGCAGATATGTAAACAGCTTTCAATGTCACCTTGTTTAAGCAGACGGGTGTGTTCTTTTTGGAATGGTATCATAGGCAGGTGCTGATTCCTAGTACAGGCTGGACATGTCCTTGCTGCAAGGAGAGTTGTGTATTGATTCCCAGAGAGGGCTAAATGCACCCTGCTCTCCTAGATAGGTAGCCCCTACACCTATGGATGAACTGGACAGTCTTCTCATCAGGCCCCTGATCCAAGAAAACATACACATTAATTCCTAGGGAGGGCTGAATCATAGGATCACAGAATGGTTTGGATTGGAAGGGACCCTAAGGATCATCTAGTTCCAGCCCCCTTGCCATGAGCAGGGACAGCCCTCACTAGACCAGGTTGCTCAAAGCCTCATCCAACCTGGCCTTGAACACTTCCAGGGAAGGGGCACCCAAATACACTCCTGCTCCAAGACACATACATTTGCTCTCAGATATATGAACAGTGGACTGTGTGTTTGAGAACACCAAAAAAGCCACCCTCTCTGCTCTGTATGAAGAGCCCAAAGAGCAACATCCAGAGTGCACAACTATTCCTCTGATCACTGCAGCAGAAGGGTCTTGATCTGTCCTGCTAGATGAACTGAACAAGATGAAGGAGGCCTTAATGAGGTATGTGAGCAAAGGTTATTCTTCTGCCCAAGGACAAATGTAAAATGAGACAAAGAACACTACAGTCAGACTCCCGTGGTGTCACTGGTGCAGTCTGTGTGTACTGGGTAACTTTTGATGTATAGGTCAAGGAAGATGCCTGGCAGTGTACTCAGGCAGTTTCTGTGGAAGACAACAGAACAGGACAAAGAGAGGCACACATTAGTTCCCAGGGAGGGCTGAACAGGTCTCTGCTCCACAGACAGGCAGGTGCTATTTGCTGGCACAGGCAGAAGAGGCTCCTGCCCTAAGGAGAGACACACATTGTGTCCAGCTCTGAAGTCCTCAGCACCACAGGAAAGACATGGAACTGATGGAGCAGGTCCAGAGGAGAGTCAAAAAGATGATCAGAGGGAAGAAACACCTCTCCTATGAAGAAAAGCTGAGAGAGGTGGGGTTGTTCAGCCTGGAGAAGAGAAGGCTCTGGGGAGACCTTATTACAACCTTTCAGTACTTAAAAGGAGCTTATGAAAAAGATGGGGACACACTTTTTAGCAGGGTCTGTAGTCATAGGACAAAGGGTAATGATTTTAAACTAAAAGATTTAGACCAGATATAAGGAAGAAATTTTTTACATTGATGGTGGTGAAACACTGGAACAAGCTTCCCAGAGAGGTGGTAGATGCCTCATCCCTGAAAACATTTATGGTCAGGCTGGATGGGGCTCTGAGCAACCTGCTCTGGTTGAAGATGTCCCTGCTCACTGCAGGGGTGTTGGACTAGATGAGCTTTAAAGGTCCCTTCCAACCCAAACCACTCTATGATTCTATGGATTCCTAGGAAGGGCTAAATTGGCCCATGCTCCAAGAACACAGATTTCTCCAAGACACACATTGATTTCTAGGCAAGGTTAAAGATGCCTCCAATCCACAGAGGAGGTCCTACAGAACCCAGAGACAGCACCTAGCCAAACATCCAGGAAGCCAGTGGCAGAAGGTGGCACTGGAGCCTCACTGGGCTCCTCTGCTCTGTCTGATGTGACAGAACATTCCATGAGGGCCGTCAGAAGAGAGGGTTACCCGTGCGGTGCCTTGAGCTGTTGAGTTTTAAGGTTAAATTATAGCAAACCCCATTTGTGTGATGAGGGCTGATGGGCTCAGCTGTGTGCTGCAGCAGGGCTGTTGTAGAGGCAGCTGACACTGGCTGGCACCGGCTGTGTCAGGTGTGGGCAGCCGTGACCATTCCTCACAGAGGCCACCATGCAGCCTCCCTGCTGCCAGCACCCTGACATGGACACACACTAGAGTCATAAACAGACAAGGAGCACTGGACAAAATCAATTTATATACCATTACCAAACAACAAGATTTCCTGCTCCTTTGTGGTAAGTGCTTTACAAAACCCAGGAAACCTCCAACCTTAAAAGTGAGGACTAGGAGGAGTGTGAAGCAAGCAACATAGCCGGGGAGCAAAGTGAATTTCAGAGGTGTTTAAAAGATGCTTGCAGTGAAGTTTACACACCATCAGTTATCGTTATCACAGTATGCACCACACTCAAGACTACGTCTCTGTCTGGATTTTTTTCATTTTATTGCCTACTTACGTCATACCAATGGAGTCTCATTTTCTGCTCCCCTGCATTCCTCCTGCAGTCAGTCATCCATGTGAGGTACAATGCCGTTGTGTTCTTCATCTCTTCCCCATTTTTCCCTTTCAAAGCTTTTCAGCTGAGTAAGATTCCTATTTCAGAAATGCCTTTTTGTTCTTGGCAAAATCTGAAATTTCCCCCTCCTTGATATGTAAATGTGTTACATTACTATACGTAGCCATCCCCTCAAAATATCATTTCAAAATATACCTAAATGGTTTAGTGCACAGTCAGAAAATGAAGGACCAATTTTATAAATACCTTGATTTTTTTCAGCCTTTATCTAACAAACCATATGTCCTCAGCAGCTTTAGTGACCTGTTGGAGGCAGAAGGCAGAAAAAAAACAGTAGAGGAGAAAAGTTTAGTAAATACTCAACTCAAAGCCCATTTCATCTGGGGCCATACAGTAACATCTAACATCCACCTTACAACACCAGACACAATTTAAATGATGGATACTTCTATCTAGATCTTCATGGCTAGACTTCTTGTGCACCCAGTTATGCAGAACAACAGAGATCAGGAAGCCAGTTAATAGCATCTTGATGTATTCATAGGCTGGGACATAGAGTGCAGCAGGCTGGAGGCTGCTTTAATAAACTACCAGCACACTGTACCTACACAAAATCATCTGCTCCAGCCTCTTCTCAGCTGTGACAGTTTGCTTCATGAGGTATAAGGGGCAGAAGAGTATTGCCATTGGCAATGCTAACTGAATGCATCAGAGCAACCAGCACCAGCCTCGTGGCCTTTCTACCTGAGAGGAATGGTGTGATCCTCTGTATAGTGGGATCTTAAAGATGAGATATGATTTTGTCACTTTGTCATCAAGTCACTTTGGATGAGTTTTACTGGGGTTGGGTTGGCTTCCTGCCTGCAGCATTCCTCAAGGAATGCCTCCCTTCCACTCTTTGCCCCTCTATGAGCAAGATGGGGTTTCCACAAACCTAGCTTGAATCTTGACAGAATTAGATGCTGACTTTCAGTGAAAGTCACCGTAGACTAGCCCCAAGTCACCTTGTTGTCAGAGAACAAAGTGAACTGAAAGCTATATGAGAATGTTGGGAGGAGGGAGATGAAATAAGGTTCTAAGGAAGCAAAGGACAAAAACAAGAATTCCATTAGGTTCCTTGTTCAAAAAAGACTCAATTGTTTGAGTCAATTCAATCAACTTCCATTGCCTGAAATCTGGATATCTATTCTTAGTAAAACATATTTGTTAGATACTTAAACTCAATGATTACCACTTTTCTGAGGACTGTGGATGTCTCATTGGGACTGGACATGTCACTTTTAGGAAGTATCTGTAAGATAGAAAGAAACTTGTCCTTGGAGAACAATAGCTCTAGGGTAAGGTTGAGAATTTGCTTTAGGCTGGGTAAGGAAGACAAATTTTATAAGGTAAAGGTCGGGTGGCAGATATTGTCTGTGTTTCCCTTGTACTATGCTTAGTACCTGTGAATAATAGGCTACAAAACTCCACACTGCTCCAAGTTAATTCTTGTTAACAAATGGAACATAGACAACCTGCACGTGGCCCAGATGAAGCAGTTCTCCAAGGATAATGCTCAGAGCTAGTTCCTGGCTCTTGCTCTCAGCCTTCCCCTACCAAGAAATGCACATCTGTCCTCCTTTGCCTCCCCCTCCCCATCATCAGAGGTTACAATTTGCTCCTTTCTGTGGATTTACATGGTTATAAAATTGTGCCTGCACTCAGAATTGTGAAGTAATCCAGATGATAAAAAATACAATTCTAAGAGAAGTCTGAGATCATTTGACAGAAGCAGGAATGAATGGGTGGGAGGTGGGTTGGGGGTGGAAACCACCTGAGCAAAGTGTAATAAATAGAATAGGTTTTCTTCTGTGCTCTTGGTCTTCTTCCTTTGTCTGAGACATTACCAGAGCATGCAGCTGGCTCTCTGTAAGAACATGGTCCTGTTTAAGATGCTGAGGTGGAGCACTTGCCTAAGGGGGAAAAAAAATACGGAAAAAAATAATAAGTAGCTGATCTCTGTTTACTATTCACACTATATGGCTGGATGTATAAGAGTAGCAAAAAGACAAGTTCCTGTCCTTGAAGAGGAATTTGTAAGACCAAGACTAAAGTAATCTTGGGAGCTACATTTCACATTGCTGTAATTCTATTACCTGAATAGGTGTTCAGGGACATGTTAGTCACAACAGAGTATTCTGTCTGTCTTCCAGCTGCCCACCTAGAAAAGCATGGGCCTTACATAGGGATGTTGTATTTGTTATGTTGTTACAGATACGCCACAGCAACCTGATAGCCTGTGGCATTTCAAGTGGATGAAAAATTAGATAAGAGCCGTCAATGTGCGCTTGCAGCTCAGAAAGCAAATCATCTCTTGGGCTGCACAAAAAGGAGTGTGGCCAGGAGGTTGAGTGGGATGGTTCTCCCCTTCCACTCTGCTCTTGTGAGAACCTGGAGTACTGCATCCAGCTCTGAAGGCCCCAACACAAGAAAGACATGGACCTATTGGAGAGCATACAAAGGATGATTTTGTGTGACAGCACACAAATATGATCAGAGGGATGGAATTCATAAACCATGGCAAAAAGTCACTTGTTAAAAGCATGATTTGCAGTGACAAATGTGTGTATATACTGAGCTCTGTGGCAAGGTTTGTAAAAACAGGTCAGGGCTGCCCTGTGCCAGACATAGATGGTTCCAGTGAGTTCCACCTAGCTTCACAAGAGACCCACCAAGGAACACAGCTGAGCCCATCAGCCAAGATGGTAGCGGCTCTGTGAAACCATATTTGAAAGGGTTGAAAATACCAGATGGAGAGAGGAGGAGGAGGGAAGACAAGTTACAAAGTTTAGAGCTTCATTTTGCCTGTGCTACAGAGACTGGGATAAGACATTGCAGTTCATTTCTCTGATGATTGCATTTGCATGGTGCATGATCCATCTCCATGACAGCACCAGGACTTCCCTTGTCCTTTGGAGCATACACAGAGTGCATGGATATAGTGACATGCTGGCACCTCAAAGTGGCATGTACACCTTGCAGTCAGGTATTATTTGAGCTTGTAAGGTTCTTCCTTTCATTCACTCAATTCATACACATGAAAAGCAAACATAAATGCTGCATGGGGACAGTCCAACACGGTGCTTTTATTTCAGCCTTAAATGTCGTGAGTTACATATCTCACAGCTAAGCATGAGTGCACTGAGGAAGTCCTTCCTGTGTCTTGACTCCCATTATACTCTGCCTCTGAGAAATGTGCCACTTCTTTGTTTTTCTGAATTGGAACTAATAGAGCTGACATGGTGCAGCTGTGGGAGTGACTCAGCAGAATGGCTCTGCATCTTCATGTACATGACAATCTGTGATAAAAATTCTCATATTTTCAAGATAAAAAAGTCTTAGTTTCATTATTTTTTTCGTCAAGGGGAGCTAAAATTACTTTCAAGGAGCAACAGTAAAATTGAGATTCCACTACACCAGTCTGTCAAGATGGAAAACAGGAAAATCATATCAAGAATATGTTATAGTTCAAATTTTATTGGATTCATAATTATTTTCATACTTTCCAGGCAGAATTTAGGAGTATTTAAGCAAGGCTTAAAATGTGAAACATATGGCAGATGAAGCGATGCTGATAACAATGGGGACTAATGATAAGAGAAATGTTTTACTAACAAGTGCATTTTACTTTGTCAATTTTTCCTCAGGATTAAGGAATAAACTTGGAATTGGATAGCTGGAGGAAAAAATGGTAGAAATCCTTCAGGATCTGAGTATTTGACCTCTAAAAGTCCAGGGTAAACGGACAGTCACTTCCATTTAATAGAAAAAAAATAACAATGATTGATGAAATAATCCATTGAGGTTGTTTTGTTGCTTTTTTGTTCACTCATATCACCTCAAAGAAAGTCATCTAACCCATACTCAGCTCTGCTGCAGCTAAGTTCCCAGTTTCCATGTATTTAACTTCTATACTGACTGTGGCAGTCCAAAAAGACAACCTGCAAACCAACTCTGATACAAAACACACTCATTCTGGTTTTGGGTTAGCCAACCATCTATGCTTCAAGGAAGAGAGGACAGCAAGGACAGGAGTTTCCCTTTAGTTTAGGTTATTGTGGCTGGTGGGACTTTAGCGTTTGGACAGGGACTAGGCCAGGGATAGGACAGATCAATAGGCTGGGAAGTGGCAGCAGTGAGAATTCAGCTCAGGGGGACAGAACAAGATGTCTGGAGGCCATTTGCAAAACTTGAGGGGGAGTCAGCTGCTGTGTGTACCCCTATCTTCTCTGTATCTAATGTTCCCAGAACTGTTATCTGGGATGGCAAGAGAGATGGGACAATCATTGTCTATCCCTCCAACAATGGGTGACCTCTTGCAGCCACTAATTGAGAGTGATCCTGAGCCCTTGCTGAGTCCAGGACCTTGATCAGTTATTGGTTAAGAGAGTGCTAGTTGGCCTTGGCCAAAAGCATGCTGGAGGCACTGAAACAATTTCACAGTCCAAAGCTCCAGGGCCTCACAATAGTCCTAAGTACTGCTTAAGCCACTAATGTGGACTCAGCCCATGTATTCACTTTGGTGAATGCCCTTGCCTCTCACCACTTACGAAGAGGGTAACTCTCTGCTGCACTGAACTTCTGTTCACACTCCCACTTCCTAGGCTTCATGGGCAAACTGCATCAAACTCTAGGCTGAAGACAAACACAATTCAATTCTCTTGTGACTTCCTTAGAAAGGCTTACCTCAACAGTCCAACCAAGCCACCATTGTCCCTGCATGCCAGCACCGTGCCACAAGCTCCTTTCAGCACCAACTATCTAGTCAAGGGCTTCTGAGCTTCTGGAGAAACTCATCACTCTTTGTCAACGTACATTTCTTTTATCTTTGAAGTTTTATTCCATCATGCACTTCAACTTTACCTTCATGAAGCGGATGGGGAGGAACAACTCCATGCACCATTATATGCTGGGTCTCACTCTCCTGGAAAGCAGCTTGGCAGAAAAGGACCTGGGTGTCCTGGTGGACACCAAGTTAAGCATGAGCCAGCAATATGTCCTTGCTGCAAAGAGAGCAAATGGAATCCTGGGTTGCATTAGGCAAAGTATTGCCAGCCTGTTGATCCCCTATACTCAGCCATGCCTGGAGTACTGTGTCCTATTCTAGGCTTCTCAGTACAAGAGAGGGATGGACACACCGGAGAGAGAGTTAAACGAATGGCCAAAAGGATGATTAAGGGACTGGAGCACCTCACATAAAAGGAAAGGCTGAGAGAACTGGGACTGTTCAGCCTGGAGAAGAGAAACTGCAGGGACAATCTGAAGGGAGGGTGCAAGGAGGATGGAGACAGGCTCTTTTCAGTGCTGCCCAGTGACCAGAGGTGATAGACACAAACTGAAACACAGAAGGTCCCTCTGAACATCAGGAAATCCTGTGCGGATGACTGAACACTGGCACAGGTTTTCCAGGGAGGTTGTGGAGTCTCCCTCTTCAGAGATATTCAAAAGCTGTCTGGACATGGTCTTGGGCAACTGTCTCTAGGTGGCCCTGCTTGAGCAGTGAGGTTGGACCAGATGACCTTCAGAGATCTCTTCCAACCTCACTTATTCTGTGATTCTGTCAACATCTGGAAGCCATTCCTTCAAAATGTTGCCATGTAAGGACCACACAGAGTTGGTACCTATGGACCTACATGTATAATTCCATGGCTATTCGTAGCAAACTCCCGTAATGTCATAGAGTTTTCTGCTAGACTCAAAGGGTTTGTCCACAATAAAAAAAAAAAGTATGTATTCTCTGGAAGACTGTATGTTAGCTGCCCAGAGGAGGCCTGATCACAGTGTTAGGCCTATCTGGTAGGACAAAATCCACTTTCTATCTCCTAGTGATATTCATTTGAGCTTTAGACACTAGAAAGTAGGTGTAGGGTAGGTATTTAAAGTTCTGTTATAGACAATGGACTCTTTATTTAGTTGCCTAAACACAGTATGTAATGCCATTGGAATTTCCCCATGCAGGATATCTGCATAGAGCTGGCAACCATGATAAAAACCCTATAGGAAACCCATAACTTTTTGATAGTTGGCTGGAGGATCAAAAGGCACTATAGGTGCCTAGGTGCTAGAATCCCTCCACTAATCAGTGCTACCAAGTGAGAGTAGGAGGCAGTTCAGTAGAGATCAGTCACAAGGAGTAGGGTCTAGGTGCCCACACCTAGTCCTGCCTGCACT
Organism: Caprimulgus europaeus; assembly: GCA_907165065.1. Next base: position 114,923,875 of record OU015523.1, read on the forward strand.
GTATCCACAATGTGTTCATGGGGCCTGGTGGCTTTGTCACAACACCTGTGGGATACCCACATATTCCTGACAGGCTACCTAAAGGCCAGGCAGAGTTCCCTGACTTCTTTACTTTGATTGATTGGCACCTGCAGAGCAGTTAGATTTCTGACTGTAGGTAATGGCAGTGCAATGAAATGCAGTTTGGGAGAGGATCCATCTACTTTTATGAGACCACTGTTAATGAGGATGAATCCTAGTCTAGAGAACAAGTCTTCAGGAGTCAGAGGTTGCACGGCTTGTTGCACCTGCTGTTGTTTGCAGTGTGCTCAGTGCAGATTCACTTGCAAAAGTGTGGGTGAAACAAAATAAAAACACATCTTCCAAAAGTTGAAGAATAGGCTCTGCGTATCCTCACAGTGAAAGCCGAGGACAGGCTGAAGTAAAAGCATTTGCTTTGTGTGGGAGGAAACTTAGGCCAGTGATACAGAATTACCTCCCACACTTTGGCTGGTACATGTCACACTTTGAAAAGGGTATTAAACATTAGATGAGACAACAGAAAAACTTTCAGTCAACTGGCATTTCTTTCTGCTCCGTCTGCACTCCCTACACTCCTCTGAATGCCATCCTAGTATCTCCCTTTTGGCAAAATTCTAGGTTTATTTAATCTTCCATTGATCCAGTGAAGCTCCTGCGGGTCTCTTTGTTTTGCAGGTGATACCTGGATCACTCTGGTAGTGTCCTGTGAGAGCACTGCTCTCCCCATCCCACCAGCTTCCCTCCACTGCCTGGCCTCCACCTTACCATGGGCACCCTAGCCGTGTATGCCAACATCTTGTGACTATCAGCTTTGGCAAGTCTGCAGGACAGTTCAACCTGAAAAGCAAAGTGTGATCTGTAAAGGACAGAGTGTAAGGACACAAGACATGTTCTACCTTGCCTTGTGGGCCATCTAGCCTAATACTACATATCAGGTAGTGGCAGTGAGTGATGCTAATTACAGAAAGCATTTAAGCCTGGACTGTGTAATCAGTGATTAAGGTATTGGTGATAAGTTTCTATGTTATCTTTTGATATCTTTTTTATGCACCTGCTTTCCAATAATTTATCTAATACCTTTTTGGACCTGCTGTATTTCTACCTTCAGAGTAGACATAAGCATGAAGTCCAGGGGCTGAATAACTTTCAGGTCATCTAGTTGTTGTGGTTTTACTTGGCTAGCACTTGGCTAGCAGCCAAACACAGCTGCCTGTTTAATCCCTGCCCCCAGAGGGAATAGGGGAGAGAATTGGAGGGATAAGGATAAGGATAAGGAAACTCGTACGTTGAGATAAGAACAATTTAATACTTGAAATAAAATAAAACTTAAAATATGAGTAATAATAAAATAATGATATTAAAATAATGACAATAATAATAAAATACACAAATGAGTGAAATACAGTGCAATTGCTTACCACCCGCCAACCAAGCCCAGCCCATTCTCGGATAACAATCCTGGAGGACTGGCAATCCCAAAACTTAAACTGCAATCTCGGAAGAGCCAGAGCCTGAGTGAGAAACCCCCATGAGAGAGACCCAGAGAGAGAGAGACCCTCATTAAGATACTGAACATGACGTTACATTATCTGGAATATCCCATTGGAATATCCAAATGCCAAACTATCTTACTAATTCTAATATTCCTCACCCATCCCAGACCTTGCATATGTAGACTAGCAAAACTCAAAGTCCTTCAACTTCCAACAATAATTGAAAACATTGGTATGTTATCAACTTTCTTCTCATAACAAAGTCCATGCAGAAACCAAAACACAGCACTATTCTAGCTACTAAAAAGAAACCCAGCTCTATCTCAGCTAAAAAACAGAACACTAGTCCAGTAAAGATAAAAAAAAAAAAAAAATCCGGATTTTTCACCTCCTTTTTAAGCTCAAAGCTGTAAATTACTAAACTGTTTCATTTCTCAGAAAAACAAACAGTATCCCATCCCACAGGAAGAAAATGCACCCACCCATCCTCCTTGCTTCTAAAATGACAAATTCTGTAAGTCCACATCAGAGTACTGACCACATTATATGGTTTTCTTTTTCTGGGTTTGGCTGTTCCTTGGTTATTAAGAGAAAAGCAACAAAAAGAGATCTAAAGGCGAGTACTACTGGGAAAAAAAGATAATTTATGTACTGGGAAAAAATTACTGGGAAAAAAGGTAATTTATGCTAGTGTAACTGAAAACAAAATTTGGACATATCTGTGTATTTTTCCCACTCATATTTTTTGTCCAACTAGCCTCGCACTTCTGTGCATCATTTATCCTCTCCCTCCTCCTGCAAGGTTCTCCTTGAATCATGTCTTCCCTCAAGGCTTTGTTATGTGTCTTTTCCAAGAACATTTTGTGTTTGAGTTCCTCTGGTGCATTATACTTGTCTGAATGAGGTAGCACATTTGTCAGGACACAGGATCTGCCTTTTAACTTGCTGTGGAGAAGTGGGAAAATTTATAACACTATAGGAATTATTTACAAGTTTAAGCTCTGTACTTTTTTTTTTTCTCCCATAAATACAGTTTTTGTTCTCATTAACCATCATGCCAGCATGTCTATAGCCTCACACTGGCTATAGTAATTACAGCTTAAGGTCTTAAAGGGGCACACCACATTAAACTCAGAAGAGACACAGGGCTTAGGGCTGTGTAGCCTTTCTCCCTGGCCTCACAGCAAGATACTCTCCAAGCAAGATGCTTCCTGACTTCAGTTTTATATAGCAAGACAGATGTAGTCTATGATGCAGATGTAGTCTATTTTATAGTCAAGAGTATAAGCAAGGCACAGAATTTCATGTATTGATTCATACAACCTGAACATAGCATCTCTTTAGAGAAGGGCAACTTGAAGATTATTTGACCCAGATCCACTTTGCACCAAAACTGCTGAAGATGACCAGTTAATCACCTCAGACTGTAAAGCTAATGGAAGAACATCCCCACATTTTTAGAAGAATAAGAATTTGCTATTTAAACTGAAATCCTGTACTTTTATGCTTTCTGAGCTTTTCCTACAATTTAGAAGACACTTTTAGTGTGTGCAAAAGTGGTGTTGATACCTAACCAAGAGTTGAACCCTCAACAGTTTGAACTGACATAGTTTCAGCTAAGTCAGCGACAATATAGCAATTACATTCAAGTACAAATCTAGCTCAATGAACAATAACAAAAAAAAAATCAGGAGATTGTGACTGAAATTCTACTGTTAACTCATTAAATAGGATTTCAGATTGTTAGGCCAGTGTCAGTCGTAATGCAAGTGAAATTGAGGGTTCTTTTGAAATCACGTTAATGAACGTGGGATGTTCTTATCTCACACATGGATGAAAATTCCACAGCGATGGAGAATTGCACATCCTCTCCCTCTGCCTCACACGGCCAGCTAATCACTTGCAACGGAGGACACTGGGGACTCCCATGCGCTGGAGTGCAGCCAGCGTCAGAATAATGCAGAAGAACTTGAATAAAAGGACAGGATTTGGGACATTACAGGAGGATTTCCATTCTCAGCTAAATGTCAGCACTCATTGAAATTTAGGCAGGTCAAATCATGTTCTCTAATGAGCCAAATGCGGATTGCTGCCATTGCCACAGCAGTACAGTGCTGTCCAGGCCCACCCTTTGCTCCTCGTGGGATACTGAATGAAAGACAGGCTCTGTAACTTATTAATGTATTCACTCTCCAGGCAGGTCAAATGGTAATTAACCTCACGCTCATCCCTGCTGCTTTGAGAGCTAACTCAGTATCTACCATGCAGCTACAATTTGATCTGAAAACTGCCATACAGGGGAGGTGATAAAGGCATGCAGAGCATCACAGGAGCTGTGAAAGGAAGGGGACAGGCTGAACAGGCACCTCTTGAGCAGGGTGGACCCAGGAGCAGGAGGCACTCTGCCTACAGGGACTACTGTGGCAGTGGGGCAGCCTAGGGTGGCTAGGGCAGTCTCTAACACCAGCTGCACTCCCTTGAGCCCAGGCTTCATTGTCAGCCAACTCTCCTGATGTGCAGGGCCAGCCTTTCTTAATGGATGAGATATTCAGAGGCAGCTGTGCTGGTAGATGGAGATGCAAAAATCCCACTTCTTTCTCAGGCAAAGAGTTTCATTACTCCCATGGCAGCAGTCCCACAGCAGTTTTTCCTTTGGAGATCCTTTCTAGAAAGCCTGGACCTGCCAGTGTGTTTCTGCTGCTTCTCTCTGGCAGACATGAAGATCCATCAGCATTAAAAACACATTTAGGGCCATGTCTTGGTAGCATCCTTGAGACTGCACTATAAACTGTGAGACAAAGGAAGGGTGACTTCCCTTCCAGGTAATCCTGCTTTCTCTATCCCTTTTTTGTGTGAAAGAGTTTGTCCTTTTAAGGATGAGCTGATGGCATCTTGTGTTTATGGAGCAACTGAAGGCACCAAGAACGTATTTCCCTCCTGCTCCAAGCACAACATTTTAGCCTGAAAAGTCTATGGTATTTACAGAAAAAGGGAGGGGAATATGCAGCCCCATCCCAGCTGGCAACTAAGCCCCACACAGCCCCTTGTTCTCCCCGCCTGCCATGGGTGGGATGAAGGAGGGAATCAGAAGAGTGAAAGTGAGAAAATTTCTGGGTTGAAATAAAGACAGCTTAATAGGTAAAGCAAAAACCACCTGTGCAAGCAAAGCAAAACAAGGAATTCATTCACTGCTTCCCATGGACAGGCAGGTGTTCAGCCATCTCCAGGACAGCAGGGCTCCATCACACCTAACGGTTACTTGGGAAGACAAACGCCATCACTCCAAATGTAACCCTTCCTTCTTCCCTCAATTTTTTTATACTGAGCATGACATCATATGGCATGGGATATCCCTTTGGTCAGCTGGGATCAGCTGTCCCAGCTGTGCCCCTTCCCAACTCCTTGTGCACCCCCAGCCTGCTCACTGGTGGGGTGGGGTGAGAAGCAGAAAAGTCCTTGACTCTGTGTAAGCACTGCTCAGCAATAATGAAAACATGCCTGTGTTACCACCACTGTTTCCAGCACAGACCCAAAACACAGCCCCATACTAGTGACTATGAAGATGTTGTCATTCACTGGATGTTTGAAAAGCAGGGTGTGTGAGTAGAGAATATTTGTCAGTAAAGCAGTACGTGGATTTTCCAGTCTTTCTTCACCACCACCACAGGTAGCTAGGATATCTGTTATGTAAAAACAAATAATGAGAATTGCATATCTCCTCATTTTCTCTGTGCAACACGGATATTCCCTCTAATGTCTGAGACAATGGTCAAAATGTGTTTCAAATAGCAAAGATGATCACATGAGCTTACATTAAGGTTTAACACATGGCCCTGTTCCAGGTGAAAGCAGTAGTGCTTGGCTGCAGAATGCATCTCAGCATGTTTCACACAATTAGGAAAGGAGCTGTACCCAGTCTCAGAGAATCAGCAGGGTCCTGTCCTCACTTTATATCTGCTCCAGTGAACAGCAACACTAATGTTCTGAGGCCACCTACTGTTTACTTTTAATACCTACACGTTAATGTATAGGATACTGTCCAAGAGAGCAGTCTTTACTCAATGACCAGAAAATATTCCTGATATGCCTTATGGAAGTCAAGATAGATCAGAAACAGAACTTACTCTATTTTAATTGCCATAGTTTTATAAATATCATAATCCTCAACTTGTTAATATGATTTTTCATAAGCATTACCATCTTGATAATTTTTTACTTCATTAACATCTTCTGCAATCTCCATAAGAAGACCATTAAAAGAGCTAGATCCTCCCAGAGCTTCCACTTTCAAGTACTCAGGAGGAGTTGAGATACACTAGCCTAGCTAGTGGAAGCCTGGCTCCACTCGCTCACAAGCAATTATTCCCCTCTGCATCAATAGAGCTAAGTTAGAGTTTTTTTCTCTCTCATTTCATCATAACAGGAATTTGCTGATCCCATGCTGTTAAATCCATCTGCTGCCTCAAGCTTCGGCTTGAAGCACAGAGAATAAAAGAGGCAGAGAAAAAAGGAGGAGGAGAATCAGGAGCTGTTATCCACAAAATGTCCCAGACTGAAAGCCTGAAGCTCATCATGTGGAGACCAACCACTGCAGTACAAATGGAAAGAAAGCTGAAGCTCCAGCCACTACAATCTTCTGCCTGTTAGTAATAGCAGGATTCAGCTGAGTCTGTTACACAGGGACTCCCTTCCACTTACACATTTTTTACACATTCTCAGCTGCTATTTAGGCATGGGCTCCCAGTTCTTTTTACTACATAGGTTCCATTTTTTTTTTCCCCATTAGACAAGGTCAATTGGATGCTCAGCCATCCTCTTTCAGTCTCATCTAGAAAACAATGGAACTTTCAGATCTGCTAACACCAGTCCCTCTCACCAGCATCTGCCTTATAAAGGCTTCAGTGCATCAGTCAATCAATCAATCGATCAATCAATAATCAATCAATTAAGACATCAATGGCTTATTTTTTTTGTGAATTCTGCTCCACTAAAGCTCTCTTCTGTCTAAACCATATTGTTCAGAGTCCTGTAGAAATCTGTTTTCCCAAAGCTATCTCTCCTCTGTTTGCTGTACCTCGCTGGCTAGCTGTGCCTTGACTGCAGGTCTAGTTGTGCAGAATCACTGCTGCTGGGTACAGTTTACAAATCCTGAGAGAGAAGTTACCTAGCATGTTCTACAGAGCTGCAACCACCCATCTCCAAGGAAGATGGAAACAGTTTGAAACATGTATAATCTCATATTTTTATTAACATATATAAAATAATATAGATTTGGAAAATAATATAGGAAGGAATTATTATAGACCTCATTGTAATGAGTAACCACACTTACTGAAGTCCAAGAAAGTCACTTTTAGGAACTGAAAATCTTAAGTTCTTTATTGACTTCCTCACTCATTGTTGAACAATACCTCAATATGAAAACATAAAAGGCAGTGGTTAATGAGTGTCAAGGTACTTTGATGTGTGCACTCCTTTTCCTCACTGTTAATGCAAAATAATTAGGAATAGCTTGACTTGAATCACTTTTCCATTTTAAGTAAAAATATTACAATTTTCTCTCCTAAATCAGCCCTAAGGGTTTACAGGACCATGCTGAATTCAGAAAATGAAGTAATTTCTGAAATTAAAGCTAAATGCTATCTGGAGATGAGCAACCATGACCAGATCACTTGTGAAGACAGAGATGGTACCAACTGTAAGGTGCATATTTTCTGTTTCATATGGACAGATTTTTCATGTCTAAAGAAAATTATTAGTGAAATGTATCAGGAGACAAGTGTAGCCACAAGAAAGCAGATTAAAAGGAAGATAAGTTTATTAGGTTAGAGTTACACTGCAGAAAGATGCAGGGTTTGGAGATGGCAGAGGAAGTGGCAGAGTTTGGTGGCTTAGGCAGTGTGCTCTTCAACTGTGAGCACCAAATCTAACATGTATTTGTTGCTGTCTAGAACAAATTAGTCAACTCCAACCTTGCACAGTGCTTTTACGAGCAGTGGATGTGAGCCCTTTAGCAATCAGGATAGTAAAATCCCACAGTGTTGGGCTCAAGTCCCTTCTTTAGCAGAGAAAAGCCAGTGGATACAAACATAGACCCTGATGAAAAATAAAAACGGGAAACCAGGGAAATAGCACTATGTAAAATGTAAATTATGCATAAAACTAAGGAAATGAAAGGGAAAAAAAAATAATGGTGCTAGCAGTAAAGAAACTAGCAACAACAAGGTCCCATTATTAGGTGGAGAGAGTGTAATGCTGATGTCCTGGAGGCTACAAAATGTGAAGTAATACTTTAATTCAAACCCAGGTTTCCATTCTACTGCTAAAGGAAATGATATCTATTACTAGGACTCTTTAGAGAATTTAACTTGCTTTGGCATTCCTGTTAAAAATCAGTACTGTACCGCAGAGCACACACTGAATGGATTAAGCTCTTAGTAAGTGAGATTACATTTATACCATCTTTTCAGAGCCAACACAATTAGAACTGCTGGAGATGATTCTACTCACTTAGTGCACTTCCATGCAGCCACAGTGCCACTTACAGGCAGCATGTGAGCCGTGTGTCCGGTGTCCACACTGCTTAAAGGCAGTCTGAGGGGAAGCTGTCTACCTATTTCATCAATCTTGTTGGCAGGCAATGCAAAGCCCCTCCAGGAAGGACGAGCAATATGCCCCAAGGTTTATTTCATGACCACCCTTCACGTAGGTCCAAGCAGGAAGGCAGATTACAGTTCAGAATCAAAAAGGGGGTTGTCTCACACTCTGTGTGAAGGTCTTAAGTATAAGAGGTGGTCAGAAACATGAATGGCATCTCAGATATGAATGACTGCTATTATCAAGTGTGAGCCCATTGAGGTAGTTTAAGCCATTAAATTGCTTCTTCCAGTCGCTGAACTCACTGCACACTCTCAAACTGCAGGTCAACATAGTCACCACAAACAAGAATGTGCAGGCAGAATGACTGATCACGATTGCTAAGTAACCTCAGTTCACCCAAGCTGTATTTTAATGCAGCCAACAGCAAAGTTACAAGTGTAAGTACAAGTACAAGGTGGTAACATCATAAGAGAACAAACGGAATGCAAGAGTAACTCCTAAGAAGCAGTGACTGTGAAAGTGGTTTAGGCTATGTTGAACAAACTGATGTACAAAGAACTAGTATCACATTGATCCTATAATCAGGGCAGTAATTAGTAGACATAGTCAAACTACTTTTTCCATTGTGTATTTGGGATAAATAAACCCAGCACTGGAGTATTGCATCCTTTCAGGATTGCTTCTTAAAATCTGCAGATGATCAATAAAGAGCCACAGGAGTTTTTGAGGGCTAAAGGAAATTATTCTCTGGGATCAGATTAGTGAGTGTAGTGTGTTTAGCTTGTTAAAACAAAATCTGACAAATTACTTGTTTCCAATCTCTAATAACATTACAGAGGAATACCAGACTTTAAAGAATTAGAGAGAAAGGGATAAAAAGAATGCCAGAAGGTGGAAACAATCATTGCATATGAGGAATTAGGCAGAGCTTTTTCTATTGGAAGTGATTAAAAAAGGGAACAATCAGCAAGGGAAGGAATGGGCTCTCTGTTCCCTGATATCTTCATGTTTGGAGTAGATGCCAGTCTGGAAGCTTTTCTTTAGCACAAGGCTTGTCTATGCATACCTGGGTGAAATGCAGTGGCCAGTGTTATGCAGGGAATCACTGAGTATTTTGCCTTACCCCGAAAGTTGTGTCCTCTCTTACCTCCATCTCCAACTTGCCTGCCTCAACACTGAGTAGAGGAAAACTGAGCACTTCAGACTAGTCATCATTACTTATCCTGTCCACGGGCGCTCTCCTTGAGTGCAGGCTGCAGTGATATATTCAGACATTAGGACACGGCTGACACACAAGCTCTCACTTGTCTTATGCTCATCTGGCACACACCTTTCACATGTTACAAATGTACTGTGCAAGCATTGCTGAGGACCTAAAAGGGAGCAACACTGTAGTTGGATGCACATTATTTTTCTCTCTCTTCTCCAATGGGAGAAGAATTTCCCCCTGTTTTCTTCATACTGTTAGCCCCAGGAGGAAACTAAGGAGACGGTTGCACCAACATGCATATTTAAATGCTTACACAAGTGTATCAGACTATACGTACATACAGCCACAGATTTTAAGTACATCTGTAACAAAAGGTCCAAATAAACTGTAATACAAGCAGTTTTATTAACAACAAAAATGTCTTAACAACCCATGTATTAATCATAAAGTTCTGTAATTGTGAGTTCCATACGGTGAAAATCACCTGGTGACTCATGGATCTTGTCAAGTTCTATGGGTTCACAGGACAGCTAGTCTACTCAGTGACTTCCATTTTTAATTTTTTATCAGTCTACCTATGAAGATTCCTTATATCAATTATTGACATAGGAACATTTGATTTTAATGAGAAATAACTAGCATCTCCTAATAATTAATATTCCCCAGTCATAAGCAGTAGCACAATCAACAAACACGTTGACATTTGCTTCCACTCATATCCAAAACAATTTTACATCTACTACCCATGTATAGTGTGTATGTACTATTCTACTGAAGATATTGCCAAACTAAGGAAAAAAATCAGTTTACCATGCCTTTGTTTATTTTTCCATCCTTTTGGTCTCTACTGTTGTAAGTCTAAAGTTAAAAATAACTTTGGATGCCAGTTTTTCCCCAAGGAGCAATACTGACAAGAAATCTCACTGGTGTCTCAATCAATTTGCTTCTTTTTCAGAACATTTCCTGGGAAGCATGCATGTACAGTGTGCCTGTATATACACACTGTGGCCTTCCAATATATAAAGTAGGCTTATAAGGAAGATGGAGAGCTGCTTTTTACCAGGGCCTGTAGCAGCAGGACAAGGGGCAATGATTTTGAACTGGAAGGGAGTGGATTTAGATTGGACATAAGGAAGAAATTTTTTTACAATGAGGGTGGAGAGACACTGGAACAGGTTGCCCAGAGAAGTTGTGGATGTCCCATCACTGGAAGTGTTCAAGGTGAAGTTGTACAGGGCTTTGAGCAATCTGGTCTAGTGAAAGATTCCTCTGCACATGGCAGGGGTGTTGGACTAGACTGTCTTTAAAGGTCCCTTCCAATCCAAACTGTTCCATGCTTCTATGATTCTTTGATTCTAATGTAAAGATGGGAATGAAAACAAGGACATAGCAGTCTGCATGTATGAATAAACTGATCAAAATCACTTGAATACAGATTAAAAAGACAGGGAGGCATTATTTATCCCCTAAGGATAGTGACTATAAATGTGGGAGTGGTTAGGTGTGACCCATTGTTTCATGACTCCCTTTAGGTTTTTTGCAAGTTGATTTCAGCTTGAAAGTTGTGTTCCTCTTACTAGATTGTCAAAAAGTTCCCTCTAAGGTGAGTGGGCCAATTTGTATTCTGTGGTGATCATGAAAACGATTTCTTGCCCACTGCTCATATTTTAACATAATAGGCTAAAACTGCTACCAATTACACTAGTACAACCTGTTCGCCTTCAGTAAGATTGCATGGACTATAAATTAGTGCAAAAATTGGTCCAACCTTTGTAGTCTTCTTTTGGGAGCATATAACACATGCACTGGTACAAGAAAAAAAAAAAACAACCACATTTATTTGATAGAGCAACCACCTGGATGCCTTAATAGCAATATGAATACAATAAACCACTTGAAAAATCAGTGTCCTTGGATTTTCTTGCACAATTGGAAGTGTCATTTTAAGTGGCATAATTCATAGCTACCCAAATTCTGTAGTTTTACAAAGAACATTTATGTAGTAATTTGGAATACAGGGTGTTAAAAATGAATAATTAGTGCTCAGGGTTATTTTTATTAGAATAGTTCACATTAATTAGCCCTGGTATGGAGGGGAGGAGAAGTTTCTCCTGAATGCTGTACTCTGCAGTGCATTATTAATTTTCTCATTTGTTACTTTTTAGCTCATTAGCTTTTAAATGTTATGGTTTAATGCTGAGGTGAAGCTGGAAGTATCTTTTCTCTCTGCCATCCATTTCAAGCCATCTCACAATCATTGTCGTGATTAATTTATATTGTGGTGGTACCCAATCTAGGGTAGAGGTGCTATCACCACAGCTTGTGGTGATAACAAAAATGAACTCTTAAAGAGAGATTTCTTTCTGTACCATTTTAGGACATTTTAGGGTTAAAGTGAATTAAAGAATGAATTAAAACTCAAGTAACTTTCACTTTCTAATCGCAAGCAGAAGATTAGGGGAGAACAGAAGTATGCAGTGGTGAGATTATGACATACAATGAGTGGTATGTGGAAAGAGAACTGGAGACTGGAAGATTTCTCTTCCAGGTAGAGTGTTGCACTGTGTAAGCTACAAGATCAAGAAGTTCAAGTTTAACAACTAAACTATTCTTGGCAAAAAGTTGCAAAAAAATTGCATAGTAACAGTCTCATAAAATGTAATCAGCCTAGTGGAAAATGTAATCTGGATGCACAAGGTTGAAAACAATACGATTAAATACTCCAACAGTCTCATCTTGTAAGACTGAATTTTTCCTTCCCATGTTGGGTTGGTGTGGTGGGGTTTTGATAGGGGAGGAAGTGTTTTAGTCAACAAAAATGTCTTAAAATGTAACCACCCTGTTAGAAATTCTGTTGTTACAGGAATGCATAACTAAAGGAAGAGCCAGGCTGTGAACATATTCATTGTCCAAATGCCGATATTTTATATGGAAATATCACATCATAGTGCCATAGTGCCTATGGAAAATATATGTTAGCAGATAAGACCAAACCACTACACCAAGCAATTGCATCTGCTTTTCACATGCAGCCAGCTCAGAATTATCAGAATTATCAGAATACTAATGCAAGTATTGTGGACTGGCATGCAGAAACCAGATATCCTTTCAGGACCTTTGAGCTGTTACTTTTCATTTTGAAGGATGCCAACCAGAGGGACCTTGACAGGCTTGAGAGGTGGGCCTGTGCCAACCTCATGAAGTTCAACAAGGCCAGATGCAAGGTCCTGCATCTGGGCTGGGCCATGAGTGGCTTGAGACCAGCTCTGAAGAGAAGGATTTGGGAGTGGTGGTGGACAAGAAGCTCAGCATGAGCTGGCAATGCGCACTTGCAGCCCAGAATGCCAACCATATCCTGGGCTGCATCAAGAGCAGCGTGGCCAGCAGGTCGAGGGAGGTGATTCTCCCCCTCTACTCCACTCTCGTAAGGCCCCACCTGGAGTACTGTGTCCAGCTCTGGAGCCCCCAACACAAGAGAGACATGGACCTGTTAGAACGAGTCCAGAGGAGGCCACGAGGATGATCCGAGGGCTGGAGCATCTCTCCTGTGAGGACAGGCTGAGAGAGTTGGGGCTGTTCAGCCTGGAGAAGAGAAGGCTTCGGGGAGATCTTATAGCGGCCTTCCAGTACCTGAAGGGGCTACAGGAAGGCTGGGGAGGGACTTTTCATAAGGGTGGTTAATGACAGAACAAGGGGAAATGGCTATAAGCTGAAAGAGGGTAGGTTTAGATTAGACATGAGGAAGAAATTATTTCCTGTGAGGGTGGTCAGACACTGGCCCAGGTTGCCCAGAGAAGTTGTGGCTGCCCCCTCCCTGGAAGTGTTTAAGGCCAGGCTGGATGAGGCTTTGAGCAACCTGGTCTAGTGGAAGGTGTCCCTGCTGATGGCAGGGGGGTTGGAACTGGATGATCTTTAAGGTCTTTTCCAAACCAAACCATTCTATGATTCTATGAATTAAGGAATTACTAGATTCACACTTTTGGAAGAGATCTCCCATATGAGATCGTACAACATTTTATGGCCTGAGACTGTAAACAATTCATTTTAGAATTTTTACAGTCTCACAGGGAAGGCTTTCTTCCTAATATCCAATCTAAACCTGCCCTCTTCCAGTTTAAAGCCATTGCCCCTTGTTCTATCTCTACCTGCCTTTGTAAAAAGTCCCTCCCCAGCCTTCCTGTAGCCCCTTCAGGTACTGGAAGGCCACTATAAGATCTCCCTGGAGCCTTCTCTTCTCCAGGCTGAACAGCCCCAACTCTCTCAGCCTGTCCTCGTAGGAGAGGTACTCCAGCTCATAAGAGAGGTGCTTCAGCTTGTAGGAGAGGTGCTCCAGCAGAAATGGCTCCCCATCAGGGAATCAAACCCCAGTCTCCAGCATGAGAGGTGGGGAATTTTACACTTTTCTTTTGATATACACCACACAATGAATGCCATAGAGCTCTAGTCAACTGACCTGCAATTTCTTAGGTGTAATGTCTCAACCTACGTGTAGTTCTCCCTTTGTCAAAAAAGACTCTGTCAAGTACACTGCAGAAAGTGGCTCCATTCACTATTATTCTAAGGATTAAAAGTACCAGGAGCTGGTGTTTTTAGGAGACAGCTGAAACCTGTGAGTTGTCCGAGAGCACTGTAACCCTGCTTTTATGTGTTACAGTGCACTGCTGAAAGGGTTATGCAGGATGACACAGAAATATTTTCAAACAGGTAAGTTTTCTCCCACACTGTGAAAAACATATGACTCACTTCATGCTAATCACATGACATTTTTGTAGCAGTACGTGATAGCAATTTCTTCAATTCTTGTCAGTAATTTACCTTCCTAATAAAATGAACCTGTTTAAAGGGAACTGAGAACCAGTAGATGTTGGAAGTCAGTGAAATCTGAAACGTGAACCTAATGATGAATCTCTTCAGCTTTACAGTGCCTCCCATTTTTCTGTCTCAGCCTTCATATCCCTTTTAGAAACCCCAAATTATTTTAATTTCTCACTAATAAAGATCTCAGAAGGGCCTCTCTGCCACATCTACCTTGCTTATGTTTATGTGTAACAAACTTTACATGCACCACATTGTACTATTGAGGAAGAGAGCTTATTTCAGTCTTGCTGAAATCTGTGTAAAGCAAAGTCACAAAAATTCTACATTTTTTGAAAAAGTGTGGGGAAAATATCTGCTACTTTTCTGGTCTTTACCTTTAATTCTTCTTCATGTCTTCACAACACCATTGCCACCAGCAAGCACCCTTTTTTCCATGCCTTGGTTTTTTTGCATAAAAAAATAAATAAGCTTGTAAAATGGCTTATCTCCTGCTCTTCTGATCCCAAACATCATGTCTGAAGTTCACTCTACATACCATATTGCACAAGTTGACACAAAATCTGTACTTTATCCCTTTTCCCTCAAGTATCTGAAAGATTTGTAACTGCTCTTTTGGAGAGCTGATGATTTGGCTCCTGATTCTGACTGTACCTGTGGTTTATCTGCTGGAAGCACAGTGGCTTGGGGTGCTGCAGCATCTCAGTTCAAATCAACAACCCTGTAGATGGAAACGAACCTGTAAGTCTTGATGTGGGTCTATTGCTGGAGAATTTCCTTACAGTTTTATAAGCTGTACCTTTTCATTGTGATCCTCTCTCTTAATCTGCAAATGCTTCAGCCTTGTGGATCAGTCTTGAATAGAGCTGTTTCCACCAAACATGGCAGTTGATTGCTGCCAAAAGAGGAGAATCCCACTTTCCCCACTTGGCCACACATTTTTGCTGCTTATCTTCTGCCAGCCATTTCTGGTGCTCTTCAAACTTTTAATCACCCAGTAGAAATGGTGGCTATTCTTTTGATATCTTAGCAAGCCAGGTGGTGTGTTCCAGTGAGCACACAACCATTGTGCTCTCTCACAAGAGTGAGTGCATGGTTTGGAGCAGAGGAGGAAGGAGCAAGACTTGCCTTATTTGATGGATATGATTGAATTAGCTTGGACATCTGCTGAACATCTTGCAAGTGATTTATGGCTTATCAACAGGGGAACCTTATTATATGTCCTTGAGATACTACCTGGAGATAAATGGTAGTCAGTCACAAATCATCTTGGACATATCCTCATTAGGAACTGGAATGCAATATAGAGATACAGAACTAATAAAAACCTGAGGCAGTAAAGCTACATGATGTGGTACAAGGTGGCATGGGCTGGCTACTCCCTGCCTGTTAACATCACAGCCTTGCTTCCACCATGCTGTGTACAAACCAGGGTACCTTGCTTCCTTAGAGTGATAACACATCTGTGAGGAAAGCAACTGGCCCCACAGAACATAGCTGCAGAGGCAACTAGCTCCCACCAATATATGTGGTCTGAACAAGTCCTCCGTGCTGAGAAGGCTGAGGACAGTAGCCTTGCTCCGACCACAAATATGGCCTGTAAGAGTCTGGCAATATGCTATGATAATTTCTTGCCAGGACAAGATCAAAAACGTGTCCAAGTGGTACCTCCCAGATCAGTAGTTCAGGCACAATGTCACCCCAAAAGAGCTGTCTTACTCCCAGTGGAGGAACACTCCACAGACCTCCACTTTGGGGATAACACAAAACCTGGAGTTAGAGCTCTCTGTGCCTATGGCATAGGTAGTCTGAGTCATGTAACCCTCATGGGCCATTAAGTGACACCTTACACATATTATAATGTTCCAGGGAACAAAATGTTCATTCATTTATAAGTGACATTATTAGCACAATTCTCAAATAATAATTATTCTCTTGCACTGATATTTTTTTGTCTTTTTGCTGTGATAATAGTTTCAGTGAACTTCACTCCATCTTTGTCTTTGTTTCAGCTGGAATAAAGTTAATTTTCTTCCTAGCAGCTGGTATAGTGCTACATTTTGGATTTAGGATGAGAATAATGTTGATAACACACTGATGTTTTAGCTGGTGCTAAGTAGTGTTTATACTAAGTCAAGGACTTATCAGCTTCTCATACTGCTCTGCCAGCAAAGGCTGGGAGTTCACAAGAAGCTGTGAGGGGACATGGCTGGGACAGCTGACTCCAGCTGACCAAAGGGATATTCCAGACCATATGATGTCATGCTCAGCATATAAACTGAGGGGAGTTGGCTGGGGGACACCATGGCTTGGACATTGACTGGGCATTGGTCAGCGAGTGGTGAGCAATTATATTGTTCATGACTTGTTTTGTATATTATTAATTTTTTTCCCCTTCCTTTTCTGTCTTATTAAACTGTCTTTATCTCAACCCATGAGTTTTACCTTTTTTTTCCCTTGATTGTCTCGCCTATCCCACTAGGAGAAGGAGAGTGACCAAGGGGCTGTGTGGTGCTTAATTACCGACTGGGGTTAAACCACAACAGCCTATTAGCTGTTAAAAGTTTCTAGCCTCCAGAAATTGAAAGTCCTGCAGGTTCCTTTCAGAAATGCAATGTGCTTCATTCTAGTAAAAATACAGATAATGAATTCGTACAGTTGTCACTGGTTTTTACTAAAATAAATGGAGAAACACCATTTTACTTAAGTTTAAATAGTGGGGGCATTTCTGTATCAGCAGCTAATTCAAGACAGGCAAAAAAGGATGCTGATGCAACAAAAACATGCAAGTTGTATGCCTCTGGACTCTCTTCCAGAACAGAAAGCCTCTTAGTTAAAATGTTCTCTTACTCTCTTCCTGGAAAAATCAGCCTGGTTTTTGAGTTAGCCAAGACCACGCAGGTTGATTTAATCACCAAACCCAACAACGTGCAATCTCACTGACAATTTCTACAGCACTGAAGGAGATCAGACGCCTTCATCCGACCAATTACTGCAGTCCTAGCTTCAAAATCTGGAATGTGAAAGCCCATCTCACAATCAGCAATCTGGATGTTTCTCTTCGTTGCACAAAAAATAAACCACTTCCATGCAGTTCATAAAACATAGTGTTTGTAATATAATTGAAGTGATATGTAGCTGATACAACAAAACTTTGCATTTCCACGACATCAACATTAATTCCTCTGTCTCCCTCTGCCTCCAAATCAGTAATTTTTTTTTTTTTTTTTTGTGAATAAATAAATTGCTGAATTAAAACGAACAGGGAAAAGACTGGAGGGCCAAAATCACACAACAATTTCTTCCAAGTTTTTCCTTTATTGTGTGAAAGAGGCTTTCTTTCTATTTCCTAGCATATCCCTGTTCAGAGAACACTAATTCCCAATCACATCTTCTTCTCTTAATATAGAAAAGAGAGACTGGAAGAACCCTGCAGAAAGAAACTCTGTTTTTGTAACAGAGAGATGGAAATTTCTGGGTTGTACAGCTGACTGGGCATTAAAGAGGTTTGGCTCATCTCGCTTTTGAACTGTGGCTTATTACAGTTAATTGATGAACAATCTGACAAAGAATGAGGCATGAAAATTCCTCCCTCTGCCTTTCCCTCAAGCTCTTTTCTTCAGTTTTTGTTCATTTATCTTTTGTTATACATAACATTTATCAGAGATATGTACTCTGAATCAAGGTTTGTGTGAGTCATCACATTAGCCACACTACATGGTAGTAGTGGAGGTGGGAAAGTGGAAGACAAGACTTCAGAAACTGGAGCAGAAGGTAAAAACTCTGAGGCACCTCAAGTTCTCCAGAAATGCTGCCAACTGGAAACATCACTGGCAAGAATTTTGTCTATTCATGAATGCAAAGAGACCTTCTTGACTGGAAGACATGCAAAAGGTAGCTATTTTTATTTTAATATTAATGGGTTGGACAATCTAGATTTAATAGCTACATTTAAGTGAGGAAAACAGCTAGATAATCACAGATATTTGTAGAGTACTGTGCTCTGAGGAAGAATGATGCAGTTGAAAGATACAGGAGAAGCTGAAAGAAAGGGAGGAACTGCTGCATCATTTATAAGAGATTTTAGATTGCGGAGCTGAACATGCAGTTTTGGATGCTTTGCAGAATCTGAGCCCAGATGGGGTATCAGGGACTCAAAAGAGAAAGAGAACTGCTAAAGTTCCTTTTTTAAGATGAGGAAAAGCAATCAGAATTTGTCAGGCTGCAAAAAATACCTCTTCAGAAGGAAAATAGAATAGTGCATAGTGGACTTAAAGATCAGCAAGATCCAACAGAATGTGCAGAGAAGAAAACAAAACCATGTTATCATAAGAAAGGATTTACAAAATACAAGTCAGTTAGATTTGCAAGAAGAAATATAATAAACAAAGTGAGAGTTTATTCTGAGGAGAGTCAGTGTGCCTGTAAGAAGAAGCTATTTTGCAAAAATCTTCAGAAGAGGAAAGAATGTACTTAAAGAAAAGGATTCCTAGTCTACTTAGAGAATTAGAAATCTTTGTGAGAGCTGTTCAAGACACAGGTATGTTCAGTGCATAGATATTACTTTGAGGACAAAAGAAACCCTTATAAATAGGCTACTGGGGCTCAAATACATGGGGTATTTTGAAGAGAAAAATGGTTCTGCTGGAACAAAGAGGAAAACCTCAGATCTTACAATGGGAATTCATTCTTGGCGATTGTAAGTCTCCTAGTTATTAAAAAAAAATACAAAAAGTTTGAAGTTCTTTCTGCAAACAGATTACCTGTTATTAAATGAGAATGTAGCCTGGGTCAGGGCTAGGAACAGTCTCACCCAACTTGAGATATCTGCAGTGTAGACATCTGCACCTGAGCTAGCCCACTGGGTCCCCTTCCACGCAATGGAGAGGAACAAAAACTTTTGTAGTTCAACCAATGCTTTCATTTTACGTGTCTGCATCAGGACACAGTGAATTGTGCCCTCAAATTGCCCA
This sequence comes from Caprimulgus europaeus, assembly GCA_907165065.1. The sequence goes on from OU015523.1 coordinate 114,942,987, forward strand.
TTTCTCTCTGCCTGTTGGGAGAGAGAAACACTAAGGGAGGCTGACTGACACATGAAGTCTGATAAATCTCACTGAAGGTCTCAATGACAGGGTTTGTGCTTTAGGAGGGCTGGAGCCCAGAAGGTTGCAATCATCCTGTTCTCTGTATTCAGCAGCTTACTGTCCCAAACATAGGTATTCTCAGGGAAACATCGTGTGACCAACATCAGGCTTGTTTTTATCCACTGGGGCAAAAAAATGCACATCCATATCCAAAAATAATGGGGGTTAAACAGACTATCTCCTGTATGAATATACATTTACTAACAATGTAGACAAGGGATATAACTCCTGGTAGTGAGAGATGATCTTCACAGTCTGATTACTGTCCTTGTGCTGTATAAAGTCTGCTCTGAAGGCACTTTGACACTGAGAGTGAATGGACCATCAAAGCAGAGGTTTTTGCTCTCCTTCTCCTAAACTAGCAAAGACAGTGAGGGTACTAGTGAGACACCCATCGTCTGAAGAAGCTCACTGGTCTCTGAAGCCTCCACCCAACACAGCACAGATGTACCTGTGGAGGACTGCTGCCTCCCCGCAGGCTATGCTCTATGTAGAGCAAAAAGCATAAAAAGTCCAGTAAGGAGACTGTGGGCTTCTACCAGCAGACATGTACCTGGGTTTGAGGGGCATGCCAACCCCGGCTGGACAGTCTCATGCTCTGTTCAACATGCCCATTTCTTCATTTTGGCTGCTTTTTCACTCCAGTTGCTTATCTAAGGCAGATAAACCTGCCTTGTCCCTACTGCTTGCTTCCACACAAATGTTTTGGGTAGTGAATTAATTCAAGACATAAAATTAGTGCAGCAGTCATCCAACTTGGCAGTCACATGAATGATTGCTCATATCGCCAAAGGGGATATAAATTAATTTGTTTTTCTGGAGTATATTGAGCTGTTTGTATCTCCTAGGAAAGTTAGGCTTGCAGTTTAGAGTAAAAGAGTTCTTGTGCTTGGGAGGGCATAATAGGGCTTCTTCTTGTGGGATGCTTTGCATTTTTCAGGGTAAAGCTGACAAGTGAGGATTTATAGTGTATCAACTGAAAGATTAGTTTTCCTTATATATATGTATTGGTAAATCTGTTTCTGATAACAGGTGATAATAAATCACCACATAAAGAGCAGGTTCAGCCATTTTGTAATCTACCATGTTTTTGAGAAAAGTGGTATTGTCCTGCCCCAAGTAAGAATCTTGCAATTACCTTTCCTGTGACTGTCTGTCCCCAGGACTGCATGGATTTTGAACATCCTGGATACAAAACTAGAATAATCCTACTGTGTACTAATCCTTTCACCAAACACATTTTTGTGAGTGACTATTACTGCCCAGAGATACAGGCAGACACTGTCACTCAATAAAGGTTTCCTTCAGTAACCATGTATTTAGAAGTGTACAAGATAACAGCTCTAGTGCTCCATTCAGCAAGGCTTGAAAAAGCTGCGCTTGCAAATGTGGTTAAGCCAAGTCTGGCAGGTCAGGTTGGCCTAGCAAACAACTGTGCTGGTGTCAGATCTTACCGTGTCTTCAAAAGTTTATTACAGCCTCTTCTTCATTGGAATGGGTGATGCTGGGCCTGGGCCTTGGTTCTCAGCGTGCATACCATGACCGTGGGGCAGCAGCTGAGACAGGGAGCTGGGCTCCTTTCTGCTGACTGTTCAGCAGGGATGGTAAGTACCAGCAGAAAGATGGAGCAGGCAAGTGGAAATATCAGCACCCTCACACCAAAATTTGCCTAAAGATGTATGAAAGCCTTAGACTATGTCTATTTAAGAACAGGACTAATGTCTGTTGGAAGTGATCTCTGTAGGTTTCTTCTTCAACCTCTTGCTTGAAGATCACCAGCATTAAAGTACTGTGGCTTTATATAGCTGACTTGAAAACCTTCAAGAATGGAGAATTTTCAGCCTTCTTGGACAACATGTTCCAGTGCTTGTGAAAACATTTTCTCTTATGTCCAACCTGAACTTTTCATATCCCAGTCTGTGACTTGCTATTTTTTTAGTTTGTCTACTATTACTGAAAGGAGTTTCTATCTCCCCTTCAAGTCATATAGGCTGTAATCAGCTCACTGTTTAACCTCCTCTTCACTGTACCAAAGAACTACAGCTCTCTAAACATATCCTTGTTGGAACTCTAGCTACTGACCATCTTTGTAGCCATTCTTTGGACTCTTTCCATTTTCTCCACATCCCTCTTAGACTGAAAGACCAGAAACTGGATAGAGTTTTGCAAGGCATGGTTGCATCAGGGCCAAATAGAGGAGGCTCATACCTTCCTTTGATCTGATGGCTTTGATCCTCCATACATAACACTGATATGCAGTTTGTCTTATTTGTGAGGAGAGCATGCTCTAGGCTGATATTAAGCCTCATGTCCACCAAAACTCTCAGGCCTTGTTCAGCAGTCAACTAGTGAGTTCCCCCTGTGTACTCATGTTTGTAACAATGGAGTTATTCTGCTCCAGATGGAGCACTTGACGTTTCTTGTTGAACTTGAAATTTCTATTGATCCTATCTCTGAATTTACCAAAGTCCACCTGAATTGCAGCTCCAGTGCTTTGCATATAAAGTGCCTCCAATTTAACTTTATCCACAAATTTGTTGATGGTCCGTTCTGCCTCATCACCCAGGTAATTGATGAAGATAACCAACCCCTGACATACTCCATTCATTACTGTCTGTCCACTGGGCACTAAGCCACTGATTAATGCCCTCTGAGTCTGGAGTCTGGCCGGTATTTAACACACCCAATAACCTGTCCTTCCAGCCTATGGTTATGATCAGTGCCAAGGAGCACACTCCCAGGTAATCACAGAATCATAGAATGGTTTGGGCTGGAAGGGACCTTAAAGATCACCTAGGTAATGCCCAAGCAGGGCCTGGCAGACATGGCAACCTATGGTCCATTCCCCATATGCTCTGGGCGCAGAAAACAATTGTGTACTAGTTGTACATAGCATTAGACATTCACATTTTTAGCGTGTTATTCAAAAAGAAAAACTTTCTCAAAAAGTATAAAATAATTAAGGCTATAGTAGGATCTTTATAAAGGGCAATTTTAAAGGAGAAAGATATTGTACTTTTATTAAATATTGCATTCAACCAGGAATTCAAGGAAGTTTTATACTTCATATGAGATCAGACTATAAGTTTTCAGGGATTACCTGAAAGGAATCTATTTTTCCCCAATAATCTTTACCTTGTTTAGGGCTCATTCCCTTAACAAAACCTAGAGTAGGGCAAGGAGACATCAGGTATGTCTTTGTTCCTTCATGTGATTGCCTATAACTCTTTTCTATACAGACGGGAGAATCTAACTGTTAAGAAGCTGCTGTTCCTGTCTCAGAAATGTTCCAGCATGTAGAAAAAAAAATTACTAGCTCTAAATTTGAATGATAATTTAAAATCTAAAATTTTCTTTGTGAAGAGAAATTATGATAATATTATGGTTTGAGTATTCACAACCATCTAGAGGGTGTTAGGCACATTGTCATCCTAATTTTAATTTTAATTCATAATGTTTATGGCTCATATTAAACCTATAAAGGAAAAGCTTTTTTTGCCTGAGGAGAACCGAATCCAAGAACATTGAAATTAGATGGTTAGACAGCTTGCATTGTCCAGCCCTTCTTCTACAAAAAAAAAAAAAAAGGCTTCACTGAAGGGACATTTGAGAAAAATACAATAATATTCTGGCAATTCTTACTTACATTCATGAACAAAGTATTATGCATTTTCTCTAACATTAACCATCTCAGTTGTATGGGTAGAGAAGATGGAATGATACTAACCAGATAGGAACCTGCTTAGCCTAACTTCCTCATCAGTGTCTTAGGAATCAGCAACTGGATATTTTGGCTCAGTCCCAGCAGGAAAGATCACAAAAACTTCTGGTGTTCCAGTTTTTGCCCATTGCCCCTTGTCCTGTCACAGGGTACTACTGCAAAAAGCCCGGCCCCACCCATTCAGCCCCTGCACTTCAGGTATTTATAGACACTGATCAGATCCCCTCTCAGTCTTTTCTTCTCCAGGCTGAAGAGTCCCAGCTCTCTCAGCCTCTCCTCGTAAGGCAGATGCTCCAGGCCCCTCATCATCTTTGTGGCCTCCACTGGATTCTCTCCAGAAGATCCCTGTCGCTCTTGAACTGAGGAGCCCAGAACTGGACACGATACTCCAGATGTGGCCTCACCAGGGCAGAGTAGAGGGGGAGGAGAACCTCCCTCGACCTGCTGGCCACACTCTGTTTAATGCACCCCAGGATGCTGTTGACCTTCCTGGCCACAAGGACACAGTGCTGGCTCATGGCCAGCCTGCTGTCCACCAACACACCCAGGTCCTTTTCCTCAGAGCTCCTCTCCAGCAGGTCAGCCTCTAACCTGTCCTGATTCATGTGGTTATTCCTCCCCAGGTGAAGGACTCTGCACTTGCTCTTGCTGAACCTCATCAGGTTCCTTTCCGCCCAACTCTCCAGTGTATCCAGGTGCTGTTGAATGGCAGCACAGCTTTCTGGTGTGTCAGCCACTCCTCCCAACTTCATATGATCAAGGGATAAAAATTCCTCATATCAAAAGAGATCTCTCTCTTGCTTTGTTATACTGATAGAGGTGAGTATCTGCCATGTATATGTTTAATGGGATAAAACCTAACAGTACTCGGATAAAGAAATCTAAATTGTAAAGGGAAGTAATTGTATGCACATCAGCACCTTTCAAAACACATGGATGCCTTTGGAGTGTCTGAGGGAGAGCTAGTGCGTCTTAAATAGAAAAGCTTTTACCCAAAAAAGTGTATTTTCAAAGTTTGAAATGTTCATGAAACAGTTCAACTTGTTTTGAAACTGTCAAAGGGTTTAGAAAGGGTTTCATCAAAGGACAGCTTGTACCTGTACATTTTTCCTCCAGCACAGTAGATCCAACAGACAGTAGCTGTGTCAGTTTAGATGAGCTAATTGCAAGTGAATCGGTGCAAATGTTGTACATTCACAACTGCTCAGGGTCAAGCAATCGCATGGGAATAGCTATTTCACCATAACTGTTCCTGAATAACTGTCTGCATAAAGATGTTTACTTGGGAATAAGTATTCAAGCATGAAATAGCTACTGTCCTTTACCTTCATAACATATATTAATCTGACTTTACTGCTAGATGTAGATGGACAGACAATAAAATTCTAATTTTCCATCCAAAGGTTGAATATAGGTTGGAGACACAGTAAAGAATTTAGTTAGAAAAGCAAAACTTTCCCTTAAAGTGAGATGCTGCATCAGGTACATGCTGTGGCTTGTCCTTAGCTCAAATATATGGTGCTGAGTAAAACTTTGAAGACCCTGCAGAGTTTCACCTCTGTTTTTAGTCACCACAAGATCCTGGACATTTCTGCTTTGAACCTTCGAGTGGTCCGGGCAACAATATAATCACTTTTCTGAAGCATGTGCTACATTCTTAGGGTAAAGCTCCAAAGCATTTTCCTGGTCCCCAGGAAAAGTGGATTTTTTTTCCATGCTTTGTTTACAGAATCAGAGAATTGGCTCCATTGGAAAAGTCCTGTAAAATCGAGTCCAATCATTAACCTAATACTGACAAGTCCCCTAAACTCGTTCTTTAATCCCAAAACAAAGCATACCACAGTTCCTCCTGGTCCTTTTATAGCTTTGTTGGCACAAAAGGAGGAAAGGAAATTATGGTGAGAGGAGACTACATTATGAGTGAGAGGATGCCTGAAATTAGTACAATCACTCATTTTAACCCCTAAAGTCTTTAAAATATTTTTACCTCTCTGATCAAGGAATTTCCATTTGCCCTAGACTTCAGATTCTGCAGCTGTACATGGCTCATTGCTTTTTAGACCAAGAAATGAAAATGGCCCCATTAGTAGAAAGTTATATTAATTTTATTAAATTTTTATTCAAGAACATAAGAAAATATTAATGTCTTTTTCTGTTTCTTTTTTTTTGTGATACTTTCTTTTTTTATCTAACAAGGATCATTAACACTAAGAGAACAGCTCTGTTTTCTTGCACATGTTGCTGAACAAATCATAGTATTTCAGTATATTACACAGAACCCATTAAAAGGAAAGACCTCACTTTTAAAAGCTCACAGTACCCTCATCATTACAGATGTCCAAATTTTGATACTCTGACTTACAATAAATATGAATTGAATATGTTATTTTGGAAGCTGCACCATTAAGAATAATGAAGTAGTTTGCATAGCAATGTACTGTTTGCCAGGAATAAGGATACCTGCACTGGTCCTTGTATGTTGGTGACAAAATAAAATAGAATACTAATGTAGGCTTATGCTAAAATAAAATGTGCCATCAGACATGATGCTTCATGGGAGACAGCCTGCTTTCCACTTTTCCAGACTGCTGTTAACCTCATCTTGTGGGACAAGCACATTTGTCCTTTTCTTGCATTCACCACAGAGGTCACACTCCTTTATACTGTTCATCTGAGCAAGAGTGGTAGAAGTCAGCCTGGTATTTAGAGCTGGGAAGGGACCTAAACAGAGGTAAGTGGACACTTTATGAGCAGAAGCATCTTACTCTAGGCACACGCGTACCAGCCCATCACTTATGTGTGCAACTGAAAGAACCATAATTGGCAGCACTTCATATAATGGACTGTTTTCCATTTTGTTTTCAGCTGCAGAGACATTAATTTCCTTAAGCTGCAGTGATGTGACAGTCCTTTGCGCTTAGGTGAGACTGATGTGCTCCAGATATCAGGGTCTCCAGGGAGATCATTGCCTCCATTTCCCCTTTTCAAGCATGCAGAAGTCATATGCAAATTATTGCTGTCCCTTCATTCCCTCCTCACCACCAGCTTCTTCCCATGTTGCCTGTGAGTTCATGCCAGCCCTGTGATGCTTTCAGCAGGTCTCTGTACAGGCTGCCATGTCATCACCAGGCGACTCAACACCCTTTGGCTGGAAAGGATTGTGCTTTAGGAAACCCCCAAAGGATACAGATTTTTTCAAAGCGTGCATCAGGAACCTGTGAAGAGATCTGTGGTGACCCTCAACCTTCAGAAAAAAAAAAGAGTAGGAAGTTAAAGAGAAACATGGATGGGGAAGACATTTTCTCTGTTACAGCAAGGACAGGGAATTATTAGTGAGGGCTTTTTTCCCCTGGTTCGATATCTCTGTGGAATTCAACAGTAGAGGCTTAAACCCCAGTTTCTTATTACTCATCTCCAGGCTCCTCTTCTTCCTGTTCAATGCAATTGCCTCACTTGAGTAGTCCCTCTCTGCCCAGCCAACATGAAAGCCCTGCACCCCACATGTGGTTGTAGTGTGGGAGGAGGCCAGCACAAACGCTCTGCTTAGCCCTTGAGATGCCTTCCCAACCCCCTATAATAATGCACCTGGTTTTTCAGTGTAGGTGTGTGCGCAGCTGGCTCTTTAAGTGAGTGGGTTTGCGTCCATGATCAGGAGGTGACTTGACCTTTGATAAAGAGATCTGAGCATTGTGTTTGCCAGCGGGACACAGAGTGACACATATGCTATTTTTACTCTGTGCTATGCTCGGTTTCTTTCTGGTCATTAAATTCTGGTCATGGGTACGTAAAAGAAGGGTAACTCGGGGATTTGACTGACATACTTGATAATTCCTTTCAACCTGACCTCACCAATGTAGATATGTATTAAAAAAATAAAAAAACCAGCCCCCTCCTTCCCCCAGTCCCTATTGGTAAGCACATCTCCATGTCTGCATTGTCCCCATTCCAAGCCCCAGTGCTGCTGGGGTGCTGACAGTCCGTGTCGGAGCAGGCATCGGACCCCAGCTTTCATTCTTCACAGGTTCAGGGCTTCCAGATGCTGCTGGCAGGTTTTCACAGTTTGCACCAGCTTTCTTTTAGGCACTGGAAACAAGAACAGCTGCTGTGTGCTGAGCATTGCTGATAAAACCATCAAACTTCCCAGCATTTTGGTAAACATTGGTAGAATATTGGTAGAAACATGCAAAGACAAAACCAGAATCCTGGGCAGTGGTTTGCAGATACAGCTGGTCCTTTTCAGCAAAGAGCAGAAAAGAGAAGAAGGCAGGGCATGCAGTAGACTGGATATTAGAAGGGATTTTGGAAAGTCCTTATCAGGGAATGGTCTGCAGACTGTATAAGCCAACCAAGTATCCCTTTGGCACAGTCCCCATATCACTGATGGATAACTTCATGTCTCAGCTCCAAATGTGTCATGGACACCAAAGGAGAACTAAGGGCCAAGAAAGTTCATGTAAAAGAACAGGGCAAAGAAAACAGAGGGCTGGACACAAGGAGAAGAGAACAAGTGAGTACATGTAGAGAAGGAAAGTATAGAGAAATGGAGATATGGATCCAGAAAGCCATATCATCTTCTTCTGTTCCCTTAGTCATACACCCTGCCTCTTCACAGCCTTTTTTCCTCATTTTGTCTTCCAAAATGAGTTGAAGAACTCTAGCTAGGGGATTAGGAAAATCATAGTGAATCTGGCAGTCCAGGCCAGGTTTTCCCTCTACATTTTTCATACTTTTTGATATCAAAAGGAAACACTGCTTCACTGTTCTTCCTCTGTTGAATATTTCCTTAATATATAACTCAAAATCTTTTGCAAACTCTAAATCCACAGGACTTGCTTAGAACATAGCCTTTCTATCTTTCTTCAAGGACATTTTGATAGAAAAAAGGTGTATTATTGTGAAGCAAAACAATAGTATACAAATTAAAATACAAAATCTGAAGGATAGAGCACTAGGAATGGTAAGGGCCTCCAGGCAGTGTGTAAAAAGTCATGTATTTTCATGTTTACAGGTAGTGGGCCTGAAGTTTTCATTGTTTCAGGTTTCCTCAAGAAAGAGAAAAGACAAATGGCATTTACAGTAAGAATGGGAGTTTCATATAGGAGTAAACAAAATGCATTGTTTTTCTTGGAGGACTCATTTCATCCTGGCAGAGTCTCTGAATTATTATTCTGTGAGATCCTTTGCTTGTCTGTCATAACCAGCATTAATCTATGTATGTCTGCATCTTCCTGTCTGGTGCAAGTAATCCTGGGGTTATGCAATTGAATGTGGGGTTATATCTTGAACTAACTGCCACACCATTATGAAGGCCTCTGGAGGGTGATTTCTCCATTCAGGAGTGTCGTCATTGTATATTTCTTTTGCTTCCCACCGTGTTCTTTAACAGACCTTTAGCGATGGTAACTGCCAATGCAGATTTACCATTTGACTGGCCATGCTCTGCTGATGAATAGGTGGTGATGGCTAAATGTCTGTTTCCAAGGAAAATGCAGAAAGTCATGCCAAGCAAACTGAGATCCTTGCTCTGAAAATGGCACAGCTGGAGACACCGTGCTTGCTGACACACTTGCTGCTTTCCCTGCAATGGTCACTTAGATAGCCTCCAGTAATTCTCATTCCCATGAGGGTGAATATCAGTGTACAAACAGGAGTTACAGTTTGTGCAGTTTATTGTGAAAATAAGGTCTAATTTTCTTTTCCCCCTGGACCTGCTAGCAATGGCATTTCCTTGGCAGGGATGTATTTACTATGGAGGCTAATTGTGATTTATATATTATATATATATATATATATATATAATTTTTTCCCTTGGACTTATCTTTGGTGATTTATCAGGTTTAGACCTGCATTTCTATGGTCAGGACCTCTTTCCATAACAGAATGGTATCTCCTCAGATGCACCATATGTCTTTGGTTAATGTCACCACTTCTTGGCTATGTGGCGTGGCTACATGAGAGGAGATAATTGTGTGCAACCTGCCTCCTCAGCTAGCAGTGTCTTCTTGGATTCTCCAAGAGTCCTGGAAGTTACTCTGTTAGCATCTGCATTTACTGGAGTTAAATACGGAGACCCTATGTCTTGCTTTTACCTGGGAAGGGAGTCAGATCATAGGTCCCAGGAGAGAAGATCATCAGTGTTTCAATGGTGAAATCTAGAAATGCTTCTTGGTTTAAGAAATGGATGCCCACCTCCTGGCTTAACGTTGAAATAAAGTTCAGCTATGCAAAGTCTCCCTTGCTCATTAGGTCTGCTTTGAAAAAAACTCATCTGTGTGGGCAGGAGGAGAGCCATAGTACCCCCCAGATAACTGGTGTAGCAGGACTGCAAAATGCTCTGGAGAGTTTTCATTTCCAGGTTAATTGTGCCAACATGTTGTATATACATGTGATACTGAAGTCAGTCACAGCATTATCTTAATTTATTCCATTTTAGATTTACGTCCCAGGCACTTTTGGGCAGACACAGAAGGCCTTGGTGATGAACTGCTATTGCTCTCTTCAGGGCAGTAGTCTGGAAATGTCATCTACACAAACACAGACCCTACAAGTTTTACTGCTGAGTTTTCTGCAATGCTATAGTCTCGTTGCTTTGGTACGGATTGCAGAGTTTTCGACTACTTCCATCTCTTGTCCAGTGTGCAGTGAGTTAGCTGCTTGAATTATCTAGAAGAGATTGCCAGTATTTATCTGTAACATCCTGTACTGACAATATTTTTCTTTTTCTATTGGAGTTGTCCTGAGTCTGTGGAGTGCATTTAGCAGTAAGTTCTCTGTAGTGCTTTGCTTAAAGTGCTAATGTTTTCCAGGTCATGGACTCTGTATCTTTAGTAAAAACAACTGCTTTCTGCCTTTGTTTGGTTACTCTGTGAAGCAGGTGATACACCACTGAATCATTCATATCTTTTCAGATGTAATATACTTAGACAATATCTTTCAAACAAGTCTTGACAATCTCTTAGCAGTTCAGTTGTGGAGGAGCCAAAATTCTCTATATGCTTTGATATTTGCATTTTTCCATCTGTCCTATACAGACCTGTTCCACTTTAGGCATTATGGTCTGGTGCTCTGTAGCTGAAAGAATCATAGAATGTTTTGGGTTGGAAGGGACCTTTAAAGGTCATCTAGTCCAACTCCTCTGCAGTGAGCAGGGACATCTTCAACTAGATCAGGTTACTCAGAGCCCTGTCCAACCTGACCTTGAATGCTTCCAGAGATGGGGCTTCTACCACGTCTCTGGGCAACCTGTGCCAGTGTTTCACTACACTCATTGTAAAAAGTTTATTCCTTATATCTGGTCTGAATCTCCCCTGTTTTAGTTTAAAACCATTATCCCTTGTCCTATTGCTACAAGCCCTGCTAAAAAGTCTGTCCCGTGTTTCTTACAGGTCTTTAAGTATTGAGAGGCTGCAATAAGGTCTCTCCAGAAGAGAGAAAGAAGACACATCCTTGTTAGCCTCTACCTGAGTCTACATACACTTCCCCTACATACACTTCTGATGTCAAGTTGTAAGTCACATCAGTACAGCATTGCAGCTTGCCTCTTTCACTACATATACTACATTCTTCCATTAAGTACTTCCTGAAAGTAAATTTTTTTCCCTTTTAGTCATTTCCTTGCAGAGAGATGGGGATGAGATGGATGTGCAGGTACCATTTAAGAGAAGAAATGAGAACTCTGTTTGCTGGTAGTGACAATATTACTCTTTGAGGGGTCAGAATGGCATATAAGTGGTTCAGTTCAGCCATGAATATATACTGACATACTGAAAAACTCTTAGTTTTACTTCTATCAGTCAATAAGTAGCTGTAAAGTGCCTGTTGTGTGTGAATCCTGAATAACAGATATCTGCACACCCATATTGCTCCTCCTTCCCTCCCTTCCCCTTTCAGTGAATGTTGCAAAAGCACAAGCATATACCTAAAAATGTCAGCTTCAATTAGGTGTTTCAGCTGTCTCTATCAAACATTTTGTATTTGAGGTCCATATTTTAAAAATAAGCAATTGCTGAAGGCCATCTGTTTCTGATCAAAGAAGGAGGGTGAGGTAACTCAAGAGTCTCCTTATGAATGTCTCATAAAAAAGCTTGAAAAAGAAAGATACTGGGTTGTTTGGGGGTTTTTTTTAAGTAAACAGGGTACACTGATGCAAACTCTTTAAGCATTCTTATATCACAGAATCACAGAATCACAGAATATTAGGGATTGGAAGGGACCTCGAAAGATCATCTAGTCCAATCCCCCTGCCGGAGCAGGAACACCTAGATGAGTTCGCACAGGAAGGCGTCCAGGCGGGTCTTGAATGTCTCCAGAGAAGGAGACTCCACAACCCCCCTGGGCAGCCTGTTCCAGTGCTCTGTCACCCTTACTGTAAAGAAGTTCTTCCTCAAATTTAAGCGGAACCTCCTGTGTTCCAGCTTACACCCATTACCCCTTGTCCTATCATCGGTCGTTACTGCAAAGAGCCTGGCCCCATCCTCCTGACACTCACCATTCAAATATTTATAAACATTAATCAGGTCCCCCCTCAGCCTCCTCTTCTCCAAGCTAAAGAGCCCCAGCTCCCTCAGCCTTTCCTCATAAGGGAGATGTTCCACTCCCTTAATCATTTTGGTGGCTCTTCGCTGGACTCTCTCAAGCAGCTCCCTGTCCTTCTTGAACTGTGGGGCCCAGAACTGGACACAATATTCCAGATGTGGCCTCACCAGGGCAGAGTAAAGGGGAAGAAGAACCTCTCTTGACCTACTGACTACACCCCTTCTAATGCACCCCAGGATGCCATTGGCCTTCCTGGCCACAAGGGCACAGTGCTGGCTCATGGTCATCCTGCTGTCCACCAGGACTCCCAGATCCCTTTCCCCTTCACTGCTCTCTAGGAGATCATTTCCTAACCTATACTGGAACCTGGGATTGTTCCTGCCCAGGTGCAACACCCTACACTTGCCCTTATTATATTTCATCAAGTTTTTCCCTGCCCAGCTCTCCAGCCTGTCCAGGTCTCTCTGGATGGCAGCACAGCCTTCTGGAGTGTCAGCCACTCCTCCCAGCTTTGTGTCATCAGCAAACTTGCTGACAGTGCACTCAATTCCCTCAGACCCCTCAGTAGTCCTGTAGTCCACCTGACAGTTTACTAGTACCTACATATGCACACACACATGCACAGACTACAGGGCACTCATATAGGAAAAAAAGTCACAAATATGGTTTAATAAGAAGATGTGAGAGCCTGTGGTGATCAGGTGGATCAAACAAATATAAAGACCTTGTTTTACTATGACCAGCCTGGTTTATACCCCTTCCTCTCCATTTGCCTATGCTTGCTCCTTCCTGAGCCAGCTTGAATCCTCTTTTTGCCCTCCTTTTCCCCTTCATCTAAATGTTCCATAATACATCTTGCAGATTACCACAGCTCCATTAGAATAGCCCATAATTAGTTTTACAACACATCACAAGCCCCTCAAATCTGGAACCAAAGAACAGCCCATGTTGGAAGGGACTTTGAAAGATCCAACCTTTTGTGGGAAAGGGAGACTGGATGAAATTGTCTAGCACTCTGACCAGTCATCTCTTGAAACCCTCTAGTGATGGGGACTTTACCTTGTCCCTGGGAAGGTTGTTCCAGTGAATCATAGAATCAAAGAATCATAGAATGGTATAGGCTGGAAGGGGTCTTAAAGATCATTCAGTTCCAACCCCCCTGCCATCAGCAGGGACACCTTCCACTAGACCAGGTTGCTCAAAGCCTCATCCAACCTGGCCTTGAACACCTCCAGGGAGGGGACATCCACAGCTTCTCTGGGCAACCTGTTCCACTGTCTCACCACCATCACAGGAAAAAATTTCTTCCTCATATCTAATCTAAACCTATCCACTTCCATTTTAAAGCCACTACCCCTTGTTCCGTCACTACCTGCCCTTATGAAAAGTCCTTCCCCAGCTTTCCTGTAGCCCCTTCAGGTACCGGAAGGCCACTATAAGGTCTCCCCTAAGCCTTCTCTCCTCCAGGCTGAACAGCCTCAACTCTCTAAGCCTGTCCTCATAGGAGAGGTGCTCCAGCCCTCGGATCGTCCTTATGGCCTTCTCTGGACTTGTTCTAGTAGGTCCATGTCTTTCTGATGTTGGTGGCCCCAGACCTAGATACAGTACTCCAGGTGGAGTCTCACAAGACCAGAGTAGAGGTCTCGACCTGCTGGCCACTCTTCTCTTCATAGAATCATAGAATCATAGAATGGTTTGGGCTGGAAGGGACCTTAAAGATCATCTAACTACAACCCCCCTGCCATGAGCAGAGACACCTTCCACTAGACCAGGTTGCTCAAAGCCTCATCCAACCTGGCCTTGAACACTTCCAGGGAGGGGGCACCCACAACTTCTCTGGGCAACCTGTTCCAGTGTCTCACCCCCCTCACAGTGAAGAATTTCTTCCTAATGTCTAATCTAAACCTACCCTCTTTCATCTTAAAGCCATTCCCCCTTGTCCTGTCATTAACTGCCCTTGTGAAAAGTCCCTTTCCAGCTTTCCTGTAGTCCCCCTTCAGGTATTGGAAGGCTGCTATTAGATCTCCCTGGAGCCGTCTCTTCTCCAGGCTGAACAGCCCCAACTCTCTCAGCCTGTCCTCACAGGAGAGGTGCTCCAGCCCTCAGATCATCCTTGTGATACCGCCCAGGATATAGCTGGCATTTTCTTCAGGGCTGCTCTTGATCCATTCTCCACCCAGCCTGTATTTGTGCTTGGGGTTGCCCAATTGTTGTTCTTACTGTGAAAAATTTCTTCATTAGGTTCTTTCTGACCATCTCTCCAGCCTGTCCAGATCTTGCTGAATAGCAACACAGCCTTCCAGTGTATCAGCCATTCCTCCCAGTTTTGTATCATCAGCAAACTTGCTGAGGGTACACTCTGTCCCTTCATCCAGGTCATTGATGAATATGTTGAACAAGTCTGGAGTCAGTACTGACGCTGGAGGACACTACTAACTACAGGCTTCCAACTAGACTCTGTTCCACTGACCACAACCCTCTGAGCCCTGCCATTCAGCCAGTTCTTAGTCCACCTCACTAACCCACACTTCCTAAGCTTACTTATGAGGATATAATGGGAGACAGTCTTATGGATCTTATATTTCATGTACCCTTACATATTTATACACCCATGCACCCATATATGCTGGGGAACACCCAGCTGGAAACCTGCTTGGCAGAAAAGGACCTGTGGGTCCTGATGGACACCAGGTTGAACATAAGCCAGCAATGTGCCTTTCCTGCAAAGAAGGTGAATGGTATCCTGGGCTGCGTTAGGCAAAGTATTGGTAGGAGGTCGATGATGAGGCTGCATCTGGAGCGCTGTGTCCAGTTCGGGCTTTCAGAGTCTCCATCTTTAGGGATGTTCAAAAGCCATCTGGACACACTCCCAGGCAACTGTCTCTTGGTGGCCCTTATTGAGCAGGGGGCTTGGATCAGATGACCTACAGAGGTATCTTCCAATCTCAACCATTCTGTGATTCCTTCACAGAAGACATCCTATCTTATGAGCCACAGATTCAGTCTCAGTCTCATCGAGTTGGTCTTTGGGTCCTTAGATATTTTCAAATGTCCTCAAGCTAAGGAAGACCTGGTATACTGATCACCTCCTTTCTGGGCAAGTACAACAATTTCCAGACTAATGTACAAAGACTTTTGTATCATTTCATCTTCCTTTGCCTCGTTTGTTAACAATTTTTCTCTGAAGGATCTCACTGTTTCATCCATAGCCAGCAATACCCATAATACAGGTCTAATTCAGGTCCAAATTAACACATACTCCGTGGTTAGTTTTTCTTGCTTGCTGGTTCTTGGTATCTTTGTTGCTCAATGTCAAGAGGTTGTGAATCAGTCTGTAGAAGTACTCAGGCACCTTATTTAGTCAGTGTAGAGAAGCAGGTACTTTAAAATACTATTAAGAAGAACCAACATCTCTTCAGTGAGTGTATAGGGCAGCTAAGTGCCTCGTTCAGGCACTCTGAATTTTTGAGCAGTGCAATAGCTACATTAGGCACCAGAGGTATTTAGGTCTGAAAACAGCTCCCACTTCCCTCTTGCAGTTTGTTGTCAACACATGAGTCAAGGGGGAAAGAAAAGCACGTGTATTTCCTCCCTGTTCACTCCTAAGGAAATAAGTTTGCTTTGTCTGTGTTTGTATGAACCCAAGTGTCTGCCAGCACCCAATAATGATGTTTAATCTATTGTTGAATTTCAAATAAGTCTGTCAGAGATCTATAGGGCTAAACTACAGGGAGTGCTCACAGGCTTGTAAAGATATGAGGCTGGGCAAAGAAGAGACCCTAAAAGTGCCTCTACAGAGGGAAGGCTTCAGCACTATCATTTTAGACATTGCTGGCAAAAACATCCCATTGATATGTTTGCTCATGGAATCACTTGTCAGTTTAAGCTTTCCCCATTATTTTTCTGAAAAAAACCCAACAACCAAACCCACACCCCAAAAAAACAAACAAAAAACCCCCCAAAGCCAAAAAAAAGCCAACAACAAGCCAACATAACCATTCCTCAAATATCACAGAAAAACTTCTCCTTTTTGTTAAAAATGAAAGAAAAATGACCCATGAACAAAATGATTTCGTTATGTCTTGCAAACATTTTTGCTATGGAATATTAATTATTTTTTGACATCCCACATGCCTTTTTCTCACACCATCCCTCCCAACTGCTAAGGCAGATAAGGTGCAGAAATGGGATTATGTCTACCTGCATTTATAATTTTTATATATTTTCTTTGCATGTTTCCACATGAAGGTTAAGGATAATTATTCTAGCAGATGAAACATCTGTTGCTAAAAGCAGAAAGCAGGTGGACAGGACTTATTACATTTTTCCTTTTTAACAGTGAGATTAGGTTCTGAGTGGATTTTTTTAGCACTTGAAAATTAAAAGAAGCTCATGCTTCCTTTTATGTACAGCCTATACCAAAGAGAAATTTGGTTCTGTTTAAATGTATCTACATAGTATTTTAAACCCTCACAGTCAATAAATTATTTCATCAACACAAAAAGCTGTGGAGTACAGTCCCAGTCTTACTGGAAAGAAATTGGTCAAATCAATATGAACAACGAAATCCTGTTTGTGTGAGCCCTGGATCTACCTCCTCTCAACAGATCATTCTTCCTATGTTGTTTTTAGGAGGACTTGTGTGTCTGTTCCAGTAAATAAAATGGGCTTGAACCAGTCCATTCATCTCAGGACTAATGGGTATGTGGCACAGCACAACTTTGACCTCAGAAAAGGGTAGCTCCATCCATGCAATCTATTGAGAAAAGTGCCTGGCTTGTGCTGTCCCTGAACATAGGCACTGCCTGAGAAAATGGTAATTGGTGTGGGCAAAAACCATGCCAAGGAGCATCCTGCTTATTGAGCAATACAGTGGATCACATATCCTCTCCTGGGGTGGTTTAGTCTATGAGTATGGCTATATCTGCATGGTGCCATGCTGAGGTTCTCTGGAGAGGAACAATTTTCAGAGAAGCTAGAAAGGTGATTTATTTCCTCCTCTCTGAGACTGACCTTGACTTTTTTTTTATCTGTGTATTTCATGTTCAGATGTCATGCTGATGAGCACAAAAGCAATGTATAATTCTGAGCACTGAGTAAACAGTAATTTCCAAGGGAATTAAAGCCGCACTGGGCAAAAAAAAAAATAGTTTTGCTAGCACTAGCAACATTCTTTTTAGTCTCACAATTTAGGAAACACGTGGTTACCTGTAGGTGTTTCACTGTGTACTTTTGATACCTGAGACCTGGTTGTCAACAGTTTGTGGTGCTTTGTTCCAGGAAGCATTTGCTGCATATGAAGCTCCCAGTCCACCCCGTGTAAACATGTAACCTGGTCTCAGAAATTGAGATTTCCACTCCCAGTGTAAAGGCTAGAAGGCTAGAACCATGATATTCATCAGTTTGATGTCACAGCTATGAATTATGAATATTTCTTAGTCCTCACCTCCAGACTGAAATGCTGACAGACTAGTGCAATTTCTCCCATTCATTTATCGTGGGTGTTAATACAGAAAGACCTTTTTAGACATATTTAGCTATCAATGCAGAGAAGCTTTTCATCCATAATCAGAAATCTTTAAAGTACCTCACTACGTTTTAAGCAGCTACTATGCTGGTTTCAGTTTTTAAATAAACAAATCTTGGCTGCCTGTGTTTAGGATGCCTCACTATAACTCTGGTTTCCTCAGCTCTGAGCACGGGCTGAAAGCCTTTGTAACCACACCATGCTTCAGAGCAAGCTTCAGAAAGCCTGAAGAACAATGTGCACACACATTTTTCTAGCCACAGAAATATCTGTTGGGAGTGTACAGCTCACCTGCTCAGGATCTCTAGGAGTAAAAAGCCACAAGCCACTCTGCATTTTTTTTTTCTTAATTTTTTTTAGTGAAGTTTATTTGCACTTGGTTTTAAAAAGACTGTTCCCTAAAGGTGTGTATGCTATTCCAAATCCAGATGTACTTGCATTTTTATATGTATATGTTTATATGTGTGTGTGTACATCCAGGCCATGCTCAAGATAAGGAACCTGCTTTGAGACTTAATGTATACAAATATTGTTATATGCAATGTTTTCCATCCAATCTGCTGCGTAGGACAAGGATCCATGGAGTTAGTTATCTTGTGATGTCCAGGGATAGCAGATCATCATCAATGGCACTCCTCAGGACTGTAGGCGCTCTTGAGCCTTGAGCCCCAGGAACAGAATATCACGTTTGTGTCATACCTTTTGCATCTAATCTATTGTGTGTGAGACCATCTGTTCCTCACCAAGCAGATGATGAATCATGTAGACTGGGCACATGTTCACTGTCAAAGGCAGGACAAGCTGGGACATGTTAGCAACTGGGATCATGCAGTAGGTGAGCTGGTGATTTATAAATTTAATTTTATTAGTTGAAAAGGAAGTAAAAAAATAAAAGCTGTTGAATATCTAAATCTGTTGCCAGAGGGACTCTTCTTATGCTTCACAGCTTTTTTGTCCTCAACCAAAGTGGTTGCAGTTGTTTAAGAGGAATTTAAAATGAGGTAATTTAGATGAGATGATTCTCACCCCTAAAGTCTTGCTATTTATATACTTGCAACAGGTCATCTAATATTAAGCCCTCTTGAGCATTTTTTTATAGAAGATTTTGGTTACAGGTCCAGTTTAGGAAACTGAGCCAATCTGTTATTTGAAAGCAACTGGCTAGAGACTAAAGGGAAGGACTCTACTGAGCATGCTCTTTACCAGGTGCACTCTCTTCAATCATGCTCATCACCAGTGTGTTTTGTCAGGCAACTAGTGGGTGAGAAACTGGGAGACAGTTATGTGAGGCTGTTTGTAACCTAGCTAACATCATTTCAACCCACTGGTACAGAGAAAATTACTATTTTATTTAATTGTATGACAGTAAAATATGGTTTTCCACAGACTGAGGGAATTATTTCTGTACTTCACAGAAGGCACCGTAAATCCCTGCCATTACAGTAAGATCCAGTGTACAGAAAACAGAAGAAGGTGAAACTATGGAAATAGATTTTGTGAAAAGGCATATTTTCAGCAGTTCTGAGCAGAGGATAATCCTAATGAGAGGTGCATGGGTGGAAAATCAGCGTCAGTGAAAAAGAATTCCTTTCTTGTACTGAACTTACTACTGAAAAGTACTAAGCATACAGCTTATATCAAAACTCCTCAATGATCTGATGTTTCAGCAGCTCTGGCAGCTGCACTTGTATTCATCTAATCAGTGAAAGCTTTAATTTATTCTGGGTCAGTCTAACCCAGGAACTGTACAGAATATCTGCACTTCATATGAACCTTTCCCAAGAACTTGGTGGCAGATGAAGTAACATGGAAAATATGGAAAATAATGTAAATGAATGTCAATGCAACCAGTTTTACAGTGCCTGATATTCAGATCAGACCTGGTCAGCAAGACAGTTATTCAAAATTGTGAAACACTTCATTGAACACTGAGTATATCAGTTACAAATTCAAAAAGCTCTATTAAAAAACAGAGTTGCAATTTCAACTGTGGTAAGGTAATTAATCTTGTGCAAAACAAATGTCATCTGACAAGAAGGCTACCTGAAGGGCTGGAGCACCTCTCCTATGAGGACAGGCTGAGAGAACTGGGGCTGTTCAGCCTGGAAAAGAGAAGGCTCCGGGGAGATCTTCTAGTGACCTTCCAGTACCTGAAGGGGCTACAGGAAAGCTGGGGAGGGAATTTTCATAAGGGCAGGGAGTGACAGAACAGGGGGAAATGGCTTTAAGCTGAAAGAGGGTAGGTTTAGATTAGATATGAGGAAGAAATTCTTCACTGTGAGGGTGGTCAGACACTAGAACAGGTTGCCCAGAGAAGTTTTGGATGCCCCCTCCCTGGAAGTGTTCAAGGCCAGGTTGGATGAGGCTTTGAGCAACCTGCTCTAGTGGAAGGTGTCGCTGCTGATGCCAGGGGGTTGGAACTGGATGATCTTTAAGGTCCCTTCCAACCCAAATGTATTCTATGATTCTATGATTCTATGATTCTAAGTCAGATCATTTAGTTAAACCAGAAAGCAGGTACTTCTTGAAAAGAAATTGCTACAAATTAGGTTAATACTGCCAGATCACATTATAAGGGAGCACTGGGTTTTGTGTTCCATTGCATATTAAATTATGAACGCAAGAACACAGGATGACATTAACAACCCATATATCCTATCTACGATGGTGACTAGTACAAGGTGCTTAGAGAAAGAATATAAGAAATAGGCTAATTCCCAGTATGTAGTGATCCTTACTACTGGAGGGGGCTGGGGAAGTCTCTGCGGAAATACCTGAACCAGAGTTTTCATTCAAACAACTGAATTTAATAGCCATCAAGGGCTCTATGAAACATTTTTTTTTAAGTTAATATTATTCTGTTCCTATCTTAAGCTCCATTCATGTTTTGGACTCCATAACTATTTAATCAAAAAGTTTCATAAGTTAGCTATATGTAAAAAAATTACCACATTCAATTTGTTTAAAAATCATTGCTTAACAATTTCATTGGGTTTTTCTAATTCTGCATTAGGAACAACAGTGAATGATCATTTCCTAGACATGTTGTCTGTACAAATGTTCAATGTTTCAAATGTTTATAGGTCTTTATCATAAAACATTCTGCTATTTGTTTCTAAGATGAAATATCTTCATATACATTATCGTCCTGGTAGAAAACCACTATTGCTGTCATTTTCTGCACCTTCTTGCAGTTCAGCTATGTCCTATGTGAGATGGAAGACTAGAAAAATACACAGAATTGAAGATATATTTTTACCTCTATTTTAATTTGCTTTCCTAATAAGAATTGTTTTTTAACAACTTCTAAGCACTAAGTTGATGTTTTCAGATGAAAACTCATTTTTATAATGACTGCTCACAATGACTCCTAGATTTCTTTTCTGAACAAAAATGCATCATTAGAACCCACTATACACATAGTTACAGCTATTTTTTTTAATGTGCAGTACTTGGCATTTATCAACCTAAAATTTCATCTGACATTTTATCATGCAATTACCCAGAATTGTGATAACCTTCTGCAACTGTTTGCAGTCAGTTTTAATATTGACTATCCTGGATAATTTTATATTATTTGCATACTTTGGTACCTCACTTTTGTGAATAATTCATGAATATGCTGAACTGCCCAGATTCTAGCACAGATCCTTCTGAAATTATTTTTGTAACCTCTCTGTGATACTAAAACTCATGACCTCTTCTCAACTTTTATTTCCAATGTTTTAACCAGGTTTTCCTGCAGGGATATCTGTCTTTGCACATCAGCTATTTTCTTTGATGATCTTTTTCTTGCAGGACCACATTGAAAACTTTTAAAAGACTCATTGAATTCTCAAAAAAACTCAGGTAGAATTGTCAGAGATTACTTCTATCAACCAAATCAATGCTGACTCTCCTCTAATTCTATTTCCTGGTTTCTAGTTATTTGCTTAGTGCAGTGGTCAGTCTTATTGGTCTGTAGTTACCTGGAGCTATCTGGCATCACAGTTGCTGCCCTCCATTCCCTTGGTATTGTTATTAACTAAAGCAATGAGTTTATCAGTTAGAATTGCAGCAAATTTGTAACTGTTAGAACTCTAGGGGAAATTCCAGGAAATTCAGGTATCAATTCACAATGGGACAATCCTGTCCCACCAGTATATGTGTTTACCTTTACAGGAAGTAAAATTTCACTTATTGACCTGGGCCTATGAGAAATCACTTCAAGAAACCTCAGTTATTTTAAAGCCCCAATTAAATGAGTAGTTCTACCCCATGTTTCAGTTTGCGTGCTTTCAATAAAGTGACACAAAGGAACTTCAGTTTTAATCCATATTCCTCTTAGTACTCTTTGTTTATAGTATGCCAAGAAGCAAAACCAAAGGCCTTCCAAACTTTCAGTGGTCAAATGTTCCTGTGATGGGAGAGTTTAACCCAGAGGGACAAAGTGAATAACTAGATGTATCACAAACAACACAAAGTGACACCGGTATTCACACACCAGTGTTGCCTCTGTACAGATAACACACGGTGATAGCTATAACCTTAGTGAGGGTTACCAAATGCACAAACCACATCCAGCTGAGCACATCTCTGGAGATGAACACAGTTGAAGACTGAAACTACTAGTGGGAAGTGTTGTTGCCCTTCCCTGGGCACCTGTTTATTGACACTGAGAGTTTCTTTTCTCCCCCCACACCACAATTCTCTGTCCCCAAGAATTATTGTTCTTTTGCACATGCTGGACATAGGTTATATCTTTTTGGAGACTCTTATGCTCTGGACACAGTATTCAGAGATTACTGTATATTAGCCTTTTGTGGTCTTCAGAAGTGGAGTAGGAATCCATGAACTGGGATTTCCATAAGTGTTCCAAATCCTCACACAGCTTCTGAGTCCAGATGGACCTTTTACCTGAGCTCTTATGGCCTTTTCTACAGTCTTACACATGTAGGTAAAAGCCCAGGCAATAGAGTCCCTAAATGGATTCAAGTCTTACTCCTCTACTTTGGTCTTTCCACACCCCCCCCCCCCAACCCCCCCCCGCCCCCAGTATATTTAATTTTAAAAGCATAGGTCACTTTTTTTTTGCAGATGGAAAGGAAAATCTCAAGACTTGACTTTTATTTTGAGGGTAGCATGGTGAACAGTAATCACCTTGTCAGCACTGGAATCTGTCCCCAGCTTAGCCATGGACTTTTAATGCAACTCAATTCCTAAATTCCTGTTGTAAATGGATTGATTTGGTTCAGTGAGAGTTAAGTATTTCCATAGTGAGCTAAATTCTAATTATCCCTTATGCTCTAAGTACTCCATTTATTTTGGGAGGCAATGTACGTAACTTAGCAAAAGGGCAGCAAAATTATTGCAATATTAATAAAAATGCATCACAACAGTTGTGGAATAAACTATTAGGCTTTAAATCAGAGAAGTAATTACAGGCCTATTATCCAATATGGCTACAGCTGCTCTGTGTATTTATACACACAATTGCTTTCACATATACACCAGGAGGATTGGAATGAAATAAAACCCATTAAAGAAAGTATTTATCCAGGGAGTTAGAGTAAAAGCAAAGATTTCCTTTCCATACCAAGAAAAACAGAACCAAACAGCTGCTCAGTTATTTCAGATTCCTGTTCTCGCTTGACAATGATTAAAAATGTTAAGAGCACCAAAATGACATGTCAAGATAATAAATGATGTTTTCCTTGTGAGCAGCATCTGTCAACAGAATTTCTATTCCTCTCAGCAGTATTTGGCTACTTATCAGAAATTCCTCCTTCCAATAAAGGTTACATTATATTTGCTGTTTCATATATTCTCCTCCCCACTTGATGGGGTGGTGAAGGTACTGATATCTTTTCATCAGAAAACTCTGGAAATACAAAGAGGGAAATGAGTAAAATTATTACTAATAAAGGATCTCACAAAATGTCCATTTTAACTGAGTGAAAATCTGAAGCCCGAGTAGGCAAAGTGTTCATAGGTTTTTAGGAAATCTCTACTAATATGACTATGAAGTCCATGTTGGTCTGGCAGTCAGTTTCCTGTGTTTCTGTTGTGTCATTGAACAAAGTTTCTACCACACTTCTCTTCTGCAATGTGCTATTCAATTGCATTCCAGCCTAATTCACAAGTTCTGTTTTCAAGTGGTGCGTTATTTACTGCTCACATTGCACTTCGGTTCAGGGTAGTTTCTGTGGACACAGGAGGGTGTTTTAACCATTCTGATCTGCTTTTAGAGAAAGTTAAAAAAAATCCCTAAACTAACTTCTTTGAGGAGTGAGGTTTTTATGTTACAGTCAGAAATTGGAAGAGGACAAAAGATGAAAAGAGACTGTTTGTCTGGCAGCAATTTCATCACCAGCCACGCTGCAGAGCTCGCTAGCTTTTGCTTGTGCTGCGTTTGCAGGACAGAGGCATCACCATCCTGTGCCTTAGGAAGTGATGTAACATATATGCCTGAAATAACCAACCATGCCATCTCCTCAGGCAGAAAGAGCACAAGGAGTAGGAATGTCTGTGCTTATCACAGCCACCACAGGCACACTGGCTCCTGACAGCACCATCTTATCGTGTTCAACGCGATGGCTCCCAGGCAATTTGCTTCTATCTGTGCTTAGATGACCAAAGAAGCTTAGCTTCAAAAATAGTTTGCAGGACAAAAGCAGGTGTCCTGGGATCCTGCCCTGACAGCAAATCATGCTATAATTGACACCATGAGCCCAGTCCAAAGAAGAACCCC
This sequence comes from Caprimulgus europaeus, assembly GCA_907165065.1. The sequence goes on from OU015523.1 coordinate 114,967,602, forward strand.
TTTGGTGTGAGCAACAGAAATGACACAGCAATAGATGGTGGTGCGGAGGTGGTTTGCTGGGGGGATAGCTGCACAGATGGAGCACACGTGGGAGGGAACCAGACAACAGGATGTGAAGGAAAGGGCATATACAGGCAGTTGGCTGGTGAACCACCTTGCTTTTGTGCACTGGGCCCACATCAATGCCAGCTTCACTACCCTGGTTTGTACATAGCAGCCCCCACTGCTATGACTCACCCAGGTCATGGCCCGAATCTCCAACCAGACAAAATATTACAGAGAAAACAGCTCCTTCAACTTGACTGTTGTTTCCTCCTTGAACATATTTTAGTTAAAGCTGCCTTTTCACACACAGCCTTAGTGTGGTTTCCCTGGGCTATTCTTTCCCTTCATCTTTGTCTTTCCCATCCTATATCTTTGTTTATATATTCTTCTGCTTCTTCATCCACACAGGAAAGCAAAGGTTAGAAAGAGGACAAGAATTCAAGTAGGGACTGATGCAAGGTCCAGTCTTTCAGGAAAAAGGAAATGAGAATATTGAGATGGTAATGACAAAAAGACCCAAGTAAGCATGAAGATGTCTTAGTGCTGGATAGAACTGACAGCTTCTGCCTCGCTTCTTCCCTGGCTGGTGGAAACTTGCTGTTTGCCTGTCAGGTTGTTCAGTGCTCCAGGTAGGAAGGCAGGAAAATATGACAGAAAAAGCATGGCTCAATAATTTACACATTTTCTGACATGGAAAGAAGGTGTAGGAATATAGTTTCTCCATCTTCGGCCTTTGATATGATGTGTGGGAGAATTCAGAAAGGCCTTAAACCAACAAGGAGAAGGATGCTTTTGATTGCCACTGAAGCAGCTAACCAACAAAAGAGCATTTCATGGGAGACATTTTTTGGACTGGGTAAGTTTGAGATGAGTAAGTCAATGTATATTATTTCTGTGTTTCATATCACTTACTAGGTACTCAGCTACACATTCTTAAGAGTTTTAAATTATTGTGCATTGGAAAAAGGTGTTGACAACACCTTCCTCATGTTGGAAGACAGTTAAAAGGTCAGCTACGGTACGGTGATTTGTTAAGGATTCTGACGTGGTTACAGTCAATTATATAGCCATAAATTAAAATACACAGCTTGGACTTTGTTAAGATTCTCAGGACCACCATGGAACCAGGATGGTAGCTCTGCTTTGTTTATCTGCAAGCCCTCAAGTGCTTATCAACACATACATGTTAAATGGGTAGCTGATCTTCCAAATCTTGAAAACCCATATTGACATTGAATTTTTCAAGAGGCCATAACCCTGCAACTCAGTGATATATATGTAACTAACTTGATCCAGCACTTTGCAAAACTCAGTAACTGGCTTCTGCTGTTGTGGCCCATTAGTGTCTTTGTGAGTGCTTACATAGCAGTTGGAACAATAGTTCTGCAGGATGCAGCAGGAACACCTGACATGACAGTTTTCCCTCTAACAAATCTCAAGATGTTGTTGTCATATCATTGCAACACATATTGTAATTTGAAGCCCTAGCTGAAAGCCTCTCCACTGTTGTCTTCTGTGCTGCCAAGAGTGTCAAACATTTGGAGTCAGAGCTTCTACTGAATGCTTTTGACAATTTGAAGTTTTTCTCTCTTCCTTATTTCTTGTAAGCAATGAGTAATTCTCCTTCACATTGTAAACTCCATTGCCCCCTAAAATTAGTCTCCTGTGAAGAAACTACATCAAAGCAGTGATCTAATGTCAAAAACATCTCTGGCTCAAGAAACCAGAGCAAACAAGAGAAGAAAAAAAAGAAAAAGCAAAAACACCTTCCTTGGCAATTTGGAGGACAATTTCTTTCTTCCTACAGAATGCATAATGAGTAATTCCTTTGCCAAATGTTAAATGCCCTTGGAAAGTGTTTTGGAGTAATATTGTTGAAATCTTATGCTTTCAATATTGCAGTCATTATAATAAAACAACCTTGGATTAAAAATACAAATTAAGAAAGAAAAAAAATTGGGCAGTGAAATAAGAAGTAAGTATTACAAGTGACAAATTAGTGCTCACAAATCAACCCCCTCTCCCTCAGCAGTTACTAGCAAAGTTCAGCACTGTCACAGCTCTTACACCCAGCTGCACACCTTGGCCAAGCAGGACAGGAGTCCTGCTGTGGTGTTCACAAGGCAGACACTGTCCTGGGGGTTTCTCCAGACTGGGTCTGCTCTGCAATAAAGGGAATTTTGTATCTTACAGACTTTTCATTGCCTCTCTATGTGATTTTTTTTTTTTTTTAAATAGAAGGGATAAATTTTTACCACATTGACTATTTTTCTGTTTACCTCATATCAAACAATTTTCCTGGGTGATCTGTCAATTCTGTAACTGTTACTTGAACCACAGCTTATCTTTTGGAGACAGATGGAGACTGGTTGAAGAACAGACAGATTTAAGACCAGAGTGACCTGAAGATACCCAGTGATGGACACTCAATCCAAGCTCTAAGTGATTTATAGGTGTTAATTCCCTGCCGTACTACAGATCTAGTCTGAAATAGACAAATTTTTGTTTTCTCTAGTAATTTTAACCCTCTTTTGATTGCTAAATACATAGAGCTCCCAAAGTTTTGCTCTGCCACAGAAGTTCAGATCCCAAGTCTCAAATCAGTCTTGTAAATTTTCTGAATGCTTTGCAGCTTTTCAACATCCCTTTTTGAACTGCGAGGATTTGAATGAGTCTTAGTAAAGCTGGAAATATCATCTACCTGCTCCCATGTGGTATTTCCAGTCTTATGTAGCCAAAGATTGTTTTTCAGCCATAGATAAAGCTTCTACAATCACACTTAAAGTGCAGAATAAGCATTCAAAGGATTATCTACTAAATTATTTCTGAGTTCTGTTTACTGAGACACAATACCAACTCACAGTTCCTCTAACTTGTACAGGAAATCTATGTACACTTGTTCGAGATAAATTACTTTGCTTGTATTAAAAAGAAGTGCATCCTTCTCAAATGCTTCTGTTTTGCTGTGTTCTCCATTCTGCTCTGTATAACAAACCACCTTCCATAATTATTTGTCATTCACACAATAGTTCTGTGTCACTGTACCATCTCTTAATTAAACAAGCAAAGACTTTTATACATTTCCAGATTGTGTTTTGAGTGAAATTGGGCCAAGAAGCTCTTTTATGCATTTCTGAAAATATATTTACTGGATTGATTATCCATAAATGTTTCATTTAATACTACAAGTTTGATGTTTAAGCTAAGATAAACTTCTGTAACTTTCTTTTTTGTTATAATGCTAGTATTTTTTTACCTTGTTATTCCAACCACTGGAGCCTCAGTCACCTCTAAATGTTGAGCTTATCTTCCTTCCCATGGCTTTTAGTTGAGACCTCATTTAGTTTGAGCTCCACCTTTGTCCACAGTAGTTGCCATATACCCACTGAACTTCACAGTGGACTAACATGTAGTGGCCATATCTTCAAAACTCGTCATATTAAGGAGGAACATGGCAATTCTGCACACACAGAGCAAGGAATGTCAGACTCTGGATGCTGCAGTGTTTGGAGCTCAGCTGCGGAACTGGATGGCCAGGCCATGGTCAGTGCTTTCTTGTTGGATGAAAATTGCTGCCTCCTTTCATGTAAATTATGGAAATTGCAGGGAAGAAGGAAGCAAAGAGTTGATTGTTGTGTTCTTAATTACCATGCACCTGCAAGTGCAGCCCAGCAGCACTGCTGTTTAAACAGCGACTATCTTCCAATTTCCCTTCAAAGAGGAAAGGAATAGGAGGAATGTGGGAAATAAGCTTTTTCAAGGAGTTGGGGCTGAATTAGTTGCCTAAATAAAGACAACTGAACATGCAGCATTCTAAGTTAAAGACATAGGCATGAGGCTATCAAATTTGGCACTGGATCTATAGTCCTGTGCCAGATCTGTCCTTCCAAACCAGAAGCTAGGTGGGATAACTGTCACATGAAATGACACTAGAGTGCTCTATGTAAGTAACTGAATCACACCATAATCTTGTTTAAATGTAGGTGTCTGTGGGACAACTAGGTGTCTAAACTCTGATTATTGTTAGTGGTGATCTAGTCAATATCCAATTATAGAGTCATAGAATCATAGAATGGTTTGGGTTGGAAGGGACCTTAAAGATCATCCAGTTCCAACCCCCCTGCCATGAGCAGGGACACCTTCCACTAGACCAGGTTGCTCAAAGCCTCATCCAACCTGGCCTTGAACACCTCTAGGGAGGGGGCAGCCACAACTTCCCTGGGCAGTGTCTCACCACCCTCACAGGAAAGAATTTCCTCCTGATGCCTAATCTATACCTACCCTCTTCCAGTTTAAAGCCACTTCCCCTTGTTCTATCACTCCCTGCCCTTGTACAAAGTCCCTCCCCAGCCTTCCTGTAGCCCCTTCAGGTACTGGAAGGCCGCTATAAGGTCTCCCCTAAGCCTTCTCTTCTCCAGGCTGAACAGCCCCAACTCTCTCAGCCTATCCTCATAGGAGAGGTGCTCCAGCCCTTGGATCATCCTCGTGGCCTCCTCTGGACTCGTTCTAACTGGTCCATGTCTCTCTTGTGTTGGGGGCTCCAGAACTGGACACAGGTGGGGTCTCACAAGAGTGGATCAGATTGTGAGAATCCCCTCTCTCGACCTGCTGGCCACGCTTCTCTTGATGCAGCCCAGGATATGGTTGGTCTTCTGGGCTGCAAGAACACATTGCTGGCTCATGTTGAGCTTCTTGTCCAGCACCACTCCCAAGTCCTTCTCTTCAGAGCTGGTCTCAAGCATGGCCCAGCCTGTATTTATGTTTGGGGTTGCCCCAACCCAGGTGCAGGACCTTGCATTATTGAATTTCATGAGCTTAGCACAGGCCTACCTCTCAAGCCTGTCAAGGTCCCTCTGGGTGGCATCCCATCCCTCCAGTGTGTGAACTGCACCACTCAGCTTGGTGTTGTCGGCAAACTTGCTGAGGGTGCACTCAATCCCACTGTCCAACAATGTTAAACAGCACCGGCCCCAATACTGACCCCTGAGGGACAAAATTACTCTACAGAGAGATTGAACCACCCAACTTTCAAGGACAAAATAGTCAAAGGTCATTTACTTTTCTTTCTTTATGTTGAAACATACAATATAATGGTAAATGAACTCAGTAACACTGCACAGGTCTATAGTCTATGAAGGACTACGTATTCTGCAGTTCATTCTGATATCTTCTCAACAGTAAGGCTAATAATTTGATATAACATCTTTTGGACAGGAATAAAACTAGACAAGTCATAGTTTTCAAGGAATAGATACAGAGGCAGCGGAGAGGACAACAAAAACACCCACTTCCTTTAAGGATTTGGCAGGCAGTAAAGGGACAGTGTGTCTTGGGGTTATCAGATCCCAGCACAACCTGATGGGACCAACCACAGCAGCTCAGGCAGAGTTTTGCTAAGCTCAGCCTGAAGAAAAGTGATGTTGGTACCGAAAGTGCCAGATTATTTGCCAAAGCAGTGAGGTCTCAGAAACTTTGCTCAGAGGCAGCACAGCACTCTTTAGGGCAGGAAAAGCTGTGGCAAGACATGGCAAGTGACTCAGTGCGAGCCTGGTCTGTCTCTTAATCAGGCATTTAAGACAATATATGGCAACTGTTGCAGAAGATAATGAGAAGCTTTCTTATCACTGTAAAAAGAAGAAAATACCATGATCTCAGGGGAAGGAGCAAAAGCAGTTGCCAAGTATTGGCACTGCAGCTAAGACAGTGTCTGCATGGAGGGGAGCAAGAGAGTAGGCAGCGAAATGAGGGCTCTGTGCTGGGCATAAATTGCAAGGTTTAGGGCATGGAGGTTCAGGGACAATCTGTGTAGAAGGAGGCCAGGGGCTGCCTTGTGCTGGTCACAGCTGGTTCCATTCAGCTCTGAAGATAATGCAAACTACTAATCAGGTGCCAAAACCTCATGCTCAAATATATTTAAGGAAAAGTTTCAGCTGTAAAAGGGAAGAGACACACATGGGAAGAGACACATAAGGAAACGTGTAAAGAGATGTTTGGAAGATGGATGGAGATGTTCTTGGAAAGAGGTGCTCCATGCCAGAGTAGGTACCTCTGAGGGGCTGTAGCAGTGCGTGACCCATGCCGGCTTATGGACATCCCTGAGGGACCTTGCTATGGACCACCCACACTAGGGCAGGGACACTCCTGAGATGGACTGCAGCTTGTGAAAGAAAATGTTTCTTTAGGGTTTTTGTTTAATTGGTTATGTTTTTCTATTCTTTTTCTCCCGCTGCCTGAATCAATAATAAAAAAAATTGTGTTAACTAGCAATGAATTAAATTAAGTAAAATTCCCTAAGTAGAGACTGCTTTGAACATGACAGCCTCTTCAGCATCACTGGCTGAAACAATGCAGATCTCTGTGTTCTCCAGACTCTTGTCTGGGGAGTTCTGCCCCCACACCTAGATATGTGCAGCCCAAGGGAATAAGCTGACAGGGGGACAGAGGCTGTAGTGCAGCGGTGAACCTTTCTTGGAAGAAGGTGACCAAACAACAGTATGCAACACTCCAGTTAACAAGGCCTTCAGGCACTTTTAAAGGTGAATCATTATGTTCTCCTGATCTTCTTTCAGTTTGCTATTTCTCACAAATCACTTTTTCATTACATGGCTCCAAATTACCACATAATAATAATAATAATAATAATAATAATAATAATAATAATAATAATAATAATAATAATAATAATGAAATTAAACTAGCCTTACCTCTGGAAATGATGACATTTTCCAAAATGAGAGGGCTGTATAACATGCACCCAGCCTGGCACTTAGCAGTATTACAGTGTTGTGTTTTCCTGTGATCTTGCAACACTGCTCTCCTTCTGGAACCTCTGGATCTGGCTCTACCGTGTTCTGAATAAATCCTGCATCTCTGGAAGGGCAGAATAAGTTCACAGCCTCTTGTCATACCAGCAGTCTCCCATTTTAGCTAATAGGAGATGATTATGGAAATGATGAGTATGGTCAGTAGCTCTTCCTGTAAAAAAGGTATGCTTTCTTGGCTACCTCCAGACTTTCTGTTCTTTGACCTAGACTCTTCACAGCTTAGGACCTAGTATAGTGACTTAGGATCTCTTGATCCACAATATCCACTGTTTCTTCTCTGAATGGGAGCATCAGCTCTGTGAGTACATAAGCATTGCACTTCTTGCAGTGACACTAGTTCAGGTTTGTGTGAACCCTTTACTCATAGGGAGGAAATCCAGCTCTTTTCCTGCTCTGGAAACATGAGATTTATGTAGTGAATGTCTGCCCAGGAACCCATACTACTTGGTTCATAACTGTAGGCCAGTGGAAAAAGCAACAGTCCTAAACACTATCAGGTTTTTCAGAGAGGGAGAGAGGAAAAAAAGGGGTTTTGGTCAACTTGACTAACCCTGAGTGCTGAGCAGGTCTCCCTGCTTCTGCAGGTGCACTGGTATACAGCTTGAGTATTGCTGGTTACATCAGGCTATGTGTGGATGCATTCAACAGCAGACAATAAGGCAGCATCTGTTAGCAAAACTTTGAGATGGAAAACAGGCCTTAATCAGCCCAATTGTCCTCTTGCTTTAGGAATAACTTTTTTTTTTTTTTCCATGTAATATGGTTTTGAGGTTTGCATTAATTAGTGCTATTAAAACTGAACAGTAAACAGATATAATACAAGGTATTTTTTCCTGAGAACCTACTAAATAAGATTTATGTTTACAGTAATTAATGAAAGGCAAATAATATTTATACATGGCAATGGAGGAACTTCAGTAGAATAGAAAACATATTTTATTTCTTAGGACAGAACACAGTAATAGATAGAATTACAGAATAAAGTGAGTCCCTTAAATTCTCCATATATGTCATATATTCCAGCCCTTGACACTCTTAATGACCTCTCTCCAGTTTGCTAATCTATTGCTCTTGTATGAGTAAATCTACCTAAAACAATTACATGAAACAATTGCTGATAGCAAATAATGCACTGAGGCGGAATCCACAGGATCCAAACAGAAGTTCATGGCTGAGATTATAATCTGGAATCCTTAATGGTCACTGAAGACAAATAAACTCTTCTCCGCTGCTGTCCTTCTGAAGTAGACATTAGCAATAGGTTAGATGACTTTGCATCCTAAATGCCTGATGCCAAGGACGACTGGCTCAGATGGAGATGGATGCCAAGGATGACTGGAACAACCCCAGTTCCCTCAGCTGCTCCTCATAAGACTTGTGATCTAGACCCTTCACTAGCTTCGCTGCCTTTCTTCAGACACACTCCAGCACCTCCATGTTCTTCTTGTAGTGAGGGGCTCAAAACTGAACACGGTACTTGAGGTGCAGCCTCACCAGTGCTGAGTACAGGGGTACGATCACTGCCCTACTCCTGCTGGCCACACTATTGAGTAGTTGCTGAGTATCGTGCCTAGAACAATGACAGCTCTTTTCTGGGGCAATGCTTACATACCCAAGACTTCTCACCTGAATTTTTCCCAGCTGGTCCCAGCTACTAGTGCCACAGTGCTGGAAGATAGAGATGCACACGGCAGGAGTCAAATCTGTCCTGCCACACTGCAGAGTGGGCTGCTGCTCTATGCACCCATCCTTTGTACCCCAGCTAAACAGCTAACACAGGACAGCTCGACTGTCCCCTGAAATTGCCTCAGTTGATGGAGCTCACCGTCTAGATGGCCACAGGATGCAATGCTGGCTTTTGCATCATTTGAGGATGTGGATTTAATCAGGCAACTGCCTTTGCATACATACACCAGCTAAGCAACTCTTGGCAAGAGAGCTCTGCAGTGTGAGTAGGGGCCCCTATGAAGGAATTGCCATCTAATAATTAAATCAATTTGAAGAGTCCAAAAAAGAAGCATCTTCTGCAATCCTGTACAGACAGAGGTAATGAAACACTAGATTCCTTGCAGAAATTATGTGTCTTAACTTGTTCCCTCCTTTGAAAGCAGGAGAAAAATCAAGAAATAGTCAACACAACCGGGCTTTTCTTTTTGTTTACTTGGAAAACTTGTTTTAACCATCAACTTTAGCAAATTTTGGCAGTTACAAACCTGTACACTTTTTTTTGTTGTTTTCTTTTTATAGCAAAAGAACACAAGACAATACTGCCACCAGCAATTATGAAGGAACAATTAGTTTTCAGATGAACAACTATACCCACTCAAAGTGATAAACCTTCCCTTTTGCATAAGGTTGAATTTGTTGTCATTGGAGAAATGACATCTCTTAATACCTACTTGAAATGGCATAAAAATCATGTCTCTAGTTTTTTGTGCAAAACATTCGTTTAAAAAAAGTCAATAAAAACCATCTTCTTAAAAGCAGAAAAAAGTTAAACAAAAAGAGCTGAACCCAAAGGAAAGTTACAGTACATTCTGAAATGATTAAAAAATTTTCAAATCTAAAACTTATTTTTTGTTTTTTGCTGTTACCTTAAAAGTTTAAACCAACTTGGATGACTCTTTAGAATTATATAAAACAAACAAACAAACAAAATTAAAGCAACCTGATTGGCATCAAATATCTACAAAAGCCTGGTAATCTGAAACCATTATATACATTATTTTATAAACTTCTTTTTAAACACCAAAACATACATCTTTTACAAACCAGCCTGCTTGCAACAGGTAAAATTTACAAGACAATCTTTTCCGATACAGTGCTTTAAAGAGAACTGCTTTCACTCCTAAACATCTTTGTCACCTCTTGAAAAGTGGCAGTATGGGCTCCTTGCATTGTTAAATAACAGCGATTCAGGTATTCCTATGGCAGAAGACTGCTACAGTTCTGAGGGCTCCAGTCTCTTTCCATAATACAGTTCAAGTGCACTCTTAACACTGGTAAAGATTACTTATGGCCTTTCTGTAATACGACATATTTGCAATTATTGCTTTTCATTATTACATAAAGAAATGAATTTAATTTCATTTCCTCCCCATCCGCCCATCCCTTGGATGATGCAGCTAATTTGCTAACTGAATGGCCCTTCTGATAATGGAGATGGTAAATGTCAAGTTTATGAAACACAGACTAAAAGCCATGGATAATGGGCAATAGTCTAAATTTCTAAGACTCAAACACAGTTTGGTTTATTGAGAGGAAGAGAGATGCAAACAGGCAAAAAGCACAGTTTTACCACATGGTAAATGATGGTAAATCATCAGAGAATGGACCTGAAGATGTAGGTGTCTTGTTGGAAACCTATGAAATGTCTGTTATTACTCAGTGAATAGCTCCAAAAAATACCACCAAAGCACAGCTGTACTTTCACTACTGGTTTTAAATAGCTGTTTCTCTCCATTATTAAGGATGCTACCTTTTCAAATGAAGCTTAGTAGAACTGGTCCAAGGCACCTTCAACTCTCTCCCTCTCATGACTTTCAATTATTAGCAGCTATATGGATACACTATACCATCCGTTTAGCTTTTTCAAGCAGGAGCTCAGTGAGGAGTAAAGCTGTGTTCACCATTTGTCTTATCTGGCCTATGTTTCCCTTACAATGGAATTTATATTGAGCCAAGAGCAACAATTTTTCTGTCATATTCTCAAAGTTTACCACCTGCCTGGCTCGCAGAAACAACAGGCTGCTGCATCCTCAGTGGCATGCATCACTGTGCTCCATCTAATCAGGGCTTCTGACTGGAGAGGGTACCAATGCATCAAGGCTAGCACTACTTCAGACTACACTAGGGAATTTAGAAAAGGGGAGAAAAAAATTTCTGAGGACCAAAATTTAACTTGTCTGTAGGACAGCGAGCCTGCTTGAGAGATGGAGCACACAACATTCTGACTTCAGGAAAACTATCAGTGGGAAGCCTTTGACTCCTTCCAGCCTTGTACTGCAACTGTGGGATAATTCAGGATGAGAGATGCCACTGAGCTTTAGGAAAATAGCTTGATTGCCTGAAAATCACAGCACTGTGATACTTCTCTGCACTGCAACATCTTCCTGGTTGCCTTCATATGCTGTGTCCTGTAGGAGGTTCCTATAGGAAGGTAACTGCATGATGGCCTTCTAGTGAGCTGTCCATTTGGACACATACATGGGAGGGAAGTGATGCTGCACAGGTCCTTGATGTCACCTTTGTCCCTTTGCCCTGCTATAAGATTCTGGCTCAGGACAGCAATCACATCCAGTATCTATAGTTTATAATTAACATATTCAAGAAAGGTACATAAGCCTTATTTTGCCTTTTGCACCAGGCCACTTAATGTGGTATTGGCAGGATAAATTATGTTGTCAGTCACTTTAAAGCTCTTTCCATTGCCAGAGTTATCAAAAAGGCTGCCAATGTGCATGACACTCTCAACCTGATCAAAACGCAGAGATCAAGCACCCTTTTACTCAGGCTCGTCAGTGGGTTTTGATACAAGCATGTATCTGCATTTTAACAAGTTGCTTATTTCTTTTGTTGCTTCTTAACAAAAAGCAAAGACTGTCCTGATCCTAAGAGTTGTAATCCACTGATATTCAAAAGTACTTTACTAAGCCCATGAAACCTCTCCTACAGATGATTCCAAAAGAAAACACCGTGCAGTGGAGACATCTACAGGAATGCAAATTGAAGTACAGACACACAGGATAAGCAGAGATGTGAGGGGAAGAAGCTCTAACAGAACCAGGGACCTGGCAATGAGAGCCACAGCAGTATAAAAATCATCACATGGCAGAAAAAGAATTATATATTGGATGGAATAATATGAACACTAATCCTTACATTTGGTTATGAATGTGTTGTTATCTTCCAGGTTTGAAGATTCAGGCTTGTCCATGTAGAGTAGTAATTAAAAAATAAAATAAAATTATGTGGATTAATAAGAGAGCTCTTAATATGAAAATGTTAATCCCTTAGAGGTGTTTCACCTTGAGATCTGCATTTGGGTCTTATAATTATCAAAAAGAGCCAGAAAAAAACCTGAAAGGCCAGAAAAGTACCAATATTCACAGAAGGGCATCTGTTTGAAGATGGATTAGGTCAGTTTGATTAGGAGGGGAGGAGATATTGAGGTATAGAAATCATGAGTGGGACAGAGAAGGCTGAACGGGTGATCCTTGGCACTTTCCCAAACAGCACTTTAATAAGTAGGCGTTTAGTGAAATGAAATGGCAACGACATCAAAGCAGAAAAAGTACTATACATTGTATTTATGTATATTTTACTAGTAAAACTCACTACCAACAAGATATTACTGAGGCAACAAGCTTGGTAGGAAACACTGATTTTTTTTTTTTTGTATGGCAACTGCTAGGCTCCCATGGTGTTCTCCCTCATGACACTTTTGATATGTCCCAGTAAAGTTTTGATATCGGTGTCACGGGCTTACTCGAGGGTTTTCATTCAGAAAACAGATGACAAGCACAGTTCAGAACTAGCTGGGGGCTCGAGCAGAACTAATTGCATAATGGGTAAAAATATCTCACACCAAAACTGAGTAGGAGCAAACCCCGCGTAAACTGCAGCCCGATGCTAACGGAGTATTACATTCTCAGGAAGTCACACCAGCCTTACAAGCACAGCTAAACTTCCAGCTTTTTTTTTTTCAAACTGAGATGTTCTTACTCTTGAAGACACATAAACCTAATTGCATCTGCTCTCCTGCAACAAAGACTTCACAACAATGCAAGTCATCCTCTATCTGTGCCTCTAGGCTTGCCAAACCATTTCATGGCTTATTGGCAAATCCCTCAGTACCTTGCAATCGCAATACAAATTTCCATATTTTTTTTTCTTCTTGAAAACAGCAGGGAAAAGGGGTTGAAACATTCCAGGAGCACACCCAGAATATATCACTGTTACAGAAGTATGTTTACTTTGAGAAGACCAAGTGACATTGAGAAACTCACTGGACAGGAACTATTTGCAGATGAGTACTTGATAATACTTGTATGTGCAGTACATGGTCTTTCTAGAAGTTCACTCAATTTATTAATGTACCTGTATAATGAGCTGTTTTCTAGTGAAGAATTGCTGCATGATCCCAATGAAAATACCTATACCAATCTTTCACAGCCATATGAGTTACTGGAGGGAAGCAGCAACATATTGTAACTACACCAATAATTTTAGAAATCCTGTTTTATTAAAAGTGTTACCAGCTGCAATTATTTAAATTACATTCTATTGATAATTTCTTTGTGTTGGGAGCAAGTTCTTGATAAAACAGTTCCTACATGTCAAGAAATGGTCCACAATTTAATTCTGGTGAAACTCAAGTCAGTCAATGCCTTGGAATACAACTGCTGAAACCATTCAGTTAAGATGTTCGATCAAGAGACGAGACATGAAAAGCAGCAGAGGAAACCTGTTAATGCATCTGTTCATCTATAACAATGATTGATGGATTCAATAGCTTTTCAGAATGACTCAATTATGCCATGAAAGGAATGGATGAAACCCCAGCAGTAATGCAGACTGCAGACTCACATTCACTGTATAAGGTATACAGATGCCGTAAAATGCAGTGGTAAAAACATTTTCATAGCATGTACAATCTGCTTTAATACACTGAGTGAAAATCCCATATTTCCATATTGCACTTAGCTGCTCAGGCCTAATCAGCGTCAGGCTGAGGGAAGCGCAGAAGCACACTGATGTCATGGTTTTCCTCATCACACAACAATATTCTGAAGTCTATAAACAACCTTTGGAAGTCCCCAAATCCTACAAAATCACACATCCAGAGGAAAATCTAGGGCTAGATCTTTGGCTGCAGCCCATCTGTGTGGTTCCACCAACTGAGTCAGTTTAGAGCAGCTGAGAACTCATCCTGTAAACTCTAAGGATGGACATTTGCCAAGTGACATTAAGCTAACGATTTGAGGTTACAGCAGCTTTATACGAAACTTAATTGCAACTAATTTTACTGCAATAATCGTAGCATGATGACTGCTGTTAAAGAGGTGATTGCCCAAGCAAGGAACTTCAAAAAAATCAGCAGTGCTTTGTAGATAGGTCTCCTGATGGTTTCAGATACACGTCCACATTGCATACAGAAGTCAAGGGAGGCTGTGCATATGCAGCTGGGGCAAATCTGGGCCAGTATTGAGCCAAACTCTGACATTTCTAGAAGTGCTCATGGATGAAGTTATGCACACACACTTGATACCAGGTTTTAAAAAATGGCAACCAAAGTAGGCCAATTTGGAGTAAATATATGCTGTATATATGTTGCTCTATATGCACACAAACCAGAATGAAATGCTATGTAACAAACAAAAGTACAGATAAATATTTATGGACAAATGACTGGTCGCTTGTCCTTGATTGGTCAATTTGTGAATGCTGATTTTTCAGCCCTCTGAAGTGTTGTACACAGCAGCCTCAGCGATCAATTGCTTTCACTCTTTTGCTGACATAAAATTTCATGCAACAGTGCATCTTGGAATGATCCATACCAGTTCCTTAATACCGTGGGGAGATCATAACACTGTAACACTTTTAATAATACAATACCAAAAAAAAAAAAACCACCAAACTTTCGGGGAGAGAAAGAAATTATTTAGCAATTATTGTTTCCCCTTGCCTCAAAAGCTGAGTTTTACTCTTGGTAATAAATAGAAGGTACATATTCTCCAGATTGTCTGTAACAATTTTGTGATGATACTTAACACAACTGGTCTCTTCGTGTCTGCACATACAGTATCATTTCCAAAAGTTAATAATGGGTTATACTGTATTTTGCCTTGCCCAATATATATATAGATACACCTTCAGCAAAATTTCTTCTCAATATTTATACTATTAATTGGGCCAAATAAAAAAAAAAATAAGAGGAGGAAAATGAAGAAGAAGGGAGCTTCCTTTACACTTGTGTCTGATGCTGGGTCTCCACAAATGGAATGTGAATATTTTCTAGGTTGAGTTCCTCCACGCTTTCATAGTCACTCATGGCTACTTCGGAGTCATCAAAGCCACAGCTGGCTGAGACGTCAGAGGAGGAGGCATCTAGAGAGTTGTGCAAGGATAAGGGCATCTTACCTGCACTAACGTTTTCTGTGTTCTGGCTTGGGCCAACAGCAAAAGTACTAAATTCGTTCCCAGTCTGGGACCCTGCAGTGTCCATCTCATTGGGGAACTGGTGAGGAGGGAGGTATTGGCTAGGGTGGAAGTGCGGCCGTCGCCTGCAGTCGGGGCTGAGCGTACTTGCCATTGAGACCGGCTGCGAGGGCGGGAGAGTTTCATATTGGTCCGGATAATCCTCTGGAAGAGGAGGTGGTAACTGGTCCTGGCTTAAAAACTCCTCTTCGTGAGGGGGAGGGTAGTCACTGTCAATGTCGTAGCCACCAAGGTAGTAATCTGTTTCCAGCTCTCTGGTGCTGCCGTGATGAGCCGAGCCTCCGTCTGCTGTCTCAAAGTTGGGCACTTCCTCAATGTCGGACAAGCGAGCACTTGGCATCCAGTCAGAGGTATCCCAATGATACGCTGCGGCGGGAAAGAACCACAACACTGTGAGGATGGGGCTGCTGAGGAGAACAAAGCATCCTGCATGCACTCGCCTCTTAGTCCTCACAGCACGTTCAAACCACAGCATGCGCCACAGGCCGTGGACACAGGTCAGCCATGCTCTGACCGGAGGGGAAGGGAAGGAGAACACATTGTATTATGATGCTAATGCAAACAAGCAAAGAAACAAAACACGGCCACTCTCAGGCATTTTGCTTTTTAGGTTGCTCCTAGGTTGTATTAGAAACTATGAGTCCGAGAAACCAAAATGACAAAAATCTCTGAATTAATGCTTTTCACAGTTATTTGAAAAAAACTATAAATGAAGTCAGCATGCTTATGGTATCACAAGTAGTCCCCCTTTCCACCTCCAATGACTTCCTTTCAAGAAAGAACTATGCAAGCAAATAGTCTGACCAACTGAAAAATGGAGCCTGAAATAAAACAAAGTGGTTGGCCATTCTCATGCAGCGTTTGAACCCAACAGAATACAAACAAAAGCAGACACATGAAGCAGTTCAAGAAAAAAACAGACCAAGTTGGTGCCCTGCCCACCCCAGCCCAGTCCAACAGGCAAAAATTGTTCCAAAAAAATCACCTCTGTTGTAGTTCTGTCCTTGATCCATAACAGACACTGTCAGATACAAAGTGAAAAGTAAAAACTGGTAACTCGGAGCTAGTTACCAGCATAGTATTACACGAGAAAATACAAAACTCTGCATGCAACTTTCTTAAGTACAGCTGCCTCGGTGTCATTTTAATAGGATTTTTAATTGTTCTTTATTTCAGCATACAAGATAAGCTTGCCCAGTCAAATGCAGACATACATAAAGAAATGATTATGTCATGTGTATTATATTCCTTTTCTACCATATCTTAATTATTTACCCTCACTGAAAAGATATGGAATTACATTAGAGCTGGACTTCTTAATACAAAAAGGGCTGGCTATCCACCATCTCTATGGTTTATAATTGCAAAGTACATTTCTCTCTCATTTGTTCACTTTGAAACAGAAAAATAAGAATCTACCATTCTCAGGGCCGGTTCAAACAAATCTGGGCCCACCTGGGCTCAGATACCATGGTGATGGGCACGGTATAAGAACCTGAATAGAATAGAATACAAAGCCATTTAATGGGGCTGTCAGCTACAATGCCCCACAAACCCACGCCCACCTCCCACCTGCACTGCCATGCTAGCTGGTGGGGAGGGAGGCATTCCAGTATGGAGAGGGTGCAGGGGTGGGGGAGAGAGCAAGGAAAGAGGTTTTATGTGAGACAAGAGCAGGGAACAAGCTGCAGCATTTTCCAGATGAGATGCTCTTGTTCAGCCACATGTTATTGGGCTTCATGCAAGAAGTCACTGGGCAAGGTCCCCGGACTGCATTGCTGGAGGAGGTCTGGCCAGATAAATAGACCTTCATGGCATTACAGTGCTTAACGTCTGGGGCTCAGCCACACATGAGGGCAGAGAAGACTATTCTCCAGGCCTCCATCTATTAACATTGCTCCTGGTCTTGCTTATCACCACATGATGTATGTGGTGATGGTGATTTCTGCATTAGCTCATTAGCTTTCTACCTGCTCTGCGTTAGCCTGGTGTAGAGAAGGGCTGGGGCTACTGCAGGTTTAGCAGCAGTGTCTGAACCGGCCCTAACTACTCTTCTTCTTCTTCACTTCTTTTTTGTAAAGCAGATTTTGCTGTCTTTCGGTCAGTGTAATGACATTGCACTTGAGATGCGTCAGGTCTCTCCGAGCTGCGTGGTTTCAGGATCCAGGAGAACCTCACTAATTTGGTGACCTGCATGACGCCTGGCGGCTCCCTGGGGAATGATCCCCACCCTCCCACGGCTCCATGGCAGCGATTCTGCCCACCACGCAGCGGGAGCTCTGGTGTGGCTAACAGCTCACTGCTTTGACCGGCCCTGCTGCAGAGCATGCAAGGTTCAGAAGTCTCATACAGGGAACTGGGAAGTGGGCAAAGCATTTGCAGTGACAGCCTCTTGAAACTACTGCCAGACTGGCTTTTTCTGACCTGTAAAACATCATGGGGAGCCAATGTGTTTGCTTAAGCTTTCCTTTAGGAAGCCAAGGCCACTTACAATGTCTGGGCTTTCTTTTCAGCATTATTTTCTTATGTTTTGAGTGGGACTTCCTTTTTGAGGTTACCTTGGCTAATTCATTTTATTTGATAGCCAGAAGAATGGCACTCTTACACTTCAGGAAATCAGTAAATGTCCTATAGACAAATACTCAAGTGCCATCACTAGCTCGGAGTAAAAGTGCTTCTCAAAACTACAAAAACACTGACTCAAGAAAAAAATAAACTGTTTCTCACAATGATTTTATTTTACAATCTTTAAGCATTATTACCTGAAGTCTGTAAAACCTGACTTAAATTTGCTAAAGATAGACGGTGTTTTGGGCTTGTGTATAACTTGAGTTGAGTTGACATGTTCCCAGGGAAAAGATAAAAGTTGTATAAATAAATAGAAGTAAAGTTTATCTTGGATACATCACATTTCCTCAGTGCTTTACCAAAGAGGAAAATAGTGATATTCCTGTTTTACAGGTAAAGAAACCAGTTCACTTGTAACATAATATGCCTAAGATTACCCAGGAGGTCAGTGGTAGAGCTGAGTACTGGGCCCTTGGACCCAACTGCCATGCTCTATTCAATGGGCACATCAGTCCAGGGGAAAGGCAGTGGCAGGCAGTCTGCCTTGCTACGTGGCATCCATGGAGCTGTGTCTACACATCTTGTATTCAACACTGTTACTTGGGAGAAATCAGCCACCTGCCTACCACCACATTGCTCCTCTCCACATGGTCCTGTTGGAGTGCATAGCCCACCTCTACCGCAGCCTGGGATACCCTACAGCCTTCCTGTGTCTTCTTCTGTTTCCACCTCTGCAGCTACAATAATCTCAATTATTTTGCTCCATTATCAGCCTAATGCTATTCTCTCTGAAGGCAATGGGAATAAGCAAGCAAAAACATTGACTTGAAGAGAAGAGGATGAAGGTCTTGACACCTTTTCTACCACCTCCCATCACCCACAGATATTTTGTGGTACATCCCTCTGGTGTTTTTGTGTTTGCTGGTGAACATGCTGATCTGCAAATCCCCATCCCTGCCACAGGTTTGCTGGTCAGTGTAGATTAGTGAGGTTCTGCTGGAATGTTTCACAATGAAAACAGGAAGCATTGTTGCATAACAAGAAAGAAAAAAAAATAAATACCTTCATTTTCTATAGTGTCAACTACATTGTTGACAAGCTGTATGACAGTCACTATGGAAGCTTGCAGGGGAGGGAAAGCAGAAAATAAAGGGAGGGGAAGGACAGCTTCAGGTTAGTATTTAAAACACACATCATATGTTACCACAATAAATTATCTCAAACAGACAAAACTGACATTGAAAAAAAAAAAAAAAAAAGCTGCTGACCAATGCATGATTTATGCAGTGGGTTGCAGGACATTTCATTTCAGATAATCCCATACATTTTCAGAGTGGTGATAAATTCCAAACCAGCATTTCCAGAAAGGCATATGGGATGATGTGTATCGCCTCATAAATTCAAGCAGACTGGCCAGCTGATTCAATTAACCAAAACAGTATCTTGTCTACCTGACACTAATTTCTAATTCATTCTTGCTTAAAGGTCTCCAGAGATGGTGCCACGTGCTCCAAGGGATCATTATCTTTTAGACCATCACACCATCTGAAATAGTGCTAAGCTCAATCTATTTCCTTAGAGGAATGTTTACTTATTTACTGTTTGTGCTGTGCCATGTAATACCTCTGGGGCATTACGCAGGACTGCTACGACTAGGACACATCCAAGCAGGTTTGGTTCAAGTTTTGATCTGTGTTTGACAGAATATTTTCACAAATGCTTTGTGTATTGTCTGCAAACGTTTTACCCAAATATACTTTTCCCTTGAAATAATTAATACAGACTGTGCAATTGTTTAACATGGAGTCAAAGAGGCCTACAATGTGTGGTCCTCTAGATAATTTCCATTTAGGACCAACACCTCTGCCTTTGAGGAGCCGAAAAAAACCCACCAAAACCAGAAGGAAAGCTCTGGTTCAGTGGGTATTAGTTCCATCCCTTGTCCTTTGTCTTCAATTATGAGAAAACTGATTGCTTTGGAGCAGGCTAAGAACGGGACCGGAAATGTTGGGCAGGACATACTTTTTGTTTCACACAAGAAACAGACTTAGAGGTCACAAGAAACATGCTATCATCCAAATATATGCTGAGTATTTCAAAATCTTTGTTAAATTTTGGGCATAGGATCAAGGATCTCATCCAATTTTCCCAGTCCTTCTGAAGGCTTGGCAAAAAGAGCCTTGATAAACCAAAAACCCCCCATGTTCTGTGTCTATGCTGAGCATTTTTGTGCCATCAACAGCACTGGTAATTGTACAAAGGAGACTTGTATTGTCTAATGCATAATGAACGTTATGGAAAAATAAGTGACTCCATGTAATTAGCTGCTGTGTGGCTGGTAAAAGAAGGGGAGGGCAGCCATAAACTGTAAGAGCAGAACAACCAAGGGTGAAAAACTGAAGATTAAAAATCAAGGCCAGCACAGTCTTCATTGCAACTAAGGGTTGGCTCTGCTGGGAGCTAAGCAGATCATGTTCATGAAAGGGGGGGAAACTTCTGCCCCAGGCAGAATGCAAGAGAATACCCATATCCAGCATTGCTTGTAGGGTAAAAATTGGTGTCATCAACAGAAGAGCCTTGGGCTTCTCTCCCAGCAAAACCAGCCATTGGTCTGCAGTGAAATGGTAGCCTAAAAATCCATTTTTGCCACGTGTTCCCATTCGGAATAGCTTATCATGGAAACCTGCAATAAGCCTTTCAAGTGAGGTCTCAAAGCATGTACAATAAATTACCACCTGAATAATGACCCTAAAGATAGTTGTAATAGAAATATTTATTATTAAAAATAATAATTTGAATAATTATTCTAAAAAAGACCACTAAAGGGTTTTTTGTGGGGTGTGCAAGGGCAGAAAAGCACTGAGAATCTTGACAAAAACATTTGTGATGCTTCAGCCACAGCTGAACCAAAAGGAACTGCAAGTACACTTCTATTTAAGTGCTTTTTACAACATTTAGGAGTACCTAGGGAAGAGCTGCATGACATGACTGACGAACTGAGTCTCCAGACAGTTCATTAACCGGCAGCTGAGGAAACGAAGTGCAATTTCTTTGTGCTAATCTTTTTCTGTGTACCTGAATGAGGCTTTCCTGACATCCATCATCCCTCCCTGGCAGAAACATCTTGCCTTTTCTCAGACTCACCACTCAACACACATGGGCCACAAGAACAAAGGTTTTCTCTGACTTTGTAGGAGTCTTTCAGGCTGAGTATGGGTTTGGCCATATCACCCACTGAGATAACAATGTAGGACATCTGTTTAACATCTTTATCAATGATCTGCATGAAGGGAGCGAGTGCACCCTCAGTAAATTCACAGATGACACCAAGCTGGGTGGAAGCATTGATTTGCTTGAGGGTAGGAAGGCTCTACAGAAGGACCTGGACAGGATGGATCAATGGACGACAACCAACTGTATGAGATTCAACAATGCCAAGTGCCGGGTCCTGCACTTGGGTCACAACAATCCCATGCAACACTACTGGCCTGGGGGGGAGTGGCTGGAGAGCTGCCTGGCAGAAAATGAGCTGGGGGTGTTGGTTGACAGCAGCTGAACATGAGCCAGCAGAGTGCCCAGGTGGCCAAAAAGGCCAATGGCATCCCGGCCTGTATCAGAAATAGTGTGGCCAGCAGGAGTAGGGAAGCCATCCTTCCCCTGTACTCAGCTTTGGTGAGGCCACACCTTGAATACTGTGTTCAGTTTTGGGTCCCTCACTACAAGAAGGACATTGAGGCACTGGAGTGTGTCCAGAGAAGGGCAACAAAGCTGGTGAAGGGGTTGGAGAACAAGCCTTAAGATGAGCACCTGAGGGAACTCGGGTTGTTTAGTCTGGAGGAGACTGACGGGAGCCCTAATTGCTGTCTACAACTGCCTGAAAGGAGGTTGTAGCGAGGCAGGTGTGTGTGTCTTCTCCCAGGTAACTAGTGATAGAACAAGAGGCAATGGCCTTAAGTTACGCCAGGGGAGGTACAGATTGAATGTCAGGAAATGCTTCTTCACTGAAAGGGTTCTCAGGCACTGGAATGAGCTGCCTAGGGTTGAGTCACCATCCCTGCAGGTGTTTAAAAGATGGCTAGATGGGGTGCTTGAAGATATGGTTTAGTAGTGGACAGGTATGGTTGGACTCGATGATCTCAGAGGCGATTCTATGACTCTATGACATGAAAGCGGTCAATGAACATGCACCAAGCAAGGATGTAATGGTGTTCTATTGTTTGCTGAGCTGTGATTGCCAGAGAGAGGCCAAGCCACCAAAGACTGGCTTATTCACTCAATGCTGCTGAGCACCAGCAGAGTTTTGTTGGGACCATGACTGAGACCTGGCAAATGGCAGAGAACTTCCTTTTAATTTGACTGATGAAACATGAGTGTCATCCTCCTCCAAGAGGGAAAATCGTAGAAATTTTATAGTTTCACTTGCAACTTATATCTTGGCAATACAATTGTGCTGTATCATACCTCTAATTCACTGTAAAGCTTGGTACTCAGAAAACAGCTTCGAACATCAAGATTTTAATTATGTTCTTATAATTAAAAAAATGGACATAAAGTGAGGGTTTGAACCCAGGATTTTCTGACTTCTTACATCATTAAAGGGTTTCTAGATATCACCTAAATATTTTTAATAATATTAGAAAAAGATATAAATAAATTTTCCCCCAGCATAATAAAGATTAAACTATTTCTTACCATTATCATCACCAGAATCAGACTGGAAGGAGCTGAGGGACTGTACTTCGGAGTTGCTGCCTTTATTACTTCCTGCAAAACAGGTCACTTCTTCAGCGTCATCAACCCCTTTACCTTTGTTGACAGCAAAAACAAAGCAAAGTGGTACTCTCTAGGTATGCACATTTGTCTATTTATACCACAGAGCCATTTAAAACCTGCAAACAAGTAACCTTCTATTATTTCTGTCAGAATAAGATTATTTCCTTCAGACAGAGGAAATAACCTGTTAGTCAAGAAGGCATCTGATGAAGATGATACCTACACTTTTGGAGTCTTTGAAGCCCAAAGAGTTTTTCAAGTGGCTGACACCACTGTAATCAAAGAATAAACATCTGTACCCAGTATTGCCTTTCTAGATGCCATGTACCCTCAGCAGCAAAGAAAATGACTTTAAAAATGTGGTATAAACATCTTATACATGAGATTACAGTTACATTTATCTTTACCATTCATTTCCTAATTCAAGAGCCTCACTAAAGGCTCATTCAATGCTCAATAAACTTACTGTGCAACTTTTTGTTCATATCAGTGGCCCCAGATTCAGATTTTAATGGCTCCACCACTGACATATAATAGATTATGCTTCAATATACATTGCTTTTCATCAGGGACATCCAGTCTTGACAACTCTTCTACAGTTTAGAAATGTAACTGCAGCCCATGGTATAAATTCTGGTGTAATTAAAGACACATGAATAAACACATTCAACTACACATTCTATGAGTGATAGATAATAAGGAACACAAAAAGTTATATTCCATAGTAAGCACTGAGATAGATACCTGAGCTAATTACCAATGAACAAGCTCATGTGCTGCAAACACGTAAGTACTCTCTCCATCTGCTAGCTGTAGATATTTCTACCCAGCATGGGGCATCTCCATACAGTAATGGCTGATTTGCTCCTGCTGTGAAGCAGGGTATGTAGTAGATGGAGCGAGTGCTGCAGTAACAAAGCTGCACTGCTTCCCACTCCTTTACAGCTGAGGTCTGTCTGCGTGGCGTGGCCTCATGCTGTGCAGAAATTCATACAGATACCAGCAGCGTCTGCATCAGAAACACCCAGGAGAATACAGAACAGAGCCTGTATGGGGGCTGACATGCTGATGCTTTCCATCAGCAAAACTATATTTAATGGTTAGAAAGGTCAACCACAACACAACTGTGAAAAACAACCCAAAGAAATGAGAATTAATTCCTGTTTTTCACAAGAAGACATTAGCCAATGTGCTGCCTTAGATGAAAATGAGCAGGTCAGGGCACAGGTATGAGGCAGTTCCTCTCTCTGTTCCTCAGTTCCTATTGCTTAAAAGTACAGGACTATGAAAGTTTCTTGATCATGTAGTTTTATTTGACAGTTCTGGTTACAATGTTTTCAATTTCCTCAAGACACAAACTGCTCAAATCTAGTAGAATTTATATTTGGGAATTCTACCCCAAATTATTTTTTTCCAACAGAAAGATGATTGCATTGTATTACCTGAAGAAGTAATGCTCAGAGAATTTACTCATATGTGCTTTCTGAACAAGTGAAATAAATGCATTTAGTCATATTTAATTCATAGAAGTAGAGTTCCTGTATGCCTACTGTTAATTATATCCTTTCAAAATTAAACTACATCGCTCCATGAAGAGATGTAATAATTGTAAATGTATGAGGTTGGACCATTAAGAGTGCCTGTGCCACTGTACCTGCTGCACCCTGAAGGCAACCTTTAGCTATGGTGATGAAGAGTGAGAGCAGCAAGCAGTGGCACTTACTTTCTGTCCCAGCATCCCACGTGCTCTTCCTGATGGAGTCACAGTCGGAGCGACAAGGAGACACAGCAGGCAGGTTTGGAGCTACGCTGCACACCACCACCCCTCGCCTGGCTGTCAATATGCGAGGGGACTCAGGATGAAACGTTGTCATCTCCTGGTGCTCCACACCAAGCCCATCCACTATCTTGTCCAGGTTATTCCTCGAGTCACTCTGGAAACACGGGGTATAGGCCATTGGCCTCACTGGGACCTGCGGAGGCCCAACCTCTTGGTAGATATTTCTGCTGTCTCCACTGTTCCTGATGTTCTTGAACTGGATGCCGTTGCTCTTGTTGAGCAGGGCGGCAGTAGCTGGATCCTGTACGAGTGTGATGTTGTTGCGGGAATAGTTCTTCCGGAAAACTTTCTTGCGAAAAATGATAAAAAGGATGATCAACACAAATATGACAAACAGGACCACAGCTATTCCTATCAGCTCCTCCTTGCCAACGTATGAATGCCCAGCTTGTATATTGGGAACCACCACGGGGCGAAGACCACAGTATTGCCCCACGTAGCCAGGTGTGCAGTTACACAGAAATGAACCAAATATGTTGACACAGGAGCCACCATTTTCACATTCTTCCCTTTCGCACTCGTTGATGTCTTCTTCACACCTTGAAAGAAGAAAAGGAGAGTTGAGCTTGGTGAACACCTAGCAAACAGCCTAGATTGTACATGATGACTTATCTTGTCAAAGTGGTACCATTACGGTTAACACTTTGCTGGTCGTTGGCAAATAATCTTATTAGTGTCATATTATTTAATAGCATTTATTTTTTTTTCTACAGCTATTCCATGGCTTTTTAAGACAATAAAATGGAAACACCAAGAAGGAAATAAGAGTTCAAAGCATCTGATAGGAAGAGGCTCCTTGACCCTAATGAGGCTCACTGAATGTAATAGAGAATCTCTGCGTTTTTACATTGTTTTTGGATCAACCCATAGGACTGAATACAAAATATTAGGAGGATTCAAGAAGAAAATAGTTGATAAAAAATATAGTAAAAAAATCAGAGTACTTATTTAAGAGAAGTGGAGGATATACTGGCTGTGTAAAATTATTTAGAGCTGGAGCTAAAATGAGGAAATATTAAAGATGCGGGGGAAAAAAACAGAACAGGAACCCTAAAGAGAGAAAGGAGAACAGGAAAGAAGAAGACTTGTTTTTAAAAAAGACAGAACAAAAAGTACAAACAGTAGACAAACAAGATGAGAAAAGAGTACGTAGATGGGCAGGTCAGAGGATTTTCTGTTTGTACACCAATGATCAAGGCTAGGATTTTAAAAAGTGAATGCAATAAACTAGGCTTTTATGTCAGGGCTAAGATGACTAAATAATCAATACATTTCAAAAAAAAAAAAAGGTTACATAGCTGCTTCCACAGGCTTTATGGGATTGCTCAAAAAGCCTCAAACACTTAGGTGTGCGTATCTCAGTGAAAACTTTCTGGAAATAACATCCCAAAATTTAGAATCATAGAATGTTGTGAGTTAGAAGGGACCCACAAGGATCATCGAGTCCAACTCTTGTCCCAGCATAGGAAAACCACAAGATTCAGACCATATGTCTGAGGGCCTTGGCTAAATACTTCTTGAATATTGTCAGGCTTGATGCCATGACCACCTCCCTGGGGAGCCTGTTCCAGTGCTCCACCACCCTCTGGGTGAAGAACCTTTTCCTCATGTCCAATCTAAACTTGCCCTGGCACATCTTCCTGCCATTTCCCCTGGTCCTATCACTGGTTGCCAGAGAGAAGAGATCAGGACCTGCCCCTCCTCTTTCCCTTGTGAGGAAGTTACAGATCGTGATGAGATCTCCTCTCAGTCTCCCCTTCTCCAGGCTGAACAAACCAAACAACTTCAGCCTTTCCTCATATGGCTTCACCTTTAAACCCTTCACCAATTTGTGGCCATCCTGAAATTTAGGAGGCCAAGTTCAGAAAAGCATTTCTGAACATGCAAGCCTCACGGATTTCTCAGCTGTCATTAGCTTACACTTGAAATAAGTGCTAAGAAGTTTTGCATATTTTTTTGCTAAGTGAATCATGGCTTTTGGGTACAAAATGCCTGATCAAAAAGCCCACCATCACTGATTTGAAAAGCTCCCATTGCCCACCTGGAGAGGGTCACTTACGTTACTCCTGTCAGGCCATTTCTGCAGTTGCAGATGAAAGCGTTGCCGATGGGATCGCACGAGCCTCCGTTCCGGCAGGGATTTGGGAAGCAGGCTGTGATCTCCGACTCACAATTCCTCCCTGTAAACTGGGACAGGCAATTGCACTGGTAGCCTGCAAGGTGAGGGACACAGAGAAATAAATCAGAAGCCTACCACTGTATCTGTCTAGAAGCAAGAGGAATCCATTTGGCTACTTTACTCCAAAAAAAAAAATATTGTACTGTGGGGGAAAGAGGATGTTTGCACTCATTCTGGTATGTCTGTGTGGTCCACACTAATGCTGGTTGAGTTTATTTATGTGGCATGTCTGGACAATTGCAGTTGATGTCTACAACCAGGGACCAAAGGAACAGCTGCAGCGCAGACCATCCTGATTGTCGTGATTGAGATAAGATTAAATGTCATCCATGTACAACTTTAGTCACAAGAAATATTCTAAATCAGCAATATTTTTGAAAATACAGATGATATTGCTGATAGCAGCAGCCCACACTCCATTTGGGGCTTCACTGAAGAACAAATACATGAGCTGAGAGCTTTTCCACATCTGCCTTTTAGAAGGAGGACACAGTAGGCGTGTGACAGTAATAAAACACTTGATAGTGATAATTATTACTTTCATAAAGCACATCATCTAGACATGAACTATAAACTTCATAATACCAACTGACCTGGGTATCACCAGCCCTAATCAGAGGTGATTATGTGCAGTGTGTGCACTGATTAATCACTGGCTGCAATACATCAGATGTAACTCTACTCAAGTGAAGGGGGACCCTGTAGGGGATCAAAGCCCTACTTCCATGTTTCTTGCCAACAGAGGAGCAACATCAGAGTGAAAAACAGTTCTTAAACCCATCAGTTCACTCTGCAAAGTATCAAATGACAATTTCTTTTTTTTTTTTCCCCTCCACTCTACTTGTGATTTCATATGGCACAATGCCATTAATAAAAACTTTATTTAAGGTCACAAAGAAATCCAGTAAGGCAGTGCATGTCTTTATATTGTGAACTGGATATTGAAATCTGAGTGCTTTTTCACCCAAGAAGGGCAAGGAACAAGTAGGTTGTGAAAGCCACAAGACAGCTAAGGCAGTCCCTGGGATGGAAATCAGAATTGCTGAACTAGCAACATTTTCCTGGACATCTGTAAAACACCTTGGCTGATTTTTTAAAAAAACTGCTTACACAATCCAAATGTCCCAAACAGATGTGTAGGCAAGGTTCAAGCTCCAGTTCCAGGGTTCATGTACTTACTGAATATAGCATGTTAAGCAACTGGAACAAGGAACCTTCCTGCCATTAATACTGCTGGAGCTAGAGCTGAAATGGTTGAATGCAACTCAATTTAGTGTCAAAATTATTGGAGATCAAGCTGATGTAGATGAAATATTATTCCTCAGTGGTAAGTTTTTAAAACATACTTTTTAAAATTTACTGTATCTATACATCTGAAAAATAAATACTTATTTTAAAAGCCACTGTTCTAGGAAGCAAGGCGGGAATTTCCAGCAGAGTTACAAGGGAAAGAATTTCACAGAAACAATATGGAAAAGCCCAGTGGAGGCACAAGGCAAAAGCAATTTTGCATTAGGACTCCCACATCTTTTATGTCCTATCCGGTTCAATTTACCTTGTTGAGTTACTCTAATTGAATTCTTTCATGAGAACAGGCTTTAGAGAACAAACTTGGAATGAGACTTGCTGGCGTATTCAGTCAAGAGTCCAACCCTATTTAATTGAAGATAAATGAAATAGATACTAAAATATCATGCTGTTTTGCCGTCCTGCTACAAGAACGGAGACAGAAGCACTGCTGTTTTCAAGGTTGCAAAGTTAAGAAGAGAAATGATTCGACTTTGGGGATTCCTGGAAAGCATATTTGGTCAGTATCAACGTGATGGGATTATTTTGGGGGGTTTTATACATATTTCACTCTGACAGTATGAACAACTTTCTAGACCTGTAGAGACCTGGCACTGAAGAAATACAAAACTGTGACTGCACCAGGCATTGCATCTTGATGCTATTCCTATGAAATATTTATTGTTAGTTGGCAAAGCATCTGATCTAGAAATACTGTAGGTAGAAATCACAGCATGAATAAATAAAGCTGTTTCAGTGCTTCATTTTATGACTGAACAGTGACACCTATAGCTCAAAAATGTGCAGTAATGTTTTATATATTTTTATGGTCTCGAGTTTAAGTGACATAAAAATGTTCAATTCAAATATGAAAGTCTATTCATAAACAAATCTGTTGCCTTATATAATAGCAGAATAGATATATTCTATTTCCTAACTGATATTTTAAATGGATATAACTTTAAAGTGACTTTAAAAAAACAACTTTCTGTACCTAAGTTACTAGTTGCCAATAATTTGTAAGATAAAACCTTTGAATAATTTTAGTTTCATGTCTTTTGTTTGTTTCAGCTGATTAATTTCTGGGGTCTTCTATGTTAGAAGGGATGTGGTTAGTAGGTCAAGAGAGGTTCTTTTGCCCCTCTACTCTGCCCTAGTGTGGCCACATCTGGAATATTGTGTCCAGTTCTGGGCCCCACAGTTCAAGGACAGGGAACTGCTTGAGAGAGTCCAGCACAGAGCCACCAAGATGATTAAGGGAGTGGAGCTTCTCCCTTATGAGGAAAGGCTGAGGGAGCTGGGCCTCTTTAGCTTGGAGAAGAGGAGACTGAGGGGTGACCTAATTAATGTTTATAAATATGTAAAGGGTGAATGCCAGGAGGATGGAGCCAGGCTCTTCTCAGTGATGTCCAACGGTAGGACAAGGGGCAATGGGTGCAAGCTGGAGCATAGGAGATTCCATGTAAACATAAGGAAAAACTTTTTCACTGTGAGAGTGACAGGACACAGGAACAGGCTGCCCAGAGAGGTTGTGGACTCTCCTTCTCTGGAGACATTCAAAACCTGCTTGGATGCCTTCCTGTGTGATCTCATTTAGGTGTTCCTGCACTGGCAGAGGGATTGGAATAGATGATCTTTTGAGGTCCCTTCCAATCCCTAACATTCGGTGATTCTATGATTCTCAGTCAGTAACATATTCTGTTATTCACTGCAGAAAAGTTTAAGAAATATTGATTTGGTAAAAAAATAATAATAATCCTTCTACCTTTAATCTTTACCTTTAATCTTTTATAAATGAACCTGGATTTATACATTGTTATTGCTGCCTGTTTTTTATATTAAAGATGCTCTAACTTCAATTAACATTTTACAATAAAAGGAGATGAAACTGAATGTTCCAGATGGGTCAGAGCTCTGTTGGGCAGTGCATGAACAAGACCAAAATAAAAGTGTGCTTCTGAAAGCCTAGATTTTGACTGAATTTGATTATTGATGGTGGAACACTGTCAGATATTAGAAGACTGGAATATTCAGTATAGATTCTAAGACTAGGGATCAAAGTTAGAAATAAAAAAGGCAATGAAACAAGACTATTAAATTACAACATGTGTGACTGACTTTTCCTCCTGTTGAAAGTCCTGCCATACACCCACCAGCACTGAGCCACTGGCCAAAGACACAACGCTTTCCCACGACACACACGCTCAGAGCTGCAGAGCATTTGCCCAGGAGGTTTCCAACACAGCAAAGCTTATGCTGAAATTCATGGAGTAGGGCAGTGAAGAGCTGATATGATGGCTCAGTACACAGCAGATATCGAGTTGGCCAGCAGACTTGCCAGTCCTTTTATGCTTTTCCAAACCCCTCAGCAGAGGCTGTAATTTTGCCTGCTATGTGCGTTGTAGCCACATGGTCATGGACAACGTGCAATTGTAAAGAAAACCCTTTTGGTCAGGACTGCATCCCAGGTCTACTAAAGATTTTTTATTACACTTTTAATTTAATATCCTCAAGAATAATAAGTAAACTTTCAATGTTTGAGGACAACAGAGCTGAAGAAAAGGCTAAGTGCTCTGTCCTCTCATCAGGGGCAAAAAAAATCCCCTTTTGAGCAATCTAGGTCTTGCTCCTGTTCACAGTGAAGGCACTGAAAGTCTTGAAAATTCACCAACATTTAAGATCATATAGTCCACCAGGGTTCCCTCCAAGAGATACGAGTATTTAATTTTGCACACTGAGGCTGGAAAATGTTGATCTATATTCTCCAAGGCAGCAAATTTTGCGATGCTTTGTTACCACTGTATTTCTTCAGAGGGAACCAGTGGAAAAAGCTAGAAAGCTCTGGTAAACACACCTGCAATGCTGCTGGGGTGGGACCAACAAGCAATGATACAGCCCTTTTAGGCTGGATCTACACTAGCAAGCCGGGCAGAGCAACAGCGGTGGGTCTGTGGAGCACATCAGTCAGTGCTCAGGACCCAGCACCCTCAGTGCACACATTTCAGGGTTTTAGGATCATGTTATCTGCACTCCTGGTGCACATCTTCCAGCTCAGCACCATCCAGAGGGAAGCCTGGGTCTGCCCTTTGAGACCTCACCTCTGCACAGCAGGAAACAAAGCACAGTGAGAGAAGATGATGATAAGATTCATGTCAAAACCAATTCATGATCTAAAACCTTATGTAGACATAGCCTTCTCCTGCTTATGAATAGTCTTGGACTTTCTGGTTCCTTTATAAGCTTCTCTCTGCTCCTCCACTAACCTGAGTCCCATCTATGTAGTTGCATTTCACCTTCTCACTTTGACTCCAACATCCTGCCTTGTTGGCATGTCCCTGTCCAGAGAGGAAAAGGAATTTTGCAGCCCAGACCTTGCTGAAGAGCAACACGCTGTAAGTGAGGACACTACACAGGCTTCCTGCCTGTACCTATGTTTGCCTGGCATAAAGTAATAATAATAAGGCAATAAGCAGAGACAGTGGCAAAAGGCAGGCACGGTGCCATCAGCAGATGGGATGCCGTTACGCAGCGAACATCTCTGTTGGTAGCATTGCCAGCCTGAGCATCTGAATGTCTGTCCATCCTGAGGTTTCCTTGGCTTTATTAAAGAGGATGCTCCGAATTGCTGCCAATTCTTTTTTTGAACATGTGTACACTCCTGCTTCTATCACATGCAAGAGGAGCTGGCTTTTATCTGTTACGTGCTCTGGCTTTTGCATTTGATCTCCCCATGTACTTTGTTTCCCTGCTGTGCAGCTAGACCTGACAAACTCAATGTCCAGAAACATGCCTGCCCTTGGCCCTGCTCACATAGGGTTTTATGGCAAGTTATCTGATGAGAAGAACAGAGAGGGGAAGAGGACCCTTCCCAGCATTTGTATTTTGGAATGTTTATACAGACAGAACAGGCCATCTCCAAGAATCATGTGTTCTTCAGCCATACATAGTCCTGCCACTTCAGATTTAACTTACCTGCCTTCAGACAGATGATTGCCTCCTGCCACTACTTGGTATAAAAATGAACCCCAGCCTTTGTTAAACTGGTGCTTTCTATGAAAGGATTGGCAAGTATGTGCTTTGAAACTGAGAATTTAAATCCAGATGTCTAAGAGCATAGCTATAAAAAAAGAGTAAAATACCCCAAATTTCTGAAAAGCTTTTAAAAAATTAACTGATGTGCATTTGATATGCTCACATTACAGTATGCTGGTTTGTTTGTGTGTGGGAAAAAACAAGATCAAGAACATAAGACCAGGTCAGTTCATGACTGCGGTATTAATACACCCCATTTTTCTCTGATGTCATTCTTATCAACTACCTAATCCTCAAAAACACCCATGTGTTAATGTTGCCAACGTGTTCTAAAACATGTAATAAAATCAACACCTAAGTGCCAGGCTGTGCATTTCCCTCCCTTTGGATATTAACTCTGTTCATTTAAAAAAAAAAAAAAAATTAGAAAAATGGAAAGTAATGACTTTCTGTCCTCACACTCTGCCTCTGGTCCTTGACTCAGGAGATATTTCTGCTCAAATGCTTAATGCTCAAATAAAATTGCCTACTTATATAAGCCATTTAATTCAATCAAAGACAGATGTATGTAGGATTGATCAAATTAAAAGGAAGTAACTCTACTTCTAATTGCAGGCTTTACAAGCACAAGGTTTCTCCCTGTGGTCAAAAAGCTTGGCGCAGTGTTTGGATTTGATTACAGTAAAGCTTTCTGTTGCTGTGATTGCTCATGTTGTTATTCATGCAGATAAACATACATTTACTATTGGTGGACCTGGTAACGCCACTCTATTATTAAGGTTGTGTGACATTTCCCATTTTAAGACCTCATATTCAGCAGCTTATAGCTTAACCACACTTCAAACACTTGGTTGAATTTTCTTGGGACTTTTCAGTCCAAAGAGCAAAGCTGTTTCTGAAAGACATGCTGTTTGTCTGGTTTTAAAACACTAACAACTTTAAAAATAGCTTTATGGACCCATACTTATGGGTAGGGACTGAAAAGTTTGGAGGAATGTGGCATACATTTCAGGGCTGTGGTTTCCAGTGTCTCCAAGAAAATTGTCCTAAAGCTGTACATAGCAGAAGTCTCTTTCCGTGATGAGTCTCCTGAGACCTGGTGAATGCTCTTCCCCCTTTCCCTGCCCTTTTTAAGCATGAGTGGGATCTCTGAACATGCAGTACCTTCTCTTTAACTGCTGACAACACTGAGCATACATACACTGCTGCCTGTGGGACTTGATTCGGACCTGTGGGAGCACCTGAGGGCAAGCAGAGGTTCATGCCATGGTTGCTTTGTCCTGGCCCAGATACCAGATTTTGAAAGCAGAGAGGGTTCTCCGTACTCTCAGTGATGCTTGGAGCACCTGAGCTATCTGTGCTTTCTCCTGAAGGCTAAGATTCCCATGCACAGCTCTGTCCCCGAGCCAGGCGCTTCCAAGTTGCTGTGGATTTACCTATTCGAACCCTAACAGCAGCAGAGTGGACACAACTCCTAAAGCATCGTGTCAGCAATTCCCCAGACAGGGCTGGATATTACCTGATTCCCAGAACCACAGGATGAAGTGGGAGGCAACCATAGGCAGCTTCTTATTAATGGTGAACAGAGCAGTAGGCATTTATATTGAAAGGAAGATCTCACAACAGGAACGTTATTATCGAGGTTTGTGTTTTAGATGATCAATTTATGCAAATTGTATGTAAATTAGACATGGCCCCTTTGATTTCTGGCATGAAGCCAGCAACTCTTTCATGTTCTAATGTTGGGTAACCTTTGCTTAACTGTTTTCTTTTAAAGTTAGCTACAAATCTGAGCTTTCTTTTTCTCTCCCTTAATTTTCTTGTAAAGCACAGTAGGGTTTTTGGAAGAAAAAGGATGTTAACAGTATATGAAATCTGTTCTGTAAAATTCAAATTAAAGGATTTATTTATTAAAACAAATCCTATCATTATGTCAAATACTCTCTGTTTAGGAAAAAGAGCATTATTCTCCAGAAACTTTATTAGGAGGATAATACCATAGAAAATATTAATCAGGAGATCTTGAAGCTAGTGAATGCCATTGGACTGGGAAAAGGACCCTTTGTGTGGTATATTTTTGCATGCTTTCCCCCAGCCAAAAAAGAAAAAAGCTGCCATTTTCTTTCTTAAGATAAAAAAATGAAGAGTTATTACTTTTTTCCTATTTTAAATGAAAGTCAGCTGCTAACATCTATGTTGGTAAATGCAATGGCTGATGATTCTTAAATCCACGCTACAGTTTGTGGCTCCAGAACTAGCATTTGCAATGCTGTTGGGCTCTCTGCTCTATGGAATTTAATTACATGGCCTTTTTGCATGTGGAGGACACCAACAACAGAATCACTTTGCCTGGTGGAAACTCAACTGCCCATGCCTTCTCCTTGTGGGCTGGGCTGTAGAACCACCACCGTACAGTCAGGGCCCATTGCGCTGGAATTATGGTTTTATAACCATCTTCTATTTACATACACTGCTGAGGCAGTAAAAGCAGCAAACAGATTTTTTAACGGCAGGCAGCCGAAACATCCCCGCGGGGCACGTGCCCCCTCGCCAGGCAGGGACGCAGGCACGTTAAATGAGTTCCGTGGCTGCCTTCTAGCAGTGAATTATGGGGACATGAAAACGGTGCGTGCCATTCCAGTAATAAAATGGGTCCAATCTTCAGCACTGCCTGTTTCTCCCCTGCCCCACTGCTCCCCTCAGTTTGAACTGGTGTGCACATGGCGCTGGGGGAAAAAGAAAAATACTGTAAAGCATTTTGTTAGAAAGGTTTCAACTTACTCATCACGAGACTGCTGAGCAGTACTGTAAATAGACTCAAATCAACTCAGTAGAAGGAGCTGTTCTCATGTTTTCTAGGACGCTAGCTTGGCAAATGGTTAACCTCATTTATTAAATATGGAGTCTGAGTCAAAGCCGCGTTACATCCATGTACATATTACAGCAGCATTTCCTAGGGATTTAAATAATCTTGCTTAGCAATTCTTTCAGTGGCTGCAGCATCCTTCTGCCTCAGAATGATTTTCTTTTGCCCTCATTGTGCAGCTTTTCATTTTCTTTCCTTCCTTTAGTAAATAAAGACTCTTAACAACACACACAAGAAGTAATATTTGTCCTCACGCTGCACATCACACGCTGGCTTGCCAGTGCTAAGTTTCATTCCTCTCAACTGTCCTCCCATCTCCTTCCACTGACAGCAAAGCCAATAGTGACCCTGATGCACCCTTTGCCCTGGCATCAGAGGTGGCTGAATCGAAGCCAAGGATCCAGAGGAGGTGCTAGCTGAGATATCTCAGCATCAGAAAATTCACATTGTCAGGGCTTACTATGTAAGGCCAGGGTTACCTGAGTGAGAAACTTCTGTCTGACAGTCAGTTTTGCTCATATCTTACCAGATTTCAGCCATGAAAAACTAAACTGTGCTAAAGTTTAGGAATTTCCTAAAGTTTAGAAAAATCTACTTGGAGGAGGGTGATCAAAAAGGAAATAGGCAAAGAAGGCTTAAAACAATGAAAAACAGAAACAGCAATTATGGACACAAAGGAACTATATGGACACAGTAAAGCAGAAAACCCTGGACAGTGGTTAAATGCTCCATAAAAAAAGAGTTTAGTGGGAACTTCCCTAGGGGACCATGACCAAAACCACTAAGTGGATGGAAAGCTCTGAATTTGCAGAAGACCTCTCTGCCGACCATCCTCCTTTTCAGAGGAAGTTTTAGTCTGCCAGAAAAAGGTGAGCAATGCTGCCTGCTAAGGCAATATGAGGAACTGGGAGGGAAACCTGTACACTGCAGAGACAGAAGAGCCCTGAAGGAAAGGTCCTACATGTATGCCATTTGCTTTATTCCTGCAAAGATGTTGACTGTTCTTATGGTCTGGTACCTTGTGCACTACATTACTGGGTAGTAAGTCATTGGCATCAAATCACACGAGCCACCATATAACCACTGGAAAGGAAACTCCAACATGAGCACAGTTTAAATCAATGTCCAATAAACTTGGATAATATTACTTAGACCTTGAAGCACTGAGGCCTATGAGGAAGCTATAAAATGCACTTCTGAGGGGGCTTATGATGGGGTAGACTGACTATTTTCCACGCAGACATGCAATCAAATTACTCACTCACAAAAGGACCAAGGTGTTTGTGGACAGCTCAGTAATTATTTGTGACAGCTTCAGAAACAGAGAACGGCAGCAGTGCTGTTGCATCTGTGATGGACATTTGAAATCACCATATTTGTGTGCAGCCTTCGATGCTGTAAATGGATCCTGAAAAATCCAGCTGAGCATTACAGTAATTGTAATTCTATTGGTTTCTATAGAAATAGGATTATCCTAACAGCCAATAAATCAATTTCCTCCTGGAACACTAATGCAATGAGAAGGGGTACCATTTCACTGTTATTTATAGAGTAAACAGCTTTTACACAATTTGCAATACCTATCAGAGTTTTATAGAGTTCATGAGATTTTTCAAGCATGTTGCCGCATAAAACCATCTCTGGCAATAAATTGTAGAGGAAAATGGGAGGGAGGGGGAAGCCATAAAGTCATGCAAAATATTTACCACCAGATGGCACGGTGGTACAGGTGCCGCCGTTCTGGCAGGGATGTCTCTCGCAGGCATCGGGGTAGAGGACACAGCCAAGCTTTAATTCCGTCAGGCCAACCACTTCTGCAAAGCTGCTGCGCTTGTTTTGGAGCGGCAGTTCGTTGTTATTTAGGACAACTGAATCCAGGCAACCCTGAAAGCCGCTCAAGACCTGCGTTGTTCTTTTGTCGGTCAGACTGCGGACGTTATCCACCTGGACCTGGGCGCCAAAGTAGACGGAGCTATCCGTGCTGAGAGTCTGGAAATAGAGGGGGGCTTTGCGGCGCTCCACGTAGCTGTCGTCCAGGGACAAGCTGGTGAAATTACGATTCAGCTCCAGGAAGACTGAATGCCAGCTTCCATCATTAACTGCCCTGCCAGAAATTCCCAGGATTCCCGGGCCACTTCCGCAGTCCAACTGGAACCACAGTTTGCCATCGACAATCTGCAGGAGGAAAACAGAAATCAAGGTGCTTCAGGCAGTCATCTGTCTCGTAATATGCTCTCATGGAGAATCTGGAAACACAGAGGGCTTCTAGACATTCTCTATACAGTGTTAAAGCGGCTCTCCTACGTGACACTAAAATAGCAAAAAGCTGTGCTTTTGTCATCAGTAAAAACCATAAGGTGAGAAATATCAGCCTACTTAGAATTTATTCAAAGCCAGTTTCTGCAGGCAAACTGAAAATGCAGAAAAATACAGATATATAGATGGACAATGCAGGAGGGGACTAGGATAATGGTATGCCTCACTGAACAGGGCATGGACTGGAGGACCCACGTTCTGCTCTTGGTTCTGCTGCTAAGCAGTTGCGTCTCTCTGAGCAAGTCCTGCCATCCACCCATGTGCTGCGATTCTGCTCTTGGCAGTTGTTGCTACCAAAAGAACAATCAGGGCAAGGGCAAGTGTTTGAGAGAGGATTGTG
This sequence comes from Caprimulgus europaeus, assembly GCA_907165065.1. The sequence goes on from OU015523.1 coordinate 115,004,892, forward strand.
GAAAAGTCAATGGCCACTACTTTCAGCTGGGGATGTTAGGTGCTCCACTCATGCACAAGTCCTGTGCCTCTGTAATCTTCTGGAGCATCTCAGCGAGGTGTGGATTTGTCCCTAAGTGTCATAAGTTCAGTTTCTCTAAGTACAACAGTGAGATTCTGGTTGACCAAAAGTTAGTTATTTTCCAAGGATGCTATGCTACCTGTTCTGAGTATACCTCACAGATGATATAGGATGGCTCCTAATTTTCTTCCTTTCTTGATATTTACCCTGGGTTCATGGCTTTACAGGAATTGTTAGGATTTCTCACTCTCCCTCCCACCTCTCACCCATCTGAAGTCCTCATAAAGGAAAAATCTGTCCCAGCCTGCTGGGGCAGGCATAGTGGAGAGTGAGGGAATAGTTATGAAGTGCTGCTTTCCTGATTAGCAGTTTATCCAAAGATTTTAGGTTTCTTTACCAGATGGCAGATAAGTTTAAAATGGCTGACAAGGCTGGAAATAATTTCTTATGACACATTAATTGGATTCAAGCTCTCCGAAAGCTCTTGCAATTATTTTACCTTTATGTCATGCTCTAGGAAGTATTTATTTCTGCAAACCCCATCTCAAGACAGTCCTGTCCCATTATTTATCCCCCTGAAAAGTTCAGGCGCTGTGTCCTTTTTCATCCTTCCCTACAGCACACATTGTACTCTCACTGCTTTATCTGTAACACAACCCTACTGCTCTCCCCCCACAGCTGTCAATGCAAGAATCCCCCTGAGCTTTGGTGACCTGCTAAACTGGCATGGATAATGCAGATATGAGGACGCTGCATTGTGTCCATATGTCTTTGGACATTTTTGGCTGTTTCTGGTATGAATAGTCATTTAAAACTGTATTAGTTAGAGACATCCCTTGGCATGTGTCTGAACTGGTGCTCAAACTCTTCTCTGCCAGGCTCTCTGATGTGGCTTGAAGGTAAATGGGATACTGTTTATCTACAGGAGCAGACTGTGCTGTTGAGTCATTATCAACATTTTACTGTCCTTGGAGGTTCATAAAACTACCTGGAGAAAAGCTAAGGGTAAAATCTCTAGTTCTGATGATCACTGGACTTCCACCTCCTTTCCAGACCTCAGTGTTTTGACCAGCTGAATTTGAACTGGGCTGTAACATCAAGCCAAGTCACACTGGGTAGTCGGCGTGTAAACCACACCACCCCACTCCTCCTGCAATTGCTTGGACGGAGTGGGCACAGAGATACTAAACCCGTGACAAGCTCCTTATAAATGCCAGCTACCTACTTACTCTGCGTGGCATGAGGAGTGTCGAGGGATACATACATAGAAGGAGCCAGAAGAGCAAGAATTAACTATGGAAAGAGGCTATTTTGAACTCCTTGACCTGTAGGATGTAATGAAGCTGAGAAGAAGTGATTGCAACACAACATACTTGAGCGATGGATGTTGTCTGGCGCTCCTACAGCTCAATCAAAAAAGACTAATGCATGTATAGAAAAATATGTCTGGATCATTTTTCATTAAAAAATCGTTTCTTACAGGACTTAAAGCTCAGCTGTAAACTATTTCTGTAGATTGAAATTTGGCCTATTAAAGCATCTGCTCAGGAGGAATCTTGGTAAACAACATGTCCTGATAAACTGAGCTACTTTCTCTCTGGAGATAGAGCAATAGTTTCTTTTCTTCCTGTGCAACAAAATAGTCCACAAATCTTGAAGGCACTGCTCAAAAAGGCACAAATCTTGAAGGCACTGTGGTCTGGCTCAACAGGAATACAAATCAAACAGAAAAATACATGCCAACATATTACACTTTGAAAAACAGTCATCATTGGATAAGCAGTTAACTTCTTATTCAAAAGGCTTTTTCCTATGGAAACTGTTCTACTGATTGTGTATAATATACATATACCTCCCCTAAGACTACTTATACCCTGAAGAACCTACGTCTGCGTGTCTATTACCCTTACTCACAGAACATGCTTTTCCAATTATCTTTATAAATACAACACCACATACGAGCACCTGGGATAAATATTACACCATTTGTATATGGGAAACGATGATCTAAAAGATTTGCCATTAAAATATGTTTTATACATCTTTCTCAGCCACTTTTTTTTTACCAGCAGATGATCTGACACACAGAGTAAATATATATTGTCTGAAAGGCTATGTATGTTTCCTTCCTTTTATTGAAAATGCAGTAGTAACCTCCACCTCAGGCTAGAGTGAAAGATGGAAAAGACCATTTGATGCTTACAGTACTAGCCTAAGATATGATAGATATGGATGGGAATCCATACTCTGCAACACTCTTCCTCTGGGATCTCAAGTAAGTCATTTTTTCAGGTCTCCATCAGTAAGGAAGGATAATATCATTTCCATCCCTCACACCAGTGCTTTACAGATACATACATTAAAGACTGTGACATGCCCAGATACCCCCAGCAATGGGATCATAAAAATACTTTCATTAATCAGATGATCACAGGCCTTGCTGTAGCAGGGCAGGGCGGAAATACGTGTCCCCTGCTCACCCTGTGCCTGTAGACAGAGGATGAGTAGGAACTGGTGAGGCCACACCTCAAGTATTGTGTTCAGTTTTGGACTGCCTGTTACAAGAAGGACATTTAGGCACTGGAGGGTGTCCAAAGAAGGGCAACAAAGCTGGTGAAGGGGCTGGAGCACAAGTACTATAAGGAGCTGCTGAAGGAACTGGGATTGTTTAGTCTGGAGAAAAAGGAGGCTGAGGGGAGACCTTATCACTCTCTACAACTACTTGAAAGGAGGGTGTAGCGAGGTGGGTGTTGGTCTCTTCTCTCAAGCAACCAGTGATGGGACAAGAGGAAATGGCCTCAAGTTGGGCCAGGGGAGGTTTAGGTTGGAGATTAGAAAAAAATTCTTTACTGAAAAAGTGGTCAAGTATTGGAACAGGCTGCCCAGGGCAGTGGTGGAGGCACCATCCCTGAAGGTGTTCAAAAAACGTGTAGACATGGGACTTGAGGACATGGTTTAATGAGCATGGTGGTGATGAGTTGATGGTTGGACTTGATGATCTTTTCCAACCTTAATGATTCTATGAATAGCTCGTGAGGAGCGGAGGCTGCAAAGGGCTCTGTCCTGCCTATTTAGCAGTTAGGCTTGGCAGGGAGGAGAACTATCCTCCACTCAACAGGGCAAAACGACATTTCCACTCCTAAGCATGGACAATTCAACCATGGATCTTTGATTCAGCAATTAATACCTGGTGACTTCATGATTCCTCGTAACAGCCTGTGATGTCAGGGACACTGTTCAGTCCTCAAAGAGGGTTCTTTGGTTAGAGCCTGGACCTTGCTACCAAGAGAAGCTGAACTTCAAGTTAACTTCTTATTAAGTGAGGTATATTCAAGTGAATAGTATGGAAAACCAATAAATAGCCATTTCTGTTGTCCAGGCATCAGCAGTTATCCAGACAATAACCTCAGTGGGATGACTGGTCTTGTTAAGGACTGGTAGCATCAGACTCTCAGTTCAGGACTGAAGGTGTGTCACTGCTTTTCTCTCCATCTATGTGATGCAACACAGCAGAGAGCTGGAGTTACTCCATCTCACAGCAGAGAGAGCAAACTCTGCAACCCCTTGCTAATGCAGCCTACAACACCAGCAGAGACCTTCTGCTCCAAACTGAAAGCAGAGAAACACTGCTTCATCCTCACTGGGTGAGTAATTCCCACCAAGCCTCCACCTTTCAGAGCTTTCTGGGCTTAGTTACAGTATGTCTCATTATAGCTATCAAGACAGGGAGATTAATGTATAGTTAAGCATATATGCTCTTACAGACACAACATTCCTCACCTGTAGAGAAGTACAAAGAACAGAGAAGGCTCCAAAAGCTGATGCAATCTGTTACATTTCAACAGCTTCATTCAATGAGCAAAATGGAGCCAAACACATATTGTAAATTATATTAGAATATTAGCCTGGCTAAGTTGTTTGGCTAACATCCATATTTGTGTATCAACATAGGTAATAAAATGATCAAATGGTTCTTCAGAGACCACCTTAGGCTCACACAGTCCATCTGCAGTCACACACCATGGATACAGCATGCTGACTACTAATCTATCTGGGGAAATATTTCGTTAGCCGAATTACATTTCAGATTCGTTTGTGTAAAACGGTATATTTAATTAAAATATTACTCATTTCAACTCCAGCCATAACTGGGATCATATCCAAGCTTCAGTCTTATCCAGCATAAACCATGCAGCAGTAATGCATTAAAATGTATAATATACACTTAACTAAACCATGCAAAGTTTTACATTAACTGCCTGGATGGAAGAACATATGCTTGCCTTTTACCATTTAACAGCTATATTTCTGGCATGATAGGAAAGTCTTTCTTTACCTATTATTAATCCTTTAAATTTCACAAACCAAGTTGAATCTCCATTATATTCCTTGGAAAAAAAGACATACATTATGGAATTCTCTTCTGCAATGGCCTCGTAATGTTTTAAATTGTTGAATCTTACTTTTCCCAGATAGATGCTACATAGGAAAAAGGAAATGTTGATACCATTTTAGGCACACGTAATCTTTTCAAAGGGAAAAAAAAGGCCATCGACCTGCATCTCATTTTACTCCAATTGTCTTAAAAGCAAGAGCATGCAACAAAAAAAACCAAACAGCCAACCTCTCAAAATCGATGGACGAGTTGCTTTATTTGAAACAGCTGAATAAATAACACCCTTATTATATTGTATCAGCACAGTGTAGCTGGTAGGCTTTCAGCAAAGTAGGAGACAAGCAGTTTGCTCTATGGAATTGATTATTCATCCAAGAAGGATGCTGTATTATGATTATGAAATTTTTCCATCCCTGGAGTTATCACAAATGTATGAGCTCCCAAAATTAAGCTGGTCATTTAAACACTGAAAAACATATTGCAGCATTAATTTTTAAATAGACTGCAACGGAGGAGGCTTGCTTCAAAAAAAAAATCAATGCCACTACCTGCCCCAACAGCGGTGTTTTCTGCCTGTTCTCCCATGGGCTCATACTATGTGGCTGGTCTGAATTTCTTCCACCTCTACCTTTGTTTGGAGCTCAGTGTTGGTGCTGGGCCCTCTGGTCCTAATCTGGCAGATACTTAAGTACATGCTTAACATTAAGGTATATGAGTAGTTCCAATTGCCTTCAAATACAGGAAGTTAAGCAAGTGATTAAGTGCTTTGCTGGAGAGATGCCAGAGTGCTCAAAAGAGTACAGGATCCCATCCTTTATCCTCTATTTGGAAAGCTTCTCCTCATGTTTAATTTAATTGAAAGCAATGCTCAAATGATAACAACTTCACATTTACAGACCTCTAATTAATCTACGTAATGGCCTCATCTCTGAGCACTTCACTACATACATACCTGGTTAAAAAAACCAAACCAAACAAAACACTAAAAAAGCCTTGCCTCTGGTTTACAAATTAAAAAAACCCCATATGGTTAGAAAGTCTAAGGGTAACTTGCTTGAAACCATCTCAGTTAGGAATTCCAAAAGTACAGTTCACGAGTCAGCTGAAGAAACCTGCTACAGCTATGTCCCTTGAGCATAATGCCATTCATCTGTCATAGAGCACTTTTGTGAAACCTTAGTCTGATATTCCTCTGCTAAATGACCTTTACAAACAAAAGTCTAGCAATTCCTGATCTTTTTCGTGATGCCATTTCTTCAAAAACCATGCTGAATGTAATACTTTATTTTTCTTTAAGCCCTACACTTAAAGAAGCCAAGGGCTAGATCTGGGAAAAGGATGTACCCACTGCAACAGCAAATCCTGCCCTACCTCAAAGCCAAGCATGAGGCTCTGGGAAGGGAATTTTCTGTGTCTTTCCTTGTGTGATGCATGGGAGAAAGTGGAGCCCTTTCAACCATAACATCACATGCAAGCCCCTGGACCTCTCTGATCAGACAGGTGAAGCTGCAGCTGTGTCTGAAGCTCTCTACCAAGTGTCGTGTGAGATGGGTTCAGAGCTGTAAATACTTTCGTAGAGCTAGGGAGCAAAAAAGAGCATGACCTGGAGGATGGCCTCTGAGATAGGAACAGAGCAGCTGCAGCTCCTGTGGCTGCTCCTTAAAGTATTATTTTTTCCTTCCAGTATCTTTCAGAGCAAAATGGTGAGGTGATTGTGTGAAGTTGTGACTGAAAACACAGAATCCCTGCCCCACAACTAAAGACTCAACCCAGGTGACTTTCTTTTGTAATGGCATTAACTTTCCTCTTTGGGCAGCAAAATCCCCCAGCTTCAACTGGAGATATCCACTCAGTTGACTATGACCTGAACTGCTGGACTTCTTAATTATGAAAGTTTTATACACTAAACTGTAAAAAAATAAATTCTTCTATTATTATTCAAACTCAATTTCAGTCTGTCTTTGTATCATTTCCTTTCACCATGGCCATTTGTTTTTCTCCAAGCATTTGTCAAAACTACAAAATTGCAAATGTACTCTACTGATATAGGTTAAGAGGAACCACGATGAAGACTTCAAAGGTCTTCAAGCCTGCAGTTTTGTTTTGGTCTTCTGAACAAAAAAATATACTGAAAATTTCAAACTCTGCATTTCTACATATCTCAATGCAGAGCTTTATTGTCTTGTAGAATCTGAACAACGCTGAGAGTCCCCAGTGAATGACAGACAGTACTCCTGCTCATGAAATATTTCAGTCTAACAGCTATAAAATTATTTGTTGCCCATTAATAACTCATCTAGCCATTTTAACATTACCTAAGCGTTCATCCAAAAGAACTCTAAAGATTGCAAATACACGCACAAAAGGCTCTGTGCCATTTCTCTCCCTGCTGAATTATAGGACATGGCCAAGTTACAAAAGTCAGAATCTTCATCTTGTACCTTAGAGGCACTAGCAGAAATACTGTATGTGCAGGCTCTTGGATGAGCCTAGCACTTCCCTTCCATCCAGCAGATACTTGCCATTCCACAGAAACACAACAAAGAACAAAAATGCTTGGCCAGCTTATCAATTAAACATTGACTGGATATCAGTCTCCAGCTACCTCATGCCTCTCTCAACAAACAATCTCAATTCACAGAGTGCAGAAATCATCACATTCCGTAGGAGACACATTCTAAGCTGTTTGTTTCTGGAATTAACTCAACAGCAGTGAGGGCATATCCTCTAACTGCAGGCATGGACACAGGGGAAGAACAGCTATTTGGCCATGCATCATTTTGACTATATGGTCATATAAATGGTCAAATCTTACATCTCGTACAGACTGGCTCCTGCATGCAGATACAAGTAATGTTCTTATAATGAACAGCACCCAATGGAGCACTTTCCAAGTAAAGTACCACTAACAAGCTGCTTTTTTGATTGTTGTTTTTGCTGCTATTGTCAAAATGGCTGTTTTTCCCCTGTTAGCATGAAAGAGATCAGACTTCACCTTCTCAACCTACAGCTGAAATGAGAACAACATTCCCCAAATCAAGAGCCAACAGAAAACATATAATCAAGAAAAACAACTGTGGAAAAGATAAGTTATTTTAATTACCTTCAGAATTATACAGGGATTCGCTCTGGTGTACATTATAATCCCATTGCTTTGCAGGGTTCGCAGACGGAGAGCCAACTTGAATTCCTCTTTCTTGCTATTTTCAGAAACCCGGTATTTAATGTAGCTATTCCCAGCAAAGCTAAGGGAAGTATGGCCTGAAATAACCATGTTGAAAAGACACATGTTCTTTTAGTGACACATGCAATAATTCCTCAACTGTCAAGTTAATTAAAGAATTTATAGAGCTAATGAGAACGTCTAGGAAGAAATAAATAAAACCTAACTTTGATGGGAAAAAAAGCTGGCACTTACTACAAAAACATATTGTATTTGTTGGGGAAACTTGTTTTTCAGGGGGTGGAAGAAAGTTCTATTTCTCCATACTTATGAAAAAGAGAAATTTCTCCAAGTGTTCAGCATGTTTAAGGTTACACACCCTTGGAGGCACCTATGCTGCTGCCCTTATGACAGAGGGAGTCAGAGATGACCATGACTTCACCGGCTTCCACCTGGCTCTTCGTATCCCAGGGAACAACACAACTGCAGAGAACTAACAAATGTCTTCAAACTTTCTTTTTGGGGTTGTGTAGTGTTTTCATTAATAAAGACTGGAATTTCAGTAATCTAAATAGTAACCAGAAGAGTAAATTATAGAGCTTTGCCCATGGCAGGAAAACATCTGGCATAACAGACTCTATGAAAAGTTCTGTTTTCTCAACAGCCTGTTTCACTGGTCTGGGATTCAACCAAATCAGTGGGGATTTCTCAATGGAAACTGGAACATGGTTCTCATACAGCCCCATAGCTATAAAGACAAGTACTTTACAGGGCTTGTGAACAGATACGCCGAGTGCCAGCGCTAAGAAGGGTTAAGCAGCACATCTGTTGAATTCAGTGGCACTTCTACCTACAAAATGAGAATAGTGGCACCTTGTTGTTCAAGTATAGCCCTGTTTACCACTGTGACATGCACCTGAGCATTCGCCAAGCTTTCCTGGTGGGCACTGGCAGATGAACGGTCTCCGGTTAGCTTCATACCCCACACACTGCATGTCCCCTGGACACGGCTTCTCCAGACAGGGATCATTCGACCCTGGGCAGAGTCCTCCTGCAATAAGTTAAATACTGTCAGGGATACAGCATAAAGCATGATTTTCAGTAATACAAAAGTAATGAAAGACAATTATTGACCTCACACTTCAGTACAAGCAAAGAATGCCTTAATAACAATAACAAAAAAAATATAAAACCTTCACGGTACTTTGGACAACTATGTAGCAAAACTGTTATGATTCTTCTTCAAAGGCTGCCCTAAAACCCATGGCAATGTATTATAAAAACCAACTATTATGAGCAGTAACTGGTTTATAATTGGTGTTGTGACTCTCAGGCCAGCTATTTTCTCACAAAGCCTCCCATGCAGGGGATTTAGGGATACGAAAAAAGAAACAGCATGAAGCTATGGGCTCCTTTTGCCCCAGCACACCCATGAGAAGCAAATTTAAGGAAGTAGAGTTCCCTAGGAAACAAAATAAGAAAAAGCCATTCCTGGGCTACAGAGTGACAGCTGGACTTTTCACCCTTATCCTGCACAGGACAGGCTGTCAGCCTGATCGTATGGCATAGGCAAATTTGTCCCCATGTTACTCCTGACATTTCTGAGATCTCACATTCTACTATGCACCTTCCCTAGGCTGCCAGAACCTATCCTCCCTTTTCAGGTTGTGACTACACAAGTTCTGTTGCATATGAAACTGCATATGTCCAGAAAACAACAACAACAACAAAACCTAAAAAAAAAAATCAAAACAAACAAAAAAACCAAACAAACAAAAAAACCCCAAACAAACAAACCCCATTTCTAGTTTATGGTAGGACTTGATGATCTTAAAATTCTTATCTAACCAAAACAATTCTATGATTCTAAAAGTGTATAAATGAATGTCTTTTGATTGCCTTAATCTTAAAAGATTTGCAAGCACTGTCCATAAGAATACAAAACACAATACAACTATTGCTGCTTAATATATGAATTCTCAGGACTATATGACTTCCACGCCAGCTAGCCTTTTCTTGGTTGCAATAAGGAACTTGGTAGATGCAGGGTCACCTTCTACCTTTGGACATCTGTATGTGGCTGCTATGAAAGTAGCCTTTAAGTGCAGGAAAAAAGGCACTCCTGCCTTTCCTCCTGTCGATTTGCAGACAGAGCTTGGACAGAGGGAGAACCAGCTGCTGGGAATGGACCAGAATCTCTTATTTTGCTTTTCAAATTAATTTACTTAATACATGCAGGTGATGTTTTTAACAATAAAAAGTCAGCACCTTTCTACCCATCACTTTCTGAATTTTGGCAGTTCTTGTTTCTTTCAGGGCCCTTATTGTACCCAAAAACTACTTCATTTTTTGAGCATATGTATTTTATTTACAATTTATAAAGGAAGAAATGAACCTGTCACGGAGTATATCTCTGAAGGATCTTATTGCCCTCACACTTTAGTACAAGCCAAGAAGGGCTTATAGTAAGCATAGCTGAAATTACCTGGCACTGTAAGTATTTTCTGGAAACAGAAAAATTACTACTGTAGGTTTCAAAGTGGACATGGGCTGACTACAAATATGGCAAGGACTGTAAATGTCTTGCTTGATGTACAGCACAGTCAATTTAATCTTTAACATCCTCCTATCCTTTGTCAAACATTTGTTTGAGAGGTCTATGCAGTAAACGATTTACAGTACTGCCTGTAGCACTGTTAGAAAATGATGCATGGCAATCTTTATTAATCACTTTAGTAGGTAACATTAATAGGAATAACAGCTGCAATATACAGTCATATTTTAAGTCTTATAGAATCAAGAAACAAATGTCATTTAATAGGGTTGGCACTGCAGACCTAGATTCTATTGAAATGTAATGTCTGCAGAATTTAACAGAGAATATGATGTTTTCTATAGCTTATTTTTGAGAAAAAAACCCTAATTCTTTGGAATTCAATGGCAAGTAACAATTATTTCTGAAATTATAGCAGGTGGTTCAATATTCTATAGACTGCCTTGTATTTTCTTCTTGGTTCCTTTGGCTGTTTTAATTCATTCTTATGTGACAAATACACAGCATTCTGCTGTACACAGAATATATCTCTTCTCTGAACATACTTAAACCTTTTGTGAGGCTGTAATTCAAGTGAGCCTCTGTGTAGCTGACAGACAAGACATTTGGACAAAAGCCCCACAGCTCATCAGTGTGTGGCAGAAAGGGGCACTGAGATTTCCAAATGTGGCTCTGCAAATTTTCACATCCCCTAACCTATGACCGTACTTTTGACAGGAAGCAATAAAGCAATAGCTTACTTTTTAATTCATCTTTGCCAACTTTTTTACCTGATTCAAATTCTGATTTGTTCTTCAGAGTCATCCTGCCACAGCCAAAAAATATATGGAAAGGGTCTAATGTATTTAGTGCAACTGTGGAGATACACTAAAGAACTGCTTATCCTGGCAGTCCAAGACTAGTTCTTCCAGTAAACTACAAGCAAATCAAGTTTTTATTCATCCTGCTGCAGCAGGATTTCATAGCTGTCACAAAAGTTTTAAAATATTCAGACTTGGGGAAGAAATGCTTTATGCCTGTCTGTATGGTTATAAGTACATAAGCTACAAATCTGCATTATTGCATTGCCCTAGCTAACACACATTTTAAGGCTGATTTCACAACCATGCAGAGCAAAATTGTGAAATCGTTCAGTTACGTTGTCCACATCAAAGATTTACAGCCCGAGTTTAAATCAAATTATTCTAATGTTGCATTTCCACTCCAAACAACAGTCTATTTACCATCCAATAAGAGATTCAAGAAATATGAATTTGAATTGATCTCTTTTTTTTCTGTAGGCAAGTCCCGACAATCCCTGACATTCCCTTGAAACGCACATTGGTATTAATAAAGCTGTTCTCTACAAGGTATCAGAGAGACACATGAGCTAGTGTCAACAAAAGCATAGCAGGAAAAGGTGGACTATCATCTTCAATTTAATTCCCCCAAAGAAGGTAAAAGTATTACAATCTCCCTACTCATACACTGAGGAAGAAAACACTCTCCCATTGTAAAATGAGACATTTATTTAATTCCTGTCCATCCACAGAAGGATCACTTCCAGAAATGTAAATATATTTTGAAAATTGAGTGCTTCAACAATTTTAACCTGGCCCTTGTGATATTTTGTGTTTTTCTGTAAGCTCATTCTTGTGAATCTGTATAATTATCAAAAAAAAGAGTCCGTTTCTCTCAGTTGCAGAAAAAAGCTTGAAAGGTGACTCCTGAAAGTCAAAGTCCCAGAAAGCAAATAAAGTAAAGCTTCAAACTGTTACCTTTAAAACAGTGTATTAATTAGCTCAGAGGGGAGGGAAGACAGTGAACTCACAAGCTGCAATTTGTTTTTATTTTTGGAACATGATGACCAGGTATTGTAAGCAAAGATTGCCGTATACATACCAGTGCAGATACCACTAACTTTATTCTGCACAAGTCAATCATGAGTTTCAGTTAGCACAAGTACGCCTGGAAAACTGTCACACACTAGTACGTCCTAGTAATCAGATTTTCTCCCAGTTTTAGAAGAATTGAGACATTTTACCTCTTCCATCCACTCCTTGATCACAGCTTCCCTTAAGACCCCTTAAATGTTAAATCGCAATTGCCACTTGCCTCGATTCTACAGTCATGCCTCTACTGCATGCTTCAGCACTCCAAGATTTTATATGAGATTGTCCCTCTACTTCGCTCTCATGAGACCCCACTTGGTGGATCACTGCATCCAGTTCTGGGGCCCCCAACACAAGAGAGACATCGACCAGTTAGAACGAGTCCAGAGGAGGCCATGAGGATGATCCAAGGGCTGGAGCACCTCTCCTATGAGGACGGGCTGAGAGAGTTAGGGCTGTTCAGCCTGGAGAAGAAAAGGCTCCGGGGAGATCTTCTAGTGGCCTTCCAGTACCTGAAGGGGTTACAGGAAGGCTGGGGAGGGACTTTGTACAAGGGCAGGTAGTAATAGAACAAGGAGTAATGGCTTTAAACTGGAAGAGGGGAGATTGAGATCAGATATGAGGAAGAAATTCTTTACTGTGAGGGTGGTGAGACACTGGAACAGGTTGCTCAGAGAAGCTCTGGCTGCTCCTCCCTGGAAGTGTTCAAGGCCAGGCTGGATGAGGCTTTGAGCAACCTGGTCTAGTGGAAGGTGTCCGTGCTCATGGCAGGGGGATTGAAACTTGATGATCTTTAAGGTCCCTTCCAACCCAAACCGTTCTATGATGACTCTATGATGATGAGATTGTGCATTCTTAGCATGGGCCTTAAAATGGGTGATATTCACAGGGAGAAACATCTCTCCTTACACAAGTGCAATATGAAAAGGACTCCAGTCAAATTAAGTCTCTTTAATTTATCTGCAGCTTTTTTTTCCCCAAGCACAGGCAGGACACCTTCAGTCTTTCTGACTATCTCGCCAGGACAACTCAAGCTTCATTAGTATGTGTGTGCTTCCTGAAAATGTGGCATCGTACACATAGAATTGGGTTCCTGATCCTCACTGCTGCAAAACATTTAGGACTCTTTAAGGTGCAATGTGTGCTCTGTATTAGCAGAGGACATAGACCACCTTTTAAGATTAGGTCCTATATTAATAGTAGATCTTATAATGCATCATAGTCTATGATTTCCTTTATCAGAACATTCACGAAATGCTAGAAGTGGCTTCATAATGTATGAATTGCCTGGTTTTGTGAGAAAGTGGTCCAAGACTGCTATTCACTTGATTAAATAACGTGAATGTGAGTGTCTGCACTTTTGCTGAACACTTCTGGGTCTATTAGAAAAATTCTTTTAAACTATTAAGCCAGAACCATATTAAACACTTGAAATGGAATTCATCTCATCTAACTTTAGGGCATGATTCATCCAACTGATTTTAGACATCTAGGGAGAGATGTATCACATCATTAAAAAGACCTCATTCTTTCCACTATCTGAAAATGGGGCCTGGAGTGACCAGCTCAGATGCAGATATGTACTCACATTTGTCAAGATGATTTCAATTCAGCCCTCTGCCATAAACATATTAATGTAACCTCACTGTTGTAAGATTATAATGCAGAACAACTCCATAGCGTAGTAGCCCCAACAAAACCCACTTCTTCCCTGCATCTTTCTCTCAACACAAAATAATTACATTCCATCACGAAAATATAAAAATAAAAAACAGATTTTTCCTTCTGAAAAATGAGAATGTCATGAGAACTATTTTACATGAATATATTTATTCCGGTCCTCTTATCTTCCTGTCTTACACGCACTGACAGATGTTTGCATTCCTCAAGTCATGTGATGGGAGATTGGCAATCGCGTAGCCCCTATAGCTACACTGAAACAAACCCCAGTTTGTTATAATATTTTTCATACAGACACAAGTAGATGAGCCAGAAATCTAAGGAGACAGTCTGTTATTAGAAAACTCTTTAGTTCAATTTTATTGATTTTAAAGACTTAGATTGATGGACCTGAACTTTCAAACTTATCCTTCCAGAGCTGAGCTGCTGAACCTCTAAAGTTCACCCACTGCCTGCTTTAGTCTCCGTGCATTTTCATGTTAGATAACTCCGTTTGCTCACAAAGGTAATCTAGGTAAGTTATGCACAGCTGGCATGCATAAATTGTGCATATCTGTGACATCTGCCAGTGGGAAAAACACTCCAAGTATGATACATATTTCAAGAATGAGTGAATTTGTTCAAACTCAAGCTTTCTGGGTCATAATTGAATCAGATCTCTGGAAACATATGCAATGTTTTAATGGCTTTGTCAAAATTCAAGCTATTAATATTTACTGGACTGGATCATGAAATATCCTAGTAACAAAGGAAGTATAATACTACCATAAATCTTTTATTGTCCTGGTAATATCTTGCTAAAGCTGTCTTGTTAAACAAGCCAAAATAAATTTATTCGAGCATTCTGTGTGCTTTTCTTGACTTGCTGCATTTATGTCCACGTACAAGAACTAATGATCAAAGAAGTACTTGCATGTTTCTAACTCTTTTACCAGGCCTAGTCTTGAGCCTTCATGAAAGCAAAACTATACATACATTCTTTAATTAATGTACCCTCAGAAGTCTGTGTTACCTCCTATGTGATAAAACACAGTGTGTGTCTCTGCATTTACCTAAATACCAAGACTTGTGGCTTCTTTAATTAAAAATGGTACAAGAGGCTGAAGGATTAACTAATGTGGAGAAGGGCAAAGCATGGATTTTTTTACTTCCCACTAAGATATCTTATACATGCGCAAGTAACAGGCACCAAGACTTACTCCTCTCTGGTGGCTACATCTAAATCAGCAGCTCTGGACACTTTTGTTACAGGCTGGATGGTGGACTGGACATGGACAACGTCACCCCAAGTCTTGTGGTTCACTTAGGGAAAACGAGCACATATTGGCTTGAACAGGAGCTGTGCGAACCCTTCCAGCTTTCCAGCTGAACTGTTCCCATACAGCAGTCTTCGAGGTCATGATAAATGGCCCAGAGGGTAGGGAACACCGATGGTCTGCAGAACCACACTGCCTTTCCAGCAGCCTGACATGTATTTTGAGGATTGACTGGTACATGACAGAAAAATTTGGAAATTGTTATCCCAGCTGAATTTTTGTGATTCCAACGCAAACTTGCTGTGCAGCGAGGACAAGGGAGAGAGCTGCTGGATCAGAACTGTACTGCATTGCAAAAACCTTTTTTTGGAGTTAAGCTAAGGGATTATGAGGCAGATCCACTTACTATTAGTATCTGAAGAGAATAATACATCATTATTGACTTTACTAAGTAGTGAAATGAAATTATAAACAGTGAAAATTTTGGCTGCCAGAAAACCAGTTTCTGACAGTGAGGGCTATCACCATCCCCATGGAGATGAGGATTTGTGATTTCTTGGTACAAAAATGAGACAAAGCTATGACTTAAGAGAAGATAAAAGTGTTTTGCAGACAGTGCTCCTGCACAGCTCCTAGGCTCGTCTGGAAGATATTGCAGCATTGTCCCTTTTAAACCTGGGAAAATCCTTTATTTCAGAGCCTTTCATGTGTAACAAAATGCCAACTATTGTTATAATAGATACATCTGTTTGAAAGTTTTAACACTATTACTTAAAAATTGACCAGATAGTCTGCTCTTGAATGTACATGAAAACACCTCAGATAGATACAGAATTCAGGTTTTTTTGCAGAACTGAACTTCTATGGCATTATTATTCATGGGCCACAGGAGAAAATGATTTCTGGTTAAGTTTTATGCAATTTATGCCTATTTTCATCCCCATTGAAGTTGACAGTAAGAGATGAAGTCCTGCTGACTGCTGCAGAAACAAAGGTTGGTTACTGAAAGACATGGCTGCTGCATTCTTGTACTGCTCTGTGTGTGTGCATGTGTGCTTAAGATGAGGGAGACTTAGATGTATTGATTTTACAGCAGCTTTTTTCTCTACTCTTAAATGAAGTGGAATGAGGAGCAAATAGCCTGGCAAACAAAAGAAACAGCACTATTATTATAACTGCCTGAGGTTTTATACTCCACGTGCAGAATCAGAAAGAAGTCTGGCTCTCAAGTCTGTCATAATATATGCCCATGTGAAGTCTCTGCCAAAACGTGGAGCAGCCTGAAACCCAACCCTGTCACCTACTGTAGCATTACAGGTCAGGAATAGTGGTTGCCTGCAGTTACTTAATAAAATACTTCCTTGGTTTCCATGCCCCTCTGCAAAAATGGGACTGGAAAAGGCCTTTCCACCTGCACTGCTTAGGTCAGAGGTCCTCTTCCCTTGGAGACTGCTGCAGACCAGGCTGTTCTGCTACAGTCACACTCCAGGTTTATCCCAGTGGTGGCACTGAGGGGGTAAGAAACCACATCCCTCCATCCCCTCTCCCTTCCTCTCCCGTTCCTTCCCCTCCCCTGGAAGCTGGTTGATGGCTCTGATTATGGAGCCTCCAGGAAAGCGGTCTTTGTTGTAAAAGGCCAAAGTTCATCAACTTCCATTTACATCAGTAAACATGAACAATTCTTCCTGAGCCTGAGAAATCAATTCCCACAATACATCAGCCAGTCGTGCTTTAATGGACTGAATTGAAATGCCCCTTCTCATCTGCATCAGAGGAATAAAACTGATCCTATTGCACAATGTGTAAAGATGGGAGGGGAAGAGGGAGCGGTACTCACCATTGCACATGCAACGCGCGTTCCTGTAAAAGCGGGGACACACAAAACTAATTCGTGCTGTGCTATAGGTCATCAGGGAATGCGAATCAATAGACAGACTTTGCTCACAGTGTTGTTCCTGACAATCCAGTCCAGAGCAATTCTTCTCCAAGATAGCAGAAATACGAATCACATTTTCCAAGTGTCTCCTTGCATTGGTAAGCTTCTGAATCAAATAGGCAGGCTTATAGAAACCACTGTTGTGCATCTGGACTGCAAACAGCATGTCAAGCTGATTGCTGCCTGCCACTGGCTGAATACTGATGATGTGTAGGCTGTCTTGTTTTTGGGAGAGCACTGCGTTGCGTAAGGTACGCCTGAACCCATGCATGTGGAGGCCCACAAAGTCTTCTGGGGAAACGTTCTCAAAACGGATGGTGACTGTGTTCTGCAGCATTTCTTGTAGCAATTGCTCAACGTGGACCACAACATCGATGGGTACCTGGAATCGGCCATCACTGACAGAGACATTCAGGACATACTTGCCGTTATCGAGCCCTCCAAGGGCAATGATCTTCCCATCATGGCTGTTGACCTTGAACAAACTTTTCTGCTCTGATTTTAGCGTATATGTGAGGACATCGTACACATCCTGATCTGTGGCATGAATTTTCCCAATGACTCCCCCAGGGAAATCATCTTCCATGGTGACAATGAAAATCTCCAGTGGAATGGCAGTTGGTTTGTGAATGCTCTCTTCAATAACCCTCACCTGAACGTAGGTGTGGGAAACCTGCTGAGGCCTCCCAGAGTCCTTTGCCTAATGGAATTTAGAAAAAAATAATAATAAAAAACCAAAATAAGACACACATAGAACACAGAACACAGCCGAACACCGTAACGCCTTGCTATATATATTTTCACAGCATCAGTAATTCTGAAGACCTCTCAAGAGAACTTCCCAAATACAACTGTAAAATACAGATGTAAAGAAATGTCTCAGCCATTTCTAGCAGTAGAACTTACAAACTCTTTAGGGAAGCACAGATATCTCATCTAAGTGGATTGCAGAGAGAAATGTGTCAGCAGAATGTCTCATTACTCAAACTGAAATGTTCCCAGGATCCCACAGCTATCACTTGTCCTCTTCACAACAGAGCCATCTGAATGTGGTATATTCTGCACCAAATGGAGTTTGGTCTCACTTCTGCCCTGGAAAGGAGACTGAATCCCAGTGAAATACCAGCATCAGTTTCTGCATTGCTTGGTATGCTCCAAAGTGTCTCAGACCTTGCCTAGTTTGTGTGGATGTGAGGGAGTTCAGAATTTTTCTGCAGTGCTCTGTGCTACTTTACCTGAAGCAATCAAGAAACGTGCTTGAAATAAATAAAATTTATAACCCTCCAAAAATGAAAAAGGGTGCTTGTGCTGTTACCAGTGATAAAATATGAGAGCAGTACTGCACTTGGACAGATGACTATATGACCCAGAGCACTCATGATAGCATCATTTGCACTTTTTTATAGAGAGTAAAAGAGCAAGTATGACAAAAAAAACAAGGCCATCTTGATAGAAAGGTGTGCAAACTTGAATCAGCGTCCTTTCCTGCACTAAGAAAAATGTTTCATTTAAGTCACTATTAAGATATACTGCTCCACACATACATTTGCTCCAGAAAAGAATAGAAGACTAAACTACCACTGGGTAGAGATGTGGCACACATTCAAAGACCTTCATATTTGGGGAGGAAAATTTACAAGCAAAAGAAAAAAAAATAAAGGTAGGATGGCAACAATAATTCACCCTCACTCCTAAAAATCCTGGGTGGAGTATTAAAAAAAAAGATTTTATGTATACATGTACATACATACACAGAGATTACATCCCATTCCACTTTCAATTTTAACATTACTTTTAATAAAACTAACACAAAGGAGGAACTTGATGGTGGAAAAGAGAAAGCAGCACTCTGACACATAAAAATGGAAAGAAACATTTCTATGGTCTATACATAACAGGAAATGATAAAATATGTTTTCACTGTAGAAATCCCTAAAGAAAAGAATACTGGGAGGAATTAGGCCTCCACAATCCAAAAGTGTGGTTTTCTGAACATGTTAGTGCATCTCAGACATTGTGTTCTAATATTTCATTTGTATGACATACTTGGATCTATATAGCTAGAGGATGCTTCTTAAATTTAATTCTTATGCCCAGTTTTGGCTATACTGGAACACTGACTAGCAAATTGCCTTGAAAACAGAGTATTTTAGGATGAGGGCATGGTAAAAATGAAACATGAGAGTTTTTTATTTTCCTATAAGACTCAAAAATAAGTTTCAGAAATATTAAAAGGCAAACTCATAAAACTTTAATTAGCATCAGAGCTTGTATTTTTAAATTGTAACTAACTGAAGATGTTCCTGCTGTGAACAGCACTAAATGTGCTTGTAAAGGAGCAGATATAGGCTGTGTTTAGAGAAATCAGTCCCAGCAAAACAAGTGGAGGAAGTCTTCATTTCAGAGTTAGCTGATAGGACCATGTCCCATTGCAATGAAGAGGTGTAGTTCATTCCCTAGGCTTGTCTATTGACTAAACTCTACTATATTATCTCTGTCAGACCTTAGAAATCTGAACAGATTACTTTTGGATTTACAGTTTTTTCTAATCAAAATTACCCCAGTTACAAAGTTCCTCAAGAATTACTCTAAAGCTAAGTTTGATCTGGGCTTCTATTGCATGTCTTACTTTCACATTCTTTAAAAGCTAAGTTGACCTTGGAAATGTGATTTTATGAATTCTTGGTAGGCTTCCAAAAATTTATGGTTAAATTTATGACTTAAAAGCAGAAGTGATTTTCCTTCCTAGAACAATATTTTGATGTCACCCGTTCTGTGCTGTATTTCTATGTACATAATGTATTTTTGCTTATTTTCCTTGCTTAGGAAAAAAAAAAAAAGATGAAAATCTTAAATCATAATGGCCACTGCTCAGAAAATCCATTTCATGCAGAGGAAATTGGAAAGGTGGCTGGCCACCTATTTATATGGAATTAGGTTTAAGCACGTCAAAGGAAATACACCATATTGTGCACTTGTAAACTGGAATGCATGGTATTTACTCACAGAATACAGTCAATTAAAACCAACCCATACAGGCAATGTACAGATGACATACCACTATGAGGGTTTTTTCCTTTCTGTGCAGATGCCAAAATCAAGCCATACCTGCACACAGAGCACATATTCGGTTGCAACCATGTGCTTGAAGATGACTGCAGATCTCAAGATGCCGTGAGGGTCCAGAGTAAACTCCTCCTCTTCATTGCCAGTGAGGATGGTGAAGGTAAAAGGGGGGCCATTGTGAAAAGAGTCTTTGTCTGTCACTACCAGCTGCAAAATGCTTGTGCCCACTGGTTTATTTTCCTTTATACACGTACAGAGCATACAAACAAAAGGATTAAAATGATACATATCACAATCATAAACCACCATGTTTCGCTCTTGAGAATATTCTACTGAATTCTCTTTGCCCAAGACGGCATTTCCCAAGCAGTGGTTATGTGACACCGTTTATGCCCCATGGACTGGTAGCAGAGATGGAGGTACCCACCACACCTCCAGGGACTGATGAGCTCTGCCTCAGACTGTGTCAGGTCAGGACTGACTAACCATTAAGACTCGCACGCTGAGCAAGGTGTAAAGAAGTGTGAACTCAAACCAGCTCAGACTTTTTGAGGCCAGAGTACCTGGTGCAGCAGGGGTGAAGGGTGAAATGTGTGACAGATGCTGAGGTTAAGGAGCCTCAGCAAACAGAAACTTACCAAAGGGTTAAGAAAGACGTGTTTATACTTTCCTTTAAATAAGATCACTCGATAAATCTTTTGCAGATAAATCATCAAAAGCTACTTAACTGAAACCAAATGGTTTCATATTTTAAAAGTCAAAGAAGTTTTTGATGTGCAGGATAAACTTACTTGAATTACAGCTGTATAGTTAGCTGGAGTAAATACAGGGCTATTATCGTTCACATCAGAAATGTCCACGTTGACCGTCACAGATGAAGACAAAGGAGGAGTGCCGCTGTCTCTTGCCTGGATAACTAATGAATAACCAGATATCTGCAAAAATGTGAAAACATTAAATCATTGTGAAAGTGGTCCTAAATTTTAACTCCTGTTCTTTACATCCAGTGCACCATCTACCACATTCTAAGGTAAAATGTTTGGCCTCATTATCTTCCCTACTCTTAGTATAACATTATTCTGTTTATTGCCTTACTCTGTCCCAACTTCTGTTTTATAAGGCTATCAATAAACATAAAAGCTTCACTGTATTAAAATAACTGTATCAGATGACACATTCCCGAAACAAAGGGGCAGACAAAAAATAAATGACGGAAAATATCCAAACTCAGCCTGTAGCTAACGTTTTCATCTTTCCTAGGTGTCAGCTGGGATATGTGACCTGATTCTATTTATCTTACGGTTGGTTTCCAGGATATTATATAAATTGCTTATTAGAGCCAACCTCAGTTTGACACACAGTGTTTCTAACTTGGTGATGGAGAACCAAGAAGAAGTTCACAGGCAGTTGGCTTAAACACACTGGAAAACATTTGGGACTACTAGAGACAACAGTCTCTGTAGCAGCAGGATATATTATTCACCATTCAGTAGAAGATAAAGAATTTTTTGAGCCTACTTGTTTGCAACAGACACAAACTACTCAGCATGGTGTGGGCAGTTCAGCACATCACCCATGGGCCCTCTACACACATATGTGCCCGTGCATGAGGTGTGAGCATATCTGACAATCTGCAAAAGCTCTGTCTATGCACAGCTTAGGGATGACAATTTGATTTTATGAACTGCATCCTTATGTCAGCTTCTCTACGTCTTACAACTGCTTTTTACTGTATACAGCTCCATGCTTCCCAGGGAAAGCTGCTGATATGTCCTCCTGTGAATCCTTCTAAGGGAGTGAGTAAAGGTAGGAGGAAGTCAAAAGCCATTTGAAAAATGAAAGCCATTTGGAAAGGAGGGAGGAGTACAGGTTAAGTGTACGAAACAAGGAGGCTCTTCTGGGATGTGAGACCAACCTAAAGAAAAAGGAAACAGTTTTCTGGGGGGTTTTAGGAGAAAGACTTGGTGGGGGCACAGTGAAACAGGACAGATGAAGAATCCTGAACTATGGGAAATCAAGAAGCTAAGGCTGAGAATTTTTTTTTTGTTTGTTTCCCTTTCAAGCTGTGATTTCTACTGCTAAAGTCAAGACTGAGAGTTTTGTGGGATCTGTCCCAAATTTTGTCTGTTTTTTTTTTTCATTTCAGTGTACCCTAGAAAGGTAGATGGCAAAAGTCATGGTTTCTATATGATTACAGCTCTGCAAATGAGTTTCCTTAAACCACTGAAACCTGGGAGTCAGCACTGCCTTTGGGGATCTACAGCAGATGGGGCACCATGTATCATTTTCCCTGAAGGGGTCAGAAACACCTGTGTCTAGGAAATGTGCCAAGGAAGCCAAGAAAAATACAATATCCCTGCTTATTTTAACCCAGTGAAACTTTGAAAAATGCAGATCTAGCAGAGCTGGCACTAAACATGCATATGCCAGTGAGGGTGAAAGTGTGTGTCTGAATGCAGATATACATGAGTGCACTTCAGAAACTAAATAAAAACATACTAAGAAATTAAGCTTGTGTTATTTAAGAGGAAATATATTACAGCAAATTTGTAATATGCAAAACCATTGTTAATTCCCTGTCCTTGACAATCTGTGGTAGTTATTCTGCCATAAACACTGGCAATTTAATCCTGCTTCTGTGACAATACAGAAAGGATATTATTCACCACTGGTTTAAGCAGCAGCCCTGCTGCCAGTAGAGAGCTTTTCCAGCTGTGCCCATATTCTGAGGACAGCATTCAGCTTCCCCAGTTTCGTGGATGCTCTGCTCGGAGGCAGGAGGCATGGATTTCTTTGTGTGCTGCAAGACTTTAGAAGCCATGCAGCACTCTCCCACCCTGCTAGTAGCACAGGCAACTGTATTTGTTTGTTTTTTTCCAAAAGCTGCTAATTGCTAGCTATGGCAAAAAAAGGTGATAAATCACCCTGAATGAATAACCTAGTGAGCAAACAAAACAGCAGAATCTGTTTAATGAAGCACTCTTTCACTTTTGGTCCAGCCTGGCCACTTCATAACATCACCTCCCCAGTGACGTGTTTTGCAGAGCGCTAATTAGCGGCTGAGGTCTCAGCTCGGTGCTTGGTGCCACAATCTGGAGTATGCTGTAATCACTCCGCTGCACACACTGCCGCACGTGTGCGCTTGCACGCGCAGGAGAGAGGAGGCAGCTTATTAACACAGCAACAGCTGCTGGTGGCACCTCACGAGAAATCCAGCGTTGCTTTTTTCCCCAATCTGGCCTCAGCTGTTGCGTTGGTGCAGGACGGGAATGCTAGCAGAGCAGTTGGCTTGTGGATAGGAGTGGGGTGGAACAACACTAGAAAGACCTGTTGGAGCATCTTAGGCTGATTGCTGCGTAGTATAAAAGAAGCTTCTTCAAAACAAGCTAGCAGCAGAATTGGGATCAATACACACCTGTAAGTCATTGTAAGTTAAGAAGTCACACACGTCTTACCCTTTCTCTATCCAATTTCTTTTTAACCTTCACAAGTCCCAAAACAGGATCAACTGAAAATTCATTGTCTCGATCCCCATTCACTATGGAAAAATGAATCTGGCCATTGGAAGGACTGTCCAGATCTTCTGCTATCAACTTTTTGGGGAGAAAAGTGAAAATTAGAAAAACAAACATTAAGCCATCTGCATGATACATTAATTGCTCAACACCCCAAAAAGTCAGACTTCATATTCCATCAGACTAGTTATATCTGAACTGCACACCTCTGCAGCATCAAGCCAAACATCAAGCCAATCAGTGTTTGATAGGAGGCTCCCCTAGGACCTTTTCAAAATTCTAGCCTTAAAACATACACAATATTTTAATCTTAATATTCTGTATAACACTTTTATTTCTGGATCCACAAGATCCAAGATGAGAGTATTGTGAGGTTTAGGTATGGCACACTGTATGACAGACTACACAGATAATATGGAAAGCAACAGCAGACACAGAGCATTGGCTAGAGAACAGTCTGGCTGATTGAGGATGCAGTAGTTACCATTATTAACCAGTGTTATTAAAAGTCCTGTGGCACAGGGCTTCATCCCACCTAAACGCTGCCCACAGCCTCGCTCACCATTATCACCGAATCCCCGATGGCGGCGTCCTCGCTGATGACTGCACTGTAGACCACCTGGCTGAATTTTGGTGCGTTGTCATTGACATCTGTCACGTTTACGTTCACAGTCGTCACAGCGCTCAGGGCTGGAGTGCCTCCATCTTTTGCTTCCACTACTAAGTAGAAATCCTTACATGATTCATAATCCAGAGCTTCAAAAATGGAAATTGCTCCTTTGAAGCAAGGGAGGGAATGTCAACAGTCAGCAAAAAACAAATAATGCTACAGACTAAGGGATTTGACTGTAGTAAACAGTACAGTGTGCCATTTATCACCATGGCACACACACAAAATATTTTGTTCTAACAGTAACACTGCCCAATCCAATAAAAATATTTGGTCAGGTTTCTACTGCTGTCTTTTGATTAAAGAATGATGCCAATTGCACTTGGGTTGCCTCTACAGAAAGGACCTTCACAAGATATGAAGCAATGAATGGTTTATAATGAAAATAGCTTTTATTATATGAGTGTCGTAGACAGAGAAGTGGGGGCCATATCCACCCATTTGCCTGGGCTTATGCACAGAGCCTGTGGGAGAACTGGATGCCGGCTCTGGAAATCAGCCCTGACAAGTCAACAGAAATTCACTCCCATGTAATTAACTTCTCATGAATTAAATACAAATGAATGGGGTATGAATACCTTTGAGAAATGTCTATCATTTATGTGATTAAACAGGGACTTCCCCACTGAACTAGGTTTATAAATTTTGGGTTCCCTCACCACACAATCAAAATTAAGATTCTCTGTAACTTGACTCACTCTGTGCACCCAGACCTCCTCTAGGATTGAAATTATTTTTATGCAAGCCCTCCACTAGTTTCCCATGTGCCCATAAAATTAACAAGACGAGGGGAGTGGCTTGTTCACAGGTTACCAGTGATGCCTTGAAGGATGTAGTACTGGGCATGGCAGGAAAGACTTAAAAGCAAATCCTTAACCTTGGTAAGCCAAATCCTTTCCAATACCCATCAGGAGCAGGGATGTATGGGGCTTAAAGGTCATTTAGTCCAACTGCTGCCCAAAACAGGTCAGCTAAACGCAATAATTCTTGAAGGTACTCATCCCTAATGTTTTTATAAACTTTCAACAATATCAGTTTCCTAACCTTCTTAGGAAATGTATTTCACTATTTAATAATCATTACAGTTAGGAACTTCTTCCTATCATTTAACTGAAATAATCCAAAGGCAACTTAAGTCCATTCACAACTTCTTTCCTGATGAGTGGGCATAGAGAACAGTTTATCCCCCTCCACTTCATAGGTACTTTTTATAGACTTGAATACTAACAGCATGTCTTCTCTTTTCTAGTTTAAATAGCCTCAAGTCCTTCAATCTTTCCTGGTAAGCCACATTTTACAGACCTCAGATCATTCTTCTTAATCTCATCTGGGCTCTCTCCAAATGAATTCTACCTTTCAGCATGACTTGCTGGAAGCAGAAGCCCTGAAGAGAAGCTTCCAAGTGGCTAGCAGAGAGCTCCCAATGATAAATGGTGTGAAGGACATTATTTTTCAAGCCCTGATCAGGCATGCTACATCAGCAGTCGGTTGTCTGGAAACTGAGCTCCTGCCTCTAAACTGATAATAATGGAGCTGTCACACATTAATGAATAATAAATAGTTTTTGGTTTTGTTTTTGTTTTTTCCATGTGTGATTAAGCTTCATTATGTTTTTTTTATTGATTTATCTCCTTGGGTCATTGTCAAATGTGAAGTTAAGTATCGCTGTCTCGGTGTATTTATGATTAAATTTTTTTAGCACTAATCAACATTATGAAGACAACAGACAACACACAATTATGTTAAGTTCCCTACATGTAAGGAATTGGCCTCTGCAGAGGCCTCCCTCCACCAAATCTGGAGAGAGATTTTTGCACAGAGCAATATAAATGATACAATGCATCATTTTGATATTTTCCAGGTTGCTGGTTGTTACAGCTGCACTCAAACAAGTGTTACCTTCAGCTTTCAAAATCACGATTGTTTTGCTCTGAAGCTCTGGTGGCAGATTTGTACTGGTCACCCTGAATGTTATGAGAATAAGAGGATCTACTACAGGAAGCACAAAAGAAACATAGCTTACTGTTGACAGATTAAAACCTCAATAAGGATAAAGAATATATCCCATTGAGGAAATGGTAAGAAAATGAGCCATTTGACACAAATCAGGTAGCTCCTCTTAGTATTTCTTGAAGAGAAGCAAAGGTATGTTTTTAAATTTTGTGATATATAACCAAAAAAACCAAACCAAATCATGGCTGAAGTCAACTGTCAGACAACACAAATCAGGAGCAACTTACGACAGTGAAGTTGCATACAGTTGTACAAACAGCAATCCCATGCTAGGACCGCCAACTATTCAGCCCTGATAGCACTGTCTGATGCTCACTAAGGTCCAGACACTTGAGGCTGTACTTGGCTGGTAAGCAGGTAAGTTGTAAGCATTGTAAGCATTCATCACTGTAAGGGTTGCACAGTTTGGCTAATGGGTTGTCACATCTACATTGACTTCAACAGATATACTAATGGAGAAAAGTATTCTCCACTCGAGCTGCGGCAGCTGAGTGTGCCTGTAATTTACATCACTCTCCAACCTAAAATTGGTTTCTAACTGTGCAACTAATTCCATATTGACAATCTCTGAGTCTCTGTTCTTGGAATTTTTTTGGTCCTAGAGCCTTCTTCAAAGCATTCACACTTTTCTGATGCTTTCATTTTGTACTAAAGGTAAGAGCCACTTTACAAACCTGTTTTTGAGTTAATCCTGAACTTCCCTTTCTCATTCCCCGATCTGATGAAATAGGCAATCTCAGCATTAGTACCAATGTCTTGGCTTGTAGCAAAAACAGAAAGGACCTCAGTGCCTGGTAAGGTGTCTTCAGGTACTGTGACGAGATAATCTCTTCTTTCAAACACAGGAGGGTTGTCATTGATGTCTAGCACTGTAATGGTAACGGTGGCAAACGAGGACAAGGTCAGCACAATGCTCTGATCTGAAGCCTTTACACTGATGTTATAGGAAGACTGAAACTCTCTATCAAGTGGATGCTCCAAAATAATGATTCCTGATGATCGATCAACTGAGAAGTAACCATCTGCAGAGTCTGCCAGGGAATAGGTAACTTTTCTGTTCACACCTGAAAGAGAAGCAAATGTGAAAATGATAAAGTGAAATAAAGAAAGCAACAACATCTTCCCATCTAACAAAAACCATAAACAACAGCTGCTATCACACTGATCATTTCCAGTGGGGGTGGAGCACATGGAGGTAGGAGTGCCTGTGGGTATGGTATTGCTGAAAGTTTGGGAGATCAGGACAAGCTCTTCTCACATGTCAAATCCCTGTGGATAAGTTAAGTTCCTTCCCTCATCATGATACTTTTTAAAAAAATCACTTCGCAGAACTGCTGTGTAATGAAACTTGAAAGCAGAATCCAGATATGGTCCTTGCCCAGAAAAGCTTACAATTGAATTAGATGACACAGGCAGAATGCTGAAAGTGGAAATGTCTCAGAGTCCATCTTGAAGGAACAGAAATGTACATAAGGGAAAAATAAACCCATAAAAATACATCAGGTGGCACAGAATGTACTTGCTACCAGTGCTGCCTTGATTCCACTGTTGAGCAGCAAAATATTATCACAGGTCTATCACCTGTTAGACAAAAGTTGCATCAAAGAATCTGTCCATTCCTGACAGAATATGGACATTTCAGAAAGGAAAGTTCCTTACTTTCACAATTTGAGAGTAAAAATTGAGTTGTATGAAGGATATCAAATTGTGTTTTTCAAATCCTGCCTATATTTCCCAATACGTAACACCTATCCACCCAGCTGCTGATTATGCAGATCTATGCTAAGGTTGTTGTCAGTAATAAGGCCTGAGGGGAAGGTACTGACTTGGTTGCTTGCTGCACTACAGTGGGATAGCCATTTCAAATCTAATTAAAAGTGAACACAGATACAACCTAATTCAACTCCCTCGATGCTGGCTGATTTAATGGTTTGGTCCTAGGTGTTTCACCAAGAGATTATAACTAAAACACAAAGATCCACTAAAATGGAGAGTCTCTGGTTTTCACATCTCTCACTTGAGTATTTGCTGCCCTTTTTGTTGGAGAACAGACTTTACAAGCCTGACATTAATCAGACAAACAAGAGCTACCAATCCCTTCTAGGCATATTTTGTTAATTTAAAATTTGTGACAGTATTATTCTGCTTTCCAGCAGCAAAGCATTGTAGAAATGTCTGATCAAAAGCAGCACAAATCACAGCTGTTTTCTGCTTGACGTAGCAGGAGTGAAGCGTCCACACAAGGGGGAGCTGGGAGACTTTCTTCAATCACGCACACATAAAAGCTAGAGCAACTACAAAGTCCCAGACCCTACTTGGAAAGTGCTAGGAATTACTATTTGGCCTCTTCAGGGATTAGAGTTTTGGGCAGTGCTTGACATACCAGAGTACATTTCAAACACTCAAATGTCTTTAAAATCAGGAAAAATTTAAAAGGCAATATTGTAATGAACCAGCTTTTTTTTTTTTTTTAAGAAAAATCACAATAGAATTTCCCTATTCACCATGGCATCTCAAATGTGAAAAATGCAGAGGCTCTCCTTTAGCAAAACGGGCAATCCAGCCAAGGAGGTGACTACTGTCCTACAGATGAGGAACCAAACTCAGTCCACGAACTAGTACGAGGCTCTTTCATGTGCTGAAACACCTAGATTCTGAATACCCTACAGCCTGCTGGAGACCACGCTCACCCCTTCACTCAGCCTCTTTATACACACATCCAAATGCTCTATCAGCTGACAATCAATCAAACTGACAGAAGTGACAAAGGAATAAAACCCTCTAGAAAGTGGAAGGTTTTGAGGGTTTGAATGGCTGAAGGTATGTCTACATTTCCAGTTGGGGAAAATCTCCTTCTGCTAGAAAACCTCCCTCAACTTCCACTTACAAAAAGGGACAGATCTGATCAGAACAATCAATGCGCCAGTAATTAGAGATGATCCCTGGGGATACTGGAAAAGGGCATTTTGCCTGATTCAGAGCATGCAGTTCAACACCCAACCTACATATGAGTTTTAACTGTAAAGCTATTTAGTATTCTGTACTGGGCTTTCTAGATGTCTGCCAGTTCCTACATAGAATTAAACACTTCTCTGAAGCAGAGACCCCAACACACACCTACCACGCATATGCCTTAGACTGTTTTTTCTCTGGAACAAAAACCTGAACTGATACTCACCACAGCATATCTGAGCACAACACAGCAGATTCAGATGCTATGGTCTTTAAAGGTATAAATGGCTAGAAAAGAGGTGGCCTACCTATGACTTGTGTCTTGAAACACCCCAAAAACTTCATCAAGAATATCTTGCAAGAGGGGGTGGGGAGAGACAGAATTTGGTGCACGTGACACCATGTAGGGTGAGTTTCCATACAAGAAGTGATAACTCCAGTGACTGTAATCTGATCAATACATCATCAGGCCAGTCTCCTTGTATTCTACTTCCTAAAGATGATGGCCATTGATTAACAAAACATGAAAAATGTTTTTTGATAAGTGATTGCTAGTGATCCTACAATGGAGACGTTCAGATACAGATTATAGTGTTCTGGTGGCTAACTCTAATATAAGGGATTTTTAGGTAGAAATGGAAAGAGTTACTTCTTGAAGGTAAGTTGTTTTTTTGAGTGGGTTTTTGGTCTTTTTTTCCTTCCTAAAAACAAGACAGGAATACCAAAGTTCCAGGGATGTGGGTTATATTATACCAGTCTATGACAAAACCAGTCTTATCTTTCCCATAGAACTTGGAGGAAAAGCTTTTACAGGTAAAAATGCTATTTAATGCAAGGAGAGGCCTAAGATGAGAGCAGAAGATGTGAGCTGGGACACTCACAGATACCAACCCTTGGCAGCTTTCAGCCTGAATGCAGAGGCAGAATAGAAAGAGAAATACAGATCTCAACTGCTTGCTGACCTTCTCCCACAGAGTTTTGTGGGGCTGAAGTTTAATGCTTGCTTCCTGGGAGGAAAATGACTTAAATGAAAAGCCGTGGCAGAAACAGCGCTTTGAAGAAAGTGTGTTATAGCAATAGCTGTTTCCACTCAGCTTCCTCACTTGAGGCTGGAAAAAAAAAATGGGTACAAGGCAAAGATGAAGTAGGAAGTTACTTCTACTGAAATCCAAAATGCTTTAGTCTAGGGGCTACCATCTGCTGAGAGAGAAGTGTCCATCAATGTGTGTCAATGGCATCCCTGCCGTGGAGATGATGGTAGATTCTGCTGTTACTACAAAGGAAATGTTTTCTGTCGAAAGGAAACAACTGCTCCAACACCACGGTTCCTGCACTGGTAAGGAGAGCAATCCTCCCACACTGCTTCCCCACAGCTGTTGAGGGATTAATGTCTGCAAACTGCCTATCTATTCACTCACTCACTGAAACTTCTCAGATTTCTAAGGTGCCAATCATAAACTACTTGAACATGGAACGCTTTGAAGGAATTACTATTACTATAAGAGGATTGCAGTTAATTTTTAAAATAAAGGAATAAGCAAACACATTTTCTATTTGCTTGTATTAGCATATAGAAGATATGAATATTGCCCCTTGCCAAATCACGGCTGTGAAGAGGTTGTACAAGATACAGTTGTCTAGTACCTCAAATGACATCCTTCAAACAGGATTTTTTGCCTTGTTTTCTTCTGTACTAAAACAAAGGGGCATGAACTGAATGTCACATAATGACATCTTCTATGTCATTACTACTTTAAATAGCACCAGGGAAATAAAATAACTTCTCTTTATAACTAAAATTCTTCCTTGTCTAACACATAGAATCATAGAACCATCTAGGTTAAAAAGGAGCTTTAAGATCATTGAGTCCAACCATAAACCCAGCACTGCCAAGTCCACTACTAAACCATGCCCCCAAGCACCACTTCTACATGTCTTTTAAATACCTCCAGGAATGATGACTCCACCACTTCCCTGAGCAGCCTCTTCCAATGCTTCACAACCCTTACAGTGAAGAAATTTTTCCTAATATCCAATCTAAACCTCACCTCGCACAACCTGAGATCATTTCCTCTTGTTCTATTGCTTGTTACTTGGAAGAAGAGACCAACCCCCACCTCTCTGCACCCTCCTTTCAGGTAGTTGAAGAGAGCAAGAAGGTCTCCCCTCAGCCTCCTTTTCTCCACAATAAACAACCCCAGTTTCCTCAGCTGCTCCTCATAAGACTTGTTCTCTAGACCCTTCACCAGCTTCATTACCTTCCTTAGGACACACTCCAGTGCCTCAATGTCTTTCTTGTAGTGAGGGGTCCAAAACTGAACACAGTGTTCAAGGTGCAGCTCAGTCCAAAATTATGGAGTTACAACATGGTTTGATCCAGACTGACATCAATTAAAAGGCTCAGCATAAACACAACAGGCACAATCCCCATATGACAGTGAGTTCTGCAGTGAGCATTACCTGCTGACTGCATCACACACAAACTAAAATTATGTGTATTAAAGGCTATACATAATGTGTTCCTCCTTTCTGTTTTCATCTGTCACCTTGAACCCATTATTTAATGTGTTTCCCCAAGTACAGCTAGCCCACTCGTTTATCTCTGGAAAATGTTGTTTAACTTTGTCATCTGCTGATTTGCATTTTAAAAACCTACAGAAAGGAAAATAATGGCAAGCATTAAAAATAAACAAACAAGAAGAAAAACAGAAAGCTGTCCAGAAAGAGAGCTTTAAAAAAGGTTATTAATCAATTTAGCAGTGAATTGCAACCAAGGTATCTGATTGCTGTGCTTCCTCTTGCCTCTGTCCTTCATGGTCTGACTATTAACACTGATGTCTACCTATGGCCTTTCCTGATTACCCAAACGTTAACCACAACATCAGTTACTGGAAGTTAAAAGTCCACAACTTCATTAATACCAAAGAAGACAAACGACAAATGCTAAACCAGATTTGATAATACTCTACTCCATCGTTTTTTGCTGAAAGAGGAAAATCTTGCCAGAAGTACCTTGCTGAATGGAGAAAAATATATAGCCCCAAAGGGAAAGATATTTCCATTGATTTTTATAACTTAAGCAGAAAAGCTGGCCAAGTTCAATCCGTAACACTGCTACTGGGACAGGCTTTCACTGCTTTGCCCCTTTTCTGTGGGGAAATGATAGCTTTAATCCCAAAGGCCTTTACTCACACCAGTGCTCCAGTGAAAAAAGGGCCACAGAGGACAGAGACAAAGATAACCAACCCCTTACTGAAGGGAAATACTGGACAGAAATGGCATGCATAAGCTTTCAGCTGTATGATACTTTCCACAGGTGTCTAAAACCCTGTTTTCTATTTTACCTGGGTTGGGTGCTGTCTTTTTCGGAGGGACCGTAAGATCTGGATGGTTGGCTCACCCCAGGGTACCCTCTTACATGATGGGAATACTTGTCTCCATCAGTGCTCCCAAGTGATTCACTTCCTCATGCTGATCAGGCAGAAGCTTGATTACTTTTCTGGGGGAGGCCACTTTGTATAACCTGATTTAGGGTTATACATTACAGGTGACAAAACTGGGCAATGTAGCCTGAAGCAATGGAATGCACATGTAGAGAGAGATATATTAAAAAATATATGCATCTATATATCTATGCATTATATATATACAGACACACACAAATATATGTGTTCTGGTTTTGGCTGGGATAGAGTTAATTTTCTTACTAGTATCTGGTGTAATAGTGTGTTTTGGATTTAGGAGAAGAATGTTGACAGCACACCGATGTATTAGTTGTTGCTGAGCAGTGCTTACAATAAGCAAAGGACTTTTGAGCTTCACCTAATGCTCTGCCAGCGAGCAGGCTGGGGTTGCACAAGGAGCTGTGAGGGGACACAGCTGGGACAGCTGACCCCAACTGACCAGAGGGATATTTGGAGTGATGGTGTTTGCCTTCCCAAGTAACCGTTAGGCGTGATGGAGCCCTGTGTCCTGGAGATGGCTGAACACCTGCCTGTCCATGGGAAGGAGTGAGTGAATTCCTTGTTTTGCTTTGCCTGTGCACACGGCTTTTGCTTTACCTGTGAAACTGTTTTTATCTCAAGCCACGAGTTTTCTCACTTTTACTCTTTCGATTCCCCTATCCCACTGGGAGGGAGTGAGTGAGCGGCTGTGCAGAGCTTAGGTGTCAGCTGGGATTAAACCACGCCTATATGTTCCAGTGATCCAATTTAAATACAGGGCTTATTCAGTCAACATAATCCAAGAGATACAATTTTCTTTGTCTAGTTCTTTGCCTCCATGTTCTTAATAATGTCTGGGAAATCTCAAAAATTCATAGAAATTCATAGAAATGAAAAAAATATAAAGATATCAGGAATCTTGTGAGGTCATCTAATTTATCCCTGCACAAAGAAAAGATGGATGCAGTTTATCCCCAAACACAGGCCTATGCTTTGATCATGAACTTCCATAACCTCCTTGGATAACACACCCCAGTGCCTCACTTTTCTTACAATTAAAAATCTTGTTCTGAATTCTTTCTGAGATTGAAAAAAAGAATAAAAGACAAGGGGTGAAAAAAAAAAGGACAAAGGTTGACTTCCTTCCTCAGAGTTACTCCTCTGATATCTGAAGACTTGTATACTTTATAATCTCAGTTCTCTTTTCCCTGGCACCCCTTCTCAACTGTTTTCATATTTCCTAGTAGCACATGTTTTCCAGAGCTGTGGTCTTTCCTGTAAGTCTCCAGGTATCCCACATCTTCCTGGAAGTGCTGTATTCAGAACC
Source organism: Caprimulgus europaeus (assembly GCA_907165065.1). The sequence goes on from OU015523.1 coordinate 115,038,794, forward strand.
TGACATAGCCTTTTAGGTCAGGTCTTACCTACACCAAGTAAACATAAAGATCTACTTCTCTCTTCCAGCAATGCACTTGTTTACACATCTCATTTAAGTATTTGCTTTTCCACACCAGTATGAAAGTGTAAACATACATTCAGCCTGTGGTTCACCATAATACAGCTCCCTCTCTGCAGTGCTGCTGCCCAGTCAGCCATTACCCAGACAATACTGGTGCACTTGATTATTCTTATCTAAACACAGGATTTCACATTCATCTTGATGACTTGCACTGTATTTTTGCATACCACTTTTCCAACTGTTACATCCCACAACTATGACTTTGACACTATCCAGGGTACTTGCAGACCCATTCTGCTTTCTGACATCGAGTAAAACAGCCCTTATGCCTACTTATCCATTCAGGAATGAAAATAAGAGCAATGCTGCACTCAGCATTTTTCTTAACTTATCCTTCCAGTGCAACAGTAATTTCAAACTCACCTGACAACAGTTTCATGTAGACCATGTTTCCCTAGCTTGCATATAAAAATATTGTGGTGTACAGTGCTAAAAACCTCACTAAACTTAACCATACCTCCTATAATATTTCTTTCTATACGGCCTCTTCACATGTTGCAGAAGGAAATGAGACTGGTTTGATGAATTCTGCTTGCTTAACACAGACTAGCTCTTAGTCATCTTGACTCACATATAATCATTATTTTAATACAAGCGGGTTGACTAACTTCCCCCTGACTACCTATCTGCAGCTTTAAAAATATGGCCCTGTGAAAGATTCAACAACGGGGTCATGTAGACTGAGTGCTTACAGGATTAGGGCTCCTGGGTGCCTAGGCATAGGAAGCAAACTAAGCAATATGAAGCAGGGCTTGTTTAGGTAGTAACATAAGCCTTCTATCATATCCCCAAACACCTTGTTTGTTTACCTCCTAACACTGGGCTAGTCTAAACTCTGTGGAATCTGACTTTTATTTTTATTTGGCAATTTTTCAGAGGCTCAATGTGCTGTATCTCTGTGTTCCTAGAAGTGTTTCTGCCTTTACTAAGAAGGCAAAAGCTAGGTTTTCTCCTGAATAGCTCCCTGAGTGAACTTGGACCTGTATGTGTCCCCAGGACTGGCCAGCCAACACTGAGAGCTTTGGGCTCTTCACATAATACAATGATAGCTAATACTTTTTCTTACCTTAGCTGGGGAATGTGGGGCATTGCCCTCCCACTCTCCTTATGAAACAAAAGTCCTGGAAAAGAAACATTTCCAGGAAGGAGGGGTATGAGGGTATATTGACACAGACTATTACTTTTAATTAAACAAGCCCTGGGGAACAGAGGTCAGAACCCAATCACCCACCAGGCTACAGAGCAAATTCGTTGTTGTGTGGGGTTTTTTTTGTTTGTTTTGTTTTGTTTTTTCCCTCCTCTATTTTCTCTGACCGATTCCTGAATCCTTTTTCAAAACAGCTTCAGTGATGGTGGAAAGGGCCCCCTACTTCAACTACAACCCCTTACTATTGCAATGCTATTTTGAATAGCTGCAGAAAAAGGAATTAATAATTCAGGTCTTTCCATATCCTGCATTAGTGCACTAACCCCTGGACTATTTTAAAAGTGTGTGAGGCAAAGACATAGATAAAGATATAGGAAGCTCAATGTAAGTTTTAAAGAGACTGATCCATCCTCTGTAAAATATCTTGTTATATTTATTTTACAGACACTCAGACAATATCCAGAAATACCATCTAGCTAGTGCTGCCTTCATTGCCAAGTCCTTTACCTATGAGCTCCTGGGTTTTTTAAAACTTCTGTCCTATCATCTCTGGTTTTCTTCTTATTCATGTTTTAATCCTTGTTTTCTTCTTTTTCAGATCCTGAATGCCTCAAAAGTTTCTAGTTACACTTTAAGACACCTGCCCAACATAATAAACATGCAAAATAGACATTTTCTGTTTGGCCAGCAAATGCCAAAATCAGTATCTATTTCAGCATTTTTATGACTTTGTTACTAGCCCTTATACATAGCTCAGAGAACTGCTCTTTAATCGAGCTGTGATCATCTCGCACTACTCTCTGACACTTCTGCAATCTCTCCTGGCAGCACTTTACCCTTCCCCAATCCCAGCTGTGTGGCCCAGCTGTGTGTGCAACAGGCTCTGTTGCTCTAATTCCTTCAAGAGCAAAGCCCACCATTGTTAAGGTTGAGGTCTTTACTCATTACTTCCATGCACATGTTCTTGAAAGCAACAATTCATTGGACAACCTAATGGAGAGATTTTTTTCTGTGCTTTGCTCACACTTTCTAAAAACAAGTGATAAACCTCAGAGAATTATCAATGTTCCTCGGTTGTTATTTCTGATAGATATTTTATTTTTATTGTTTTAATGGTTTCTTCATTTATTTCATTGACCCAAGGAGAAGATAAGAAGAAAAAGAAGACATAATATGCTTGTTTCACCGCCCTGCTTGAGGTAGATGATACACTCCAGACTGGACTAACCAAAACCTAAAGGAGAAGTTACATTATCATTCTTCCTAGAAAAGACATTTCTTATTTCTTATGCAAATGGAGGGGTTTTTTTTGGTGTTTGTTTTGGTTTGTTTTTTTTTTTTACAAATCAAGTCTTTATTGAAACATAAAAACTCATTGAGATCAAACCTTACTTATGACAGTTTTGTCATAGATTTCTTTGGAATCCAAGACTAAATTTTCCATCAGAAGTTGAAAGAAAAAGTCACTTCTTCCCCCAGTTCACCAGCTTCCCCAGCTGCTCGTCAGGCAGACGAAGGGCCACAGTTTGCTCCCCTGTACTTCTTTGTGGAGAAGGTCAGGGTTAGGCAGCAGATGTCTCAGAGTGAGAAGGTCGAACGGCTTCTCCAGAAGGGCTGAGTCACTTCTGCTGCAGCTCTTCCACTTTGCATGGAGAGGTGGATAATTAGTCCCCTACACTGAGAACCAAGCTGATTAGAGACTTGATTGATTTAACCTCTCCACATTAAATCTAAACGCACTAATCAGATGACTACAGAATCTACCTTATAAATCTTGGTCCAAATAATATTTAACTCTGTGCAACTCTTTAAAAAACACAACGAAATTCAACCACAAGTGATCTGTATACCATGGCTGTATACATTTTAGGAGAACCCCAAGTCTTATCCTAGCTCCCTGAATTAGGCTTTCAACACCCATTTTTTACTTCACACCCACCTAAGTACCAAAGCTTCAAATACAGAGAACTGATGAATAAACCTTAGATTGTTCCTCATTCTGCTACGAGGCTATGAGCCCTGCAGAAGCTAGGACACACCTGTAACTCTGGGCATTCTATGCACAAATGTGAGAAAATGCTCTGAAAAAAGTAGCACACTGCTGATTATTTTTCTAGTTTGCATTACTGAATGCTATTAAATCTGACATTAGATTTTTCCCCAAACATTTTCCCAGACTACACTTTTTGCAAAATCTTATCTGCCATTGATCCTTCTTTGAATTATCTCCAGCTCAGGAAGAGCTGGCAGTCAGAGAAGGCATCGACATGGGTTTGCTGCCTGTCTGCACTGCTCTGCCAGGCCACAGTGAGGATGCTACGCTTTTGTACACACAGTGCAGGTCTCTGGTTATTCCCAGAGGGCCTCTGGGCTGCTCATGCTGCACAGCACTCAGGGAATATTTCCATTCTTGGAAATATCCAAAAGCCACCTGGACACAGGCCTAGACAACCTGCTGTAGATGGCCCTGCTTGAACAAGGTGGTTTGACAGAGCTCCCTTCCAACCTCAACCATTCTATGACTGTGTGAACCATGCAGCACAACATCTTTGTATCCACGAGGCCAGGAGCCATGTTTCTAGCAAGGCTGCCCAAAGTGCTTCACCTCTGACTTGTCACCACACACAACCCTGTGGTCTTCACCTTCAGCCCACAGTGAGGACCCTTCCTGACACATTTGCTATTTGCATATACTGCAAAAATAGGGCAGGGGAACACAAGGTCATTCCTGCTGGGAAGTGGACCATGAACTGAGACAAACATAAGGCATGGACAAAACTATGGCAAAGAATGGCAAAGCAGGACTGCCTGGCTGGGCAAGCGAGCGGGTGCAGGCTTTTGCTGTATCAGGTGTGACTGCTATTCAGAGAAGAATCAGACTAGTTTGAATTGTGATTTTGAGAAACTCCTAGATTTGTCTAACCAGACCATGACCTGGGAACCTGCTGGCTGCTTGCAGGATGCATGTCACTGCTCCTCCTGTGCAATGTACTTGTATGGATCCTGGGGCTGGAGAAGGGGCATGGAGGTAAGAAACAGCTGAGGACAGAGCAGGGAGGTCTGTGCACTGCAGGGAACTCTTTGCAACCAAATAAAAGCCACTGCTGACAATTTTTTCTCTGCATACATGCCTTTGCTTTCCTGCACATTGGCTGCACACAATACAAGGTGCAGGCTCCAAGACAACCTAGTCCATCTATACAGGTTGGTCATGTAGGGAATGGAGGAGGACCTGCATGAGCATGTACCAGCCATGGCTCTGACCACAGGACAACACAGAGGCTAGAAGGCAGCGGTGCCAGGCAAGACAGAGCTGGTTGACAAGGTCATTCCCGTTCTGAGAAAAATTCAAACACCATCTTCATCACAAACCCAGAAAAAAATCAATAGGTCAGTGAAATCACTAAAGTGACTACAAATGTGGATGGTGTGGAACTGCCAGTGCCCCTGTGGTGATGAAGAGGACTGCAGAAGGACAGATGACGCACTCTTCATATTTAGTACAGTAAGTGCTTCCGCCTTCAGTAGACGGCACCATCAATCAGCACCGCAACGGCCCTGCACGTGGAGGTCATTCACGGGGCAAAGCAGCTGCAACTGAGGCAGGACTTCTAACCAACACTTAAAGCACTGCTGAGCTTGGACTACATTGTCATTCGTTCTTGTATTCTTCAAGCGAGGCCACAACACTGTGTGCAGGCAGAAAACATGAGCAGCACTGGAAGCAAGTATGCACCTCCAGCTCAGGTAGCAATGTGGACTCCAAGTTTAATTTTATGTTTATAAATCTTATAATGTTATCTTGCCACAAATTCCCATGTAGGTTTTCTTAGTGTTATTGCTCTAGCATGACCCTAATTCATTTGAAATGGGCTGATATTGTAGTTGTCTGATATATCTGCTCAGATAATTATAAATCAGCATTCACTCCAACTCTTTTTGTGCCTTAATTTGAACAGAATGGAGTAATTTCTTCACTGAAAGGGTTCTCAGGCACTGGAAAAAGCTACCTAGGGAAGTGGTTGAGTCACCATCCTTGGAGGTATTTAAAAGACAGATAGATGTGGTGCTCAGAGATTTGGTTTAGTAGTGGACTTGATGATCTCAAAGGTCTTTTCCAACCAAACAATCCTACGATTCTATAATTTGGCACTTTGATTTGAAGACAGTGGGAGGTGGAAAATCCACTGCTCCCTGTTAACTTCTCCAAAAAAAAGTAAAATCAGCATTTCTCTTCTATTTCTTAGTCTGCACATTTCCAAACCTGATGGTAGTAAGTTAGTAGGAAATATTATCATTTAGAAATTTTAAGAATGTCCAGTGGAAGCAGGATGGGAAAAAGAATTGTCTTATATTAAATTTACTAATATGTTTTAACAAAGGGATGTGTGTATACTCTCTTCCTTTAAGCAATCTTTTAATTAAGACACCTAGGTACATGGAGAGGTTATGTAAAATGAACCTGTGTGCTACTAGAGTTAAGTGTTTGATAGCTAAAGCATTCTTCTGTTGAATACTGTAAAGAAGAATCACATCACTCCTTCGGTGTGTCTAGCCAGTACAGCTAGTTTCTCAGCATGTATCCAAATTACAAATATATTTAAGTTTCAGTCCTGAAAATTCCCAGGACAAGATGAGTTCAGGAACATTAAGAGACATCAAAGGCACAAAGCAGATAAAACACTATATTACTCTTTTCTGATAATTGCCTTAATTACCCAACGGTGTATAACCACAATATTTTAAGTTTTATGTTAAATGCTATTTAGTTGCAGACCACAAATTGACTTCTCTCAAGTTTCATCTCAATGGCCTTTACACCGATACTCCTGTCCTTACAGGATGTGGCTCTTTACAGCCCAAAGCAGAAGAACTAGCAAATTCTAAGACTCATCATAAAATGTTTCCTGAATGTTAAAAACCGATTTGTATGATGATTACTGGCTCCTCTGATGTTTTCACGATAATGCTCCACAAAACCTTATAGGAATATAATAGCCCATCAGGAATATCAATAATACATTTTTTTCGCTGTGCTGGGAACATTACACTACCTGAACTAATTCATTATGCAGCAAGAGGGAATCAGTGATTTTAGTATGGCCTAATAGAACAGTAATTAATATGAAATCCAATTTTAGAGACCAGAATCACTTTCATATGACACAATGTCTTGTTTGATTTTCAGGTCTAATTATTAAGGAAGTACATAGCCCCTTCTCATACATCACATGTATCCCTCCCTTTAACTTATCTAGTTTCAAAAGGAAGATGTAGCAATTAGCTCATGTTTTGGCTTTTTTTTTTTTTTTTTTCATTGCTAACCATCTTATTAAGTAAAGTTGGTGCTAGCTAGAACTTGGCAACTTTTGATTGTAATTCCTTCTGTCTTCTCTCTTTCCTTGAATGGCATCTCATCTATGACAAAAATGGTAATTAAGACAACAGTGGAAAACAACAACACTGCGTCTTCAGACTATTCAGTAGTTTACTACCAGTAATTGGCTTTTTACTGCAGGTCAGTATCATAATTTTAAATGTGATTTTTCAACTAAGGCATATAATGCAGCTTTTCATAGATACATTAATGAATGCTTGCTGCTCCTTTACAGACTCCTGTATATTTACATTATCAGCTTTAGTAACAATTGAGACCTGTAGCACAGGCTGTACTTCAGAAAAAAAGATTTTAACATGAAATATTTTTTCATTCAATGAAAGGTCTGCTTTTTATGCAGAGACACTCAGGCCACAGTTTTAACAAAACACCTCCAAAACCAAAGGAAGAAAAAATAAACTATGGAACTTACTTATTTCAACTGAAGTGAATGACCTAAAAAAAATTATCTGATATCTGGCAGGTTTTACCACTCTGTTATGCAAAACCCTCTTTAAATATTTATTATTAAGCCCAGATTTCAAGGTTAAGGTGCCTATATAATAAACTATTACACTTTAAAAGAATGTACAGTTAAGCAACCAGAACATTTATAATGTCCACTCAGTGTACAACAGTACTTTTACACTAAGGTGACCAGCTGCAACAAATGGGAGTTACAGCACCACAAAACTCTAGAAAAGCTGTGATTAATCAGGTATAGGTCTCCACAGCAGGTAACTATATTTTTTGCATAAATAGAGGCATGGGTATTCAAAACCATGGCTCAAGAAAGTTGAAATTTACCCCCCAAACTATCATGTAGCTCTAAAAATAGCGATCCTTCATCAAGAATATAAAAAAAATGCATGCCTCTGTGGCTGCTGCAATGTTTTTCTGTTTGTAACACCACTATGTTAAGCTCAGCCATGAGCTTTTGGATGTAAAGACACAAGAGAGAAAAATGAGGAGGATGCAGAAGCAAAAGGAGGAAAGAATGGGGAAAGGTAGCAATAGAGAAATTAATCTGTATAGCAATTCCACCAACCCACAAAGTTGCCCTGTACATTAATTACTGTTTTCACTTACCAACATCAGGATCAGTGGCTTGGACTCTTGTTAACAAAGCTTTAGTGGCTGTATTCTCATAGACACATGCGGCATAGTGATCAGACGAAAACACTGGTGGGTTGTCATTAACATCTTCTAAAATAAGATGGATTTCTGATTGGCAAAACCTGCCACCACCATCTGTAGCTCGGGCAACCAGGTTGTACACAGGGATTTTCTCTCGGTCAAGAGGGGCCAAGGATTTCAGCTCACCTAAAATCGATTAAAAGCAGCAGCCATCATTACTACTGTAGCAGCATCCATTTCTAGATAGTGTGAGTATCTGAAACCCGTGTATTTCATGGGAATAGGAAAGAGACAGAAAACATCAACATTGCTTATTCCAACGACTGGATTAAATACAGCAGTGTCACTTCTCACTCTTCACCCAACAAAGTGAGCCACCAGTATGAATGTAGGGAGGACAAGCCAGTCATGGTGGCCTCCAGTAGCCTACAGTCTCATTCCTGTGAACACCACCGTGTTTTTTCAAGTCTGCATCTTGCTACTCTCAAGATTTATAGGCTATTAGACATAGAAACACATCCTGAATCTGATGACAGCAGCCATAATAAACTGTAAAGTTATCTAATGATACAGTTAAAAAATAACATCAACATCCTCCCTCACAAAGCAATCTTCAACTAGCTCTGAATTCCCATATATAGCTCTGGTATCTAGTTTGAGACAGGCTTCTTATTCTTATACTGAGACAGGTTTTATAATAAACACTAACAGCAACAAAAAGCCAGCTTATTCAGACTGCGAGAGCTTTACCTACGATCCATTTTCCACTGCACAGATAAACAACTGCCAAACACTGACACATCAGCAAACAGCCTAATTGGAAGATGAGTTTTGGGTTAATTTTGTAAAGGGTGAAATATGCAGTTAAATACAAAATTCATTCTTGAAAAGGGCAATACTTCCCCTTCCACAGACTGCACAGATGTCCAAATGCCTCCTCTTCCATCAGTAACGCTATGGCAGTAGCAGGCACTGCCTTCTGCTAGTGAGAGGAAGAGGCATTGCACAGGGAAGGACTTAGTCTATCATTATGGAAAACAAATTCCTAAGAATAACAAAGGGGTGGGATTTTTTATTCATGGGAAAATGATTTTATTTAGCTTTACTTCATAACAACCATAAAATCTAGATCTTAGCAGAGATCAGTATCTTTTTCCAGACCAACTGCCAAATGTACAAGACTTTTGTAGCACTCCACTGTGCCCAAAAATTCATAACTGATAACCTTTCTCACCCAAAACCTTTCTCACCCAAATCTGTGTATAAAAGGAATGTCTTTTTTACAGGGTCTAAATACCAATATATCTAGACCAAGGTGGAAGAAGTGAAGTCTGAAGGTAAAGGAGGATGTGATAGTTTCACCAGGACAGAGGATCATGTTAGCATCTTCCCCTCTACTGCACTGAAAAAAAACTGCAGAAGTGCCCCATAGATCTCTGACCTAGTTTGAGGTCTGGCAGGGAAACAAAAGGGTCAGTATCCACTGTTCTGATTATAACATTCAACTCGGTCAATGTCCCTCTTTCTCCCTTCTCCTCGCACAACTTCAGAAGTGGTCATCCATGCCTGCAATAACTGGATCAACTGGATGATAACTAAGTGTAACCTAACTCTAGTTACAGAAACTGGCACTCACTGATGTCAAGGGATTAAGAAACTATTTGGAAACATTCAGTTGTCATCTTACCATTTTCTGGATCTAAGAAAAATTTATTGTTCCCGGTACCATAGAGAGAGTAGCGAATGTCACCATTGGACCCAATGTCCGCATCTTTAGCATTGATTTTGAGAATGACTTTGTTTGATGGAATGTCTTCAGGAAACAGTGCTGTGTATGCAACCTATAAACACAGACAGAAATGTAAACTGTGCTGCAACAGTATTTTATAATCTTTGCACAACCTTGTTTTTAAACTCTCTGTAGTGCATTTTTTTCTATATAGGAAACAATTTTCCTTTACATAACACATTCCCAGAAATTCAAGTCACTGCTAAGCTTTGAGGTGTCAGAAAAACAATGCCAACTACGACTCTTAATAGAGCTCGTCTTAGGTGTTAAATGCAGTCTCATTTTCTATCTTCCTTTTGTTTCATCAACACCCATGAAATGAAAACTTTGAGGAGTGTGCTAATGAAGACAACTGTTTCTGTTGCCTCATCCAGCAGGGTTTGAGGGAGATGGATACAGACTGTCATTCCTCAGAGTGGTTATTCCAATGTCCATGGTCCATCAGTGATAACGTAATGATAGGAACTGCATGAGTATATACATACAGAAATATTATATATAAATATATATATGTGTAAGATTCTGTGAGCAGTACCATTAAAGAAATCTGGGTTTCATAGTGTCTTCTCTTTCACACAGATCTCCATTTTTTCTAAAGCAAACTAAGACCACTATGGCAAAGGCTCCTCTGCTACCTTTACTAGACCATTATCCTTTCATCTAGGCTTCACAGGACTGTTTCATCCTGCTTCTCTCCCAGATCACTCCAGATTCTTCAACTAAGACCTTAAGGATGAAAATGGGCAACACCTGCGAATACCTGTAAACACGAGGGACACCCATAGGGAAACCATTGCTTTCAACACAACAGTTGATTGCCATGGGTGTTGCTAACTCACCTGTTCACAGATTGGATTATTATCATTAACGTCAGTGACAGTGACTTCCACAGCAGCTTGGGTTACAAAGAGACCATCCGTGGCGGTGATGTTCAGATAATAAATGTCTTGCTCTTCCCGATCTAGAGGCCTTTTAACATAAACCTTCCACTCGTTCTGAACCAGTCCCAGAGCAAACTTCCCTTTGGGGTTTCCTCCTGCAACGAGACAAGGAACACACAACGTGCTGGGGCATCCCTTCAGAGCTCCCACCTAGTTTAAACATACAGATACATTACAGAAGACCTGGACTAAGCTGTCATCATTTGTCTTACAGTGATTGGTGCTCTCAGACTCGCAGACTCAGGAAATCTGTAATGAGATTATGCTCCCTGTGTTTATTGCCCCTCGAACGCCTTGTATGAAAGTGAGCCAATAACTTTCGGTGGAAACAAAATCCATTTAGCAGAGCTGAAGATGATCTCTTGTTTAGTTCCCCGTAAGGGCAATCAGATTCAAACTGTGAACAATCAATAGTCCTCTTAGGCTGGTACAATTGTCTTTCCACTTAGTCTCGGGAGAGGATGTAATACACCGTAGCTCTTGTTACCAAGACAATTTCATTAGCTGTTGATTATGCAATCAAGGACTGGAAGTGGGTTCTATTAAGGAATCCTCTAATGAAAGCTTTATCATACAGCTGCGCTGTTCTTCTGCTCATTAAAATTCTAGTTTTAAAAAAAGTTTACATGACACAGGAAGACACATTAGTATTAAACAGTCCTAACAAGAGATCATTTGAGGAGCAGTTGGAAGATAAGCAGCACAATTAGATCAAATGTATCTGAGAGTGAAAGCTGGTGAAAGGAGTGCAGGAGCTAACACTGCACTGAACAACATTAGCTAACAACAGCTAACACTGACACTGAACCTGGCAATGTTGCTCTTCCACATCATTAAATTGTCTGGTGAAAAAAGCACCTGCTGGCTCCGTGAAGAAAACACCTTCAATCACTTTTCTCTGAGCCTGACCTCAACTCCCTGTCAGACCAGACAGTAAAATCTTCTAAACCAATGTTGTGGTTTAACCCAGGTGGGCAGCAAAGATACACACAGTTACTTGCTCATTCCCCCACAGTGGGATGAGGGAGAGAATTGGAAGAGTAAAAGTGCAAAAACTCATGGGTTGAGATAAAGTCACACAAGCAAAAGCTGTGTGCACAAGCAAAGAAAAAAAAAAAAGGAATTAATGGCAAGTGTTCAGCCATTTCCAGGGAAGTAGTGCTTTATCACGCATAATAGTTACTTGGGAAGACAAATGCCATCACTCTTAACTTCCTCCTTCTTCCCCAGCTTTATATACTGAGCATGTTGTCATATGGTATGGGATATCCCTTTGGTCAGTTGGGGTCAGCTGTCCCATCTGTGTCCCCTCCCAGCTCCTTGTGCACCCTCGGCCTGCTCACTGGTGGGGTATGGTGGGAAGCAGAAAAGGCCTTGACTCTGTGTAAGCCCTGTTCTGCAATAACTAAAACATCTCCAAATTATGAACACTGCCACAAATTTGGTCACAAATTCAAAACATCGCCCCATACCAGATGCTATGAAGAAAATTAACTCTACCCCAGGCAAAACTAGTAAAGCCAGTCTCCTGTGCCCAGCATCTAACATAACCTTGGTCTGTGAAAACATATCTGCATGTTTAACAATGTAGGACAGAGCACTACAATCATAGCAAACTCACGTGCTACAGAAAGTGAGTGAGAATATAGAAAAAAGCATCACGCTGCTCCACTGGGTGAATTTTAACTCCAGCTAACCTGTTACTAGCTCTTTCCCCACCATATTAAGCTTTCTCCCATGCTCTTCCATGCAGAAATGCAATCTGAGAAGTACTTTGTAGGTTTCTCATGTATAAAAGTGGTATAAAAATATTAAGGGAATGCTTATTCTTTCTTGTAACAGGATCAAGAACGTCAAGCATGCTAGTGTACTTCTGCTTACAACTTATTCAGGGTCCAGACACATGTCGTGGGATCTGTCCAAGCTCAATGGAAAGACCAGGTTCTTAAACCTTCCTCTCTAGTACTTGTGTTGGATGTTTGAGTAAATAAGTATTTAAAAAAAAAATCCAAGGCTGAATTTATTTCAGCTGCCTCTGCTGTCAAGTGATTAGGTGTCACCGTTGTTTCTGGTATCACAATTGTATCAGTTCCCAAGGACCTTCTTAGCAAAAAAAAACAAACAAACCACAAACAAACAAACTTGAAACTGAGCTTAAAACCAAGCAAAATAGTCTAATGCGCATTTGATACCTTCTTTCTACATCAAAAAGCAGAAAAGAGGTCATAGGCTGTAATATATGCCTTCTTCATTAGCTACCAATGACAAGATAGACTGGTTTCTATTTAATATGAAAACTAAGTCAATTGAGACAGACTGAGTGAATCCTTCTTCTTAAGCATCACCATTTGTGCAAGCTGTAACTGTGTCAAAAAAGCATGTTGTAATGAATAAGATTTCCAGAAAAGCAGTCAGATAGGCATTATATTCATAAAAGGCCCTCTAACCACACGAGCACAAAACTGATCAAACACAGATATTTTCTGTTCACAAAACCAAGTGGATACTGATTTTCCTACTGATTTCTACGACAGTCTGGAATAATCATCAAAAGATTCAGTTAAACCTTGTTTAATCTTTTGTGTGATATCAATATACATTTGTCCTAGAGACAGTTACACTGTGTGTCCATGTGCATCATAGGCTAGATCTGAATACAGTCCAAGGCAATGAGTCTGTCCTTTGACTTGAGTCTTACTGTGACTTCAAAGAAGGTAGATCCCTGCTGACTGACTTTAAATTCTCTCTATTCAGTTCAACACCAGCATAAAAAAGCTTAACTCTCTTTTATAAAAGGCTGTAATCTTGTCATAGTGAGTTTAATGTTGTAAACCATTAATAAAAATGGTCTTAAATATTCTTATTTAGCTTTGTGATATCAATCAATGCATATTAGTCCTTTTGTAAAAGGAAATTATTAACTGTCCTGACCAACTATGAAGCAATACACTCAAGATATGGGTATCCCATTGCTAAGAAAAGAGGAAAGGTAAAATATAATTAAAATCAGCTGGTGGCTTTTATGGCTGGCAGTAACACTAGCTTGGAGCAATTTTTAAATCACTGTTACGTTGCTGTTGATGGAAGGGCTTTTAAATCACATATAGGAATTTGGGGAGTATGTATAAAAAAAGAGTTCTTGGGATTGCTTTCCTCTCACTTTTATCTCCACTAGAAAAGGATCAATTTGAATGACTAAGAAACCTGTGCAATAAGCAGCAAACGTGTAGCAGTTTATGTGCAAGCCTTTTTCATTAGTGCTGTCTTTCTTTTTTTTTTGTTTTTTTCTTCTCAGGACTGGCTATATGCTTTGTTGATGGAAGACAAAGAGGGAAGTTGTACTATAAAACATAACAGAAATAATGAGATGTAAATGCTAAAATACCATCAAGGAAATATTCTTTAAAAAGGCAAAAAAATTCACACTGTGGCCCAAGGAACCATTTTCTAGTACTTATACATATGTCTTGACACAGATCTCATTCTGCAGTGATTAATTAACTTTTTCACTAATATATGTAAGCAGATTCAGTTTCCTAGGGACGTTCTAATTAATTAGTTTTTCGCTCTGAATAATGTAGCTTTTCTAAACGGAAGCCTCCTGACTGCATGTATTAATGGTTCTTTAAAATCTTTTGGCAGTTTTCTTATGTTCTACTTTGAATGTCACAACAGTGAAGTGCTAGCTACAAAAAACACTCCAGTAACTTTTTAGAAAGGCTTTGAGGCTAAAAGAATCAGCATTATCTTTTATCTTTTTGTTACTTGAAGTTTAAATAATGCTCTCCCTCTCTCCCTAGTCAGCAAATAGTACAAAGCCAAATCAAGCTCAAGTTTAAGTAAAGAAAGAAAACAGCCAGATACAAATGAAACACAGAGACACAGTGATCCAAAATAAACAAATCCTGACACACATCATTACTAAAGCACACACAGAGGGAATTATAATGGATAAAAGGGAACTGAAAACTAGAAGCCAACAGTATCAGTTTTCACTGCAATGTCCCTATCTGGGAGGGGGAACGGAATATTTGCTAACTTATTTATTTAGTTTCTCTCTTACATTTATGCATTTATTTAGATGCTTTCAATTCCCAATTATAACTCGAGGCATTTGCATTACATAAAATCAATAGGTTTATCCTCCACTCTCAGTTTAAGATATTGCATGTTTACTGAGCTGCTGAAATGATAAACCCAACCTCTCAGCTTTACTAACGTAAAATTGCAGACACCGTTCTTCAGCCTGAAGCACAAGTCCCCCTCAAACACTCAAACATTCATTTCTCCAGAATGCCAGGATCTCAAATATAAGATAAAACCAAACAAAAAACATTACTTTGCTCATACTGGCCAATCAACCCAACAAAAAACCTACTGCGTACAGTACCAGTTCTTTCTTTCAAAACACACTATCCATCTTGTATTCAGCTGAAGCAAGCTTAAAGACTATTGTCTGTCCTTACATTTGCATGCCTGATAGAGTCTAATTAACATCACTGAGGAAAACAAGACACTTTACTGTACCAAAGTCTTAGCAACTGACATTTCTCTGGTGGCTTTTCCTCCTTTACCACTCTTAAATCTCAGCAGTATCTGGCTGGGTCTAGGCTGGCTAAACATCCTAACCAAACATCAGCAGAGCCCTGGTTTTAGCCCAACTGCCTCAAATTATATAGTCAATGACCTCAAATGAGCCTGCTGTGCTCTCTAAGTGCATTTGTGTCATCTGCGCTTCCTATTGATTTTCTATTAAGATTTATATAGAGAGCTTTTCCTTTATTAATATCTCCAGCTGCTCTCAAACAACAAACAACAAAGGGTTAAGTGCAAAACCTTTCCCTCCACCATCAAATGCAGATGAAGGTGGATCTGAAAATGGCAACTACTTGCCAGTGATCAGGGAAACCAATCCTAAACTGAAGGAGTTCAAAACAGAATAGGTATTTGCCCATCAGAATGGATTTACCTCTTTTCAGAGTTGACCAGAAGAATACTGTAAGCGTTTGTATTTCTCAAGAGTGCAAAGGACTCTTCAGTGATCACATCTGACCTAGAATGTTTGTTTCTTTCATCTCCTAAATAATTTATTTCCACCTATCTCCCGTGTGCTACTTTTCTCCAGATGCATTTGCACAAAGCTAGTTTTGGTGGATCCAAATATCATTCTCATAATTTTTCTTTGCCCTTTTTGACAGTGTCCTTTTCTTCCTCAGAGTTTGTTTATTTTATTCACATAAGTTTTTCTGGCTCAAAATGCCTCCAGAAAGCCACAGTATTTGAACAATCATCTAGCTAATCTGATTCCATGAAATATTCAAGTGCAGCTCCTGAGCTCAACTTGGGATAAAGTGTGAACAGACTATTTTGTTAGTTAACCTATACTTTAATATGTTTTGACATTTTAATCAAAAAACCCTAATTTCTCCATGTACATTTCCAAAATTCAAATTATATATTCAATGATAAGGGAATTTCTGAACTCATACACTTTAGTAATTTTACATCAGGTATTAGAGAAAGTTTTGGGCTTTGACATCTCGTGTTTTCAGAAACTAAAATACCAGCAAAATATCTGATGCATTTTGAACTGTGACAGAAATTAAGGTACAGAATAGTCTATAATTTTTGAGTCACATGTGACAGTTATTATTCAAAAGTTTGGTTTTTGCTAAATTAACAGCTCAGGGATGTGCAGAAAACATTATTAAGTAACTAAATGCATAACTCATTATAAGAGATGACTGAAAGACTTCAGAACAAAGAGGAAACGAGTACCTTCAGCTAATGATCACAGTACACTAACGTATCTTTGTTACAAACATGACATGTTTGCATTTCCTATGGCACTTTCTGAGATCCCCAAGCTCCTTCAAATATAAAATATCTAAGAAAATTGACAACTTATTTACTTTTTGTTTTGTGAAAACTGAGGCACTGGCAGCTAATGCATCTTGCCCAAAGCCTCCAAATCCCATGCTTTACCTACAGGACTATTTTTGCCTCTACTTCTAATGTCCCACAAGACGTCACACTATAAACACACAGTCTTTGCAAACCTTCATACTAAATCCAGTCCTTCAGGTAAAGTGCCAGAATGAATTTCTGGCTTCTTTGAAAACGATGTTATGAAAATGATGCTACTTCTGATGTGCAACACAGACAACCTACAGCTAACTGGAACATCACACCTTTCCCTACATGCCATCTCACAGCCATTTCCAATCTGATAGTTGATGAAGAAGTCATCAAGAAGGAGTCTTATCCTCCAGAGCAAAATATACAAACAGTTATCTGGTTAGTTAAGTCATTTTTGCCCATAGCCTGCTACTTACATTCAGTCTTGTGTAATTCTAATGTGAATTTGCCCAATAATCTGGTTATTACTATGTAATTAATATTAGCTCTTGGATTGTGAAGGTTGGGGGGAGTGACAAAGTTCTTCTGAAACAAAATCTATTAGAAAAGAATGATAATAAATATGGCACAATAGGAAAGAGCAATGTTACCATGCTCTGAAAAATATGTTAGTAATGTAATTGAAATTGCCTTATGCTGTATATAACAATGCATGGCAGCTAACCAGTCCTTCTGAGTGGATTACTATTTCCCTGGCCAGAAATCTATGCTGATAAGAAATGGCATCTCCTTCCAATATTAAAGTAATGCCTTTTTTTTTTTCTCCCCTCATAAATAGCAGCATGTCAGTGGCTCCTGCATGCACCTTCCTATCTCAAAAAGAAAAATGCTATTTCAAAAAAATTTAAATGCTTGGAAATGCAAGGATTTTCTTCTTAAGAATAAAATGTTCTTCTTCCCTTGGTTGAAACATTAGTCATGATGGTTTCCAAGCTGGCACATCTATTATAATGGGTTGATGGGTCACACCACATTGCACTGCAGCAAATCATGAAGCATTACTCTCAGAAACTAGAGAGAGAAAAAGCTGGACAGACAGACATACACTCCCTTTCCCTCTTTTAATCTAAGCTAGTTGCTGCAAATTCTGTCAAAATAAAATAAAAAAACAAAATCAGAGAAAGATACAATTTTCAGATTCACAGCGCTATTTTAGCTGAAACCCTGCTAATTGTTCACCTAAAACTGGACACATGCACAGTTCTTCAGTAAAGCTCATTCTGGGAAGAAAGCATGCAAGTTTTTTCTTACCTGTAATATGGTAGCTAACCTGTCGGTTGACGTCAGATGTGTCTTCATCCCAGGTGCTAAGAACAGCCACCACTTCCCCTGGTGGGACGCTCTCCTTCACTGACCCTCTGTACACCTCATACTCAAAGACAGGTGCGTTATCATTTATATCTGTGACAGTAACTGAGACCAAGGTGGTTGATGACAAGGATAAAGCTTCCCCCAGATCTGAGGCCACCACTGCAAAGTTGAAAGCAGGATCCTTTTCATGGTCCAGATCCTTCAATGTGCTGATCCAGCCACTGTTACTATCGATGGTGAATGCTTCTGTGATCTTCTCCAGCTCTGATTCCACTGCAAGTGTATATGTGACCTGTCCATTTGCACTCGAGTCTGCATCAGTTGCTTTAACTTGCATAAGTTTTGTTCCTATGGGCATCCCTTCCATTATTATTGCATCATAGCTAGCTGTTTCAAACACGGGCTTGTTGTCATTTATATCCAATACCTTAACCTCCACATCCACAGTCAACACAATGTCTATTTTGTCTAATTGAATGGTGGCTGCAACTTTGAAGTGAAATGCAGGATTTATCTCATGGTCAAGTCTCTTATCCAGTTTTATGAGCCCCGTGTCTTGCTCTATGATGAAAACCCCATCTCTGTTGTTTTCAGTCAGCTCACCATTAACTGTGCTATACAAAGCACCCTGATTAGGTGAAACATGCAGAATGTCAATGGTACTACCTATGACAGTGTCTTCTGCTATGGTAAAAGAATACTGGGGTTGAGAAAAAGAAGGCAAAATAGTTTCTGGAGGTAAAACATGGATGTACACAGGAATGAGAGAATGCTTTACAGGAATGCCACCATCAACTGCTTTGACAAAGAATGACAGAACTGTGTTTTTCAGTTGGTTAAAGCTACCCTTGGTGACCATCCATCCATTGTCTGGATCTATTTCAAGCAGATCAGCCACTGAAACGGAGGCCTCGCTATACAGAGAGTAGGTAATTCTGGAATTGGCTCCATCATCTGGATCTACTGCTTGCACTTGGGTCACCAAGTAACCTTTCCCAACATCTGCTTTGACGCTTGCTCTGTATTCCACTGTCATAAATTGAGGAGCGTTGTCATTCTCATCCACTACTATCACTCTCACAGTGCAAAAGGTAGTTCTGCCACCTCCATCGAGGGCTCTCAAAAATATACCAATATCACTTTCCAGTGGGTTCTCCCGGTCTAACCTCTCAGTTGTCAGAATCTGTCCATTGCTATCAATCAAAAACCGGTCCTTAGCAAAGTCATTTATTATGGAGTAGCTTATCTGGCCGTATACACCTGAATCCCCATCTGTTGCCTTCACGTGGATTACCTTAGTTCCAGGAGCAGCGTTTTCTCTAACCTCTGCAACGTAAACGCTCTGCGAAAACACGGGGCTGTAGAGGTTGGCCCCAAGGATCTGTATGTGCACCTGAGCTGTGCTGGTGAACAGCCCGTCCGACACAGAGACATTTAGGCTGTACATGGGCTCCATTCTCTGTTTCCGATGGTTGGAAAGTGTGATAACACCACTCTTGCTGTCCATAATAAAACTGGTCCGATCGTTTCCTGATAAGATGCTGTACTCCAGTCTGTCAAAATCAGAGCTGTCAGCATCAGAAGCTTGGACACAAGTCACAAAATGACCCCGAGGTGCCAGTTCACTCACATACGATTCATATATTAACTGGTTAAAAACTGGAGGGTTGTCATTCATATCTGTTATTGAGATACTAACAAGAACCTCACTGCTTAGTGGTGGGAACCCATTATCGGTTGCTCTGACTTTCAAGCTGCACTGCTGCATGAGTTCATGATCCAGCATCCGGGCTGTCAGAATTAGGCCACTGGTGCTGTCTATATGGAAATAGTCTGTGCTGTTAAAGCTGTCCTGGACTATCTGATACTGCACAATCTTGTTGTTGTCAGAGTCAGCATCAATAGCAACAACCTGTAGTACTGGAGTTCCAATCAAAGATGCTTCAGACAAAGTAGCATTATAAGCCAACTGATCAAAAATTGGAGGATTATCATTCACATCATTAATTATCAAGTCCACAGTGACCTCAGCTCGAGCGCCAGTGAGAGCATCACTGGCTCGCACCATCAGCTTGAAAAGAGAATTTATTTCATAGTCCAGTGGGCTGATGACACTCAGAACTCCAGTATCAAAGTCAATATTAAACTGGTTGTAGGGATCTCCTTCAACAATGATATAAATGATACCTTGGCCTTCTGGACTGGTTGCATTTATGCTTAAAATTGGTGTGTGCATTTCTACATCCTCATTCACAGAGGCTGTATAGAAGGGCTTGTCAAATACAGGCATCGCTTTGTTAACAATAGTGATGGGGAGCTCTACTGAAGCAGACAACGATGGGTTACCACCATCTTTTGCAAGAACAACAACCATATACTCTATATTGGACAAATCAGAATTGAAGGCTTCTTTTAAAGTGACGCTGCCAGTTCCTCTATCAATTTCAAAATGTCCATAGTCTTCCCTCAGAAGATAGGAGACCTCACCATTTTCATCCTTATCTTTATCAATAGCTGTCACTCGATATATCAGGGTACCAGGCTCAGCATCGACTTGCACAGCAGCATAGTATGGGAGCCCTACAAACACCGGGGCATTGTCATTTATGTCCTCAATGTAAACCCTCACCACCACTCGAGCGACACGAAGGTGATCTAGTTCTCGGCTTGCTTCCACCACTAAGTCATACAGCTCTTGTTCCTCTCGATCAAAGGGGATGCCAGTTGTCTGAATCACTCCTGAGGTGGATTTGATTTTGAATTTGTTGCCTGGGTTTAATATACTGTATTTCAAAGGCTCATTGAGACGGTTACCCACAGCATTCACCACAGCGATCTTTGTGATATTGGTGCTGTTTTCAGAGATAGAAGTGGAATAAAAATTTTGTGTGAAATGGAGCCCACTATCCATGGCTTCTTTTACCATGATTGTCACCATAGCAGTGCTATAAAATTTCCCATCAGATACTCTTACTACTAGCATATAATGGTCTTTGGAGAGGCTATTGTTTTTAATGGTGAGCACCCCTGTGCTTGAATCAATTAAAAAATGGTCCATATTGCCTTCAATTAGACTATATGTTAGTTCAGGAGGGATCTCTGAATCTGGGTCTGTAGCCTTGACTTTGAGAACCTCGACACCAACATATGTGGGCAGGAGCAAGACTGTCTCAAACACGGCCTGGCTGAAGACTGGTGGGTTGTCATTGACATCAGTTACCTCAATGGTCACTTCAACTGGGCTTTCTGCTGTAAGCTGGGGATTCCCACTGTCTCTAACATGCACGTGGAAGTGGAAGTGGGCTATCGTTTCATGATCTAAATTTGCAATTGTTCTGATTGCACCTGTGCTGGAATCTACCGTGAAATACTTTTTTGCAGTAGATTCAACAATCTGGTAGACAAGCAAAGCATTCTGGTTGCTGTCAGCATCCGTGGCACGTATCACGAGGGGACTGTTATTTGCACTCCGGACTATGCTATTTACAGGAGCAGCTTCGCTTATGCTGCCTGAGTACTGAGAGAAGAGAAAAACGGGTGAGTTATCATTTTCATCAACAATCTGAATGTTCACAGTGGCGTTTGATGCCATGCCTGCCATATTTGTTGCCTGTATGATGAGCTGATAGAAGGAAGCACGTTCATAATCAAGGGCCTTTTGACTGGTGAGCACTCCAGAATACGGGTTTATAGCGAAAACTCCATCCACATTCCCATCTTTAACCTCATAAACTAATGTGGACTGACTGATTGCAGAGAGAGAGATGACAGAAGTACCAATATCCACATTTTCATTAACCTCCGCTTGGTATTCTTTGAGAGTGAACTTAGGGTGGGAATTATCTGCCATCGTCACAGATATTCGCACAATTGCTGTTGCAGACAGTGGTGGAGAACCTTGATCACTCACTTTGACTGACAAAACAAACTGTCCCATCGTGGTTAAGTCTGGCTCCTTCAGTAATGTAATGATCCCTAAAACTGGTTCAATCTTGAATGTGTTTCCTGTATTTCCTAAAACACAAATATTGGAAGCAAATTAGAAATGAAATACAGTGCACTTAATGATAATTTAAACCAGGAACAATTAGCTGCAATTTGTTATAAGTAGTTAATGGAAAAAAAAAAAAACCCAAACCAAACCATAAAATAATTCTAAAGGGCCTTCCATGCTTCCTTGCTGAAAATCAGGCATCTCAGTAGACAGTCCAGGTGCTCAAACCTTCAGAAACTCAGGTGCTGCTATCCATATCTTGATTCTGAGTATCAACATCTGAGTTAAGTGCTGCATGTACACTACTTCTACTGGAGTAGGAAAAAGTATCCCTGAATTATGGGAATTAGTCAAATACATGTACACCTGAGGCAAAGAAACTAGATCAGAGGCTAACAAGCCAATTACATAACAAATGGGTAACAACTCGGGCTCTTAATTGAAGGGGATATTAAGGAACCATAGAGAAGATTACTGTAGTTCAAGACTCAAAGTACTGAATATAAAAAGGTTAAACTGGCATTTAGAAAAATAAAACAGAACAAATAGCACAGAAAAGAGATTCAAGTATCTTGTGGCACAAAGGTTTATCATATGATCTCTGAGGAGGATGAATCTAGATGAATGAGATTTAGCAGAAAATGTCATGAAATGTCTGCTATAACATGAAAGCAGGGATATCACTGGCTGCATAAAGGTAAAAACAGTGAGTTTGGATCAAGGATCTTCTTTGTGGTCTTATTTTCCTTTTAGCCTTTTTGTCAACCTCTTTTTTAGCAAGAGAGATTCAACACTTTTGATATGTATCCCTACCCTGTAATTAGAGTTCGCCTTCATTAGGTAATACATATTTTGCTGGTTCCTTCAGTGCTTGCTTAAAGTATAGGATGCTGTGTGTGTGTATCATAGAATCATAGGATGGTTTGGGTTGGAAGAGACCTTTAAAGGTCATCTAGTCCAGCCCCCGTGCAGTGAGCATGGCATGTATAAGCATACAGACTATTTTTCTGAATTTGATTCTAAATACAAACAGCATGTACTGAGTTACAGC
Organism: Caprimulgus europaeus; assembly: GCA_907165065.1. The sequence goes on from OU015523.1 coordinate 115,061,583, forward strand.
AATTCCAATCATTATAACATGTTCTTGCTATTGTAATTTATACTTTAAAATCTAGAATTGCTTCCAACTGACACTCAAGCATCCATCCATGACCTGGAGAGAAAAATGTCTCAGGTAACTGGTGATAAACAAGACTTTTTTTTTTAATGTTGATTGTTAGAGGTGCTGTGCACAGAGCAGTAAATGTGAAAATTGTAGCTGGAATACCAAATACATGGAATCCTAAATGAAGTGAGTTAATGTAAACTGTTTTTAAGATGTGATTCACTATATCTGTTGTAAATTCTGGGGCTTGGAGGCTAATTTAAGATACATACTACTGTATGTAGTTCAATACTTGTAGTGGCTTTCTATTTATATCCATCCTTTCAGATCAGTAAAGTTTACTCTACTAGCTGAAACAAAAAATGTGCTATTCACTGAGGAGTTGAGATTCTGCCAGAGCTGCAAATTCTCATAAAGATCACAGCATCTGTCACATTTGCAGAGACTACAAATGCTGCTGCAGTTATTTTGTCAGTGCTTACTAATACAAATAATTTTTAGCCATTGACTGCCTCATATAAGGCCAGAGCTGGTTCTTCTCCTTTAGGAATTTCTGTAAGAAATTAGACAAGAGCTACTTTATTTACCAATACCACACTTCACATGTCAGGTGATGCAAGCAATTCCCCTGAATGAAAGGACTGTGTACAATCTGAATGCTGCAGTTAAAATCGGTATCCTCAACTGCAGATTTTATGGATCATAGAAACTACAGCAGCAGAAGACTCAATTTTGATACATCTAGGATTGGAATATCTGTGGATAATGAAACTGGGGGAGTGTGGGGCTTATAGTAAATGGAAGTTCGAAATCAGATGCTGCATGGAGAGCTCATAATGAAATAGGCACAGGCTGTAATGGAAACAAGAGCCTCTAGAAAAGAGAAAAACATGTAGACTAAAAAAAGACTATCTAATACCTAAAACATCCTTTCTAATAATTGTATTTTTCTGTCAGCATCATGTATTAGCCATACTTCTAGCATATCAGATTGCTTTTTACATTATGGTGCACCTATAGGTGATTGGGTTGGAACCCATAATAGTAGTAAGTCATCAAGAAAAAACTGGGAACAGTCTTGAAAAACATTGCTTGAGGAATCTGATCTGGTCTGAATCATAGAATACCGGGTTGGAAGGGACCTCAAGGATCGTCCGGTTCAACCTTTCTTGGCAAAAACATGGTCTAGACAAGATGACCCAACACCCTGTCCAGCTGAATCCTAAAAGTGCCTAATGCTGGGGAGTCCACCACTCCCATGGGGAGATTATTCCAATGGATGATTGTTCTCAATGTGAAAAATTTTCCTCTTGTGTCCAGTCAGAATCTCCCCAGAATTAACTTGTACCCATTACCCCTCGTGTTTTCCATGTGACTCCTTGTAAAAAGAGAGTCTCCATCTTCCTTGGAGCCACCCCTTAAGTACTGGAACATGGTGATAAGGTCTCCCCTGACCCTTCTTTTCTCAAGGCTGAACAAACCCAGTTCTCTCAGGCTTTCCTCATATGACAGGCTTCCCAGTCCTTTGATCATCTTCATGGCCCTTGCCTGGATCCTGTCCAGCCTGTTCACATCTTTTTCACATAGTGGGGACCAAAGCTGCTCAGAGTTCATTCTATAAGGTTATGTCCTACCTGGGCATGTGCAAATTTTCCTGATCTAAATTAAAGACCACTGGAGAATACTGAGAAATAACTGGTAAGACCAAATGCAGTGCATAAAGGTAATATTTTTTTGTAGTGATAAGATCTTTGTAGTATCACAAGGGTCCAAGTTCAGCACTTTTAGCTACAAAAATCTTAATGTCATGGTGTACTTAAGGGACTCCCACAGAGCATTACTTATTTTTTGCATCCCATTACTTATTTTTTGTCATTTAGTCTGTTCCTAATTGATGTAAGCCATCCTAGCTAGAGACAAGTCTTTAGAATAATGTAGGCATAAATAATAATCCTGTAGGATCAGAACCTAATGCTGGGAAAGCCTTGGGATCTGACTAATAAGTTTTACTATTATTACAATGAAAATATTCACATTACAAAATTAAAAAAGGTAGAAATTAAACATTATAAAATCCAAATATTAGAAATTTATACTTCCTTCCCTGTTTTTCCTGACACACCTTTTGTAAATATGTCAATGATTTATCTCAGAGATAATTCTTAACTTCAGGTCCATATGAGCCAGAGGAAGTTACATTCACTTGCATGTGTGGCTGAGAAAACACACATGTCCCATGACTGTGCCATTACACCGGCAGAGGAATGCTTTGTACAGATTATGTAGTGAATGTAAATATCCACAGCTGAACAGCATAAACAATTTTAATATGGTATCACCATGCCCTCCCTTAGTTTCAAGAGACCTTGTGCCACTAAGCTGCTATGGCTTTGCTGGCAGAAGTTTTTAGCATAGCTCTGGTGTTAATCTCCATGTTCCTATGATCCAAATATTGACAAAGATGCCAGGACATACCAGCTGTGGTGGCATTTGTTTATGAAGGATCCACTGTGTACTAGACTGAAGCCAGCAACCTGAAAATAAGTCACTGTCTGTAGCTTTCACTAAGTATCTTCTGTCATGGTTTTGAACCAATGACATAAGAGTTAAAAGACTCTGTAGTGAACATGAATGAGGTTCTGTTCTGACAGGTTTTGGGTATCGTAGCTTCAGAATAAAAAGCAGCCAACAAAAAGGTATCTCCTTTGCCCAACTCTACAGGGGAGGGAAGAACAAAGATGACTTGTGTGTCAAAATGGGCCACCATCACAGCACTGCTCTGTGTATGAGTCATGACACTACATTTTCAGCCTCTGTCCTAACCTGCTTCAATAGTGTAGATAAGCTCTGCGTTTTCTCCTTTATCTTTGTCCAAAGCCGTGACCTGCAAGACTGCTGATCCAACTGCTGCTGATTCAAACACTGAGGCTTCATACAATGGGCTGGTGAAGTATGGACTGTGGTCATTGGAGTCTTCCACATTTATGATGACTCTGGCCAGGTTTCTTCTGTAAGGGAATTCTTGATCTCGGACCTATTGAACAAGTGCATTATACACATCTTGATATCCATCTAGTAAAGCTTCATAAAAATAGTAATGAGTGCTAATAATACTTTCATTTCTGTTTAATAAAAAGTAATAAAAACCCCAATTTTTCCCAAAGAACAGTCTAAAATACATTAAGAAGTGAGATGGTACATAGTAAAATTAAAGAAGAGCTTAGAGATTTTTTTTTTTCATTTGTGAAAACATGGCATATAATCATCATGACATGAATTTTTAAAGTGGCAACCACATGACATCTTAAATTTGGTTTTGGGTTTGCAAGAAATACTTTTTTTTTTAGTACATGCTAAATGGTCATGCTTTTGCTCTGCCAATCCCTGCTTTATGGCATGGAAGCAAACATACTTTGCCCATTGTTCCTTCTCTCAAAGACCTACAAACAAAGCTATCCTCTATGGTCAGTCATGTGTCAGTCTAGTGCTTGTAGCTGCCAATGGACTTTTTCACCATTATGTATGTATATAACTTTTTGAAGATGAAGATACCAATAGTAAACAGTAGGAATTACCTTAAGTGCTGAGCATGCCCAACAGAAGTATCATTTATCACACCTCTCTCAACCCCATACTAAAAATCTCAGCATTGCTACACTGATAATCCTGCCAACATGATCCCCAGAAGTTGGGTTCTCCATAAGTAGCACAAAACCCTCACTGTATCAGGTAGAGATTGAACACAAGCACCAGGAAATGACCTCTATCAGTTGTGTTTCTGTGCTTCATTTTATTTCTTAGCCTGCTCTCCAAAGAACTTACAGCTTGTCACACTGTGAGCTGAGACCCCACTCAGCTCCTGCTTGCTGGATCTTACAGCAGCTCTCTGATCCCTGGGCTCCCCTGCCCAGAGATGGCCTTGTACCTAACAGGTCATGAGCTGTTCCTTCAGAGATCACTTCTGTAGGAGTCTTAAGTGGATAAAGAAAACAGTGGACTACAATGTTTAAACTATCACAGATTTTTTTTTTTAAATTAACCTCCAGTCCAAAATATACAACCTCCACTTGAAAACAGACAGACTTCTGTTTTGTAATTTAGGCACACTGAGTAAAAAATGGTAATTAACTTTTTTTCTGCATACCCAAACATTTGGAAATGTAGCTGAAAGCTATTTTGTGTATCTACAGCTTATGTACTAAAATAAGTCTGTAAAAGTAAACTATAAATTAGGCTTGATTCAGACAGGCTGTAGCATTCAGTATGGAAAGAAAGCAGTTATCTCCCTGTGAATAACTTCCTGAATAACTTTCAGCCTCACTTCAGAAACTCTGAAAATTACCTTGAGTGAGAAGACCAGATGCCAAAAGATTAAATAATTTCCTGGTTGCTTCCCTTGAGATAGCAAATCATATCATATTCCATACAATGAATTCACATGAAGTTTCCCAAATAAAAAATGTAAAATAAATACACAGCAGGGAAGGAAAGATGAAATTAATGACTACTTACTGCACTAAGAATTCTTTGCTCATGCAAACACTAAGGCATGTATGCACCTGAAGCGGCAGTGATTGTATCCTGAGCCAAGTGAATATTGCATTCTTACCATGACATTAAGGATGTGCTTATCTTGAGCTTCATGGTCTAATCTCTCAGCAGTATAGAGCACCCCAGTGCTGGGATCAATTCTGAATTTTCTCACGCTGACTGTATCGATGCTGCTGTGAATAGTGTAGCTCAACTTATGCTTTTCATCTCTGTCTATAGCTTCAATTTGCAGAATTTCAGTATCAGGGAGGATGTCCTCTGAAATGGTGACATCATAACTTTGTTGCGAGAATTCTGGGCCATTATCATTGTTATCCAACACTTTGATAAAAACCTACAGTTAATATAGAAGAAAAATATTTGAAGTTATTGAAGTCTAATCAGATTACTGAATAGGCACCTAGAGAAATGTAATTTACTTTAGACGGCTGACAATATTATGCTGCTGTATGGTGGGCTGAAAAACATCATTTAATATTAAATGCTTACTGTTCAGATCAAAAGAAATAGTAAGGATATGACTCTGGAGGCAAAATGTCCCCAATTATAAGACCTACTCAGAGCCTGACAAAGAAGTCCATATTTTCAGTATCTACAGATAGGAAAATATTCCTATAATGGTAATAAGGAAGGTTTTGCTGTCCCTGGTAACTGCACTGGTTACAAAAGATTTCTAGAGCTATTATGGGATTTCCTTCTCCCTTCACTATTAATAAGGCTATAAAAGAATCCTTTTCATGTTACTTAAATCTGCTTTTTATACAATCAAGATTTGGCTAAACCCTGTGTTGTCTTCTGCCCAATTTATTGTGTTAGGAAGTACTAGCAATGTCAAATCATGACCGAAGAGGAGTCTTCAAGTTGCTGTTACATCTTAGGCTGTGTCAGGAATGGTGACGCTTGGTGAGGCAAGCACAGGAGACATGACCTTATCACCATGCAAGCCCACTCCACACAGATCAATAGGTACCTTTGCCAGTGATGGTTGTCTTTATTGCCAGCTAATTCACTTTCCCCTCAAACATGCATTTGCCTCCCTTCCATTGCGGTTTATGAATGGTAAGACTGCTGTTAAAAATGTGAATGCACCGTTTGCTTCACGTCTGTCTTAAAACCTTGATATTGACCCCTAAAGAAACCTGGAGAAGGGGAAGGCAGCCAGGATGCTGCTGTTGCTGCCTATTACACTCATTTCAATATATCACAAGCTGTCCCTGGTAACTAATAAGAATCACTATTTTCCAAGCTTTGCCTTTGGGCAGTTATGTGACTATACAATGCTATCTGTGTGGCTCCGATGAGGTTTTGTGTTTTTCACCATTGGAGGAGTCAGTCCCTGGAGAACATCTGCTTTACAGACTTTGCATGTTATAGATTCTGTTGGGCAGTGTGGCAGCAAAACCCTTTGACAAACTACATCATACTGAAAGAGGCAATGCAAAGAGTTGCTTCTTTACCAGTATCACAGAATCACAGAATGTCAGGGATTGGAAGGGACCTCAAAAGATCATCTAGTCCAATCCCCCTGCCAGAGCAGGAACACCTACATGAGATCACATAAAAAGTATCCTTTGCAGAATACACCTGTAAAAGCTCACATCTAACTTTACAGTGAGTGAAATGAAACAATATTTTAATTCAAAGGCTTTGAAATAAGAAATAGTGAGATGAATGACATGGGAAAGGCCATACACAGGACTCTTCCCTAAGATTAGGAGACTTGATCCATTTCTCACAATATTTTCTTTGTTGTTCTGAAAAGTACCTGGCTCTTTTTTAAGCAATATTTTATTACTTTGCTTGATCAAGCCTTGCTCACTCATACTTTCTTAAAGGAATCAAAATACAGTTATACTTTTACTGCAGTATTGCACAAACAGATGTTGGCCTTGGAGAGAAATTAGATTTCCATGATGCTTGGAAGGGTTTGCAGAACACATTACCAGAGGAACATAAGCAATTGTAAGCAAGCAGCAGTTGTAATGAACTAGCCTGGGAACTATTTAAAAGACAGCTGAAATCAAAAGCTCTGTAAGTTAAATGACATAAGACTTCAATTGTGCATTCCATACAATTTAATTTTCATCCAGATTATGGTACGCCAGAGTGAAGCAGGGTGAAGCCTATATTAAGTTATACTTCAGTCTTGGACAGATAGCAATAAAATTGGGAGGAAATATACCTTGCTGGGTCTATAATAATGATGAACAGTTACTTAGTTTTTTCATATTTTTGTTGTTGCTATACAATATATCAAGGTGTGTTTCTGACCTGACTGAGGAAAAAAAACAAACCCAAACTCATATCTGAAAAATATCTAAAGAAATGAATAGCAATATATGAAAAAAAGCCTGAGCAAAAAATTAAAGACTTCAACTCTACTCTAATGGGACATAAAGCCAGTGCTGAACCACTTTTTTTAGTGTAAGGAAGAGACACTGAAGCAATCTAACTGAGGATAATCTGATTACCAGTGTCTGACACTTAAACACATCTTCTCGAGCAGTTTTGATATCCACAGTCCTTGCCAGGTACCAGTGTAATGTAGTTGGATTATTTTACTGCTGCATTGTTAACACAAACAAGAAAACACATTTCATTTTACTTTTGGTTAGTGGCCTAAAACTTTGTTATGTACCATTTTAGATGGATTTGACTGAAAATACCAAGTGTTTGATTCTGCTGACACTAGTACAGCACGATTTACCTTGAACAAGTAAGCTGCCATGTGGGGGACAGGCTTGTATGTGTGAACTTGTTTTTAACACTGCTGTATGCAAGCTCAAGCTATTCTGGAAGAAAAAAAAATTACAAATGCACACCAATGTGCTTTAAAGGTACAACTACAGTGGTTACAAGCCATTTTGTTTGCATGGTGTGTGATTATCCCTGTGATGGGGTTTACTTCCCATTCTATCTCACTGGCAAATTGGGAAAGCAGAGGAGGCATAAAGCTTTATCCACCACAAAGCTTGCACCATGACTATGCAAGCCAGGGCCCCGTCATTTAAGCCTTCACTAGACTGCATAAACGAAACAGGGTGGGACTGGATCAGCATCAGAGACGAAGGGTAAGTCATAAAATTATGGAAAATATAGTGTTGATTCATAAAGCAGCATTTCTTCCCACTGAAAAGAGTATAAGGTAATGCCTTGACACACAGATTTTTAGCAGTGGGAGGCATGGAGAGAATAAAACGTAAAAAAAAGAAGTCCTCATTCACTGTTGTCATCAAATTTATGGGGAACTATGCACTTAAAATTGCTTTGATAGTTTCCAGAAAAGAACAACTTTTTTCCTTTTTATTTTTCCCCTTCTCTTCATATCTACTATAAAACTGACCAAGTGCCTGTTTAAGCAGCAGGCATCTTCCTCCCCAGTGATGACAGTATTTAATCTGTTTGTCAAGTGATTCACATTGAAATACACATTATTTATTACATGCTTTGTATTTCAATAGCCACTTCCATCCAGAGATGGAAGGCGGTGGGTTAGAGATGCCAATGAATAAAGAGGTCATTATTGATTCACAATTTCTTCTATTAAAGCAGTTTAGAGTATTTCTAATTTTTGTCAGCTGTCCTTCAAAATCCCCGAGAGTCAACTCTAATTCTAATATTACGATCTCTCCTCTCCTAGAGGGGAGTGGATTTTCCTTGCAACAAAAGGAAGTTAGATTATATATGGGAATACTGATTATACAGAGCTCTGTTAAACCCACAAGCTATGGAAAAAAGAGAAAACGGAACTCTCATATTTTTAAAAATGTAACTGTCTTGGGAGCTACTTGAAACAAAATCAAGTAAAATAAAAGGGAAATTAAGTGCCATTTTCAGTAGATATTAGTCTTGCCATTCTTACAGCACTTTGGAGGAGCAAGTGACTCTTATTATCCCCATCCTTTGCACAGAAAAACACTGCCCGACAGCAAGGTTAAATGACTTAGCAAAGGCACACAAGAAGTGTGCAAAGCTGGGGAAGAAGTTGAGGGTCGCATCCTCAAGTTTATTTTTGAGCCACCTATCTTTTATTAGGTCACCTTAAAATGTCACCTTCCTAATGCAGATTTCTTGCTCCAGCAAGATGAGTTCTAGTAAGGTGTGACTTAAAAAGAGGGGGCAATCTTTTCCTTTAATAATAGACAAATGTAACACTGGCATGAACACCAGGCTCACGGAAAATCTGATCCTACAAACATATGTGACGTTGAGTAAGCTGAATTCCACCAGATCGTTTATATGAGGAAAGTCACTCAAATTCATTTAACAGTTGCCAAACTTAGGCATAAAATCTTGATACTACTGGCAAATTTCCCATTCACTTCAAAAGGGCCAGCACTCTTCTCCTTGAAACCTTAAGCTTTAGCCAGCCTGTAGCATGTCTTTCACCCCAAATCAAGTGTTATCCTACTGAAGGGACTCAAAGACTCACAGCACTTGTGTAATTTAATACTTTCCTCATACTTATTTTCAAACGGAAGATATGGCAAGAATGATCTGTGTTGCATAAATATCCTTTATTACTGTGTTGGTGCCTGGGGTGTTAAGCTGTGACAATACCCATTGTGTAAAACCAAAGGCAGGCTTTAAAAGTTTCCCAACACATCCCCAAAAGATGACAAATGGAAATGTTTATTATTTGTTTCCTGCCAAGAAGGGATTCCTCTTTCCTGAGGGCTGTGCAAGGTTACTGACTAAACTACTTTCCATAGACAAACATTAGCTGCAAGTCTTTCTTCCATGGTCATAAAACAAACATGCAGCAAAGCAGTCTCTGCCCAGTTATCCTTGAAAGCTCATATCTTTTCCAGCACGTCGCGGGCTCCAGAAAGGCAGGCTTGCCTCCTTCTGCTGCCATTGTGCAGAGCCTAATTTATAGTCTGAACAAGCGCCTCACTATAAAAGATTTGTTTCTCCCTGCTCACTTCCTATTTCCCACAGTTAAAGTAAATTTCAAATAAAGGATTCACAGGCCTCCAAGCTTACAAATTAGGCAAAGTAACACTCAGAGCATTAGCAAAGACTTTGTATTCAAAATGGCAAGTGAAAGGCCTAGAGAACTACAATCAAATCAAAGCAGGACAAAACCTAATGCAGGAAGTCTCTCTAAAGCTGCTTTTAATGTTGCCCATCACAAATACCTTTGGTTGAGGCACAAACATTTATGCAGTGAAAACTGGATAAATGCCAGGAACTGCTTTAGAGACATTTGAAGCTGTAAGAATCTGCTTGGCTAATTGCTTGGTCTGGGCACAGTGTTGTAGTACAACCTGTTAAGTGCCTTCATTGCTTAAACTCAGGTTACGCTTTTGTAGGGGTTTTGAAAACCTATTTTGATTTAATATTGCTTTCAATAGTGTTACCGCACAGCTTTATTTGCTACTTCCTGACAAGTTTTTCTCTCTTCTAAACCCCCATCTTAACATAAAAATGCTAACAGTTTCCCTACCAACCTCAGTGGCTTGTTATTTATACTTTACTCTGCCCCTTGTGTTATGTTAAAATGGGGGGAAAAGTTTTTGTTTCACAGGCAAGGCAGTGCTGAGATCGCTGGATGGGACAGAAAAAAATCAAAGATTGGGTTGGTTCTAGTTTGGAAGGAAACGTTCAACTGAGCAAAAGTGAAAAATTGAAACACCACATCTTCCTGTCCATCCTAGAAGAATCCACAGCCCAGAACCTCTTCGGACAGACTCTGAAGTCTTATCTACATTTTGGCCATGGTCCTCCAAGAAGAGCTTTTCATTGTTCAGTTAAAAGAACCACCCTCACTTGGGGTGATCGATCAGCTCCTCTTTGTTAAGAAACAATCTTATAAAGAAAAGGTGTTCTCTGAAAGGTGAAATCAAGTTTGGTAGCCTGAAACTTGCAGGTGAAGGTCAGCCCTGAGCAGAAGAATAAATAAAATTCCACAGTTTCCTCTGCAGGGAGAGACAGAGAGGGGCAATAAGCAGTAACTCCTCCCATCTGCTCTTCCAGCCTGGTTGGCTCCAGCTGAAGGTTATTACAGAGGACCATGCACTGATCTACAAAAACTTTTCAGAGGGAATGGCATGTTCCCTTCTGAGTGTCCACCCTACTGTGAAATAGTCAGATAGTTTTGCCATAAGTGAAACTGAGGCATTTTTTGCCTCCTAGCTTGAAAGCATCAGACTTCATGCTTTAAACCATCTTTTTATAGTGGTTAGAATGATGAGAAACAAGGAGAAGGCAAGAAAATAAGCAAGAAATAAAACTGTCTTTTTCATATAATACCATGACTCCAGGAGTAATTATCCGCTAGTACAACATTCTCAACAAAAGTGAAAAATTATCATCACTTAGATGATTGTTCCCCACTGTACTATACTTCTGTGGGCATTTTAGCAAAACTGAACAGCAGGCACTACTAATAAATAAATAATTAAATGCTATTCCTATGTTGTGCTTGGATGTAAAGGACCTGAGTTGCTCAGTAAAAAAAAAGGCTTTGGGATAATCCTGACTCATGACCAAGAGAACCTCTAAAGTTACACAAAGTTAGTAAAAATTGTGGCAGAAGTGGGCATGTAGATATCATTACAATGATTTCTTGCTGGGAGGTCCCTCTCGTTGCTGAAGCGAGGGCAAAAGACTCTTTCCCAGCCCAAAGGGAGGTGGTGGTGGTGGTGAGGGAGCAGGGACTCTGCACAGAGCTGCTGTCCCAGCTCTCTCCAGTGTGTGGGATGCAGAAGCCCCATCCCATCCTCAAGGCCAACAGCTTGCCTGGCAGCTGCAGGAATCACATTTCACAGGGATTTAGAGCCAACATACTCCTAAAGCCTTTAATAAATTACCGTGTGGCCTTGGGCAATGATGAATCAAGCTCAGGAAAGAACCAAAAGCTCTCGCTAGCTAAGTCAGGAGACTTAGCCTTCCTAGAATTTAACCAACGCGACAGAAGCTTTATACTCACACTCCAAATATATAAATCAGGCAAGTCAACATTTCTTCATCTTTGCCCTCTCCACCTCTCCCCATCAGGGCTGTGCTGCCAGGATGGCTGGGGCCCAGCTGCATGGGCAGCACGGGGAGTGGCAGCAGCTCAGCAAGTCCTGGTGCTTTGCTTCTCACTTCAGAGACCGTATTCCGTTTTGCAATCCTGATCATGCCCAAACCAAACAGACTTGCAGTGATAAATATTTTTTAAAATTTTTTTTTTTAATATTCCTTATGTTCTTTTCATTTCTTTTCAGACAGTAAACTGTTAATACAATTTTTAAATCAAAATTATTTCCTTCCTCTGATGGTATGGCAGTGAACCATGTGTGCAGAAAGGCATGAAGGAAGCAAACAGTTTATCAGAGTTTAAGGCGTGAAGGATCATTGATGAAGAAACTTCTGCAAGTCCGTGCCAGCGATCATGTTACTGAAGCAAAAATCTTTGGCATTTTTACGCTGTATTTTACCACCTTCAACTGTGCAATAGACAAAAGGCCAGGAAGAGACAAAAGGCAACAGGTGGGGTGGAAATAAGAGTAAGATTATTCCATTTGGCATGGCGATGATCAGCTGTTTCATAATAAACCATCGCACTTTGTGGGGGGGCTTTATATTATTTTATTGTTAAACAAGTGGATGAATTTATACATCTGCTTTCCCCCTACTTCTTTTTCTACCATATCTTCTGGCAGCTATATTTAAAAATGCAGGTGGGACGATGCCTATGAGACAAAATACTTCCAATGTCATTTTATCGAAATTCGGAACAAGGCCACTGAGAGCCATCAGTAGATGCTTTTTTGACTCTTTCTAGGACATATTTTACTTAACCTAACATTTTGATTTTTTATTATTGTTCTGAAAGTAAATAAAGATGAATAAGGTCACCAAAGGCCAAGTATGGTCAAAAATCCACAGTATGAAACTTTGGCAAAAGGGAGGAATAATTAGGAAGGCCCTGATTCTGGCAGCTTTGAGATAATGATCTCTTTTGAGATCTCTGTTGTGAAGACCAAAAGAAACACATTCTCAGATGTTGTCCAGGCCACAATTAAATACTTAAAACAGTATCCATATGGAGAGAAGGAGGTGCAGGAAAGAACGGCCTGTACCCACCGGTGATTAGCTAACGCTATACTATTGCAATCTTAAATTATGATCTTACATTTATAAATAGGTCACATCTCTGTTACAAATAATACTCAGGCTTCTTTTGGAATGCAACAGCTTTACTGAAATATGTTTTTACCATATGTTTTAATTAAAAATGTAGGGTTTTCATCAAAACAGGTTTTGAGGACTATCATAGGGGTCAATTTATTAAATCATAAGCAGCAAAAACAATAAATAAACATAATATCCATGAGAATAGAATTACTTGTATCTAGAATGTTTGAAATTCCCTGTGCTTTTAAATATTTGTTTGGCTGACATGTTTACAAGCAAAAAAATCTCATGTTAGGGATTCAACACCACATTTCTGAAATGTGGACTGAAGTTGTCGCCAAGATTAAAAACCAAAGCAAAACAAAAGACTACTCAAGGGCTGAAGAGAATGCCTTATGGAAAAGGAACATAAAGAGGTCAGTCATTCTTCTCTGCTTGCCTACCAGAAGACTGGGAAGTGATTTGACTATTCTGAGTAAGTGCCTTCCTGGGGAGAAAAGACTGTTTTTTAAAGGGCTCTTTAATCGAGCACATGAAGGCATAACAGGGAATAGAGGCCAGATATAATCAAGTTAAAAATAAGAGATGTTTTCAGCAGAGTTGCAATTAACTACTGAAACTAACAGGGAAAATAGCAGATTTCCTACCACCTGACTTGCTATCAGCTGATGTTTTCTTATCAAGAGTGGATTATCAGGAGAAATTATCAGATAGGGATACTTCAGTGGAGATTTTAGGGCTGCTTATAAACAGGAATTCAGAATGAGAAAGCACTCAGTGATTTAACAGTCTCTTAGGAAAGCTGGGGCTGTGACTCAGTGAATACAGATTCACATCTGAACCATTTGAGCAAACAGGCAAGGTAAAACAGAAGCATCTGCATGTGCATGCACATATGTAAATATAAAAAAATGTTCAGGTCTTCCTTCTGCATTATAAAGAAGCAAATAACATCACAAACCTATTTTTTTCAATTCCTTTATAAACCACATTTAATCTGGGATTTGCAGCTGCACATTGGTGTCCTCTCTGAGTATGTATTTTTCCCTACATGTCAAATAATATTCAGGCTATAGGCACACTTGACACTTGGGCAGTAATGATGTAGGATGTAGGATTTCAGGCCCTAGCTAATCCATAACCCACAGCTCCACCTCGTATTGAAGGATTTTGCTTTTCAGAGTCTCTCTCCCTGGTGTCACCTGGACTGCAGAGTCCTGCTGCCATGACCCTGACCATGTCCCAACTCCAGACTGTTTCCCATCAAACAGATACTCAGGTTCTGTGTCAGGGGCTCTCCAACAAGGATGTGTCAGAGCCAGCATTAACCCAGCCCTTCACGTTTATCTGACTTGACTTTTTAATTGCTGAAAGGCACTGACCCTGATAAGCAAATCTGGTTTTAAAGGGTTCACTGGGGCTGCTCCCCAGAAGACAATGTAATCACAGGCAGTGACACTAAAGGAGAGATCCTTTGAATTTTAAGTTTCCTCTCTGAACAATTTATTCTCTGAACAATTGATCCTGTGTCCCACATTTGGGTCTTGGGAGGATGAGAGGTATAAACTCCATTTAATACGATCAATAGCAATATTCCCCAACACCACAGAAGCACTATTGTATTTTGGACGATTATGGGGTGATATAATTGTCAAAACCTAAGCTTCTCTGCCTGTGATAGGGACTCCCTCAGCTAGAGGAGGGCAAATTACTTTCGTGTGAGCACGAAGAGGACAAAAGGAGAAATACCGCTTTGAAACATTCAACAGACAATTCTTTAAAACCAGATGGAAAACCTCAGAAAAATATCCCCAGAAAGGCTCTGCAAAACATCCCCTTCATTACTTCACAGTGCTCTCAAAGGACGAGGCTTTATTTGAATGGCAAAATTATTAATTTTTATAGCATATACATTCCACTAACAAATTAAAAACTTGCCAAGAAAGGAATGTGATATTCTACCTGAGTCGTGGCAATGTTTGTTCCATCGGTGACCTCCACAGTCATATTATATATTGACCTCTGCTCTGCATCCAGGGGCTTTGCAATGACAATAGTGCCCACTCCCTTCTCCGCGTCGAAAGAACTATCGTAATTCCCTCCTAATTGTTGCACAAAAATACAATTAAATTAGCCATCTCTGGAAAATTTCCACTGAAAATGTTCCTAGACGTGGGCATATCTGTTTACTGGCATCCATCTTAACAGCTTGCCTTCGCATACACAGTACATCTACTACACTTCTTTGTTCATAACTCATTTATATTTCAAAGCACAGTTTGTATATTGGAAAGCAGATATCATTAAAATGCACTGCAAGTAAAAGAATCTAGCAGTATATTTAAGTGAACCATAACTGAGTCTATAAAAAGAATCAAATGGCTATAAGCCTGTAAGATGTGTGCCCTTGTAGTTTCGATAATGAACAAGCACAATTATCTTTTTGTATAAAAATCATTTTGAGAGGGTTTTATTCTGCAAATTTTATTTTCAGGAAATTCTCACTGATGCTCGTGGGTGCAAAGACCGTCAACTGAGTCTTTAAAAATTAAAATTATAATAAATTTAAGAAATGCAAATAGAGATTTGTTATGTTAATTTCAAGGACAATGATAATTACTGGCAGCAAAGGTCAAATTCTACTAGTCTTTTAGGAATTACTTAAATAGATCTGAAAGGATACACATCATAAATTCCTTTCCATTAAAAAAAAAAAGCCACCTCACAAAGCACTATTCTGAAACTAATATCCCCTTATCCTGTCACACACTGAATGATGCAGCAGTGGGAAAACCCTCCTGAGTCTCAGGTGAAAGAAAAAAAAAAGAAAAAAAATCTATTAAAAAGTAAGAGAAAGCCATAAATAATTTGAGATTAAAGGGTTACAGGATTTCTCAGCCACAGCTATAGTTTATAAATTAGAACCACTCATTATGTTTGAAAGTAAAGCACACACTCCTCACTGTTAAGCTGCTTCTTACTCACTGATCTATAAAGTGGAATTTATTATGAATTGAGTCTGAAATTCTTGGAGGCTGGGGACAGGGAGAGGTGGAACACAACACTGCTGACAAACAAACTCTTAAGGTATATTAATCACACAGCAATGCAATGCCACTAGCTACAGTCTCTGACAAGCCAGTCCTACAAAGCAGAAAAGGCTTTCAAAACCCACTGGTTATAAAACTTCTTAAGAGCTGCTCAGACCTCTTGGGATTAGATCCATAGGTAGAAAAACATCCAATCCATTGACTTAGCTCTCGTGTGGAATATATAGAGATATATATATAGTTAATGGCTGGTTTATTATGACAAAATGGCTCTCATTTTAGGGGTGGGGACACAGAAGTGAAGGGGATGGTCTTCCTTGCTCTAACATCAAGTCTTGGATCTGCATGGTTTGCTGGCCAAGAGCCACATTATTCTCATAAACAGTCATGCATTTGGTGAAAGAAAAAAGGTTTTGGCATTCCAAGAAGTTGAAGAGTAGGAGGAATCACAGTGAAATCATAGCCCCTGAATTCCTTAATGTAAAGAAACCCTCACTTCTCTCTACCTCTTGCACAGGCTATTGCAAATAAATTGTAAGATTGAAGAAACACTGCTCTGTCTATATCTGCCTTGGAGGCCATTCAGGGAGGGGGAGAGAAAGGGAGA
The DNA here is from genome assembly GCA_907165065.1 of Caprimulgus europaeus. Next base: position 115,077,963 of record OU015523.1, read on the forward strand.
GGAAGAATAAGAGTGAAGGTGATCTTCTGCCCACTGAAATGAACCAAACATAGTCACTTCAGATGTGCCATCAGACTTCCCTATGCTGAGTACAGGTATATACATATATATAGCTCTGAGCCTAAAAGATGCAGTTGTGGTTCTCCAGGATCGATAGGAACATTGCTTATTCCCCAACCTCCTTCTGCAAGCCCAACCTGCATATTTTTTGCAATTTATATATATATATATATATATATATATATCACTATTTGACACTAGGAAAAAAAAAAAAGCATAATCGTCCTTGACATTTAAGCAACACTGAGGTATTTGGACATTGATCACATCTTCAGGGTTTTTTTTTTTTTAAAAAAAAAAGAAGTTGGTATGGAAGAAAAAGATGTGATCTCCCAATTACTGTTTTAAATTGATTTATTTGAGAAAAACTGTACCATGAAAACCAACTCTGAAAAAAAGCCTCCTTTGAAGAAGAGAGTTTGAGATTTATGCAAGGAAATCTCTGCTGAAATGAAGCTAGCCTTGGGACAGTAGGCATTTTACAAGGAGAATGTTTCATACTGATAACCATGAAAACAAAATGAAAGCCTATACTTCAAGATGCTTAATAACCATCTTAATGAGCAATCAAAAATTATATGCTACCAACTGGCATAAACTTCCAAAGAAATCCTGCCTTTAAAACTTCCAAGAAGTAACACGGAAGGATTAGCACTAAATGTTTTAAATGCCCTTCCTCTGTTGGCTTAGAGCTGGGTTTGCAGGGCACTACGCAGTGTACTGCAAATACACCAACTTCTTCAGGACATTTTCATTAAGTTGAGTATATTCTTCCCCTACAATGAGAACTGAATCCAATCCATCATATGAGTTTTTCTGTTATTCACATCTTCCGGAATGGTCTAGTGGCAAGCAAATAAATCTTGGTCACCAGCCACCTCACCGTAGCCTACACCTTTAACTAACCAGGCAATGCACTTTATTTTACATTGATTCATTTTCTATTAAACAGTGCAGAAACTGCATCAAAAACAGAGACAGAGATGGATCAGAGAACATTCTGCTGTGAGATTTGTGGTTATAATCTCTTTTGGAGTGAAATCCTGATTTATTCTCGATTCAGTCTGGTACATTTTAACAGACCTTGGTCAGATGTTGACAATGAAGAATTACTCAGGTGGCTGAACTTCTGGGAATATTGCCTGAGACATAGGGTTCTGCCTCTCATCTGGAGTACTGGAGACAGTATGAAAATGCTTTGTACTGCTCCTCAGTCTTCATATACTTTCAGAACAGCTCCTCATATAATGAATGCTTCTGAAGTTGCACTTAAGCACTGAAGAATAATCAATGAATTAAGTGTAATTGCTAAACTCTAAGAGTCTCATAGATGTATTAAGTCTATGCAAGGCCTACTATGAAGTACCCAGAGAAGCACCCAACAAAATTATCTTTGAAGGATGGGTGTTGAAGGGGTACAGAGAGAGAGAGAGTCGTGTAAAAACAAACAGGACTTTTCTCTTAAAGCCTCCTGCAGCTGAACTATTCTGGGAACTCTGCGTGAAACCATTTCCTTCCAAAGGTGCTCATGCTGAGGCTGGAGGGCTGAGCACACAGGAGGTGACAGCTGAAAAGGTGCCAGCTTCACACATTTCTAGGGTACTTGAGGCCTGTTTTCGAAAGCACGCTGCCACATAACTACTAACCCTTTTGAAGCGAGCTCATCTGCCATGCTGTAAGCTCCTGCACCATCAGTTTTACCAGTGCTGCTATTAACCATTGAACATTTTCTTTGATCGCAATCTCAGGATGACAGGGGGCTAAGGATGATGAAATTTTGTTCAGCTGCTCAGTTTTATTAATGTGAATTTTTATTACTTCTTCCATTTTCCAACATATGGCACACACTTTCTTTTTTATTGTCTACTGAAATCTGCTTTCAGATACAAGACATGGAGAAGCTGTCTTTGCTAATGTGCATGCAATTGCATTAGGAAAGAAATATTTCAAATGGAGATAATACATTGTGAGTTCCTCAGGCACTTTGGGAAAATCAAGGATAAAGAAGGCAAGTTGATTGAACTGGCAGGTAGGCCAAACAGGTCGTCCTGAGAAAGTATTTTACCAGCGAATGACCCCAGAGAAATGCAGATTAGCTGTTGTTCTAATACCATTGCAGGCTAAGATGAAATGCTGATACATCTTCAATATAGATTAAAGGCTTTCCTTAAAATACTCTGATTAAACTGAAGCATTTAGAGTGGGATTTCATGAAAAGTCCACATCTACTTGCAATGCCATCTTTGGATGAGAAGACTTATCATGTTTGCCTGATATAAATTCATCCAAAAAGTGCTTTTTCTCTCTAATTGATCATTAAGCTTCTCAAAGACATCTAGCAGAGATAGTTACGGCTATGCTTTGGACACCTAAAGTTAAGTGATATGATTTCCACCCTTACTTTCTTGAGATTGATCTTAATGCTCTTGTATAAGCCTTGGAGCCATTGTATTTCTACAACCAGGATTTTTTTTATGTTATCTGAAAGCATGTTACAGTTTATATAGGATTTTCCAACATAACTCTAGCCAAATCCAGCTGTTATCAACTTAGGACAGCTGTAGAAACAGCCCCAGTACAAAAGAACTTCTTAGTTGGCTCCCACTACAGCTTCGTGAGACCTTTCTAGCACAGCCCTAATTTTCAATTTAACAGATGGTATAGTATGGTCAAGAAGGAGATCTCAGGAAATTGAACCAAGACACTGCTGAGCCAACAGAGTACAGACTGTGTGTCTTGGTGTAGAGTAGTCTTGGTTACATTTTCTGGCTGAATTTGGAGCGTTACCTTGGTTCTTAGTTTGTTTCTTGGCTTCATAGCCACTACGAACGTATTTTTCTTCTGACCAAAGTCCCCTATGCTCTGGAAAGAATTAATTGTCCTTTTAATAAAAAAGCACTGAACCTTACACAACTAACAGGAGAGGACCTTCTGATGTAAAGCTTACCACTCACTTGGTGCAACAGACAGGCCAAGAAAAACTTCCTGAACTGTTAAAATGGGTTTCTAGAGGTCAGCTGGAGAATTTGCCTAAGGCAAGATACAATGTAGGTCTGGTATTCCCACAGAATGTGGGCTCTGCATCTGAATTCCAGTGGTTGCTTTATTATTATTAATATTATTATTGTTATTATTTTAAGCATATTCTTCTTATATTTTGATTACTGCATTTGCTGAAAGCAATGAATTTTTTTGTAGTGCTTATCTTAGATGAGGTTCCATTTTGGGAAGATGCTGAGCCTCTCTATGTTCCTATCAGCTGCTGATACACAGTTTAAGGCAGGATTATACTGCTGTGAGAAATTATTTTCTCCTCTGAGAAGAAAACATGTCAGCAAACCTGGAGGACTTGTAGGCAACTAAGTCCCATGTGAGCATTTTCTCCCTCTTTTCCAGTGGAACAATCCAGAATAGAGGGATTGAATATACGTCTCAGAAACATCTGATGACTGTGGAAAATCAGACTCATTCAGTCTTAGATGTAAAGATGGATCACACTGAATTCTGGAAGACACTCCTCAATCAAATACAGCAAAAATTTGGCAAGAGTCTTCCTTCAGTGGTAGACAGCAAAGACCATACACTCTCCATGTCCAAACTTAACAAAGCCAGGATATATTGAGATCTTCACACAAGTCTCATTTGGCCTACCATGCCATGATGGATGAGTGGAGAAGAAAAGAAATACAGGAGATCATCTAATTTAGAGAACAGACCTCTAAAACACATTTTTTCAAGGAAGATAAGATTCTTATTTGTCTTGCCCCAAAGTAATTTAACACGACCAAGGACAAAAATGATAAACTGGGCCAACTTTTACAATTCTCACATTGCTCAGAGAAGAGAATCAGAGGAAAATGCAGAGAGTTAATCCACCCTGAAACTCAAGAGTAAGCCTGAAGTACCTCTAGGATTTTCAGGAAAAGAAGCACAGCTAAAAAATTCAATTTTTCTGTTTTCAAAAAAAGATGAAATAAACTTAGCAACTGCCTTAAGAAATAAAAATTCAACTATAGACTTTTGCTAATCATAACATAATACATATTAGTAACACAACATGCAAATATTTATTCTCTTATGTACTATATCATGCTAAAAAGAATATAATGCAGACTCTGAATTTTCAGATTACACTATTATAAGGAGAGTCAAAGCCTTGGGTTTGCTGCTAAGAAGCTGAAGGTCAGAGCATAAAAAGCAGAAAAGAAATCAGAAAGGTATTTTAGCTAGTTCTCAGAGAAGATAATTCAAAGGAGGCTAGGGAGCTACATGTTTTTGACATTAATGAAAATTTGCAGCACTGTAAAATAAATGGGCAATTAATTGGAATTAATAGATCTTAAAATTATTGCCATTTAAGCACCCTTGATAAAATTTCTGATGTGCTTTTAAAGTTTGGCTGCTCTTATAAAGGCAGAAGAAAGAAAGATAGAGGGAGGCCTGTTTGGAGAATCAGAGAGATGTTGTGCAACATGCTACTTAAGCAAAAACTAGCACCATGCAGCTTAGCTCCAGTGTCAAAGTAGTCATCACACCATTCCAACCACTAACAAATGAAGGAAGAGACAGAGAGGGCTCAATTTACCTGGGAGAAATAAAAAATTCTAACTTATTTTGGAGTTCCCATTGAAAATTAGTTTCTCATAAATGACTGAATAAATTTAACACAACTGAAACAACCTATGTTCATGTCTTTCACGTTGTGGGATCTGCATGAACTCTCAGTTCATTCAATGGCATTGAATGCAGTCTGAAAACAGAAACCAGGTATGACATCTCAACCACTCCCAATTAAACAAGGAAAAAAAAAAACAGGCAAGCATCCTGTTCCTCTCCAGTCCATGGAGGGAAGATGATCTCCCTGTCTGCAAGGCACATTCCTCTCTTGGAGCTGAGTAACTCAAGAACTTAAACAGTTACTTAAAGTGGGTATAATTTAGGTGTAAATTAGATGCTGAAGTTAGGCAGACAGAATACTACATAGCCAAACTTCATCCACCCTCTCTCCTTTTTTTCAGCTGGGAGAAAGTGCATGTCATGCATTAAAAAAGAGGTCCTCTGGAATTCCAACGCCCATTTAGTTTGAAAAGGTCATAAACATAAAGGTCAAGCTGCAAACTCTATATTAAACCATGCCTCTACATAAGCCTTCAGGGCTTTTGTTGACATTACTGTGAACTGAGCACGGAGGTCCAAAATCACAGAATACCAGATGGAGTAAGATCAGGGCTAGGTTTTATAGCTGCACGGAAACCATCTCTTGCATCAGCAGTCCCATACAGCTTTCTATACATGACAACTAACTTCTACTAATAACCTGCATTTTTCACTGTGCTTTTCAGCACTAGACCTCAACGTTCCCTCAAAAGGAAAGTATCAACATCACTTTTTCCACATGATGGTATTGAGGAACGAGGAGAAAATGTCATTTTGATACTGACACTGACTAAAGATAATCTAAGCATACAGTGCTCTGTCTATAAATCTCTTGGGGTGGGTTTTGTCTTTGCACTTGGTCTGCAGAGTGTCTGGTACAACAGGGTCTTCTGCATGTTGGCTATTCCTGGTGCAGAAATGGGTGCTGTTGCTAGCGCTATTATTTATAACAGCAGTAATAATTAATGACAAATTCATAAGGTAACAGCACCAAACTGGATATTCAGGGCTAAAATTGCTCATTAAGTCTAGGGAAGCTCTGTCTCCATGACCCTCTGCAGTGATGCAGCATCATGCAGCATCAGGAACTACAGCCTACAGGGAAACCATTAGGGTTGTTTAAATAGCAAAAATCTTCTTCTAAACAATTTGAACTATTTTAGCTGTAAAGGTCTCATTAAATAACAAATTAAAGGCTTAAATTTCATAATGCTCTCCCCATCATCTTTGTTTGGTAGGCAAAAATGAAATATTATTATAAGGTGTTACTAGATTGCAGGTGACTCTAATAATGTAAAAGAACACAGCGGAAGAGCTAGGGCTTCTCTTACTGCTTAACACAGGCAGAATTTTAATGAGAATTGGTGAATGCACCAAGGAAAGGTCCTAAAGGCTGAGAAAGGCAGAGGAGTCCAGCAAAAGGTTCAAATGGGAAACAACTGTCAATAACATCAGTAAAGATTAATTTCTCCTGGGAGGAAAGTTAGGGTCAGTGAGGAAAAGAAAGAAATGTAAACATTAGCTATTAATTTGTCTGTAGCATACTGAAACAAGCAGGGGAATGGGAGAAAAACTGGAGGAAACATATGCTGTCCATCTCCAGGAGCTAGCAGGAACCCTAGAATATGATAATAGCTTTGGGTTTAATTTTAATGTGGTTGACACATCAAAAACCATGCTACAAACTCAAAAAGGAAATGTTGCTGCTTCTGTGTTTCATCTGCACAAACTGGCAATAAAAGGTGGATGAAAATGACTCTGACAGACCCTTTCTCTTGTGGTGCTTGTCCTTCCTGTGGGCTAAACCCATCTGCAAATAGCTATGCTGAAATGAGAGCCAGGCTCAATCCCTGTAAATAAAGACTGCTGATGCACCCCCTCCACTAAGTCTGTCGTAAAGGCCTTTTGTTTCTCTAATCTTTCATATAGTATTTGCTTTTTAATCTTTCATTTAAATAACACCACTTTGTGCAGACACAGTGTTTTACATCCAGAGGTACACAAACATTACGTACAAGTATCTGAAAATATTAAATAGCACAATAACTTTGCAGGGTCGTTGTGCTGCTGGGAAAGGTCTCATTTTGGAGAATTTAAATGAGTTTTTTTTAAATGACATAACTGAATCAGCAGCAGAAATGGGAAAGAAATGCTTAGGAACATTGATTCCTGTTTCTCCACTGCAACCAAGTGAGACCCTTTACTCCCTGTCTTTTTGGCAGCTATGTCCTTAGTGGTATTTCCCTGCGATTTTAAGATCGTTACATCTATGGCTTCTCCTCCTCTGTGCTAAGGATATTTCTCCCTCCCTACTTTTATAACCAATTTTATGTAAGGCAATTTTGTGGTTGAAATCTCACATCAAAACACATTTCTCTTTTTCAGCTTGCATTCAAGACAAACTTTTGGTGGCTCCATTTGTAACCCATATGTTGATGCATCCCATTCTGTTTCACAGTTAAATGGATGGCACTGGACTGTGAAAAGTTTGAATTAATTATTTGTGATAAACTGTGGAAAATCCGTGAATAAAATGATAATAATTGGACACAAATACGGTAAAAGCTGTCATAGAAAGAAACGCAGCACATCCATGTGTCGCATCGCATCCTGTCACAGGCACTTATGAAAGATGTAATACAAATTGTCTCAAAGAACTTGCAAAAATAAAAGGCAGCCTGGATAGTTGTATTTTAGCAAATGTGTTTGCACTAAGGGTACCTTCTGTTGAACAGTTCTGCCCACAAGCTGTCTGTAGAATATAGAACATCTCTCGAGCATGCTTGCCACCTTGAAGCAGGGCAGTCGGAAGCAGAAAAAAAAGAACAGAATGCAGAAAAAAAGGTGAAGAAAGAGAGAAATGAGGGACAGCAAGTCTAAGTACCATAAATACATTTAGAAATGAGATTAGCAAAGTATGACAATAGAATTTAAATGACAGACAACATTAAGTTTGCAGTAAATAACATAGTATGAAAAAAAACAATTCAGCCATACAGCGCTTTTTTTTCAGCTTAGCTAAGGAATCATAACAAAAGCAGGAATATTATTATTATTGTTATCGTTACATTAAAACAGCACTTTAATTTCAGCATTACGAAAGTGGCTTTAATGTGGGGGGACAGTTCACAGTTAGTTTTCTTGCTCTCAAAACCACACATCCATATGCTTTGCTTCTGAAGTGTCCTCCTCAGACCACTGGCTCCCAACTTACCGACAATATCAAACCAGAGAGGAATGTTAGATGGCTGCACAGAGACCACCCCAACGATTTCTGTCACTTTATCGCTTTCCATGATGGTGAAGTTATAAAAGGGCTCATCGAAAGTCAGGGGCACGGGCGAGGGCGCAGGCTTTTTTATCCACTCAATATGGAGGCGTGCAGTTGAAGATTTTTGGGGCCGGCCATTGTCCACTGCTTTTATCTGGCAGGTACAAAGAAAAGAGGACTCAGACTGAGCATCACAGCTTGGCAGTTCAGACCTAATTCTATTGCATGACGATCACTGCTTGGAAAATGGCCTTTTTAATCCTCTACGTAAAATCCCATGAAAAAAGTGGGAGATAAGCACTTCTTTCCCAATTCTCATTTTTTCCATTAAACTCTGACTTTTTACTGAAAGGACTGATGTCAAACTGAAATGTTTTGTTTTAGAAATGCTGGTATAAGGCCTCCTGGAGATGCAATTCAAGCGCTCCCGACACAGATCCTCCTCTCCAGAACCACCTTCTGTCTCCAGTTTCATCTTCCATTCAGCTCCCTCTTGCAGCAAAGCTGGGAGCTTTATAACGACCCTGTGGGATGTCATTCACTTGCGACACATGTTCACCCAGATCATGTTTGATTGCTTTTAAATGGCATCTGTATTGCAGATAATATTGATATTCCATACATTGCCTTCTTCAGGATCTTTAATTGAGCTAAATAAGTTTCAGACCATTTCCCTCGTTCTCCAAAACAAATATAATTTAAATTTTTGCCGTATTTATTTTCTTTGCTTTCTCCTCTCTGTCATGTTCATTAAGAGTTGCCCAGCTTGGTGCTAATTCTTTTTACTATAATGGCCTCTAGAGGGATGGATAGACTTGATATTTGCCTGGCATGCTTTATGGTTTTAGCACATAAAAGACAAGATGAGCAGCAGCAAACACTAGGTACAAGGAAAGAGAGAATGTAGGTTGCAAAATGGGTGCTTTGGTGAATAAAGTCAATGTCAATCAAATGGTTCTTCTTTTAAAACTAAAGGAAATGTTTCTGCCTACACAGGACCACTGGGGTAAATACACTGTTACTATGTCTGTTAAAAATTGGAAGGATTTTCCTGAAATACCATATTCTATTTCTTTCTCTGGAAATGTGTTAAGTGAGTTTGGTGCTAACACTTGCCCCTCTGCTCCTTTCAAGGTGGGCAGGCCCTCAGTGAGAAGATGCTGAGGGCGCGATGAGCAGTTTCAAGGTAGAAAATCTTCAGCTGCTGAATTCTAATAAGGGCCAGATCCCAGATGAGACTTCCAGCTCTGCGCAGGGAAAGGCACTCACTCACCCAAAGGGTGCTCTACTCATTACAACATATATCTCCATATTTTGATAATTCTTCATTTTCCTATCACAGTTTCCAACCCTATGAAGGTGTCCCAACAGAGACCCGTTACTGTAAGTGACATCGCTTCCTTTACTACGGGCCGGACTCTGGACCTCTGATATTTTTATTGCTTTATATCAACGTCACCATCTTGTATTCTTTCTTTCTTTGACCTTGTCTATATGGGTTGAGTTCTGGCAGAAGTATTTTGACTGAGATAAGTTTAAACTGAAATTGCTGCCGTACTTATAATGTGGTGAGAAAGGTACTACAAAATACTGTATGCAGTACTCCTTCCTGAAGCCACCTAACTTGGACAGTATAAGGACCTTTCCATAAGGGCAAACAGTTGTGTTCACACAAAAGCTGAATAACCATTCATAGCAGTATCTGCCCAGTTAAACATGACATAACTTAGTAAGCCACAAGCCCTTGGACTTTGTTTCTTTCTGTGTATGCAAGGGAATGACTTGCACCAACAATTTGAAAGTTTACTGAACAGTCTGAGAATAGTTCACTACATGCAAGAGCATGACTGCTTTCTCAGACTCAATTTTTTGGCAGTAGTTGTATGTGAATACTAGATATTTTAATACAATACAGTCAGATCTTGCATATAGGTCTTTGTGATGGTGTGCTCCCCCCTGCCCTCCCCACCCGCACCAGTAGCCATCATAATGGATGTATCTGGTCATAATGGCTGCTGCATCCAGCTCAAAGTGGACTCGGAGGAGACAGATAACAACACAATAACCAAAGACTAAGGTGAGCAATGTGCCCACCTAAACACAGTGCTAGTCAATGTCCAACTCAAGCCAAATTTGGGAGAAAACAGCATCTGTGATCAGTATGCAAATATGAGTATCAGTCAGTCATCCTACCTGCATAAATAGTGAACAGCCCAAGAGCCCTTGGAGCTCTCATGCATGGCAGTGGGCTGTGTGCCAGGATCCCCCCTTGAGTAGGGATGCCTCTCCAGGTTACTTCTTGAGGTTGACAGAATCCTTATCATGTCAGATACTCGGTAAGTGAATTGAAAATAAGCACTGAAACTTTGAAATCTTAGCTAAAAGTGATAGAAAATATTGATTGTGCACATGTATAATCCTTTAGACGTAAACCATTGACCAAGTCTGGGACTAGGACTGGAACCAGCTGCACCTAGACTCCTCCCTGAGAAAGAGTTTAGAAAGCAATGGGGTTCCTTCTGAACCTTGTGACTCAACAGGAAGGTCTCCCTTACAGCTTTTTTCTGAGCCTGTCCTGTATGCAGTAAATAAGTGTACCTTGCCATCAAATCTTGTGAAACCACTGTCACATCTACTATTGAAATTCTTTAACTCACTGCTTTATATCAATATATTATTGCTTCTCTCTTATGAGTGCAGTGCCTCTCTTACTCCTTCCATGACAGCCATTAAACACAGTTATATGTCACTCTCTATGCAAGCAGGCCTATTTCTAAAACAAAGGCAGTCAAATTATGGTTTTGTATGTTGATGAAAGAGCACTTACTGTTAAGATGTCATAACTCCCCGCTGTGAACTGCTTTCTGGATGAAACCATCCCTGTTTTCGGATCAATAAAAAATTTTCCATCATCATTTCCATCCACGATGCTGTAGGAGATTTCTGCATTAGGGCCTTCGTCTTTGTCAAAAGCAAAAGCTCTGTAGATCGGCTCCCCTCTTTTCTTACGGTCCCTCTCTGGGAGCTTGATCTGATAGACTTTCTCTGGAAACTGAGGTTTGTTATCATTTTCATCCAGAACCTGGACCACCACCCAAACAGAGGACTGCTTGGGAGATGTGCCCCCATCTGACACGATTACCTGAAAAATAACAGTAGTAGAGACATTAGGTAGAGTGAATAGGTGACTTTATAGATTGGAAAAAAAAACATAAAGCAAGGAAACACTTCTCCCTCTCCAAACCTATCCTGCAGTTGACATGGTCTTCTCTGTACACAAGACACACTCACGATAAACATGCTCAGTGCCTAACTCAAATATGCTCACAATGGCAAATAAAGGAATCACTTTTTACTTTTGAGATGAACGTGGAATGGGGAACCTGTGGACTAGGAATCTATTTCTCAAAACATAAAATCCTTTTATCTCAAATTCTGCAAGTTTATCTCAGAAGAGAGAATTGGAATTAAGCCATTAAGCGGGATCTCTGCTTTTTTGAAGACATATTTTAAAGTTTCTTCAGTCATACAATGAATTTGAAAGATGCATTTCTTCTTAAATCCTAAAAGAATCTCTGTCACTTTTTCCCTATTAATTATTTGGCATTTCTTAAACAACAAAAGAATTTCTGTCAGTTCTTTTCATTCATTACCTGAGATTTGACAGCTCATTAATTCCAAAACTGCTTTATATGATTGCAAGGGGCATAGAGAAGCAGGTAGCAAAGAATTTCTGCTGCACTGTATGAAGAGCATACTGTGCTGGCAGAAACACACCAGGAATAAAATCTTTGAGACAAAAGTTAATTAGTAATTTAGTTGCAACTTAAAAAGAATTACTAATAATTTTCAGTCTGAAACACTGTGAAAATGAAATGATCCAAGATCAACAAGCACTCAAGAGATTTAATAATATGCCTTCAAAATGCAATCAATATCTTTCAAACTTCTCCCTCAATATTTCGATTGCATTTTTTAAATAGAAAGAAATAAGGCAGAAAGTTATTTCTTTTTGCATGAAAGAAGTTCAAATTTCACTTTCAGCTACATATGTTAACATGCCAATTCCCACAGTAGCAAATTTTGATGATAGTGAGCCAAGATATTACATACCCTTCCCTGCTCATACTGATCACTGCACGTCGATTGCTTTGCTGGTTAACTCCTCAATACTTTATTTTTCCTTAAACGTTTCTGTGTCCCCTTACAAATCACACAGTCGTGATATACAATCCTCAGGCAAAGCTAAATTTTCCAGGAATAATGTCCCTTGCCATTGTCCCCCCCTTGCAACAAGAAATCTAAACTTAGGGTAACTCCAATTTAGTACTGAGATCAGCAGAAAAACCACAGCATTTTGTAAGAGAAAGGTAAAAGACCTTTTCCATTTCCTGTATTTAACTATACTTTTAAAAACTGATACAGTGGAAAGGAGTGGACTGACAGCCTTAGAGACCAAACCCCCTTATTTACAGAAAAATAAGTGGTATGGCAACATATAGTGGCAGTGTAAAATCCCCCAAATCAGCCTATAACTCATGTTGAGAGTGAAGCCTGTCCTCCCAGCAACTCGTATCAGCCTCAGGCCTCTCTCTCCTGAGACTGTCACCAGGGTTGGCAATTAGCACTTGTTGGGATCACCACTTCGTGATGGGGACGACTGTCTGCTGAGAGCTGGATGGGGACCATCCTCATCCTGCAAAGCCACCAATGTGCCATCTGTCAGTCACCAGCGAGGGGTGTGGGGAGGGGACCCGCAGCTCATTATCGGTGTCCTCAGCCACCCAGTTGCCACTCGCTACACTTTCCAAACAGCACTGATAACACCGAAAGGCTGTACACATGGCTGCAAATCTGCCTTCCCACCCGGGGATCCCTGCCTCTCCACTCCACTGCTCCGGGAGATCTTCAGAGCTTCTGCAGCAAACAAAAAGCCAATTCTGCCAATTCTCCTATTACAGACTTTCAGCAATAAATAACTTTTGTCCTATTTAGAGGCTGATCCCCTCTATTTTTGTTCTGCTCCAGTACAACTGGCCAAGCTTTCAGCAAGAGCACAGGTTAACAGAGAAAAACCTTTTTCAGGCTTTCTGCTGACTCCATGAATAAAATAATCAATGATGCCAGGCAGTAGAGGCTGTAGTGTAGAGAGAGAGACACACTTATTGAAATGCTGGTCAAAAGTACTAACAAAATGCTTGTTTAGGGTGAAATGTTCTTAATGCATAGAAAATACTAGCAAGAGTCAGGAAACACGACTCAGCTGTAAAAAAAAAAAAAAAGGCATTTCCCACAAACTTCTAGCAGTGATCTACAATAAAAAGGGGGCAAGGGAAGAAAAAGTTTACAAATAAAAATAATAATAAAATCTCTGAAAACCACAGTGCTATAAACAGGCAAGCAGCTTCGATGAAAAACCTACTTAAGAGACTGCTCAAGCAGCAAAGCCATCCTCCCATCTTACCAATACAGTGTCACAGTGTGTTAGGTTACTGCTGAAATCCTGCCTAGCCTGGTGCTGTGGCAGTAACTACGTGCATGCATTCAATTGTTTTTGTAAGCTCAGACTTGTGGGAAAACCATTCCGTAACAGAAAAGTTGCACTGAAAATATTTGCTGACAGCTAATTGAAAATAGCAATGACTATAACATGGAATGTCAGCTAATTAACAGAAATTAACATAGAAGGCCTGAAGTCAGTCAATTCTACTCTGTCTAAAACTTTAGGTCCCTGGAGAGGAAAATGTTACGCACCAGCTAAGCCTTTTTCTCTGTGTGACACTCAAAACTTTTCAAAACGACAGACTCCAGCTCTACTCCGAAAGCTCCAAGTGCCAGATACGGCAGCTGAAGTGTGAGTTAAAGTTCTCTCTTTGTGGGCATGTAAATTAATTAATTAAGCTGCCCTCACACCTGTGATGTAATTTCCCTTACTGTAAATCTGCACCCCAGCTAACCCCTCTTTTCTGCTCCATCAGCCTGACTCCAGCCTGAGCCTTTCAGGTTCTAGCTATAAAGAGGGTAAAAGGGCTGCAGAAATCTTTGCCTGTATAGAAAAAAACTCACAACAACACATTAAAACAAAAAACCAAATTGCTGCCAGTTCAAAATTGCTCCCAGACAAAAATGGGGAGGGACAGAGAGGTCATTCAACAAAACACTCTGCAAATACCGTTTCCATCAGGACATTGTATCTCACCAGCACTTAGGGGACCCTCTAACCAAAGCAGTTTTGATCCTCAGGAAAATCCTTAAACAGCTGGAAATTACAGTGAAAAGTAACTAGGGAGGGGAGGGAGGCTGGGATGTTTGTAGGACAAAGCTACAAAAGCTAATTCACAGCTGGTATCTCTGGAAATGTGAAAGGCAGATGTACAAGGTACAGGAGAGCTTGCCAGGAGAGAAGATGTAATTCAGGACCAGTGTGGTCCTTTTGTTTAGAAACTGCAGATGCCATGGTGGGGAAAAAACAGAGAAGAAAGGTGATACAGATGAATGACAAAGATGGCATATATGCTTGTAAATATGCTTGTAAAGATGTGGCATCAAAAACGCAACAAGAGGTGACTCATAGTAATCAAGAAGGGGAAATTCTCAGTGAAAACCAAGGTCAACAGCAACTGCTAACATACAACAGCTGGAATATTAGATATGAAAATTTCTTCTTTTCATGATCACAGAGAAGGCATGGAGGGGACACCTATGGTGAAAGAACTGGCTAAAACACAGTGTCAGTCTAGCAGACCTCAGTGCTGATGACAAAAACAATTTTGCCTTGAGACTCCCATGAATTGGACTGTGATACTTAATTGAAAAAGGATTAGTTCTTGATTTTTTTCTGAATACGAATGCAACTGTGAGGACCACCCTTCTGAATTAAAAGTACAATATTTAGTCTCATTAACAAAAGCTCATGACTTCCAAGATAATTATTAACTCAGCTGGAGAGAGCAGCTAGCAGGAGTCTTACTTTAACAAGACAATCAGCAGGTGTTTAATGTGAATTATCAAGTCTTGAGAAGAACAAGAATCTTCTTCCATAGCATTACTTGGCAGGAGTAAGTACTCAGCCTACCCAATTTTTCAGTTAAGAGGAACTGCCACATTACTGTCATTAGCATTGCAAAATGCTGAAGGTGTCATATTTGCTTGTTTATTTTCATTCCTGTGATACTGCTTAATGCAAAAAAAGTGAGCTGCGATGCCCGCAACTCATCTCAGGGGTGTGCATAATGAGGGCTGCAGGTAAAAGTCTCTCCCTCCCCCTGGCCAGAAATGGCAATTTTGATTCAGAAAACTTTAGAAAAGAGAATCTGGTTGAGTTACTGAAGACAGAAAAATGATCAAAGGGAGCCTGAGAGCTGAGGCATACCCCTGCTGTTAGTGACTAATGGGTTTGTTTCTTCTGCCAATGTGCAAACGAGCTGCAATAGCTATTGTAAGAGTCTCTGGAACTCAGCCCAAGTAAGAGAAATAGAAGATTATAAAGGAGAGCTCATTGAGGGATGAATGGAACTTTAAAGTCAAATACACTGAATTACTATCTCTGCCTACTTCAGAGAGAGACTAAATTTGCAGCTAAATTCTTACAAGGAAATGTTTTTTTTTTTTTCTGAAATGCATTATATTACTGAGCTACCCGTCAGATTAATGCTACAAAGTGGAGGCAGTATAGCTCAAAGATAGAGGAAAAAAAGGTACGGATTTTTGTTTTTCACAGTTCAACACAAATACTAAGTTAGCTGTAGTAAATTAGATGCCCTCTCATTCTAATCCTTTATTTGGCAACTGTGGAAAAGAAGTGGGCAGCTGCTTATTTCACTTATCCTAATAAAATGTAGTGCTGTCCCAAAAGACAGATTACTTAAACACTTCTTGTAGGAAAGAGTGCCAATCATATCAATATGATCCATCTTTCCTTATTTCCTTTACAATGTGCTAATCTGGGAACTCTTGTTTTCAATCATAAAAAAAAAATATATATATATATATTCACTTTGGCCAGCTATGAGAAATAAATAATTTAGAGTACATTTTAAATATAGATTATTACTGACACAAACACTCTAGGTGGCTGATTAGAAAAGTCAATGGCTTCCAGCCACATTCAAGCTAGAAAACTATGCATAATGGTCTGTTATACCATTTGAGAATTCACGATGACATCAGGTAATTTCAACACTGTATTGCCAAAAGACAGGAAGGAAGGAAGGCTTTTTCATTTGGAGTTAAATGCTCCCTGTAGTACCTGTGAACCTAAATATTAGAAGAGTATACTGAAAAAAAAGTCTTAGAGGCTTTAAATCTTAACATTTGTCAGACTCACAGTACTGAGACCAGTGGATGGTAACCAAATGGAAAACTACGACTTGGCAGAATGGAAGATCACAGTAAGTGACTTGAAGGTCCAGAACAACTACTACTACCAGTACTACTACATTTATTCTGTGTCATACTTGATTCCATGAGCTTTTTGAAAATTGAAACAGTAAACAAGAGTCATAAACTCTGAAAAGTATTTTAGCTTTAGTAGCAGTACAAGGAAAGATCTGCATAGCTCTTGACAGTGAGTCTATAAAAGAAAAATAGTAATTTTCCATGGGCATTATTGTTAAAAGTTCATTACAGTTTGGAGATCCTGGCAACCTGCATCAGGCTGTATTTATAATGTTCTTGAATCAATACATGCTGAGATAAGTGCAGAACCAACCACTACTCCATTAAATTCCCAGGACAACAGAGCAGCCTTGTCCTACATTAAAAGAACCTCCTTTACGAAATCTCCGAAAGTACCTTCCCTTCCTTTACACTAAGTAAAAAGGAAACTCTGGTCCTCAGGAATGCCAAACTCATATAATTTTGCTTTAGACAAACTGTAGATATAACTGCCCAGAAGTGACTTTAAGCCGATCACTTTCCAGAAGCCCAAACTTGCCTCCTACTTCCATTGGTAGAACTAAATACAAATATCTTCACCTCTACTGCCTAGCAGTAGTGTGTAATCACTTATGATCCAACAGAAATCATCTGGGAAGAAAAAGCATTGCTCAGCTTGGATTTTTCCTGACCTTCTAGGTGATAACACCACCACCAGAAGCGTTGCTTGAAACTCTGCATGTATCTTATCCCCTGTTAGCAGCTTGCAAAGTTTGTAACCAGAGGACCAGAAAATGTGAGATGATCATAGCAGGAACATCAACTTAGACTCCAAATAACAACTGTAAAAGTCTTTTGAGTACATTAAGAACTTCCTTTCTTTGTTCATGAGGCTACCATAATGAATCTTGCTATCCCAGCATATAATGAAGAAAAATTGGTAAAGCAGAAGAACACACTCCAAACAGTCCTCTGATAATATCTGTACCCAGACATTTACCCATCTTCAGACTGACATCTTATAAACAAGATAAAGACTGATAAGTGATTGCTTAAAAATAATTTTTATAGGCATATGGCACCTCTTTAGGAACAACCTATTACTAAACAAAAGTATAACTACCCTCATAGCTTCTAAATGAGAAAGAAGATAAAAGTTGTGTATTGATCTTCACAGTAAACTTTGAAGAAGGTGTTTAGCTCCTGCTGATAGTGAAGATTACAATCAAAGAATTTTGTGAAGAGAAAATAAGGAGTAGTCAAATCTGAGAATATTTCACTTCAAGCATCTTTAAATAACATAAAGCTGGCAAATTAAGATATTTAGGCAGTTTAATGTTACTAGTAATCTCTGTGACAATTGTAATTCCATTCATACTTGAATATCTACTTCAGCCATTTGTGGATTTTGCTTTTCTTGTTAGAAGAAACACCTGTGATCAAAGATTGATTATTTCCCCTTTATCAGATCTACCTCTGCAGATAATGCCCTTCTCCAAAAATCCTATCTCAGCAGTCAGGAAAATTCAGTAGCTCTCAGTTTTTGTGCTTCAGAAGAGGTGTGCACCAACTTCTAAGCTCACTGCACTACCCTCTTCTCAGATATTCAACTACCCTTTATTTTCTATCCACAAAAGCAACTTGATTCCCATCTTCACCATAAGCAGGAATCAAACACCTTCTTCAAATTTTCCTCAAAATTATAAAGACTGTTACATGTCCCCAGTCTTCCCTTTTTCATACTAGAACAGTCACTATGTGGAATCATGTACTAGTGAGAAAACCATTATGGCTCTTAATAAAGACATAAGATTTTATCCATGCTCCCAAGATTTCTTTCCTAATATTGAAAATGTATTTAATGCTTTAACTATCAGCAGAAAGGCTATGCTCAAAAATATATGCTGATATATTGCCAAAACTTAATCAAGCTATAGTATTAGTCACTGTGGAGTTAATGAATCAAGCAGCAGGACGATACATATTTACATCCATGCCCGGGTGTGCAGCTGGATCAGTTTGCAGTACAGGTCCCCAGATATTCAAACTGATGGGAAATTAAGGCACAGCAACTCTTTTAGCAGAAACTCTCAAATTCAGTGCAAGTGATCTCCTGTGTGTGCAATAACCCTCCATCTATTTTGCTGGAAGTCAGCAGCACTGCCCTGTGCTAACATGGTACCTGCTGTTGGACTTACTCTAAGAAAAGACAGAGTATGAAGAGCTTCCTCTGCATGTCCTTAGAAATACTGTGGCATGATGTTTCTGTTACAACAGAGTAATAACTTCAAATAAAACTTTATATAGTCAAAGGAAATATCTTCTTCACTCCTGAACTACAATACTAAAACTTTTAAGCATTTTTTGTCATGCTGACAGCCAGTGCCTTTGGATGGTGGATGAAACACCCTTAGGTGAAGCTCTGTGATAGTCAGTCTTGAAAAAATATTATTACTTAGGAGGTAATTTGGCCACCAGTGAGATGAAAGATACACACTGTAATTCCTTAAAGTTATTTACTTTTATAAGTACACTGAATCCAAATTCTATGCTGTTATATGAAACAGAACCAAGTATTTTCAAAGGAAATATAGATATATATTTTTTTAATTGCTCTATCAAGCAGCTCTGGGTTGTGCTAACGGAGGACGACACCACCTTGTCTCTGGCAGAAAGTCAGAATAAGATGAATCCAGACCCATCTCCAGCTCCTCTTCCAGCCATTTGTTCTTCCCCTGTCATCGGTTTGCAGCCACCTTCACCCATCAATAAACTGTTTGTGCATCTGTGCTACGAACAGGGCCACTGAAATAATCAGGGTTTCAAGTGAACTGCTGAAAGCAAACAACATCCCCCAAAAGGCAGATGGTTATTGAGTGATGGCAGCGAGAGAGCAAAACAAGGAGAGGAATGACAGGTCCCCCGGTCAGAGGAGGGGGAAATTTCTTAAGATGTTTTGGCCACTGAAGGGAAATGCATTGTGGAATTACAATTTTGGTCATGAATTCTGCAATTTCTCTGCAGATAGTATCTTACTTTGCCCCTCCTCGAAAAAACTCAAAATCCCTACCATAAAATTCAACATTTATCAGCAAGCCTTTGATCAATACAAACATAAGAAAGCCAGAACCAGTGATCTCAAGGTAAAAGATTTTGTTTCCCAACAATAATTGCTGAAACCATATTTCCATCTCACACTATTTTTTATAATACACAAGAAATAATTAATGTTCTCTGTCCACACATACATATAAAATGTCTCAAAGATAGTTTTATAGCTGATAGCCTGAAGAGTAGTCTCTGACATTTAAATGCAATTTAGTTTTTTCAGGGTAGTGAAGCTTCTACGGTTTTCTGTTCAAAATAAAACTTACCAGTAAAAACCTGATTAATAAAAAATGGATTTCTTAGTCAGGTAGAAAGTATATAAAATCAGACCTTTAAGGGGTACAGTCTGTTCCCAGTTTTTGATCCTGTAGAGATATTCTAAATTTGCAAAAAGCAAAACCTGACATTTTAGGCCTCAGAAATTTAACTGGCTCCAGTGAACTGTCACTCTGGAAGATTGCTGTGACTGCGTTTATCAATCTAAAAGGAAAAAATGAAGACATGATTTTATTGTGATATTCAAGTCCTTCATAGAAGTATCTGGTTAGCAATGAGGTGCAAAGTAAAATTTTAAACAATTTAGAGGACAACATGATAGCAAGTACTCATGCATGTATGAATAAAGTAAGTTTTGTAGTCAGTGGGGTTGGTATCCTAAAATGTAACACAAAGCAATATAAAAATACTCAGAAAATCAGTAGGAAAAATAAGTAAAATAAACATGAATAAGGAGGTTGGTTGTTTGGGCTCTTTCCAAAGTAGTTTTTTGTAATGACAATATCATCCTAGTTTTGTCAGACCAAGTAAAATTAAATCAAATCAATAATTGCTTTTATTTTAGCAATAAAAAATTCTACTTGACTTCTAAATGCCTACTTCACAACTTTCTGTGACAAATTAATTTTAGACAGATAAGAAGCATTAATTGGGCCATATTTAATCTCAGTTTCATCTAATAGGCAACACAGACAAGCCTTATTATCTCAATTTCCACTAATTTTTGATTCTAAGTGTCCTATAAATAACCGCTATCCAGTTTACATTGACATGGGGCCAATTTTACAAGCTGGTTGAGAATTAGCATGGGACTATATGCAGGGAAAAAAATGCAGGTTTTCATTTTGAAGCAAAACTCATATCCCTGGACCGTCTTTTTACTTTTTCACAATTCAGTTTTCAGCTTTGAAAACTCAGCCTAGAAAATGGCCTTGGGTATTATGTCCAGTACAAAAGATGTGAAACCAAGATTCAGATAACTGTTCTGGTGATAAAAGATGAGAGCCATCAGCCCCTTCCCTGATGGGTGCATTAGGACTCCTGTGTTTCATTTAACACACTAAAACTTTGCTTTTTTTCATTGCACAAGACTGACACAGCTAAATGTACATTTAGTGACGAGTTCACTGTAACCCTGTTTTTCACAGAGTTAGTTTAGTTCTCTTTTCAGCTCTGTTGAACCTCTACACACCTCCACAAACACCTCCCTAGCCTCACCATCCCCAGCCACACCATAGACGGTGGGGCACGCACATCCTGCATGGCTAGAGACACACAGGGCAAGCCTAAAGACAAATGTTTGCTCATGTTGTCTGAGCAGCCAAGGAATTACAGGTATCTTCCTGGTGGAGAAGGACCTGACCAGCTGTGGAATCCTCTGACTTAGAACTCAATGGGACTTTTCCCATTGACTTTGGTGAGAGCAGAGTTGCACCTGAAGCTCAACAACCATTTTTCAGCTTGTTTTTATTTCTTATTCTTTTGCCCAGCCCTGGGCTCCAGCAGTGTAACAAAGACCTGAAAGCTCTAAGCCTTCGCCTAAAGGGTAGAGAAGACGTTTACCACCACAGCACCACCACCACTGTAAGCATCGTAACTGACTGGGAAGAATCTTACTTTAACACCCAGGCAAACACGATTTTTTTTCATTTACTTTAAAGAAGCAGCAATTTTCATATGTACTTTTTTCCTGTAATAACATTTTTTTCCCCGTTGGTTCAATCTGTTACACCATACAGCCAGCGACCCTGTGAACAGCGATGTACACCCATAATTTTCAGAATGTGTCAAGACCATTCTGCTGAAATGAATAAGTAGGTGCACATATAGGCACGAGGTCATTTGGGGGTAACGATACAACAGGAAATGCTGTCCTAAAGTTTTAACATTCCAAAACTGTTGGGGAAAAAAAAAAAATAAAGAAAAAAATGCTGTCCCGAAAAGTTCATTTCCCTGAGTAACACTTAAAACACATTAAAAATGTTCAGGTTATTAATATTAATTAATCAATTAATACTATTATAATTAATTAATTACACAGTGCCTGGAGTCCTGGAAAGGGATCTTTATGTGTCTGAATAATAATAAGATGACATTCTACTCCTGCAGCGCAGGAGGAATTTTAAAAGATCGCAACTTTTAAAATATTCTTAGCACTTTGATTCTTCTGCAGAATTAGTCTTCAACATGCATTTGATTTTTGCAGCCACAGGATGGCATTCGCTGCTGTGCAAAGGGTCAGTGAAATGTAAGTAGAGCCTCGGAAACACACTTTCCATCTTAAGAAATTAAATATTTAATAAAAATGATTAATATAAATTTATTGCTTTCTACTCATGACAGCCATTTATTCAAGAATGTTGTATCAAAATCTTACCATGCACAGCCCTTAAGGTTCATGTTCTTGCTGCATGGGCACCAAGGCTCTCAAGAGATACTTATCTTGCCTGACTTCAGTAAGCTGGGACCTTCTGAAAACACAGAGCAGCAATTCCAACTTGGGATACCAGCAACTGCATAAAGCACTTCAGTTTCACTTCCATAGTTTATGGAGTCAAAGTAACTCTTTAATGGATTTATATAGGCTCATAAATTACTGTTTATTTTCCCATTAGGGCAGTATATGGAGTAGGTGTTGACACATGGTATACCAACGGGAGGACAGTTGGACTGAATGAATGGCCAAGGTGACTGATAATTGGATTGCAAATGTCAAAGAGTGTGGTTGAAAAGCCAGGTATATCAACCCACACATACTTTTCCCAGTTGTGTGATGAAAATTAAGAACAGGGACAATCAGCTACAAGTAGTTAGGATTTATAGAGTTGGGTTTGAAGTCAGTGGCAAGCAGCATCCAATTAACTTCAGTAAAGATGTCTAACGCCGCTGGTAAAACGACTGGATTTAGAGTGATAAGCAAGAATGTCAGGCCAAGAGACAACCTAGTAACGCTATTAACCTCTGTGAGATTGCCCCGCCGATAATGTGATCTGAGGGACAATAAAACACTACATAAGACAATATGCCCAATTTGGTACTGCAAGACTGATATATGGGAGGAGAAGGAGAATTTTCCTGGATTCATTTTATGGGCGTCCAATTAGGCCTCACTAGGTGAAAGGAGAGAAAGGGGGGAAGCAGAAGGAGTCCCTCTAATGAGTTGCTTTGTTGGTTTGTAGCAGAAGAGATTGAAAAAAAACAAGTTTTAGGAGCTGCCTTCCTTTTGAGATTGTCTCAGGAAGTGTTAAGGGGGCTGGGTACTTTGTTGGAAATAGCCGTGAGAAAGCTCCTGATTTATGGGAGCTCTTGAGCAGCACAAGTGCATCCTGTCAGGATCAGTACAGGAGGCGTGATCCCTTGGCATACAGAGATCAGATATGTCAGCCCATACGCTAATCCCCACGCTTAGATGCTGGGGTCAGGACCATGGATGCTGGCTCATGATGTGGAGCTCTGGCCGACACCATCTGTACTGCTGCTGCTTCCTTTGAGAAATTGTATACAAAATATAAATATACTTGTTCTCCAAAAGTGCATCCAGTTTTAGAAATGAGGGTATTAAGAGTGGGTCTAATGCATGGGTTACTGATCTGACAAAATATCTAAATCTTTACAGGCTCAGGGAGGCAAAGGCAGTTTGTCAATCAAGTGAGGTTTAAGATGCAATTCCTGTTTTGCTATGTAAGTAAGTCTGGTGAATGTGTGCCCAATAACCTTTAGAAAATAGAGCATGAATGTGTAATTTATTCAGCTACTACTGTTTAGGCATCAAGGGCTAGCAGAGTGTACTGCACACTCAGAGAAACCAGGAGGTGTTCTCAAGTCAGGAAGTCATGAGGTAGCTCTCAGCCCATGCTGAAGAGTGAAGGAGAAGGAAGGGACCCCAAATTAGCCCTGCAAGAACTATACAAGGTCCTGAAAACACAGCCCGTAGCTCTGAGTAGGGTAATTTGCTCTGTCAAGAAGCAGGATAAATGGTTGCCTCATGCTGAGCACTGTGCTGCAGCAGCAAGGTTTTCTTTCAGGAGCTCAGCAGCTTGCTGGAAGTTGGGCGTCCCATCACCAGTGTGATCCATCACCAGGCACCCTCCCAGGGCTGCACAGAAAAAAAAATCTTCTGTATGCTTCAGATTTCTTTTTCTTTAAACGGACACAGCTTTCAATTGATACTTTGACACTGAGAGTCAGAATTATGAGAATTAAATGCCTGAAGAGAAGGTACTTCAAGCAAATATTATTTTACTTTTTTTAAATGCTGGCTGAGGTCCTCCAGTTAAGACTGCACTCAGGCTGTATCTAGTGGTTTGCAACAAAAACAGTGAAAGATCCTTAAGTGTAGATATACTTGGTAAATGCCAATGCAAAAAAGACAAAAACCATGGGCTTTAGTATTCAATTTAATCCCACAAACATATGGCCAAAGCTACACAGAGAGAGTTTGTGCAGGTCTGTTTGAACAACAAGGTTTTGGTGAGGAGGATAAGGACTATATGCAGGTGAACCTCATGTGTCAGGTAGTATTATTAGTCCTTCTGTTATATACTGTGGTCTTCTTTTGAGACCAAGCTAATGCACTTATCTCATTGCCTTCCGCATCCCTCAGTTACCAGAAGCCGTGCCATTTGGCATACTTTGATGTACCACATAATAAAGCTAAAATATATAGTCTAAAATAAAGCTAAAATATGTAGTCTAAAACCTATGACATTTAGAAGTTTTTTGAGTGTTTTGTAAACTGTGGAACTTTTTTTTTTTTTAAGTGTGGCAATATAAAACCACGTGTTTAAATTCTCCATGGTTTTTTTCCATTAAGTCTGTAACACAGCTGTTTTGCCTTGGAGGTTAAGAACGTATTTTTATTTATACAATACCTTAAAAGATATCTGGAAGGATGGTGGAAGGAAACAAGATCCACAAGGAAAAACAAATATATTTGAGGCTATGACAGAAAGCATTAAGCTATTTTTTGGTATCTTGATTAAAGGTAACATGCTGGTCATCAGAAAAGTTGAAGTCATACATTGACAGACTGCTATTAGTAATACTTACCTTTTTTCCTTTCCCAGAGAATGTAAGAAAAAAAAAATCATGATTTTGATTTTGACATATTTGCTCTCAATTATTCCTGTTAATCCCTACTTTTGAATATTTAGAATATTCCTTGCCAAAGAAAGTATTATTTTTTGCCAAAACATAAAATATACTCTAGAACTGCTATGATAACATTTTCAATGTCTCTGTATCATGAGAGATTAGCAAACAGCAATATTACATTTCAGAATGAAGAGATTAATGTTTCCTGACAACTGAAATTTGTTAGGCTGGGAAAAGAAAATTACTGCTTTTGAGGGCAGATTTCATAGCATTGGATGCTTCAGGGCCTTTGTACTTTTCTGCTTAAATCATATCTTCATAAAAAGCAAAAGAATTGTTTGGTCTCTGATCATTATCCAGCTGAAGTCAGATAAGAAAAGCATTAGGATTCCTACGTTCCATGATAATATATTTAGGGACAAAAAAGGTGTCAAATATGCTTATTAAACTGATTCTCAACCCGATTAGAGGTTTTCTTATCTCTAGGTGTCTAGTAAATACTTTAATTTGTGTCATGTTACAAATTATGCTGAATACTCCAATCTTATTTCAGCACATTTTAAACAATGATGCACTTTTGCCATAACAAATTATATTTAAAATAAAAATAATAAACAATTTTTTCAGACTCCCATGTTGCATGGTAGCATGACACTTTCCTGCCCTTTTCAGTACGTCTTTTTTGCTTAAGCTGAAAGTTGAAGGATTATGTGGCAGACAGACAGGATGGCAATCTGGGAGTATGAAAGAACAGATAAAGAGGGGAAAATACATAATATTGTAAGATATTACAGGCTATAGTGAGAAGACTGAAAGGGATATGATGAGACCTAAATAAATTGTGTATTCAAGGTACACTAAGAAGATGTTCTCGCCAAGTGCATGGACTGGTTGGGGTAGTTTTGGGGAAGGAAGAGTTTTCAGTACATCACCAAAACTGGAAATTATAAAAACCTGGATAATAAGAGCATTAACAAGATGGAGACAAAAAACCACAACCAACCAACCAAAAAAAAACAAAACAGAGGAAGAAGCACTGACAAAACCCAGATAATGTGACTATACTGACAGTATGACTCAAGGGAGTAGATCTCAAGAATAAGGATGATCTTCACCATGATGGATAAGAGCAAACTGTAGAGAAGACCACAGAAACTACTTGCAAAAGGGCAGAGTTGCTCCAGTTGTTCTCTTGTGGAGAGGCTGCCTGTAAACCCACAGCCTCACAACTGAAGCTGATCTGGGGAAGGTACTCTTTAAGCTGCGGGTGTCCTAGGAATCACCTCCAGACAAACTCCATGGACATTGCAACAGCCTGTGATCAAAGAGCATCTCTCAAACCAACCCAAAGTCCACTCAAGTCAAAGAATCTGGAGAGTTAGTGTTGGGATCCCTACACAACGTATTGCAGGGTAGTTGGATTTGGTGAATATGAACAGTAGCAGCAAGTGAAGTTGCTGTGAAAATAGCCCAGAATTAACTTTTTTTAGAGATAACAAGTATGAATTCTGAATAGCTGAGTACAGATCACTTTGGGAGAAAGGAAAAATGGGTACAAAACTTGTTTAAGGGCATGTTCCTAAATGATGGCTTAACTAAAAGGCATACTAGGATTTCCTATGCCCAGAAAAGAGTTTAGTACAGGTGCAATGTACTCCTAACTGAGGAAAAAGGTGCTACCCAGCCTTAAATGCAACACACCACTTGTTCTTAGCTGGGAAGGCAGGAAACTGAGACCTCCCCAAAATGTGTATATGTGTGCACGTGTGTGTGCTCGCACACTTGCAGACATAAATTAACAGTCTGGCAGCTGATGGGTATTGCAAATGCTACAGAAAAGATGATATAGCAGTAAAGCAGGCATGCTTCAGATAACACAAAGGCTCTGTACATATAAAATAGATTAAAATAATGTGAAAGATATCCTGCTGCTTCTGCAGAATATTAAAACTTTGGTACATACATAAAACAAATGTGAAGATTTAGCAAAGCAGCATACCCTTCACAGTGACTCTTTGTCTCACCAAGCACGGAGTCTGGCAAAAGAGACACTCTGAAAGGGTATATCTGACCAATTTGGGCCTGGTAGGTGGGCTCCAGCCCATAAAAAAAGAGAGCTCCAGATCTTAACAAACATACAATGAAGAAAAAACCCTGTTAACCCTGAGCTAATCTGTGAGCTAATCCCTCAGCAACATTAGACCAAACTCCTAGTTCTTGACAGAAAAGAAGAATTTGGGATAGATTAACCACAGAATTTGCCTACACAAGCTTAGCATGAGGAATGTTTTATAAAACAAGAAGGAATACCATTACTATATCCCCCTCTGTTTCAACAGCATTTAACACATGGGTGCAGACCTAATTTTCAAACCACACAATAATGTTTGGTGTTTTAATAATACTTTTCCATCCCATTTGCATTGATCTAGTGCTCTGCCATCTCGCAGTTCTGCAAACAGAGCAGAAGAAACAGGTGTTGGGTATATTTTAAATTGCTTTTTTCTAATGTGTTCACTCACCCATTTCCAGACATACCTGGGGAAGCGCAGCCACGGGTGCTGATGTCTAATGCTCTCGTCCTGGGTATTATCAGGGATAACTTCAAGAAAATCAATGCTACTGAAGCCAGATTAAGCACATACTCAGGGTAAGCAAAGGAACTCAACTAGCCCCCAGGATAATAAAGAAGACTTTCCCTGCACCACAGTGACATCACGTATGCCTTAACATAATGCTAGTTAAACAAAAGGTCACTTTCTTGCACTACTTGACTTCACAACGGTGTGATGCTAAGTCCAATGAGATTTTAATTAGGTCCAGAGGGTCAAGGAAATGCTGATACACTTCTAGGCTCCCAGGAGATGCTCAGGACCCTGCAGGGCATCAGCCTGCAGGCTGGATTTATTTCCTGGCACAATTCCATCTTCTCTGTTATGCCTTTAAAAGAGGTGGAAAATGCCTGACAAGACAGCACATGAAGCCTAAACGCTGTGTGTCTCCTTCCATGCTTGCATGCAATGAGGTACTTAAAGCCAAGACCTGCTGCTAGATTGCTGTGGGTCCACAAGGAAATTCCTAAAAGAGGCATTTGATGCCCAGTATGAAAAAGCTGACAGCGCTGTGCTTTGTGGCTTTTCATTCTTCATTTCCTGACCCAACAGTTCAGGTCAGTGATTGACAAAAGCTGTAGAACAAGCTCTCTCCTCTCTGCAAACTCCAGATATATGCAAATCATTCCTTAACTAAGACAAAGCTCTAGGCAATCAGAAACTTGATGTTCCTAATGAGACACAACAACCATGTAGATAGCGGTGTCAGAACCAAAGCCCTAGCTCTGGACAACTCTGATCTTGCCATGCTCCTCAAAATATGGACCTGAATTAGCATTTGCAAATTATCTGTATCTTTATACTAGGTCAACTTTTCATCTAAATGGCTAGTAGGTTTTTAAACCTGGATTGTAATACCAATTGTTCCACGCCCATTTCGAGCAAATTCACTTTCCAGTGAAACATGATTTTGTGAAAAATATTCTTGGGTCAGTATTCCACTGTAGATGGTGAATCTGTCATCGTACATATCTATTAACTGGGAAAATCAAATCTTTCCCTTGAGTTAAGGAGTGACTAAATAACAAATGAGCTGTGCTTTTCTATTTTAATATACAAATAAATTAACACAAGCCTACAAATACATCTATAAAAGGTCTATAAACTATTTTACTCACTTCTATAATCATCAAGCATTCATAAGAAGGACTCAAAGTTTTCCATATTAAGTTAAGAAGTTTTTTGATTTTGATTTTTAAACATAGAAAAGAACACTGTTTTTCTTCATTATTATTGGTATCCTGAATCAATAGAATAGATTAACCAAACAAGTGTGGGATTTTTAATGTTGCGCTAAAATCTTGCCATTTAAGAACTTCCATACAGTATCAGATTAGCTGGATGGCATAAGCACTCTCCAAGAGGCCAGAATCAGATACTTGGATATAAATTATGCACTGATTTAGCTTCCAGTAGTGTGTTTATCCTTGATATCTTCCTAGTGTTAGCATGTGCAAAACATTTTTAAGAGAAACAATCTAATCTTGAGATAGTTAAAAGAATTAGATGAATAGTATCTACAAAAATAAAGACTGAAATAAACTATAAGCACAAGGCAAAAAGCAAACAAAGCATCCTCAGGGCTGACCTTAAGTCTGCAAATTTTGTGGAAACTGGTATTTCACTGAATAACTGAAAGGAACACAGGGTCACTGCTACTATTTGATGTATGTGAACCCGTTCTTGCCCCTTGCCTCTGGTATATATTATGTCATCAGAGTTGTGTGTACATTTCCTATTAGTGACTTGAATTTAACATGGAATATTAAGGAATTTAAATGCACAACTTTTTTTAATTATTATTCAAACTTATTTTGCCCTATTATTATCATTTTATGAAGAGCTTTTTCTTATTTAATAAGAAAACAAAATTAAAATTCTACATGTGTGAAGAAAAATGTTATTAAACTCAGTTTTCCCAATGCTTAGGCTTTGTCATCTGTGTTACTTCTCAAGTTGCTATCTAAAATAAAGGGACATCTGGGAGATATTGAAATTTGGAATAATCAAAGAAAAGAGAATAATGTGTAAAAATATCATGCCTTAATTATTTTGCAGTTTAAAATTCCTGTTCATATCGCTTGCATAGAGGTCACCCAGTTAACAACTGAACTAGTAATATTTTCAGTGATGCACTTGATAATTCTTCATCTTATTGGATCACATTAGTCAGAGACAACAGTCTAATCGAGGAGACCACTTAACACTGCAGACAGATGAATCACACCAGGACTTTTCCCATATTTTGCTGTGTAAGACTTTCTGCCTGAATACACATGAGAAGCAGTGTGTGATGTCATATGCAAATCTGCCTCTGAAAGAGAGTTTTAACCTTTGGTCACCTCCTGCCTTTGGAGAGTTTTTGGATACTTTGGAAAATAGCAACTTTATGGGGAAAAACAAAAAAAAAGGGAGGGGAAGTGGGGTGAGTGCAGCCCATGCATCTCTGGAAAGCTGGTGCAGAATAACAACTCCCAAAGAACACAGGGTCCAGGATGGAAATCTGTATCTGCAGCATGGGATAAACAAGCTCAGCATGTGCTTTCTACGCCAGGAACTGGGGTCTGCTAGATCCACCACCACACTAACCTGTCCCACAGGCAGCTTCACCCTCTGCTGATAAACCCATGGAGAGGTAGTACGAGATGTATATGCTTCGGATTTTTTTTAGAATTGTTTATTTTCTTACCTCTTTTTTTTTTCTCCCTTTCTTTCCTTTATTCCTTTGCTTTTTTTCTCTCAACTTTGAAGTTGACATTCAAGTTCAATGTGTTGCCATTTAAAGCTGACATCACGATACACTTTTCATTGTCTTTTTAGAAAGTTGCCTCTATGTATTTACTGTTTCACTAAAAACCCTTTCAGGTTTCCTCAAAATAATAGAAAATAGTTCTTATTGCCAGCAAGCACAACCAGTAATAATTTTTAAGCTCAAGCTGGAAATAAGAGGCTGTTTACCTATTTTTTTAATTTCCCTTGAATCCTCTGATAGCCTTCAATATTAAAATGGGAAAGGCATGTGCCTTTGGAGCCATTTAAACCTCAGGCAAAATGTTCAATCAGACACACTGCCTCATTTTTACCCCATCACCAGCATGTCATCAAGAAAAAATGCAGCTTTCCCTGCCAAATGTGGGCAATGCTAAAGATCCATGAAACAAATGCTTACACAGATTCATAATCCAGGATTTAAGCAATGAATGTTCTGTAGAGTACTATTCAGCTACATAAACCAAATGAACTTCAGCTTTTGTACTTTCTCCTGTAAAAATACACGAGCATATTGCCACATGGCTGCCTATATTCTTCAGAAAACGCTGCAGTTTCTCACAAAGGACCACTGACTTCAGGCATCACCACTAGCAAAGGCTACAGCTTAACTGAAAAGGCTCAAAAGCAAAACGAGGTTTTAACCTCATTTTATATTCCTCTGCTATGTTCTTGCGTGGGAGATGCTGGAGGAAAAGAGGAGGATGGCTGAGAACACAGTGCTGGTCCAACTCTGAAACACCAGCGTGGTGTTTGTGGGAAGAACTGAGAGGCAGTGCTATTTTAAAATGCTGCTTTTCAAGATTTTAAACCCCCTCTCCCTTGCAAACTGTGGCCATAAAGTTTCCAGCAGCAATTTTCCCCATGATATTCCAGACCAAATTCCAAGACGAAAAAATGATGGTCGCTCCATCAAAATTCCTCTCACAGTTACAACTTCCCATTAAATGAGTGGAAATTTGAATTCCTTTTAGAAGGCTACAATTACAGCAGATTATTACGCTTCCCTCTAATTACTGCATATAAATACATACCATGTAACACAGTTTATTGTACCCTGTTAGTGTACTTACAGTAAATAGAAACCAATATTGCTTCATTCAGCCCATGTATTTTGACATTCACATCAGATTTACCAATTTATCTTCATTACAACCCCTTGCACTGTTACTGACATCCTTCTCAGCGCTACGCTCAAGCATCACAGCAGTAAGATTGATGAGGCTTGTATATACTGATTTGCAACAAAAGTAAGGCACTTGAGAGGCACTGTTACTATTCTGATAGCACTAAGTTGGCTAAAAATTAGCTGTACTAAGCCAACACTCTGCTCCCACTTGTCTTCCTCATTAATTATGGTACATGACTTGGACCTTGAAAGGCTAATGCTGTTGCAACAGTATTTTTAAAACTATTGTCTTCAGTTACTTTTTCACTCTTGAAGAGATATGAAGTTCTGACCATGCTTATTAGTGAGCACTTTTATTCTTTAGAGAGGCTCTGAAAAGATAAGTTTTCCACCATGACAAACATTAAAAGATAGTTTCTGAATGAATCTACAGTGGTCAATTTAAACATAGTTTGGAGGAACAGAGGGATACTATGGATACAATCTTCAAAAATGTAAGGCTAAGTAATTTAAGAGCCTGCACCACATGTGCTCATCAAGGAGAGACTGAATAGCCTCAGCACTTTAAAAGCACCAACTTATTATGTACATTTATCAAGAGGATGAAGAGGTCATCTCTCACTACAGGCAATTTATCCCTCCACTCATCAAGTTTCAACGACAGTTGCTAGAATTGCACACTGAAGCCTGTAACTCTTTTGGTTCATTCTTTTGCTAAATACAGGCCTTGCCCCAGCAATTCCCAGCAAACTGAACTGCCCAGTAGTGGATGTGTTTCAGGCTTTCCGTGTCAGACGCAGAAGTAACCCAGCATCTGCGACAGCGTGTTCAGAAACCCCTCCGGGTGACAAAGCAAGCGCTCAGATCCACTTTCTGGGTTGAACGCGCAAGTCAATGAGCTGTAGCCTGGACTCAACAATCCTCTCCCATCAAGCTGCACATGTACACTGGAAAGCAGACCAGGAATTATTGATATTCTGGACATCTCAAAATCAGCTGTCAGAACACAAGGATGCAGATCTTGCATGAAAAGGTTTACTTTTGAGCTTATTATCGAACCTCCATCACTCCAGCAGCTGTTTGCATAAAACCATATAGCAAAATCACTAGAGTTTGTAAAGCTGTCAGATCAGGACTAGAGCCATCTCCTAAAAATGTGGGCAGAAAACACAGCCAGACTATTTTCAATGTTTTTCCATATCTCAAACTCCACTAATATTCTCCACTGCTTCTTTTTAGCAAAATAGCATAATCGAGTAAATAGAGCTAACAGAAATTATTAGAAGATAACACATACTCAGAAGAAAAAAGAAATAAAAGAAGGAAAGAAGTGGATGATGTGTCCAATTATTAGAGGAGAATAAAGACAAATCACTTGAAACCTGCAATTGCACCTCACTGGGAAATATATCACTATTTTAAATTACTTGCAAAGCAAGTAGGTAACTCTTAGAATTACCTTTCTTGTTTCTTGGATATTTAAACGCTTCATCCCAACTACAGAATCTTTAAGAAAGTCTGCGAAATAAAATAAATTATTTTGGTTTGCTTCATGTGAGAAAGTAATGTAATCAAGTGGTCATTTTCCTCCCATTTCAGGCAGAACCATTCCATGAGTAAGAATCCACTAAAGCAAGAGATCATCCTGTAAAAAATCCAGTGACATCCAATTTAAAGCTAAGCAGAAAAATTCTACCTGATAACAAGCACTGAATAAAACCTGCAGCCTTGCAATACATTACACATGTGCCAA
The DNA here is from genome assembly GCA_907165065.1 of Caprimulgus europaeus. The sequence continues at coordinate 115,111,067 of OU015523.1, forward strand.
AAAAAAAAAAAAAAATTAAGCCCTGAACCTGCAAGCTGAAAAAAAATTATCATTAACAATGCCACAATCAATGAAAGATCTGGGAGCAGAATTTTTTTTTTCTCCTCCAAAAAAGCCCCAAACAAAAACCAACATCCTCAAACAATGTCACTAAAACAAATTAAGTATCTCAGTTATTATAAAGGGGAGTCCATTTCTGACTTTCTGATTATCTTTTAACCCAGAGTCTAGACGCATTTCTGCACTCACTTTGGGACATACTCTTTGGTAAGAGCAAGTCCTGTGACAGCAACCTCAAGTACTGTTAAAAAAGTCACACAGACACAGGTCCACACATCCAAAGAAGATAATTAAAGGAGGAAGGCAGAAGAGATGCACAGCTGACCTGGGCTCAGTACTTACTTGGCAACAGACTTTTTGTGTACTTCCAAGAGGGGTCACCTAGATTCAACTTTCCTAAGCATGGCAACCTTAAAAATATATATCTAGCTGGTAGTTCATGTTTCCTCCAACAAGGACAGGGACAGATGACTCCAGAAGGGTCACCCTAAGCCATCAGCAGCAGCAGTCTGGAGACAAGCAATGGCACTACACACAATTATAATGACTAACGTCTGCCATCTTATTTCACCTGGTTTTCCTAACAACTTTTGTGAAAGAGGTGGAAATACTGTTGTTAATGGAATTTGCTCAGTAAGTACGACTTGGTATGGGTATAGTGTCCCTGTCAAATTCAGGTGAGGAAAAGACAGGCTTATTAAAAATAATTAAAAAGTTTTATCTAGGAAAGGTCTGTCAATGTCTCACACACGAACAGGGCAAATGGGAGCAGGGGTTGCCAGGTCGAGCACTAATCAGAGCTTTTCAAAGGGAGCCAAGTTTGCTCTCTTTTATATCAGACAGACTACTGGGAGAATGGTATGAAATGAAGCCGGAAGGGAAATACTGTACTACTGGGAGACCACGATTGTCTCGTCAATTAAGGACTCCCCAGGGGGGTAATTACAGACAGGCATTTTAAAAAACATTTTCTGACTGTGCCATAAGAAGGTGCTTAGCTCGGCCAGCCTGGGTCCAGGTCCCCATCAGATTATTTGCTCAAATCCCCAGGAATGTACCTCCCAAGAGGCAGTGATGGCCAATGTTCCATCAGCATCTCAAAAGGTTGATTTGGCCACTGGGGACATGTCCCTGACAAATCCCAATTTCCCTTCGCACACACCATTCCCAGTTGGGTTTTACAACAGTGTGGTCCTCTCCCTGCTTCTCCAGGACACCCTGCTCTGGTGTTTCTCTTCTCTGTAGCCTGACCTCTACTTCCCTCCCCATTCACAAGCCTTGGGGCACCATATGACACTAGTTTCCCTCTAACGTGTCTTCAGTCCTCAAAATCTTGCAGATGGTTATTTTTTAAATGAGACAAAATTCAGGGGAAGGAATATATTAACTTGTATTGATGACTAAAGCCTAATTGCTGTAAGCAATTATTTTTTCTTTTTGCTATTAATAGTAACACTTCCCCATCTGTATGGGAATCGCTGTGGCAAATGTGAATTTGGCATGTTTCACTGAGGTCTCTGAGGCAAACACATAAATGCAAAAGAGACTTATAGACTGAAGATTCTCATCAAGAAATATATTACAAAATCAATGCCAATTTCATTCAGCTTGCGATCTTCTCTGACAGTATAAACTGGAAAGCTTACATTGATTTGAACACATGATTACTTTACTAACTTTGCAACTTAATAAATCCTAAAAAGGGGAAAATCCTTTTATTCCTCTCCATTTATTTATGGCTTGGAATGTGTGAGAATCTACAGTGAATTATCAAGAAAAAAAAACCCAAACTTGTACATCAATAAATTAGCCCTTCTCTCCTGTGTTCTCCACTAACTAAAATAATTTGGGATTTCTAATAAACAGAAATAACCATGGAATATGAAAAAGTACATTTTATTACATTTTGCTGCCAGATAGCAATTGCATTGGGAACTATTTTGTCCAGATGTTTTTTAACTCGTATGGATTTGAAGAGGATTTCCTAAAATGCGTAGTAGGAATGACTGATTATGTGGGACAACATGGTTCTTTTTTACTTGTACCAACATGAACCAAGAATTTCTTATTTCACAAACAGACGAGAGAACAGAGTCAAGGATCTTCTACCCAAAGGAAAAAAAAAAAACACAGCATGATGTACAGTAATGTGAAAGAAAACACATGTGCTAAAACCAGTAGTTTACAAGTATATCACTCCATATTCAACATATGTGAGCTACTTATAAAGAGAAACATTCATCTAAATTTAGGCTGAGGGAATGCTTTAGACACCCTTTTAAAGGATAAATTTTTACTTGAAAATTGTCGTTGATAAGTTAAAGTTAAGAAATTATTCATTGATTCTGATGATGTAGTTAATGCGAGCAAGGTCAAAGTTTACTTTCATTCAAAAGAACAATTTGTATGTTAGATTTGAGATGCAAAATTTTAAACATATTTAACTTGAGACACTGAAAATCTTGGCAGGGCTGGGGTTATTCCACCAATTTAAAAAAAATAAAAATGTTTTGCTCTGGATATTCTAAACTTTTGTCACAAATAAAATTTAAGGGCTATCATAAAAGATTTAACCGAAGCAGATCAGAGGTGGAAAATAAGTGTTGTGCATATTTTTTCAATTTTTTCTTGTGCTTATGAATTGAAAAATGTATTATTTCTTCTGTATAGTCAGGCAATTCCCAGCTTTGTGCAAGTCTGTCATAGATCGAAAGAAAGGAGAATAGCACTCTCCACAAAAAGGAAGAAGTGATTTTAAACTACAAAGATCAGTTAACCTTTTAACATAAATTTTCCACTTAATCTTACCTCCAAAAAGTGCTCTGCTTGCTGTTCCCGATCCAATTTTCTTGACGTTGTTGTAATCAGACCTGTGAAAAAAAGATATTTGATTGTCAATACCAGTTGAAAAATATGTCTCTATCGACCAGAAGAAATAAATTCATTTTTCAAACACTGAAAGGGAAAAAATCTATTTGAAGCTATATCAGACACAGATTTCTTGACATCTGTCAAGCATTTTCTTTAGCAGTGCAGCCATTATGACTTTTTGACTAACAATGAATCTTGAAAGAAAAATGCTGTGAGAAAAGTAACCAAAAACCAGTTAGCTGTGTATCTAAAGTTACAATGCCACATTTATTACAGTGAATTAAAAAAGAAAACTTACTAAAGAATCACTATTTGTTTTATGATTAAGTGCTTCAATTTGCATTTGACTGAAATCCTTCCATAAAAAACCTCATTAAAGATTTCAGAGTTCTCAAACAATTAATAGGATAGGATGCTGATTACTTCCACGCCAATAATACTTGACAAAGAAGGTTATTTTTGTAATAACTACTTGTATACATAATGATTTCCAAATGTAATCATTCTAATGCATTAAAGGTTTTGTACTACAATTTCATCAATTTGTTCCATGCTCAAATTGAGTCTTTAAAATAAAGTACCCTTTTACATGAGGATGATCAAGATATCTTTTTTTTTTAAAAGCAATGTACTTTCACAAATGATTAACCTCTTGTGAGATTTATACCAAGGAAAGAAAATGAAACACTTCCAAAGGTCCCTCAAGAAAAGCAATATGTATCTTCTATGAACATAACCTAGTTTGAATTTTTTTTCTCACTAGAGATTTAAAGGGCAGATTTGAGTTTTCCCTCATACAAAACATTTTCTTGGATCGGAAAATGCATCATGTGCTCGCTTTGAGATAGATTCCGAGGAGCATAAAGGCATCAACTTTTCCTAGAGAGAAAGATACCTTTGGAGACAATGCCAGTGGACAAAGTAGTTCTCAATATTTTCTTGTCTGTAAGATTACCAAGAAGGCAGGAAAAAAAATGTTCCCTGGATTACCTTTAATATTTATTTATTTAATCACAGGAGCCAAACATCTAAACACAAATCCATGATGGCCTTGAATTCTCAAAAAAAATAAGCAGCGACATCTTGCATCTACGTAACACCTCTAGTCCCAGGTTTCTACAGCTACAGCTCCTCATACACTGTCACCTACTCCTTGGAGGAATCACTTCATTTATTTTGGTGAGAAGGAGGGAAATATCACTCAAAGTAATGGGATGATATGAACAAAGGGAAGTCCACTCTGCTTCCAATATTTCAGGTTCCTTTCAGGCTCATTAGACCACAGAACCAACATCCAAGGGGAGGTCACAGAAACCAGAGCTGATCATGACAATGACATGGAAGAACCTGGTGCTGGCAAAAGGCTGAAAAAGCAAAACAACTAGTATTGCCTGTATCAAACAACTGTAAGTATTCAAAACAGTAACACCATATGGGAGAGATCTACTCACTGCACGAGTTTAAACAGATTGACAGCATGAATGATAAATTGATATCTTTCACATAAGATCCCCCACCATAAGGTCCAGAGAGAATGCAAGGATACTGGGAAAAAGTTCCTAATTATGAAAGAAGTTCAGCTCCACTAAACTGATAAAAGTAAAAATTTCAAATTTGAAATATCCCTGTTCATTGCATGCACAGTCAATATGGATAACTATCAAGCACAACATAACTATGATAAGGAATTTTATAATTTTTATATTATCTTCCACTTTCTTCCTTCCTAATTTGCCACTATGAACTCCACCTATTTTTTTTTTTAAACAAGATTTGTTAAACTGTAAATTACAGAAGGTCTCTGTCCTCTTTGTCTTCTTCAGCCAGAGGAATTCACATTTCTTTTCAAGATGAAGAGCTAACATCTGAAACTGAACATCATTATCAGAGTGGATAGTACTTGTCTTTCCTTGGTAAAACTAAAAGAAATACTACTCCTACTCCTGCTCCTCCTCACAGAACTAGTTATCACTAAAGGGATTTTTTTTCATTTTCCTTTTTTCAATGTAAAGTCTTTTTGACTGCAATAATGTTCAGAGTGCTTTCAGACCTGAATCGCCTTCTAAAAGAGGTGTATGAACATATGGCGAGTCTGTATGACAGAACTGTTACATTTTAAATGTAGCAGATCTTGACAGATTTAGTACCCAGACTTAACAGTCAGTCCTAAAAGGCAGGTTACCAGACCATCACTATCAGTTCTGCAGACCTGATCCTAAAGTATGGTGCTAGCACAACTAGTTGTTCTTGCTTTAAAGACAGCTCTATGTACAACTGCCAGCTCTGGGCAGTTTCTTTAGGTTGTTACAGTACTCTTTAAAGATAATTGGCCACTTGTGTGTGCACCCGTGGGACCTCTAGTTTCCACTCCTGTTCTCTGAAGGACTCTCCCACTGGACACTCTTGGTGGCCCCATTAAAATAACAGAATCATAGAATGTTGTGAGTTGGTAGGGATGCACAAGGAACATAGAGTCCAACTCTTCTCCCAGCATAGGACAATCCCAAGATTCAGACCATGTGTCTGAGGGTGTTGTCCAAATGTTTATGGAATATTGTCGGGCTTGTTGCTGTGACCACCTCCTTGGGGAGCCTGTTCCAGTGCTCCACCATCCTCTGGGTGAAGAACCTTTTCCTAATGTCCAAACTAAACTTGCTCTGGCACATCTTCCTGCCAATTCCCCTGGTCCTGTCATTGGTCACCAGAGAGAAGAGATCAGGACCTGCCTCTTCTCTTCCCTCTGTGAGAAAGTTCTATACCGCGATGAGGTCTTCTCTCAGTCTCCTCTTCTCTAAACGAAGCAAGTTCAGCCTCTCCTCATATGGCTTCCCCTCTAAGCCCTTCACCAATTTAGTGGCCTCCTCTGGACACTCTCTAGTAGCTTTATGTAATTTTTATCCTGTGGCGACCAAAACTGCACCCAGTACTTGAGATGAGGCCACACCAGTGCAGAGCAGAGTGGGACACTCACCTCCCTCAACCGGCTGGCAATGCAGTGCTTGATGCACCCCAGGATGCGGTCTCCTGGCTGCTCACTTCCACATACATTCTTGAAGTCATAGACAGATCACACTACACAACACTACTGTTTAAAATATGACTATAGATAAAAGCAGTTCTCAACTACTTGATGTTAATATTTATTTAATTATGGTCACGTATTAGTATGAATGTGAATCTGGTCCTTTCAGATTATAAAACCTTATTTCAAGGAATTCTGTTCCAGACCAATCATCGGAATTGCAAAAAGAAATATATTCCAGTTATGTCTAAGACTACTCACAGCCTTACCATCCCAGTCTCAAAGAATTTAATTTCACGGTTTTTATGGAAACCCTCCTGTATTAAGTACTCTGTGCCACAGATACATAATAACAGCAATATTTAGCAGGATGTAGAACTTTATTTTTTAGATAGGGGCAACTGACAGAAACTTGGTTTTGCAAGAGAATATATCCCAGTTTTAGTTCTTCACTAACTGTATTAAATCGTCATAATCTGTTATGGTGTAAAGGCATTAGCTAAAGAAAATACCTCACGGAGAAAAATAAACCCAAAGAAATCATGTTAGGCTGCACTACTGGTTATGATATAAAGTCACAAGGGGAGTGACAAAAACGACCCTTTCTTTTTTCCTATCTTCAATATGTGCTGTAGCTCTTCTAGACACAGCCATCTGGACAACTGTCCAAAGGCAGCTGGGAAATATAGCACACATTTATCATAAAATAGTCAAAAACACTAACAAGATTCAAAAGTCATGGCACACCTCTCAAATAATTTCTCTCAAATTTCCAGGGAAACATCATGGCCCTGCTAAGGGCAGGAGGTATTTATAGCTGTGATGATTCTTTAAGAACAGCTATGAAAGTGAAGAGGAAAACTGGATTCCAGAGAAAAGTTATTTACAATAAAACCATCAGCTCACAAAGCAAGGTTATGTGAATCTGTTCCCAGCATTTCATACTTTTCTTTGAATTTCTGAGTTAAAACATCTCTCTGAGCATCCTGGCCCATCTGTTCTTCAGGCCATAAAAATGAACTATTTTGTGAAACTCCAAAACATTGCTTGACCCAATATTTCAGCTTGGAGATAACGGTATGTTCTTTTATGATTTCCTTTTCTACAATACCTGTTACTTTTGCTATTAGAGAACTTTTCTTACTCTAATAAAGGAACAGTTATTGTTCTCCTTCCATTACAGAGTTTGGAAATGCTGGAAGGTGAATAAGCTCACCCTGCACAACACGTCCCGTTGCACCGCAGGACATGGTGACAAGTCCCAGCTAACACTGACTGGAGAACATCCTTTCAACATCTCATTCTACACTGGATAGGACCATCATCTTCTTCTGCATCATTCCCCTCTGAAAGGAAACTCAGCATGTGGACAGAGAAGAAATAGCAGCTTCCTTCACCCCATCACCTTATAATCTGGATAGAAGAACCAGAGATGTGGAGTAGGCAGCAAGGCAGATCTCCCTTACAGCTTAGGTGCAGCCATTGTGACACAGAAGAAAGAACAGGACCAACACTAAGAAACCCTGACACTTTAACCAATACAACAGCCTATACAATTTTCAGCCAATGCATCATCTTGGAAACAAATCACCATTTATTAGGGCTCAGACATGTGACCAAGACATTTGAACACCATTTAGCATTGATGCTTGGGATAATGCTTTTAGCACATCGATATGTAAAGTGAAAAAAAAACCAAAACCAAAAAGTCCAGTGAAAGAGGCCAAAACCCACATGAGTTATTTTGCATTTGCAATGAGTGAAACATGCAGTTACTGGAGTGTAAATGAAAAAATGTAAATTATAAGCAAACAGTAACTTGATCAGAGGTTCGATGTCTTAGAATTAATGGCAGGTATGTGTGTGGATGTGTGTGTGTGTGTGTGTGTGTATACAGGACTGAAGACGACATGAAATAGGGAATAGTTATGAATTCAACAGTATGACTAATGCTTCATAGTAATTTTTTGTAGAAAACTGCATCTCTATTAATAACAAAGCCAGCAAACCTGAAAGAGAGAGCAGCAACTTGTTGGTTCTGTTGTGTCACCTAAGGCTTGCTTAATTATTCAAAAGCGACATAATGTTCTGTTTCAAACTGACTCTTTTGTGATATATTGTATTTTCTGAACAGTAGTTCTGCTTGGATGGTTAAACATGTGTCTATGCTGAATGTCTATATCTGAGCAATACCCAAAAGTACACATTGCCCTCTGATGATATGCAGGTAATAGGTTCAATCTAGTGCAATTCCACTGCAATCAAAGAAGCTCTGTAAATTTATGCCAGCTAAGAGTCTTTCTCAAATGAATGTAATCTTTGCATCTTTAAGTCAAGAATACATGAAAAAAATACTGAAAATTATTAACTTATTTAACATAAACAAAACAAGACAAATAAATTTACATTCGACTGTAATTTGCGGACAATATTTTTCACTTCCAAAAGTTCAGTAACTGTATTGCCATTTGCATATCCAAATTATTCCTTCCTCAGGAGGTTGTGATACTGCCTCAATGTAATCCTAATAGAGCTCCAAAATTTAATTTGAATTCTGACATTTTTGCCAATCTTTATCAAAGCTTGTTTTGTACATTTCTGGAAATATAAATATATTTTATAGGATGGCCTAAAGCTAATGTTTATGGTTGGTTCTATTAGTAACTTGACAAGAAATCTGGGAACATATGCAAGCTAAGTGAGAATCTTGAGAAATGCAGACAGAGTAAAAGCAAATAGCGACTTTTCAAATCTTAGGTGAATTTGATGCTGATCAAAGTGAAGGTGACAACCAAAGATAGAGGAAGTGACATTAAAACTACACCAGCCCAAATTGTCATCTGAGGATCATGTATTTATTGAGCAACACTATTTTATAAATCCCAGAAATTATCAACTAGTCAGCCAGAAAAGACTATGCACATAAACCTTAATTTATACACTGGTAAAGTTAAATTTGTTTCTTTGTTTTCTTAACACTTTATGTTCTGGAAAACTCAAAGGTATTTGCTACCTCTGTTCTTGCAGTCAGAAAGGGTGATGGCACCTGGACAAACATGAACCTGCCTGCTAACTCTGACTTCCATGCTTGAATCAGAGCAGCCAATTGCCAGTTAGGATTTTGCAACTGAATAATCCATGTGTGTCCTTCAGTTAGCTCTCTTGTTTCACAGAAGGGTCCTCAGACAAATAAAACCTCTGCGTATCTGTGTGTGCTTAAGTTGATAGACCATGTTATACAAATACATACATATATACTGTATATACAGTCAAATATTTGAGTATGTATATGTATGTGTATAACATTTTACATATACCTAATGAGATAAATGTTAAAAATAATCCTAAAAAATACATCCTTACAGAGGTCTTTTTAGCTCTGAGGTTTACCAATATTCATTCTTTAAATGTATATGCATTATTTGAAACATTTGTCTTAGAAAAAAGTTAATTTATGGACTTAGAAAGCCACAGAAGAAAAAATCACTAAGGGTTGTTAAATACAAAGGCTATGGCAGAGGAAAGTGCTGCGTGGCTTGAACAATAGTACACAGAGGGAAACACTGCTGTGGGTTTTCTTCTTCTGATGCTTATTCTCTATGCATCCAGATCAGCCCACGGCTGTAGGTGTGATAGTGAACTAAACTGACCTTTGGCTTAATAGAAATTAACATATTTTTCAGTACTATGGCACTTAGAGACTAAAAATCAGTTTGCCACAGGCTATTTTCTAGCAGATTGAATTTCCCTAGTATGGCTGTAAAGCCAAGGAGAGTTCAGTAGTCTTCTCCTTATGAAATTAAATTATTTTCCTTCAACCTGTGGATGGATAATCTCACCTGAGCTGATTCCTGAAGTACTGCTTAAAAGAGAAAAGAATCTGTTATGGAGAGACAGCTATTTTCCTGCTGCCTCTGGAAGTGCTGCAAATTTTATGGTATAAAAAGTAATTTTTAAAAAAATTACATTTTAAAGAACTCTTTCATTAATTTCTCATTTCCAAACTTTGTTTAGATGAAATAATGGAAACACTGTATGATGGGTGACAAACAGACTAAAGTAAAAAAAAGTGCAATACATTCCTCTGTTTTAAGGTGAAGGCTGAGTGTCTTCATAGTGATAGTAAGGTGGGTAGGACAGCAATGTCTTCCCCTTCCCTGGCAAAAGACTAACAGGATACAATCTACTGCATGTTTTATTGGCCATTATTATATCTTTCTTTTTCTTTTTCTTCTATGCATATTCATAAAATCCATTTCATTAAAAACTGCAAGTGCATGATGGGCTACAAGTATGACTAGGGACTTCAGGTTATTATGCAGGTTTTGATTGAAAACTCAGAATATATTGCCTTGCTGCAAGTCACAGCAGTACATGTTTACACCTTCTCCACTCACACTGTTATGGTCTTCAACCAGGACAGCCAGGCAGAACAGGACCACTCACATCAGAGCATATACGTCATACCCACGCTTACACATCACATCCACACAGAGATGGTCTGGATGGATTAGCCAAGGTCTTGTCTCAAAGCTTTCTAGTCCCTGGTTGCTGGGGAAATTTTTTCCTCATTAAGATACTGATTCTCATCTTCATAGAAAACAATTTTGAAATGGAAACAAGAATATAAAATGAGAGAGCTTTCTCTGCAGAGTTCTTGTGGCCCGCGAGATGCTCTGAACATCCTGCAACACTGACGCTATCTCAGTCACAGTCCAAAGCGGGTGCACTTCCCAATCTGCCTTTCCCAAATACTGTAAGGAGCAAGGATACAGAAAGAAAATCACATGAAGATATCAAAGGAAACGTTCTGTAGAGTTACCCTTGAAAGCTCTGCTTGGGGAGAAAAATGCCTTGGGATTGTTTGCTGAAAATATGAGCCTTTTAACCCAAGAAGTTAAACAGACAAAGGGAATAAGTAAAACAAACACGTCTTTTACAAAAATGTTCCATAAATTCAGTGACTGGTTATACTCACTGCTTGTTCACCAGAGCCCCTAGGCTGAATTTGCAGAAATTCATGTGGGAATGTATGGGTTTACTGACGAGTTTACTAAAAATCTCAAATATTTATTAACAGTACACACAAAGGTATGAACAGAGCCTCTCCACACATATACTGAACACATCTGTGCAGAAATACAGCCATCATCTGCCAACTGTCCCGCCACTCTTTGAAAGTAAATTCAGGACTTTAGATGGAAAAAAAAGAGGCAGCCACAATAAATAGTATTAGGATTTCCACCATATATTCAGGAAAGTAAAACTATTGCATATTTCTAACCACAGAAATGTTGAAATGAATAGCAATAACCAGGGTAATTTTATTACCCACAGGCAGTGAGAGGCGTTGTAAACACTCTAACAGCACATTCATCTCTTGCAATAAATTAGGGATCGACAAAATGAAATTGAATTTCAAAGATAAATGATAGAAAATGATATACATTTTTCTTGGAGATGTAAACAAACATATCATTTTATATAATTACACATGTAAACCTCTAATTTAGAAAGACTGTATTCTGATCTAAATGAATGATACTTCACTGAACAAGAAAGAGAAGCCACCAGGCGAGCCTGTGTAATTACGTGGAGGACTGCTGCCTTATTGTTTTTCCTGAGGTGACAATGAGAGTGAAACAACCTTTTTGAAACAAGCTAGGTATAAAAAATGATTGCTTTTAAAAACAGTTACGTTTTCTAATGTGTGGTTACGCTGAAAAAAAATATAAAGGAGAAGCTGAAACAAAACCTTTTTATTCCTCTTTCGTTGTCTCTTCTGTCTCTCGTTAGAGTTCCCTCAGCTTATTGCTGAAAATATCAAAACTCTGCACAAAACACATCGCAAACATTTACTTCAATGATGAATTTGGATTATGCTTTCCTTTAAAGGCAGATTCTGGCTTTTTTTGTTCTTAAAATCTGTTTAAAGTGACAATATGGTGTGCCAGTCTGTTCAGCCTGGTGGAACAGGGGACTCGGAGGGACTCCCTTTCATCCCTTCAAAACCCAGCCAGCACAGTCCTCAGCAACTGCAACCAAAGCCACCACTCTCCTAAATATTTCTCTCCGTTTTAAAAGTGGCCAGGTTTTCTATTCCCCATATTCCTCCTGGAAGGCTGTTTGGCAATATGACTGTATGGTTGAAAGCCTCAACTAAACAAGCCAAGCTCCTTTGGCTTCCTCTCACCTAATGAATTTGCCATTGCCTCTCCTGCACTGCAGTTCCAGCTCTCATCCTTCCTAAGCCTGATGGATGGAGGCTGAAAGCTGTGCTCCAGATAACGTCTACACAGCCCTGCTAAAGCAGCCTCCAGTGAATGCACTTCTAGCAGAGAGCGGCAATCTTGTTATCAGTCTTCAAATGCACCATTTCATTTACACTGCTAATGAATTTCTACTCTTTGAACTCCTAGGGATCCTTCCTTTCTTTTTTTCCCCCAACTTCTCCTGTTTGGAGAAGCCTGCTAAGACTGGATCAGAGCAAACTCCCACTTTTGAAGTCAGCATCACTGAAGAAACCACCAAACAAGATCATATGTCTAGCCAATACTTGAAATAATCTGTTAATGTGTGCCCTTCAGCATGCAAATTCCTCTTTCAAGACTCATCATTTTTATTTCCTCTTTAGCCAGACCCATTTGCACATATCAACTCTATTATTAATCTCCATGTCCTCATACCTCATAAATTCTGCAGGGCAACCATACCAAATGCATTACTGAAGTCCATGTAGATGACACACAGAACATTTCTTAGAACATAATTTATCTTATCAATGACATCAAGATAGGCTGATATTGATATGACTTGCTTCTGGTACACTCATGAGCACTTTTATCCCATTTTCTATTTATTTCCATGTTTTTAATTATACTGTCCTTCAAAATATGTTTGAAAGCCTTGCAGATGACAGAGGTCAGACATAGTTCTGTGACTGCAAGGCTTATTTCTTCACCCTGTCTCCCTGCTCTTTACCACTGATGTTTTATTTATCTTCCAATTGTATGGTTCAATTCTCAGATTTGCTAATGCCCCTCAATAGTTACTTGCTACAGGAGTTCAATTTAAGGTGCAAGTTCTCTCACTTTTCTGGAGTGGAGATTATCATTGTTATTCTTACTTGCTAGCAGAGTGATGGCAGTGAGTTGGGTTTGGCCATGAAGCCAAACCCTAAATAGCTCTGGACAGCAGGACACATTTTGAAAACCTGCCTATGTCAAACTAGAGTCACCACCTGACTGTGGTTGCTCTGGACCATAAATAACCTCAGGCATCTCAGTGAAGTGCTTGAACTCCAGCGGGACGAAGCTAGTGCTTAAACTGCACCTCCAAAAAGCTTCCCCTCAAAAATGATCCCTCAGAGACAGGGTGGTGGAGCCACCATCAAACACCCAGAATTTGCAATCCACAGTTGCAGTTCTTAAATTAAAAGACTGATAATATTTAAAGTGCCCAAGGTGCTCTGGCTCCTCCAGAACAACTGATGGGCAATTTCTTCATGGTGTCATCATAGCCTGAGTCATCTCTCAGGACTGTGCTGCCCTGAAACAACTGAGCAAATGCCCTTGAGGGACTGTCATGCATGGGCTCAGTTCTCCTAAAACACTTCACATTGAAGTTCACAGTTTATGGGATAAGAAGGTTTTTAAGTTAAAATCCTTTATTTAGGCTTACATGGATACATAAGAATGGAAAGAGCATTAGTATCTTCTTTTGTTTTCTTCCCTTAAAAAGTGCAGTGCTGCCTAAAAACCTAATTGCTAATATGATGCTTCAGCACAGATTTTAACATTCCCCTGCATTGCTTTCATTTTCAGGGAGAAATTACAAAATTCTATTTGGGTTATAATTAGCATATAATTATTACTGGCAGGAATAGCTATAAATATATATAACTGGTGGCTAGCTTAGTAACCAGCACACATAATCATTATAAAATTTCCTTCAATTTTTTGTGCACAAAGGCCTCATAATTCTGCAAAAGTGACAACTGAGCCTAACTAGACTCTGGTTATAATTTAAGCTAATTAAGTTCACTGTTTGCAAGAAAGAAGGCTTATATAACATCTGTGGTGGGGGTAGCTGGTGCCACTTTCAGTGGAAAGGGGCTATGCAAATACTCTGCACCTTGGCCTGAACACATCACGCATTATTGTTCGATCTCTTTCTCTGGCATATTATGATGTAATAACAAAGGAGGGAAAAAATAATAAAAAAGAAATCTCCAATGTATGCTTTTGTATAGCATATGCATAGGTCACAGCATGATGAAGTCCTGGTATTTTCCTTTCTCAGTCGTGGAGGCGTGAAGGGTGTGTGGGGCATAGCTGTCAGTTTTGCCTCCTAATCTAGACACCCTCATTACCTTTTAAAGAGAAGTGATTTTGCATTTTTCCACACATACCCTCAACCTAGCACTGCTCTTGACAACAGAAAAACAACCCCGGCTTTTCTCTGAACTACGATCAAAAGAAAGGCGTTGATCCCACATTACCAGCAATTGTCTCCAGCTCAGCAGAGCCACAGTGCTGGGAGAGCAGCACCTTGTGCTAACTGCAGATTCCTCAGATCAAGTCAATCTCATCTTCATCTCTAATAAAAAAAAGGTTCATTGGCGAGGTGACCTTCCCGATCCAGAGGCAGAACGCAGAGCTGCGGAAAGAAGCCTCATCGAAAAGATATACAGCCTTGTTTCATGACATGCAACTCACAGATAGACCTCAGCCCTGTCAAGATCTGCTGCCCTTCCCAAGGTGGTCTCCTGCCTCAGAAACCATACTGAGACACCTCTGCTTGGCTTCCAGCTCACCCTCTGTCTAGGTCTCTAACCCCACATGATACATTATGTCTCCATACTTCAGTTTCTCCTCCCATAAAATTGGGACTATTTATATCTTTCTTTGTAAAGCGCCTTGTGATCTATAAAGGAAAAAAAAATTACTTGTGCAAGAGTAAGATATTATTATTAACTAACAACCTCATAAAGCTCAGCCATAAGAGCACTAAGCAGTTTCAAAAATTTATTGTTAAGTAAGTAAAGAAAATAATTTCTTTAAAGACTGAGATTAATTCTTTTGCTTTCTAGGGTTTCCTTCTTTCTTTTTCTTTTTTTTTTTTTCCCCAGTCCTTTATGCAAGGATTTATTTAAATTGTTATCAATGGCTAAAATATAGTACTAGCTCTGATCTCCCACTTCAGTGGCTCAGCACACAACAAACAGTAAAAACACCCAGTAAAACTAGAACATGAGCAGTAGCTGTTTTTCTCTGCAAAGCCAGACCTGTACCTCAGCCTGGCCAACAGCTGTCAGAGCAGAGGGCAACAGAGGGGCTCCTGGGTACCAGTAAATCTTCATCCAAGAGAAGCAGAATCAGCTATTTGCAAAGAGCTCTCTCGCTTTGATACCACTTGAGAGGTGGGATCCTCAGGCTGAGCTCTTTCCATGTGGAGCCAAAACTCAGTTCCTTGTCAGTCAGGAAGAAACCAGGAGACACAGTGAGGATTTCTGTCTCCCATACAAGTCATCTTGGCCACAGCACTTGGATACACATGCCTTGTGTAGGGTATGAGAGTGTCAGTAGGTAAAACCAACTTACAGAGCAAGTTAAATAAAATAAAATACCCTTCTCCCTTCACAAGGTCTCACACAGAGTTTTGTTACACTTAACTGTGCCACTTTTATTTCAGCTAGTTTTAATCTAGGCGACTTCTCAATAAAATGGATGCCACATTTGACTATCCTGCTGATCACAAGCTGAGGAGAACCATGACGATAATACACACACCCATTGTGAAACCTCTTCTGTGCTAACCTATCATGACTCAAAAGCTGGTTGTTATTGCACTAGTGGATACAAAGGCTCTGAAGCAGAGTGGGATGCTTGGTGTGCTCATTTGCATCTCATTACCCAGCATGCTCTTCCTCCTCAGAGCTATTTTCCTAGTGGCATTGTTGTCCGAGCCCTGGGAACAAGTGGAAAGATTTGGTGACTTTGGATGCATGCAGTTCTTTTCTACTTGCTTTGCTCGCCCTTTGTAATGAAAGGCTTCGCAAAGTGGGGAAAATAAATAAATTTTCCATTTTTAAGGCTGTATGGGTGCAGGGTTTTGTTTTTTTTTTTTTAGTAGTTTAAGCTATCAGGAGCAAATCTTGAATAACAAATACAATTACAGAAATGTGAGCCTAATGTTCCTCTCTACAAGGTGCTCAAGCATGAAGGTTTTGATCACAGAGTTAAGAAATGAGATTTAACTTCCTTCTGATTTAAGTTTCGTTTGTACAAAGAACCTATTCCAGCAAAATGTAATTGCAAGCTCATTATTCAGTGAAGGGCAAATATCTTCAATCGCAATCCAGTAAGATCAGCAGCTTTCTCTGTGTGTTACAAGCCTCAATGAAGAGAACTGAACATACTGGCTTCTGTCATTGTCTACATCTAAGACTGTGATGATTTCACCCTGTCCAATTCATTTCAAAAGCTGTAGCTTCCAATTAAAAGTATAAGTTGTCAGCCAGAATAAGTGTCTATCATTTGAGCCAGAGGAGTTTTGGTTTCTGGCAGTTTTACTGCATCAAAGGGTTGATTTACAGATCAGTTACATTTTTTTTATTCAGTTCTAAAGGGAATAAAACTGCCTTAGATACAGGATTCAAAACAACACTAAGTTACTTAAGTTTTCCATGTTTGTCCGTATGTTTTATCAAGTTGGAAATAAAACTTAATTCCACAGTGACTTTAGAGTTTTCAACAGGCACTTAAAAATAATAATTAAAAAAAAAATCCAGGAGAATCTGAGAACCTCAACATCATGTTCTTTAACAACATACAGTATACAAAGATCACACTGTACTTCATAAATGTCAACGAGTTCAGCACCAAAAGCCTGTGTGAGGTATGAGGTTAACTCTGCCTTGGCTTAAACAGATTCTCCCATTTTACAGACAGGGAAAATTACCTATAAAAAATAAAACTACATGTTGAAGACTGGTGCAAACCATAGCAGCAGCACATTTAAAACTCTTCTCTTCAGTCTCTCAGGTTTGTTTTAAGAATGTGAGCAGTTTTAAGGCTCCTTTTTGGGACAAAAATTAGGTAAATAAGTGTATAAATTATGTAAAAATACATAACAGAAAGTTTTGGGGCAAGAAGAAACCACAAGTTGCTGGGGTTTTAAGGTTAAGACTCAGTTCCTCCTTAAAACATACAGAGCATTTGCTCCTCGGGCTTCATGTGGCAGGAGGCTGAGTGGCATTTCACAGCAGGATCCTGTGACAATACTTTTAAGTGTTTATGCTGTATGACCGTTGATGAATCAATTAGGCATTCTCACTCACTCAAACTATTAATTTTACTAGCAGTATTGTTTTTACAGGAGTAGCACAGCCCTGGGTCTAGAAACTGTTCCTGTAGGATCTAAAAGGATCACGTTATACCTGCTGTAGCTACCTGGAATGTGCTTGGTGAAAGCAAAACAACCCAGAGATAAAAGGCAAATGGATTATGTATTTAAAACATCTTAAAATGGATGAAATCACTGTCAGCTTCTTCAAAGCCCAAATCTACCCCAAGCACACTGCACTGAGCTTGGAGAGAGTGTGTTGGGGTATCACAGAGACATGCACGAACTGGGAGCAGAGCAAAGCACTTTTGCTTTGTCAGTCAAAGGAAGGAAGACAAAAAAGTAAGATTAAATATATTTTTAGTACACGGATTTTTCCATGAGTCAGTAAATATTCCCCCAGCCACACCACCAAAATCTCTCTTAAAGCCAAGGGTTAGTGCAGGTGTCACAGACCAGAATAGGACCCCAGCTCACTAGGACAGGTAAGACTCACTGTACTCACCTGCATCCTCCCCAGCTGACAAACATCCTTGTACAGTCAAAGAGAAGCAGGCACTTCTTAAGCATGATTTATATTGTTTATTTCAGATATCCAAGCTAAGAGGAGATAAAATGCAGTGTAGAGGTATCTATCTCTCTCCAGTCACTACAAAGACAGTTTACAAAAGTAGCTCAGGTGCAGTTGACAGCAGAGTTTCATAAGGGGAGTCCACTCGCTGTGTCCTAAGAGATAAAACCCAGCAGGCAGACAAGGGAGACAGAATGGGACTGTCCCTCACAACTGGTCCTTCCCAATTTCACAGAATCATAGAATCACAGAATGGTTTGGGTTGGAAGAGGCCTTTAAAGCTCAACTAGTCCAACCCCCCTGCAGTGAGCAGGGACATCTTCAACTAGATCAGGTTGCTCAGAGCCCCATCCAGCCTGACCTTGAGTCAGGGATGGGGCATCTACCACCTCTCTGGGCAACCTGTTCCAGTCTTTCAATGGAATTTGGGGCTGTCAGAGTGGCCTTAGGGCATAACTTAGAGCAGCCCCTGAAACTGTCTGGGAGCTGTGAAGCAGCTCTGAATCCCTTATTTTAGGCTACATCACTCTCTTTCCCACCACTGATATTGCTTTGGGATCCTCTGCTGGCTGGCCCCTTTCCATGTCTCTGTGCAAGGAGGGACCTCTCCTGTCCTGCAGCTCAAATGGTTCCCTCGTCCTATGGCCACTGGAGTTCAAGAAGGGAGGTACCACCTGTGACCCCTATTTCTGCTGCTGAGATCAATTCAACTTTCCATTCAATTTTTATTTCTAGGTCAAGACATGAATGATAGATTAAAAACCAAAAGAGCTGAGCATTCAGTCTGGAAGCTGCTGCAGTGCTGCACGTCCAGCCTGCCGGACCCTAGACAGCCTGCTGCCTCCAACTATGCCAGTTATTGATTTTTGTACCAAAACATTTACACTGGCACAACCCCCAGTGAGCACAATTATATGGGTATAAAGGTGTTTTATACGAGCATAGATTATGAGATAAACAAGCTCATTTATACTGCTGTAACTGCATTCACTTCAGGGTATTTGTACCGCTGTAATGATAGCAGGGTAGTTAAAGCAATACAACTTGTGTCTCCAGACAAGACCTCAGTCTAATGGTAATTAACACCGACTTTTCCAGCCACCCTGAGAAGCTGAGGTTTATGTTAGAAATAGCAACTGACCCATAACAATTTGCAACAGCATCAGAAACCTCCAGAAAACAGCTCCACCTTCAATTGCTTTTGCCACATTTGCAGGAAGGATGTTTATTATGCCCCTGTTAGCAGGAGGCCCCAAGAGCTAAGAGTTGCTTGTGGCCGCTTTTCTCTTGCCTCTGGACAGCAAAACAAAAAAAAATAATCAATTCAGCCACTGACATTTTGCTGTGAAAGAGCTAAGCCAGCACAAAAACGCTGACAAAAGTGGCGGTTAACCCTGTGCTACCGTTATTGTTCTTTATTCACCAGCTCGGAGCCCTGGAGCAGGCCGTGGAGAAGGGGCTTTGCCATCTGTTGCTAGGGCTGACATCACCCCTGTTTGCTCAAACATCGCTTCTCAGGGCTGTGTTTGCACCACGCATCAGCCCTGGCTCTGCGCGGGACCATTCAGCGGGGGCTCGGCTGTCGGCTCTCAAGCACCTCGCTGCAAAAGGGACCTGCCAAAGGTCACTTGGAGAGAGCTTTGGATAGACATCAAGGTGACTTTGGACAGAGGGCTTGACAAGACATCCCAGGAGAAACTGCACAATGCATGGTAGGTAACTTAACAAAGGGAGAAAAAAACAACCCCAGAAAACAACCCCTCTCTCTCCCATAAGTGCCCTTCATGGGTTAAACTTAACTCCAAAACACAGAAAACCAGATTGCACCTTCCACTGAAGCTACATTTGCCAAGAGGCTGCTGAACCCATCAATGTGATAATGGATATACATTTTGCTTAGCTTTGTACTCCTGGTCTCTTTATCTCTTTTCCCTGAATAACACTAGAACAATCTCATGGGAAACTACAAGAAATTCTTTGTCCAGAAAAAAAAAAATAATAAAAAAAGGGCTTCCAACATAGGTAGGTGGGAATGCTGCTGTTGGACAGTCAGGGAACTGAGTCACAGAGGAGCTCAGAGGCTTGCTCGAGGTCAAACACAGATATGCACGAGCAAGGAACAGACCGAAGCACTACTGCTCACAAACACTGCAGCAGCTCGGACACCGACTCGGCACAGGGACTCCTCATTTCCAACCATCACCTGTTTTCCCAAATGTCCGAGTGGGTCACGCAGCACTAAGATAAACTAAGGGCAAAGATCATATTAAATATATGGAAAATGCTTAAAAAACTCGACACAGAGATGGAACAGCTTTTCAGAAATACACAAAATTTCCATTTGGAATTGTGTTCTTTCCTTGGGGGTGAAGAGGGAAATGCACATACAACTTTCTTTTGCAGGAAGCAGATCGGTAATTGAAAAATCACTAATTCTCTAAATGTGAAACACCAGGTGGGTCTCCCCTTGAGATTAAGACATGTACATTTAGGTGTTTGCACCAGAGGTAGGGGACTCATCAGTACATTTTTAACTCGGCTGCCTACACATAAGCACCTAGGGCTTTGGGTGTTTCTCCTGGCTCCCATACACAGCACTGGAGAAATGTGGCTATCCTATAGGTCCTGCAGATGCCTCAGGCATCACAGGGCTTTTCATTTAGCACTCCAAACCCATGTCTGGAGTGCTCTTCTCCCAGTTTGAGGGAGAAAAAAAACCCACAACATTGCTTTGCCTGCATGTTCCTGCAACCTGATGATGGGGAAAAATCATTGAAGAACAAGTTAAGTTCCTACTTGCAGTGACCTTAATTTCATTTTCATCTTATCTTGACAAATTTGGGCACCAAATGAAGTGCTTTTCTCACTGAATCTCAGCTTTCCAACAGTTACGGTTTTTTGTGAAAAAACCCACACCCCTTCATTACAGTGTTTTTCATTTCCATATTTTTCTCTAAATTTAGGAGTTTTGATTTGAGGATTCCACTGTGCTGTCTAATAGTCTTTCAGGACTGCTATTGTAAAAAGACCAAAGAAGTATTTTAAATTTTGATTTTTCATCAAAAAATTTCAAAAGTGTATATAGCATTTTTTAATGAGAAAAACCCCACAAAAAACAAACCTAAATTAAAGAACTCAGGCTTTCCTGTGCTTTATACAGTGATATGTATTTTAGTGGCATGTCACAAATTGAAAATCCTCCTTGCAGAAAGGGTTTATTGGCTTCTACATATTTGGTTTCTGTAGCACTGTCATCCCCCAACCATGCAATACGTCCAATTTGGAAGGACCAGGGAGCTGAGTAAGACCCCAACTACCCTTTGGATGAGTGGGTGCTCAGGGCTGCAAGCAGACAGATCTATTTTCCTGCCCTTCTCACTACATAGCCACTGATGACACCAGCTCCTGAGTGGGAACTGCTCACTTTTTCCCTGCCCTGCTTCCCAGAGGGAAGAGGCAAAGGGTTGGCTTCGGACAGGAGTCTGAGAGATGCATCAGCCACAGGAGATAATTGTGTCTGGGTTCTTGCTCCACACTGCCCCTTCCACAGGAATGATACCACCAGAATATACAGCCCTAAATGAAGTTGTTTGATAGCTCTACAGTAAAAAATCTTCTATTGGGGTAAAAAAAAACAAAACAAAACAAGCCTTTCTGCTAAATTTACAAGAGCTACACCCTGGCAGCACTATGCTGTCACAGGAATAGGATTAATATTTCAACTGATATGATGCCAAACACTACATAGGATGAAAGTAATCTTGTCTAGTTTTGGCTAAGTAAATCTGGGTGTCCTGTCTAAGCTGTAATCCGGGTTTCTACTGCAAGAAGCACAGGAGGGGCTGCTCAACAGTCTGGACTGCTGCTCCCTCTCCACTGCCTGCAGCCAAGTCTGCAGGTCTGCCTTAGCACAGATGCTAAACTCTGAAACAGTGACATTAAATAAATTTAATCTCATCCTTCATGGCCAGTGACACCACCACAAAAAGCTGTCCTCACCACTCCTTGCTCTTCTCCCCTCTCTCCCCTTGCCCATTCAGATATATTGGTGTAAGTCACTGGGCAGGAGCACACTGGTGTTCAGAAGTCTCAGTTTCTTTTGGCAATTTAATCCTGAGGTTTAACTGTTTATACAGAAAGTCTTAATGAGTACAGTTACTTGTGTGAAAACACAAGCATCTGTGGTTGTGATTACGGCTAAATTCAGCCTGCAACCTCAGCTGTCAATAGTTTATTATCTCTTAAAAATTACAATAAAAACAAACCACATCCCCTAATTATAAAGGGGCTATTTTGAGAAATCTGAAAAAGGTGACCTGCACCTTTCGGGTAGGACCATGATCACTGTGTGACCTTCCCATCACCCTAAGCATAACAAAGCAGAAATAATTGGGAAATTCCTTCCCATGTCACCTCTCAGATTGTGCTTGCCGCTTCTCAAGGCTGTCATCACGCTGCCGCCTGCTCGCAGTAATCGCTGCTGGCACAGGACGCTCTCGTACCATGCTGCATTATTAGCAAGCTGTCAGACACCAGCGACGCAGAGCCCCCGTGCCAACACTGAGAGAGTTATAGGGGTAATAATGTTGTTTGTTAGGTAAAAATAACTGAACTTTTAGATTAAAATAAAATAAAAAAAAATCACTACACAAATCTCTAGTCTTTGGTTGAATATTATTTTACATCTTTCCCCGTGCCGAGCTCAGGAATGGGTTTATGATGTGGATACAAGCTGCTGTTGAAGACTAGTAATTTATTTGCTGAGTTCTTTCTGCAAACCTACTACAAGGGTTGCCAGGGGGATTACTTGGTATGTTTTAATTGCTTTTTATAGGCTGGATAGTGCCTGCAAGCCAAGTCCTGAGTAGGACTTGAACACAACCTGCACCCCAAGAAGAGGAGCTCCAGGAGGCACCATGGCTCAGACACATACTCCTGAGTCCCACTGGCCCCGACGCTTTCCTGTCGTGTGTGGGAGACAGTCACCCACTGTGGGCCTGTGACACTAGCATAGCCTGGCATTGCTCCCTCTGCCCTAGCTCCCTGGTGAGTCCAGAGGCAGGAGGAGAAGCCATCACACAGTCCTCACTCACCCCCTCCCAGCATGGGACAGAGACAGGGGCAGTGACCACACTCAGCCCTGAATTCTGAGCAGCCGGAAAAGGAGGTGGGATTTGTACTCTCCCGTAAAAATTATCCTTCACAAGTCAAAGTCCAGCTGTCAAACAGTTCATTCCTTTATACCATCTTCCCCTACATAAGGAACAGCCTCTCAGTTCAGTTTTCAACCTAACACCTCATTCAAATCTCTCCTGAAGCCCATAAAAAATCTGTGAAAGGCAGTAAATGTTTCAAGAACAACTCCAAGTTAGTTCCCTCTTACCAATTCCCCAGCATATCCTTTCCTCCACTTCTCTTGTTTCTATTATAAACCCTGGATCCAGGAATACCATCAATTTTCAGCAATGACTGTTCAAGTATTGCAATGATAACAGGCTAATAAAACCATTTACAAGTAAGTTGAAACACTTCACAGCAGATCTCCTCTCTGTGCTGATGAAATCAATTAGCCAAAATTTCCCCTCCTACAACAATGGTAGTTTAGGAGTTTGGTTACTGTACTTCAGTGCACAGTGCCTGCATGTGTGTATGTGCAGGGCATGCAGGGCTCACAGCACAGGATGGTGTCTTTCCAAAGGATATATCCTGTATTAAATGGAAATAAAATATGACCATATATTTCCTAACCTCTCCAAATGACTGAATGTAAGATTAATGTACAGACATGACTTAGGAAACTGTACAAAATCTGTGTCACTTCCAGCAACAACAGAAATATATTTCTGAAACATCTATTTCTTGTTTATATAAACCATAGAATCACAGAGTGGTTTGGGTTGGAAGGGACCTTTAAAGCTCATCTAGTCCAACCCCCTGCAGTGAGCAGGGACATCTTCAACCAGAGCAGGTTGCTCAGAGCCCTGTCCAGCCTGACCATGCATGTTTCCAGGGATGGGTCTTCTACCACCTCTCTGGGCAACATGTGCTAGTGTTTTGCCACCCTCATTGTAAAAAATTTATTCCTTGTATCTAGTCTAAATCTTGCCTCTTAGTTTAAAACCATTACCCCTTGTCCTATCACTACAGACCCCGCTATAAAGTCTGTCCCCATGTTTCTTATAGGCTCCCTTAAAGTATTGAAAGGCCATAATAAGGTCTCCCCAGAGCCTTATCCAGGCTGAACAACCCCAGCTCTCTCCGCCTGTCCTCATAGGAGAGGTGCTCCAACCCTCTGATCATTTCTGTAGTCCTCCTCTAGACCTTGATTTGAAAGTGGCATTCTAGCTATAATAATTTTTTAAAATGGCACTTAGGTGAACACTTTCACACAAGACCATCCAGATACTGAAGACTTATTTTACAGGAATGAGCAAAGCTTGGGTGGTTTCTCCACACATGAGGCAGCTGATGGATGAGTTAGACCTGTCTGACTCTGATATTAAGAAAATTTTACAAGCATCTGTACCTGATACACCTGTCAGAACATGATGGGTCCAGTTAGGCAGTGATCAGGTTGACAACTGCATCAGTGTCTCCTTCGCTTGGATAGCTCCAAGGAGTAATCAAAGCTGCTGTCAACTAAAAGCCATCATTTAAATTTGGGGATCAAGCACATCTTTTCTCAGCAGTTTCACAGGCACCCTGTTCAGCGCCTGTTTGCAAACGAGATGATATTTTCTCAGCATAAGTTTATTCAAGATCTACACTTCTGCTTACCCATCTGGTCATATGAGATAATTCTTCAGCATCTTTTGTTCTCCTTATTCCTAGTGCATTCTTTGCTTGTTTAGTTAAGCTGAAGAATAACTCAATTTATTCTGCCTTCAAAAAGGAATATTACAGAAATCTGCTTCCTCTGAAGATGATAAGTTATGCCTCTTACAGACAAAAAATTAAGAGGTCATGAAAAATGACATTAATGTACCTCCACACTACTTTTGGCAGCATCAGTTTTTAGTGGACAGTATCTTTGTGTCCCATCAATCTCTTTTTCTGCTATGACTGGACTATCAAGAGGAATGACCAAAAGTCCATCCCCAGACCTGGGAACACAACTTTCCATATCTGTTTTCCTATAAAAATAAATCTTAGCTAAGATGGATTGGAACAGCATATAAGAAAGCACTATTAACTACCAATACTATAAAGACACCAAGGCAGTTATTCAGTGCAATCCGACATACACAGTGGACTCACAGGAAGGATTTACACAAACCTGACTCTAAGCTTTCATACCTACAAAGCTTGTTTTTCTGTCTTTGCACAGAATATTTTATTTCTCTGAAACACACACAATAATGTAAAAAGGTGGGTGAACTTCAGCCATACGGGCCAAGTTGCTCTGATTTTTCAGAAGGACTTAATGTACTTTACGCTTGCACCTATGAAAGTGAGGATCTATCACGGTTGGACGTGGCTAGCAATTCAGTAGGTCACTGAAAGCTACTCTGGTGATCTCTATTCCAAGTTATAATTATATTTGTTTCTGCTGGACAGTAGGGAAAAGAAGGAGAGAGGCAAAAAAGCAGACTGGCAAAACTTTCTGCAACCCTGTAAGGGTAGCTCTGCATCAGAGCCCCTGAGGTCTGAAAAGGTCAACTCCTCTTTCCAAAGGGGACAGAAGTAGGGATCAGGAGACATTACCCTTTTCCTCTCTCTGATGATATATTAATCTTCACATAACACAGAATAAATTTCAGGTAATCTTTACTGATTCAGGTCCAAAACATGAGATGCAAATTTGAGAAAAGCTGTAAGTGTGTCAGTTTGTATCAAGATGGACTCAGAAGCATTAAATATACAGTAAATTTAGTAAAAAAAACCAATGGAAAGATGATTGAACAAAATAAAAGTTATTTCCAAATTGTTAGGTTTTCTAGGGAAACTCTTCAGTAAGATTTACCATGTGATAATGTAACTGAAGACAACAGTCCTCATTCTCCAATTTTATACCAGCTTAGCTCCACTGACTCCTCTGCAGCCACTTCCCATTCATGCTATTGTAACTTGGATGAGAATTAGACCTAGCATCCTAATGAAATTTTAATTAATCATTCAGCACAAGTCCTTAAGAACATTTTTAAAACAGCAGCAAGCGGAAGCAAGTACATAGAGTAATGGGTTGGGAATGTTCTAATGCTGAGACAAAGAGATGTTGTGTCAAGTCTGTTTTTGAAAAACTGAAGCAGCCCCAAAGAATAAATCACTGACACAGAAAATTACCAAACATTTATAAATAATACAGCACGCTCAGACCTATCACACTGCAAACAAAACAGATCAGCAAGCTATCATGCCGCTGATGAGAGAGGAAGACACCAAGTGAGACAGCCTGAAGTCAGCCAACTGATGACAACTGGTGTAAGCCATGGGGCAGGTGAGCCGGGGTTTTAACAAGGGCTGTAGCAAGGGGGGCTGCCACGGTGCGAGCCGCCTTCGCGCTCCCAACTGTTCTTATAACAGCACCCGGCTGCAGCTCCCGCAGCCACAGCCACAGCCACAGCCACGGCTGACACCCCTCAGCCCTGGCAAATTCTGCGGGAAAATCAAGGTAGAGAGAGTGGGGTACGGGAGGGAAAGGAAAAGTCTGATGCCAGAGATTATCTCCAGCAGCAAAGTGGAAGTGACATTGAAAGTAAGCTTCACGGAGAAAAGACAAATGCAACTGAGAAATCCTAAGTACTACTAAAAGGCTCTGCGAATGGATATGTCTATTATGAGAAGCAATATAATTTGCTCTCTTGAAGTCTGAATGTCACTCAAAGAGTTTAGCAAGACAAAGAAGTAATAAATTATATCTGTAAGGAGATTCTTTCCCTAAACCATCACTGAATGGTAATGCTAGATAATAGGTCATAATGCTACAATTTAGTGCTTCTGTCAGACAGAAATTTAGGTAAACTAGCATTCCTTTATTTACAGGATTTGACCGTCAGGGTCAAATCATCACATCAAATAAAAATTGATAATGAAACTTAATATATTCCAGCTATATTAAGTAGACCAAGATGTAAAAACCACTTTCCCTTCTCCTCTTATTGACATCCAAGTGCCACAGGCAGATCGATATTCTCTTCAGAACATACCCCGCTAGTTCAGCCTTTTTTTCTGAGGTAACACGATGACAAGACTGCACTGCCTGATAAAAGCCCTCAATAGCTTTTGCACTGCCTGATAAAAGCCCTCAATCACTTCTATTAGCTAATTTTGACAAAATTTAACAGAGGAGCACAGGTCTCATTTACACTAATTTGATATAACTTGTTATACATTCCAGGAAAATCAGCAGCTGTAAACAGGAGAGAGACAGCAAGTTCAGGAAGGTGGTGCTGGATCTACCCATGATGACAAATCGAAGTCTCAGCACTAGTGGACACCAGCAAGGATGGTCAGTCCTGAGCTCCTGACTCCACCTGGAAGGTGAATCCAAAACCTTACGTCCTACCCTCTGAGACAACAGCCAACCCAAACCTCAAGGCATAGGTGTGGAAACACACAGAAACCTTCTTGTTGCTCTCATGGGCACTGCACCATTGCAGAACAAAATATCTAAAATTAATTTGCTCTAATACAAAGTTTAAACTGGATTACAAATCTAGGAGCTCATTCATGGTGAGTCTTACCTTGGAACTCTTCCAGTTTCATGTAAGCCATTTTAATTCAACTGTGCTTTAGCAAGAAACACCAAAGATGCCACAACAGTAGACAAGAGGGTCTGGACCATCCCTCCCCAGGTAGATGCTCATAACTGCAATGGAAAGTCATATTTTCTCTTGCTCTCTCTGCAAAGCTTGCTTTGCCTTACTTCTCTCCCTCCATTACAGAAAATAATGAATTATGTTTTCCACTGAAAGCCAGCAAAAAAGAAAGAGTACAGCAGTCATCATTATAGTGCCTCTTACCTAGTACACTCATCTCCTGAAAAAGAAGAAATGCCAGCTTGAACCTTTGGGGTGAGAGAACATTAAGCTTCCTGGATAAATGCTGCACCTGCACTATTAATCCATCAAAGATAGAGTCCCTCCATCCTTCCTACAGACACCTTCAAAAATAGTGTGGCAAGGACAAGGTTAGGGAGCCCAACTCTGTCAACAAGTGTTCCTTACACTCAGAAAAACCTTCCTGGATCAAGACCATCCAGTTTTACATGTGAGTTACAATGCAGGCTGATCAGTACTGTTGAGACCACAGTGATCCAGGAAAAAAAGAATCTCATGATCTGGGGGTAGTGGAAGCATTCAGTATTAATGCGAATGTACTGAAAGCTGAAGAGGCCTCAGGGTTGTGTGTAAGTAATTAAGGCTTTTGGGACTGCAATATTAGATTTAGGTACCTAAATTACAAGTCTCATTTTAGGCAATCAAGATATTTTCTGGATCTAGCCCCTAGTGACTAGTCAACACAAGCAGATTTCCTGTCGCCTAAGTGTAATAATAATTACTTTCCAGTGGAGTAACCACCTGAGCACCCCTTCACAGCCAATGGAGCCTGGCTCCAGAAACGCTGACTTTTTAGAGGTCCACATTTGGTTGATCAACCCCACTCCAGGTGTTCATTTCACACACACAAAAAAACCCCAAATAAACCATATTTTCCATGGTCTAGAGGAAGTGCATGCAGAGCTGGGGATTATGTTGAGGGGGAAGCAAACACTGTATGCTTAGATGCTTGTTGGGACAGTCAGAACAACCACAGGAAGAAGAAGAAGGGGAAAACAAAAGGGAAGGTTTTGCCTCACAGTCTGAATGCTCTTTCCCAGCACCAGCACTAGCCTCAGGCACACAGCATGTACTTTGATCACCCCTGCATACCACAGGTCCATCCATCTCACATGCACAGCACTACTTTCAAGACTCATCCCAAGAAATTTCCTACAGACAGGTATAAAACTCAAACAAGATGATTCCACCAAAATCCCCAAAGCAGTTTTAATCATAAAACACTATTATTTTATTTTTTTTCTTCTTGACAGTCTATATTAGGAAGCAAACTCACCTGTTGTGACTTCTACTGTACAGCTTAACCTTTTGGATTCTACTCATGGTGACAGGGCAGCATGTAGTCTATGTTTGAGAAGTCATATGCTTCTATGTCATAAAATTGTTTCCTCCAGATACAGCCCCTAGCTACAGACTTAGAGTGACTTCCAGGGGCTGGCTATCTGGTTTGTGTTGAGTTCTTTACAACACTGTGGGCATGTAAAAGTGATGTGAGCAGGATTCCATGGCCAGAAGATCTGGGTCATGGCTTTGCATATGGAAAGTAGGTGGTTCTTATGTGAAAACACTGAGATTACAGGTGAAATTTTAGGACACTCAGTGGCATTTACTTAAGGAACACTGTCTACTTCAAATATGATCTCTGTAAAAAAAAGAGTAAAATCAAAGGTAGTTTATAGCTATGATACAAAACCTTCCATCAGTGTGTCTCAAAGCAATTAAAAATAATTTAAAACAATACACCCACCTAAGACTTCCTGCAAAACATACTCATTTTTTATTCACGTTTTGCCATTTAAATGAACACATGCTCCTATACAGATACAGGTTGTCAACTTCTTTACCCAAAGCCAAGTTTCATGGTGTGGATAGCATAAAGGTTCCTTAACTCCCAGGCTAAGACAGGGGATCCCCCTGCCCAGGATGGTGATGGGATGGGAACTGTAGAGAGAGACAGAGTGTGATGCTGCAGCCAGGGAAGGCTCATCCTCCTTTGTATAGAGCCAGGAGGCTGATGGCTACACAAGGTGTATGAGTCTGGACACCAGGATTGCATGTGGTACAATGGGGCATGTGAGTTAAGCCTTGCACAAGCAGAATGAGATTCTCAATATTCACACAGTCCAGGTCTTCCATGAGAAAAGACATCATGGAAAAAAAAAACCCATGAAAAAACTATGGAAAATATAGGATATACATATACAGCACTCCTGTTCACACTGCTTGTAGAGCTCAGCCCATCCTTACCGTGCCTTTTCAAAACAGAAAGTTCACACAGGTCTGAGTATGGTTAGAGACTCTGCACACTCTTAAATGAGATTATATGATAAGAATAAAACAGTTTAAAACACAAGAGACGTTAAGATTCTGAACACTGCAACTAAAAGAAAAATATTTGAAAAGAAAAGCCTGTCTCTACACAAACAGAACTAAAGGCACATGATATCAAAATATTTTTTATACAAGACTGAGTTTCAGGACAACTTGTTATTTTAAACATGGAACTGTTGTCAGATTTCAAGATTTGGACTGAGGTAGGGTCCAAGATGACGTTCAAGTGATCAACAGATAAGGAGGTACCTGTAATGAAGTGAAAGGGGACTGGATTAAAGCACTTGTAATTTCAGTGAAATAATTCCTGAACTTTGTGATGTCTCTGATTTGCAACTGGATTTGCACAGGTGGATCCCTGAAGCCTGTGAGGCTCCCTAGGCAGTGCCAACAGGATTGACTACTTAGTCCTTGTTTGGCTGCTACTGAGGGGAACTGTCAGAAATCATCAAGTCAGTGACCATTTTCATAAATAAGGAATTGATTAAAATTCTGCACAAGAATTTTCCTCTTAGAGAAAGACTCAGAGAACCCATGAGATGCCAGTGAAAGCAGCTGGCAGTGTGTCCCCATGTAGCTCTGGTAAATCACTCAGACCTGACCACGTTCAAAACCTCTCTAAGGCTCAGAGCCAGTCTTGTCTCCCCAGGTTCTGCAGGACCCTCCTAACCCTTTCCACAGCTGCTGCTGTAACTTCTCCTGCAGCTCAGCACCACTCCTTGCCTGGCAGAGATCCTTCTGGGGCATCCTGCTGCACAGCCTGTTGTAGCTTCTCAGAAGAGAGGTACAGAGAGATGTCCCAAAAGCACAGAAGGTACTGAACTCGTAACTCTACAAGTGCTCCTGTGACTGTCACAAGGCCACAGAAGGACTTCACGTTGGAGCAAAACCACAGGCGGGTGGAGATGGCAGGCTCTAAACCCTGAACAAGGGCATCAGAATTAGTCCTTCTATTGCTGTGACACAGCTTGGAGACCTTAAAACTACTTCACTGTCTGATAAACACATCTCAACGTACTAATAAATTATCTCTGAACCCCAGAATGCTGGAAAAAAGCAGATGGAACAATTTTGATAAAAAAACCCACAATCAAACTCAATTTAAAATGCTGACCAATTCGTAGTATAAATGATTAAACTTTAGACTGCTTTCCTGCACTCCTAGAGTTAGCCAGTGCTTTCAAAAGCTGGATAAAAATCCAAACCCAGCAACAACCAAAAAGCATTTACAGGTTATTCCCTAACCATGGCTAGATATATTGCATCATAAAATGTCAACATCAAAACAATATAGAAAAAATAATTACAGACAGTGTTAGTGTTGTAAGCTGATAAGGACCAGATGGTCTTTTGTATTTATGGTTTGCCTTGTGCATACAAATGCTTTTGGGATCTAATTAGCCTTCTACAAAACTCAAACTGGGTAATTACTATCATTATCCCCTTTTCAAATAAATCTGAAGCCTAAACTGCAATTAAGTTTTTTATCTTACAATTCATATCTATGCATTTTCAGAATTGTTCTTTGCTATCTTTTCACAAATCTTCTTCCAGTGATTGACATAAATAAAATGGAAGAGTTTAAAATAATTTTAAAAAGGATGATTTTGTACAAAGAAGAGTTTTCAGTTAGCAGTGTTGAAGCATTCCTGAAAAATGCTGCATTCATGGTGAACAGGTTGCCTGCTTCCTGAGCATTTGATTCTGCCACCTTCGTGGTTATTGAATTTCTCATATTCCTATCAACAGCAATCACTAAAAACAAAGAATGAGGCAAAACTGGCAGAGCTGCTGACAAATGCATATATGGAGACACGTAACTTCTCCTGTACGTACAACGATCATCTTTCATCTGACACAAAGTGGCAGTCATTCTAATTAACTTTTGACTTAGGCAATACATAGGCTGATGATGGGCTATGAAAGGGTAGTGGTGCAAATAATAAGCAAGAATGTCATTTTTATTGGTTTCTTGCCCTTAGGACAGCTAATCACACGACAAAGGTAGCATGCTACACAAAAGCATGACAGTATAATAATGTACACCATTGAATTTGATTAATGGAAAATTAATCAAAATCTGTCCAAAAACAGATAGCAGATGAGATTAAAATGTTATAAGCTAATCATCTTCTACCCCCACCCTCAACAAATGGCTATAGGTTACAGAACTGCACTGTCATTTCCTCTTGCAAGAAAGAAAGTACTGAGCTAAAAGCAGATGCTAAGAGAAAGAACACTTCTGGCAACTAAGAGAGGACATACTAGGTGGCCAAAGTTTTGATGTGAATTCCTATTTTCTTGCTGAAATGCTTTTGGTTTATTCTGCTACTTCTGTGAAGATCATTAATAAATGGAGTATGAAAATCTGTACTAAAATGAAAGCAAAAACTGTTTCAACCTAGATTGGCTTTGTGATAATACCACCAGTGGTTTCTCTAGCTAAACTTCTGCAAACATCACCTTCTTTCTCATGCAAACTGCTTCCTCTGGAAATACATTTACATTTGATTAGTCTGTGAACAAGGGTTTAAGCATTTTTAACTCCCCGAATTGCATGCCAGATATTTCAGACATAGGAGCACAGGATAATTCAGGCTGGAAGGGACTTTGGGAAGTTCAGTTTGCTGCATTTTACACAGGATTGTCCATCCTTTTGAAGTTAAATGTGTGCTTATGTGCAAAAAAGGTTTACAATTGGAATTTTCATTGAACTTTTTCTTTTTACGACACAAAATCTTGAAGGTTTGAACTCAGAGGAGAAACACGATCTCCTATGCTGATACAAAGGGATTCCCAATACCACTGCTTGGTTTCCACCCAGACACCTAAATTCCCATCAGTGCCCACGTTCCTGAGCTCACATCTGTTGTGTGATGAGGAAACAGTTTCACGCCTGGCTGCATCTTGATGCGACTAAAATTAGGCACCCGTTTGTCTGTCATTTCATTGAGCTGCGGCAGTGCTGGGTAAGTGTGCTTAGAGCTTGCCTAAGCACCTGGAGAAGGAAAGGCAAACGTGGTCACCTTGCCTCTCCCACCTCCTCCAGAGATTAATCCTTTCTGCTAAGATTGTGAAATTCAAATTCAATTCTTCTCTCCTCCTGTCTGATAAGGACCAGAGATCTGAACCCAGGCCTGAAGGAGTACTGCAGTCACCTGACAGGAGTTTTCTGAGACATCCCCTCTTAGTGCATCTCTTTCATTAGGGAAAAAAATAATTATCTATTCATGGAAGCAGGGGCAGAAAAACAGATTTCTCTTTTCCCAGTTGAGAGCCTGTATCACCTGGCTTCTGAGTCCCTGTCACTCTTTGTGGCCTAATTCTGTAATGATTTCCATGACAACAGAGCTATTTGCTCTTTGAATATCGTGGAGTCTGAAAAAAAAAACCCAAAACAACAACCCCCTTACAGATAATAACGCAAAGAAATATCACAGATAATATTAAAAGCAAAAGAAAAATGCTAAAAACAGCCACTACTCAGGAAGCAATCATCATCTCTGACTTCAGTGGGCAATTGCTCTGTGTTTGCAGGCTGGCAACAGAAACTGCTTATGTGCGTCGAAAGATCTTTTCTGCCATAGTGAGATAAATAAATGCTTAGTTGCTGATTTCCTAATCTTCAAATAGGAAGTGCAGCATGTCAAAATGCAGCCTTGCTTGGCTCCTCAGATATCGGTTCATTGGGTTGGGTTTTTTTTGGGGGGGGCGATTTTTTTACTTGCATATTTGATGTTAGTGGTATGCAAGGTAATCTCATTTTACATGGAAAAGCCTTCTTATAATTGGAAATTTATAGCTGAAAAATGCAGCTTACTTCCCAGGAACCAGAACTCATCAGGGTGTGCATGGATTACATGCACATATGCATCCTACCAGGGGAGGGAACGTGCCCCAGTCACTCAGCTCCAAACAATGTTGTTTTCCCCAGTGCTTCTTGTGGAGGACACATCTGTCCTACCCCTCCATGTGTTGAACATCAAGGGCAGAAAGCTCAGCGCTTCTCCTTCCTCTCTCTCCTCCCATGGCTGAGCTCAGAATGCCACTCCACAAAAAGGAGGGAAGGCAAGACGCAGAACATACAGGGACCACACATCATAAAAATGTTCCCTAAGTAAGTTCTCAGTCTCTGCCAAATGCTTGTACAGGTGCAGAGGCTGCAGCGCAGACCCCAGCTCGCTGGGAGGTGAGCCCTGAAACTCTGAGCAGATGCAGGAGTGCCCTGGAGATGTGTGTTCCTGAAGCCATTGCTATAGCATCACGTTCAGGGTATATATATGAAGCTCTTCTGAGAAAGGCTTTGCAAAGGTCAGGAGAAAAAGCTGCTTCAGGATCTGTAGGGAAATAAACTGACCACTGCAGCTGGGTCAGGGTCAGAGCTGCTGCTGCATATCTGAGTGTACACTGAGGTCAAGTTAAGAGGGTTTTTGGGGCTAATATCACTGTGACTCTGATCTCTCTATTATTAACATCCATTTCTATACTGATTTCAAGAAAGGCTCCATTCAGTGAAGGGAAAAATCACGCATCCTTTTACAACAAGCAAACATGGTGAATCCTCACAAGTGAAATTAGTAAGCAAAGAGAGACAGAAAGCCTTGCATCTCCCTTTCTCAAATAAAAAGTGTTGTCCCAAGCATGTGGAGCGTCTTGAAGTAATGCTTTTGCCTCCAAGGATGAGCTTAATTTGAGTAAAAGCAGTTGTCTGTGTGTGGCCCTCTTTATAGTCAATACAGATGAAAAAACAAACCAAAATAAAACATTTCTGGGAGACTTTCATCTTACCCTAAATGATGCATCTGTAAAACACAGACTGTGCCTTGGAATAGCCTAATCTTTCTCCTGATTATATGTAGGACTCAGAGAAGCATAGTACAATTCAGGTAAGAAGGAACACATGGAGGACATATAGCTCAATTCACTGCTCAATTCAGGGCCAGAAAGATCAAGTTGCTCAAGGACTGGCTGAATTTTTAATATCTCCAAAGATGAAAACTCCATAACCTCTCTGGGCACCTGTTCCAGTGTCTGACCATCCTCACAGTGAAAAAGACTTTTCTAAGATATAGCTGGAATTTCCTGTATGGCAACCTGTAAGCCTGGTGTAACAAGGATATGTAGACTGCAGATGTATAAGAGTAGGTGAGGTGAATGCTACCCGAACTGTTCTTCCACAGGTAATGCAAATAAAATTCCTCCCTGACTGTCATGACATGCCAATAGCACACGTCCAGCACTTGCAGGATCTATAATCTCAAAAGACCAACAGAGTCTTTTGGTAACTTGGTATTGCAAATCAACAGAAAATCAAGACAGAATTGTGCTGTGGGGTTTTTTTAATTATTCCTCTGCCCCTTCTCACCAGTTCTTTCAGTCTCATCCTTATTTTTAGAGTGCTACACCTCAGTCTCATACTTCTTTTGGCCATGGGAACCACTAAAGAAAAGATAGGAGGTGAGAAGGAGAACCACAGCCTTGTCAGGGGCTTGCCAGCCTTCTGCTTGGGCAAGGCATGAGTGGCAGACATCTACCACACTGTTCCTGTCCATTCTTGTTCTCCAGTGGGAAGATAGAACTAACTGGCTGAGTGCTGACTGGTGCAAATGTATCCCTGAGTTCACATGTAAGCTTCTCCAATTCCTCCATGGGAATCTGTAAAGCTGGACTTCCTCTTTATGCCATCCTGCACGCTTCCAAAGATATCCACTTGTTATGTTGATAGAGTGATGACTATTCATCAAAGAAGGGAGATGAGTCAAGACAATGTGGAGATCAAATCAGAAAACTCCTCTTATTCTACAGTGATAGAACATAAAAACCAAGCAGGGGAGGGCTTACAATGTAAAACCAACACATTCTTGGTGGTGTGATGTGCTTATGGAGTCAACTCTTAAGCAGAAGAAGGACCCACACCCAAAAGAGACATTTTAAGGCAGAAGATGTCTCCACAGCCAAAAAGCTAGGAAGTGTGAGCTGGTGGCAGGCAAGGTCAAAGGCTCAGGAGACTTTCCTTCAGAGGGCTCCCATGGCTATTGTGGGAGGTGCTCAGGTGTGGGAGTTATTAGCGTCAAAGGGAGAGCCTGGAAAGCCCATCTTTGTAGGCAGTGCCAATGGGGCAGAAACTAGGAACAGTTACCAACTAAAGTTGGGAAGATTAGGAAATCATGGTTAACACTTCTGGACCAGTGTGAAACTTCAGCAGTGCGGCTGCAGCTATAACTTTCATGATTGTAGTTCTGTGAAATGAAGTGACAACTCCAGATCCATCAATATCAATGGAGAAATGCAAGGAGGAGTCTACTAGCATGGAACACCAATATCCACAGTGCAAGGAAGCAAAGTCATGCTCATGTCAGACAACCTGTCACTCTTGAAACCATGTTCTGGCCTTGGACTTCACTACAGGTTTGCACCCACTGAAGTTATTGCATGTAGCTCAGTCCCTCTGCTACAGGAACAGGGGCTGACTCTACTAGAAAAAAATAGAATCAGCTCTCAACGTGCTCTTTCCTGTCCAAAAAGCAGACAATACATAGCACAATTTTCATATGCATGGGAGTACACTGACATGGACTAATAAAGATCTTATCATGGTGTGCTGGTTTTGGCTGGGATAGAGTGAATTTTCTTTACAGTAGCTGGTATGGGGATGTGTTTTGGATTTGTGCTGAAAATAGTGTTGATAACACAGAGATGTCTTAGTTACTGCTGAGCAGTGCTTACACCTAGTCGAGGCCTTTTCTGCTTCTCATCCCACCCCACCAGTGAGCAGGGTGGGGGTGCACAAGTTGCTGGGAGGCGACACAGGTGGGACAGCTGATCCCAACTGACCAAAGGGATATTCCATACCATATGATGTCATGCTCAGCATATAAAGCTGAGAGAAGAAGGAAGGGGGTGACATTTAGAGCAATGGTGTTTGTCTTCCCAAGTAACTGTTATGCGTGATGGAGCCCTGCTGTCCTGGAGATGGCTGAACACCTGCCTGCCCTTGGGAAGGAGTGAGTGAATTCCTTGTTTTGCTTTGTTTGTGTGAGTGGCTTTTGCTTTACCTATTAAACTGTGTTTATCTCAACCCATCAGTTTTCTCACTTTTGCCCTTCTGATTCTCTCACCCATCCACTGGAGGAGTGAGCGAGCAGCTGTCTGGGGCTTAGTGACCGTCTGGAGTTGAACCACGACATATGGTGATGTCAGGAGAGCCACAATGGTGACTGAAGGAATGTCTGAGTCAGTTAGAAGAAGGTGGAGGCATCCTTATTCATGCCCCTTGGTGTCCAGTGGAAGCATTATCATGTCTGAACCAAATCTGACCTAAGTGGTCCAGCTTTGAGCAGGAGTTGGGCTAGATGATCTCCAGATGTCCCTTTCAATATAAACTTTTCCATGGTTCAGTGGATAGAAATGATTTTTTTTTAAAAATAAATAAAATAAAAATGAAAGAAATAAAACCTGATCCATAGGACACATGCAGGGTGTCCATGCTCTGTCTTGAATAACAGTGGTCAAGGAGAGCAGTAATTATGTCGTATCATCCATGCCTGATTTGCATGGGGTACTTAAAGCATCTGGATACAGAGATGACATACAGATACACTAACCAAAACAGTCATCTCTTTTGTGCTGGAGGTGCGTGGAGGTGCAGTGCAGTGTGCATACAGACAGGCACTCCAAGGATAACTATATTTTATTCCCCAGCATAAAACTCAATTGTCCCAATAATGGCATGGCTTGCAGCCAACAGTACTGTTGTGTTTTGCTCCGAATAATAATTGAGTTGACAGTCCATTTTTTCACTGGGGGTTGAAATATCAAATTTGATCAGGTATTACTACTGATGCCACTGCATTTTGCCAACTTGCCAGTTTTTCTGGATGACAGGTGGATTTGTGATCACAGCACCATGACTGAGAGCCACAGCTGTGGGCAAGAGATTGCCTTGGTCATGCATTCAGAACCTGGTGCTGCAGAATATAATACAGTGCAAGAGTGGGAAAATGGGTCAAACAGACAGGAGTCAGAGCCATGAGGTGATTCCATGAATTCATAGAGTCACTGAAAAAGCCGTGGTCTGTGATGCCTTTGCTGTCATTTCTCAATCAAACTCTGGCCCCCTCCAGACTTTGGATGAATTAGTTTTTCTAACAAGGGGAAAACACAATACAGATAAGGAGTATTATATGTGTCTTTTCTTTAGCTCTGTGAAACTTGAAGCAGTGATTACATTTGAACCTTTCCAGTCATTGGTTTTCATTTTTTTTTTCAGGCTTTTATTCAGGGAAACACATCGTGCATATGGTTTAGTCTTCTTGTTTGCAAGAACATGCTTAGCTTTAGGAGTGTGCTGAAATGCCTTCTCAAACTGCTTTGTGATATGTGCCTTAACGCAGGCTGGCATAACTGCTTAGCCATGTAGCAGCTCACCCAAAAAGTTCTTACTGCCCAGATGGCTCATTACACCTCTCTTTGCAATCTCTGCTGGGTGCCAAATGGTTCCTAAGCAAAGCTTAAGGACTGGTACTTGACCTCCTAATGCCATGTACAGTTGATATTGCTTGGGAAGCCTTCCTTCTTCCCCTTTATAAAAGCTAAACAATCACACTCCCTTGATGCAATGGTGCTGAATTAAGTTGCTCAGAATAAAAGCTTCATGAGCTGAAAAGGATGTGAGCAGGTAGGGAGGTCCTAAATATGTGCATCTTGATGATACTTCCTGCACTGTGAAATGCAGCTTCCCCCATCAGAAGTTGCACCTGCTGACATGCTGCAAACCTCAGACAGTGCTTATTTCTAAAGAACTGAGTGAAGTGAACATAATATGTGTGCCTGTCATTCTTCCCCAATAACATTTTTTTCTCTCCTAGCCAATTTTAACCTTCATTTGACAGAAAGAGAGAATTCTCTATCCAAGTTCCTATGAATCTGATGAAAACAAGCAGCCAACTAAAGGATGGAGGCTCACGTTACTGTCTCCCTGTGCTCAAGCTGTAGCACGACTTCAGCTGACTTAGTGGTGATCAGAGAATCCACATGTCAAAAAATGAATTATGAATGGAGGAGTCATAGGAAACGTGCAACACATCAGCCACCAGCACCATCAGATATCTTTTTTTTCCCTGGAAAACCATGGTGAGCACAATCACATGTTTCATGCACTTGCTGCATCCTTGATGCTCCTGTGATTTTGTTATCCTCCTTGGCCAGTATTAACCAAGCATGACAGAGGGACAGCGAGAAAAAGGAGAAAAAAGCCCAAGCATTCATTTTAGTTCACTTCTAAAATCCCATCAGTTGATCTCTGCAGGTGTATGTAAGAGATCATGCATCACTGTCAGAATACTCTCAGAATGGGAAGGCAAAAGAGGGGAATTTGAGATATATAGAGAGAGAGAAAAGAAAATTCTGTTTTCAAAACTTCAATTGAAAAGCATATTTAGGGTTTTTTAAGCAAGATTTTGATGAATATTTTTGTAAGACAGAGAACTTACATCAAGCACATCTGTGGAAAAAAAAATCTAAGTAAAAAAATTATTCTTAATAATTACAACTCAGCATCATGCTTAAGCAACACACTTTCCTTACAAACTGCTGTCAGGTATTGAGACTAGTTCATGTGTGTCAAGTTTGGGGGTAACAGTGAGGAATATCAATAGGTTGGTTGCATGTACTCATGGCCAGCAGGACCAAATACATTATTTCATGATATAAAACCATTAATCACTCAATTTCCAGCCCAGTAAAAGAATACATTCATTGCACCCAACTGACACCTATGAACAAGGAGAACCGCATCCTTCAGTTGTGGATCTCCCCTGTATCCATCCTTTTTTGAGGAAACCTCTCCCAGGAAGCAAGTCTCTAGATGATATTTGCAGACTTAGGGCCCTTTCTGGACTGGAAATGTACTTAAAACCTGAAAGCTGGGAAAGAGGCCCCTGGGCAAACCCCAGCATGTGCTCTTGGTTCTGGTACAGAGCTGGGCCAGCAGCTTGTCCAGGCACTTAAAGACTCTGTATGTCTTGTTACAGTGCCTAGCTCATTCAAATACGGGAAGGCTGTAAGGTGCA
Source organism: Caprimulgus europaeus (assembly GCA_907165065.1). The sequence continues at coordinate 115,151,117 of OU015523.1, forward strand.
CTGTGCAATACTCCCTCCAACCCATAATATTTGCACCCATAGCCAACAAATTGACCAGATGTAAAGAGAATCTTAAACTGAATTTAAACAGGCAAAATGAGCACAAAATCCTATTTACTTCTTCTGTCATCACTAGATGTTAACATTTTTCTACTGGCCACTTTGCTTTCACAGGGGATGAAGTTAATGAGTGCCCTACTGGCTCCTGTAGTTCTTAAAGAAAAAAAAAAAATCTGGGTTGCTTTCCAAATAATGATACATTCACAAACAACCATCCCAAGAGATCTCTTTGGAGGAGAAATAATGACACAATTATTACAAATAAACTTGTTTCACTTGCCAAGATGATTTGCTTCAGATAAATGACTGAGAGAGAAACTCAGCAGAGCTTCCACAGGACTTTGAGCTAGAGCAAACACAGAGAGGTCGGGCTGTGCACCAAACAGAGCACGCTGCTAATCCAAAACTGCCAGTGCCAGCTTCCCTGAGGTTTAGAGCATAGCTGCTTCTTAACAAATTAGAAATGACAAATTTAGTGCAAGTTCAAAGGGAACAGAGTACTGACAGAGGAGCCAGGGCACCACACAAACTGCTGTACTAATACTGGTGCTTTGGTTCAGTCAATGCTACCTACATGCCATGTACCCCATCTTCTCATCTTTAACCAATAGGTCTTTCACGCCTCAACACAAGATAGTTGATGCGATGTGGCTTCGTCCATTTCTCCTGGCTTTTCCATTCACATGTTAACCTACCACTCACCTACCTGCTCCAGTTTCCCCTGGAATTCAAAATCAGTGCTAAGGTCAGAGCTCTGCTGGGCAGAAATCAGCTCTGCTTCAGTGAAATCTCTAGTCAATCCAAGCTGTAATAGAGCAGATCTACTACGTAGCTCTGATCAGAAGTGGAGCATCTCCAATCCTCCTTTTTACTCAGCCCATACTCCTTTCCAACTGTTACTAGCTTGACAGCATCTGCTACCACCAGTCTGAGAACACTTTTGCTCCCCTTCTCCGTTAAACTCTGGTTTTATGATATTTTATGATCATTTACACCATGTCAAAAATCGCCCGTATTCCAGTATTGGACCTGGAATGTGAACTGGAAGGATGAGGCTGTCTGTGCTCCTTCCTTCCCCACAGAATGTCCATTTTGTAGACCAGCTCCCCTGAAGGAAGGAGGGATTGTCCCTTCAGTTGAAGCCAAATGACAAAATAAAATAGAAAAAAAAAAAGAAGGAAGTAGGGGTACACAAACCCTTCCAAATGTTTTCCACTAAAAATGCCTGGCAATATGCAGTCAAACTCAGAAAAGTGAAGTAACACTGTGTGCTTCAAGCATGAAGGAAAATCTGAGAAGACTTTCAATAGTCAATTGCCTAAGACAGAACCAGGGGCTGCTAAAGAATTCAGGTTCCTTGTGGTCCTCCATGACCACATGACTGTTTAATGAGGACGACATCTCAAACAAACATCTGTACTTGATTAGATTATACTGTAATCAGTATGCAACAACTTTAAGGCAACAGATGTTTGTATTTGCAAGTACTCCAAACACAAATGCATATGACCACGGGTAGCCTGCTACCGAGATCATGTTGTCTGCACCCCAGCGTCAGGAGCTTTCAATCTGTTAAAATACAATGGAAAATTTGTCAATATATCCAGGGGAAAAGGCCATTGTACTTTCTGTTACCCTTCCTTTTTCATTGCCAGGCTCTTTCAGAGACAGAGAAGAAAGTTTCTTTGAGCATTTGTGTTTCACTGTGCCTTCACTTCCATCAAGACACCCGTAACACATATTGCAGTCTGTTGCAGGCTTCTTTATGCCCCGAGGGGAGAGAAGGGTGTGAGCTGTTCAAATCCAAATCCTCACATAAACATGATGCAGTCTCAGAAACTGAGCCCCTGCTGCCAGTGACAGTCAATGGGAAAGCTACTGCACACCAGGCACCGTGGGCTGTGATAGGTTTGGGTGGTAATGAAATCCCGTGTGTAATGCTGGAGGAAGAGCTCCTGTATGGATTTAGCACAGTGAGAGTCATCATCTTATAGCCTGGGATACAGCTTGGCAGCCAAAAGGCTTCCCAGTAAGGCAGGAGACCTGGGTTAGAGACTTCCCAGGCACAGAAGGGAACTGAACCTGGTTTTCCCTTTGGGAGGATTTATTTAAGCATCAGTAAGTCACACTGCAGAGGGGCAATATTTTTGTCTCCTTTAACTCTGTTTTTGTCGCAATCAAGTTCTCAAATTCAACTGCCTGCAGTCTTGAGAAAGGCAGGACTCAATATACCCCACACAGATGAGCCCCACAGCCCAGCCAGAGCCCTGTTGTTACATCACAGAATCACAGAATTGTAGTGGTTGAAAAAGACTTTTAAGTTCATTGAGTCCAACCATGACTCTAACACTACCAATTCCACCTTTAAACCATGTTCCTGAGCACCTCATCTACCCGTCTTTTAAATACCACCAGGGAAGGTGAGTCCACCACCTCCCTGGGCAGCCTGTGCCAATGCCTGACTACCCTTTCAGTGGAAAAGTTTTTCCTCATCTCCAATCTAAACCTCCCCTGGCACAACTTGAGGCCATTTCCTCTCATTCTATCGCTTGTTACCAGGGAGAAGAGACCGATCCCCACCTCTCTACACCCTCCTTTCAGGTAGTTGTAGAGATTGATAAGGTCTCCCCTCAGCCTCCTTTTCTCCAGGCTAAACAACCCCAGCTCCTTCAGCTGTCCCATACCTCATGTTTTACAACAATAATTAACCATATGGCCCCAAACCTTGTCAGGCCTCTTCTGGTCTTGAACATGTTTTAGCTTGATTTTTACTGTACCTGCAAAAGTCAATCAATTTTTGCTGTGCTTGCTGCTTGCTCTACAGTCAGATGCCTACTGTCTAGTTTGATCTGCTGTAAAGTTACCTCGTGATTATTTGCCTGTTGACTGCCTTGTGGTTTTGAACTTGGTTTAGTTGCATCATTACTTATGTTGCATCTGCTCAGCTTTGTGCAACCACAGATTCTTTCCTTCCCCCAAAAAAGAAACGAAGCTGTATACAGAGAAGGATTAGCAAAGGTAAATAAACACGGTACAACTAACCTTGTGAATCAACAGGAGAGTGCAATCTATGAACTACTGAAATGTTGAGCCACAGAGAAAAACTAATTTTGAGTGAACTAAAAACTCGGGAGAAGGAAATTTCCATTATTATCGTTATATTCCTCTCAAAACGAGCATACAGTGCTGACAACTAACCCTACTAATGCAGGAGAGGATGGAAATGTAACATTAGAGGAAAGGACAGATACCCGTGCACATAGTTTTACTGTACTACTAACGATCCTTTACAGAAATTTTGTGGTCTAGATTCTTGTTATAACTGGTCTAATAATAAGCAGTTTTTGAATCTTGATTTGATTGCAAATACATGAATTAGAATAAAAATAAATTCTGATTTTTACATTCTCATATAAGATGTGTTCTTTTAGTTGCCTGTATTTTGTTTGTGTGGAAACATTTGGAATTTTGTATGCAAAAATATGCACATGACTATATACACATAAAGTGATTTACAGAAGACTTATTACACAGAAGTGCAGCTGTAGAAACTATTACAAAATTGATTCATGAATTTAAAGTAAATCAGACCAAGTCAATTGCTGGAATATCTTTATGCTGCTACAAACAGCAGTAGATAAAGTGTATAAAATATCTGTGAAAGTGATCCTCTGAATCCCAGAGTTAATATACTTTTTTTAAACAGACTATTAGGAATTATATTCTTTCCACTACTTAAAAATATGTTACTATGAGTAACAGCAAACTCTGAATTTAGTCTTCAGCCCACACAAAATACCTAAACCAAAACAGTCTCCTTTTCCTTTATGTTACTTCAGAGTCACTACCAAAAGAGATGCTAGTTAAATGGAAAATCTTATTAAAGATCTTAAGTGCTGCCCCTTTCAATGATCTTAATTTTTAGTGTCGCATCAATCTCACTCTCATTGTAACTATTATCATCAAGCAAAGATGATCACTCTTTATGAGCAGTCAAAAGAGGTTTCTGAGGGTTGCCAGTAAAGAACAGTTAAGGGAAAACTTTCCCAATTAATAGACTATTTTCCTCTTCCTCCTGAAGACATAAGATTGTAAAATCTCCTTTGAAAATAGATTAAGGTGAACAGAAGTCTTTGTGATTATAGAACAAATTTCATTTGAGAAGAGGTCAATAAGTGCATTCTCAATTCATTGTAAGACACCACAGCAAAGGACTGGATGGTCAACCCCCAGCTCTTGCCACAATCATCTGTCACAAGGTAAAATCAAGTCTTTAATTTCCCCTATTGTTTCATGTTGCTCAGAGGGCAACATAACAATAGTACAACGCTCTGCAGATTTGTTCTTGGCTGCCTCTTGCTCTGGTGAGTGATGACTAAAAATACTACAGAGATACTCTGCTGAAGGATTTATTAAGGCTTGCAAAGTGTACCCATTTTACCAATGCTTTAATCACTAATTAGTACACACACTGCTGCTATTAACTCACTACAGCTTCATCTAAAGTGAATAAAAACCATCAGCTTGCTTCTGCTTCAGAAAAAAATAACAGGAATGAGCAGCACAGGACTGGCTGAGATAAACAGTAGCTTTGTTTTTACGAAGATAACCATGTCATGGTATAGACAGAAAGCAGCAGGCATTCCTAGTTTTCAGGGACTGGTCCAATTGCTTCAAAATGCTTCAAGGTCAAAAATCTTTTAAAATACATTCCAGCCAAGCTCAAGATGTGGAATGTGTTTTATACTGTACTGTAGGCAATTATGGAGCCATACCAAAGTCATGCTATATGCAGATATAATGGTGAGCTGAAATCCTATATTATTTAACAATATATGGTACAGTTCGTTGTATTATGCCTTCTTTCTTTGTGCATTGTCTGATTCCTATTTTATACATACTCTGGTCACTACTTCACCTGTGTTTTCAAGCATACATCCGACTTCCTGCTTCCAGTCCTATATTATCTCTTTTTATACTCCTCCCTCCCACCCCCCAAGGAAGGGGAATCATTCCTCCACCGACTAACTAATTCCACACAGAAATCTAATGCTCCATATAGCTGCCAAACAGTGCTTAATCAGCACCTTTTAATCTTTAAATTTAGGGTATCCAACCAGTGCCCTGAGCAATTCTTAACTCTGCCACCTTCACTGTAACAGGGATGAGTCCAGATGTCCCTGGAGAAGTTGCAGAAAACCACCAAAAATATACCCTGTGTGCTGTGGAAGTTTCTTCATCCCTCCCTGCCAATTAATGGTTCGCTCTGAAGCATGAGGGTTATAATTCTTGATTTTTTTCTCCTTATCCTTCCTAGTACAACTGTGGATATTCTCATTAGTTGGTTTCCTATTAAGTTCCATACCTTGAGGCTACAAGCAGCCCAGGTTCATTATCTGGCATTACTTTTAATTCTGATTGTTCAGTGCTTGAAAAAATGAACAGTAAAAACTTCTAAATGCCTTAATGATATGAGATTCTCCAAGGGTGCTCCTAGAGGGAAATAAAACCACCTTTTTCGCAAGGAATAGAGTACCAGTGGTGGAATAAAGCTTTCCATGGCCAATGATTGTTCCTTACAAGTCCTACACATGCTTTTATGTTTCTACGTTTTTCACCAAACATTGGTTACGTAGATACAATTTCTCATCCCACATCTTTCCTGAAGATATTTCAAAATCATTTAAAGCCCTAACAGCTTTAGTTTCTTCTTTTTCTATTTTTGCAAGCAAAGCAGCAATTTAAGTCCACATAACAGACCCAACAGATTTGCATTAAAAATATGTGACTTGAACACAAAAACAAGGATCCTTTTGACAAGCTCACTCTACAAACTGATGAATATACTGTACCTAACTGTGATGAAATATTTAATATTCCATGCTATTTGCAGTTCACTTACAAAAAGCCACTGACAACTCCAAGGAAACTGTGAAAAACATACTCAAGAATTCTGCTGATGAACTACATTTTCAAAGGGAAGAGTCATTCTTCTATTTTCCTAACCAACAAGGTTAGCATTAAGAAACTGCTTATTGTGACTTTGACAATACCCTCCTGTGGTTTCATCCTCACGTGCTTTCATAAACCATCACTTGTGACTGTGCAATCCCAAGTACTACACTGGGAACAAAGAATCACAGGTGCCTGAGCGAGAAGTAGCAGAACATTTGGTGCAGACAAGGTCTACAAAAACGATTTTTCCGGATGCTTATGCCAACAAGAGTAGCCTTATCACATATATATCCAAACACAAAGGTTCCTCTCAGTGTTACTGCTCCAAATTAAAGGAGAAATGTGATATTGGGAGAGAAAGCTGGAAATGACACAGGCAGAAAGGAATGACTCAGGATACAAAGAAAGAAGAAAGCTCTCCCTTAGGCAGTATCCAAAGTGAAGAGGCACAACCAACATGTTTTAGAAGAGTGGACCTAGACAGGGAGCTCAAGAGAGATGCAGCACTGCAAGGACAAGGATTGTACCCAACGATGGTTCAAGAGAGGCAAAGGGTAGGAGTCCTCTAATCAAATGCAGGCGCGTAGAGTGCAGATCTCTACAGCTTGCTTAGCTCCCCAACACAAATTTGCAGTCAATGAGGAATATCCTTCATCCTCACACAGATGCCTGAACTGGGTCTTGTTTGTTTTCACTGAGCACTTAGAGAATCCTGAGGAACAAGCTCAAATGCAAATATCTGTATTATTTCTTTGAAAAATTAGGTAACATACATTCTACTAACAAGTCATAAATGGTTCAGCAATGTAGTTATTTTGAAAACAGATGCTTGAGAAGCTGTTGGGAAAAAAAGTTTGGAAATATGAAAACTTTGTTTCCAACTAGGAACGATTTTTAGGAAAAGTCAGTAAAATCTAAAATTTAAGACTTCACATAATACATGTTCAGTGGTACTTACAATTGCAGCTTCTTATTAAATAAAACTCACAGGAGTCATCAGAATGTTTATGTAAATCAGGAAAACATAAAATAAAACTTTAATTTGGTAAAGTAAAATAAGTCCAACCGCTAGCACTTTATGCATACAACCAGCTGCTAAGAGCACAACCTTAACACAAACCGTGATCAAATGATATGCAGATTTTACCACACTTAGTGTTATTGACCTTGACATAGAGCCTGGATATAATGATTGAGTCCTGGTAATCTGTCAGTGCCTTCAAACCATTCGTCTGATTTACCTTGTCACATGCCCATTCCATCGCAGTTAAAACTTAGAGCTGTGAGCGTAGTCATAACAAACTTGTCATCCACAACTACTCAAGAGCTGTATCATAGAATCATAGACTGGTTTGGGTTGGAAGGGACCTTTAAAGGTCATCTAGTCCAACCCCCCTTGCAGCAAGCAGGGCCATCTTCCAACTAGATCAGGTTGCTCAAAGCCCCATGCAACCTGACTTTGAATGTTTCTAAGAATAGGATGTCAACCACCTCTCTGGGCAACCTGTTCCAGTGTTTCACCACCCTCATTCTAAAAAAAATTCTTTCTTATATCTAGTCTAAATCTACCCTCTTTTTGTTTAAAACATTTCTTTCTTTTGTTTGTTTTGTTTTGTTTTGTTTAAAAACATTTCCCTTTGTCCTACTGCTACAGGCCCTGCCAAAAAGCTCATCCTTATCTTTCTTATAGCCCCCCTTTAAGTATTGAAAGGCTGCAATAGGGTCCCCCTGGAGCCTTCTCTTCTCCAGGCTGAACAACCCCAACTCTCTCAGTCTTTCTTCATAGGAGAGGTGCTCCATTCCTCTGATCATTTCTGTGGCCTCCTCTAGACCCACTCCAACAGTCCCATATCTTTCTTGTGCTACGGTGAATCAAACCTTCTCTTGAACCCAAATTAATTCTATATTCAAACCAAGACTACGAAGAGACAAAGATGGGGTAACTTCTGGAAAGTGGCAGAGAAGAGTTTGTGTCCCAGCAGGACCTGGATGAAAAGAGAGGCTTGCAGTCCAGATAACCAGGTAGAAGATCGACCTAACAGCTCAACTCATTCTGCCACCAGGCAACCCACAGAAACTTCCAACCACAGCATCTACATCAGTCAGACAAACGGATCCTGGAACTTTACAAAAAGGGCCAAAACTGCAGCAAGGCATTATGGGATGTGTAGGCCTCCAAGCTACTGGCATCATGGTACAGCAGTAGGGATTTCTCAAGAGCAGGTCAAAGTGCTTTGCTCCTACCCAAGCCTCTCATATGGCTTCTGCTCTCTCAAGTAATGCAGAATAGACACTGAGCACCGGAAATTTGATCAATTGTGGTTGGCCATCTCATGCTCGGTTTTTAGTGATTCTGAAACTACCCTACTTTTGGGGAAAAAAAAGATGTAAATGTAAGTCAGCATTTCGTGAAACTACCTGTGCTGCAGAACACACTTCCTTACAGAAGGATGACCAAGAAATTTCACCTTTAGTGATTGTGCAAAATTATCTTATCTAAATCATCAACTTACCAGATCCAAACATTAGTATCAGAGAGGAAAAAACTATACTACAGAGATATACAGTTTTATTTGTATTTATATAATTCAACTATACATTTATGTTGAAACATAAAATAAAAATAAAGTGACACTAAGTAATATTAAGAATTAACATATCTGAACAAAGTTACCAGTGCCATTCTTCAATGTTGTCTGTAAATTCTAGTCATGTGCACAGAAATCTCACTGATTATAAAATCAGAAAGGGATTCCCAGGAATAGGAGGAAGTGTAAGAATGCACCTGAGTATTCAATTATATCAAGAATGAAACCAGGAGATTTAATACTTATACAGGACCAGTTACACGACTGCTGATATTCAGCTGCCTACAAATGCTCCATGCTTGAAAATATTAATTATTTACTCTACTGATCTCTAACAATGACAAGCTTCCTAGCTAGCTGGGAGTTATTTACTTATATGCTGCATTTCAGAACAGCTGGACTCTTACCCCTTGCCACAGAAAAAAATAAAGATGCTCTATTTACTGGTCCTAGTGGAAATACCAGAGATCCAGTGTTTGGCAGTAAGCAAGTCAGTAGCAAAGCTTCTTTCTTTCAACCAGGCTTTAGAGATGCTGGCAAGGCTGGATGCTCTCACTTTTAAGTCTTCTCAGGAGCTTCCTGACTAATGAAAATGGCCATTTCTCTTTGGAAATGGCTAGTGTCCTTCTCAAGGTCTATTTATATCAATTTTATAGCCTCCATATTCAAATAACTTTGGTCTTTGTAAAGTCACAGATCTGAATTTTTATCAAACCAGTAGCTTTGAAAATACACCTCTTTTGACACAGGTCAGGTATTGTCTCAGTCATCCTAAAAAATCCTTACTGAATTCCTCTTCTTATACATCATGCAGAGTGAAAAGCCTTCCACCTACATCACAGTTTGGGGTTCAAGTTGCACACTGTCTGATGCTGCTGAACCTGGAGATATCTGTATCTGTATTTATATATATATATATATATCCATCTATATCTATATTTATATCTATATGTATCTCTCTGATCTCATCAATGGAAAGTCATAATTGCCTTTTAAAATGCACCTTATTATGCCATTCCTTTTATTGCACATTTCATTACTCAGACACCCACATCCAGGGTGAACTCTATGTTCAGAACAACTCATTAATCAACAAATTTAATAAAAGAATATGGAAGACAAGACCAGAAGGACTTTAAGAAGTTTTGTCCATCTTACGGCCCCAAAGATGGAAAAGCAATACCTAAACCCTTCCCAATAGATACTCTCTTTACTACTACAGGTATTCTCTTACTACTCTACCACTCCTGAGGATGTTTTGTAGCACCTCATGTTTCATCACTGCAGTGCTTTTGCCATCCTTATGGTTAAAAAGTTTCCCCTGAAGTTTAGCCTAGATCTCCCATCACCCTGACACTTACTGAGAAAATGAGCCTGGTTTTTTTTTATTTTCTTATGATCACAAGTCCGGTGAAAAGGTGTCATATAAAAATTGATGTAAGAAAATCACTTGGAAGCCTTGAGCCTGAATATCAAGTAAAGGAGAAGAGCAGGAGTGATACGAGCTGTTCAGGCAGCGCACACTTACAGACGGGGCAGCAGCATCACCATCTGCTGGAAGGAGCGGATTTAGCTAACGTACCAGTTGCCACCAAAGGAGGAGTGAGAAATGCCTTTGGCAGATATGCAACATAACAACAGGAACACGGAGAAGCCACACGCTGCCCAGTTCACAAGAAGTGAAAAGTTTAATGCCTTTCCCAGCCCACAGAGCAGAATAAATCTACCATGACAGTCTTAATTAAGAGTAGTTTCAGATGTTTTGTATTTTATCTATTAATCGTTTAGATAGAAAGCCCAACCTTTTTAAAATACACCTCCCTCCTGGTAGAGGCCATCTGCTATGGTGGAGGACTCCTGGTCTCCTCTGAGCAAGGCAGAGCTGGAGCAGACTTCCCATCGGTGAGATGCAGGGTAGGCTTGGAGGGATCAGACCAGCAGGCATGCCTGTGCTTCAGGATCTGCCCATCAGTTTGTGGGAAGCCAAGAGCAAAGGGAGTGTGAAAGGCTGATAATCGCCTCAGGAACAGATTGGGCTCCTGTCGAAGAGGAATTTAGCACTTCTCCACAGGCACTGCCTGGTCAGATGGTGCTCCTTCGCACTGCGTGCGGCCGGGCAGCTAACGCTCACAGGGTCTTCCTAGGATCTGTTCTCCTCTTTGCAACTGCTGTAGTAGCTCCAGGGGTCCAGAAAGAGGGGGAATGGGAGGCCTCCACACACAGTGGGACAAGGGATACCTGACAGTGAAGCTTGGGGGACAGCACTGGGGAGATGCCATCAGGGCCACCGCAGGAGTGTGAGGCAGCATGGTGCTCTCCGGAGGGACTCATGACATCATTGATGACTTCACAGCAAACCAAGGAGAGAGCAGTGTCCCAGTGCACTTGGCTGCTAGATTTGACAGCAACAGCTTGGCTCTTGGTGCTGTCATTTGAGCTGTTCCAAGGGCTCACGGTGACAGCACCGTGGAGGCAAGTTTCTAATGCATCGACTTCAGTAGTCTGCAGTGCTGTTTTTGGTGGTGAGAGCCCAGTCTCTGGGGGTTGAAGAGGGTTAGCACATCAATTAATGTCACCTTTCACCACAACGGAACGGTGTTGAGAGGTGTTGTGAGAGGAGAGCCTGCAGACGTGGCACAGCAACAGCCATCGGGGCTTTGATAGCCGGGTTTAGCAGTAAAAAGAGATGAGAACTGAGGCTGAGGGTAGGAAGTGAATCACCAAAACAAGTCATTCATGCTGCAGTGCTCACCCCTCACCCCGCTTTCGTACCATCAAGCCTTTCCGAAGCTGTGGTCACCCAAGCTCCTGTGCCTAGTACCAATGAAACTCAGTCAGGAAGGCTTGTATTTTACTGGAGGACAACCTGTGTAATTTATCCCACTGTAGAAATGAAGCAGTGACAAGGCCTTTTGGCCCCTGTGGAGGTATGGAGGATCACTGCTGGTTAGCTTGCTAACGAGCAGTGCAGGGAAACTGTCACCACTGATGATTTTAGAGCAAAGCAAGCATTGTATGATAGCTGTCTCTAGGGAAAAATAAAACAATGCATTTGTCTTTGTGTGAGTAGAGACAGCCTCAGCATCTCCTTCATGCTCCTGCTGATGCAGTGTGGGTTTGCAGTGTCTTCTCCCACAAGCCATTGGTCAACTCCCCCAGTCACAGCCCCACTGACCTCCCAGCCAAGCACTAACACCCACCTGCTCTTCTTATAACATGCTTCCTATCAGAGTTGCTTAACTGTCCTAGTTTTGTCTGGGATAGAACTAATTTCCTTCTTAGTTTTGACTCACATAGAGCTGATTTTCTTCTTAGTAGTTATTAACAGTGCTGTGTTTTGGATTTAGTATGGGATTTGGTAGGAGAAGAATGTTGATAATATACTGATGTGTTTAGTTGTTGCTAAGAAATCAAGGACTTTTCAACTTCTCATGTTTGGCTAGTGTGGGACTAGCTAGAAGGACTTGCATAAGTTGTAGAGGAGAATAGTGAGAGTGATGGACTCAAAATTGCCCAGTGGGACAGCCCATATCACGTTCAGTACATAAATGAGGGTTGGCTGCAAAACAGGGCTTTTGCTCTTTCGGGATTGTTAATTTGGGATCTCTCTCACTCTGGGATAGCTAGCCAGGAACCAGCTGGACCTTGGTTGGTGGGTGGTGAGCAATTGTATTGTGCATCACTTGTTTGTATATTCTATCATTACTATTATTATAATCATTATTATTATTATTTTAGTTAGTGTTGTCATTATTTCATTTTATTTAAATTATTAAAATGTTTTCATCTCAACCTTCAACTCTCCTTACCCTTACCACTCTAATTGTCTTCCCATTTCCTGTGTTGGGATGGAGGGGAGGGTGAGCAAGCAGATGTGTGTTTTTTAGTGGCCTGCCAGATTAAACCATGACACTTCCCTACTCTTACCAGAGAAGTGTGTGTCAAGGAGTCTGTTCTCATCCTCAAGATCTAACTATGACATTGCTTTTAAAATATTTTTGTGGCATTGAATAGCTGTAGCTATCAGCAGCCCACATTTTGCAGACTGCTGAAAGCTGGCTTTGCACTTCACCAGTATCTAATATTGGAGTTATTTTTAAGATGCATTTGTTTCTTGATGTAAGAAAAAACCAAAACCTCACCATTTAATGCCTCCTCAGAGCCCACAAGCAAAAGTGATTATCACCATGTGCCTGAAATGGCTACGTTTTATTAAAGCTGGCATGTCACATCCCAAGGAACTACAGCAAGCAGGCTGCCTTGTGGATAATGTTACAGTGGAATCACAACCGCGAGCATGGCCCCATTCCACACACTGATAGGAAAACTGATCAGATTTCAAATCTAATAAAAGGCAAGATACTGAATCCTCTTAGCCCTTAGTGCTAATTGCAAAAAGCAGCACCACACTGCTGATTGCCAGTGGTTTGGGAGCAGCTACCCAAGTTCCCAGTTCCCAGCCTGTTATAAATAGCATGAGATAAACCTCTATTTATAGAAAACAGTATTGTCATCATCACCCTGACGTGCTTGATTATTGTCCAAACAATAATGGTCAAGTACAGCAAAATGTAGCCCTGCACCATTGACCTTTTAGGTGATACACCTATATCTGTACTGTCAACCACTGGTGGCATTACGCCTCTGCAATCTGTACAGTCCTGGTCTCCTGAGTTGGACTGCACCCAGTGGGTGCTCTGAGAGTGGAGGTGAGATTCAGAAGCATGCAGAAGCATATTACTAACACCATGATGGTTTAAAATGATGCCCCACACCTGTGGTAGTGTTTTACATACTTAGTATTCACCAGTTAGGTCCAGGAGCACCAGATCTAAGTTCCTGCAGGTTTCATGTCTTGTTAGATTGATGGTGGGGTCTAAGAAATGCAGATGAAAATCTGCAAAAATGGCCTTGGCTAGAATATCTCAAACTCCTTCTGCTTTGCACCTTTCCATCTTTTGACCTGATTGCCCATCATGCAGCTTTTCCAGTGTCCAATAAGTCATGAATTTACAGCACTTGCTTCTGTCTGTTCCTTTCCTCCTGTCATTACTTATCCTTATGTCACCTGAAAGAACTTAATCATCTTCAAGATGTCTATCTTACTGCCAAGGTTGGAGTTGGTCAATGAATTTAAAAAAAAAAAAATATTGGGGGTATAGTCAGCTACAGAGACAAAGACACAAATCAGATGATCACAGAATAAGTCAGGCAATAAAAAATCACTGTGTGGTGGAAATATACTTGATTTATACCAGCAACAATGTCCTTCCTGTCAAACTTTTTTTTCAGAAAGCAGACATAACTGATTTGAGAGATGAAGAGCATAAGGTTCCCTTCCAAATGTTGCCATAATATTTCTTTAATATAGAGGTTTGAGTGTATTTAGAAACATCCTCCAGAGCAGAGGGTGTTAATTCTGAAAGCAAATACAGGATTACAATAGAAGCTACTTGCAATTCACAACAGCAACTGAACATGACTTTTTTTTTTTTTTGAGTATTTACAATTGCAGAAAAACAGCACTCCAGAATTACACCTAGAAGTTAAGCAAGCATCCAGGCCCTGTACAGTCACTAAAACCAGTGAAAATAGGGTATCTATCATTGCAAGCCTAACTGAAGAGCATGTTGTGTTCATTTCACAAGGGCATGGCTACAAACTGCTGGACTCTGTGGAAAGTCAGGCTTAAACTACTCATTCATTTAGGACTTCGAAAGCTGATGCCAGCATTCTTGGCTTGTTATTTTGTGGTTAAAAGGGCTCTGAAAGCCAGACACCTTTGTCTGAAAATAACAAACTTGACATTATGTTCAATAATGGATACTTGGAATTGTTTTTCTTCTTTCTTTCAACTTCATTATCTAGGTGTGACATTAGGCAACGTCAAGAAACAACACTTGTGGAAAAGACAGGAATTATCAACAGGCTTAAAAAAACCCCAAACCCACTAACTAAATGATGTAGAAATTTCAGTTGGTGCTGCAGTGAATTTAGGGTAAGAGTTGCCTTGCAGAGGTATTTATGTCTCTGACTATCCAGAGAGAGACACCTAATAGGATATTAAAATACACTAAACCAAAAATGGCAACCAAGTGTCCGAGACTGCATCTTTAGGTGCCAAAGTAACACCTTTGAAAATGTGGAATTTAGGCTTTCCTGAGATTTTCACTCACTATCCCTTTAGCTGAGCATCGTACTGTACTTCAAAACAGAGATCTCTCTGAAGGAGGTATCACCAATTTTCAAATTAATACTCTACCCTGTTCACAAGGCTGCTGGTGGTCACTGTAACAGTGACAATATCTTTCAATAATTATAACACTATGGCAAACAGGCTACCAAATATTCATGTTCTGATTTACATGATTTTCAGCATGAATCACTTCTGGTATTACCACCTTTGTGAAACAACTGTGTACTGTTACTGTAATCATACCAAGGAACCAGATAAGTGACTTCACTGTTCCCACACATCTGGGAAAGAGATTTCAAAAGCAGGACAAAAACAAAGGACTAAATGATATATCAGCTAGAGAGAAAAGATGTAAAAACCATACAGCTGTTTATACATTCAAGTAATATCAAATGTCTGCTACAGAGGAAATGTCTTTGCTTGTGGTAAGCCTGACCCAGCCTTTACAATGCAGGTCCCTAGAAGGTGGACTCATTTCAGCAGTGCCAGATTGCTGAGGTTTCAGCTCTTCCAGTGGCCATTTATGGGCTGCTCAGCACTGCTGAAAACTGAACCTTGTAATCTGGCATTCACAGACAGATATAAGGGTCAGCAAGTGGGACTACAAGTCTCTTCTTCTTCTTTCTTACTAATAAATAAAACTCCAACACCAAACTCCTTCTCAAGAAGAGTTTTTTGCCATCAAAAGGGAGAAACCTCATAGACTTTGTGATATACAATTAGGACTTTGGCTTGTGAAACTGGTGGTGCCTACAATGATGATACCCACAGTAGCATCAAATTGGGAAAGGACGAGTGACTGAGACCTGCTGTTGTCCAGGAGTGCCAGACAACAGTTCCCTGCACGGCCCCTGGACAATCAGCAGGCACAACACCTGAGTGAAGCTTTCAGAGCAGGGGTCCAAATACAGCTCTCAGCATAAACTCATGGATCGAGAGCCTTGCTGAACAGACTCCTTGAATTTTTAATCACTCTCCTGAATTCAGACATCAGAGCAGGCAACTAAGTTTGACACAGTAAATCATCTGAATATGAGCTATGTAATTACTTCTTGTTTTACATCAAAAAAGCTTGGATAACGTTGAGAAGGGTATCAGAGACGTTTGAATAATGCTGTATTAAAGCAAGTCAAGCTCCTGGGCAACAGAAAACACAACACTCAGAAAAAGCAAAATATGCAATAGTGTCAGGAGAAACCTCTTCACCAGAGAGTTCACCGAGTCCCATTTGATTCAGAAGCCATTACCCTGCATCTGTATGTTAACGAAGCAGCTGTTCCACTGCTAATTGCTGCTCCGACAAATTGCTTTTTTCCAATTAAGATTTTATTATTGGATTTATCATCGCAAACAGAAATAGATGTATTTCAATTTTAGAAAGACAACAGAATGGTGCAATTACCCAACAGTTTTCCAACAGGGCATAAATCAGAATCTCTAATTTCAAGGTTTAACAAGTTCTTTAGAAGCTGAGTTCTTTAGATCCACCCATTTCCTGTCTGCCTCCATAAGAATGCCCAGAGTAGCCTTTTTAAATTAGGTTGCCTTAAGCCAGGCATTGTAATCATTCTCTAGACATATTGGTAAATAGCTGGATTTTCAGAAATGCTTAATACTTACAAACCCCTTCCTCATTTTAATTTGGTAGCCACAAGGTGAATTAATCTTAAAGTAATAGTTTTCTTACACAGTCCTCTACTATAAGGCTGCCTATCAAAGTAGTAACTAGACTTTCAAATGAAAATTATTGGACTTTTAAAAGGGAATTCAGTACTACTTTAGAAATATGAGATCTGAAGAGCCTCTTCATCAGTGTACATCTCAAAGTTCCTGCAATGGTCCATCACGGTTGGAAGTATATTTCTCTGCTTACTATTTCTAAAGGCAGTAACTAAGTAAATGAATACTGTGTTAACTGCAGCACAAGTGTGAGTGTGGTATCCTTGGATAGAAGATGGAGGCTCTTATCCAGTGCTGTACCAAGACTACAGCTCATGCAGGTTCTTTGGTTTGCAAGTAGCTCCACTGAAGACAGTAGAAGAGCTCCTGTGCTGGGGAAGAACACACTCAGTTTTGCTGCACTGGAGGAAGCTGTGCAAGGATACTTGGGACTGTGGGGGATAAACCAAAAAATAAATAAGAAGACTAAAGCATTAGGCAGCAAAAATTAAGAATTCACCAGCTTCACAGAATCAGACAAGTGATTTTGGGAGGATAACATTTCTAAGACATGGTAGTGGTCTCAGAAGGAGACGAGAAGAAAATTTCTAAGAAATCTATTTTTTCTTCTTCTCTTTCTTCTGTGAAGAAACTGTGCTTTATAAACAACTCCCTAGCTTGCAGAGATGGCATAGAAAATTCATGCAAAACAGAGTGATCCCAAACTTTTTCATCTTTAGTTGTGTACTACATGCATCTTTCAAAATACTGCTACCAGGCCCTAAAGCTGCATCTTCACTGAGCTGGGCAGATAATGGTATTTTTACTTCAGAGAAAAGTCAAATGGTTATCACAAAAATAAAGTATTTATCATCCTTGCAGAAAGATCTGAACACCAATTTCCAGTTCAGAAATGGGGTGCACAGACAAACAAAGAAAATTTCAAAGACATGACTGCTTCGTACTACTGCTCATGGCAAATCTCTGTGAGAGGGCAAACAGCAACAAACAATAATACACAGTAATGTCACAACTGCAATAGGGATGGCCACTGCCAGACAGCTGCCCCTTTATCACTGGTGATTAGGAAAGATTATGGCTATATTTATTTTCATATAATTTTTTTTGTTGTGGTTCTCTTTATGAATACAGAACATATTTCATATTTTTAATTTCAAAACACTGTAAGTTTTCTGAACAGATTTCACTGGCTTTTTAGACAGCTGGAAATAACTTGGACAGCAAATTTATCACCAGAGAAATAACTACTTTAAATACAAACAGGGCAATAACCATCCATCTATCAAGCACCAGCTTAGAGTAATGGATTATAGAGAAGAGCCACTTTAGTTAATCAGGTTGGATTTTGTAATACTTCTGTGTTCCATAAATAATATTCTAACAGGAGCTTTACTGGTGGAGACCACTTTGAGCAAAAGGTGAAAATGAGTCTGTCCTTTACTTTGTCAGAAAGCATCAAATGAAAAGACACCCTGATGGCTATCTCTGCCCTTTGAGGCAAACTATTAGAAAATCAATCTTGTTAAAGATGACCTGCACCAGCCCCAGGAAAAAACTCAGCACCTTCAAAATCATACACTGACTGTCCGAAATAGCAAGGCTAAAAGGGCTAAGTCACAGAAATGCAAATGTGGTTATTTTCTCTATTTAAAAAAGGCAAAAAACCCACACTAAAAACTTTCAAGGTCTTAGAGCCAATGACTTGGGAATATAACATTCACCAAGGAACTTTGCTGGAGACTACGAGGGGTATGATTAAGTGGTCATGTAGGAATAGCATGCTTGGGTCCTTTTCTGTACTTGTTTTCACCAAAATTGCCTGTAATACATCATATTGAGGTGAAGTGTGGCAAGGCCAACAAATTTCTAAAGACTCTAAAACGTAAGTTTTCCTAATTATGCAAAACCTTTGACTCCCTAGGAACATTCTCTTGACCTACCGTTAGGAAATCTATCAATAACGTAACAATAGCAACAAGTTAAAACGATGAATCTATTTACGGTAAAGGAATCCAGAAAGCTTAGAAACAATGTACGGGTCTGACACCTTCAAGCTCCACACATCCTTCGGGAAGAATTGAGCCTGTTATGATGATCAGAAACTCAATGTCATCCAATGAGATGTGCGCTGCCAAAGAGGCATTCCCCTGATGGATAGCTGCTACAGCGCTGAAGGCTGTAGGCAATTAGTAAACAGCACATTGTGCAAGACAAAATTCTGTCTAAAGTGATTTGGCAAATTTCTACTGTTACAGAAAATGGTAATGGAGTGTAATGGCCACATACATCACCTGAGGTCTCAGTCATTAAGATCTCATCCAAGAGAAGAAAACACAATAAAATGGCTAGTCCTTAATTCACATAACAGTAAAGGATAAACACCGAGGTGATTCTGCCAAGATTTACATCTGTGGTTCCAGGAAATCAAGGTATTTTTGGCTTGAAGCTTAAGGTTAACAGTCAATCTCATCTGGCTACTCATGTATCATCTTTCATCCTAAATAATTCTATAGCACTTAAAAAATAATATACAAATCAGGATCTCTACTCATAGCAGCATTCACTTCTACTCATCAACCTTTAAGAGCTCGTAGTACATGCAACAGAGGAGTAATGAACAGAGGCAACTTCATGTTTTAAGGCCAGCACAGTTAATTTTCTGCCACCATTACCTTTAAATAAATATAGAGTCATGCAAGCTCTTCCACCAAGTAAACAAATCTCAGTCTGGCTCTTGAGTTTCTGCAGCTTTCTTTCTCTGGCTTTGACTGCAGGTCATAATCAAAATGGAGACATACTGAGATTAAGCATAAATAAAAAGACAACCCTTGATGAAAGAGCAGGGTGAACATATCCCTGTC
Source organism: Caprimulgus europaeus (assembly GCA_907165065.1). The sequence continues at coordinate 115,170,457 of OU015523.1, forward strand.
TACTGTTCTTGTATGTTTGAATATTAGCCACTGCACCAGAAACATGACAGCTACTCTGACAGATCTATAATGAATGTAGCTAAGGTTGCATGGAAAGTCGATGCTGTAAGGTTAGAACTTCCAACAATAAAAAAAGCATAAAAAAAAAAATCTCTTCCATGTAATTGTTTCCTGTTCCACACACTATGGCTTTTGTGAACTCTGTCTAGAGCTAGCCACAAGGACTGCTAAATATCCACACACGAGGATGCATGTTTTGCAATAAAAAATGAACCCTGCATTCCAACGTATGTACATTTTTAATTCAAGTAACCCATATCTTGCCCTCCATTAATTCCTTCTCAGTTTCTCTGCTTAGTTTCATATTATCTCCTCTACATCATTGTTAAGACAATACCAGTCTTATTTGAAAGAACTGAGTGGTTCACTGAGAGTAATCCAGTACTACACTTCCAACAGCGCCCAATGCTGGATGCTTCCCACGGAGGTGCAATGTATCTCTCCATGGAAGGCTAGTCTCCATGGAGGAAAATAGACTTTTTAACTATATCAAAAGCATAGAACTATTTTTCCTTTCTCCCCAAAGCCTAGAACCTGGTATCCCTTATTATTTTTATCTTACCAAGTGTAACAGTGATTGTAACACTACATTTTTTTCTCTCTCTCTTTTTTTTGGAAATAGTTCTACTTCACATCACCAGAATTTCTGAACACAGCTCTGGGAAGCTCTGGTACTGTCATCCCTGTGTGAATGAAGGTGAAACCTTTGTGAACCTAAGAGTAAACCATGCCAGAGCAGGTGGATGCCCGAAGGAGGCTGTGACCCTGTGGGAAGCCCGCGCTGGAGCAGGTTCCTGTCAGGACCTGTGGCCCTGTGGAGAGAGGAGCCCACGCTGGAGCAGGTTTGCTGGAAGGACTTGTGACCCCATGGGGGACCCCTGCTGGAGCAGTCCCTTCCTGAAGGACTGCACACCATGGAATGGACCCAGGCTGGAGCAGTTCATGAAGAACTGTCGGTCATGGGAAGGACTCACGTTGGAGAAGTTGGTGGAGGTCTGTTTCCTGTGAGAGGGACCCCACACTGGAGCAGAGCAAGAGTATGAGGAGTCCTCCCCCTGAGGAGGATGGAGTGGCAGAAATGTGTGAAGAACTGACCACTCAGGAAGAGGAGGTAGACAACTCGGGATAAAGTTAAACCCGAGAAGAAGGGAAGGGTGGAGGAGCAGGTATTTTAAGATTTAGTTTTATTTCTCATTACCCTACTCTGATTTGACTGGTAATAAATTAATTTCCTCAAGTCAAGTCTGTTTTGCCCATGATAGTAATTGATGAATGATCTCTCTGTCCTTATCTCAATCCCCAAACTTTTCATTATATTTTCTCCCTCCTCTCCAGTTGAGGAGAGGGAGTGATAGTGTGGCTTTGGTGGTCACCTGGTGTCCAGCCAGGGTCAATGCACCATAGAAGCACACACAGAAACCTCACATACAATAGTTGCCTGATAAAACTTTTTAGAAAATAAATGATTTAACCCATTTATAAAAACAATTTTTTTTTGTTTGTTTTTGCCAGAAGTGAAAGTGCTGCATAGGAAGACGATCCAACTAATGCCACTCATGGCTGCATAGGCAGACCACAGTAAATGCTCTCCTCCTTCACCAAGGCACTTTTCCTCTACCACGGCCAGATCTGTGATTCATGAGACAGAGAACCATTAACTCCAGTGGCCAAATGCTATCAGGAAACCTGTTTTGGAGAAGGTGCATAGGAGTTCTGCACTCTCTTTAGCTTCTGCAAGATTGATTTCCTTTACTTATGCCTCCTTGCATGACAAACTGTTCTTGATGCAGAGCCTGATGGAAACATGAATGTCCCCACTGTGGATTCTCTGTATTAAGGATGTAAGAAAGGATATATGAGTTGTTTAGCCAAAGGAAAATGACTCAATCCCTTCTGACACTAATGTAAAAATCTTTTAAAGTGTAGGTCAGTTGCTTGGTTAATTTAGGGACACTGACAGCATAATGTCAGCTCCTTAAGCTGCAAGTTGTTGGTTTGTTGGGTTTTTTGTTTGTTTGGGTTTTTTTCCCCTCTAAAAAAAAAAAAAAATGCCCTTTCCTTGAGGAAACTCTGCTTACTAGTCACTAGGGCTGGATCACAGTAAAAGATTTTTTTCAGGACCAAACTCGAGCCACCTGATGAAACTGTCCAACAAAATTGCACACGTCCCACATGATGAAATAATAACCTTCTAAACACCTTTAACCCTAGGAGTACCATTATTGTTCTTCAACAGGTTTGAAACAGAAGTACAAAGAAGAGAGAACAGCACATTTTATGTTCCCCTTTGCATTACATATCATCAAATTTACTTATCAGAAGAATTATGAATGTTCCAAAAAGGTAAAAATAACCTTGGATGTATGACTAAACAAAACCTGTGCATTTTCCACCTTTATAAAAGAGCTTTTCATTTTCATTCTTTCAGGCTTTAGGCAACTGATATTCAAAAACCTGAAGATTTCATTATGATCCCTTTTATTTTCAGTAATGGTTTAATGGAGATTAACCTGTGGGTTACACACAGTCTATGCTCTCATGTCTTCTGTTTGCAGCAACTACAAGAACTCTCCATCTGCCTAAGATTATTCCTTTAAATGAAACTGAAAAGCTAACACAAAACTTTTATCATATGAAGTCAGACCATACCATACTAAGTCACGCTGAACCGTGAGACAGACAGACAGACAACCACAAACAAGGTGTGGGCAATCAAGGAAGTTACTGTATTTTGTAGATTTATTACCAAACCATCTGTATGCTCCTACCCTGCTACAAATGCAAGGAAAGCAAGCAAACGTTAAGCTACCCTCACGGTGATTTTTGCATTGCATTGAGTCAAGAGCATTTGATGTCCACCACCATGCTCTGCTGATGAGAGTAATTCATTAACCACAGCAGCTGCAGTATTTACATGTGTCGATAACCTCCTCCTACATAGTGCTGGGAAGAGTTGTCAAGCAAGGCATCACTGCACTGAGGAAGGACAAGTAAAACAAAAGATGTTTCAGACAAAAAAAAATAATCAATACATGAGTTGAATAAAGTAGCCAAAGGAAATGGTAATTAGATAACTTGTGATATAAATGTACTCTGTTTAAGCAGAGGGAGAAAAAAAATCCTTGAGTAACTAGCAAAGGCAAGAGGACTCTGAAATTTAATTGTGGTTTACTAGAGGCAGTTCTGTCATTCTGGGAGAGGAAATAACATCTCTAGACTCGGATTGCCAGTCTCCAGACTGCGCAAAATGATATAAATAGAAGTGACTTAAATCACCCATTTTAATCATGACTTAAATCAGCAAGCAGGAAACATTCATTTAAATAATCAATTCTAATCTTGTTTCACAGCTGTACTTTTTAGTTATTTCCCTAAAGTAAGTTTCAGTCCGGTAGCTGGTAATCATTAAAACACACTGAATTGTAACTAAACTGTAACTATTCACTAAATTGGAAACCTTTTTCTAACCAAACCGTACACTAAATCTGCACAGACTTTAAAGCAGTTCTGTGCTTTGCTCTGATAGATTAGTGAATTTTTGTATTTGCTAGATTACTTTTATTGCTTCATTTTATATTTTATTCCAAGTTGCACTGGGAGGAAAATTAGAATTCAATTACAAAGTCCATAAACAATTATTTTCAAATCATGCATTACTTTCTATGAAATGATAGAGTAAATATAGGAAAAATACAATGAAAAAGAACTGATTTATTAAATTAATGAAATGCTAGTCAGTGAATTGAACTGCTGGTTTCTAGTCACTCTCTCTCTCAAATTTTCAGATTTTGTGAATCTTCAGTCTAGTCTGATGTCACACAAAGCCAATTTTCTTGCTTTTTGTACTCCAGGGCTATTTTAACTGAATAGGACACCAAAGTGAACTAGCCAAAACTAAAATCAAACTGAAAAAGAAAACTAAATTAAAGGCTGAGACTAACAAAAACTTGTCCAATTTGCTGAGTTGGTGACATCCAGCCATTTAGGGATGCAGGCAGCACTGACTGCTGCTTGGCATTTCTCTGGGTTCGGTTCAGGGGTTGGAGTGGGCTCAAGCCTTCAAAGCTCTGCTTGGGAGAGCGAGGGACAGTGCTCGGGCAGGAGGGCATCATCCTCCAGCTTGCTCCTTGCTGTCCAGACTATCTGCTGCACGGTGAAGGCAAGGAGGAGGTCTGTTGGTCAATTATAACATGAAAAAGGAGGAATTTGGAGCTTTGTCCCAGGGCCAGTGCTCAGGAACATGAGCCTACCTGCCACATGTGAAGTTCTGGGAAAGACAGTAGAGTTCTGCAGCTCTTCCAGTGCCTGAGCAAGAGGCAGACCACAAGTTTTGGTATATTTGGGATGGATGAACTAATTTGGTTTCCTAATAAATTCATGTAGGAATCACTATTTTAAAGCTCTGTCACCATACAAACATCACTGGATTGCTCTAGGAGACAGTAAGAAGAAACTGGCAGTGAGATCAGTGTATAAGCAGACTCATTATTCCAGAAATCACTGTCCTTTTGTGATCGTACTTCTACATAAGGCATAGACAAGGATATTGTTTTTCAGGCATTTGAAAAAAAAAAGGGATGTTAGAGAACATCACAGAAATTATTACTCTTCTTACAAGAAGCTGGCTGGATCCATACAGTATTGAATATCAATATTTCAGTTTCATAGATGACAAATAGATTGGGATCATGCCAAATATCAGAGTGACATTGTGCATAAGGTGTATTATGTGCACAAATTTATTCCTGCTTGCAGTCAGTGTATCTTAGTTCAGAGACAGCAGCAGCCAGGAAAAAGCATATAATCAATACAGAGTAAGCCTGTTTTGTTGCCTTATGGGCAAGATGCAGCCCAAGGGACCTTCTCACCCTCCTCCACCGCACAGCAAGGGGCTGTGCTCAGGCAGAGAACATCTTCCTAACGGCCAAGCAGCACTGGCACACAACTGTAGCCATTTAAATTGCAAATGTCATTAATTTTACTTAATGATGCACCATACTTAAGTTTGAATATTTACCGTTTGAGTTCAATGTACTTAGTATCACATGCCCCTGCCCTGAGCACTCAGCAAATACAAGCAGTGAAACACATGAAGGGACACCCAGGTCTTGCTTAATGTGTGCTACTGAACAAATGTGACATAATTACTACTACCCAAAGAATTAACTACTTTACTATGAAAAAAATAAAAAATACCAATTCTCTTTCATACATTATCTTTACAGTGGAAATTTCAAGTGTTTTTTCTGCATATGCATAACATTTTTACTGGATTATGCAATGGCGAAGATTCAAAACAACTCTCCAGTCATTAGTAAGAGAAGATACAGACTCTGCCTTATCTTAAGCTGCTGCAGAGAAAATGACTGACGTGAGGAAAACAACAACATAATAACAGGATTTAATGGGTTGATGTTTTATGAAAGACGGATTCTGCTCCAAATTTGGATTTGTGTTGTAAAAACTAACCTAATAAAACAAAGGACAATCGCAGAGCATCACCTCAAAATGGAGATTTCATACAGCTCTCTGCCTACTAACCTACTAATTAAGTGTGTGCAGAAGCAATGCCATGAAAAGGCACCAACAGCAGCCTGTGGGGCTTTCAAACACAAGCCTGTGGTGTAAGGGCTCTTTGGAAAATAGAATGCATTGTGCTCAGCAACACATCTAATAATGCTACTGATGATAATACTGGAATATCATAATTGTACTCATTCTGAAAGACTGTGGTAATTGCTGCCTCCCATTCTGGAGTGGGACTAGGTGACTTTTAAAATTGTGTCACATCTAGGCCTTGGGTGGGTTACAGACCATAAAACACAAGGAAAATGGCAGCATGTTGGAACATTGCCTCTGCTTGTAGGATCTTAATGTCATTACCTGCCTCTTTTCATCACAAAATGTGGTCAGAGCTAGGTAAAATGGAAGGGATTGGTTCTGATGATGATGATGAAGAATGGGGCTTTGAGCAACCTGATCTAGTGGAAGTTATCTCTGCCCATGGCAGAGGGGTTGGTCTAGATCTGTAATGTTCCTTCCAACCCAAACCATTCTACAATTCTATTATTATGTTTAATTTTAAACTATATAGTTTAAAAGCCATGGCGGGTCTGAGTTTTAATAAAGGTAAAATATTTCAGTTATATTTATCTTCAATTATTAACTATACTTATCAATGTTCTCTTCCATCTGCACATTCTATAGAATACTCTGCATTATTAATGGAATAGAAAACTGCATTTTTAATATAAAGTACTAACAATACTGAGGGGTTTTTGCACACATTCAGAATTATATATCCATATATTCAAAACACAAATTACAGAACTGCACCAGCCAGAAATCTGCTGAAGCACAGGCTATTCCTAATTCTTCTCAAGCACTTTCCAGTTTTTCTTCTTACCTTACAAAGAAATTAACATAATAATATATACATATATATGTGTCTATATCACAGTACCTTTTTTTTTCCACTTTTGCTGTTCAGTCATTAATAATGCCAGGGACCTATTCTATGCTGATTTTTAAGCTGTATGATCCTAACTAAATCAAGTGAGCTACACTGAGAATTCAGTTTTCAGGCACTGTGCTATATTAGAACTGTATTTGTTGTATACTTCTTGCAATAATAAAATCAAATTTCTGTCCCCATAAGTACAAACACAGCTAAAGAGATTTAAAACTCATAGATTGGAATATACAAATACTTCTCCACAGAAGGAGGATTTTGTTCTATTTATTGATTTTTTAAAACATCCAGAGGGGAACTGCATTTGTTTCTTCTGCTGCTTATTGTTTCTTCTTGTGTGTTCAGCTTTGGCCACAAACTGGGACAGCACTGAATAAAATTATGGTAAGAAACATTATTCCAGTAAGAAAGATCACCCCACAGACCTTTAATTGAGTGGGAAACTGTGTATTCAAATCCAAAGGACCTTGGAATAATTCCTCTCCTGGTATGAAATCAAAGTAAAAAGTGAGGCTCTGAGGTCCTGTCTTCCAGCAGATGGGTAAGACCTAATTCAAAGAACTTCTTTCTGTCCATCCAATCTGTTGTAGTTGAAAACCAGAACTTAACAGTAAAGACACTGTAAAGACAACAGTGACAGTTTCCCAAACTCATTCTTAAAAGCACCGAGAGCATGACTACCGCTTTCACCTTTCACGTTCCTAATGGGTGAGATACCAGGCTTGAGGTACAGAAGAAATTTTCTCTTCAAGGTACTGTTTTAAGATCAATGGATGCACCAGTTGCTGCTCTGCTAAAGGGTGGACATAGCATTACAGACAGCAGAGGCTGCCTCTGAGAAACAAACAACAGACTTTCCAGAATAAGTGAATTAAAGAAAAAAAAAACCAATAAATGAAAGAGATGATTGGTGAAAATGAATTTGAAGATCCTATTGGATTTCTTTTCTAAATATTAAAGGAGTAAATGTAGCCTGCAGTTTCATCTAGAACTACGAAAATACGATGGTGTTGCAGAAACCCTTTATGGGGACAAAAGTATGAGACAGAGAACACTTCACAGCTTTGGGTTTCTAATGGACTTCAGTGAAAGCCTTCCAAAAACCCAATATACTCTATCAACTGGATTTATCCCATTAATTTGTAGAACACCAGTAGGTATGGTGACACTGATAGCCTTTACAAAAGCTACACTGCTTGATGTGTTGGGTTTACCAGTGTGAAATTCCTGGAAGCATCTTTTGCATTCTAGGCTACGCAGAACTGAATTCTGGGTTGGGAGGAGAAGTTTTTTTAAAAAAAAAAAATTAGAAAAGTTTGTGACACTGAGACTTGTAGAAAAGGTACCATATACCACAGTGGGAAAAGCTATGAACATCACTTCTGGATGAGACTACTTTTGAGAGGAAATGCTTTAGGAAATTTTTATCTAAATTAGTCTGATAATACTAGTACGGAAGAAGATGCTGTAGGTGAAAAGATGTTCCTTAAAGCAGAACCCAAAGAAAACCTAAAATAATTCCACCATTCTTGTTAAAATACAGTCTCAGAGGTGTCACTGTCTTGCAGATACCCACCTTTATTTGAAGAAAAAATAAAGATGTTTAACCTACATGTGGAACACATAGGGAACGACTAAAGCGACTTAACATGCAAAATACATTGTCTATCTTGTCTCGTACCGAAGAAGTGACTAGAATACCTAATGAGGCTGAGCACACCTCTCTCTTTCATATGCTCAGAATGGCCTACTTTCCTCACAGTGCTGCCTGCACTAGAAATGCCACCCGTGCAACCCAGCTCCTCGCACCAGGCACGCTGCACTCCTTTCCAAAAAAACTTATCTACAGCAACAGACTCGGGTTTATTCATCTGCCTGTTTTTCTTGGATCCTTCTCTCCTTTATCCTCATGCAAACTTGAATTGAGAATAATGCACTTTGTACAAATGTACATTTCTCACTAGGAGTTGTTGGTACTTTCTACGTGCCAGCACCTGGGGAATATTTTTTGAAAGCCTCAGGCAAACTGTCTCTTAGATTTAGACCTTCCTTTTATATTGAAGAGCTTGTGTCTCTCCTTGAACAGTTCAACAACTGCAATATAAAGTGTGTCTTTTGGTTGCTGCCTTGTAGCACTTAATAAAAGTAGAAATTGAGAGCCTAGATAAACACAAGAAAAGAGATTAAAATAACAACGAATAAGAAAAAATGTGCATATGCCTTTTCAATGTGTATGGCAATGAATTCAGAGCATGGTGTCTCTTTCTCCATATAAAAATAATTCAGCATTCAACATTACTCTGAGGTCTTGCTGAACTATGAATTTTACAAAGCTGTTTCTCACAAAACACAACTACAGGTGCTAAAACAACTTCCTAAGCAACATTTTGGCACCAGGCTACCAGGTTACCTTTAATGTAAAACAATTCTTATCTTTCATCTTATGCTTGCAAAAATCCAGTATTTCTTTTCCTGGTAAGACTAAATTAAATATTTTTATATAGGACACACCTTCCATGCAGGCCACAGTTTATGCACTGAATCTCATGTGTATCTGCAGCTCTAGTGATCCTGTAGCATTTTGGAACTGAAGTGCTACAGATTTACTTGGCTCTGTAAAAGAAATGACCTAGAAAAAGTTTGCTCTCAAAATGGCCACAGAGCATACACCAACAAAAAGCAGAAATATGACAACTAGTGCATATGTTGTGATATCACTGACTTTCTACAAAATCAGTGCTTTTTAACAATGGAGTGGCTCATTTTCTGTCACTCAGAGCTAGTCCTAAGTGGTTTGTTACAGAACAATGAACTATACATTAGTTTTCAAAAGACTGCCCAGAAAAAAATTATTTCTAATTAAAAGACCCTACAGATTGAGTTCTCCTTCTACTATGAAGAATACATTAGGGGAAATGGTTTGATCCACCATGCATTGCCTCTTCTGTGACAAAGAACATAGACTACCTTTTATGTTTGATTACAAAACTGAGCGAGTGGATCTTCATTTCCAGGTGTCCTAGCAGAGAAAAACCTCACATACTTATTGTGGAGAAAAAAAAACCAAAACACGCTGGTGTGCTTTTTGTGGCATGTGCATGTGTGACAAGGGGCGACAATGACAGACTGAGAAGCAGCCTCTGCCTCCGCTAACCCTCCTTCACCTTGTCGCTGAGACATTAATCAGACTCTGCTCCTCTGCAAGGACTTCAGGATGTTTTGGTCAATGTCAACGCTGGGAAAATGAGAAGTTTGCCCTTTTGTCAAACTTGCCTTGAGAGACATCTTCACCAATTATATCTAGGGGCTGTTGAGAAGAAAGCTTTAGCTGTACATGATTTGTGTGAAGGTACTTGACAGCACAAAAAACGACCAATGACTCACAGAGTTCCTTTTCCTGTGTTGTACTGTCTCTTTACATCTTGTTCAAAAGTACTATGCAAAGCTGCATTGTTCATCATTAATCCATTTCCTAACAGTTACTGTGGAGCTGAGGAAAGCTGCCTAGGGCACTCTGAAGTTGCACTCTTTGTTCTTTGTAAGCCCAGAAGCAATTCTGATCTACAGAAGTACGATGCTGGGACTCCAGTCCTAGACGGTCATTTTAGCTTTCAACAGCATGAGAGGGTTGCTCTCAGCATGCCAAAGCAGAGCAGGCAGAAGCTGCAATGGACACTACTTCACCGTTATCAGTACTGCCAACCTGGAGAATTCAGAAACAATGAGGTTGCTCTAACTGGAATGAGATTATAAACAAATGTAAGCAACAAAACCCACCGGTGGGCAGATGTCTTCTCCTTTTCAATAATATCTGAATACAGCCCCCAGACCTCATGACATAAGGAAATTCAGCAGATGTTCCCCATCCCCTTTCTTTAGGCTCTTCTTCCTCACCAACTTATTTCTGAACTGCAGTGTGGGTGAACTGAGCCTGGGGTGGATCTGCTTCTCTTGCCCTGTGTCTGCTACAAGTTCACAGTGCTGGCACACTGTAAGTGAGTGCTACCATGCTGCTTGTGTATGGTTTGGAAGACTAAAAAAAACTTCCCCTCTTCTCCCGTCACACATCTTCCCCACCATCAAGCCTCCCCACCCATCGCCCATCCCCTGGCCTTCTTCTCCCCATGCCTACAAACACAGCCAAAGCTGAGACACTTGCTGTGTGATATTTCTGAAAATAGGAATCTCTGGTTCCAGGAGCCTGAACAACGATGGTTTGTGCAATGTTTGGATTCCAGCCCATAGCTTATGCCTACACCTACACAGCCGTATTTAGCCAGGCTCTGCAGTGCTCCCCGTACTGGTAGCTAAGTGCTGACCGGCTGGCTGAGCTTTAGCAAAGCATGATTTAAAACTCTGACACACACTTCGTATGAGGATGGCAGAAGCTATGTTACTGGAGTCATGTGGCTATAGCCCAGAAGTTCAGACAGTAAATTTCACATGAATTACTTGTTAAGACACCACTGTGAGATGTCCGACAACACTGAGGCTAAGATGCAAGTCAAGTGAAAGGCAAGACTGTCCTGGGGCTGTATCTATGTTATCTCCTTGGGCTGGCACAGAGATTTTCCCATGTTAGACAAGTCTCTCCTGTGGAGAGGTAAGGAATGCACCTACTCAATACTGAAGTTGGCCATTAGGAAAAGGTTCTTCACCCAGAGGGTGGTGGAGCACTGGAACAGGCTCCCCAGGGAGGTGCTCATGGCACCAAGCCTGACAATATTCAAGAAGCACTTGGACAAGGCCCTCAGACACATGGTCTGTCCTGTGCTGGGGCAAGAGTTGGACTTGATGATCTTTGTGCGTCCCTTCCAACTCACAACATTCTACGATTCTACTGCAAAAGGCAATGGGTTTTACTGTTTATTCTCCAATCCTCTGGCTATTGTTTGTGTGGAGGGTCCCTACCACCTCACCCCTTTCTCCTCTTGGCTGCTGCTTGTGGCCATCTGCCCCCAGCTCTGCTGCCTGCCCCTGCCACGCTTTCCCCGGGAAACAGCCCCCAACTGCAGGCGGCTGAAGCCAACATGATCGACGAGAGCCCTCGCAGCACAGACTCCTGGAGAAACCCACACAGCCTATTTATACACCAACAGCTGCAGCAGAGGCAGAACAGACTGAACACTTGCAGACTCAGGAAAACAGCAAAGCCTCATTTCAAGACATCATTGTAATACACAAAATGTATAGTCCTTTTTGTTCATCTTTAAAGAAAAAGCTTAAACTGATGAATCTGCTCTTTGCGCTGGCTGCAACGTGTTCCTTCTTAATGACTTCTGAATGGTGAGCATTTGCTAGAGCCCAGAGCAACTGTGAAGGAAAAATATTAAGACCCTGATTTAAAAAATGACTGGCAATTTTATCTGCTTCAATACCCGAGTGGTGTATGTTTGCAGTCGATTAGTCACTGCAGATTACTTTCCAGCCCACGTGGCAACAGTTGGGTTTTTTTTTCTACTGAGAACAAGGAAAACCAGGCCAGAATTTTCTGATGTCCCTACATATATGAAATTGCCTGTTTACCTGTAAAAAAATACAGATACATATCTTAAGGGTATTAAGTAAGAATTGGTGATTAAAATGGTACTTTTAGAATTATATTAGGATTCTTTTAACACACAGAAAAAGGAAAAAAAAACAACTAAAAACCCACCAATGCCTGGCACCACATTACTCTCAGCTTTGAACTCTAATCATTAAGTAGCATCAGAAAAATATTATTTCTCTGGACATTGTCTTCTGAAACACAATTTAAGTAATAACCAGATTTGCTATGTAAATTAAACCTTGATAAGTCTCACTCAACATCTTTTTTCTGCGTAACCTCTTCAGAAAGACACACGTTCCATTTTACATTTTTCATTAATGCACTAAATCACAGGAGGTTGAAAAGGTTAAAGATGTTTAATTGTTACTAGATGATAATCAGTTAGAAATTATATTCTAGCATGTAGCTGGCTGGCAAAGATGTTGTATTTTCAGATACATCTCTCCTAATTCTTCCTTTCCTTTTGGAATTTATCATTAGGCTGCATTTATGTGTCTCACATGACACGTACGGTCAGGAATCAATCTGAAAAGCCAAATCTGAAAGCTTCTTTTCATTTCTCATTTTCTGTGACCAAGTAAGGGAAAAATCTACATGACTTCTTTGATGGAAGAGGCCAGCTTTGCTATTTTTGTACTCTAACAGCCCTCAGAGGCCCTAAATGTGGACCAAAACTAATTGTTTCAGACCCAGGTCAAGAAAAAAGGAAAACAAGCTGGATGCAAAAAAATATACATTATCTTTTCACACCTCTCTTTCCTCTCTCTTTACTTAAAGTGTTGCTGAACTGGGGCTAGAAAGGAAAAGGAAAGGAGAGTAAACAGACTTCTCATGCTACTTGTCCCATGACACACAGAAGTGTTGGGAGATGGTGGATGGGAGGAGGACAAAAGAGACAAAGTCATGGTAATTCCCACCCTGAAGCCTCCCCCTCCTTTTGGGTCTTCTGATCTGCAGCTACATATCTTGCCATGCTGGTGCTGAGGTTCCAAACTGCTATGGTAAGGCACTTAAGCTCTAGGACCATCAAAGAGCCATTCATCCCCTTCTAACTAAAACCAGAATGGGAAGAGCTGCCCTCTGGAGGGGTTTTACTTTGTGCTTTCATTAAAGAAGGATGCTGAAGGGGTTTTTTAGAATTCTGGGGTTTATATAAGCTCTAAAGCAACTTGAGTATTGAACAATATATTAATAATATTTCTTATAGAGAACAAGTCTGTATCTTCCTGGAGATGTTAAATGGATTGGTTAATGCATTTTTGAAAGGTATTTAGATGCTATGGTATTAAAGGTTCATGTAAAAATCTGAATACAAGAGAACAAAATGCAATTTAATAGACACTACAGTGCAGACACTACAGTATTTCAGGCACCAATGTAAGTGGCAAATGGTGTTTTTCGATAACCTTACCTCTGCCTTTGTAAAAAGGAAAAAAAAAAGAGCTAAATGCTAAACAGGCAGAAGAGCACAGTAGTCTTCAAAGCTGCAAAATATACAAAAGGTCATAGAAGTGGATGGGAAAAGGTCATTCACCTTGCAGGATATTTTGAAATTTGCTCTTCTCTAGATACTGAGAGATACTGCAACATCTGCAAAACAATCTGTGAATGGGTATGAGCTCGGGTCCTTAGCTGGGCTGGGAGGGGCATGGACACGGAGAGCCCTGGGAGCTGTCAGGACCCCCAGACCCCACCTCCTCATGGAGAACAGGGGCTGCCTCGGAGGTAGCAGTGCAGCTGCCAGCACCAGGGAATGAACCCTGCGGGTTTGGGCCCTGAGGAGGCAATGAAATGTCCACGCTCCCCTCCAAAAAAATGTGAAACTGCTCTTTCTCTGACTGGTTGTCTCAAACCACAACAGCTCCTTCTGTCCTTGAAACCTCTGGCAGCAGGTGTTGCTTCCTTCTCAGATAGAGAGCAGACCAGGCTGTAATAGGTGATCACCACATAAGAATAAAGCCACAGTGAAATCTTTGAAAGTAATCACAAAAATCTGTAAATGACTGGAGTCAACCATAGGAATAACCCAAATACCATCATGGCAGCCTCTTGGCACCGAGCGATACAAAACCGGGGACTGATGGAAACTGGAGAAGCACAGGCATGGTACCCCGAGGTAAAATACCTCACCTTGCACCAAGGTGAGGTGCAAGGTGCACCCTAAAGGCCAGCGAAGATCTCTGAAAGTGGAGGACAGGTGAGAATAATCAGGGCTGAAGCTGTGTCCTACCGCAGAGCTGGGGCTGAGAGACCACCATGCTGCACCTTGAGCTCCTCCAGAGCTGCTAAAGACGAAGCAGCAGCGATGGCAAGTGTGACTTTGACTCTGCACGTTGACTTTGGTGATGGAGAGCATTTACACTGAATGCAGATCGTGTTTCCATGAAACCCAGTGCTGCGGCATATTACATCCTTCTAAACAATATTATTAAACTACCATAATAATCACCCTGCTCTTCAATCCAAGGTCTCAAAGCACATTACAGGCAGTAATGAAATAACTCACACAAGACCACTGCGAGGAAGAAAGGGATCATTACTGCTGCTGCTCGCAGTCATAAAGTTGTGCTTTCAGACACTGAATTTCATTGCGAGGAGCCAAGCACACAGTGTCACCGTGTACTTCACTCACTGAAGTCAGGTGTGGGTCCTGTCAAGGATTTATCATCGCTTCCCTGATGCTTGGTATTTTAGCTGAAGTTGCAGGTCTTGAGGCTCTTGTAATTACAAAAGACTCTCAGCTTTCATTTACAAGAAACAAAATGAAAACAATCCCCTGAAAAAAGCTATATTTGTGGTTCTGAAGTTGGAAAATCTGTTCAGTCTACCCGAAGACAGAAGGCAAATGAAAACAACAAAAACGTATTTTCTTTTTGTGCTTCTCTTAAGGAGCTGCAATACCTTCTTGGGGGCTGAGTCAGCATTTCTGTCCCTGCGTGGCCACCAGCCCTGCACCGCTGGCGTGAAGTTAGTTGACTGGGATAAAGTCTTGACCTCTGTGCTGGGGAAGTTTCCCCAAGAGACATTTTCAGATCACACAAGTGCCTTATGTCAGAGCTAAGGAGGGAATCCAGGTCTTAATTACCCCACACTTCACACTAACAAGGAGTTGTTAATACACAAGCAAATTAACTGGCAACTCCCTAGAGCAAATGTGATGCAACATCTTGTGTTTCAGACTTGTAGCTGGAGTTCACAGGAGCCAAGTTCAAACTTAAGACTCTCCCACCGCTTTCTTGCATCACATAAGCCAACCCCTCACACCTCATTTTCCAAAAGCACAACTCCCTCTGATTTATTACACTGGCTCCCGTGCATCAGTGAGGTTCTGCTGGTGGGGAAGGAAGTGAGCAGCATCTTGCACATAGGACAGAGATCATGACCAGACAGGAGAGCACCAAGCCACAGCCCAGACACCAGTGCTGGCACTGTGGCAGGCAAGTGTGTGACCGCAGTGCTAAGGAGACGGGTCAGACTGGACTGTTCCTCTCCTGCACTACAATGTTCCTCATCAGCCACGACCTGATAAACCCATGTCGGTTGGACTTGTGATGTGTGCAAACCTGAAATCAGTGGTAACAAAGGGGAAACAAATGGAGTTTCTACGAGTGTCTGCCATACATTTTGGAAATATCAGAGCTTGAGCCTTCATCTTTTTTTTTTTTTTTTTCCCTTTAAATATATATTGTGAAGTAGAGAACGCTAACAACAGCCTAGGTGCCCAACGCCCAAAATGCTTGCTATGAGTTTAGATGCAACACCAATTTTTCCAGCTTTGGATAGCAAAAGAAGTATTAAATGGGGTGACTGCCCCCCAAGCCAAAAACCCTTCATCTGTAGCCATACAAACAACTGAGCAATTTGTCCTTGGGGAAGGGGGAAATAACCGTGGTGGATGATGAATGGCTGAGCCATACGCATTCACTTCCTTCCTAAAAAAAAACCCAAAAAACAAACAAACAAACAAAAAGGCAAAAAAAAGGCAGAAGCAGCTACCATCTTACCATGGAAGCCAGATCCACAAGTAATAATTTTTGTGAATGATAACCTGGCATGTCCTCTCTGCTGCCTGGGCAGCTGCTGTTGCTCATGTTGGGAAGGCCCTTGGAGCTACTTTGGAGCCCCACATCTCCACCTGACCCTGGTCTTTCCTGCGTGCTGGGGACCTGCGGGGGAAGGACTTTGGAGGTCACTGTTGGACTGTGACCACGAGCAGCTTTACAGAGGCAGAACAACTTGTATTTTCCTACATGGAAGTCAATTACAATCCGTCACTAATTAAATCAGTGTTTCTTTTCCCTTCTCTGCATTAAAGAACTATACTGTGTTTAATTAATTAATAATTGGATTAATGCACTTAAGTACCTGCACAGGGAGAAATTACTAGGGAGTAAAAGGCTCTTTATTCTAGCAAAGAAAGGTACAACCAAAGCAAACAGCTAGAAAGAAGGGACAGACAAGTTCAAATGAAAAATAAACCAGACATTTCAGAGAAAGAAGGAAATAAGCATTAGGAAAAAAAAAGGTCTTACCGTCTTTAAATAAGTATCTTCCTGGAATACAGGCTGTAGTCAAACACCAGTTAAGACATCTCATTATAATAGCAATTAGGTGACTTTCTACAACTTGAACTATGTAGCGGGTCAAAGTGGGTGATCTAATAATCCTCTGACCTTAAGACTATGAATCTGTTCATTCCCTGTCCTATCACACTGCAAAACCTCTGCTTCCATCTCTGAAACAGAAAATATCACAAGCAGGAAAAATAGAGGAGTTCTCATGCACTATGTTGGGAAGCCTAGGAAAAAAACACTTCCATTAGCAAATAAATAAATAGAACAGCATTGCAATAGCAAATAGCAGAATAATATCAAAAACTGTAATACAATAATGGTACAAAAACAATGCTATTACAACTATAGGAAAAGAACCATCATCTTTGTAGGTTTTGGGTTTTTTTTCCTAAAGTGAAAATAAATCCTTATATGCAGTAAAGTTTGGAGGGGCAGAGTATTAAAAAAATGGCCTTTTTTTCCATGTTACATTATAACCCCCTTAAAGGAAAGAGATGTACATAAGGGGAAGGGGTATTTCATACTCATAATTTATGGTCAATATGCTGGAAGGCCATAGAAATTGGCTCCAATTGTTATCTTAGATGAGAATTTGTATCTAATAGTCTCATATGAACCCAGCTAAATATATTTTCTCATTTCACACTCAGACAATCACGAAGGGTTCAATCCCACACCCATCTGCAGCAATGGCACAAATCCCATTGACTTCACTGAGGGCAGGATAAAACTCATTCCTTGAAGGTGCTACACTACAATTATAGTCACTTTTAGAAAAGTATCCATGAGACAAAAGAGTAGGGTTTGTTTTGTGGGGGGTTTTTGTTTCTTTGTTTTGGTTTGTTTTGTTTTAAAGATTAAATTAGCAGAGAAAATGAAGCTGAGTTGCTTCTACACCAGCTCTGAGGCTTACTTAAACAGCCTGGTGTAAGGGCCAAGAGCACAGCACCAAAGCATTCAACCCAGGAGCTATGAGATCACATGGAAATCTGAGAGGAAATATCTTCAAAAGCATCTAAAATTGGTTCTCAGAAGTCACTTCTAAAAATCATTCACAGGCATTTTGATGATTTTACCTATGGCCACTCTGCCACCGTTCCTACAAATCAATTTTGACTGGACAGAATGAAAGATTGCAACACAATTCAAGGTGGGGAAAGGATAAACTCTGAAGTAATAAGATCAGGCTGTTACTCATTTATGGTGCTTTCACATCCTGACAGTTCGACGATTTCTGGGAAAGATTTATCTTGTCCTAAAAAAATAATTTCTCAAGTGTCATGACTCAAGTGGACCTCTACAAGGGGGAGGGCTGAGGAGTGGGTGCCAGGTGGGAGCTGGTACAGCGCGGTGTGCCCGGTTTCACACCACCAACAGCACAGATGCAGCGAGGGAGAGGGGATGTCTCTGTTTGGAGGGTGGCAAAAGTGATCCTGCGGTGATTCTGACATCACACCAGCATGGAAAATATCACCCAAATGGAACAATTTAGTCTTATCTTTTAAATAAATAAATAAATAAATGAATACACATTTATATGCAACTTCCAGTTGAAATTCAGTGAATATTTTTGGCAAAGAATCACTTAGGAATGATGCTTAATGGACACTATTCCTATATAGCATTTCCAAGGCACTCAGAATTCCATTTATACCTTTTTTCTTTTTAAAGGCAACTGAATATTCAAATGCACTTTTGTATTTTAAGTGTAATTTCTAATTACATGCACAATTGCTAATCCATCTGTTTACTACATACTGTAAATGTCTGTAGTTATACATGCTTGAATAATTATTGAAAATTAAATATTGTAAACAGTCAAATTAATTTCTCTCAGCGCACCAAATTGCAGGAAAGCTGCAAGATGATAAAATATTACATAGTCCCAGAAATGGAAGAAGTCACTCCTATCCCACACCTCACTGAATGTGCTTACTTCTGTTCTGTAACAGATAGGAAACTTTTTAATCAAAAAATTTGTAACAAGAAGAGTCTGAAAAGCTCCATTACACTCTGCTATCAGTGGATAAGTCATTTAAAGGGAATGTGGTCTGCAAATGTTTCAGTCATGTTGGAACAAGAAAATCATGATCCTTATGAGAGGCAGGGTGCTGTTAATGTTTTCTTATTTCTATCCTGTTAGAATCACCATAGGAATACATATAACAAAATTTTTCCTTTGTTGATTTATTTATAACCTTGCACGGCAGTAATGCTATTCAGGAAGCCCAGAGCAGAAAAACATGGGAACACAAAATATTTGAATATACATTATCCATTCCCAGAAGAGACACGGGCTTTCCTCCCAGCTTTCTGTGCAGAACGGAGCTCTGCCATATTGCCCCTCTCCTGCTATGGTCATTTTTGGATTAAACATGGTTCGTTAGGCATTAATAGGTTTTCAGCCTAGATCAGATCATCTATTTTGAGCTCCTGGACAACAGCTGGGGAATTTCACCACTCAGCTCCTTCCTCTGGACCATAAATTTGGAATAGCACCTTTACAGCTGAAATTATCCTGAGCCAGAAAAAAATAAGATTATTTCAGTCTGAATTTCTCTAACTTTAACTTCCAGTGACTTTTATGCCTTTTATCTGTTAGATGAAAGGAAACTTTTGTCAGAAACCCTGTCCCCATGTATGCACACACAAACTGTGAAGGCATCACCTCTTAAATTTTTCTTGACAAATTAAACAGACTGAATTTCTTCAGCAACTTTTGGTAGAGGTGGTGCAAATTTTAGATTTTAAAAAAGATGTCTCAGAACCAAAGAGATGTAACAATTTTAAATAGCTGGCTTGATGCTGGATCCAGACATGCCTGGAAAGAGATGAGAATCTGTCTCTAAACATTGGACTTAATCATTTAACAGTGAGTCCCTCTGCCTACACAGAGAGACAGCTGAATAAAATTTAGGATCTTAACTCTGGTACAAGTGTCTACATGCACACTGTTATCAATGAGAAATCTGGTACCCCAAAACCTTCCTGAATCCTACCCTGGCTGTAGACAACAGGTCTCTCTCTAAATCCCCTCTACAAAAACCCTTGAGCTATAGTGTTGGAAGAGGGGATGGGAATGCTCCATTAGATATTTTATTTTTTTACTATCATAGCCAGTTTTTCCAGAATATAAAGAAATTTCATCTTTCAGAGCACAGCTGTGCATCGTGTTTGAAAAGTGCAGCTTTCCTAGGTGGCTCTGCTCTCATATCCCAGTGAAAGAGCAGGTAAATCCTTTTACTGTAAGACTGTTACTGTCCTTATTTTCTCATGAAAAAGGAAAAGGGGAGCAGGGAAAAAAAAAATCTAAACTTATATATATTCCATTAAAGGAAAAATAAAAAATCCACTTTGAATGTTTTTGCTGAAAAGTCCTTTAATTTTTAAAAAATGCAAAGTCCCCAAAAAACTTTTTGCAGGTATATATAAATTAAATATTATATATGTACACACACATGTCAGAGAGGGAGAGGGAAAGCTTTCTATAGATATAGGTGCAGGTGATACATATCCCATATATAATTTGGGGCAAACCCCTTGCACCTCCTTCCTTCCAGCTCTGCACGGCACTGGGAGCTGCAACCCAGGACAAGGCTGGTGGCACACAGGGGCATGCTGGCACCTTGACAGCAAGGGACCAAACTGTCCTCTCCTTGAATTTAAAAGCCTGGTCTCCACTCCTTGTCACACCAAGAGTGCCCAGGAACTAACTTAGCACTGATCAATACCGCCCTAGTTTTTCTGCCGCATCCCCATCTGCTTTTTCCCATCTGTTGTCTCACCATCTCCTACTCCCCTTATCCTGCCAAGCACGGCAGGGTGCCGCCTCGTGACTGCAGAGACAAAGGTGCAATGATATTGCAAATAAATATTAAAAAAATAAGTCATCTTTTCAGCATACTAAAAGGCAGCACAGGTTTTGCTTTTCATCACTGAGTTCTTAGTTCTGAATTATTTTTAATTATTAAATGTAAAAAAATAAAAACCCAACAAACCAAACAAACAACAAAACTGCTATCCATCTTCCTTTTCTTGCAGCACTCATTGTGAAGAAATTAAGATAATCTTAAGGATATGTTTTGGGGGTTTGTTTTGTGTGATGCAACCATCTTATACAGCCAGTTCAACCAAATATGGGTTTTTTTTTCCTGTTTTTTATTTCTTTTCCTCATGTTTGTTTACAAGCAAAAATGACCTCTCTCTACATAGAAATGTTCTTTTCTCTGACATTTTTGTTTTCCCATTTTATTACTTTCTCAGTACTGCACTTCTGCTGTTAACAAAGCAGCCAGGTAAAGAGGTTAGGCTGGTGCCTCGCAGGGTGTTCTGCACCATGACTCCAAGCAGAAAGTAGAAACAAGAAGTTTTGGAGCTGGAGAGGAAGCTTCTTCCTGCAGGCAGAATTAATAAAAAGCCCTTGAGATCCCCTTTCCTCAACACCAGGTAGATGAGAAGAGGATGAACCAGCAGACTGGACCTGAGCTCACGAGCAGGGGGTGCAGCCCCTCCATCCAGCTGACCAGAGAAGGACTATATCTAAATCCTGCCTATTTGCTGCTCTGACACAGGACTCTGCATCGCTCAGTGATGGACTCTGTCCTCAGCCAGCAAATCCAACCCAAGCTGAGAAATTTCCACACATACAGATTCAGGTCATGTGCATCTTATTGAGTCAAAGTTGCAGTTTGCCCCAGTAGACTACTCTAGAGTTAATTTTGCTCATGTGGTTGCTTTATTTTTCTCCTTTTAATACACAACATTCCCTTAATCAGTTTGGATTACATTAAGTGTTACAAGAAAAAAAATGAAAAACCTGAGAGAAATCCCCTAAGAAATTAAAGACTTACTTGAAAAATATCTACAGCATCACATATCTCTAATCTCTGTCTCTAAACTGTTAATACCATCTAACATTTTTCCATCCCTGTACCTACTTTGGGTAATCTTGTGTGTATTTATTCTCTGTTTAAATGATATAATTCACACCTACTCAATAAATTAAATTTAGCAACAATTATTCACAGAATCATAGAATAATAAAATGGTTTGGGTTGGAAGGGACCTTAAAGATCATCTAGTTCCTGCTCCACTGCTGTGGACAAAGTTGCCAACCACTAGATCAGGCTGCTCAGGGCCTCAACCAATCTGGCCTTGAACACCTTCAGGGATGGGGCGTTCACAACTTCTCTGTGCAACCTGTTCCAGTGCCTCATCACCCTCTGGGTGAAAAATTTCCTCCTATTCTTTGTGTCATTTGTACTATGTTCCCAGGTCCTATCTAAAGAACTGCCTCAAACATCTAAAATAATAAGGAAAAAGAGAAAATTCTCCATCCCTGGCTGCCTCTCCTAAAGGATCTCTCTGAATAATATGTGATGGGCATAGAACATTTCTTCAGAGATTTAAGAAAAACACCACCTTGTTCTCAAGTTAACAAAAATAACTTGAACATCTTTGAGCAATGACAGCTTCTTTCCATAATAATATCTTCTTAAGGATAGGGTGGGCAAATTCTTAGGCGGCACAAATAATATCATTCAGCTGAAGCTGTACTACCATAACCACCTGTGCTTCTTTAAGCAATTTTTTTTTTATATATACTGCACATTTTATTACATAGTGTCTGTGATTCAAATGAAGGTCAGAAAATACAAGCATATGGTGAATGGAAGCAAAATTAATTACAGCCAAAATATTCTCTTGCAGAGCAGACTTACATTTATCTTGTGGGTATTGTGGCTACATTAAAATAATTGTGAAAGTGCACTGCTGTTCATATGCTGTTGTTAAGTCAAAGTTCAGGAAATAATATTTAGTTCTCAAACCAAACCCCTTCAAGATTGGAAAGTTACTTGCTACTTACCATACAAAGAGATCACTGCAGCACAGATTCCTCGCATGTAACTCATCTGACAAAACCATGAAATTTCTCTGAGAAGGCAACAAACCCGCAGCAGATCATAACATCAACTTGTATTTCATAGAAATGGTTTGGGCTGGAAGGGACCTTAAAGATCATCCAGTTCCAACCCCCCCTGCCATCAGCAGGGACACCTTCCACTAGACCAGGTTGCTCAAAGCCTCATCCAGCCTGGCCTTAAACACTTCGAGGGAGGGAGCATCCACAACTTCTCTGGGCAACCTGTTCCAGTGTCATTTACAGGATGCCATCAGCAATCGTGTTCTTGCATGGTAAGTACAAGCAAATGTAATACTGAGAAAGAAAGAGTCTGATTATTTGAGTGCAGCCTGGGATTTCAGGGCTCTGGGTTTGCCTCCTCGCTCTATGACAGCATCAGACAAGCTGCTTAGGGCTGCGCCTGCATTAGGCTGATGGAGAGGTGGTTTGCTTCCTCCACCCAAGAGACATGAGTCACCTCTGCCCTTACATGCCTGGGAGGCTTCATCAGAGCCATCCACATCTCCTTGCCCCTGTGCAAACTGGAATTCATCCTTGCCTGTGAGCAACCCAGGCTTGCCTTCGGGCAAGAGAGAAAGCAAGGCGAGGAAGGGCTGAAAGGCAGGGATGGGAAACGGTGGGATAACTGGAAACAGGATAGGAAATAGCACAGGAAATAAGATAGGAAATAGGTATTACTGGGGCTCCCACGTGCCCAGATAACTTTGCACGTGGTAGAGAATGCTGGCACCAGGTCAGCCTTGCGTTCAAGGCTCAGCGGGGCAGTCAGGGCTGGACCCATGCCAGTAAGGCTTTGTATTGCTTGTGGCCAGTGGCTCTGAAAGCAAATGAAGACCAAAGGTTTATTATGGCATAGGATAAGTTAGCTGCTTCCTTTGCCTCAGTTCCCTGCTTGTAAAAAAGAAAAAAATTAGTGCTGCTCTGTCTTATCATACAGTGTGAAGGACTTAGCTACCATGGGAGGAGAAACCATGTAAATACATCAGGTGAGGAAGTACAGACATAACAGAATCCACATGATGATCAATGTTAAAACAAGGCTACAAGAGCAGGGTCCCTTGTATGGAGATGTTTTTTAAGATCTAACTTCAGAGCTCTCAGAGTTCTGCAGAAAGTTTCCTATAATGTGACAGCTGTGATTAGGGGGGTCTTCTGATATTTAACCCCCAGATACTGCTTTACTTTTACACATATATGTCTCCTGTTAAATTAAGCTCCATGCATTTAGACATATGGCGGCACGATCTGTACAATTATATAGATAAGGTCACACACTTAACTGGCAACAGCGCTGCTAACTTCAAAGAAGCTGTGTCAATCTTCCCAGGGAGAGAAAAACACTTTCATTAATGTAAAGGGAAGGGGGAAAGAGAGGGGAGAGTAATTTCACAGAAAATAAATATCTTTGGTTATAACAGCATAACTCTGGTGGAGAGAGAGTCAGAGAGAGAAGAGGAATCGTAGAATGGTTTGGGTTGGAAAGGACCTTGAAGATCATCCGGTTCCACCCCCCTTCCATGAGCAGAGACACCTTTGACTAGGCGGAGGTAAAAAAGGAAACATAACACAAATCCACTGTTAACCTTAGTTTTTAAACAGACCAGTTTAGCTGCACTGCAAGCTGATGAGGCTTTGGAGGTTTAGTAGATGCTGACACAACCTCCTATGTGATGGAAGACAAAGAAGAATTAATAGTTGGTTTACTGACACCATGATGGCTTTTGTAAACATACCTGTCTTTACAGTTGCTTTCTGTTCTTATTCCTATTTCCCAGTTGTTTGCTTTTGTTTTTGTTTTTGTTTTAATATTCACAGGCAGCATAGGTCAATCTCATTCTCCCAGAAAGGAAATACTTCCATCTTTCTTTGGTTGTTGCTAAGTACCAAGGTGTCAACAGAGAGTAAACTACAGCAACAGCCCTTGCCTCTAACTTCCAATTCATAAAGAGATATTAGAGAGTGCTCATACAATAAGGTGAAGATGCACCATCCAAGCCACTAAAAGTGCCTGCCCTAAGATGACAATATGAGTGTATTCATTGCAACTGAGCAAAAGAGAAAAACACTGATTCAATATTATCTGCTTGGGATTTGCAGGGTCCAACACCACAGACACATATAGCACCACTCACTGTTGAGGAAAAGCTAAATGCAAGTTACTTGATTGATTAAAAAGCAGTAGGAAACAAACAAACAAAAAAACCCCAAACCCACCCCAAAAACTCTCCTTGCCCCAAGCCTTTACCTCATCTGAGCTAACATCACAGCTTTATTTTCCTCCCTGGCAGCTCCCTCTCCACACGCCTACCCCTGCACGAATGCCACGCTAACGGCTCTGCATCTCAGCATCCCTAACTCACCAACATAATGCTCCCTGCCAGAGTTCAGGCTTGGACCACAAGCAGTTACTGTAACGAAGGAGCATTTACTGCTATTATCATAATAATAGATGGCAGGATATGACAAGGATCCATGGTATATGCATTGTGCATACATTTAGCGGGGCTGTGACTCAGTACTTGTCATACACAGTTTCACCCAATCATCTCAATTACGTTTCTGCCATTGATAATAATTCTATCAATCAAGAGTATTTGGCTACCTGGAAGTGAATACAACAGCTCTGATTACAAATTAGTGAAGGAATAGTACAGCAAATGGAAAAGCTAGAAGGCTTCTTGACCAGTTCTGACTAGTCATTGCTTCTGGAAATTTATGAATAGAGAAATTGGACTGATAGGCAAGGTAAAAAAATTAGTTTCACAGCTGAGATGATAGCCAAAGTTAGTTCTGAATAGGATAGAAGATCTGCTCTGCTGATGTTTTGAAAATAATAAATGATTGTTGTAATGTACTGTAGCTTTATTGGAATAGTGGCAAAATTCTTGCTGTTCCAGAATCGGTGCTGGGGCAGGACAAAAGGACACTTTTTGGTTATCAGGCAGTAGGCTTCTCCATCAGCAAACACTGACTCACTGGCTCTTGCTACACCATTGCCCTTCAGATGTAAGTCTCTACTGAAGCAAACAGGGAGTTCAGGTTAAAAACTGATTTTGTGTTGAATAAGTGAGAACACAATGGTCCAGTCAAGGCAATAGGCAATTGGGATACTCCTGAAGCTTCTTACTGTGAAAAAGGACTAAAAAGGTCATCATGGATATCTAAAGAAAGGTTAAAATTTCTATAAGCCACGTTTAAATCTGCTGATTACAAAGAAATGGCATTTATGAACAGTATTGTATCTGTAAATGCCATTTTAAAGGAGGCACTTGATACCAGAGACATCCAGCAATCTCAACTGTATTCAGTGCTTCACGAATAAAAACCCACTGCTAGCAGAAATCAGTTCTGTTCAGGAGAGATGATAAAGCTGGATTTATTATTTTATTAACAGTAGCATTACAGTAGCCTCAAGTAAGGTGACACAGCTCATACCTTTATCCCCTCCACAGATAACACAGAGTAAGGAGGGAATCGCAGCCAGGGAGGAGGGAACAGGGGGCTGGTTGAGCCCAAATTTTCTCATTTTCAGTGGAATCAGTGGTATGGCCACTAGACTATACTGACTTAATCTAAAAAAGGTTTTATATTCTTCTTCACCCTACAATTTCAGGAGTGATGCTCCTCTTTGGTTTTTTATGCCTAAGAATACAAGATTGTGCACGGATGTCTAATAATGCCAAGATGCCTGAAAAATCAACAGCTTTCATTTCCAGACCCTATCTGATCTGCAAACTGTCTACTGTGAATTAATATCCAGGACAATCACATGAGGTAAGAAAATATTTCCACTTACACAAAAAAATTAAAACAGCGAGGTTAGGTGACTCACTCAAAGTCAAAAGACGAGTTCATGTCACTGCTGGGCTGCAGATCAGGAGTTAATTGAAAATTTACTCCAGGGAATAAACATGCACTGGCAAGCAGATGGACTTGACAATTTACATCCTTTCCTCCTTGTTGTTTTTGTTGTTGTTGTTGGGTTTTTTGTTTGGTTGTTTTTTTTTTCCTTTCTCAATTATTACTGTTACTATTGTTATCATGACAAGTTCCTTGAGGCAGGAACTTTGTCTAACATGCTGTACAGTGCCCAGAAGGCTTTTAGGTCCCACTGTGATTACGTACATAACTCACAACATCTATGGTCCTTTGACTTGCTAGCTGCTAACCCTGGGCTCAAACCACTGGAAATATGGTGTCTATTAAAAAATGAGCCATCCCAAAGCAGAAATTAAAGCTTTTAAAATGCTCAGAAGCCTCATTTTAAACAGTGAGCATTTTATATAGAAGTCATTAAGAGCTACGCTTTTAAATAATATTGAGAAGTGAAAGAAAAGAGAGTAGATAATTTAGCATGTGTTGATACAACATAAATTACAGAAAGTGGAAGCCAGCTAATGTGCTAAGGGAATTACATTGTAAAAATCTGTTTTAGTTATGGATAGTTACAGATCAGTGATGGATATATTAGGCTGGACTCTGCAACTCTTGGGGTGAACTTACCATTTGTCCAACCAGGCTGTATGTCAGGAGGGTGTTTTAGTACAGCAGAGCCAACGTGGCACTCGGCCCCAGAAGGATCCTGTGCTGCCCAAACGGCTCAGTGAGTGCAAAAGAAAGCAAAGCCCCGTCTACAGAGAAGAGCAGCATTCATGGCAATTAAATCCCACCACTCACTGACCCCATATCAGCTTATATAAATATTAATACTGCTTCAGCATGAAAATATTCAGTCTCTTTCCAAATCTAGGTGCAGATATGACACTTCAGAAACAAATTCCAGAAGCAGAATCACTGCTCTGATGTACTGACCTACATATACTATTTCTAAACCCACTAATGTATCCTGCCTTAAATACTGCAGCAAATACTATTTTGGGAGTGCCAGGGGTCTGCCTCTGTTTAAACAGTGCCAGTAAGAGACTAAGTAAGGTGTAACCAAATTTTTCAGACACACCAGCATGATTCTAGAGTAAATTAATTAACATCAATGTGCACAAGAGTGAAATTTGGTCTGTTGGCAAGTTAGTTAAAATATCTCTTCAACTAATCTATGTAAGACTGAAGAGAAGCACATTGGGTTTGTCCAGTCCATGTGAAACACTAAACAAAGCAATGTAGTGTTTTGCATTAGAATTCATTGTTTTCTTCCAAGCACAGAAAAGTAATAAATCAACGCAGTAAATTACCCCTATGCTGTGCTGTGAAATTAACACCCATATACATGAAATAAAAATAAGAATTTACAGGCCTAATAAATCATTATTTTATTAACTCCATCATCTGTTTTATTTACATTCTTCCATGTGCCTCTCACCCCAAAATAACTCACTTGGCTTGGGGCAGCTTTGGCACTCCCATGGGCTCGGCTGGGAGCTGGGCAGTCCAGCCGCACCACCAGCAGCTCTGCCTTCCTCCTCCTCCTCCATCTCACACCACCCACCAAGGAGCAAAGCCCTGTGACCCCATTCTCTGCCAAAGCTCGAGCCCCCCCCCAGCACATAAGTCAAAGAGGGAAACCCTGACTTCTTCAGTAGCCACAGGAAGGTTTGGGCTGACCTGGGGTTCTGGAGGTGCCCAGGAATGCTTCCATTGATGCTGGGTGCATGATGTGGCTGGGAAACCAATGCATAGGGAGATGCTTTTCCCTGTGGTCATGTAGCCTGATGAGTCACTTGAGCTATTTGAAAAAACTGTTACCCACCCTCTTCACAAAACTGCATCTTACAATACCTCCTGCCCACTGAAAATAAAGAAAAATCTCAATTTGCCCTCTTGGACCTGCCAAGCTTAGGCAGAAGTCTCCACCAGTTTGCAGAACAAGACTGCCCTATTCTCAGGCGTGGATGATTTATTGTTTCACACATACTCATGTGCTACATTATTCACTTATACCTATGAATACCAGCTCACGAGATAAAAGTGCAGGATGAGGCACAAACTGGTGCTTGGCTGTATTTTAGAAAAATAATCAAGGTGAGAAGACAAAGATCTCCATGGGAGGTGGCCCACGCTGCCTTTCCATACCCAGCCAGCTGCACTAGACAGCTGCTCCTCTCCTCCTCCCCCAGAGCATCCATATAAACCCCAAGCCGGAGCCTGCAGGGAAGCCCCCACAGCAGAGCCAGCCCCCAGCAAGAGTGTGGGGCTGCCCAGGGTGACTTTAGCGTCAAAGTCTTGCTCTCAGTAGCTTTTTAGCAGCTCTTGGCTCCTGCAGGAACAATTCTTCCTCTCTCCAAAACCTACAGAGCAAATTGCAGGTGATAATCCTGAAAGGTCTGAAGATTGCATTCAAACAGATCCAAATGCATGTGATGTATCTGCAGTTTGACAGTACCTAAAATAGCCACCCAGAGCTGTGCCAGTCTATAAAAACATAGGAAGTGACAAGTTGTCTGCTAAAAGGTTTCTTCTACCTACAGACATGGCATACAAGGAGCACTGCTGGTTCCCCTATCCAGATAATCAATTAAGATTGTAAGACTTGGCTGCAGTTATTGTCCTGTGTCAGAACTGGGAACAAAACCTGGACTCCTGATGTCCCTACCTGGTACCCTGATCAGATGTCAACACATGTCGTGGTACATGTGCCTCCAGAAATCTCCATGACCTGCATGAGCTATAAAAAGGCTGAAGGCAAGCTCCAGAAGAAGGCAAACCCAGTCATTGCTGAGCTCCAGCGATCACTGAGGAGCACGAGACTGTGCGAAGGCAGAGAGGGACATGCCACGAACAGGGTGCAGCAACACTCCATGCTCGCAAGAATCATCTAAGAAGAAGGGATTACCCATCTCATCTAGGCTGCACTGCACCCATCAGTGCTGCAGATCCCCACAGCATCTGCAGCCAGGGCAGAAATGTCTGAAACACACACACCCACCCACCCACCAGACACACGCCGTAAGCTGTGACATGCCCCATGCACCCTGCACTTTGTCACACACCCAACTTTGTCAATACAAAGCACTGAGTCCTAAAAACAATAAAGAGGGCACAGGAAGCCAAGGCCAGTAATGTCTTATTCTCCACAACAGTGGGAGATTTCTTGCTGCAATACAGCCAGGTCACCTAAGGAAGCGATCTGTGAACCATGATACATGCTGCTTTGCAGCGGAGGAATTCCATTCCTCTCCCCCAACGGTTTTCCTGAGCATCCGAATAATCTACGCTTAGGGGATACTCATTTCTGACAGCAAATCCAGCGAGAGGTTTAACCCTGAGCACATTAGCAAAGCCCAATCAGCCAGGCATTGAAGTAACTTCTTAGCACCCCAAGAGCACCCGTATGCTCCAGCCAACTCCACATCTCTAGTCGAGGCCAACTTCTGCTGCTTCCCACGGAAGGATGTAAAAAAAGTAGGATGCTGCCTCCGTGTTGCCTCTCAGCACCTGATTAGTCACAGGAGAGAGATGTCAGTTTGCTGGCACTATTTAAACTTCCCAAGTGACACAGAAAATAAAAGATTCCCTTTCTCACAAATGACTGCTCTCCCCTGATGGCAGGAGCACTCCTGCTCAACCCACGTACGCGGCAATCGACGCACATTTGAGATCACGTTAAACCTTTTCATCTTGATGATACAGCACGCTGTCGCACATAGAGCTGCTGTGCAAAGTTCTACGTGAGTTATTGCTGCGCTGAATCCCAGCGAGCACACGGGGCTGGCACGCTACAAACCTCTTCTGCGTGTGTGGAAGTCGCCTGTATAAAACAACTGGGTGGAACTTGCTGTCTTAGAGCAACTAGTGCACTGCAGGGAGATGGCTGAAAGGAGCCTGGTCAGAGACCACAGGGGCAATGGCCAGGAAAACCCATTACACTTTTATTCCTTGGACATCAGCATCCCGTTAGGAGAAAGTGTCCTGAAGCTGAGTCTGGGCAGGAAGAGCTGACCATGGGTTGATCCTTCCCAAGGGACGACGAAATCAAAACAACAAACCTCCCTTTTGGGCCAAGGCACCTCTGTGCACACACACTGCATCATCCCCACCATTTTCAAAGGCAAAAAGAAATTAAAAGAAGCCTCCTTGTCCAGCTCTCACTGCTCTGCACTTGGCATTGAGGTGGATGGAAGGGGATGGTTTATCCCCCCCCATTGACTAACCCCAGCCAGCCAGCAGCCAGGATGCTCATCGAACACAACTGAGGCCCTTCAGGGGTTGCCCAAGCAGCAACATTACTCATCCTGAAGCCTTTAAATTCTCAGACAGCAATTTCCTCAGCGCAAAATGAACTGTCTTCAGCATTAACTGTGAGAATGAAGATCTCCTTGTTAGGGAAAAGTATCCCTGCCCACAGTTTTGGTGGGAAGAAGACTCACCCCACGGCGTGTGGTACCAGGTTAGGGTGCTGCGGGGCTGCAGCATGCCCGGATCTGGCCCTGGGCACGGGCTCATCCTGGCCATGTGTGGATGAGCGGAGCTGTGCCGAGCAGGTTGTTCTGCAGGAGGAGCTGATGGGAGGGAAGCACAAGCATTAAACACTGCAGAGTCCTAACTGCTACTTTGCCCAGATGGGATTTATGGGGTGGGGAGGGGGAGAAAGGATGCAGATGGAAGAGCCATCTTCGGCCATTTCAAGTGTTAAAAATAAGTGAGATATGTGCCTTAGGGCTCAGCAGATTGAACACAGTGATTATACATGCTTCATGATTCTTCACCTGGGCTTATGCCTGAAAAGATCCTGACCCCTTCTTATGCTACACATTGCAATAGGATTGCCCAGCCAAATGTTGAAAACCTATTTAGAAAGTGTCATTTTCCTACACCAAATTAAAACTGTTCCCTCTCAGGTCTATTCCTTCTGGTTTTCTAGCTGTTTAGAAATTTTCAACAGACAAAAATAAACTTAAAAAAAAAATTCAAAACCCCAGAACAAAACAAGTTTTACAACCAGCATGAGAGCTGTGTGAATCTTCTGAACTACTTTGATAAAGATCAGCCTATTGCTGCAAGAGAGCCCCCCAACTCTCTAGCTCCAGACCAAGCTGGAGGGTCCCCACCAGCCAGAAAATGAACCAAGGACGGCCAGGTACACACCCGAGTGATGACCACGTGTGGTCAAGGACAGGGAGGCACCCAGCAGAGCATCCATGACCTCAGGCTATGTCTCCTGGGGCCATTTCCTCATCAAACAGGCATCAGGGACATCTCCTTCAGCAAAGGCACTGGGGGCACAGAGATGCGTGGAGCCAGTCTGCAAGGGCACAATGCTCCACTGCCAGCCAACAGCAGCACTTCAGCTTAAAACAACCACCATATCTGTGACACTGCACCCCCAGGCTACATCCCCAGCTGTTACAAATCAATGCAAACACACATTTTTTTTTAAAGGCCAGAGGGAGTTTTAGATCATATAAATTGTCTTTTTTGTGTAAAACAAGCTCTAGAATTACATCCAGCTACTGTAATGTAGAGCCTAATAACATGTGCTGGATAAGTGTCATGCCACTCACTTCAGTGGTGACATGCTGGCTTACAAAGGACATAACACCACTCTGTAAATTGCAACAGCTTGATCTGCTTCCTCGCATTGCTCTGCAGACCCAGTGTAGCAACGTCTCATCCTTATACACACAGGGAAGAGGCAGCAGCCAGAAACTATTCGATGACCTACAGAAGAGCAATCACTGCCACAGCACATCTGCAGCAGGTCATCTGCCAGTGTGCTCGTGTACCAATGACAAAGAGGACGCTTTAGACACATACAAGACACTTCAGACACATAACTAACCAGAAAATAGAGGTTTGGAAAGCAACGCAACACCAGCGGATCCTGAAGGGCAGCAAGCTGATAAATATTTAAATGGCATTTTCCCACCACTGTAAGGCAGCAGGATTTCGTTACCTGTTTTGGGATTGATGACAAAGAAGTTCTGGGGATTTCCACTTGTAATCCGGTAAGTCAGTTTTTCATTGGTGCTGGAGTCAGGGTCCTGGGCTTGGATCTGAATGACAGATACATCCTTCGGGGAGTTTTCCATGACAGCTGGGTAATAGATAGGTTCAGAGGTGAGAGGGGCATTGTCATTCACATCCTCCACTTCAATGTAGACTTCTATGGTAGTGTAGAGTGGGACGACACCATGATCCGTCGCATACACTGTCAACCAGTAGGATCTGGTCGTCTCCCGGTCAAGGATATCTGCTGTGTAGATAACTCCTGCAGAAAAGAGCAAGCAGAGGATCTCAGGAATAAGATCAATGAAACGTCACATCTATTCTGATTTGGCTGTACTACAGAAATGTACTCAGCATGTAACAAATGCTCCACCCTTAGAAAAATCAAAGTTGTATGTAAAACAAAACCAGACACTTGAACTCAGGCATTGTTTCCTGAGTCCTGCTCAACATCTCAATCCTTTGTCCCAAGAAATTCTGGGGGGGAAGAAAAAATGTCTCTTTATAAGTGTCTTAATGTCATAGCCAATTCTTCGCTGGGACTGCAGCTGGCAGAGTTACAGAAGAAATGCCATCATTTTCTGCTGGTAATGTGAGCTTGTATAAACCTTGGTGGAGGGGGCTATCACCATTGACAATGAATTGCACAAGGGAAGACGGCTTCTCTTTTCAACTCCTGCACTTCTCTTTTCAACTCCTGCCAGTGCCCTTGATGAAGAAAACCTAGGGGACAGCTTGACATAAATCCATTCAAATTCAGAAAATAGACAGTACATTTAATAACGAGATAACTCATTGCACAATGCCAATCCCGGGTAACAAGCAGTCAAAAGCTCACACCACACAAGCTCTTAGACAACTACTTATTCTCTTTTATTACAGAGGAAGGAACGGTTTTCCTCTCTGTCTACTGGTGTAAAAAAACATCAGCTGGTTTCCTATCTGATCCTTAGAAACCACAAGAGCAAGTGTGTTTGTATACAATACAGTCGCAGAGAGGAATGTCACCCACCACTCCACTGAAGTATCACCCCCATGCCCACACAGTTCCTGCCATGAAGGACTTCCATGCACCTCATTTCTGCCTATTGTGATTTAGAAATCCATTCTGGTCCTGAAATGAACATCAAACCAGGATGACAACAGGTAAAAACGGATATAGGGCCCTTAAACCAGAAACGCCTCTGAGCACTGGAAGAGCTGCTCATATTTGTGTAGTCCAAACCTTCACTGACTTGAGCACTGACCACAAATGCACAGAGGATCAAATGCACCAGTACCACACACACAACCACACCAGCATCAAAATAAGCAAATGCATTTTCCCACCACTTCTGCAAGACACGAAAAACATTTTCCTTTCCTAACACAGCATTATTAAATCTGCGGTGACACATTAATACAGTGTATCTCCAACTTGAGATGATCTACTAAAAAGGACAGTGTGCAAACCATCAAGTCATGTCATTAATAGATGGAAACTGGTGCAGAAGTTGTGGTGCAAGGGAACACAAGAAAACCGAATTTAGTCTCAGATATGCTTGATGCTACTTAGAACAATATTATCAGTTAATCACTGAGGAAAGTAAGATCAGCACTAATAAGGGGTGCACAAGTTTTTTTGGCTTTTGGGGTTTTTTAAGTATCTGATTGCACAGAAAGTTTCTATGACAGCCTGAAGTCTTAGAAAAGCTTTAAAGACATTGGAATAGGCAGAGAGGTGTTTCATGCAGACTTTAGGCACAGCTAAGGAATGCGCAGGCTCCGTGCTCAGCCACTCTGCAGAATATGGGCTGCCAAGAAAGGATCCTCCTTGCCAGTCCTACTGGGAATCCTTCTTAATGGGGTAGGTAAAGTTCAGATGTAATTTATTGGCATTATTCCTCAGCCTCAATCTTACAAGTTATGCATCAAATCTGGCTTTTTAGATTGTACCAGCAATTAATCCCTTTATGACACTGGATTCAGACCAGACCTTTGGTTTAAAAGTTAATTGGCAAGTCTATTCCATTTTTTGAAGAGCAGTCATGAAAATGATGGCCCTGTGCTTCTGAGACCTCAGCAGAAGGGATGGATTTGATGGCCTGATAGAGCTGATATCTAATGACATGAATAGGCCTGGAGCAAACTTCCTTGGATATTTCACAGCAGAACACATCCTATACTGAAATTTACTGGCAAACACAATAAATGGTCTTTGTGAGGGGCAGCAACAAGAGGTGAATGATGTAACTTGTGTCCTAAGGGACTACCACCCCCAGTGTAAGACAGAGAATCCCACCAAGTGAGAAGGGATGCTGCTGTCCCCAGGGAGTCAGTTCCTGGCTCCTGACATCTCCCACCCAGTTCTGCTCTGGGCAGGAAGCAGCATAGAACCCACCACACAGTTACAGAGATGCCTGAGCTACTTGTACATGTCTTATAGGACACATCTTTTTAAATAAAATTTTCTAAAGATTTTTTTTCAAGTTTGAGATTTTTTTAATTATGTTTTTAATGCTAGTTTGAAATAGGTGCTTCCCTACAATTTGATCAACCATAAAGAGAGGAAGAGGACAGGAGCAGTGCCAGTTCTAGCCATGTGGGCTGAGGTCTTTTTCTAGTAACATCAGGTCCATGTTCTTCTTGCTCAGATACATTATTCATCCAACAAAGGTGAGCAACACAGCACTGGAGGACAAAGGCAGAGTGTATTCTAAATATTCTTGTCGGCAGCAGCCCATGCTATGTAATGACTTTCTGTAGAAACATGGGTGAAATATGTAGTGAACTGTGATGAAAATGCCTAGAAGTCCAGAAGAGAAATTACATTGTAGGGATGAGAAGAGCCCATAATAAATGACACCCCATGGAAATAAATAAATAAAATAAAATCCGCCTGGGCAAGGATGAAGCAAAAAAAGATGAACATGAGTGCTGCTGAAGGTGTTGATTTATTCAGAAGACAAGAAGAATTATTTTAGATCTTTAAACAAAATTTGAAATAAGTAGGGTTTTCCCCCAGTGAGAGCACAGAAGGTTTTAGCAGATTAACCTCTGCTTATAAAGTTGAATTTCACCAATACTGAGCTGATAATAAATCTATCTTCTGAGTCATTCCTTCATTTTATGACTCCTGGCATCAGTTACTTTCCATTTCTGCGTTTCAGGCAGAAAGGATCATTGAACAAGTGTTAGCAACTGCCAATGGGTCTGCTACACTGGTTCTTCTTTTTACTTTTGATTTATTAAAAGGTCCCAGATATTAATTAATTCCTTTTCCTCAATACATCTTGTCATTTCACCTGTCACCAACACACAGTAGCTTGATAAATAATAAGAAGGTCTTTGTTCGCTGTCAGGTTTTCCATGTGGAAACCCTCCCGTTGCCCTGGGAACACCTTCTACCGCACTCTCAAATGTCCTGCACAACATGCTTCCTCGCTGTCTACCCAAATACGAGCCTGAAGTTAGTACCCACAAGAACATACATGCTGTCTGAATATTTAACCAATCTCTCTGCGTAGATATGGGTGACACCTTCCAGATGGATGTCAAACTTCATATGAGGTGTTAACTCTGAAGACTAATAATGACACCTGATTATCAGCACTGCTTCTTCATTACTATGGCATGAAAGCAAAAAGGCTGATAGAACTGGCATCACGAGCCACAAGATATTTCCTGGGGCAGTCAATAGATGGGTGCTCACTCACTTTAGCTTAGTGAAAGTATGGGAAAGGCCAAGAATATCCCTGTATAAGACCACAACAAATTCAGAAAAGACCTCACTTACTTCAAAGCTTATAGATACGAACAGATATTAAAGAAAGACATAACTTTTTTTGCAGGGCCAGGAGAGTAGAGGGGAGGAGAGGCCTTTGGGAGCAGCTCTAAGACTTTTCTTGGACAGCTTTTGTGGTGCACTTTTCCCAGCTGCCTGCTAATTAGAAGAGAAACATGAACAAGGTAACGACACCTGAGCAAAACAAATCAAGAAGTAAGAAGAAACACCAGCAGAGATCTTTAAAATTTCAAAGTAATTTAAAAAGAAAAAGTTCCAAGATTTTGCAGACGCATTCCTGAACAAGACAGAAAAACAGATGTTCCTGTCCACTGGGACACTACGCCATGGAGGCACTACTGCACTTCTACGCGAGGATGCTGACATCCAACCGAGCAGCCTGCAAGCCAGCTCTTTGTGTTGCTTTTGGCCAGATTTTGCAGTGTCCCTGAAGAACTGAAGCCAGCACTTTCTCGGGCCCAGGGCAGCCTCAGAAATAAAGCTAGCCATCAATCCAAAAAGCAGTGCCACCGATACGCTTGCCACTGCATTCCTCCAAGTACATTTGCCCTCTGTGATTTGCCAAGCACCACGTGCACTACGAACACTGTAAGTGAAAAATAACAACAGAGTGCATTAATCTCTGATTAAAATCCTGGGCACATTTATATGTAAATTAAGTGCAGCCCTTGGGCTCGGCAATGTGCCAGCAATGCAAAGGTTGTGTGCTTGTTTCTCTTAAAGGCTTGTTTTCCCTCTTTCCCTGGGAAAATAATAGGATAATGTTTCCTGTATGGCTCCTGCAAGTGGCACACAGTGAGACTCTGCATTATGATGGGAGAAGGAAAAAAAAAATTAAAAATGGAGTGTGAAGCGGCTATTAAAGTGGACAAAGAATTGGCAAACTGCATTTCAGCCCTGCCTACTTTGCTCCTCCCACTGATTTGCTGCACATCTTTCAGAACCACTTCAAATTACACGGTCCACTCAAAAATTATCTGAAAGTTATGTATTTACTATAGTCTTGAGAAACCTGAGAGGTTTTTAAAACAAAAAGGGATTAGAGAAAAGCATTATTTCTTTCCTCACCTCTTTTTTACCCCCTGTTTGTTTACCTTACATGTTTGACAGTACTTTGTGTATAGGTCGAGTGATGAATGGACCTGCCACAGCTCGGCAAGGGAGTGTTTACTGGCGCTGTCAGCCTGGGTGTTTACATAGGTGCCCATCGCCATGGATATCTGCTTTGCACATACGTTCCTCCTAAAAGTCAGATCATCCTTCATGAATGCTCTCAATAGTGCAAACATTGAAAGGAGTTCAATTCTGGTTTGGTTTTTTTCAAGACAAGATTAAAAGACAACTTGGTGGTCTGTAAGAAGCTGGTCAAAGAAAAGACAGAGAGTAACGAGGCTCTTTAATCTAGCTGAGAAAAGCAAATTGAGGTCTGATGGCTGGGAGTAGATGGCAGAAAAAGGAAAGTGCAAATACTCAACGTGGAGGACTCCTGGCTGGAGCAACTGCTTGCTAGGGATGAACCAGAATCTTCCATCATTTGTCATCTTGGTACTGGGACAAGACAAATACAATCTATTCTTCTACCAAAGGTATTGGCCTAGATGCAGAAAATAACATAGCACGTGATTTTGCTGAGTGACTCAGTAGCCTGTGTTATGGAGGTTGCCAGTGTACGCAGTCCTACTCTCACAGTTTCAGCTAATGGTGAACAAAGTGTGGGGAAGTTCCTGCACAGACAGAGAGAGGACTGACTTGGAAGTATCTGCTACTCTTCCAAAAACTTCTATCACGCTGAAATACTACAGAAAATCTCTTCATTATCTCCTTTTCAAAATACTGTAATGGTCTTGCTAGTGGACATCGTGCTTAGTACCATCAGCTCAATCATTCAGTTGAGAAGAGCCTTAATTATAAGATGTTGCTTGTTCTTCTCATCCTTTTTCAGGAATACAAGCTAATTGTTCAAATCTGCATCTCAGACTGGGAAATTAGAAAAAGGCAGATAAGGAGAACAGGCCACTTATTCCCGGACCCTGAACCAGGAGGGGCCATAGAGGAGGTCAGGAGTGGGAGGCAGCAAAGGCAGAGCCTGTCCTCAGTACAAGCTGCAGCACAGGATGGAGGTGACACTAGAGCAGCACACTCCCAGATGTTCCCAGCTGCCAGAGTGCAGCATGCCCCTTCTCACCCAAAGCCAGCTCCTCACTACTGAAAATGCGAGGTTTCAAGTAACTATA
This sequence comes from Caprimulgus europaeus, assembly GCA_907165065.1. The sequence goes on from OU015523.1 coordinate 115,208,955, forward strand.
AAAATGTATAATCTTTAAGGTGACTGAAGGACTAAGGGTGATGGAAGCACCTTCCTGACTCCAGCCCCCAGGGCACCTGGAAACTCACTCTCAGTATGTGCAAGGGCCACGTCAGCTTCCACCATAAAAAAGTGCTACAAAAATGCATTTCCAGAGCCCTAAGTCTGCTTCTCCCTCTTCCAGCTTCAAAACAAAGGGGCTCAGTGCAAAACAGCTACAAAGCAGAAGCTGGTTTGTCCCCAGATTAAAACGACAGGAATGAGGCAGAGTTGGGAATGCCTACTGACAGCAAAGTACTCAGGGCTCTGTTTCATCCTTCGAATTCAAAGGAAGAAAAGGAAAAAATCACTGATTCTGAAATACTACTAATTATTCATGACCCTCATCAAAGACTCTGCAGGTCTCATGGCAGTAAACACAACACCTTGCTTGTCACTGAGCCGACAGCCAAAGGTCCTCGCTTTTGCATTGCCTTGCTGGGAAGAAAGTAATAAATAAATACAGCTTTAGGAGAAAACTGTTGAATAATGACTTTTTTTTTTTTCCAAAACTTGTCAGTCTAAAATACAGAGGGGAAAAGACAGTTTACACACACCTCATCTGTCCTCACTGAGATGAAAGCTTTACACCCACCTACCCTGCTCCTGCTCCCAAGCTCCGGCCGGATCCTGCCCCCACACGTCGATGCACAGGGGGGCCATGCAAAGATTTGTGAGTGTAAACGCAAATGTCGGCGCTAATCTGGATTCCTTGCATTGGGCAAAGGCATGATTTTTGAAGGACACGTAGCAGAGAGCTATCATAGGCATGAAAAGTGTAAAAATACTGCAAACCCATTATTCATCAAACCAACAAACGTAAAATCAACCAAAATGGCATGATTTGTAGACAGAAATTTCACACCCAGTTAAGGAAGAAAATTTATGATTTCAAGAAAGCTAACACTAGGCCTAACCCATGTATTTTTTTATTTAGGTCCTTCACATAGAATGGCTCTGGTGTACATGAAAGCAGAGTGCATACCTCTTTTAGGAGATATTTATTTCGCTATTTCCATTAAGGGTAAACTGTAAATACAACCCACAGGATTAAAAAGTTTTAGCGTAACACAGACGTGAACCTAAACACCGATGCCAGACCAATTCAGCACACTGGGGCCACCGAAGCCAGTGGGAATCAGAATAAAACACACATTATATTCACCCCTTTTTAAGTCTCCTCAAGCCATGAATCACCAGTGCCAGTTGTGAATGTGGATGGCGGTATCACATCAGCCACAAACTCAACTGGAGCATGAAGGAGACCTATTGCTCATCCCCCCCACCGCTCGCAGCCAGCAGCTTTGAAAATCAGGCTCCTTACTCTGGTGATTAAACGCTATTTCAGTGCCTTCATTTAAGCTCCCCCATTGTGCAAAGTGTGGCCTCCCGTTTTTATTTTATGGCACAAATTTTCTAGGCTTTAATGCATATTAAAATGCAAACCCAGCTTCTATTGAAGCAAATGGAGATATTCCCATTGACTTGAATGGAGATTAGATCATGCCCAGGAATTAATCCAAAAGCAATATTAACTTTGTGAGGCTATACATACCTAGAACTTCCTAATATTCTTTTTTCTTATTGAAATATAAAGCATATATAATAAACCATGCTTGTCAAACAATGCAAGACAGGTAACATTTCTGTCTAGGGCTTAATTTTTAATTTTCTGTTTTTCTCCTGATGTTTAGAATCTACAAATTTACTCTTACCTCAAAATGCAGTTTCTGCAGTGAATATTAAGTCTCCGTTCCCAGGGCAGTAAAAAGGAATTAGAAAGTCAATCCTCAGCAATGCTATTTCCACCATCACTGAATTAGTCTGCAAATAGACCTTTTACTGTGTCACATAACTTAATGAATACCATGACCATCCAGAATCATGACATTCAACATGTTAATAAATGTAATACACCTGCATGTAACAGATAAGTAGGTAGATGATGAACAGGTTTACAACTCTTCCTGGACATGAGATGCCACCACGTGTTTCAGGGGCAATTTCAGGTGTGGACTTTTACCAAAGGAGGGACCGCTGCTGCTGTGCGCACAGTGTTGGGTGTACAGTGGGGCGGAAAGCCATTCCTGCTCATGGAGGTAACCATCACACAATGGTTTAGTCCAAGAACGGACAGTTGGTCTGAAATCCAGATCAGGTACATATGGCAACTTCACCTGATGCTGGAGGTTTTGGGCCAGCCAAAGTCAGGGATACTCGTTTGACTTGGATGCACAGTGGGATTGCAGACCAGGTCTGGCAGGGGTCATTAGATCAGGTGTAGTCCTGTTAGCATGGCTTGTGCAAGCATGACCTTGACAACAGGTTGAGGACAGTGTCCTGCCTGAGTGCAGACCCTGGTCAGCCCTGCCTCAGGCTGTAAAACACAAACATAAATTTATTTACCACAGGTAGAGGAGAAGTTCGATTAATTAAAGTCAATAGTGAAGTTTAGGTCTGGCCAGTGGCCCCTCAAATCAAAATAATAAGAATAAATATACATGTATGTTTACATATCTGTTGATATTAATATATATTAATATATTATTAATTATGAATATACAAATATTTATATATAATATATCTATACATATATATGAATACCAACAAATATGGAGCGTGTGTGTATATATTCATGCATATATGAATGATGTGACTCCAAGGGCAAATATTGCATATCAAATTAGCAGTGTTACCCATCATAGTGACTGGGTTTTCTTGGGGGTCTGATCACAGCTAGCCAGGTGTTCCAAAGCAGACACCAAGGCTGTGGGACCACTGCCACAAGCACTGACTTCCCAGTAAAGGAGCATCTTAATGGCACTGGAATAGAGGCACATCTCAGGTTAGGTGCTTGACCTTCCAGGTTATTTATATTTTGATTTTTGAGGCGAGGTTCTTCCTTCTTTACCTTCAAATCACTTAAATTCAGTGCTTGCTTTATTTGAGGGACAGGTGAGGAGGCTTACAGTTTCAGATCAAAATGAGCTATCACTTAAATACAACATGTTCAAGGTCACTTACATATCAATTTCAGAGCAATTTTCCAAACATATAATCAAGACACTGAACCCAGAGGCTTAGTCAAATAAATTCTCTATCTTCTTTCATTTATGAATTAAATGAAATAAGATGTGCCAACATTTTCACCTGACTAGGCTTTATTATAGTTTCTGTATCTTCCATCAGATCCCTCCACTTATTTAAAGAAATATCCATACTCATCTTGCTTTAATATTTTTTGCATGAGTGAAAAAAAATAGTAAAAATAATCTTACATGGATAAACAAAAAATACACAATGGACAACTCTGGAAGAACCAAATTGCCTTCAAAAGCACAAATACTATCAAGAAACCCTCTCATTTATGAATAATCTCTATCAAAGCTTAACACACTCGGTCACTGCCGAACAAAGCCATAAAACCCTGCAGTAAAACCAGGCTGAGAGGAGCCGTGAAGCCCCAGTGCTGACTGAACTGCTGCCACGTACTGTTTCCTCCTCACTACAAGCGCTTGAGGACAACGGGACAAACTGTGACACTGCTCTGACAAATGGGATGTGCTGCGATCCTGCATGGCTTGAGCTGTATCATTCCACTTTTATGAACATGGGCAGCTCCTTTTACCCAGGTAGATCCTTCCTCACTGGTCTCAGAGACACAGCAAAAGACAATGCCTATTTATGGGGTGAACTTCTTGCTATTTGCTGGATGTGTGCAGGCTCAACTTTTCAGCCAAAGTGGCAAGAAAAGCAAGTTAAATGTGAAATTTTGCAACTTTGGCAAGTGTTGTGCAACACTGAGATACCTCAAGCTTTTATAAATGTTACCAGGAAGATCCAGCGAGGAAATGCATCCTTAATGTATTGCAGAACATCACTTGATGGTATTAATTCACTCTACTCACTGTGAATTTATTTTTCTTCAAATTTTTTAAAGCACTTGTGCCTAGTGGGTTTCCAGCCACACACCAATTATAAACAGTGAATTTTTGTCAGTATTATAACCCCTCTAATATGCGTTCATCCTTCTGTATCTACTTCTCCCTACAGCAAACGATGAGCTCTGCACCACTGTTTTCTGAGCACCTTAGGGATTATAAAATTCTCACATGCCTTGTGCCCACTTCTGCAGCCTTCCCAACCAAACTGAACGTGGGGATGGCACCTGGAGAAATCCTCACGTTGTTAGCACCAATGATGAGAGAATCATAGAATCACAGAATGGTTTGGGCTGGAAGGGACCTTAAAGATCATCCAGTTCCAACCCCCCTGCCATCAGCAGGGACACCTTCCACTAGACCAGGTTGCTCAAAGCCTCATCCAGCCTGGCCTTGAACACTTCCAGGGAGGAGCAGCCACAACTTCCTCGGGCAGCCTGTTCCAGTGTCTGACCACCCTCACAGGAAAGAATTTCTTTCTCATATCTAATCTAAACCTACCCTCTTCCAGTTTAAAGCCATTTCCCCTTGTTCTGTCACCAACTGCCCTTATTAAAAGTCCTTCCCCAGCTTCCTGTAGCCCCTTCAGGTACTGGAAGGCCGCTATAAGGTCTCCCCAGAGCCGTCTCTTCTCCAGGCTGAACAGCCCCAACTCTCTCAGCCTGTCCTCGTAGCAGAGGTGCTGCAGCCCTTGGATCATCCTCGTGGCCTCCTTTGGACTCGTTCTAACTGGTCCATGTCCTTCTTGTGTTGGGGGCTCCAGAACTGGACGCAGTGCTCCAGGCGGGAGTTAAACAGTTAAAGAGCTGTTAAACCTCGATAATAACCTACTTGTATGAAGGCATTTTATCTCAAAGGGTCTGGCTAATGCCCAGAGTAACCCAGATTTTCTGTACATCCTCTTTAGCAGATTAATAAAGAGATCAAAGTCTGACCCATGCATCTTCTGCCAGGAGGACTGGGAAGATATTTTAAAAAGAAGGGTTTGCTCCTGGTTATTTTAGAAACGAGATCAGAAGCAGAGCAAAGCTGAAGCAGGAAGAAGAGATGGAGAAAAAAGGCAAAGGATGCTCAAAAGGATTAGGAAAAAAAAAAAAGTCCTGGTAAGGGAATTCTGTGCAGGGTCCTCTTCCTTTACACGGAGCTCTTTTGTACTGCCCATAGTACTGAGGAGTGTCGGCCTGGGATGGTTGGCCAGAGTAGAAAAGAGACTGCTGGAAATATTCCACCTAGTAAATGTCTTTCACCTTTTAGTTATATATATTATACTGGAAATAGAGTATTATTTTATATTATACTGGAAATAATATCTTTTTTCCCCCCTTTGTTGTTTCTTCCAGCCTACAGCAAATGGGCAACCCTATGAAGAGTAAAAACATCAACCCTGAAATCTGCCTTTATTTTTCTCGCTATCCAAACATAAACCTGGAGAAGCCATCAAAAAAGAGAGAAAAAGTACATCTGAAAGGGGTTTACTAGCTATGCTCTACTTGAACATGAATGCTGCAGGGGAGAGGGGAGCACGATACCCAGAGCCAGCACTGGAGCATCATTTAACCCCCCTGCATGGCACAGCCACATTTCCTCTCCTTGGAGGTACCCTGCATGACTCTGCAGTCCACCTTACAAATCATGTCCAAAAACTGAAGAAGACATTAAAAAAACCCAGCACCACAAACAGTATGAGGAGCAGAGACAATGATTTACAGTAAGAGTGTTTAAGATTTCCATCTGTTAAGCTTATTAAAAAGAAGGTGGAGAGGCAACTTGATTAGAAAATCCCTGTAAAGTTCATGAGGAAATACTATTGTGAAGTAAAGGGCTCTTTAATCTAACAAAATAAGGAGGAGCAACATCTAATGATTGGAAACTGAAGCCAGGAAAAATAAAATTAGCAATCAGCCTGATACTCATCTTTATTATTTATTTTTCTGAAGCAGGTGATTAATTCCCAGAATAATTTAATCTGATCTCTAGATATCTGCAAATGAGGGCTACAAGGTGTTGGGGGAGAAATATTTCATGTCATACATATGCTATGCTTTAGTCAGAGGAAAATCACTCCGTATAAAGAGATACAGAAGTGACATATAATACACAGTGATATAAAAGGGATGAAACCCAATGATCTGGTCTCTTCTGGCCTCAAGCACTACAGAACTGCGAACACTGTCTTGCTGTTTTCTCCAAGGAGCCTGGAGAGAGGAGGTTCACTGAATGGTGCTGGGCTGCCATAGCACTCCCAATGTGCCCAGCTCCGCTCTCATGGTCGCTTTTTTTGTTGTCCCAACAGCCTCTGCGTTGCCATCCCCACAGAGGGAATGAAAAAAAAGCTCCTTCCCCACCCAGAAATACTTGTCACCAAAATAGTTGTGGGCTGTTGAAAGGTACAGTGTCCTTTGCTGGATGGCAGTTTGCAATTCAAACTGGAAACTTCACTGAATACAGAGAAAAGGGTGGCTCCTGGGCAGGCAGAGCATCCTGACGGAGCCAGGGGTAAAGCAGCCCAGCGCTGCCCAGGTGGGTGCCCGCAGAGCATGGTGCAGAGCCCAGCTGCTCAGAAAGTCATTTCACTTTGTTTTTCATAAGGTAATGAGCCAGCAGCTTGCTGGCACCTTCTCCCTATCACATATGAGGGCGTGCCAGAAACTGAAGAGCCTTTTCTGGAGATGTGCATGAGGCATTAGAGGCAGCACATCTGCTGGCTGTGGCCACCAGTGAGCCTGGAGCAACATCCACCACTTCTGTTCAGGATGAGCTCTGGGAGGGATGGATGTACTGTGGGGCTGGCAGGCACTGAACAACCTGGTCCCCTTCTGTGCTTGAGAAGGAAATCTCCGATTACAAGAGGCTCTCAGGCAGCTCACCTTGTGGCTTTGTAAGAACTATTGATTGTCCTTGTGTTCCCTTGAGTGAATTTTCCAGTGGATGAGGGCTCTTCAGGCAGTATATACCTCATGAATATTATTGTCCATGATGCTGTAGCAGAACACTGCTGTTTTGCAAGGCAACACACTTTGTGTTTCATTGTGAAATGCACACTGGATGCACTAAAACCTGAAGTTTTATTTAGATGCACTTGCAGGACTCTCCCCAGGTATAGTAAAAGCAAGCTTTCCCTCTGTACCACGCTCACCTTGCATAGAGGGACCAGGCTACACAACAGCCATCACATCAAGAAAGAGGTGACTTGTTTTGAATCAAGACTACTGCTTTAAACTGCCCAGAAGCAAAGCCTTTCATTTTCTCTTAATTACACTTTTAGTTGTATTCTCTCTTCTCTTCTCTAGAGAGTCTGAGGAAGAGATCCCTCCCTTTCAGCCTTCAGGTCCAGAGGGTGTAAAACCACCTCAAGCTGCTGCTTCTGCTCTGGGCAAAAGTTTTGATGACTGCAGCAGAAAAAAAAGCAAGAGGTTACCTGGAGGCCAAAATTTAGTTCAGACCACCTGTCAACGTCAAAAAGGTTAGGGACATCTCACTGGTCAGTTCAGGAAAGACAGAAGTTCAGTTTCCCTTGCTGAACAGACACAAGAGCAGTGGACACACTACTAAGCACAAGAATGGGTCTTACATCCCAGACCTTTCACTAATGGGGAATTACCTTCCACAAAGCAATCTGCATGAGACACCCTTTGCATAGATGCTGAACCTCTGCAGGGAAACCAGACTGGCATCGTGTTTTTGCTTGCACTGTCATTCCAATATTACTCCAAAGAGGGCCATCACTATCTGCAGATGGCTAGTAACTGATAGTTGAGAAGCTGATATCTACCAATTCATATCACAAAACACACAGCGAACTCCTGATGCCCTCATCTGAGCTGGCAAGCTAGAAGGCCACTGATGAACTGGGTCTGGCTCTTCCATTAACTGAGACCTGAACTTGCAGACCTGCAGCATTAGTGAAAAGGGCAGGACAGGACAGTCCAGTCTCTTTGCTGAATTTAACTGTAGCCTTGTTGAAGTAACTGGGGAGTTCAGGCTTGTTTTTGAAGAGCTGAAATGGGCAGGCTGAGGTACTGCCTACTTAGAAATCATCAGCTTCTCAGTCACTTTTCACACGACTTGACTGGCCCAAAAATCCTGTCCTGAATGTAACTCAAACACTCTTACTTTCCTTAAAAGCTTAGGGGTTTTTTAACAGCCTTATGTTGTATGAAACACAGTGGGTTGCTCTTGCAACTTTCTTTGAACCTCCTTTTCTCATTTCTTAACATCTACCCCAACAGCATACAACTTTCATGAAAACCAGTCATCAGCATTCAAAGATGGCTCACAACTAAGCTGACTCTCTTCTAGTATGGCAAAATTATTCACAGAAATCGCAAAGAGCAATCCCTGATGCTTCTAAGCATCTTTCTAAAAGGAAGTCTTAGAGACAGCTACAAACTTTGCATGGGAGGCATCTCACCCACAGCCATATCTGTGATCGTAAAAAGTGAAATAACTAGAATTAATTTCCATGCTGGGTTTTTTCTCCAAAAACCCTTGAGCAACCTCGTGGTAACTGCAAGAAGAAACTGTACATGATCATTAAGATAGTCAGAACTTAAATCTTCTACCTTGCATAGAGGAAATGGAGCTGGGACTATAACGGCAAACCTCACACAGACCCTGCACAAGCAGACCCTAATTACACTTCTGTTTCACTCTCAATACTCTGTGTGATAATAATAAATCCAAGGGTCAAAGAATATAGGGAAATACGCTGGAGTATATTAGTGGAAAGTACCATTCTTTTAATCTCGGGGTAGTGCTAGTCTGACATTTATCTTCAAAAAATTTTCACAGATAGGATACCCTTCTTCAGACAAGAAAAACAGAAGGGAGCGAGAAGCCGAGATACACAAGAGACTGTGGCAAATCAGAGCAGTACGATGAAAGCCTTAGCGCAGACAACCCCACTGTGATCACTGGGAACGGTGCCAGTGACTAGGTGGGTGCTTCCTTTTGGCTCTGAACAGAGCGAATCAAATAAATGTGCTGTGGCTGCTGCTCTCCAAAGTACAACCTTTCATGTAACATGTAAAACTCTCGCCCTCATCCCACCAGAGTCCTCCACAGTCATGGTACTTTCTGCCAGCTTTCCCTGCCCGCTTTTCCAGGAGATGCTGTGGCTCTACCCAAGACGCCGGGAAGCGAAAAGGGCAGCCTGGCACCCAAGGGGTGCTGAGATATTGGCATCCACCCAGACACTGTCTTGCTCATTCAGGGCAAGGCTCAGATGCATTCTGGAGGAGTACCTATTGCATTCCCCAGCTGGTGTATATGTACATGCACATAAATTGCAGCAGCTCAAGTTTAGTGTTTTATGATGAGACGGACTAAGCTCCCAAAAGAGGTGGGGAAAGTCAACGTCTTGATAAAGGAAATAATGAAATATTGCAGTGCCAATATACGCCGTGTGATCCCTTGAGGGAAACCACAAGCACGAGCCCTAATGAAATAAGACACAGAAAATAAGGGCTTTGCTGTGGACACAACCCTTATACGCTCATTATGCACTGCAGTGACTTCTATCACTTTATCACACTTATTTATCTCGGTGAAATGTTGTATATATTTGCAGACAGATACATGTATAAAAACACATACAATCTATAAAAACACATAGATATATTCTAAATGAAAGAGGACAAAACAAAAAGTGATTTATTTTCATTTCTGTAAATGGCCAGACCGTAAATGCACAGTATGCTTTCTCTGCATGGATTGCCTTCCAAATCCATCATTGTATGCAGTTTAAAGCTTTCATAAACACTTAGCATTTGAATTTCCATTTGTGAGTATTTCAGCTTTTTAAAATGTCCTTGTATTTTATGCTCAAACACTCAATAATACCAGTGTGGGCTTTGCCTAGGGCTAATCGATAGGCTGCACTTAAAACATAAAGTGTCTATTTGTCTATTTATACACAGTTTTGAAATGGAGATTATATTTCCCCTGTTTGAAATACATCAGTATGTGCAAATAGCAAAATTGAATTTAATTATTTATTTATGATGTAACTTTGCTGACTGTGGAAGCAATAAACCCAACCAAACAAAACCCAGGAAATTATCCCAGACCCAAGAGCAGGAGGAAGCATGGCTTTCTCTAATTGAGTTTCCTTCACTCTTATCTTCTCAAGATCCCTTAGATTGTTTTCCAATTTTCATTTCCATTTCTTCCATTAAATGCCTCTGACCCACAACCTTCATTTACTGCCACCCATTTATCTTCCATTCTTAATTGAGATGTAACATGTCCACTTGTCCAGCGCTGAGCTCTAAAACTCTGACAGCACCTTTGATAAATGCTGGCTCCTTCAGGAAAGCTTCCTTGGGAAAGCGCAATTCAAAACTCTAGTCCTGAACAGGTAAGTCTGCTCCATTAAAACTGACTTTACCTTATAAACATACTGTGGTAAGGACCAAAACCCCAATAACAAACAATAATACCTTTGGGTTTATGTGTCTTTTCTGCTACAAGATGGAATTAGATTTGTTTTGACCCTGGGAGGATACAGGATGACAGGGTCAGTGAGAAGAAAACACAGGGCTGCTTTCAGCAGTCAATCATCTTTACTTTTAAGTAGAACAATTTTAAATGTGGTGGTTTGCAATTGAACTCCCTCCTCCAAGATACAGTGTACATGAATTTTTGAAAGATGGCATTGTTTAGAAAATAGTTAGACGTTATACAACTTCATTTCAGGAACTCTTGACAAACATTAATAAAACTCCCAGCAGCCAGGTGCTTCTGCACCCACTGAACTGCAGGCAAAGCCCGGCATCAGAGAGTCAGAAATACAACAAAAGGGAAAGAGTAAAGCTCCAGCTACCAAGCAGTCATTTTAATCTCACGGAGTAATGCTAAACTAAAGCAGAAGAGAACCGAACAGCAATATCTTAGTCTCTTGGAGCAGTAAAGTAAAATTATTACAGCACCCCAGGCTACTATTAAATTGTAAAATTTAAGAAAACATATTGTGGTCAGGCATTCAACCTCTCAAAATAAACAGATGAATCACTCCATGTTTATTCTAAATGACTGAATGTTTGCACCAGTGATACCAAGTAAAACACAAATTCGCTGGGATCCTGAAGGCGAACATCCAAGAGGAAAAATTTTCATTCAAAACCATGATACCAGGGACCAGGTTGGAAAGCTCCGTGGCCAAAACCTCTGACCAGAGCACACTCCTATTTCATACTCCAGAGGTGTGACTGCCAATAGTGCTGACATACCCTAGAGAGCTTTAATTTAAAGTTAAGGCTTGATACTGATAGAGCGATGGTTGTGGCAGTAAGGTCTGGAGAAGGCTACATGAACCGCAGCAGGGTGGCCATGCCCAAAGGCTGCCCAGCAGCAGCACAGCCACACCACTGCACGAGCGATTGCCAGGCATCTCCCCAAACACTCCCAAAGGTCAGTCCAAAGCAGAAGGTACCCCAGCAGGCTGTAGCACTTTGAGTAATGTTTAGAGGCACCCAGGAACAAGAAATATGGGCTGTTCTATCTTACTTTCTGAAAGATGTTGACAGGCAAACCAGCTCTTCTCACAGAATCACAGAATGGTCGGGGTTGAAAGGGACCTCAGGAGATCACCTAGTCCAATCTCCCAACTAAAGCAGGTTCCCTACAACAGGTTGCACAGGAAAGCGTCCAGGTGGGTTTTGAACATCTCCAGAGATGGAGACTCCACAACCTCTCTGGGCAGCCTGCTCTCTGTTTTGCAGCACAATATTCAAAACTGAACCAAGAAATATTTTGCTGTGTGTGGGTGCCATTCACACACACAGTGACACTGATAATCAGGTATCTACATGGCTTCCAGCTGAGCAGAATATTAAACTTTATAACACATCCATTTATAAGATGAACAGTACGCTGGAATCACTCCTGCTGTCTCCCTCTAGATGTCTGATGGCCACAAAGAATCCCACCTCAAGGCCATAGTCACCCATCACCTGCATGCCCAAGTTGACTCTCAAAGGCTTAGATCAGGATAGCTGTCGGCACAGGAATATGTTGGTTGAAAGGATCTATGTTAACTGGTACTGTGACCATTCCACTGAATGGCAGCACAGACTTTGCCTTAATCCCAGCTTACTATTCCAAGAGGAACTGTAATGTCAAGATTTCTGATCCTGCACGCCATCAGAAAAGATCCTGGGAAGACACAACATCATTTCCCTGGTTGGTCAGTAATTTTTAAGCAATGCACTAGGACATGCAAAGCAAGCTCTGATGGAACTGTCCTTGCAAGGGACTTGACGGCACGACCAAAAAGTAAAGCAGAGGTTGAGAATGAGGAGAGACTGTGGATGTGCTCTGAGCAACCTGATCTAGTTGAAGATGTTCCTGCTCACTGCAGGGGGGGTGGACTAGATGACCTTTAAAGGTTCCTTCCAACCCAAACCATTCTGTGATTCTATGTTTGTTGCAGAAAACATCACTCCAAGGAGAAAACGGAAGGGGAAGCAGCAATGGCACTGCGATGACATTGGCATTCCCAGCATGAGTAAGCCTCAACTCACTACCAAACAAGCATCTGGTGCCACCTAATTAAAACACCAGTTCCAGGAGGTGACATCCAGCATCATGAATCAAATTAAACATCTGTTAATTCTTACAACAGCCAGACAAAACAAGCCTAAAAAAGGCAAAACAAACACACATACACACAATACTAACTTTGGCACTGACATCCCAACTGAACAGAAGAACCGTATAAAATTGCCACATTATTAACCAGTGCATCTTCAGTTTAACCGATCGGCTGCGCAAATTTGCTACAACACATGTTCAGCTGCTCAACGGGAAAAAATGGATCAAGTTTTACAAAAGTGGGTAAACACACCTCACTGCCCAGCATCGCCCAGCAGAGGGGAAGCCTCCCCGAGCTCACGCAGGCTAACGGCACAAGCTATTAACGCACATGATTAAAGGACTGGAGACCACAGAAATCTCAATACAGGCATGGCCTATAATAGCACAATGCAGGGTGTGTTTTCCCCAGTGACAAAAGGATGCTTTTCTTTTATTTCTGCTATAAATAATTGTTTTGGTTTGGTTTTTTTAATAGGTATAGATAATCAGGCATTTACATGGTTTCCAGCAGAGCAGTAATATTAAGCTACCAGATTACAGCCATTTATAAACTGAATACATCGCTGGAATTACTTTTTACTGCCATTATTATCCAACAATCTCTACAATATGCATTGTTACCGCAGCAGTAAAGTGATTAGATTCTGAGCATTCCTGGAAATCTGTAAGTAACACCACAGAGGTGAACCCTTAGTGAAATAAAGTATTTAAGGAGAACTTCTGATGGTCTCTTATGCTGAACCCTGTGGGCTCCTGAAAACAGAGCAGGGGCATAGTTCATTGACTCAGTTCTGCCACCTTTTACACCATTTTTCACACCAGCAACATTTCACATGCATGGTTTACCCCTATCAATGAGCCTACTGTTCATGTGTGTAACAGCTTTTCTCTAAGTGCCTCATTTCAATACATAACCTCATTAACGCTTTGTTTATTACCGCCTTCCTTCTTCCTACTACTCTTACACAAACTTGTTGCCCATCTTGCTTTGAATCTGTTTGTTTTTTTGTTTGTTTGGGGTTTTTTTGTTTGGTTTGTTTTTTTGGTTTTGTTTTTTTTTCCCTACTGTAAGACCTTACAAACAGAGGCTGTGTTTAACCTGAATAAACCCTCCAAAACACAACTTCACCTCCTTGCTCTGTTATTGATTTTTAAGTAGCATTTTCTATGAAAGAGGTAATCAGAAACTGAGCAAAAGGACAAAAGATATTCTACATTGACTCTGGAGATCACTAGGGCAATCTGGCACTAAGGGTGGAGATTCAGGAAGGCATTTTGGAAGTGCTGCAGAAGAAAAATCCTACAGTAACCTTTAATGACCTCTATGCTCAGTCAAAGAAAAAGAGTTAGGTTTGGGTTTCCTCCCCTCCCCCATGGTGGAGAATAAAAAAGGAATTTCAGGAAGAGATAATATACAAGCTGATTGCAGCAACTTGCAAATGAAATAGCAGGGGGTGTATGGGAATAGATACCAATTTCCATTCCAACCAGAATGGAAGTTTCTATATTAGAGGGTATTATTTCTGAGCAGTCAGCATGGAAAGAGAAGCTGATGCAATAAAACACATGAAATTTCTAAGTGATCCGGACCAGAAAGAGAGAAGGAAAGTAACTGAGGCTGCAGCCTTGCTAAATACTAAGATGGGGGGGATATGGAGAAGAAGCTGCCAAGGCAGTCGCTGAACAACGCACTTCAGAGATAAGAGGCAGCAGCCATTCTTCGAAGCAATCGTAGCTGCCAAGAGCTACAGAGAAAAGAGTGAATTGAAGGGGAAAGAGGGGTCAACTGCAGTGAATACAAAAACAAGTTAAGGCCAAGGACAGGCATGACGCTTTGGGATTTGGCCAGGAGGTGATAATTTGTGGGTTTAGTCAACTGCAATCTCAGTGGAGTAGAGAGGGCAGAAACTCAATGAGAAAAGAGAGAGTTGGCAGCGGGAAGATGAAGGCAGCCAGGATACAGAGCAGGAATAAGGAGCTTGGGTAGGATAGAAAAGGAGAAGGGGCATCTGGCAGCAGGAGATATGCTTAGAGAATTGTGGGTTTTTCCCAGTCCAGGGACTCTAAGGCGGATCTGAAAGTTGAAGTGATGCCAAGAGAGAAAACAGGGTTAAGTGAGGTGGCAAGAACAGCAACAACTGAAGAAGGTCACAAGGGATTGAAAGAGAAGCTCAAGAGAGCAAGTCAAGAGTGCGAAAAATGAGGTTCATCCATCACAGGGCTCACATGAAAGAGCAAAGAAAGATAATTTCCATCCCAAAACATTGTCAGTCACTACTCCTCGGCCAGGGGGAAGAGCTGTGCCCTCCTACTGCATCTTCCTCAGCTGCTCCTCTGAGGCACCACTCTGTATCAGCAGCTTGAGAAAATGCTTTCCAGAATTTCTCAAAGAGCAACGGCATCCTTTCACGTCTTCTGTTTTAAAAATTGGAACTTGATTTATACAGCATCTAGGTTAAACAAGGTACAGCATATTCTCTGTCTGGCTATAAGAAGCAATGACTCTGACTTGCTGCCATCTGTACTTACTACACTGACAGAGGAACACCACGTACCAGTCCCAAGAAGTCTATTTGCCTGAATTTCCATTAAGACTATGGCAATAACCTCTAAGCAAATGTTGCATGAAATCATAATGCCATTCACACCGATGCTAAATCTCTCACAGCCTCTGAAAAAAATCCAGATCTCACCCTCTCGTTTCAAAAGTCTCCTGTAAGAGCAGCAATAAAACTTCTCCACTGGTCATGATATCATATATGTGTCAACCAGATCACTGTTCACACTTCACATATTTATTATCAACTTCAGGAAACAATTTCTTATGTTATTTACAGAATGCAAAAATATGTCCTGACAGTTTATAGGGCAAAAAAGTGTGCTATGACTAGACAAGGACAACAGCATTACAACTGCAACTACAACAATGCTGCACTTACTGACCCCAGCAACAAAGGAAGAGTTGGAGGGAAAATATGTGTAATATTTTATATCCTGAACTAATTAAAGATCTCATTCCCTAAACAGCCAGACAGCAAACACAAGCAGTGCCTCCAGATGAAGGATTCCTGTTTTGATGGTTACTATAATGAGCACATTCCCAAAGGAATCAGCCAATAAAAAGCCTCTCCTATCTGGAGGATGCTGAATGAAAGTTGGACTTTTCTTAATTTTACAGCAATTCCTTATTGCATCATATCAGCCTCCACCAAAGGTCTCAGTTCAATTTTTCTGTAATGAATTTGGAGACTGAAAAGAAAAACATCCATCCCATTTTAACTGGCTAAATTTTTCTCCCTGACTTAGAGCTGACAATAATTACAAATAAAACACTGGTTTTGCATCACTGTATGCAGTTTTAATTAAAATTTATTAACTTGAGAGAAACTATCTCCTTATCACCAACAGACACTAGAACAAAAATGCCTTTTATTGTGTTACTAAACTGATGTTTCAGACAGAACCATCACTACAGCACACCAGCTCTATTAGACTGATCTTTTCCCTCTGCCCCCCCCCATTTCTTTTCATGTGCATCATGCCTTGGGCAAAAAAGATCACACCAGTGCCTTCTGCAAAATATTATACCTCATGTGTCTGCTGAATTACACACAGCTCTCCTTAACAAATTGCTGGATGACTTAGGAAAAATACCTATGCATCTTGACCACCTCTTATAATAAGAAAAGCAAATTCCAGGGGCGAGGCTGATGTACAAAGCCCTGGACCACATGCACTCTGAAAGGATCTTTGGAGTCACTGCTTTAGAAGTGATAGCTGGATTTAAGAGAGCCAGAGAGAGAGAGGACATAAAAGTAAGAAAAACTTTTTAAAAAAGAAAATTTAAAATGCCAAAAAGAAAATTTAAAGTACCATGACAAGGGGTTAGGTAGTAGGGAATGATGAAGGGAGCTGGCAAAGCAAGCTGTAAACCAGGAGAACACAATACTCCAAAGTCCAAACGGGAAGACTTGAACATGTTGGGTAGATTGGCAAAATGTTATTTGAGATGATGTGATGAACAAAAGAGTTACTCATGGCCTTACTAGTACCTTCAGTGACAAGGTGGAGACATAAGAAATTGAGAAAAACCTTCAGAGACCCTGCTTGAAGGAATATGCTGGAAGTGTGATTACAAATGAAAATGCTTAATCCAGGATAAGAGTGATGAAGAAGAGGATATCAATAGAGCTGGAATCAGACTGAGAAGAGCGACATGCTGGGGGAAGGAGTGAATAAAACTCCATAGATTTCCCAGGTTAGATGGCAGAAGAGAGCCATGGGACCAAAGGTTGGTCAGCCAAGTAAGGCAGGATGGAGCACAGCTGAAAATGAGAATACAAAGGAACAAGTAGTGCTCTGAGCAGTGTAACTCTCAAAATACGATTTTACAAGTGGGTTTTAGTCATAATGTCTCTCTTGCGTGAGGTGGAGAGGAATGGGGACCACAGACAGAGATAAATACACTTATCATGACCACTTCAATCTTTTTTTCTTTAGGAGTAAAACTGAAAAATAAAAGGCAGAAATGGCAAGGAGGTGAGGAGAAGGTTTTTCTCCTTGGTGGAGGGGAGACAGGGGCTAACTTTGGCACTGGGTAGAACACTGATAAGCACAAAAAGTAGAAGCTTCCCAAAGGGGGAAGGCTCATTGGGCTGAAGTGGTTAAAAAGGGAATAGAAAGATTATCAAGAAAAGCAGAGCAAAGAACCAAATTGCTTCAGTGATAAAGGACATTCAAGGTGAGAGACAATGCACTGGAACAGGTATTTACCGAGGCAGATTGAGTGGAGCGGGATCATTTACGTGGGCTTTGAAAAACAGTACAAACACAGCAAGCAATTACACCGCAATAAATAAACCAGTAGCACACGTGCAAACGGGGGCACCTAACAGAGTGTGCACAGGAGATACAGAAATTGCCAGGAGACTTGATAATCACTCCCCAGAGCCTGACTCTGAGGAGCCCTGAGGGTGGAATAGAGATGCTGTCTCTGTCATGGGCAGAAGGAAGCAAGAGCTGCCCTGCACAGCCCTTCCCCTGCTAACCTGCTGCACCAGATACAGAACGACAAATGCCCAAACTCAGGGGAAAAAAGGATGTTCTCGGTTCCCTTCCTCACCTCCTGGAAGATAACGTGCAATGTTACACAAATGTCAAGTTAGTTCAGGTTGCTGATCATGAAAATCAATCCACCTCTGCGGAATGGGATTTGGCAATTAGCCACATCCAGCTTCCATTATTTTTTTATGGCTTCCTAACAACAAATATTCTTAAAAGCACAACACTTCCTCCTGCAACGTGGTGCTTGTCCCACGGTTTGTAGCTAGTACAGACTCAAGAAGACCTCTGCCCTACACATTAATTCCTCCCTGTGTATGTGCTACCAGCCATGGTAAAACATCCTCTTAACTCACCTTTTCAGCTTGACTGAAAGCCCTCACCAAACTCCTGGCAATCTCACCACTTTATTCTGGCTGGTAGCATTCCATAACACACCAGTCCATCCCAGGCCACACACATTTCTTGCCAGGAAAGGTTGAAAGTTGACAAAGACAAGCAGTTCATCCCATCAAAGTAAAACCTAGGCACAAAACCAAAGCAACATGAGACAAAAAAACCCTCTCCTCTCTACTCCTAGCTTGAGCTCGCAGGTGCTCAAGATGAGGGTGATCCCAGCCTCCAGAGAGAACATTTCCCAGTGAGAGGATGAAGTTTAGAGAATTAATGTCTATTTTATTCAAAACCCATTATTTTTACGCCTTTTTGGCAGGGCTGATCATGGAATGCAAACCAAAAATGTCCCTGACCTCACGGGTTCCCAGGAAGTTTCTAAGCAAGTGTAAAAACCTCTTATTTCACCACTCATTTAAGGCACTTCTTTATGTACTGGCTCTTCCTTTGATTGCTTAGCGTCTGGGAGATAAACGGGATAGCTTTATCATGTTGGACACAAAAGACGGACCCAAAGTGATGATTCCTCAACCCTTGTTGACTGCCCCTCTCCCAGTGCCAGCTGAATTGTAGCTGTATGGTTGTGCTGGAGCTTTCTGCAAACGATTGCCTGTCAGAGTTGCTCTGGAGATGTGCAGCGTTTGCCTTCACCGTCTGCCTCCCAGCAGCATCTCCTCCTAATAACCTGCAATTTATACTTGCACAAAGCACTTACCCACACAGCATTTCTGGGGCTCCCACATTTTATGTTGCACTGCAAGGTACCTCTAAAAATCTCATTGACTAAATTAATAGCACAAATGAGTGTTTGACATTAACAGGACATCTTCTACTGACTTTGTGCCCATTTATGATGAGGTGGAGGGGCATATATATGCCCCTATACTCAGAGGTATAGTCTATACACAACTCCACTCACTGAGCTAAAGAAAAGCTTTTGTCTTTTTTACTTACAACTGCCGTGACTTTGTCAAACTGTCTGTCTCAACTGAAAACAATCCCCATATTGATTGGCACTGGGATGGGTTTTAAAGCTGGCAGGAGGAAAAGCACTTCCTCACTTATAAGCTCAGTGAATTTGACAAAGAAATGTGCTTGGACAGCTACAAGTCTCTTTTTACAAAGTCAGTTTTCAGAATAAAATCACCTAGTAAAGGTTTTTTTCCTGACAGTCACAAATAATTCCAGCAGAATAGTTATAAAGTGTCTAAAAGATGTTTTAACCTGTCTTGAAGAACCTGTATGACATCTTTGACTGTCATGAGAAGGACAAGGATTAAAAACATGGTTACCAGCACACAGAGTTACTCTTGGAAACTGGAATAACAGGTACACCAAAAAAATACATAGAAAAAAGCAGCCAAAAAAAAACAAAATCCACAGTCTCTTGTGATGAGCGTCCAAAGCAGATGCTACAGCACCTTCCTCTGACCCAGGGGCTGGGTGTTATGCATCGTCCCTAAGACAGCGAAACCCCAGGAGAAACGAGGTGTTGTGTTCCCACCTCAACCACACGTAGCTGTCAGGAAATGACACTGAACAGAAAAAAAAGAAGGAACCACAGCAATGCACATCACTGCTCTAACCTGAATACAGCTGGGGACAGCCATGCTATAGAGCGAACTAAAAACTAGCCACACAGCGTAAAAAATACTAGTTTTAACCTTTTGTTAACCAATTCCTCAGCATCTTGAACTCTAAAAGCTTCTCTAGGTACCATCTTGTCTTCTTGCCCCTCCAAAGCATGTCTCTCCATGCTGACCCCTAACACTGCATAGCCACCTAGCCACACCAAGTCTGAAGTACAACACACATCCACGCAATTCACAAACATATAGAAAGCCTGCATTCAAGCTTATCATCATTACTTAATCACATGTTAAATGAGCTAAGAATTAACAGTTAACACATGAGAAAAGTTGGCTTTCCATCAAAAGCAATTATAATTAATTCCTAAGAAACATATTTCTGGATGCCAAATCAGATGGCAGAATCAACTGGGGAATAGATACGCTCCTTCCATAGCTCCACTCGAAATTCTAATTAAGACCAGAAATACAAAAGTAGTTGTGGTGGAAAGGTTAATAGAAGAGGAGGAAATCTCAGGAGAAACCATGCCAGATATTCAGTCCCTCTTTTTGGCTCTTCTGCACTTTTTCCCTTAATAGACAGCCCCTACAGATACAGATATGCAAACACACTCACACTCCATCACATGGATATGTTAGTAAAAATAAGATGACTGCAAAATCATGTGCTCTGCCATCCTAGAGATCTTGTGGACAAAGTGGCTTTGAAATCTTGGTCTCTGCTGCAATCAAAAATCAACTGCCTCAGAAAAGTGGATATCCTCAAGTTATCAGGGAATGGAGAGAAAGGATCTGTAACTCTGAGGATGCTGAGCATGCAATCTGCTCCCTAAGCAACGGTGATGCTGAACAATTACAGTTCAGACAATAGGAGACGGCACATGGCTCAGAAGAGCAAGGAATGCTTTTCAGCTAAAAAGCCCCTTTCTTTTGCACAGATTCTCCTGCAATATTCAAAAGATAAAGAGAACCTGTATAAAAGAAAGGAGCTTTCTAGATGAAACCATCTCTAGGCTGGGAGAAAAAATAAGAGGAAAGTGCTTCCAGCAGTGTTTCTCAAAGCTTATGGTCTCCCAACAATGATGCAGATACGGGAGAGGAAAAGACTTCTCTGACTTCCCTGAGATATGTTACCCTTATGAAAACCTCCAAGCCTGGGCTGGGTGTTCCCAGCTGGCAATTTCTGACGAGGTTTGCAAACAACTTGATTGCAGTAACTCTGAGCCATGAACCACCTCCTCCATTTCAACTGCAGGTATTGCAAATACCAAGAGCAACACTTTCAAACACCTCCACTGTGAAAACCTAGGCCTGCTCACCATGAGTAAAAACAGCCTGGTTAAAATCAAGCCTTCCTGAAGACAGCAAAAGGAGATTTTGAGGAAAACTATCAGAAAGATACTGCTTCTCCCATTCATAAATGCTGGAGAAGACAGGGAGGAACACAGGCATTCAAAACCATCTCTACCGCCATCTCCCAAGTCCTCCTGCGTATGCTCCATGGTGGGGAATTCTCCTGAGGGAAAATACAGCTTTCAAAGACCTGCAAAACACTGTCCTATGGAAAAGGATTTCAAAAAGGATCATAGGGCTAGGGTGGTTTTTTGACTTTTATTTAAGATACATTCCTCTGAGAAAGAATCTCCTCTGGCAAATTGCCCCACTGTGCTCACTCAGACTCATCTCATGAATGGCGTGAATGGAACCTGGGGTCACCTAACGACTCCAATTAATTGTGTAAAAAACCCTTTTATTTAACGTGTTTCTTTTGATGATTCAAATGTTGTTCATCGGGAAATAAAGTAGCACATAAGTTCCACTGTCTGGGATTTCCATAAATACTTAGGCTGCTTAACCAAAGCACTGTGCATAAAGGTATCTTCAGGATTATTCTGTACTTGTCATCTTATCAGGAGAAATGCTTCCCTTCCTATTATTTATCTCACATAAAGTGAGCCATAGTGATGGTTTGGTTTTTTTTCCTTTTTTTTAAGATTAATTTATTGGAAATTCTCTGTCTGCATTAAAATTAATTTAAGCCCACTAAAACTGATAAACTGTTGTTATTGGCCTCAATCCACACTACCTTTTAAATCTTTGGATTTTCATTCCAGGGCTCTGATGAAAGATTCATTCCAAGTACCTAAAGTAATCTCTGCTTTCTACTGCCTCTCCTACACACCATTCTTTCCAGTATAATCCATTTTATGCTTTTAGTTATAAATACATAGTTCTGTCTACCTGGCACTTTAGATAAGAGAGGTCTCCATACAGCACAGTCTGCCTCAACCATGTTTAATGTTAATCACAGGGACCTTCTCTCTTACAGATGCTGGTCACCTCACCCTTGCTGTAAAAGCAGAGGGAAGAAACATTTCCATATTCAAGATGGAAAGAGAGAAATCATGAGTCTGCATCAGGTCTCCAAATCTCAGTAAAACATCATAAATAAAACATTATAAATCCATCAGTTTGGGAATCAAACTTGGTGAAAACTGACATCCAGAAGAAATTGGACAAACTTTACTCAAATGGAGGTTATTTCACACTGTATTTCTACTATTCTTTTAATTAACTGAAATGGAAAATGTAACCCAAGTGCTACGTACGACACTTGTAGCCACTGAAAGCTATGAACACAAGTTCATAGCTACTTTTTCAACTCTATATTTTTTTTTTCTTTTTAAATGAAACTTCTGATGCCACAGGAAATAAATACCTGCAAAGAAAAAGTCTGTCCAGCTTGCAATACACTAATGCACAGGAACCGACACAGTTACACACCGAGAGTTTTAAACTTCACGGGAGTTGAGCATATAGCTGAATTTAAGCATACACAGGTACAGAATTTTACACCAAACAGGCACTAAATCTAAACCAATATTTACTATCTTGATGATCTAAGGCAACAAAACCAGGTCACAAATGCAGAAATTTCATAATACAATATTTATACCAATCAACTCCATTTTTTATGATACCTTGCAAGGCATAAAATGCTTTAGAGGGTTAAATAATAAATGATAGGAGAGAAATGAGAGGGAGAAAGTTGTAAGGACTAAAATTTATATTGCCTGATGAAATATAAACTGACGTGGACTCACTCAGGGAGGAAGATACAAAGAAGCTGGCCCAGATAGGGAAACCTGCAGAGGCTCTTTAGCATTAATAGAGCCTGTTCCTTGGGTTTTATCTTGAATCTCATTTTCATTGCAGGATAATACAGTATTCACAGGCCATCTTAGGTGTAAAAGCCTTGTCAAAGGACAACATTTATTAAGTTATTACCAAATATTCTTCTATTCATGTTTTGTGGTGTTTTCAGATCTTGGATTACATTTTGTTGTTGTTTGTTTTGTTTTGTTTTGTTTTTTTAAACAAGCTTTGCAGCTGGTGAGTTGTTTGTGCACACAAAAGAGGATGATGGCACACGGGCACCTCTCAGACTTCACGGGTTATGGGAGCATGGTAGCTCAGACACATTTCTCATAACTATAATTATTATATTATCTATTATAATAGCATTGATTATTATTTTATTGATTATAATTGATTTAATATTATATCATTGGTTATATTTTTATTATATCCTTGATTACCATCTCTGCTGGAAGGATCATATGCTTCAGTGACCCCAAAATATCACATTCACAGGCTCCATTTCACTGACAATCAAACTCCAAGACACGTTGTCACTTGATCCAGTGAATTACGTACAATACCAAAGTTTCTCACCTACAAGAGTATTAGACTTCCCACTGAAATTTCAGCAAGATGGTTACACAACTCCTGCTGTGCTACCGCACGCAGCTCTCACAAGGTGATACTGCATAAATAACAAGTATTTTCTTAACTGAGTCTTTCAATTATTTAGAGACACTTGTCAAATGCACAGCTAACAGCTGTTTTATAACAGATTTCACGGTACTGTACACCTGGTGCTAATGCTTCAGCATGTCTAAATGGTTTTCTAAAGATTACACAATCAAACATCGTAAGATAAAATCACTGTAATTGGAGCCCTCATCAAAGAAGAAATTACTCTTACACTTACAAACTGTGCACACTACTTTCCAAAGCTAAGCAAAAGGTAATATTATGATAGCCAAAGAACTAAAAGATCACTCCTGATCTTACCCCAAATTTAAGGATTCCATTTCTTGCTGTGATCCTGCAACAGGCATACAGAGTCCACATGATAATATGGAACATGAAAATCATCTCTGATGCAACTACTCTGCTTTAAGTGAAATAAAGATTCCAGCTTAAAATCTAAAGCAGAATAATATCTAAAATCGTGTGCCACATACTCCTTTTACTTATCTGGTGGCATCACTAAAAGTCAAAATTTATTGTTGACCTTTAAGTCATGCCTCAAAACCAGATTTCCTCAGTGGTGATACTATGCCGGAAGCCTTTATTCTGATCCCTAAATACTACATAAACAAGTGGACATTTTTTAGATGCTGAATATCAAAGTGGTGCCAGATAACTGTGAGGTTTACCCAGGTGTTTTCAATAAAACAAGCTGGGTAAAAGTAATGCAATACAGATTTGCTGAATCTGATGAAGGCTTTAGAGAATTTGCTATTAAAACAATACACAGGAATCCCATATGAATCTCCAGGTTTATAATCTGCCCAGGAATCCATAAACAGGAAGAGAATTTTTATGTTCTATGTTAATTTTTGCACATATTTAAAAGCTGTAGGGTTACTGTGACTGTGATTTGCATAGAAATGGTGGCTCTGCAGGTGTTTAGGTGTGCAGATAACCGCACCGGGTGAAATCCTGGGTTTATTGAAATCAGTGCTACCCTTGCCACTAATTTCAAATGGGATTCTGAACACAAATAGATTATGTTAGATGAGATCACATTAGATCACAGCAGATCAAAGACCATGCCAAGATGAATAAAACAGAAATAGGATGATTGACAAGCAAAGCCATGGACATGTGTGGATAGCTTTTCCTGAGCTATGAAAGCCAGCAGGGTCAACTGGAAAAGCCACCACTCTCCTCAAATAATTCATACAAAAAAGACCATGATAAATTCAGCAAGTGAAGCAGCCTCCTCCCTGCTCCCAAGGGTCATTTCACAGGGCACTTGCAGAGGGGAGCAGCCACCTTGGTGCAGACCTTCTTGCCACCACCAAGTTTAAACACTTGTTTCGTAGTTGGTGTGAATGAAACAGAATGCCTGCCTGCTTCTCAGAGTGGCTCAGAAATACTGATCAAGTTAAAATAAAAGTTATTCTGATTAACCCCCTTCTGTTGTCTTTCCCTCAGGGAGTCGCGCTCCCACTCCAAAAGGCTGGAAATAAATTGTTTTTATTAAATCACATTCAATTACAACAGTATTTATTAAAACCAATAACCACAACTGGTAAGAATCCCCCTGTGCTTGTTTCTAGGTATTTAAATTAAGTTAAATGCACAATAAACTTTGCATTGTTTCAATTTACATGACCCCAGAGTCTTTAGACATCCCGTAGGCAAAATTCACAGACTTATAAACTGCTATTAAACATGAACATATGGTGGACTCGGCGTCCTGTGCTGTTGCTGCTCTGACAGGAAGGTTGTGAAGTGCCTTGCTGCCTCTAAATCCTCTAAAGCAGCCTTACACCAAGTCAGAATCCCCCTATATCCCAAGGAAAAGTGTTTTATTTCCAGCAACAGCTCCAGTGAAACAGCAACAAGTCCCACCAGTGAGACACTCATTTTCTGTATGTCCTGGCATGTGCTGGGCTCTGGATGTATCATTGGACCTGTATTTTCCACAGCAGATTCACCAATGTCCTGGTCATTTGGGCCTCTACAACTCCTAGACCTGAGAGTCCACCAGGACCATGGATGTGCAGGAGCTCAGTAACTTGAGGAAGTCTCCTTACAGAAGGATATCCCCTAGATTGCAGTCAAGGAAGTGTTTCTCACGGCTTCTTCCAGTAGCATCTCACAAACTGCTCTCAGAGTGGTACCCAGGCTCCTCTACCCACCCAAAAAACCTAAACAATCATATTCAAGAAGAAATTCCTCGTCTTTGCTTGCCATTCCCTCTCAATCCTGTGTGAGCCACTGCTCTGTATCAGCTTGGCTTGGTTTTCCATTAGAATAGAAGCAATTCACTGCATTTCTCTGGCCAATTCTTGACCCTGCTCCTCCTTCTGCCTTCTGACTTTTGAGCCTCATTGTGGGATTCAGTTGAATTCACATTCGGGCAAATATCCAGTTTCATCCCATTCCCTTGGTAATTCTGCCCATAATAATTCTCCCAGGTTCAAAGTTTCCTCCAGTCACTTTTCACATCAAATTTTACCATTTTACACATCTTTCCCTGCAGAAGTGACACTAGTTTCCCTGGTAAAGACTAGTTTGAGTCCTACACTAAAAGCAAAGCTTCAACTACACGCAGTATAGCACATCTTCCCCAAACAAAAGAAAGTTTGACAGTATTTTCTGAGAACTCACAAATAGGGTCATTTGTCATTTTATGAGCTAAAAATCAATTGAAAATGGGTTGGTAGCAACCTTCCTCAGACCTTATTCTAACCATATTTTCACCCTGCAGGCATAACTTAAGAGGAAAACATAATTTAAAAGACCAATTTAATATGTTCCAGGACTTTAAAAAGAATCAAACCCTATTATTCACTCACTGTAATTATATAGATATTACACGACCTCTGTACAGAACAGAGTCAAGATTCTTTGAGCTAACTGATTGTGCATTTCCATTCCTTAACATGTTTGATTTCTTTTAAGGTTAACCTTAGTTCTAGATATTGCATTTCTTAAATTTGTTTTGGAATAATTGTAATAACCCTGTAATGTGCCCAGCCCTAAATTACTTTCACATATTCTAATCCTTATCTGCATTTTAATAAAGCTTTAATTTTGGAATATGTTTTAAATTATCCCTTTGCAGAACACAAAGACTATTCAGGTTTCCTTTGACTCTATCACTCTTAGGAAATCTTTATTTGAAGTTGAATCACCTTTCAATGTGTCCGGTCATGACTCTTTTGCTTTACTAAGTCCCCACCTCACTTCAAAGGTTTGATAGGGTCCAAATAAACTAATTTCTTCCTCTGAAAAACAAGACCATACTGTTTCTGCTTCTGCCATCTGTTTCCTATGTGGTTTTGCTCTCCTCCTAATACACAAAACCTTGCAAAAACTCATTTCCACTTCTAGCAAGTGAACTCAACACCACGGTATTTGTGTAATACACTAGTAAAGAAAGAAGAACACTATTCAGCCATCTACATGATCGCCTGTAGTACCTTGATTTGACACTAATGGTCTTTCCCCAAGTGCTGATTAAGTCACATACTGCTTATCTTCTGATAGCAGGCATTACATGGTAAAACTCAAAGAATGAAAATAATAATCCTAGCCCATCTCACAAGAATTTTAAAATTTCCTTCCCATTATTTACTATGTTCCTTTGAACAAACTTTATCTGGCAGCAAGACAAATCACCAAAGCCAGAGTCTCTGTCTATATTAAAAATAGAAGACCACAGGAAATTTCCCCAAAGAATTCTGGAGCAAAGACATAAAACTCAGATTCCACTTATTAATTTTGACATTTTTCCCTCTAGCCAAATAGTACCATAACCATGAACTGAGTGTAACAGATGTGGGCTATCCATATCTGAAATGGATAATGGCACATAATAATAGCTTTTAAGGTCAGAAAGGATCATTAGATCACCTAATCTGACCTCCTGTATAATACAGACAACATCATTTCACTCATCTGACCCTTGACTGAACTTTAAAACCTTGGCTATACATCTTATATATTCCCTTAAGGCTTACTTTCGTGAAGACACAGGGAGATGGTGTGTAGGCTTTTCCAGTGGTGGCTCATGCTCTGACATCCAACCTCAAGTCATGTGGCTGCCACCGTGCCTCTTTTGGGTATTCCCCCCGCTTCTCTGCTGCAATACAGATCCCCATAGCACGTGGCACTGTCTCTGGATGAAGGCTTGTACCTTGTTCACCAACCACTACTTATCTGTTTTGATAAATTAAGCAGAATAAACCCGACAATTTTAAGATTTCTCACTGAAAAGCAGTCTCCATTATTCCCATTACTCCCGTCATTTTTATGTCTCCTTACCATGTCTTCTGGCTCAGGTGAAGGCATAGATATCCTCTCCAAGATCTCAAGGACCATGTTAGAAGTCACTGATTATATTTTTTCTCTTGTTTCCTTTTGCTGTCAGTCAAAGACCGGTCACTTCAAAAACAAGACAGAGACTCCCTTTTTATAAGGAGTCACATGGAAAAGACAAGGGGTAATGGGTACAAGTTACTCCTGGGGAGAGTCCAATCGGACACGAGGAAACTTCTTCTCAATAAGAACAATCAGCCACTGGGATAATGTCCCCAGGGCAGTGGTGGATTCCCTAACATTGGACTCTTTTAAGATTTAGCTGGACAGGGTGCTGGGCCATCTTGTCTAGACCGTGCATTTGCCAAGAAAGGTTGGACCAGATGATCCTTGAGGTCCCTTCCAGCTTGGTACTCTATGATTCTGTGTTTCTGTTTCATTAAGGTATCATCCAACCCAAAACTTAAAACATTCAGTTCTTAACAATATAAAAATAGTCAAAATATAAGTATAGGTCTAGAAAAACAATAAGTGGGATTTAATGGCTGTTACAGCTTGAGCCAAAAAGACTGAGACGTTTCCATACACTCAATACCATACTGTGTGCTATCAGCCTTCACGCTTGTAAACTTTACTAGCCTGTTTGATTCTTAATCACCAGCCAACTTGGCAGGCTGCAGTGTCCAGCAGCTATGAAACACATGGGAAAGCAAAGGAAAAGTGGGCTGCTGTCAACTGCTTTAGCTGCCCTCAAAAAGAGCAAAAAATAACAGACACTCAGTGTTGCATCCTATAACAATAACTGTCAGTAGAGAAGGATGACGAAAAACAAAGGTAAATTTATACTTATGGCACGTTGCTTCCTTTTGAGTTGCAAATATAATAATTATACAAGCCCCTCATTCATAAAGATGTAATAATCTGTGGCATTTGTTTTCATACCCTCTGATACTGAAATTTCTTCATGCTGCCATCTGCTTCCAAAGGTCCATCTCCCCACTTCTTTGGACTGAGCAATAGCCTCCTGCTTCTGCAGGCCTTACTTTTCAGCCAAAATCCAAATTAAACCAAAAAAACCTGGCTAGTTATAATGCTGAGGTGAGGAAAAACCATCTGCAAGCTTTTAAAAGTACACATGTGCACACATACACAGATAAAGAAACAATTTCAAAGTGAAAGCTATAATAAGAACAGTTTGCATTAATGTCAGAAAAAACTTATGGCAGGAGGCCTGGAACAACCAACAGCAAAGGAAGAAGCATATTCTCCATTTCTTTCTTTTCTTTTCATAACTTAGTGTGTTTGGTTTGTGTGTGGGGGGCTGGTTTTGGTAGTAGGGGAAGGGGCTATAGTGGTGGTCCCTGTGAGAAGCTTCACAAAGCTCCTCTGGCTCCAAGGTGGACCTGCCTCCAGCCCAAACTGAGCCAATGAGCAATAGGGAAATGCCTCTTTGAATCAGTATTTATGAGGGGAGGAAGTGGCATGGCAAGGTAGGAGACACCAAGTTTTGAACAAAGAGAGCATCATTGACATTAGGAAGGAGGAGCCAGGGAGGGGGGCGGGGGGTGGAACAGAGAACCTCAGACACCCAGATCAGCAGGGAGAAGAGTAGGAGGGGAGGTAAATGGGGTTCCTGTGGCTATGGTGGTTCAATGTCAGAGCAGATACCTACATGTAGGCCATGGAGGACTCCACACTGCAGCAGGATGCTGTGCCCAAGGGCAGTTGCTGACTACGTTGAGTGCTCATGATGAGCAAGAAGACTGCAGAGCCAGGGAGAGGAGGTGTGCTGGACTAAAGACTTGTCTCCAACCCATGGAGGTCCCCATGCTGGAGCTGGAAGCTGTGCCCAAAGAGGTCCATGACTCCATGGAAGGCCTACATTGGAACACCTTGTTCCTGAACTCTTTTAGCCCACAGGAGGGATTTCATGCCAAAAAGAGCAGCACAGACAAACTGACTGCAACCCCCATTCCCTGTCCCCTCTGTCACTGGCGGGGAAAGAAGGTAGAGAAATCGGGAGCAAAGGGATCTGAGCCCAGGAAGAAGGGAGGGGTGGGAGGAGAGTGTTTTAAGATGTGGTTGTTATGTCTCACTATCCTACCTTGACTGATTGGTAACAAATTAAACTGATTTCCCTTTGCCAAGTTGAGTCTGTTTTGTCCGTGACAATAACAGGTGAGGAGTGAGCCCTCCCTCTCCTCATTTCCACCCACAACCCCTTTGTTGTGTTTCTCTCTCCATCCCACCGGCTAGGGAGGAGTAAGTGAAGGACTGCATGGTCTTAGCTGTGGATGAAACCATCACACTTATATCCAAATACAGACTTTTTTATGTATTAAAGAAGGGGGTTTAGCAATTGCTATCTGCTGGGCACAGTCATTTATCCAAGAGATCATGTTGATGTTAGAGGCAGCATTTTCCTCTGGTCTTGCTTCATGGAGGATGGAAGGCGCCGCTGCTCATTTACTCTCCAGCTGCTGGAGGGAAGAAACTCAGTGAACTGGACCAGAAGCAGAATTAGTTTTGGGATGTTGCAGGAGACATGCATTTTTTAACCTTTTTACTGAAAGTTCTTTGCAAAAATGGGGAAATTAGCAAACTTGACTGTGTATAGATCAACGAACACAGCATCTATAACTGACGTCCTTTGCCGATGGAGACCTGTTATATTAAAATTATAATAAATAATAATATCTGGGGAAGTCAGCAGGTACAATACACAATTATTTCTCTTTGTCTCACTGATAACCTGGTGCAACAGAGCAGTGGGGAAGACAGCCCCACCTGCTCAGCGTCCCCCAGGGTAAGCACCACCCTCGTGTCCTATCTGGGCTCACGCCGTGACTCCCCAAGGGTGCAAAACCCAAGGTGCCGCGCCGCCAGTGACTCTGAGATCAGCGTGAGTCTTCCATTTGGGATTTTTTTTTACTGGAAAGTTTTTCTGAGTTTGAAGTCTATCGTAAAAGACTGTGAAGAAGACTCAAAAACATGGTCACGGGTAATTGCCAGTGACTCACCTCACGTGAGAGTAATGATGATTATTAGTCCAATGATATCTTACAACTTTTATCTTCAGCTCCTTTGCTTTGCCAAGGAAAAGCAGATGGTAACTGAGCCTACAACTAAGAAATGAAAAAAGAAAAAAAAAATACAAACCAACCCTTCAAGACAAATAAGTGCAAACTGACCTACTTTCAAACGTGAGTTTTAAAGAGTTCTGGGGTTTAATTACAGTTATATTAAAGCAATGCCTCCTCAAAAACTTCTAAAAATATTAGAAAGGACTAATTTAAAAGCTCAGCAAAACAACAGGCATGAGAAGAGCTGGACTGAACCAAACCATGAGTTCATTTTTGCTGCTGCTTGGAGCCAGATGTAAGGCTAGGGCATGAGTACAGGGAGACCTCCTGGGGCAGACCTTACCAGCTGCTGGCAACCTAAAATTAGAGGATTCCTGAGCCATGAGAAATAACTGTTTCATGGTAAATAATAGCTCTCCCATTTGTTTGCTCTGAACTCTCATGCCTGGTTATTTCATTTGACATCCCTAGACCTTTTAGCAGCTGCACCCACAAAAAAATCACTCCTTTCCACCTTCTCTTTTGGCCACTTCAAAGCCTTCACACCTCTTGCATTTCCACCCTCTCTCACCACTCTACAAGCTACAGTCCCCGTCCATTTAATCTCCTCTCACACAAAAGCTGTTCCACGAATGTGAGCATCACTGTTGCCTTGCCGCAGCTCCCCCACTGCCACATCCTTTTGATCTAGTGACGGGTGTATTTTCACATGCATTTTGTATTTTTTCGGAGTCTCAGTGTCTTGGATGACTCAGCCTCGCATGGTGCACACAGACGTTTGTATCCAGACACACACTACAGAAGGGGAATGTGCGCTTCCAGTCCATTCACCGGTAATGTACACGCTGTCGGCTGCGGGACTCTGCTCCTCTGAGCTTTGCCAAACTTAAGTGATTCAGAATTTAAACTTTCATACTGGAGACCTATCTCACAGCAAATTAGTTATAATCACTCTTTATTTTAGCAAAACCAGCTAATAGTTTTCTGGATGGAACACTCTGTTTTGCAAATTTGGTGAGGGAAATCTCAGTTTTCATGGGATGTGTAGAGGTGCATTTGTGTTTGACTTGTCAAGATGCTCTTGACTTCTCAGCTGCAGATTCAGGGTGAGGTGTCCCTGTAATTGCTGCTCCGACAGCAGCAGGGCCCATCACTACACGGGAGGGTAGTGGTGGTTTTATATGTTATAAGAAGTGGTGTATAATCAGGAAAGGGAAAGCTTGGGAGCACTGGATTGGAAAGACAGGGATGGACTAGGACAGACAAATGAGGCTGGGACAATTAAAGGTGAAGGCTGTCGTAACTCCATCATCTAAGACAGAAATCCAGAAATCTCAGTCTCACCACTTCAAAGTGCCTGCAAGTATCTGCAAAACTCACAGGAAGGTGGTCTTCTCCCACTGCTAGCCCTGCGATGCTTTTCAAACACATCAGGGAGGAATAATAATAATAATAATAATAATAATAATAATAATAATAATAATAATAATAATACCACTAAGAATTATAAGATTGATAATAATACCACTAAGAATTATAAGATTGCAAAGTCAAGCGGTCTAACTAAATGCCAGAAGTTGCCATCATACAAAACTTAACTCATTCCTGCTTCACACATTTATTTTTTTCCAACAGCTTCTGTCTTGCTTTAGGCACCAGAATGTGAGTCTGTTCCTAGACTTGGGTCCCACAATATCATCCCTCCATAAACATACGTGTTCCCTCACCACACACAAACTCAGTTTAAATTATCAGCACCATAATTCATTCTGTTCATTGCCTGGCACACAAAGGCATCCTGGCTCCTATCCATATACAAAGGAAAAAATAACAGGAAGAACAACAGGAAAACCTTATAAATCCTTTAAATATTGTCTCTGGGTGAGCAGACACCAGTGTGGTGCTACAGAAGGATGTAGAGGAGGAGGAGCAGCATGCACACACACATGCACAGAGCTCCAGGGAAAGGCTTGCCCACAGGACCCGGCATTAGAACAGGCAAGAAGGCCAGGAAAGTAACTCTCTACAAAGCAAAATGTACGTCAAAAGCAAGACATCACTTCTGCCATGGCATTTCAATGTTGTTGTTCCCAAGTTTCAGTTATTTTCCTCTCTCTTTTGAAAAGCAGGAAGACATGAGGGATGTCTTCTATAAAATGCTTGTGTGTCCTATACTGAGGGGAATATTTGCACTTTAAAAATCGTGGTAGTGTTACTGGGTTTGCTTGAACTTCGTGGTGCAAAGCAAATGGGAATCTCTCAAGAGCTTCAAGACTCAAATAAAATTCCATTAGTTTTCAATTAGCAGTTTGCCCACGTACAGGCAAAATAAATTGATTTAGCACCTTAGTCCTGAGATACCAAAATCTAAATTGAGGGTTTTTTCTTCCTCTATTGTATCCTGTCTGCAAATATTAGTTACCATAACAGAATATCACGTAAATCAAATAACCGCCTCTTTTCCATAATCATGCTGGCAGCTGCAGTGTCATGTTTCAATGGCTATCCACTGGAATTCATTAAGAAAGCATTATGTATAGTAAATTAAAATGCAGGGTCTATGATCTGCAGACAAAAGGATGACAAAGCTTATCAAATGTGTGCTGTGGACTTCTCATTAACTCGAGGCTTTAAACAGCATTGTCCTCTCTGAGCAGGTTACTGTGCTCGAGCATCTTTCTGCTTGTAATGAGCTGCCTGTATCTGGTCTCATGGAAATTGCTCTGAAGAAAAAACTGAGTTTCTAAATCAAAGTAAGAATAAATTTTGACTGAGATGAGATCGCACCCTGAGTCAGCTACTAGAAATTCGGTCACTGCCATCCACCCATTTGGAAAGCTCCAGCAAATAATTCAACTCACGGCAACGGGTGCTAAGCAGAGATGAGCAGTGTTTGTGAGGACTTGGATTTGCAACCCCTCCTAACTTTGAGAAAGGAAGAACTGTGGCATGGGAGCAAACACAAGGACAGCCTAGAGCCCGATCCCACCAAAACCTCTAGTAAACCTCCCTGGGTCCATAGAAGGGCTTCTCCTCCATCCTCACAGGGGACTGTGACCAGACACCATCCCTTTCTGTTTGCAAGACAATGGGATTTGTTCTCTCTGTGTCTCCTTTCCCTAACATAGCTCTGGGCATCGCACTCCGGACCCTTCAGCAGCACTGAATAGATGCTGGAGGCTTTCAGAGCAACATGGAGATGTTAGTCATACACTGCACAGAGTTAATTCCTTAAGCAAATCAAATCTCATCCTTGTCTTATAAAATGTCACGGGTTAGTTCCATGCACCGTGGCAGTCTTATGTTTTTCACTTTGATTTTGTGTTATGGGTGATTGTCTTTTAGATTATAGATGATGCAGAGAGCGTGTATGCCTCACAACATGGTAAGCTATTGTGAAAACAACCTGAAATCCCAACAGCTGCCACAAATTTACACAATTTTAACACAGGGATGCACAGAGCATTTGTCAGTGCGGCTGACAGATGCGTAATTAGCTTTGCCCATAAGCTTTGCCATAAGACCGCTGGACTTGCACTGAAGATGACAGCGCAGACAACACTGGTGTGCTTCAGTACATCTCTGATTTCCCCAATGACAGCTCTCTTCAAAGAACATCATTCATTCACCAGAAAATTAAAAAAAAGACACATCAACAAACTGCCCAGGCCTTGGCAAGTGCTTAATTATCTACAACCTTTTTAATACAACTAAGGGCATCAACATTAATGCTCCTTGCTTCATCCCCCAAAAGAAAAAGAAACTATTTATTGGAATTAGTCATTGGAAATTCATCTGGGCTGCAAAACTCATGAACAGAAAAAGGTAGGGAAGGAATAAGTGTTAGGGACAGAAAAGCTAATAGCTGCTGTTGTAAACATTAACAAGGGAACATGCCTTAGACCTTAACTGAAGGTGAAAGTTTTCTATTTTCAGTAGATGTTTCTATCTATTTTCAATACACCTGAGTAATTTCTTTCTGTTACTTTCCAATGCTAGGCATGCTGACAAGGAGTGCTTATGTAAAATACAGCACAGCAGTAGGAGAAATAGCACATGGCAGTGTCATGTCTTAAAACCACTCAGCAGTTTGGTGCCTGTTCAGATGCCAAGACAAACAGAGGTTTCCTTTTAGAGAGCAGCCACCACAATGCCCACGAAGCAATCTCCAGGAGGACCAGCTTCCAGCTCCACCAGCCTTCCCAAACCTGGATAAAGACACTGGCAACACAAATATATTCCTGTGGTCACCTCATTTCCATGTGCTTCTGCGTCCCTCCTGCAGGCTCTGCATTGCAGGTAGGTCACCAGTTGATTAAGCCAACTGGGTGCGGACATCCAAGTAGCTGCCTGAGCTCTCCCTGTTTTCCACCACTGGCTCTTCAAAAGAGCCTGACCAGACCTGCTGCTGCAGTGAGGTACAGCCAGGTGTCCTCCTGCATCACCTTGGACTCTCTGTACCTCTGTGCATGGAGCACCATTAACCACAGGATGGACCTTCCAGAGCCCACCTACACCAAGTCTTGCAGTATTAAAATGAACAGGCAGAGATGAGATCGCAATTAATTTAAATTTGCTCCTAAGTCCACAGCATTGGTATTTATCAAGCATTTCTGTTCAACATAAAGGCACCAGAGGCTCTCAGGTGGAGGATGCTGAGCAGATGCTCCCTTGCGCTGAGCAGATGCTCCCTTGCCACATCCTGCACACTATAGGAGGTGGTGGGACAGGGCCATCTACAGCCTTTGTAGCCCCCAACTCCTCTGCCATAAAGCCAAAACTGGAATCCTGAAAATTATCAGAGTCCTCCTGGAATCAAACTTCTACAATACCGTGCTGTGTGGCCAGAGACCACGTTTGAGTCTGTCAGTCCACCCTAGAGGAAAGGGCTCTGGTCAGACCACATCAACTCTTCAAAACAATTAGTGCCTAAAGACTCATAAAGTCTAGCTCCTCAATGCCATCTAAAATTATTTAATCATATTATTTTTTTCCCTTCCTTTCTCCCCCCCCTCTCTTAGTTTTTCTTCTATGAGACTGGGAAAGTCTTTCCATTTATTCACATACAAGGCAGATAACAACATAGCCAGAGCAAGAACAAGAAAAAGAAGTTTAGAGTCCCCAAGATTTGCCAAATGAGTGAAGTTTATACAAGCATTATAGTCTTCTCCACTGCACACAGATGCGACTGAGAAAGTGGAGTTGTTACTGCTCTTAAATACTCATAGGATATTGTTTAATATTAACTGACAGCATCGAGGCTACAAGACTCTACAGAAGCAAACACAGGAGAAACCTGGTGATCTGAGACCCCGTTCCTGCAATGTGGCATGTGCTGAACAATTCACATGCTGCATAACCTTCCTAGAGGTTTTTACCTCATGCCTGAACTGAGCCAAAAGATTTGGAAAATATCAGTAATGGGGATAGTTTTAATGCCAATAACACTGGAAAAACATAGAAAATACTGATAGCTTAAAACTTACAGGCAGTAAAGGCCATTAACATAGCAGGACAGAAAACAGGCAGGTTTCCCAAGAAAATAGTTTTGATAGGATGGGCAAAAGAAACATTACAGATGGCAAAGCTTGGTCAGCACCTGGTCAGCCTCTGAGTCGAGAGGCTGCATTTTTACAGCGCTAGCAAGTTATGAACATCCCTGTGCCCGAGTCAGGGGTAGAGAGCTGAGCAATGCCTAAATGCCAGTGCTGCTCCTGGGGAGGAGGAGGAGAAGGAGGAGGAAGATGAAGAGGAGGAGAAGAAGAAGGAGAAGGAGGAGAGGAGGAGAAGAAAGAGGAGGGGAGCCCATCCTGCCTGGAACTTCATTGGTGTTCAACATAGTGGTCAACCTTTACTCTGGGGCCTCCAACAGAAGCAATGTCCTGCTCCTCACATCACTCACCTGCCCAGGACCCCCATCCAGGCTGCTCCCTGGGGAGGACTGAAAGTTGCAAACATCTACCCAAAACACAGACATACGCTCCTGTCATGACACCCTTAGGAAGACCAAAGAAGAGGAAAGAAATGGCTTTAGATACAGGGATGGGATGAACTCAAGGATACCACATGTGTTTTGAGATCTGACGCAGATTTTTCAAGTCTTTGTGCATTTCAGGACATAGTTGAGTGTGTGGCTCCCTGTGGATGGGGCACTGGTGTTTGGTACTGCTCATCAGACATATAGAATGGGGCCCATTCTACAGAATAGAGTCAGTCTCCAGCCCAACCTTCCCGATAGAGTAAATATTCAAAACAGTAAAATCACTCAGTACTAATCTGCATAGATCTCCTTGCAGAGCTAAGGAGACTAAAGCAAAGCTGAGCTGAGTTGTGCCATCAGACAATGATGACACCACTGTACCTGAAGCATTTTATTAGTTTTAATACTAGGTCATAGCAGGCAGACTTTAAAAACATTTAGTTGTGGGGTTGCTTTGCTTTTGTAAACATTTCCTTTTTTCTTATGGGTGTCACTAGATGGCAGAGCCCATCACTGGTCTTCCTAATGACACATTCCTACAGCTTTCAATATCTGGATTTCAATTAAGCTGTAAATTCCTCGGGTTTTCAGTGGCTATCTCTGGGGTAATTACAAAATCAATGTCCTTTAAAATAAACAAAGCAAGCTTATAGGTTAATGATATGAATGATCGACCCATCTTGATACACTTCATATTTGGGATGATGACATAAATTGACCCTTCAATTAAAAAATAACATGCCTGAAGATGAAGGAGTCTCTGAGAAGACACTACTTGGTGTTACAAGTGACCCTAAGGTCTGAACCTCCCCAACTCTCTATGGAGCAAAGGCAGCCAGAGAGTCCAAGCTCCTTGCACTGGGAAGCTTTGCATTACCAATGCAAAGCAAAACACTCCAGCCTGGATGGTTAATCTGCAGCTCATTTATAGGCTGAATTTATCGACTGCAGGAGACGAAAAGGAAAACTCACCAGCACCACAAAACCTGGGAAGCAACCTGCACAAATCCCAGAGTGAAAAGTTTGCAGTGGCTGTGTCCTGCCATTATTTACAACACCTAGGCTGAAAACAGGTTTTAACAAAACTCTACTTTATTGTGTAAGACTTATTTAAAATATGAATAATATGGAGTACACTTAGTCAAGAGACCAAACCACATCCTTGGCAAGTTTGAGCATCCACAAGAAACCCGCCCAACACTTGGAGGAGGACCTTGAGTGCAGGACTGAATGTCTCCTCTGGCTTCAAATTTGGTTTCCAGCACAGGGCCACAATTGCCAGTCACTCCAATATTAATATGCACACGGAGAGACACACAGAGGTATGAGATACATATACACATGCAGGAACAGAAGAGAGCAGCTCAGCCACCAACAACTGCTAGGAATGACGCATTGCTCAGCAATGGCAGACTCCTGCTGTGCACATCTCCGAGTTGTTTTGTGTTTGTTTCTATCTATTTTACAGTAAATGTTCCCCTTCATAATATAATTTACTGTAGGAAGCTATCTATCAACTGGTTGTTAAAGCTCTCAGAAAGAAAGACAGAGGCAATCGTTTTGTCAGTCAGAGTTCAGATGGAAAATTTTGTCTTTCCCCTCCGCCCCAAAAAAAGGAGTTTACACAGCTTGTGGAAAATTGTTCTCCAGGAAATTATATCTCTGTAACACCTTCATCCTATTAGTCTACTTGCCAATTACTTCCCTCCTCATGATTACAAAGTGTTCAGAGAAATGAACCAAGCTGGAAAAGCGACATATGCCTGCTATACGTGATAGCCCATCATTACCCTGCTCGTGACAAGCCAAAGCCCTCATATTTCAAGAACTATTCCTTTTTTTTTCATAAACACTGCCTGCTGGGATAGTTAATTGTGCCAAACCCTCCTTGCTCCCCAGGGCTGTGGACAGTGAAGGGGCTCTGGTGGGACAAATTCTCCTTCCTACCCCCAGACGCCGAGGGCTGTCGGGAAAGCTCTGCACACCAGGGTCTTCTCACATTGGTGGTCCTTATTTTCTCCATAGCAAAAGCAAAAGGGTCCCAGGGAATCCAATCATCCCTTAAAGCCCATAAATTTTAATTAATGTTTCTGGTGTCAGTGAAAGTAGCACCATACTTAAATCCAGGGATTACAGACCCAGTGCTGAGTGACCCAGCTGAATCCAGCAACGTACACCACAACAGAAGCTCTAAGAGCCTTAAGAGACACCTGGGACAGAAAATGCACCTTTGAAGTCCAATCCTATGTGGCCCCTTAAGAATGCCTACATTGAAGCCTTCAGGATATGACCAGAATCAGTCAACAGCAGAAACAAATGGCAATATGAGACCAGTGATCCCAGTGTATCTTTGCTGGATTTGGCTCTAGTGGTCAGCATCACAAGTGCCCACATCAATAACCATATGAAAAACGGCAGTTCCAGAAAAAAAAAAAAAGTCAGCTGTGCCACTGACTTGATCTTTCTCTCTCCAGCAAATGCTGCTCCAGAGTATTACTTTAGGACTATTTAATTCTAAGTGCTGGCTTTTGATTTCATTTGTCCCAGAATTTCTTTTATTGCCTGAGGAAAGGCAGCTCTGGTCACTGAGTGCATCCAGAGCTGTCATGTGGTTATCTGCTGGAGAGAATTTTGTATCTTTAACCTTTCTCCTGTTTTTTTTTTTTTTCTTTTCCTTTTTTTCCTTATATTCAGCTCCTTCACAGGGTTCATCAGAAAAGCCTAGTAGTGATAATTAAGCATGTAAATCGCCTTAGCAAACCAAAATGAAACAGCTCTTTGCATATGCATGATACACAACCATAGGAGCAGTTTTGAAGGACATGAGGACAGCTGACAGTATTTTGAGTTTGTAAGTGCTGTGGCCTCTAGAAAGAAAAAAAAAAATGCATGAAAATGCATATTCACCATTTAATGGTGTATTAAAACCTGCCAGAACACCAAGGAGCAGGAGCATTTGATAGCAAACCCTCTGAGGAATGAAGGGCTCTGTGAAATGATTGAAGGTATGAGTCTTTCATCTTTCTTTCTGCTAGTCTGAACCCCAGGTTAGCAGCGACAGCAAACACAGCTCTCACAGGGCACAGGTAGCAGCATCAGCACAGACCTAAGCTGAAAGGGCATGGAAGAAATACTGTTCTTTCTGCAGGCTATCCTGCCATGCCAAATTTTTGAGAGGAAGCATTGTAAACGTTTGCTCTGCATTGATGATGTGGGCCCGTGTATTGGACAGAAATTCCATGAGCTGTCCTTTTCCTTTTGAATATAAATGTCCTTTTAAATATAAATCCAAGAAGAGAAGGAAATTGCATAAGAAATCCCTCCAACCTGAACTTCCACACATTTTCTTGGCTGATGCCTTTGTCACTCAATTGCTGGGATCACGATTTGCCATCCCCATTTCGAACCCTTCAAGTAATGATTTTACCAGAAAAGCTTTAATGAGACCTAATGCTACTCTGTGTGGCCTCCCCCTCCCAGGTCCCCTCCCTGCTCTCTCTCCAGTACCTCATCAGCCCGTTGGCTGTGATTCTCAGATCTTTAAAATAGCCTTTCAGTTAAAATAATATATCTATACAGTGTTTGATTTTAGTATCTATATCAGTGTGGTATCCTGAGCAATTAATACCTCTCAGTATTTGGATGTAGGACAATGGTACCACAGTTACCAAGAGCAACGGGGTTTCTTCCTCCAGTGCACAATTCCACACAGCCATACACAGAAGCCTCTGTAAACAGGCTAAAGCTAAAACTCTGCAAGCTGCCATTAACCTGATGTCCCAGCTGGTCACCTGGCACAAACAGATTCGTAACTCTCCCTGGGGCTGCTATAAAGTAGGTTATTTAAGGATACGAGGGGTTTTTTCTGTTTGCTCTGCAGGTTTAGAGGCTATGTCAGGATTGCAAGGCTCCACTGCTCTAGAGGGGATGAGCTATAGGCAGTGTCATGATCATTTGAAAAAGATTTTAGCTAGACCACAAGCATGGCTTAGAAAAGCAACCACCACCTTGATTATGGCTTAGATATCACTACACCGAAATTATCTTCCAATGGCATAGTCAACTGGTTGCATATAGGTGTAGAAATACCTTGCTGCTTTAAAGATTTCTTAATAAGTTGTGATACTTCCTTCTGAGCAGGAAGGAGAACTGTTGAAAAATGCTGATACACACATTTCAGCTGATGTTCGAATCACAGAACCATGGACAGCCCAAGTTGGAAGAGACTTCAAAAGATCATTTAGTCCAACTTAGATGAGATTATCTGTCACCCTGTCCAACCGCAACTTGAACACCTCCAGTGATGGGGACTCTACCACCTCCCTGGGGAGGCTGTTGCAGGGGTTGATTGCTCTCATTATAAAAAAAAATATTTCTTATATATTTCAGCCTTTCTACCTGGCAGCACAACTGTAAACCGAAGAGCTCTTCCAACCTCTTCTCACCACCGTAGCCCAACCTGCAGAAGACAGGTCCTCCATGTGCAGTGATTATTTTTACAAATATCTGCACAATTCTCTTTCAACTGGAGCATGTGACCGTATAAAATATGAAACCTTGTATTTTAAAAAAAGAACAAAAATATCAATGTGGAGTCTTCATTTTTAAACTTTTAAATTATGGGGTTTGTTGTTATTCACAGATAGAGAATGTATGAAGCCACACACATGCAATTATACTATTTTTTATACTGCTGTTTCCTAAATTATTTTCCCTCAGGACAGGATATTATAGTGTTACTATATTTGTTCTCCCATCATTTATATTTCTTCAGATTTATTGCAAAAATCCTGCAACAGATTATAAGTTTCTGGCTAGGAGCGGAATTTTTCCGAGAGAAATGTTTTGTTACATTTTTTGAGAAGTGCAATTACAAAAATATAAACACGCAATTTACATACAATAGATATTAAAAAAAGTCAGCGTGTAACCCACTTAAAATACTTGGCAGGATACTTATCTAAACTGTTTCAATTTAATGCAGATGTGTCCTAACAAATAAAATGTGTTTTGAAATCTGTCATCATCCCCAGCCAGGCAATCAGTTGTCCATATCATTAAGTTACTGCATATTTAGCATCATAAAAAATGTTGAAGACAGTGATAACATCATTATTAATAATTCCTTATTTACCTAATGTTCATGCCCCTGATATACTTCTAGTGATACAGTCATCCAGTAAAAATTAGCAAATGCCCAAATAAAACTTGCAAAACCACAAATTATTAATGACATCCAAATAAAAGCCATTGATTAAAAAAAAAAAGAATAAAAAGTAAAAGTAAAACAGTACCTCATCCTACCAGGCAAATAACAGCCCTTTCAATTATTTTAAAGCAGGATTGAACATAGGAAAATTATTTGAAGGTCTAGGATACATAGATTAACATCATGACCTAGAAGAACATGCAGTCAAGACCTATTTTTGTCTCTCCCCACGATGTTGCTGCCTCCACTGACCTCAGGTCTGGACCTGCACGACTTCAGCCACACCAGTCCCTCATCGCCTCTGCATGGGCCCTCTTAATTCTGCAGTCAAAGCCCACTGAATTCAGCACAAGTCTGTGCTCTGTTTCTGGTGGGTTTTGACATGGGCTCACCTCTGGTTTTCATTCTCTCTCCTGGACTAACCCCACCCAGCTCCAGGACTAACCCTGGAGTTTCTGCTCCAGGCAGGTCCAGGTGACACCCTCGGCAACATCCCCCTGCTTGCATTAGAAATTAAGAGCTTGATGAAGCTCCATTTAATGAAGTTGTATTTAAATAGTAACATATGGCCTCTTCCTCTATTGTTCCAACTTACTGTTATCTCAAAAACATTGACGTTCACAAGCTGGCAGCAATTTTAGAGATTTTGGGTTGTTTCATTTACCAACATAGAACTTTAATGAAATTTAACAGAGTTCAGCTGCACACGGTGCCTGAGCACAATGCCTGGGCCAGAAGCGTCTGCCTCGGGCACATTGAGTGGTTCTTACAGGTCAGCAGCAAATGCATTTCAGGAATTTTAGTTACTGGCATCATCTGACAAGTGCCTGACTGCTGGGCAAAAATGGGGAAAGGTCATTTTTAGGAATGAAAAGCACTCTTTTGCATTAATTTTTCCTAATGTTGTTATAAAGTCTCATAATTGTCAAGGCAATTGACAAGGCAAAAAAACAAGGCAAACATCATTCTTTCAAGAAACTAAACGAGTTTTCACTAACAAACTTCCACAGCCAGATAGTTTTGATTGTTAACACAGAGCACACACACTTCAGCTCAAATCCTGTCATATTTGTAGAAAGAGCCATTACGGAGGTGCTTGATCAATACATGTTTCCATTTGGGTCTTTGCAAAGACCCACTTGCTCCACACCAAGAGCCAGCAACCCGTGTAGCAGGACCTGCAGCAGGTCCCATGCAAGCTGGCCGTGGTTCTCCAATCCCATGTGTGGTGATGGGCCACCCTCCCAGCCACAGCCAAGATCTGATACAAAACTGAGATGAAGCTCAAATGAAGCTCGTCTGGACAGGAGCACAAACTGCCCCTCGGCATTCTTCATGGGGCACCTTTCCAAGACATTGGTTTACCAAGTGAGGAGCTTGCCGGAGTCCTGGTGCAGTCAGCAATGATTTAAGGTTCAGGTGCAATCCACGCCTGGTGTTGAACACTTCTGAGCAGTGTTTACTGTCTCCTGGTGATGATTTACGGGGTTTGATTCTCCATTTTTCATTACAACCAAAAGTGAGATTAAAATGTTTCAGAGGCAACTGCTCATATTAATCTCTGCAGCAGCGGCTGGGAGCAGAGCTGTCACTCAGGGAAGGGACGGCATCCCGGCTGCCAGCACCACTACAAGGCAAGAATCATTAAAAGCAAATACTTTCTCATAAGATAGACTGGAGACAGGGAGAATTACAGCCAGCCAAAGAGGTTTTTGAATGGTAGCCAACACACACACAAAAGCAGCCAAAATTCACTGACCATCCTCTACTGATTTAATCTCAGGAAGAAAAAGAGCACTAAACAATACCAATGCTTTGCACAAGAATAGCACGTGCATTTTATATATCTGTATTTAAATCACCTGTTCCTTTGCACCTAATAAGGAACAAAAATTAAAGTGCGGGCAGGATTAATAAACTGGGTTGGAGGGAGTCGCTTTGGTGAGGCACTCAGAAAGTTCAGCTCCAAATAAGGAGCAGTGAGACATGGAGAGATATGGGCGAGCAGCAGAAAACCTCCCTGCTCCCTCCCAACCTGAGCCATCTCTGGCCGGGCTCAGCGGGGAGAATTCATCTTATCTTCCCAGGGTGAAGAGGCAGGGAAAAAGAAAGAACATCAAAGTAACTTCTTGTTAGACTTCATACTGCACAATAATAGCCTCTCCATGTGGGAATAAAAATAAAAATAAATTAAAAAAAACAAATCCACCAACCCACAAGTCACTGTTATTTTCAAGGGATTTTGCAAATACCTGCACAATTGTAGTTATTAACAGTAGCTACAATTGAGTCCCTGATCCACCGCAGTAAGAAATGCAGCTCAGAGGGGAGTTTGGTGTGCTGCACACCAAAACTGAATAAATCATAATTATAGACTGCTCTGTTCTGTCGCAGGGAGAGACAAACATTGCTTTCTCTGTCTGTCTGCCCACCCCCCTGCCTGACACCACCTTTTTTCTTCATTCCTGAAAATAAAACAAAAACAAAACCAAAACCAAATGCATTTACTGTAATAATTTACTGCTGAGGTCAAGAACGTGCTGCAGGGGTGGTAGTGGCAAAGAAGAACTACAGCAGGAATACAAACAGATACTTTCCTCCTAAACTGCTTTGATGTGCCATTCCTAGGAAGACTGGCTTTCTTCCCTTTATAGCTTTGGGCCTGTGAAGACTTGACACTTTTTTTTCCTCTTCTTTCCCCCCCCGCTCAGATATCCTTAACGCAGAACCCTTTCCTGACCTCACAGTAATAACAAACAGGAGATGAAGGAGATGAAAAATCCATGTGTCGCGCTATCAAAGCCATCTGCAGAATTTAAGCTTTCATTTAAAAATAAAAATTAAGCTTCC
The DNA here is from genome assembly GCA_907165065.1 of Caprimulgus europaeus. Next base: position 115,253,818 of record OU015523.1, read on the forward strand.
AGCCTTTAAAGGTTGTAGAGATAACCTTCTCTACGTGAACTGATCCACAGCCATCCTCTAATTCTATCCTCCTGTGTCAGAGTTTCTTGAGAGCCATAACCGCTCCCCATAGTCAAACTGACTATTCGGGGAAAATAATTTCACAGATAATGTTGCCTTGTCTTTCCCAAGTGAAATAGCATTGGTTTCTCACTTCTGAAGTGTAAAACTGATAAGCAGAAGCAAAGGCTTCTGCTGGAACCTCCATAGATTCACAGGACCAAAATGTGGACATCCATAACATGTATCCAAGTTCAACACCCACGAGTCTCCTTGTAGTTCACTAAGAGAAAAAATCACTTTTGGGTGGAATTCATCTCCTCAGCTTCCCAGGTCTGCAGGCAGAAACAGGTGCTTCTAGATGTGACTTCTCAGACACATTTCAGACATTGACCTTAAGGTGAACTGCTCTCAAAATGCTTGAGGCTAAAGGAAAAAAAATGGCCTTGGTGCTCACAGGTCCTACTAGAGACATGGCAGCGAAATTATTAGGGAAGATGCAACAAAAATGAATGCCCCTGATGAGCCCCACTGCAGAGATGAATTTTCCCAAGTTCTCCATTAACCAAGCCAGGGAAAAATCTCTCCTCCTTTCAAAGAGCCACTGGTATGTTCTTGAACACAGAAAAAAGCCTCCCTGGCCAGACTGGTGAGACCAAGAATTTGTTCAGCATGTTCAGCCTCTTATCTCCAAATGAAGTCACTCTTTCCTCAGTGAAAAGAAGAAAGAAACTAACTCAACTATTAAAAAAACCACACAAAGAGAGACCCTGTAAATCCTCAGGTAATTATGTATTGAGAAAGAAAGTGGTGATTCATCCATTCCCAACCTGGCAGACAAGTGAGAGAGAGGAGAAACAGGGAACCGATCTTATTTATCAGCAGCACAGACAGACTCAAGTATTAAAAATTTCCTGAAGGCTACACAAGTTATCTTCACTCTTCAAAGGCCATCAAGGGACAGGATGAGCAGGTGGACATATGACTTCTAGATTTCAAGGTCAAGAGCATGAAGCGCAGCTGCCCAGTAATATACATATGCTTTTATTTTCCATACCTAACTAATCCTTCTAAAAGTCTCCAAGCCATGGGTCCATCACCTTCCTTTACAACCATTTTAACATTTAGTGACTTTTATTAGTAAGTAGCAGTCCTATTTCAAAGTAAAAGATTTCTCATATCAACTTTCATTCATTGGATCTTGTCATGCTTTCATCAGGAGATGCCAGCCTTCAGTAACTCTTCTAGGGATGGAGTCACCAAGCAACCTTCTCTTTGATAAATACAAATACATTGAGATGTATTTTCCTGTAGTGACAGAAGTCTTCTCTGGTCTCTGCTCAGTACTTCACTGTCAGCACCAGAATATTATAATTTTTTTTTTTTTTGTTATTGTTGTCAGTTTGGAGATAGAATCTCCTCTCAGCTTCTTTTGTGCATTAGAGGACTGAATTAGCTCTTTTTGCCTACACTGACAAATAATCTCATTTTTAGCACCCTTATCCTTATGTCATCTGCAAAGATTTCAAACCATTGTCCAGGTTGCTGCCAAAAATATTGAGCAGCATCAGCCCAAGAACTGTTCCAAGAAGTATCTACTGAAAAACAGCCTCCTCACTGATATCTTCTCCCTAACAACGACATTTTGATATACGTCATCAAACCATTTTTTTTAATCCATCTAGTATGTGCTATTATGTCTACACAAATTGAATCAAAAGATCTGGTGGCACCAAGTCCAATGCCTTATAGAAATGTAAACACACTGTAACAGCAGACTTTATGTTACCAAACACGTCTCTCAATCCTGGATTGGCAGAAACTATAGGTGTAGTGTTATCATAATGGAGTGATATTAAATTAGGGAGCTTTTTTTTGCTTTACGTGACAAAAAGGTGAAGTATGGAAGAAGATGCAGAAATAGGAGTGGGAAAAAAACAAACAAAAATAGTGCCAAAAAAAAGCAAATATGGAACATTGGCTAAGGGGGAATAAAGAAGAAAATGCCAGCAAACTCTGAGTAGAATTCACAGTAAAACTAAAAAAAAAAAATTAAAAAAATCCATCACATGAATCTGTTAAGTTGGTCCATTGTTTCCTAGATGAAACTGCCTAAGCTACGTGTGCTAGCATGAAGCTGAAAGAATCACTGAGTCATATATTGTTTCCACTATTCAGAAAGATGAATAATGGTCCTTTCAGGTATCAAATTCTCTGTCTTTATCAGACAGAATAAGCCTATGCCTATGTTAGCAGCCGTGTGATGCAATTGGAACAGGTCTGTACGGCAAAGTCATGGGTACAGAGGAGCCCAAAAACATGCTCTGTGCACAGGGGATGTGCTCCAGCCTGCTCCCATGGATGCATGCCCACGCTGCTGGAGTGCCCCAGGTGCACATCTCCCACTTCAGTTTTCCAAAAAGGAAGCTGGTTTGGGCACTCTGACACTAGCCTGAACCAAAGTGAGGACACCCAGATTTGCTTCCAAAATTCCCTCTTGATCCAAACACATCCATGTACGTACATACAGCCCAAAGAGTTGAAGGGGGGTGAAGGCTGGATGCAAAAGGTGAGCAGAGATCACTAAAATGACCACAATGTTTTAAGAGCCGGGAAAAAAAATTCTTTACAAGAGTGACATTTTGGAGCTGACTCCCTAATGACAAAATTTAAAACTATTTTTAACAGACATAAGTAGGAGAACATAATTAATGAGTTTATCAGTAATAAAAATACCTACAGGACACAACTGGCACTGGGTCCCACCACATCAGCCATTGCAGAAATGGTGGGTTGCTGCCTCAAATGGAGTGAATAGCTTGGTGATCTAATCTTGGAATATTAAAATATAGGTACCTCTGCCTGAATCTGTGGGAACTACAGTTATTTTTGTATATCCCCCAGGACGTGCCCAAGCACTCACTCCCACAGCTCACCACCTCCTGTAACCATCGTGTAGGAGAGGAATGTGGTCTCACCACAAATCCTTCAGTGTAGATGAGAATGAAGCATAAGGAACTTAACTTGGACTAAAACTCCCACTAAATACCACAGTATTTCCAAACACTTTTTTCCCCAGCTTTAAGCCAATATTTTTCTTTTTTTTTTCTCGTACTCTTTGTCTGAAATTGTCTGAGTATTGGCCAAGATATTTGGTTATTTCTATTTTTTACCACACACACAAAAAAAGCATGATCCATGGACTGGGGCACACCCCCTCTTTTTATTTTTGGCTTTCAAAGCAACCATTTTCTCCATTAGATCATATTTGTTTTCTTTAGACCTTAGAAATAAATAGCAGATGACATTATGCTGCAGTTACTGTACGTGTTTGTTTTATCCATTCTTGTATTTATTGCGAGGAAATTTCAATAGATGAATGTTCCCCCAAATGCTAACACACAGACACCCCCTTATTTATTGTACACGCTGGAAATGATGTGCCCCTTGTTTCTGTTCCCAAACACTATGGTCAGCTATCCACACCACCCTTATGGTATTTAGGGGTCTGTCCTTATTGTATCCCATTTTAATTCAAAATCTTTTGAAGTTGATAGTGTCCTTTCACCCAGTCCTCCTTAAGGGATGAGAAAGAAACAGGCCTGGGTTAGTGTAAGCTGAGATGTTGTATTTAAGCAATTCCCATAGGATCCCACTGGAAAACCAAAGAAAACAACAAAATTCCCAAACAAACAAAGCTCAGCGCCCTGCTGCTAGTGCTCTTTGCTGCTCCATGATGCAGCACGCTCTAGAAACCTTCCCTGAAGAAATGGGAAAATAAAACAACAACAAAAAAATTACAAAATGCAAAAATTGCAGCACAGAACAACAGCTTGAGGGCCCTCTGAAAGAAAGCCACCCATAGTAGCTCTGTCCATCTTCTGGACATGGCTTTCTGTCATGGCAAGTCTGAAGGCTTTGACTCAAAGCAGTCAAAAGCATGGGAAGAACTGGGGTCCAGCTGATGGGCAGGGCTTTGGACAATTTCACAGCAGCCAAACACCTATCTCCTCCAGACCAGATGCTGTTGTGTGCAGTGGGGCGCTGGCAGTGTCTTCTTCGCCCGGCTCCCCACCCAGTATTCTGCTCCTCATAGTAGCCTCCAGGTCCCAGGGTTGTCCTTAGGGGAAAGAGAAAAATATGGCCTCTCTCTCTCTTTTCTCTCTCCTCATAAAGCAGGACTGTGAAAGAGGGAGCTCACCATATATGCTTCTCTTCAGTCCTGCTTTTGTCCCTCCAGCAGAAGAGATGTGTCTACTACAAGTGTTAAATCAATGAGTGCTAGTGAGAGCATCCTCACGGCCCAGTCCAAGACTGTGAATTTAATTCCTCCAGGAATACAGGCATGGAGCAGGCATGCATATTTGAAAACAAAAAGCAAAAATGCTACCAAGCAAAACATTTCCCTGCACGCACACACTGCTCCATGCAGGCAGGGAACGAACCACACAAGACAAATACGGGCCATGTCACTTAATGCCTGTGGTGGTTTTACCCTTTTGGCTTGCAGCCAAACACAGCCTGCTCTCTCAATCCCCACTCTGCCCCAGGGAGTAGGGGAGAGAACTGGAAAGAAAAGGGCAAGGAGACTCATGGGTTGAAATAAAAGCTATTTACTAATTAAAATAAAATCATAATGATAACAACAGTAATAACAGAACATACAATTGAGTGATGCATAGTGCAATTGCTCACCACCCACCGAGCAGTGCCCAGCCTGTGCCAGCCAGTGATCCTGGAGCAGAGACTGTCCCGAAACTGAAACCCTGGAAGAGCGAGCCCGAGCGATCCCCAAGAGAACACCCCTGATTTCCAGTCAACCCTGGTTAATATACTGACATGACGTGATATGATACGGAAAATTTCATTGGCATATCCAAATGGCAATTATGGGGGCTTGCTATACACTACACTTCTCCCTCCCAGTCCTTTCCACCTGCAAACTACCCAAACACAATGGCCTTGGGCTCCAGCAGCGACTAATAACATTAGAACCTTATCAACATTCTTCTCGTAACAAATCCGAACTACTAAGAAGAAAATTAACTCTAACCTAGCAAACCCAGGACAATGCCCAAGACTTTCATGATGAAAGCAGGGAGGCAGCTGAGCCAGATGATCCAACAATACATTAGAGCACCACCAGCAGTGCCTAATGCACTACAGAAAACCTAAGGACATAAGACGGGTAACGCGCTAGAGAGTTGCATCTTTTGCAGTACGTGTTTGCACGCTATATAATCAGACTAATTTCATCTTACAGCCAATATACAGATTGAGGGGTTTGTGGTGGAGGGAGAATTGGGAGGGGAGGGCTCCACTCATTTTTGTTGGTATGCCTAATGGCTTTTGGTATTAGAGAAATATAAATAACTATATCACCATGAGGCAGAGATTAGATCTAAAATATTCCTTGGAATGTGCAAAACAGATTCCTAGAAATCTCTGGTTTGAAGCATGTGGAATAAGACCATTATTTGACACACTGCCCAAAGAAGTGGCACTTTGTGGAGGGAAGATTGATGCGAACATTCCCCTCTGAGACAGCAAAGAAACACTTTGCTCTTCAAGAAAAGAAACATATTACTATCGCGTCTGGAGCAAGAGTGATTTCACTCTTTAATATGCATGTGAGAAGGCAAATAGTTCATCCTTAAAAGTTTGCTTGTTTCTTCATGTAACAAATGTCAAGCTTCACAGAAAAATGATATTGTTGGTGGTGCAGTTTGTTTGTGTGCTAGTTTTTGTTCTCCTTTTTTTTAACAAAAACTCTGTCAATATTAATTTTCTGCTAAGTGATCAGTGATCCATTTAATATTATCTGCTACAGGGCAAAGCAGCCTTAGGATGGGCTTAGAATCACAGAAAGGCTTGTTGAACTTCAGCAGGTTTAGCATCAAAGTCTCCACCGATTCCTTTCTCACTTCCCCAGTGCACACCCTGTTTTGCCCAGGATGATGAGTCGCAGTAAATATGCTCATAGAGAAAGCCCTCATTAATATTTTCTTCAGAAAAATGGCATTAACAAGTCTTTTAAAACCTTGAGCACTATGGATCCCCCCTCCCACCTGGCTAGCTCCAGCAGCTGGCTCCAATGCCATCCCAGAGCAGGAAGATGCCCAAACCCTGTTTTTAGCACCAGAGAACCCCAGTCGGACAGTGTGGTCAAGCCTGTCACTCACATGTGGGAACAAAGGACTAAAAGACACAGCAGCGCCAAATACTTACAAAAAAAGCTGATTAACTCTGCACTGCTGTACCTGGGATCAGCCTCATGGTTGTTGACATCTGCTGCTCTCTATTCTTTCTGCTGATCCATGCAAGGAGAGAGAGATAATTTTGAAAGCTCATCCACCTCTACTATTGTGACACTGCCTCCAGAAGAAAGGTTGAATTTTACAAGAGTATTCCCCAGGAAAGCTGATGTTTCAGTGTCCCAGCTGGCTGACTACAGTGGAAACACCATCAAGTGTACTCTTATGCTGAGAGGGCTCTCATCTCTCTTGAACTGAAGGACCTTGCAACAGCTAATGTATTTATTATCAGCATTGCTTCTGTAAAAAAAAATGCTTTTATCCCTACTTGCAGATAGAAGCAAAAATCTGTGGAACTCCACTGTACCAAACTCCCTCCAAGATCACAAAGAGCTGCCTATATACCTTTCAGGGGAGCTGGATGTACAGATCTGCTGAAAATCTTCCAATGTATAATTTTCAGATGATAATATATAAAATGAAGCTTGAAGCTCCCACCCCACAGGAGCTCATCATCTTCAGGAGACCCATCACCCCATGAACAGGAGCCCAAAGGCAGCCAGTAGGATATAGTCCCCAGGTGCTCAGCACTGCCCATGTACTGCCCACACAACGTAAATCTGCCTGAAATTAGTTCATGGATACTCTCCACCCAGGACCTGGACAAAGCAGAGAAACATCAAAGAGCCACAGGTGTCTCATCACTGTAGGCAGGGATGTGTTAAGGTCTATCCATGAGCTGAGCTGGAAACCACCGTAATTATCATAGAAACATAGAATGGTTTGGCATGGAAGAGACCTTTAAAGGTCATCTAGTCCAACTCCCTCACAGTGAGCCGGGACATCTTCAACTAGATCAGGTTGCTCAGAGCCCCGTCTCACCTGACCTGGAATGTTTCCAGCGATGGGGCTTCTACCACCTCTCTGGGCAGCCTGCTCCAGTGTTTCACCACTCTCATCCTAAAAAATTTCTTACTTATATCTAGCCTAAATCTCCCCTCTTTCAGTTTAAAACCATTACTCCTTGTCTAATCACTACAGGCCCTACTAAAAACTCCATCCCTATCTTTCTTATAGGTCCCTTTTAAGTATTGAAAGGCCACAATAAGGTCTCCCTGGAGCCTTCTCTTCTCTAGGCTGAACAGCCCCAATTCTCTCAGCCTGTCCTCATAGGAGAGGTGCTCCAGCCCTCGGATCATGTTTGTAGCCCTCCTCTGGACCCGCTCCAACGTGTTCATGTCTTTCTTATACTGAGGAGAATATATAACAGCTTTGTCCTCCTTCCCTGCACAAAGCTACAAGACTTCAGACCGGAACATATTTCAGCTCTAAAGATGAGCATGGGAGTCCAAAGCCGCACGTGAGCAGTTTGCTTTGTTATCCCCAGCTCAGCCCTGACCAGCCTTGCCAAGGCAGCACTTCCTTTAGAATAACCAAAAGGTATAAATAGAAAATAAAGCTGTGATGTTTGTGATTTAAAATGGTGTTATGAAAACTATCTGCTGATCACACCGAAAGCTAACAGGCTAAAGTGGGTTACTTGGGCACTATGTGTGAGGGTCAAATTCTTCTCTGCTCTCACACAATACTGCGTCATTTAAGCTGCTCTGACTTTCCCAGGCTGAGGATCTGGTCATGTATACGTAGGACACGTTGCACACATAGATGGATGGATGGATGTAGGGGGACAGCACATACTACTGCACCATGAGTCATGTCCCTCTCATTTCAATTCACACTTCTCCAGCACCCCAGCTCTATCTACTACAAAGAAGGACACAGTAGAAGAAGACTAAGCAGAGCGATCTCTTCTTAACGCAGAAGTCTTGACAGTCTATTTAACAGGTCTTAGTTTTGAGAAGAAAACATGAGTTTTTGAAGTAAAACCAGAAATATCAGGTAGCACAACTAAAAATCTCTGTCTGGTATTTGTTGTTTATTCCTACATTATCTGTTACGCATCATAATGAAGAAAACATGAAAAAAATCAAATAAAGACCATGAATAAATACTGTATATGGGTACCAAAAATCCAAAAAGTGCCATTAAGTTTGGATCATGCTCAAGTTCTCTTTATTTATAGAAGCACCTGGCAGGTTATCATTTCTCCATCAATAAGAAACAACTATTTATACTATATCTCTACTAGATTGTCAGATCTTAGGCTTTCTCTAAACTGAAAATACCATGTACATACAGCATGCAGCCAACTGAAATATCACATATCAGCTATGTGTGATACCGAGATAGGATGCCAACACCTGTCTTGCAAGCAGTTTACGGAGTCCTCAAAGTATCTGCTCTCACTTTGTGCTGGGAGACCTTTCAAACAAGGGGAAGTGCAAACAAACTGAAGTATAAAGGACATTACTTTTTATTGTGTAAATCCAATGATATAAAGTAGCATGATTGATGGAACCATTACAAAATGAGTTCTAAAAAATATAGTTGATGCTTTGCATGCTTTTTTCACTCTAAGTGATCTGCTACAGGCTATTCAGCTGGTTTCTCCCTCTCCACTTTTATCTTTTTTTTTTTTTTTTTTCTTAAATCCCTTGGGGCATAGCCAAGAATCTCAATGTGTCACAATAACCACGTTTACTTATTTCCAACTCCTGTCTGTAGTATCATATCATATCAGCTCAACCTGGCATCAACATGGTGCTCTTTGCCGATGAGCCCAGTAAGGAATCCAATCTGTTCCTCATTATGTGATGCTCGAGAGATACGGGAGGGTAAAAAAACAGAAAGGAGTGAAGAGGGAGCTAACCAGGGCTGCAGGGGATGAAATGAGAAATAGGAAGAAGTGAGTAATGAGAAATAAAAGTGTGAAGGTGGAACGTGACACCGGGATGTAGAAAGAACGAAAAATAGAAAAGGTGAAGCCGTGGGGGAGTGGGATGGGTGGGAAGGAGAAAAGCAACAAGACAGCCTGAGTCAGAGGAAGTGAGAAACCCTAAAGAAGACAAAGCCTCCTGGAACAAAGTCCCGTCCCTCCATAAAGCGTAGGCTTTCTTAATACTTCTTTCCAGAGCTTAATTCACTGATGGAATTGAAAAAAAACCCCAAACAACAAAAACAACTTTCAAGGCAGGTGAAAAGTACTCCCACAACAACCCACTCCCAACAAGCTGTGATTTCCTTTAATTGCAAGAGAATAATCAGGTTCCCCCTGGGCAAAATGTTAGTGAAAAACCAGAACAAAGTGAGCAAGGGAACACCTGCTTAATGAGTGGCTGGTGTAGAGGTGCATTATGCAGAGCCACAGCACAGTTTAGGTGTGGGCGTGAGCTTACACAGTCGATTAAGCATAATTTAATTACATTTAAATAATTAATAACAAAGCATATTTTAATGGCATACAATTTCTGTGTTGTGCAATGCTGTGCACCTTGCAAAGCCCAATTCAACAACATGCAGTAATGCCCAGGCTCTCTGCAGCCTCCTGTACCCTTGCCTTCGGACACAGGGTGCAATTAGTCCTACGCATGTTATTACTTCCTTCCCAGCCCTGCCTCTCATAGGGCACAAAACGGGCACAGCTCCTGAAAGAAAACTGCCGTTCAACATATGTTTTAATCTGCCACATTACATTGTGGGTTACTTAAAAGATAAAAGGTAGAAACGACAAGATCCTGACTATCTAAAATGAGCTTTAACTGGCAGTCAGGCAGATGAATGCACATGATCCCGAAAGCCTGCTCCCTGGTATCACCTAAACAGACAGGAGCCTCCCAAGAGTCTCCTCCTCAGTCCCCCCACAAGGCTCCCTGCTCAGCACACAGATTGAAGGACCATTCATTCTTCAGGCACAAACTTTCCCCCCCACCTCCTTCTCCCCCCTCCCCTCATATTTTTTTTTTTTTTGGGGGGGGGGGGGGGGGGGGGGGGCGGGGGGCAGATATGATAAGGGAATCCAGATGCTTCATTTCAGTTGCCTGCTGGAACTCCATGCTTACTGCTAAGGCTTTATTTAGCTACCAAAAATATGTAAGTATGGCTCTTGTCCCTATGCTTTAAAGTCTCCCAAAGATTCCAAAAGCAGCTGCTTACTAGCTTTGCCATATACAGCTTGCATGATGGTGTGATTAATACAGCTTTCCTTGGAACTAGCTCAGGCTGGTTTCCCCATCTCACAGCCAATCAATCAAGAAGCAGAAGCAGCCCTTTTGGGCCAGAGGCTGATATGTACTGGAGGTTTTGAGTAGAGTACAGGGCACTGAGAGATGCTCGAGGCATCTACATCACAGGGGAGTGGCTACTTCACTCCTTTCTGACACCATCACACTTCTAAAGCCAGCTCTGCCCAGACACAGTGAGGCTCCAGGGCAACTAGGTAACGTCAAAACCCACCAAAACAAAAAGTAAGGGGGTCCCTGCACCAATGTGCACATACAAGCAAGCTAGAAACCAAGGGAAGGGACATGACAAATAACTTGGGAAAAAGTACAGATAAACATTTGCTGTTAAACTCATAATATTTAAGTTCAGAAAACTCCATCAAATAATGTAAATTGATCTCTATACTACAGGTAAACACAGATCTCCCACTCCCACACAGATCCCAGTAACCTGTGTTTCACTGAAACATAGTTTTGTTGGGCTAAAACAAAAGTCAGCACAACAGTCAGTCTTCATTTGAGAACACAGAGAAAATCCAGCACTTTCAGAGATCATTTGTTGCAATGGATTGTAACTCTGGTAAAAACATGTCTCACGTCCCATGTGAATTCGTCTTCCCCAGGTTTCAGACATCCCTTCGTGCTATGCTGCTAGACTGAAGAGCGCTTTAGTCTTTAATGTTTTCTCTCCCTGAAGGTCCTTAAGGCTTGCAGTGAAGAACTAGCCATTTCAGACAATTTTCCTTTCCAAGCCTGTTATTTCAGTGTAACTGCATACCAAAGTTAAAAATCACAAAAAGTGTCTAGACTAGTGTATTCCTTCTGATAATATGCTTACTAAGCAGGATTACTGGCTAAAGCTCAACTTAGCTGGTCAACTGTATAACAGTGTCTTGTTTATTTAACACTATTTCCAAAGGCTTTACAAATTGCCTATATAAAGAAGTTTGCCCATCACTGAAATCATCCTCTTCTTCACTGCAACTGGTGGCTGTGTGAGTCTGAGCAATGCTCTGTATCGGGGACTGCAGACCAATGCCAGGCTCCAGCCTGTCCAAGTCACAGAGCACCTTCACCCAACACAGATGTGGACATCTGTATCTTGCTTTTTTAGGCTATTTCTTGAATAAATGTTAACTATCACAGAGGTTATTATATTCTAGTGTAACAACTGTACAAAACCAAGCTGGTATTTTAACCTCAACACATAGCACTCCTACACAAGAAAAGATTTTGTTGATTATCAGCTTCATTAAATGCTATATGGAAAATAACTGGTTGTGCTACGCAGTTGTTAGAGCTGGGGTTGGTACCACCACCTGCTGCTACGGTTGCCTGAAAATGCCTCATCCAAACACTGTTTCCAATGTCTTATTTACTACTTGTCCAAACTGTGACCTCTAACCAGCTGAGATTTTCCAGGCCAGACTGCCTACATCATGGTGAATACCTTTGAAATTTATTGAAGACAGATCAACTAATTCATTATGACTGATAATAAATCAGAGCTGTCTGAAAATTTCTACTGTTGTTTAGAAGATGGACTTTGAATTGGCATGGGAGCAGCCTTCATGTCACAGACGTGTTTGATTTTTTTCTCTGTTAAAATGCTGTCTGTTTTCTCTCCCAAATTATAAGCCTTCAAAAAGCTGTCGCTCACAAACGCTTGCTGCTCATTTCCTAAAAGCTCAGAGCTGACTTTGCAATATCGCTGCAAACCAGGTGTGATCCACCATATCAAATAGGATGTCTCATGCCATTGCTGTTATTGGCTGTACTGAGCTTTGCTACCTGCTTGTCCCAGAGGTGAGCACGGGCACTCAGCAGTCTCCCAGGACAGTAAAAAAATTAAACAAAAAAAAAACCAAAAAAACCTGCATGTGAGGATGAGGGGGAGAAAAAAATAAGTTGTTTCAAGGATGTTGAGGAGGAAAACCAGGGAATGAAAACCTGAGAAGCAGGGAGAGGAGAGTTGGGACTGTAACTATAGGAGGAAGCTGAGACTCCCACAAAAACAAGAACAGGGTTTTCTGGAAATTGGGAGAAAAAGAGGTCTGTGACTGCAAGCCAAGGAAGGAAGGAAAATGGTGCAGCTACAGAACTCAGCAGGGCAGACCCTGCAAAGCAACGAACACTTGGCTGAGGAGGATGGGACTGGAACAAAAGCCTAAATAGTGCAAAGTCCAGTCACTGGGCTGGACAGATGAGCCAGGGGAGAGGACAGAGAGGGCAGGGGAGGATAAAGTAAAAAAGACTTGTACCAAGGACAGGTAGAAATAGCCTGTCCCTAATAGGCTCTTACTCAGCCTCTACAGTGAGAAAATTCCTGAATCTCAGTATTTCAAGGAAAACAACTGCAAAGTCCAATGGAAAAGTGGGTTGCATCCATGCCTAGTGATGGCTCACATTAGCCAGTCTGTTAGTAAATGAATTTGAAATATATCACTGACCCACAAGGGGATTTTTTTATGCTTGTCTTTCCAAACCAAGGAAATCATATGCTGAAAACTCAGCCAAAACAACACAATCCCAATTGCAAAGTCATGTACTGGAAAACAGAAGTTAGCTTCAAACTTCTTTTGACCTTGAGCTCTTCCCCCCCATTATTGCTGTCTCCTTGCCTGTGGGTGATGAGGCTGCTCTCAGATAAGTCAGGACCACAGAGCTGCAAGGGCTTGTTGTCCACAAGGATACTCATGCCAGTTGCTGCATGAGCTGGAAGACAGGCAGGGAGGAGGAAAGGGGATCAGAAGAACAGAAGCTGAGTTGAAGGCTCCATGGGCAACTGCATCCCAACTTTTTCTTCTGCCATAAACCTGTCCTCTGAACCAAGGGCTTAATGGGCAGCTTTGATCCACACACACCACACCTGCTGCCTACCCTAGCACCTTCAGATATGGTGGTCCTTACCAGCCCCAGAGGGAACCAGCTTCTCCCAGCAGACGTCCAGTATCTTCTAGTACTACATGTTCAGACAAGGCAGACACCTGAAATAACCTACAGAAAGAGGTCTTGTGGGAGGTTAATCATTCTCCATTCACACTGTTCTATAAACTTATAATAAGAGCCACACTTGGAATATGGAGGGGAAAAATGTTAAACAGTCATTCAAGACCCAAGCACCACTCAGGGAGCAAACAGAATAAAGTAAGCAGCTCACAGCAAAAATTACATGATCCTTGAAATTCAAACCCGCCCATACCACAGGGCACAAGGCAGACAGGGTAGCATGGGCAGCCTTCACCCCACCACTGCTTGACTCAGAGTGCTTGCCTTCATCACCTTATTAACCTTCATTTAACATACTTGTTTGCAAAGGATAATCAAAGATACCAAATGACAGACGTCTTGGCTCCTTTATGACTGTGATGACTTTAGTTTTATTTTATTTAAACAAAATAATAAATGTGTATCATTGTTTTGAAATCTACCTGCCCAAACCTAGACACAAGTTGTGTTTGCTTTTACTATGAGATGTTGTTTTCTAACAGGAGAGCAGAATTATCTGATAGGAAACACAGCTAATGTAGCACAAACAAGTTATTAAATGGAGTCAAACTGGGCACACGATGAGCAATCCTGAAAACACAATTCAAGGGGGTGAAACACCACCATGCAACTGAGCATAATAACCTGCTTGCAAGGCTTAGAGACTGTGTGGGATAGAAATAATTTTAAATCAATTGAGTTACTGTTTCTTGGCAATTTGATAGAAAGGAGAAACAGTGTAATTGGCAATCAAGTACTCCTTTGGGAGCTTCCAAACAGCCAGCTGGATTTGTAAATGCATGTTAATCTGCCGGGGCCAAATCCTGCAGGCGCTTAAAACACTGGGGTAAATTGCATGCTGAGTGTAAATTACTCAGACCAGGGATGTAAGCAGTAAAGGAGTACAACTTGCATGTCAAAGGAATGCTGCTTCTGTCCCTTAAAAGTAAATACAAACCTGCTTTCACTCCTCTGCCAAAACAGTTCATTGAATGAAATCAAGCACAGATCTACTCACCCTTCACTTGCTAAGCAGTAACCAAATATAGCTCAGGGACAAATACGCAGTCTGCATGATTAATTAGCTGGCTTCTTTATCTAACTTGCCTTCAACCTTTATATGCTTAATAATACCTATTTATTAAATCAACGAGCTTATGTATAAACTAAGTCCATTAGTTTATTTTAAGTCCCTATATATAGATGGGATTTCATTGCAAACACTATGGGCAAACTTTAGCAGTCAGCATGATCAAGCGCCTGGGAGGAGTGAGGGGGGACACAGATGCTGATCTCAACTCAAAAGGACATGCACTGCTATGGTCCTTTAAGGATTGTTTCAGGGTTTACTTTGAAAAGAATAACATTCCAACTGAACTAATAACCTGCTTGCATTCTGGAAATAATTTCCTTCAAGTATTGATTGCCTTTATTTGATAAACACAAAATTTACCTAATGTCCCATGCTGTGAAGGAAGATGAACTAGAATTGACCTTTCCTGCTGATCAGCCAGACTGTTTAGATTAAAAAATTCAAAAAGGAATTATCTTCAAAGGAAAAGACGCTTCTTGTCCATGACTTCATGTCAAAACCATCCAACCAACCATCTCAGGTACCCGACTTAGGTGTGATGACACTGTGTCCTGCAGAGGCCTCTCTGTTCACTATGGCAAGAACACAGATGACTA
This sequence comes from Caprimulgus europaeus, assembly GCA_907165065.1. The sequence goes on from OU015523.1 coordinate 115,268,909, forward strand.
CCTCAGATTATGCATTGAACTTCCAGATGGCTAAAGTCAGGTGAGATTAATTCCACCCCACTCTGGCATGTCCCTGAAGAAAAGGAACACCTTCCACAGAGCATCTCCAAAGAGCTTCACTTTGGTGGACTACTGACAGAAGCCTCACTTTTACATAAAATTAGTGAAGGATTCTGCTGTCTCTCTTGATCCATGTGTCTCCTCCAACTGTCCCGAAAAGGAGTGACAGTGCTGAATCCTACTTCTATGGCTGTCTCTTGAGAGGTGTTTGAAGTCACTCATAAAACCAGCTGTAGGGTCAGGCATCCTGCAAATAAATCCTCTGGGGTTGCTTGGAGAGGCTGTAGGATGCCAAGGTGACAAGCCAGGCCAGCGTCTTCCGAAGGCCCTCAGGCAGTCCAACACCCCACTTAACCCTGCACTGGATACAAGTGGTTTCCGGGAGGTTTGCAAGCCAATATGGGTTAAATATGAGCAGTTTAGGGAACGTGTCCAGTTGACAACTACTATGGGACTGGTACTTTATAAGCAACAAAAAAAGGTGGGGAAGAATAAATTCTTCCCAGGTGAAGAATAAATATAACATATATCCTGCTCCAGGCATTTCTCCACTGGTAAAGAACATATGCTCTGAGAGGCCAAATTTTCTCTGACCCTGTAATATGCAGCTCTTCATGTTAAACAAGGCACACTGAAATTCTACAATTGCAAAATAATTCCTGGTGGGGGGTAAAAAAAAACAAACCAAAAATACCCCAATCAATAAACTCCCAGGTTTCACATCCTCTGAGGAAGCAAAATGACGTTGACTGTGTCAGTTCCAACGGTTCAGAGTTAAATTAGCTGCCTCCAGGTGTAGCAATTCAGCAGCACGGAAACTAGAGATGACTTTTGTTATTCCTGAGCCATTTGAGAAAGATTACTTCACTCTGCATCTGGCCTGAGACTGTTATCTGAATGCCTCTCAAGGAAAGTGCTGTAATGTCCACAACAAACAAGTGTTTTAGAACTAAACCAGACTAAACAGTAGAAAAATATAACGGGAAGTAAAATATAGCACTTATTCCCCAGACATGTCTCTATTACAGCCTTCAGTAGTGTAAAGTACCACAGGATTACTTCCTTTTTCCTGGTTATGATTAAATGCTAATTTGGAAAAATGTACCATAAAAAAGCCCCAAGTTAATAGTTGAGAAAAAGATTCTGATGGTCTTAAAGCCAAGGCCAAATCCCATCACAATCGATACAAGCTCCTGGTTTCCTTTGTTTACACTTTCTTTTTCTTAACTTTCCTAACTTTGTAACTTTTTCTAAGTTTTTTTTGCTGGCAAGCCTCCCATTTGTCCCACCTGAGCCCACAGCTTGCTAGAACACCTCCAGCCACTCTTACTTTACATCACCTTTTCCATAGCTAAAAGGTCAGGTAAGTAAATCACCCTGAGCCAGCCAGGAGCAGAGCTGCAGGAGCGGAACCCCGGAGCTCCCTGCTTTCTTGTGGAGGGATCCAGATGTGGGTGCCCAGCTGGTCCCTGCTGTTGGGTGACCATTGGCACTGTTCAACCAGGCACTTCATAGGGATGCAACCAACAAGGAGATATTGAGATGCATCCCCTGGCCTCTGTTGAGCAGGGTATAAACCAGCAGGCATTGGAGGTTTGGGATGAAAAGTACAGAAATTAACTTTTTCACCCATATGAAGGAACAGGTGTTTGCTAAAGCCCAAACTGCAGCACGGTTCCAGGAAGCAGAGCTCTAGTATGGGTCCGTCACACAGAAACACAAAACCCAGGAGTCTCCTTAGATAAGGAGCAAGAGAAGAGCTCCCGAGACGACATGAGAGGAGAAGGGAGGGGGATAAGACACTTTATTTTTGGCTACAACTAATACAGCATTCAGAGTAAGTGCTTCACGCCCAAATTAAAGGAGGAAGGGGGGGGGAGATGTCTCTATTAATCATAAATACAGTATTTCAGCCTTCTCTTGGAAGATATTAAAAGATATATATAAAAAGAGCAGGGATTTTACATTTGAACTTGAACAGCAGGGATGGAAATTGTCTTATTTTAGCTGTTTAAAGATTAGGGAGTCTATTGTAAGGTAATCATGCCAGTTCCCATTAAAATTCCTGAAGAACCCCCTACATGTGCTTCCAAAACACAACTTCTGATTTACAGCATTAAAATGCTATGACTACTGTTGCTGCTAACCTAAGAGACGGCAGTGTAAAACAGTCAAAGACTCTCCTTTCAGTACAGCAGCTATTGGCTCTCCAGAGCATGCACTCGTAGGAAGCTGTATCTAGTGGAGAAACTGGAAATGGTTTGGAATTATACCCAAAAAATGTTTTGTGGCTGGACAGACTTTTTCTTCTTCCTTTCTTTCTTTCTCTCTCTCTTTCTCTCCCCCTTTCTCTCTTCCTTTGCTTCTTTTTTTTCTTTCTACTAAAACTGCAACTAATTCAATGAATTCAGAATTTGGAAATTTAAAAAAAAAAAAATTAGTAAGAATTTTCTACTTTGAGAGTTTCAGAATTAAAAACTCAGTTTCTCAATTCATTGCAAAAGTTCACCTTAAAGCGTAACATTAACTACAATATAAAAATTAAAATCTGAACTGAAATAGTTGACTTAATCTTAGCCACAAATCTGATGGATTCTTAGTTTGTGAAAATGTTCAGTTTGAGCTTTGTGGATCAATTCAGGAAGGAAGAGCCTTCAAAATATCAAAGATACCCCTAGGTGAAACCATTTCCTGCCAGGAAGATACATCCGTGGTTGCTAGCCACTACACCTTTGGGGCAAAATTAAATGTAGGCAATGAATATTCTCGTTAGCTGCTTGGCTTTCCACTTCTAGAAACTTCAGCAGAGCCATAAAATAAGAATAAAAACTATCAGAGCTCCCTCTCTTGTCTAATAGGATGTACCTGAGCAATCTCTGAACTCAGCCTTTCATTGTACGATGCCAAATGGACTGTGAAATTGTTTACCTTAGTGGACAGTGCTAGTTTCTCTTAGAAACAGAATAAAATTTATCGGGCAATCTAAACCAAAACCACCAGATTTTATTCATTTTTAGTGAAATTGCTTCTGTTGTTTCTCTGTTCACATGGCCGGTAATTCACTAGGGAAGGTGAAACTTCACCAGTCACATCTGCACCTCTGTCACGCGTCGGCAGCGCGGGTGCAAATCGCTGTGCTTGGAGTAAGAGCAGCTCACCAAACCCTTGGCACTGACCCTGAGCATCACAGGCAACACGTCATGTAAAATGAAATACAGGGCACAGCCTCTGGATTTTAATTTCTGAAGCAAGAATGATGTGGCCACACAATTTTATATACTTAAATCTTCAACCATAAAAATAAAACCAGAAAGTGAGTAAAAATAAAATACAAAAATAAAAACTGAAAAAGCACCATGGTTTTATCTAAACAGGATTAGACTCCAAATACCTCCAGTTTTCTGGCCTCCTTCAAGGGTTTTATCAGCAGGTCACTGTAGAAATATATGAAATATATGGAATAATCTCCTCTTTTGAAAGACTGCACCTGGACAGCAGAAGTCTCACATTGGTCTAACCCAGCGTCTAGGAACCACAAGCAGGGCTATGGCAGTGACAAATGGGGTTACAAGCCAGCCAGAATTCAATCTCATTTGATGTTTAGGTTATTATTAAAGTAACATAAGGACACAACAGAAGATAATTCAAAAACCACTGGATGAAATTCTGAAGCACAAGATCCAATATTCCTTCCAAAATTGTTAACATCAATAATGATAAATCTTCATAGCCTTAAAAAAATCCCTTTTAAAATACAGGGTACCTTCAAATCACTTCCTGAAAGTTATCAAGCTGATATCAAACAGCAACATAATCAGCTCAGGGCTATAAATGAAAAAGTCTGTTTCCACAAGCAACACCATAAGCCTTTATATATTTCTTCAAATTTCTCTTTGGAAAATGCTGCCAGAAGTAATCCTGCAACACAAGGCCAGTAACGCAGCATGCGAGGAGGAAACCTCCTCCGTAAACCCAGGCATCTTTCTCAAACTTCTAAAGCAGAGTACTGTGGCATTTGGGTTCTTCTTTATTTCATTATATTTTTTGAGGGAATATAAGAGAAAAATAAATTTGAAATTGCTAAAACTACTACAAATACCAGATGGATAAAATAAGGCAAGCTGTAAAAGACGTAGCATAGAGACAGAAAACAGAGAAAACTCCAGGATAAACGATTCTCTGTTTCTCTGTCTGCCCTGACTGCCCAACACCACAGAAATACAGGAACCTCAGAACCTCTTAGCACAAAAAATAATAAAAACGGAGAGTAGTTGATTTTCAGTATAATGTAAATGCCACAAACGATACTTTCTAACTTCTGAATAAACAAGTTTAAATCCAAGGAAAATTAGAAGGGAAGAGTTAAAGCTCTCTGCTATTTATTTTAATATAATTTATACAAACAATTTACAGAACACATCCAATCCATTCTACAAGCTTTGCTTTTATATCTGTCTTCCTTTCAAATTAAAAGGAAATAGGATACTTCAACTTCAAATGTATTTAAATCAGAGACTTAAACTGAAATCTACTGTGGAAAAAAAATGGAAGACCTTATCTTGCAATCTGCTGGAATAAAAGCTCCTCTTCCCAGCTCACAAAATGCAGACAGGATTCTGGGAGAAAGAGGAGGAGAGAGAAAAGATTCCCCTTCTCTACTCCAAGGAGACAAAACCATAAAACAAATCTGTTTTTAGCGAAAATACTGAAGTTCCTACAAAAGAGTAAAATTACTTCTATGTTATAACTAAACTCCTCGATACTGAAATTATCTTTTTTCTTTTTTCTATAATCTCAGAAATTTAAAACTGTTGCCACATTTTGCCCAGACTAACAACAAAACAAATTTCCCACAATGCACCTAAATTTATGGTAAGTTAAAGTACAATGAAGAAGAAGAGGTGAGGACCTTTCAAGTCAGATGGCATCAAAACCAGAAGCAGAACAGGGAAGTGCACTGGACATAAATATGGAGTTGGCGGGAGAAACGGTTGACTCTTGACTTGATAACTCAGGGCTGACTGACAGATGAGCATCATCCTTAAATCTCATCCCACATGTCCAGAAGGTTAAAAAATTTCTGGATTATTTTCCTGTTGCTCCCATCATTTTGCCAGCACATCAGCTCCACCGCACACACTGCTCATCCTGCCTCCACCCCAGGGCCCAGCTGGGCTCCCCACCATGGACATACTGCAAAATAAACAAAGATCAACAAAGACTACAGACCACAGAGCACAAATCAAAAGGTTCCTGGGCCTGGTTTCCTAATGAAAGAGGCAAATTTTAAGCAACAAAACTGGTGCAATTTTCTGCAGTCCTAGAAGTCAGTTGGTATTTGATTTAAGAAGGACCCATTACAGAGGAAACTCAAGTGACTAGATTTGACACAACACCCAATTTCTAGAAAACTGACACCAAGTTAAACATGCGCTACACCATCTGACTGGCAAAACACAATGCCAGCAAGCGCATCAGATATATAATCCAGACTAGGCTGCAAATAAACCTCTTCCTGACGCAGTCTTGCTCCAAGAGCCAGGAAGAGCTTCGGTCCCTCCAACTCTACATGGCTGAGACCGACCTTGTACTCCACACAGAGATGTTAATATCGGGTATAAGAAGCTTATGAGAGATAAAAACAAAGCATGCCAATACTTATCCTTATATGACTGTGAAGAAGTTTTCTAGTAAATATGAGAATTGTTTCAGAGTAACTTCTAACAAAAAATAATCCTGCTGCTGATTAACAATGAAGATCCTCATTACAGGCATCACAAGTCACATTTTCAGTTCAACATTATCTTTACAACCATGTCTTGCTTTCCTTTTGCAATCATGTCATTTCGCAGCAATCATTAAATATAGTTTATGTCTATGCATAAGTCAGGGAAACAGCCAATTGGCTAAACTGGAAGTCCTCACAGTTGGCATTCTTCTCATATCATAAACTAAGTGTACACATGTAATTTCATAAGCACGTGTTTTATTAGCTTGACTAAAATAGTTGGGCTGCAGCACTGACACTAAAATTGCTAGAAATTCATTTCATAAATATCTTTCTTCATTTGTTTGCAAGTTTATCTTTTCACTAATCATTTTTTGAATAAACCTTCTATACCACGCACCTGCCTTCAACTCAGCTTTTCCTATCTTTAAACCTAAATTAACACCATATTCAAGAATTGAATCAGAGAAAAATGTTTTAAAATGTTAAAGAAAAAAAATAGTATTTTTTCTATTACAGGCCAGAGTATTTCCATTATTTGCACTGGGGAAGGGGTCAGAAGAGGCAGACAGATACAGAGGCAATGGAAGTCACTGGAGAGCTTGTTCCAGGCTGTCGCTGCCTGGGCTGGAGCATCAGGGAGGGCATCCCATGCTCACAAAGTGAGCAAAATGTTCTCAGGAAGCAAAAGGCAGTATGAGAAGTTGCCAGCCAAAAAGAAAATGCTGTGCAAAGTAAGAGCAGGCTTCAGTTGGGCTTCCCACCCGCCTAGGACCATGTAGGGAGCTGCCAATGGAAAGTGCCAATGGGAGACATCCCATGGAAGCAGGAACAGGCGTGGCTGCCAGCTGAGAGCCTGCGGTGCTGAATGAGTCTGCAGGAATCATACCGGGCATCTGCAACAGCCTGTCCTGTAACAGCGGAGAAGGTGGGTGGAACTGTCTTTAAGCTGGAAGAAACCTACAGCCATAGGTTGTGGTATTTGCAGTGGCTTTACCATGAACAAATCAAAGCTCTACTTCAGCAAAGCTTTCAGCATGGTTTCCCATAGTCCCTGTAGTCTAATTTAAGGGATCTATACTGGATAGGTGGACCATGAGGTGGATGAGTAACTGGTTGGACTGTTGGATTCAAATAATGGAGATCTGCAGTTCAAAGTGTTCATCACGCTGATGTGCTTTGAAATAGATTGTCGTATTTTCTGAAGAATCAGCTCTTAAAATTTTTGTATATTTTCTGTCTTCATTTCTTTGGGCCTCTCCTCCCCATCTGCAATATGTTAATAACATTAACATCAAGGATGGAGTCTAAGTTCAGATTCAGATTGCTAAATGTATGTATCTCCATGTAAGCCAAACACCTACACTCCGCTTCATGCTCAATGAACGTCTGAAAAATCAGTTCTCTCCACATTGGCATCTAATGCCATTTAAGGTTCCCCAGTGTATCTGAGACACCCTCCAGGGACTTATAGACATGACAGAAATTATGCATGGACCAGTACTCCTCTGCAGTTCTAGCAGGAGAGTGGGTAGGTAGGCAATGCTGGGGCATATGAAATGACCTCACAAGCTCATCAGCTGACCAAATGCAGGTTCACACTCAGAAACCCCTAACGTCAAGCCCACATGTCTACACTTGCAAGTCTCAGCCTGGGGCTAAATCCTAACCCTGATTTCCACAGCCAATTAGGGTCATGATAAAAAGAATGACAAGGGAAAAGCAAAGTAATGAGCATTCTCCACGAAACTATACTACAAATGAGCAAGAGCATACAAAAATACCATGACTAATAATATATCATATAATTATAATGTAATTATAATATCATTATCATATAATTATAGAGTGCCTGTTAATGCAAACAGAGTGGACAGACTCGATTTGTGCAGGCATTTCCCTAGCTTCTGAGTTTTTTGACTTTGCAACCCTAATCACACTCTTTCAATGCACTTTCAGTGCTCTCTATTCCAGGCACAGTCGTGAGTACATGAATACTAAAGGGTGAAGTTTTCAAAGACACTCAGTGTTGGATTAATATTTCTCTCCCTGAAGACCAGAGTAATTTCTTTATGCTTCTGACATCTTCCTCCCCCTCCTCCTCTCCTGGCTTGAGATTTATAATGTAATTTTATACAGCCTTACTTTTTCTTCTTGAAATCATTCCTGAAGCTTTATGAATTATGTCCATAACATCATGTTCTGAATACCTATTTTAAGGAGTTTCTTTTGTCCTAATAGTTCATACAGAAAATCAGCTGAAGCTGGCAACATTCCAATAAAACCCACATTCAGTTATTCCATTAAGGAAAAAAAGTGAATACTTTTGCATATGTACTACCCTACAATATAAACTAGCACATAGCTGTGAAATACTGTCATTATTTTACAGCACTGATCTAATTTTCTACTGAATGCCCTACAATGAAGGGTTTCTTCAGAGTACAAAATACAAAGACTCAAACTTAAAAATTATAATTTGGCAGCACTTAAGTCTTTTTTTTAAAAAAAGTATTTTATTTTCTATCATATTGAATAACACCAACTGACAAAAGCTTTACATGCTGAATGAATCCAGATGCATTTCCTGACCATAAAGAATCAGAGAGATATAATGTGGCAAGAGACTGGTACTGTGCTCATTAGATCACTAAGCAGCAGTGCTTATAAACAGAATATTTAACTAGACTCTACAAAGATATTCAAATGCAGCTGCCAGAATGTACTTTGAGATTTTCCACCTAATACAAAAATGCAAGAGATGAGAAATTATCTCCCTTTAAACGAAAAAGTTCAAGGTGAATGTTACCTGATTAACTCACTTTGTTATTAATTAAATTCAATAAAAATCCCAAATATGGCATGCCATCCTTTATTAGCATTTCTACAGAAATAAGAACCAAGCTTATCATTCAGCCAACAAAATTTAATCAGAATTAATGAAATATCAAAGAATAATAACAGTGGAGGAAGAAGTTAAGTTCAAACCATGACAATGAAGGGGAAAAAGAAAGCAGTTTCTCCTAGTGAGATTTATAAAGAATCTGAGGAAAATTATTCCTATGCAATTTGCATATATTTCTTTATCTATATATACATATTCTGTATGTAATGCATGCTATAGAAATAGTAATTTATTTAAAAGTACTAAGATATTTCAAGGGGGAAAATGTTCATCTAAAATGAAGGAGACATCAGAAACATGGTTCCTTACTCTCATGGTTCCTTACTCTCCTCCCACATTCAGCTGGACTTGGTTTTCGATTTGGTCGTGCAATTCTTACCTCTTACCATATGGTGGAAAGTTTCATTTATCTGCAATATGAATTTGTCAAGAACTGGCCTTGGACAGTATTTGTCTGCGAATTCTCTCCAGTTTCAGCACTCACATTAGCCACCTACCACACCTTTTCAGTAAAGAAGACAGAAGTGTGTTAGCGTGGAAACTGGGCAGCATTCTCTATTCATTCTGGATGTTAACGATTAAGTGCTCTGATGGCACCTCCGCTGCTCTGCCAAACTTCTGAGGTATAAGTAAAAAGCTATAGTCTTCATAGCTGTCTTCCTCCAACAATACAGACAATTACAATGAGCAGTATAAATATTCCATTTAAATCTATACTTTCATGTAAATGGAAAATTAAATTTGTTGAAAAGGTTGAAGGTTTTTTTTAGCTCAAAAGACTGATTCCCAAAGAAGGTATGTTTCCAGCAGAAGGAACTTCCCATAGTACAACCTTCTTCTAGCATTAGGACAAAGATGGATCTCTAGCTATTTGTCCAGATGGAAGAAGTAATACAAAGGACTCATTTCATAATTTAGCAAGAATTAATGCCCACTTACTGTAAAAGCATTGCCAAATCTGTGACTTAACAGAAAGCTGTAACAGGTATTAATTGATGTCATCTGTACACAAGGAAGAATCCATTTGTGACCCAAATGTCATGAAAATCAACATAATTACACACTTCATCGTTCGGGTGATTTTTTCATTAAATTAGGAGTTCAGAGTGTGACTACAGTTTCATCATTTGATTACCTTTATCTCATGGTGTTTCAGCTGAATCTGGAGAACAATGCTGAGGGTTAAATACATACGTAGAAACAATGAGACATATGAAGGACATGAAAAGCTGAAATATGCCATTTTTCAAGTTTAGGAAGTAAACCAGAAGGTACCAAGAAGCTAGCAATAATATCACACTACAAGAAATAGGCAGCTCAAACAGGGAGAACAGTACCCTCAAAGGACCAAGGAGATAATCTGGAGAAACACTAAGAAACCCCACCCCAACCCTCATCAAGGAATGAGACAGTGGTAGCCTCCAAAAAAAAAGAGAAACCTCAACAAAATTGGAGATATGTTTCAAAACATAAACATGCCCCAAGCTAAACAGTTATGAAAAATGTTCCCAGTAAATTTATCTGTGAGATGAATCCATCATTCCCATGCTGCATGGAACAGATTGTATTCAGGAGACAGAGAACTGCATTCCCTCATGGTGCAAGTAATTTGGGAGGTATCATGGTATTTACTTATGGAATGACTAATTAGGTATGAAAACAAGGGGGAAAAGAAAAAGGGAGTCCTCTAATGTGCTAAAATATAATTATTTTTAAAAATGCATGAATTGCAGATAGAAACATGGTCTTAGGGAGAGGCTAGGGACATGTCAGGATTCAGCTTTGTCTCTCTGAACTAGTGGTACATGAAGGGGATTATTTGTCACCAGGCAAGAGATTTGGACATCACCAAAGTAATAATGAAGCTGAGGAAGGAGGAGCTGGGTGGCGAAAAGGAAATCCCCCTTAACCGGTCCAGTTTGTGCTGCGGGAAAGGCAGGTAGGTATCTGGGCACAAAGTCAACCCAAGGTGGACACTGAGAAGGGGGAAGCAGAAGGCTTCCCGTGATGGAGAAGGAGAAGGCTTCAAGCGATGGGCAGGAGCACTCTGCACTCTTGATTGAGCATCCAGAAGTATCTCTTAAGAAAAAGCAGTGTGGATTTCTACCCCCTGTTCAAACACAGTCGTGTGTCCCTGCACTAATAAAAATCATGCGGTGTGAATGGAGGAAGTCCCCACATTTGGGAAATTTAAAATGAGGGCCCAAGGTTATAATACAATGGGTCTGGAAGAGCATAAAATGACCTGTGAGATCAAGGCAATTCTGATCACTGATTTTTATGACTTCACCAAGTACTCAAAAAAGTCAGGAAGTTAATTATTTCTATTTAAAAAAATACACCACTCAGCAGGCTTCTGTACACCCACACATGCACTTATCCAATGTATTAGTCATGAACCACTACCAAAACAGAATAAAAATATATTTTAACAAATCTTGCACAAAGTCAAAACATAATTCCTTTACAGACATGTCAGTCCACAAATCTGCTCTTTCATTCAGCTTAGGCTGCCAGAATCTCTTATGGACATCTATTACACAGATCTGCCAAACCCATAATTCACTTCTTGACATTAAGTAATAAATACATAATGCAGACACACATTTGTCCTTTTCAAAATTTAACTGAAATCCATTTCTTGAGATAAGAGCATGACCTGTCCAAGACACCTTCCAAAATTCAGAAAATCTCTCTCCACTGAGGCATGCACTCCAACCTTCATGTCCTGGCTCCTTCCTGAAACAGAAGCTATGTACATCCAAGAATTTGACATTAAAATAGGAAATCATGACTGCTTTGTGTGCCATTGGCATGTGGAAGTGCCAGCCATAAAGCAGACACTCATGGCAGGGCTCACTGTACAGGCAGAACCAGAGGACACCAAGATCCATAATTAAAATTTTCACAGGGAAAAAACCACGCAGACTGCTCCTGAGCCCGGGAAGTGCTTTATTTGATCATGTTTAGCCTTACACGATTCCTATTAGCCTGGAGGGTGGTGGGTTAAGCTAATGGTGAACGGTGCACTTTGCAAACAGTTACACTCAAATTTTCCTCCTTAAATTTACTTCTGCGAAGGGATGTTGATGCCGAGACAAAGGTTCCCAAGTAAGGAAATACCTGGCTCTGTTCTGCTCAAAAATATAAGTGTTGCCTTTTCAGGGCTAAAGCAGCTAGAAAAGAGTCTGTACCATACAACACTTACAAAACTTCTCAGATCCCAGCCCTGCTGATTAGTGCTTCAATTTAGTCAAATGGAGGTCACTGCAGTAGGTGTTTTTCAGGGGAAATGATTAGGAAGGGGAAGGATGTAGGGAGGATTTGCAAGAGATGAAAACAAATGACACTGGCCTTATAATAAAAATTCTGAGTGCAGCAGGGAGGGGAAGATGTATCATCATTAGCTCATTTACCGGTTGTGAACTAGCAAGGGCTCATATCCATGAATCTTTCCACATCACATGTACATCTTTAAGGCATCAGCGAGCTCTAGCACGCACCCATATGATCAGACGCAATGATTACATGACTAATATTCATCCAGAGAGAAACATATCAATTGAAGTTTTCTAGCTGGTGTACTTCTGAAGTCTGTCACACTCCAAATGGAGCAAGAGCCACAGCAGACCTGTGCTCTGTTGGGGTAACTCTTCCACTGGAAGAGGCAGAGCATGTGCCAGCTACTGCTGGGCAAAACTAGGACTAAGCTCAGTGAAGTACTTAGCCCTAGTAAATTCAAACACACATACTGACTCAGAAACACATAAAATTAGGCAGGTAGGAAAACATGAGGACACTGGTGTTCTTATTGCTCTTGGCCTTACTACCCATATAGAAACAAGGTTGGATTTTCAAAGCCACCAAAAAAGAGATTTAGGAAATCAGACTTTCAGTGGCACTTGTGCTCCTTCATTACATGGGCAACTCTGAAGAACAGCAGAAACACAACAAGGCTGAAGTTAATAAAAGAAAGAGGACACACTGGGTCTGCGCAGGGTGAGACCCTTTCAGCGGGAGCCACCACTCCATCTGCCACCCGTGGAAAGAAAAGCCTGAAGTCATTAGGAGAAGACAGAAAGAGATTATTGCAAGAGACAATGCAAGGGTCTGGCAGCAATTCAACGCAAGATTTATTGGTCTTGTTTTGTGAGTAAAGGCAGAAACATCAAGGTGCTGGCCCCTTGTCCACAAGGAGCAAAGACTTAACGATCACACAAAGGAAAGAGAAGGCACAAACAGCAGCTGTGAAAGGAGGAGGAGATGATGTGGGAAAGAGAAATTATCCTCAATGAGGACATTTTCTTGTTAGGTGATGTAGATTGAAACACTGGCATTTACGTCAAGGTAAGGCTGGCCATTAACTTCTTTCCCCACACTCAGTCACTTCTCTTTCTTAGGTAGGAATAAGATTGTGCTGGTGAAGAGGAGAAGACAGACCCAGCAGGACAGGCCAGTCCTGTGACTGGTTCACTGAGTTTGAATTCTGGCAAAAAGCATGTGGATTTACAGAGGAATTTAAAAGCCTAAACCATACCAAGGAAAGGCTCCTCAATATTCAGTGGTTGCAAGTTGACTGCGAGCACATCTTCCCAGTGGCATCTTCTCTCTGGCTCAGCTCTCCATCTACACATTGCTACGCAGACTGAAACATCGTTTTCATAAAGGGCTGAGTTCAGTAAAGCTAATCCCATTCCATATGCCACTCAGACAGATATTCAAATCCCACTGGCTTCATTGGGTTAAAAGCACTTAGCTGAATCAGGGCCCCATGCTGGTGGAAGGGACAATAAGAAAACCCATGACAGATAGACAGGTGGAGGGGACGTACCAGGGTATGTATGAATTTGCTAGAGAAGGCTTTGGAAAAAAATAAGAGAGAGAATTAAAAAAAATGGGAGAAAGCTTTCTAGTTAATTGAAGATTAAGAAGAAGTAGAAATAGAAAGTGTAACACAGCTGAAGGTATGATAGGTTCACAGCAGAAGGCAGAAGATTACTTAATAGTCTTACACAATTAAATTAATTCCTTTTAATCTTTTTATACACATTGTAAACAAAATCTCTCTATCCCATGAAAATTACGTTTTAAAGGCTGGGTAAATACATTAACTAATCCTAAAATCCCAGAAATCCCAGTTTAATTTTTTTTCCTTTTTTGAGAAAACAAAAGCCCAAGTAGGGAAGAGCTCTGTAAACAGTTTTGACCTTCAGAGAGCCTGGCATTCTGTTTATTTATTCCAAAAATGAAACATTGCTTCAAGCAGCTGAAGGAAGAAAAAAATAAATAAAAAAAAGGTCATTTAAATGGAATGGCTACACCTCATTTGCAGTAATCAAGAGGATGCACCCTAAACATTGACAATATTACATGAAACCCACAGAGCAAATAATTGGTACCAGCAACCAGAAGTAAAGTCAGGTGGAAGATAAAACTCTTTTTTTTTTTTTAAAAACAGTTTAAAAATCAGTTTAAAACCATCCATCAAGATATGTCAGTAGAAGCAATTCTGATGATGGCTCTGAGTTTACTGCAGACAATTACTTAATTGCTACTATCCCTTCATATGCCAATTAGCAAGTATTGTAATTTGTGCTGATATCAGCACATACCTTGTACTTGAGCCCCAGGTGAAACAGCAGCACCCTGCACTGGCAGGGGTGCAGACCCAGTGGTTGCTTGTACACCCATTTCAGACATTATGGAGGGACCAAGGCCACCCTCAAGGTCCATCACTGCCACGGCCTGAGCCCTCGGGGCTGCAGGTGCTCAGCACAACCCAACCCAACCCCATACTAGTGGGGAAGGGACCCAGCATTTTTCCAACCACCACCACCGAGTCCTCATTGCATTTTCACAATCTGTTTTTTCAGAGCACAATATCCTGATGAATAATACAAATACGCTACACTATTTCTTTGCAAATTTAATTAAGCAATTGAAGGGAGAGTCAAAACATGGGCATGCAGTGTAGTAATCTACAGCTGCTCTGTCACATCATGCCTAGGAGAGCAGAAAGGGAAACTAACAGCCACAAAGAAGTTTTATAGTTTTGTTTCCAAATATCTGCAGTGGGGAAAACAAGAATCAAGATAGTAAAATGTGAGTTTAAAAAATACTGTCAATATTATTGAGCAAAAAATATGTAATACAATATAAAGGATACTGTGTATGTTTTACTTCGGTCTACAATCTGTAGATAGGTCTGCCCATTTTACATACAGAAATTTTGATTACAGCCTAAACAGTTCCTATTCCACCTTAACATCAAAGGTGTAATCCACTACACTCAGCAATATGGAAATCTCAATTAACAACAAAATAAAAACATTAATTCATCTAGGAGTTTCTTCAGGAGAACAGAGATACCCACCTACTGCTTACTGCCCAGTTCCCATTCAAGAGAGAAACTCTATCTAAATAAATAACTAGAGAGTAAAATGCTGATGTCCCCCAGGGTGAAGAGCTCTGAAGGAAAACTACAGGAAGGTTACAGGACGCAGATATTGTCACTGATGAGAAACATGGTCTGGAGGATTTCGAGTTGAAGCTCCGGGACAATAAAAGTAAAATTCAGCAGCTGCTGCCATGGTTTAACAACTGGCAAGAAAGTACCTTTTACATATATATATTTCCTTTTCATCTCTGATACTGTACGTTTCGCTGCCATGACAACTAAATGTTTTCTGCCCATCTGTATGGTGACAGAATAGATGTATACATCTGTTCATGAATCTTGCTTTTAAAAGACAAATAATATTTTCCCAACCTTTGTATGTTTTTAAAGCTCTTTCCAGAATGAAGCAGAATATTGCAGCTCCTCTAGAACAGTGGTCCATAAATCACACCACACAGGCAGTATGCTGCCCAGGAGACACTCTTAGCATTGCTCGTTGCCACCACAAATGAAAAAGTCAAAACGGAGGCTGGTGACAAAGACCGGGGAACGTTACCTTCAGCACACGTTCCCTCCCCGTGTTGCCTTTGCTTATCACCATTAGCAATATCACTACCTTGAGACCTACTTCCTTACTGGCTGATTAGAAACACAAAGCCATTTTCACAAAAAAAAAAGGACAATATATGAATTATTAGGGACAGGGAAAGGCATTTTATTGCCGTGTAGTTTAATAATTCTTTAAAATCTTTGTAATATCTTCCATCTTAAGGCTTCCACATCTTTAGAATACATAATTCAATAAACAAATTAACTTCAGTGACATCAAGCAACTCAACCAAGGCTGTAGCATCACTAATCTTTGCATTTGCCTTGTCCTTAGGCATTTCCATTAAATAAAAACTCCTTTTCTGCACTACCAAGCCCTAACCCTACAGCCAGGCCAAGCTCTGACACTGGCACATGAAATTATTCCCAATCACAATAAGCAACAGATTCCTGAAATCTGTTCCTGAATCTTTAGACAGATTTCCAACTCTGTGCATTAGCCCCAGATTAGTGAAAAAAATGGGAAAAAAAAAAAAAAAGGTTCTGAAGTTAAAGTACTGCAACATGGAAACAACAGGGGCTTTGACAGGGAGTAGTTTGGAATTTAAATTGTACTGAGAAGGGAGACACTTCCAGACACTGAAGTAACAAACAAACAACAAAATAAAACAATAAAAAAATCCAACACAGAGAAGGTCAAGCATTGCACAAAAGAAATGAGAGGACTAAAGCTCTCATCGAGGGGTAGAAGTCAATATGGTTACTGAAACAGTGGGAAAATGAGATAAATACGAGACAGCAGAGCATCCCTAAAAGAGCTACTACCATCTTTTATGCCACATAACACAGCAAACGATTTGGCAAGGCAGTGGAGCCATGCTAGACACGTTCCTTCAGCACATTTTTGAGCCAAAATATCACATGGTGCAGGCAGCATTAATCTGCTTCCCAGCTTCCACGTGCTGCCTCGAACTGCCTGGACCCAAGCCCAAAAATGGGAATTAGTTACTCAGATTAATTCCCGTCACCTCTTTGGTGAACCTCGTACTGGATTTAAAACAAGGACGCCATGGCAGGGCTCCTTGCTGACATGGCAATTACTCGAAGCATGCAGGTTAGCTAGTAGCTGCCCAAACTATTTATTAAGTTAAATGAAGAGAGAAGCATTGACTGAGCTCCTGGTGAGCCTTGCCCTCACCTACAGCCTTCCCACCCTCTACGCTCACCTGAGCTGCATGCACCAAAGCACAGCACGTTTTGGGTGGGCTCTGCCAACGCTGTCCCGCAGCCAGGGGTGGCCAGCACTGCTGGTGAGTGGCCAGCAGTTTGGGCATGTCACTGGCTGTGCAGGGCTGGAGGTCTTCCTGCTATTGAGGGGATAACCTGGAATGAAACGTCTGGTTCTGTTTAGCAGCAGAGCCCCATCTCACCCTGTACCCATGATAAATTATTTGCAGTATCACAGAAAGCGTTATCTGGCTCCAAAACACCCAAGTGGTTTTTTCCCCACAGTGTTCTGAGAGGCAGGGGTACAACTCCTCCAAAAGTATGGCTAAAAAAATACCATAGCTGCATTTTTTACCCTCTGAAAATGATGCATCATTGGACTAGCCGCAGCATGGAGCGACAGCCAGTCCCTTGGCCAGGCCAAATGGAGACACAGTGGTTATGACAGGCAGGGAGCAAGAGGAAGGATTCGTCTCATTTAATCCTGGAATTTATTTACTATTTCATCTCCAGCCAGCACTGTAGGAAGCCAGGTTTTGGAGCATCATTCAACCCTGGAAGGCTGGAAGGAACAATCAGGCAATCTGAGCACATGGCTGTTGGGTATGTCCAGTGCAGTCAATGTAACATTTCAATAGTTAATTATTTGGAATAAATGTACTAGTTGAAATAGGTCACTGTGATGCTACAGTTCTCCTTGAGGATTACACTGGGAAAGAAGTGACTCCTGAAGGGACTTCTCCTTTAACACCCTCGAACTCCAAATACCAAGTGATTGCGTTACACACAACGACTGCAATGCATTTTGATACGTGTTTCCATCAAAATCACCCAGAGCATTTTAAAGCCATTAATCATGCCAGCATCACAACTGGCACAAAAATGCCTTTGACAATGTGATGATCATGAGACTTATTGTACAGACAGGTAAAGTGAGGCATGAAAAGGTTAGTCGTACTGCCAAAGGGATTTTATCTCTCCCTGTAACACGTAGTAAGCAGCTTCATCCATCTGATAGTTGCTCTGACTTGTGATTTCGGCTCGAGGCTCAGGAGCCCACACCACAAACACCATGTAGCAAATAAGCATCCTAATCAGCTAACACAGCAAATCCCCGTGTTAGCACACATCCTGCTCGCTCCATCACAGCTGTCCCTTCCGCACCGAAGCCAGGACAAAGCAGTAGCTCTCACCACATGTTATTTCTAAGCCATTCCCTCAGCCTGCTACAATCACTTCTGGTTTATCAGAACGACTCTCCATTGAGGAACCTGTACAAAACAGGTAGTTAAAAATTTCCTATATGGAAAAGTTGAAAATGTCCATATATGGCAACCCAACCCTTAGCTTTGTACCTGATCTCCCTTATCTACCTCCACTAAAATGCCCAGTGTTTGTAGGGCCCATAAATGCAATCAGGGGACTGATCCCTTCACTCCTTTTATCAAAAATAAATAAATAAATAAATAAAAATTAGTTCTTCTCTCTTTGCTTTCTTGAACTGGCTTACCAAGTGGCTACATGCAAAACCAGAGTCACTGCAGGGAGGTTGTAGGAAAGAGCAGTCAGGACCAGTAATGGGCTGCCTTTATTGTGGTAAGAACAGATATATGACAGGTTTTAAGGGAGCTGGGAACTACAGTCTTATTTTATGAAAAATATGGGATTCTTCACCAGCAATTCAACAGCTGGAGGGTTTTTTTGGGGTTGTTTTGGTTTGGTTTTTTTTCTATATAGATCAGCTCTTTAGGAACCATGCGCTGGGAAGATGGTATCTCCTGGATCCAGGTGACTAGGGAAAGGAGATCACTGCTCCTTTGCTAGAGGTTTCCATCCCCTCTAGGGACTTCCCAGGAGAGTCCAAACCCTCTTGTCAAAGTGAACTGGATTACAATTGACAGTGTAAAACACCCTGGTTACTCTCCCTGTGACCACATGGTTATTTCTGACCACATTCATTGTCTAGATGGAGCTTCCAACTGGTATCAGAGGAGTTTTAATTTGCAAGTACAGAGAAAAAGAAACAGATTTTCTGAGAATTAGCTGGATTTTATCTTTGCCAATGACAGATTAATGTTCATTATGAAAGATTAAACAATTAAAGGAAATCCTCATGAAAGAGCAGAAACATAATCAACAAGTTTCAAACACTGGTATGTTTACATGAAGACAACACAAACCCTTCTGTGCTCCTAACAATATAGGACTACCACACTTTGCATTGCAACAATAGTCACAGCCAGCAATCTCCATCAGCAAAATGCTGGGGTTTTTCCCCACTTCTAGCATCAACAAATTCAATCTTTATAGCTCAGATTATTCAGATAAAATTTAGATATTACCTTCCATCTTTAGAGGGAAGCAGCAATGGAAACAGCGATCGGTTTTGACAATAAATTGATGGGCAGCTAAACTCTAGAGTCAGCAGTCCTAAATTCACGAGGTCACATTTATTAAACAGAATTTGCCATTTACCCCTTAGCCAGCACAGCTAAACAGCAGTTACATTCCTTCCTCATAAACAGTCCCCATCTCCTCTCAAAATGTCACTGTAAGAACAATCTCCCTATTTGATCATTTTGCCTTTCTCCAGAAAGACATTTTGCACATCAGAAGCAGCTTGCTGCCCACACTGAACACCACGCTCCTAAAGGGAAGATATCTCATTAAAGGCAGAGCCACATCAGGATGCAAAGGAGCCACATGCTTGCAAAAAGCACCTTATCTCATTAGCAAATGGCTGTTGTAACTGCTTGTCGTGGAGATGATGACACACCATTAATTTGCTCTGCATGTAGGTACTGAAGGGACAGCAGGCACTTCCCCAGCCCTGGTACTGTGGGAGAAAAAAAATAAAAGCACATGTTAAAAGTTTGTGAGGCTTCTAATAGAAGCTCAATATGAGAGAACTGTGTGCTGCTGTGGCAAAGCAAGCCATCAGGATGCTAGACTGCATCAACAAAGGCATCACCAGCAGAGATAAAGTTGTCATTATTCCACTGTACTCAGAGCTTGTCAGGCCACACCTGGAATACTGTGCTCAGTTTTGGTCCCTGCTATGCAAAAAAGATGAGGACAGGCTGAAGAGGGTCCAGAGAAGGGCCATTAAGCTGATCAAAGGACTGGGAAGCCTGCCATATGAGGAAAGGCTGAGAGAACTGGGTTTGTTCAGCCTTGAGAAAAGAAGGGTCAGAGGAGACCTTATCACCATGTTCCAGTACTTAACAGGTGGATACAAGGAAGATGGAGACTCCCTTTTTACAAGGAGTCACATGGAAAAGAGGAGGGGTAATGGGTACAAGTTAATTCTGGGGAGATTCTGATGGGACACAAGGAAAATTTTTCACAATGAGAACAATCAGCCATTGGGATAATGTCCCCAGGAAAGTCATGGATTCCACAACATTGGACACTTTCTAGATTCAGCTGGACAGGTCTAGACTATGTTTTTGCCAAGAAAGGCTGAAACAGTGGATCCTTGAGGTCCCTTCCAACCTGGTATTCTATGATTCTATGAAGTAGCTCACATGGGCTGAATCTGCTGTATTCACTGTTTCCTTAAGGAGAAGGGTGAGGTGAGTGTCTCCCAAGAGCACTGCTGGGAAAGGTTAAAGACAGGGAGGCTGCCCCATCCCTGGGAAGGACCCACAGCCACTCAGAGCACCCAGTGCCACCCAAAAGAATCAGCCCCAAAGTTTGTCTGAGGTTTTGCTCTAATCTTCCTCTGGCTGCTGGCAGCCCAGCTATCCTGGGCTATCCCTGGATAGGGGGAGTTGGTAAAATCTGTCCCATCTCACATTGTATGCTATGGTCAAGTACAGATTCACCACAGAGATGCTGAACACCTCAAGTTCCCACTGCTTTAAACAAATTTCTACATTGCCACTCCCCCCTGCCTAAAGAAAAGGAATCAAACTATTAATTTATCTATACCTCTCACACCCTTTCAGTAAAATAGGAAACTACATAAATGTTGTACATCAAAGACCTTGCTTCATTAAAATGTGAAAAATAATTTGTGTACTTTAGATGAAAGGTGTTCTGGGACTGTGAAGTATTCTGGCAAATTTAATTAAATCCCACAGTTATTCTCTCACAAAAATAAGGCTTTTGGGGAAAAAAAGAAGTTATTAAAAATTTAACTGATTCACAGTTCAGTTTTTTTTTTTTTTTCTTTTTGTAAAATCTTTACCTTATAAACTGAACCAGTGGTAGAAGTAAAATTATTTTTAATGACCAATGCATAAAGTTCAATTTCCAGAACATGAATTCTCAGTAAAACTTTTAAATGAAGAGGAAAAACCCCTAAATAATTATGCATATAATTCATTATGGACTGCAATGATCCAAAATCAGAAATTAATTTGCTATGCAAATTTTAGCAAAACTGAAAAAAATGAAGGCTTCAGCTGTGAAGATGGGCAGATTTAGTTGTCACGTTGTGGAAGCAGAGTACTATTGAAACCACATACAATCAGATTACTCTCCAGGTCAATATAAATGCTTCTTCATAACTAGTCCTGACATAAACTAAAGCAGGAAAGTTTAATTTCATTCCTCATAGTCACTAGGATGATTATTCATCAGTGCTAATGGCCATGAGCTCAGGTTTATAACTAAAAACTGATTTTCACTGGCAAAAGCAGACCCGTAGCTCAAGACAGACCCAACCCTCAGTACCTCCTAAGCCCCAGAGCTGCACGCCTCTCCAGTCCATCACCTTGGGGATCTGCCAGTTGTAGAGTAGAGCACATTTTGCTCAACTCCAAGATGAAAATATCATGGAAGTAACTGAAAAGCATTTCCTAAGAGAAGCAGCTTCAGACCTCCTCTGTCTCAAGGGCAGGTTGTGGTAACCAGACTGTCACCAATGGGGAACAGCTGCGAAGTTGAGATGTTGGCTACAAAGATATTGTTTGGTGAGTAGCTTCAGGATACTGTATAGATAAGAAAGAGAAAAAAAAAATCAACATGTACATCTAAATGGAGGGGCAGGTCAGCTCCACAGCAGGTCCTGATGTCCTCAATCATTTAGATGGGGGATGCATGAGAGGGAACCACAGCTCCCTGCAAACCCATGCTCCCCATTTTCTTTCTCGTTCCCCTGATGCAGAGAGCAGGGAGGAAACCTGTGCAGAGTCCTACATCTGCACACACTTCCCACTCCCACGGTGCAGTGCAGCAACACCTGCCTGAGCAGAGGACAGGTACCCCCAGCAGGACTCACCCAACCACCTTTCACCACCTGGAGTAGGACTCACCTCACCTTAGATAAGCACAGCGTTCATATCCAACCTACGGGAGACATTTAACCAAGGGAGTGACTCCATACAAGATGAATGATGCCCCATGTCATGTGTCCAACTTAATCCCCATGCTAGCTAATTACAATGCCAGGGAGGGTAGCTCACGGCCCAGTGAGAGATCATGAAGCTTCCCACCCCACATCCCTGCCCCATGCTCTGCAAAATCCTGGAGATGCAGAGCTGTCCTCAAAACATCCCCAGAAAAAGAGAAAGATGCAACAAACTCCTAACCACAACTGAACAGATCTACCCCTTTTGTTAGCCACGGACAAAATGATCAGGTCAATGCTAGCAGACAACTTCACTTTGAGAAACACAAAAATATATTAGTGCGAACGCCTAATGCAAACCAACTGCGATGAAAACTCCCTCCCCACACGCACTCTGTTTGGCTTTCTCTCAGTTGTTTCTTATTGGCAACACTTCAATGCTAATAAGACACCATAAGTGTATAAAATTTAATAAAGATGTTTACATTAAACAGCAGACTACAGATTAAAAGAATCTGCTCCATGAACTATAGAAGCTCATCTCCAAACATCTATTTTCAGGTAAACACGTACATATGAATAGAAAGAGATCTAATAGTGTAAGGATTTTTTAATTTTATTTTATTTTTACTCTGCTGCTAGGAAAGACCTAACAAGTTCCAAGACTTGAACACTGAAATTAGCCAAACAACCTTAACACATGACGCAATTTTTTAGCAATGAAAGATTGTAAGAGCTTTCCAAACAAGTGCCATTACTTGTAGTCCTTGTACTGCAAACAGCTTCGTAAAAAGTACCCTTTAATCCAGCTTCCAAGGTAAACCCTGGAGCGTGCCTACGTACTGAAGCAGGGGAAGAGATACGTGGACTTATTTGATCACTCCAGTGTTACCACCTGTCTCTGCTCCAAACCAGCCCCACAAATTCCTGACTAACTCTGTCCAGTTCTACTGCTCCCTACAAAGCCACACAACCTGCTGCAAGGGTCAGACAGCAGGATGTGCCCTCGATTTTATCGGTCACTGGAGATTCCTCTCTCTTGGACTTGTTTCAGGAAAGTTTAGGCAGTACACTGACATGGCTCCACGTAATCTTAGACACTGTAGAAACATCCTGCTCTGTGCTTCCCCAGAGGACAGGACTGCTTGTATTGCCCTCCACGTGCTCCTAAGCTTGCAGTTTTGCATTAACGACATCACTTCCCAACACCCCCGGGCTTCCACTGGTGCCTCGGAATAGCTAAAATTGATTTTCCTCCCGTTTCCTCTGAACTACCATGAATTGCTCACAGGGGAAGGCAGATCATGGTCTGAAGTGATGCCAGGATAAAGCTGATGCTCAGATGCTCAGACTGAACCCCAGACACTGGAAGTCAATTTTTCTCTAATATCATCTGTCTGACTACCTTGTGGCTTGGTCCCATCGCTGGCACTGTGGGTATACGCTTTCTGGAGGAGGACCTGGGTAGAATTCAATGGATGATGATGCACAGGATAACGTAGGGGTCACTTATAGGCTTACAAACTAAGGGAGAGAATAACAGAACACACAATAATACAAAATGCTCTTGGAGACAAAGCTCGAGGGTGATAAAGGTGTCAGGAAGGAATACAAACTGCACATTTCTTTATTAATAATAAATTACTCCGAGATTGAGACAAAACGCCCTGTCATCAGGAGCATCCTAAACAATAAAGGAGATTCTCTAAATGTTTTCCAAAGAAGAGAAAATATGCAAATTACAGCTAGCTATAAAAATTGTACATTGTGAGCTGTTTTATGGGGTACAAAGCCAAGAGAGCTGAACAGTTTGAGTGGAATAATTCTGCATGACTGGCCTTACTTCGGAAACTTTGAAAGTATGTCAGAATGACACTAAGGGCCCCTTAAAGTATTTTTGTAAGCTGATGAATATTGTTAAATAAAAAGCTAAACAAAGTCATTCCAGTGAAACCAAGACAAACCTTGTTCCTTTACTAATTTACGGCTACAAATGACAAGGAAATTATAAACACACAGACAAAGAATTTATAAAAAAACATTTGGTTTTCAACCACAATTAATTTTAAAGAAAAAGAAAAATGTTAGCAATTACTTTCCTAAAATTGGAAATCATAAATGAAGGAAAGCTTGCACTATTAAAAGCTGCCAGAGATAACTCAAAGAACAACGATAATGCGGTACCGCAGACTCAGAAATAGCTGCTCCCAGGAATGCTTTATTCATGCCTGACACAGATATAGGATGACAGACCAGATTTTGGCCAGGACCATGCTCTGTGATCTGTCTGGCATGCTCCTTGCCATAAAGGCTGCTGGAGAGCCATCACGGCTGGGCTGAGGACCAACGATCTCCAGTCCCAAGTGGATGCTGTAAGTGCCTCTCCCATGAGCATCCTGCTTTGCTGAGCCACCTCCCAACACCACCCACTGGCACTTCTCTTGTTGTATGGCCTGAAGTTACTTTGAAAACTGGTTTTAGAAGTTTGGGATAATTAAGCGGCTCTGAGATACTGGCTCTGGGCAATGGCATTTGCCTACACTCACCAGGAAAATGAAGAACATCTGTAACACTAATGCCTCAGAACTCTACAATGAATTCAATTCTATCAGTGAGTTTTCCCAGATTTACTCACTAGCTCCTGGCAAGCTTTCATAAAACTAAACAAGTGAGGTGGAAAAAATCATGTACCACAAATAATTTTCAGTTTTACTTGATTTTCTTTCAAGGAAATGCTAACAATGGTCCCAGATAAATATTTATCAGACCATTCAAATTGTAACAAATGAAAGTATCCTTCAACTTCCACACACAATAACCAAAAACTATTTTAGAAGACAGTGACAAGATTCAAAAAATAAATTTATTCCCTTCTGCCAGATAGATATAACAGGGGGCCAGACTTTTCAGCAGTGGCCAGCCATAGGACAAGGGACAATGGGCACAAATTGGAACACAGGAGGTTCCACTTAAACATGAGGAAAAACTTCTTTGCTGTGAGAGTGCCAGAGCGCTGGGACAGGCTGCCCAGAGAGGTTGTGGGGTCTCCTTCTCTGGAGATGTTCAAAACCCACCTGGACACTTTCCTGTGCAACCTGGTATAGGGAACCTGCTTTGGCAGGGGGGTTGGACTGGATGATCTCCTGAGGTCCCTTCCAACACCTACCATTCTCTGATCCTGTGAACAGTGCAGGCAGGTCTGGTTTACTGTAAACTATATCATCTTGTGTTTCTAGTTTCCATTATTAGTTGTTTGAAGCCACGATTAGAGTTTTCCAACACCGACTGACTTCTTTTTAAACTCTAGCCACAGTTTGTCAGAAATTTCTATCACTCTTGAGGTACCTTAAAAGGTATCAAACAGAAGATCGGACCGCTGTCCTTGGCACCATAAATAAATCCAGGAAGTCTGTAATAATTTGAACTCCACCTCCATTTAACAGTATCTTCAAGATTTCAGCACTGTGAAAGACAAGCTTGGCTGAAAGCACCTGAAGATAACAAGTTAATAGGGTCATCTCTAGCTTGCATTCTTATCAGAGGGCCTCTACAGGGGTGGAAATTAGTGCCAGCTAATGCCTAAATTTAAAGTCCCAATGAAAATCAGGGGACTCCGGTTCCTGAATAACCTGAGCAAATTAAGTTAGTAAATTTTGAAAGCATAGCTTAAGTCCATGCTTATGGGCTTTGCAAAAGCCTTAAAGATCCCCTAAGCATTTCATTAATACCACTATTTTATCTCTGTGTTAAATTTCAATAGGACTTTAAAAGATGTTTCAATCCTTTCCTGAGAAGCAGCAAAAGACTTACTGCTTCAGTCTTCTCACTTATGCAGTGGAGTGGAGTTACTCATTCCTTGCATCCCAGGGCACTGCCACATGAACTCTGGTCAAGCCTACAGAATTCTCCACAGCAGATGTTGAGTATGTCTAGTCTCTCTGCTTCTCTGGAAATAATTTCCTTCATTTGCTATTACTAGTAGATCCACGGGTAGCATAGGGGTAAATAAAGAAACTCTTTGAGTGCCAGGCTGTTACATCAACTACGCACAGAGTAGAAACATATGCCAGACTAAAAAGTGGAGCTTGAGTAAAAAATGCTGTTTAGCTGAACCACAAATCATTAAAAAATGAGAAGGAAGATGTCAGCATTTAGGCTAGGAGTGATCTCATCTAACGTAGCCTTTCAAAAACTCAAGAAGTCTTGCTAGTTGTCCAAGTCCCCACTGCAGCCAGAAAAGAGGTACTGCTAGATGGTATTTAGTCACTCAAGGTAGGTGCTATCATAAACCCATATGTATTTGTTGGACTCACCATCAGCTCCTGAGACAGCAAAAATACACTACTTTTTGCTGTGGTATCAGTGCTACACAGCTGTACATACCACAGCTGAGAAAATCCAGGTTTTTAAGAGGGCAGTAGAGGACCTCTAACAGAGACCATTTCCAGCAGAGTATTTACATCTATTAGAGTTATCACAGTGATGAAAACTCAGAGCACACTGTCATCCCACAAAAATCTTTTACAGATCTCTGTTCATTTTGTGTTACAACAATCTGGAAATGTAGAAGGGGGTTTACATGATTCTCTTCTAAGGAACTACAATTAGCAGACTAGAGAGGCGTGTGGAGGAACACACCAAGCTGAAAGCAGTACCAGAGATTAAGAAATGGCTCCAGTTTCTCCCCAAGTTGCATAAGGAGAAGGTTACCACCCACTTCTGCAAGTAAGATCAAAGCATCAGTTCTTGATGACTTGCTATGTATATAAAAGAGGGTGGGATGCTCTGTCTAGCACTGAATCGTAAGAAAATGAAAAAAATACAAAACATTAGTTGCATAAACTCTCATCCTCTATACTCTTGAAAATCTTTCCACTTTTTATTTCTAAAA
This sequence comes from Caprimulgus europaeus, assembly GCA_907165065.1. The sequence continues at coordinate 115,295,962 of OU015523.1, forward strand.
GTGCATTTATTTCTAAAAGTGCAGTGGCTTCATACTGAGAGACAATTCCCTGAAATTAGCCTAAAAACATCAAGCTGGTAGAGAAGAGTCATCACAAATTACCTGGCATGTAAACCTGACAGCATATATTCTTGTTTACAGTTAAGAGGAATGGGATACATCTGTCCAAAGCAAGGTGTTTAGTGTAGACTTCTACCCCTGAGCTAGTCAGACAAGGACCTTTGCACATTTTTAGAGCATGATACATACAACTTATTTCATATTTTTACTTTAGGGTAAAATGGATCATGTTTCTCAGCTTCTCCCTGTTGACTATGAGGAAAGCCTGTAGTAACTAGTTCTGACTGTAGATGACCATATTTCATCCTATAGATTACATTTCTGGAGTCCAAGAGAATGAGACGGATGAGAAAAAAAAAAAAAAAAGGTTGGGGGGGGGGCAAAAAAAAAAAAAAAAAAGCAGTCCTGAGAAAGAAAACCTATAAATGGCAGGATCACATTACGTGTCCCTCCATGCAGGGATCTTAAACAGCAAGCTTGTGACATTTATACCAACAGTCAATAAAAAGGCCAATGAAGATGGAAAATCAATTAATTTTAACTGTTCACCTAGCCTGGTGAAAAACTCAATCTCCACTGAGGCAGAAATCAACAAGTAAGAGTTCTCTTTTTTTTTTTTTTTTTTAACCTCTAGAAAAGTCCTAAACCATTTTTTTAGCTCTGAATAATGAGCTGAGTTGTAAACCCATAAGAAATTTATTCTGCTGGCTAAAGTACTAGTGGGAAACCAGGGATGCACTTGGAGGGGGTCAGGAACCTTCCACTTGCTGCCTTCCACTTCAGGAGAGTGTTTATTAATTTACAAATTTGTACTGGCTCTGCCTCCTGGAAAAGGAAAGCAAATCCACTGAAACAAATTTTGAAGTGATTCACAAGGCTGTGGGACCAAATTCATGTAAAATTTCACGTCATCAAATACTTCTAGCTGGCAAACACTTGCTATGCTTCTGGTTACTACCACACATGAACTAGCGTATTTAGCAGTGAATGCTGTAACACAACAATAATCCTCAAAACCACTTCCCTGTGACACAAGGCAAAGAGCAGCACTGTGGGAAGGAAATCCCAGGCTCATCTCCATGGCACAACTCCTACTAAACTGCAACAGCACCAAGATTTACACAAATACCCTATGCAGAGAGATCTATATTGGTCAATATGGAAGAGACTCCCAAGCTTGCTCACCACAAACCCCTGTTCAGACCTGAATGGAGCACAGACTCTGGTAGAACACACACCAAAAGTCAGGTCAAGCTCTGTGGAGTTAGATGCACCTATATGCACCTGTGTACACCTAGAGTAGAACAAGAACAAAGCCACCATGCCAATAAGCATGTGGCAGGTGATGCAGTGTGGATCCACCAGCTCCAGCCCCTCCTCGGGTATCTGCCCTATTTCCCCTCCTTGGTATCGACGTGCCTCGGGGAGCACAGCAACATCTCACTCAGCACACACGGTGACACCATCAAGATGGAATATTGCACTCGAGCAGAATTTTGCTGAAAGTACCAACTTGCTTGGAGTCCAGCCTGCTCACATATCAGGATGAATTTGGACCAGTTTATATCCTAATGATTATAATGGATACTGCAGTCTTCTTTTCATTAAGGCAGCGGCCAAAAATATTGATTTGTTGTACTCTGCACTCCTGCTTACCTTCACAAATTTCAGGAGAGATGGTGCATAAGCCAATAGAGTCGGTCAGTTTAAAAGTGACAAATTAACTGTGCTGAAAGTAAATAAACAGCTATCTCTTTGTAAATTAATTCAATATGTGACTTGAACTCTTTTCTACAGCTAGAAAGCTAATTCATCATTCAGCAGCATTTAAGTTGCCACCAGCTCAATAGCAGAGCATTAATGTTGTGTCCCATTCGACACAGCAGGTCAAATTCTGTACTTGGGTTACAACAGCGTGACTCTGAGTAACCCCTAAACCCCCAAGCCCCACTATCCGCAACACTCAAGTGTTCGAGTTGGTTTGGAGAAAGTTTAAGTTGTATTGAACAGTTCAGGGAAAAAAGATAGAAGAAGAATCGAAATGTTTTTGTTCTGATGGATTATCAAGTGTTTTACAGAGTGGTTTAGTGAAACAGGGCAGGCTGGTTTGTTTCCATAAATATACTCGTGAAAGACAGACAAATATTTGCAACTCAAAGTTCAAAGGATTGTGGGGCTCCCCCTGCCCCCACAAACTAGATTCAATTCTAGAAAGAAACTATGTATGTTTAATGTCAAATATCAAGTACAATTCCCACTCATGTCAAAATATGATTTGTGCTTTACTAAACATGTGCCCTAAATTACTACAGGCTATCACCCCTACTAGTCCAGGCACAGGGTAAAAACCCTGGTTAATTTATTAATGAGCAACAAGCTTACTCTCCCTATCAGTTCTTTTCAGTTCAATAAATGTTGAATCCTGAGATTTCCAGAGCAATACTGCAGCATTTGGACCAATCTCCCACTGCTTTATAAAGAACCTGTTTATCTGAAGTTGATGATACTCAACAAGCAGGTAGGCCAAATTTTTCAAATTTAGGAGCTTAAAGTTGAAATTCATGTTCTACTGCCTAAATAATGTTGCCCAGATGCCTTCAGCTGCCATTAGCACTGGGAGGTATGTGAGCTCTTAACACTTCTGGAAATTACAGTAGGTGCCCTTTTGACTTCTGAAGCCCAAGTTTCACGTTTCTGGACACAAAGTTTGGACTGTATCATCTGTGCACAGCTGCAGCAGAGAGACTATAGCACAAATAGAACAAAAATATTTTTCATTGCTTATGCTCAGACGCGATCCACAGCATTTGTAATGTCGTCTGTTTTTCATAATGTTCGGTTTAGAAAGTTGACATTTGATTAAACAGTTTGAATTTGCCAAAACACACATTTTAATCTTATGTTTTAATACCACATTCTCAATTAAAAGCTTTAGAAAAAGACATACAAAGTCTGCTTAAACCACAGTAAACCCACAGGCCTAACATATTTAATATAATTTCTGGAACTGTTTACTAATATTTTCTAATTTCCTCACTACTTCCAGTACCACAGTTGCACCATTATTCCCAACAGCTATTAGATGTTTAAACAGCCAGTTTAAGTGTTTTACTAGAAAGCCTTTTACACTTAGTATTTTCCACATTTTCCAATAGCATGGTGTGGTAGAGAAGTTCAACACCTTAAAAATCTTCTATTAATATCATTTTCTAACATTGATGTTCATAATATTACTGCCACCAAAGGAAAGCTAGTATAGTTGGTTTACAGTTAAGCATCTTTCCCTGTATTTCTACCTTTATACAAGCGTGCCAACACTGATTAACACCATGCTACAAGAAAGTGTATTATACAGACTGGCGTATCGCTCCAGACTGCTAACTTCCATGAAAAATTACTCCCAACAACAATAAGTACAAGACCACAAATAGGTTTTAGGATGGAATAATTCTTGTTTCATGCTCCCTGTATCTCCTTTCATTGAGTTTAACACTGCATTCAAGGTCATGAGTGTTGTGACTCCGTGGAGGTGACCTGGGTAATTTACAACAATCAACAGATAATACAATGACTGGAAGCAAGTCATTCCGTAACTATCACTGCTTTCTAAATGGAGTCATCACATAGCTGCTGAAAAGGAATGTGTATTATTTCACACCCACAGAGTGATGAATGTAACCAGGTAAGTGAATCATGTTATTGCTGTGCCTGGAAAATCCTTATTTATAATGCTATCTTGGCTGTTAAGAACTGAACTTCTTGTTGAAGGTGGGAAATAATTACGCCTAAGCTTTGCTTTTTGCAAAAACTTCTACAAAGGGAAAAGGAAATTAGAAACAAAACTCACCAGTTTCTTCATCTATGCTGAATCTCCCCAGGCCACTGCCATCCCTGATGGAATACTGGATCTCTCCATCCCTTCCAGAGTCTTCATCTTGAGCAACAACTTGCAAAACACTTGTACCAATGCGGGAGTTTTCCTTTACAGATCCAATGACAGCAAAGTCAGCAAAATAGGGGGTATAGAGATTTTCATTAACATCCACCACTTCAACTTCCACAAAAGAAACAGAAGAGAGAGAAACCGGGCGCCCCTTGTCCTTTGCACGCACAGTCAGGTTGTAGAACTGCTGCTTCTCGTAATCAAGCTCTTTGTTCAAGCGGATGGCGCCGCTCGCCTTGTCTATCTCAAACCGCCCATTGTAATCGTTCACCAGCGAGTAACGGACTTGGCCTCCCAAACCGAGATCTGGATCGTGAGTTTCCAACCAAGCTATGACAGTGCCAACTGGCAGGTCCTCAAGGACCTTCACATTGTAGCTGGATGGTATAAAGGCTGGAGAGCAATCATTGACATCATCCAAAAAAATCTTCAGAGGCACAACAGAAAACTGTTGATGGCCACTCTCTGCTTTGTCCCTAGCCTCGATCTTCAGTGTGTAGTTTGCTTTTGATTCCCGGTCTAGTTGATCAGCCACGTACACCATTCCTGTGGAACTGTTGATAGCAAATTGCTGGGTGTCTGTCAGTACTGAGTAAGTCACTTCACCATTAGATCCCAGGTCTTTATCTCTGGCTTCTACCTGGATTATCTCTGTACCGAGACTTGTACTTTCTAAAATACTAACTGAGTAACTGTCCTGTAAAAAAACAGGCTTGTTATCATTTGCATCCTCCACAGTAACAGTTAACAGTCTCCATGCAGATTTCTGTGGATTACCCAAATCATAAATTGTAATATTAAGGAGATAGAGCTCTGTTTTTTCCCGGTCCAAGGGCATAAGAACACTAAGTACCCCTGTCTCCATGTCAATGTTGAAACAACTATCTACATTACCATCAGAAATTGTATAAAGTACTCTTCCATTAAAGCCTGAGTCTGCATCATAGGCTTTTATCCTCAGGATGGTAGCACCAACTGGCAGATCCTCTGAAACTTTTACATCAGTAGGGAAGGATTTGTCAAAATGTGGCGCCTGCCTGTTCACTGAATAAAAATCGAGAAAACCATCTTCCAAATTCAGCTTCACATTTGCTTTTGCCTTTTTGAGTAATTTTTCTGCTAGTTTCTGAGCAACTCTAGTTTCTCTACAGCTAAAGGTCTTTGAGGACACTTTCCCATGGACTACCGAAATATTAACAAACATAGCATCAGCAAAGTTCTCTCCATCAGTTGCCGTTATCTTAAGGCCAAAATTACTGTTCTTTATGCCAGAATTAATTAGAGATTTTTTAAGTTGCAGGACACCAGAGTCAGGATTTAAATAAAAAATACCAAGTTCATTTCCAGATATTATTTTGTATTTCACAAGCTCTAACTCATCTATGTCTATTGCAGAAACAGCAGTGATGTGACCACCAACAGGAAAATCGGAAGAAATCACTCCCTGACATGCCACTTTTTCAAAGAGGGGTTTGTTATCATTGACATTGCCTATGTATATGGTGACATTCACCTCGCTTTCATGGCGGTATGGAGAACCCCAGTCAGAAGCTCTCACAATGAACCTGTAGCTTTCTGGTGAGGACTCAAAATCCAGTTCTTCAGATGTGCTGATGACACCTGTAAACTGGTTTATTGCAAACGGTAGTGAGTTCAGACTGGCAATGCTGTATGTTATGTATCCATTTTCTCCCCTGTCTTTATCAACTGCTGAAACGGCCAAAACGCTAGACCCCACAGGGACGCTTTCATTGACGAATGAGCTGTAGGACGCCTGCTGGAACTCTGGAGTGTGATCATTGGCATCTTCTAACCTGACAGTAACCTGTGCTTTTAAATCACCACCTTTGTTCGTATATACTTCTAATTGATAGAGGTCCTTCTCAATGATTTTCAAAGGACAAGCAGTAGTAATAAGGCCTGTGTTGAGATTGATCTTAAAATACTCAGCATCCTCACTCAGAGATAATCTATATTCCACACCCTGTGTCTCAGGCAGAAGCTTAACTACTGCAACTACCACACCAGGAGGTGAAAATTCACTGATCAAAACATCATACGCTTCCTTTTCAAACTTCATGGGGATACTTTCTTTCCTGGGACTAGCAATGTGGACCAGTTTGACCGCAGAAAATTTCTGAGGAGATCCTTTGTCCTTTGCTTGAAGAGTCAGGTTATAACCATAGGGGAAGCTGTCCCAATCAATAGGCTTTCTTTCTTTGATTTTGTACTCATTCATCCATTTACCTTCTTTAGTCAGAAAGAACTGTTCTAGTGGATCTCCAGCCACAATAGAAACAGATTCTATTTCTCCATTGGCTCCTTCATCTAGGTCGTCAATGTTAACAACTGCATAGGTAGGCTCCTTGTCTGATGGGAAGGGAATATGGGTTACTACATTTATCGTTGGGGCGTGTTCATTTATACGTTCAATGTGAACATAAAGTTTGGCCGTGCTGCTTACGCCATTGTTCCCATAAAGCTTCATCCCACGGTCCACAGCCAAAATCTCAAGATCGTATCTGTTTTTCTCATCGTAATTTAACCGGCCACTTAAGGAGATAACACCACTCGTAGGATGAACTGAGAAGAGATCAACTTTGTTTTTGAAGTAATAATAAAATTCACCATTGGACCCAATATCCGCATCTGTTGCGGTCACCTGTGCAATGCTAGTCCTCAAAGGAGTGCTTTCCGCTATCGTGACAGAGTATGTGGTTGGTGAAAACAGAGGTCTTAAGTCATTCATATCCAAAACCTGGATGTTCACTTTTGTCCATGCTTCCAAGTCCTCTCCTCTGACAGTCCCTTTCACCATCAATAAATAGTTGTCCTGAATTTCTCTGTTCAATATAGCAGAATTCCCACCTTTAGTCCTTATTCTTAGGAAGCAAAAGTCAGCAATGATGACTTCCTCTGCTTTAAAAAACCCCTCGTCATCACCAGACACTATCCTGTACTTGATATCCCATGAAAGGTCAGCCAAGGTAATGCCCATCCTTGTTTGACTGTTGACATAGGTCCTGGCTGCAGAATTCTCATACACCGTAGCATTGTAAGTGGAATGTGTAAATTGAAAGCCAAACGGGGTGGTCCCATGAACTACCTGGCACAAGGAGGCCAGGAGCTTGACAATCAGAAGGGCGAGGCATGACAGAGGTGGCCGTGAGCCTGACCAGCGGCCCATATTCACCTCCATCACATCATTCTTTCACCCTGTGACAGAGAGAGAAAACAGGAAACAGTTGATCAAGACGGAAAAACTGTACTGTGAAATGTCAATAAGTCAAAATTACTCATATTTCTAATTAAAAATAAAATACATGTCATAACAAGTCACTACATATTTAACAAAACAGAGAGAGAGAACACTGTGTCTCACACACAGTTTTGGATTATATTTTAATGTGTGTGAGTGTGAAGTATGTACGCATGCGCACATACATGCACATGTACATAACTACATATATGTATGCATATATGCTTTTTTACCATAAAAAACCCTATGAGACCTCTATACACACATGCACACAATCCAGAATAATAATCAGAGTGAAAAAAACTAAAATCAGATACACATGTGTGAATAAGCTTATATAAGAGGATGAATCACATAAGAAATTACTGTTTTTATTTACCAGTAGCTCCATCTAAACCTAAACTTCTTTGTTTTCAAATTGTACTGGAAAGCACATTTTTTGTCTCAATGTTTGGAAAGAAGACAGCATTTTCATTACGTATGCAGTGCTATGATAGTCAAATGTTAACGGGGTTTTTATGGACAGTTAAGAAAGGTCACATGGTTAATGAAATTTGAACCACCAAGAACAAACAGTACATAAAATTCACTAACTAGTAATTTCTTTAATTATAGATACCTTCATAAAAATAAAAATTAAGGAAGAATTCTAACTGATTAAATACAATTGCATACACATATACATGCACACACATACTCAGATACTGCGAACAGACAAAATACAACAAAGAAAATAAAATCCCTCAATAAAACTTTCAGGTAAAGACTCAGGTTAGGAAAGAGGACAGCTGCGACAGCCTACAGGACTTAATTTTCAAGGCCAGGTTGGATGAGGCTTTGAGCAACCTGGTCTAGTGGAAGGTGTCCCTGCTGATGGCAGGGGGGTTGGAACCAGATGATCTTTAAGATCCCTTCCAGCCCAAACCATTCTATGATTCTATGAACTCCACTCTTGCATATGTACCCCAATGCATCTGTAGGACCATCACTTTACACCAAATACACTGGACAACACACTCTAAATGAGGACAGAGATGAACATTTTTTTCTGTATGTCTAATAAATGCTCCATTCACCGGGTACTACTGCCATCCCAGCCCAAGAAAGGTGAAGATCCCCTCCAATCCACTGCCTGTCCTAATGCCAATGGGCCACTCCAACCAGCAAGAGCCTAAGCGCATCCTTGCTCAAATGGAGTGAATTCCGGTTTGACTCACATTTCATTTTGGCAACCCCAAGCAGAATATGGCTACAAATCAGGCACACAGCTCCATCACCAGCAGTTTGTCTCAATTCAGTCTGTCCCACTCCAGCCACCTCAAGACAGTGAGAACTCTGACATTGATTTCAAAAGGCTCATTATAAACCTAAGTATCTAAATACAATTAATAAGCATCCATTTGGGGAATATTTTGAGTTCCTCCATACAGTCCTGTTGTGGAACAGCCCCAGTGTCTCACTTCAGGGATCTAAATTGGGCAGCTACATGGAGACAGGGTAAGCAGAGACACCGGCTGGAGGTTGCTGGAGGGTGCAGCAGAAGCTGAGCACCAGGTCCTGCTTATTGCTTCCCACTCAGAATAAAGGAAGGGAGCCTGAGGAAACTAGTCAGGTGCTTACAGTCAGGCAGCATGAATAAGCTTCTTTGTTACAGAGTACATCGCTGCTACTCCTGAAAACCATAAAAAATAAATTTTAAAGGCAATTATTGAAAGACCCACTGCACACATACATTGTTCTCATTGTCATTTAAAGGCTGCTTGAAAATGTAGTTTTCTCCAAGCTAGAATATAGAGTGGGAAAGGATAGGAAAAGTTGTCAATAATGACAGGGGTTAATTTAAATTTCCAACATGATTTCAACATCCCCTAGGAGATTTCTAAATTGCATGCAAGTTTTGGAATATGAATTCATGTTAGTTATCACTCCCAGTATAACTGAATGACTATTGCAGTTTTAAGTACTAATGACAATCAATTTATTGCACTGATGTTACGATGTTCACGCAAAACACTTCCTGATCCCACAGTCTATATCCCATTGCTTAATAGGTTAATCAATTTGATCAATTCTCTCAAGTGTTTGTCAAGGCATTCATCTTTCAATACACTTATTTTCACATGCAAGTCTCCCCTTGTTTTGTTTCCTTCTTATTTGCTTTTCTATTATATCAACAACAAAAGGAAACTTTTCAAAAAGAAAATAAAAATGTATGATTGTATCACCTCCTGGACATCATTCCCCAGGATCATGCAAATCCTCACAGAACTACATGTGCCTGTTCCTTTTCTGAACATGCCCACGCAATTGTTGTGCACATAACACGCAATTCCTATGATTATCACCTCACCCCATACAGTTTATACACCAAATATGCACAATTCTCCAATATACTTTGTGCACATGAGGGACCAGGTCTCCCCATGCTCTCCACATATTCAGGTTGATCCCAAGGAGACCCAGGATGGAATTTTTCTATTTCAGCTAAGAAAGATTTTTTTATTGTTGTTGCCATTTCACTCAGCTAAAAGATCAGAGGGGTGGCACGTCATTTTTCAGCACAGCAAACATTCATTAACTTAATCCACCAGTGTGAAAATATCAAAGACCCTTATTTTCATGGGGCTTTAGGTGAATCATTGAATACTGCCACTAAAAGCTGCTGCTTCAGCCTAGTGTGGGAGATGATGCTCTCAAGTAGGAAATAAAACGAATATATGGTATGCAAGCGAGGAAAAGCCAGCCAAGTGGAATGAGAAATTCTAATGAGAGAGATCAAACTCATAACAAAATAAAGGGCTGTACCTCTTCTGTGATGTGGCATTATTAAAATACTCAACAGAAAAATCACGGTGTTGCTGCCTTTCACCAAGAGCACATCAGCAGCCTCCGTCTATGATGCAATACCAGCCTCTCCCCACTGCTAAGAGAAAGTGATTTTTTGCCGACTTACAATGGAGACTGATGTTACATTTCATCTGAGCACTCAGACTATTTCGCTGCAGCTCAGCAGCTTCCCAGAAATAGGTCTCTTTGGAGCAATGAAATGAATAGTACTATCCTATTTACAACTCATTTGGCGGTGTAGTTTCTCCTGTCCACACCACAGTTCAGCCTGAGCTGTTTCCTCTCCATCATTCACGGCCATCAACATCAAGTTTTCAGGTCCACCATAGTCAGAAATCACTTTTCCTGATAAATTCATTGCTACAAGCAAAAATGATTTAAAACTTTACCTTCAGGTTAGCCATACTCAAGGTTACAGACTCTGCTGTGGCAGGCAGGCATCAAAATAGGTATTTACAAACCTATGTGATTAAGTGAACCTAATGAAAAAAGTTGTGTATATCCCAGGCAATATACCATGACAACCTTACACTCCCATTCCATTTATCTGTTTATTTTTAGAAAAAGCCAGGGCTAAGACCTAATCTCAAATACACTACTGTAAATCCAGTCATGTTAATAGTCTACAAAGTTTTAGTGATTTAATGCAACCAGGATCAGTCCTGAAAAACTAAATTCCACCTAGGAACAACATATGTATGTGTGTGCGTTTGCGAATGCAGGTTTCAGTTATGTATACACAAACACAGAGTTTGTGTATTTTTAGGCATAATTTCAGGGTTGGTACTGGAAAAACTGGACATTCACATCAGGCAGCACTTTCAGGCTTTGATTTAATTTCAGATGTGGTATGCAGAGTTGTAACAAGCTTCTCATTGAACTTATTCATCTATTCATATATTTACATGGCCATCATCATTATATTATTTGAAAGTCTCAATGGATGAGCTATTAAACTGCCACTTGGGCTACCCAAAAATGTTTTATTCATTTACTGAATTCCTTTCTTCTGGGATATTTGTTTTTAAGAGCTCATAATGCATACATACTCAACACACAGGAAATGTAATGCGATAAGTTACAGAAACAAAGTACAAAGCAACCCACCGTAAATTAAGAGGCATTTCTTTAAAGGCACTTCTTGTCAAAAAAATGTTATGGTTTCAAGTGAAGAGAAAGGTTGTGATTACTTGTGCTTGATTTTGAAACTTCTGAGCAGGAGCTACTCAAAAAAAAAAAAAAAATTCCCCTGGTACTGCTCAACATGGTTTGAAGAAAAGAAACATCTCCAACAAGAGCAAAGACTAAAAGACAAAATCTCCTTCTAACTACTCAAGGAGGTAACAAGATAACAAAGATAACACAAAGTAGGACGCCAGCATCCTTCAACACTAGCTCACGTTAAATCATCTGTTCTTGAAATAGGAAAGAAAGAATGGAGAAATAGAATGGTATGTCTTGATTTTTAATACTCTAAAATAAACTTGGACATCATGGACAACTCTATAATTTCACATTCAGTTCTCCAGTCAGCCTCTTTCCTTCACTCCTTGAACAAAGATTAACTACCTGATGCAAACTTTACAGAGTAGCTGCACCTCGTAGAGGACCTGCAGGTGGCTGGTACTCCTCAGAGGAATTGAGAGGCATGAGTGTCATTCCTTTTTCTCATCTTGGTTCTGGCAACCTCCAGTCTGGGCTGCATCCAAACAACACCTCACCAGACTGGGAAGAAAGACTGAAGTCCCAGGAACTGCCAGGATTCCTGCACACCAAAATTGTGGCTCAAATTCAACTTGCAGATATGAAACAAGGGCTATGGGATCCTTCGTTTGAGTCTTTCTCCCTAGGCTAATCTTCTAATCCCAAAGATCTCTATACCATAAAATACCTGAAAAATAAAACAATGCATATACCTCTTGGGTAAACGCTGAAAATATTAAACAAATGCCAAAAGCACTTTTAGAGAAGATAATGAATACAGCTGGTAAACTTCCTCAGCAAGCAGGAGGAATAACCTTCTAGCACATCACAACAGGAAAAATAAAAGATCCTTCTCCTCTCTCCCTGCTTACCCTCCAAGCCCAATTACACTGTATGAGATAATGTTTTTTCCAGCTGATTATCAGAAAAATTAACTGAAGCAATTGTCCTGGTTTTGGCTGGGATAGAGTTAATTTTCTAGGTAATAACTAGCTAATTTAAAACAATACAACTATTTAAGACTTCTAAAAGTCCTTTGAAAGAGAAGAAAAAATAAACCAGTCTGTGCTTCAACTTCTACTTTTACCGCAAGGACTCCATGAAGCTCTTAACTACAGGGTCCTCTGAGCTTCAGTATGCTGGGAGGAGAAAAAACAGTTTTTCAACTACAGTTTGGCAAATTTGTGAGAATCAAGGTGTTTATGCAGCTGTGTGTGTGGGGAAAAAAAGGGATAAGAAACCTTGGCTTAAAGGTTTTTACCTTGATTGGTATTTCTCCTGGAGAAGCTGGGAAATGTATGGCACCTCCTCACATAGAACAGGAGTGGTGACCTCATGGCAGCAAAAATACTACAAGTTGGAATTACTACTCTTCACCCAGGAGAGTTGTCACAATTCTTGTTCAGAAGACAGCTATTTAAATTCAATTAAACAAGTAGCATTACAGCAGAAAGGTATATTTGAAAATACAAAGGTCTTTTTTAGGAGGCAGAATAACATTAACTTCACAGGCACAATGAAGTCTAAATAGTATGCAGTAAAGTGATGCATCTGCAGCAGCATCAGCAGTTCTTGATTTTGTTGAAAGTAGCCTCAATCTTACAAGTAACTCCTTCCTTTCACTTAAACAATGTCAACATTGGTAGTAGCCTATCCCTTCTTACCATCTAATCACCAAAGCTACAAGCCTGAACCTGAATGGAGCCTCTTATTCTCAGTGCTGTTTTCTGTCACCAACATCAACCTGCCCACACAAAAACTTCTGCATGACCAGGTCATAAGGACCTGCAAAAAGGGTGCAATGAAGATTACAAAGCATTTTGACTGATTTGTAGTTGTTACTTATTCAAGGTGTTCATAGAACCATAGAACGGTTTGGGTTGGAAGGGACCTTAAAGATCATCCAGTTCCCACCCCCCTGTCATCAGCAGGGACACCTTCCACTAGACCAGGTTGCTCAAAGCCTCATCCAGCCTGGCCTTGAACACTTCCAGGGAGGAGCATCCACAACTTCCTTGGGCAACCTGTTCCACTGTCTCACTACTCTCACAGTGAAGAATTTCTTCCTAATATCTCATCTAAACATTAGATTGTGTAGGTAGTAACACATAAGATGTGTTACTTACATCAAGTTGCATCAATGATAGGAAAAGATGTTTTTCATAATCTATTCTCAATAGTGCAAGAAGGAGGTAGGAGCCCATGCATGTCAGTGCCCTCTCCTGGAATAAGTCTCTTCCACAGCACAGAACTAGGAAAAACTCTTCCTAACTCTTGGAAATTCTATTTAAGGCACACAGATGTTAGCGATCTAAGAGTTTAGAGACCAAGCTATCATTCTACCAGTAAACCTCTATCACAGACTAGAGCTAGGCATGGATTTTATACTCTCCCCTCATTACACAGGCAGTATCACTAGTGTGTTGTCAAGTGAGAATAGGGAAAAAAGCACATTTAAATGGCATTTCCTCTAGCCAAACATCTTCCTTGAGCTGCACTCCACAATAAATTACCCAGACCGGACAGGCTAACAATTTACTGGTGAGGAAAAGACATCAGAAAATAGAATAAGAACTTAGAATCTGTGCCACAGAGAAATGAATTAAAAATGTGCATTTAACTCTAGGCAGGAGGGAAAAAAAACCTGACTGACACTGACAGATTTACAACAGGGGATATATTCATGGGGCTACCTGCTCCCTGATGAGCACAAAGACATGATTTTCCATATATATGATTATATCATGATGTTGTTTATCCCAAAAAGAGAAGATGAAGACAAAATGTCCATTTCTGCAGAGTAAGCCCTTGCAAGAGACAGTGCTATAAATCCTGACCTTCCTTAGAGCTGCAAATCCTCCTGCTGCCTGCATATAATTTCACACAGGAGAAAGGCCGCTCAGCATGTAGCAAGTGTAATTCCAGGCCGTCCCTAGGAAGTGAAGATTTAGCCACCCAGCCATACGTTATGAATAACTTTGTTTTGCTAGCAGGTGCTGGGGATTTTTTCCATACAACACCAATTTTTGCCAAGGATCAGTTCATCAGCAAATGCTTCCACTCGCGAGCAGGAGCCAGGCATCGTTTGTCTTCCCGGCGAGAATGTGCAAAGGGTCTGTCGGACTCTCCCTTCCCCCTCAAGGACGATAAGTAGCTTGGGGAAATGGTAGGGGGGAGATGGGAGGAATAATTTGCCATCATGTGAGATGTGTTTGAAAGGGAATTCCTAGGAGCCACCTTACCAGGGATTTGAGCTTGTCCCTTGGTGGTCTGCCCCCAGGGAAACAAAGGCTGATACTCAGCTCCCTGCTTTGTGTACCTCCAGTCCCCCCAGGCTCCTGCTTCATCATCACCGTAAAATGGGGAAGCTCTGGGGCAGTTTCAAAATGAGACAGTTATTTCCTTAGGGGCTACATGCTTCCTTATAAAACACACTCAAAGATACTATTTTTTGCTTATTTGGCTTCCCCCCACTTAAGTTTATCATATAACTCTACTTTGACCCCCATCCAAGGAGGTCTGGCTTGAAAGCTGTTTCTGGGTACAATGTCAATATAAAAAACCCAGAACTGGTCAGTCTCACTCCTGGTCTTTCCCCAGCTCTCCCTTCATCACATATTAACTGGGATCTTCCCCAAACAGCCAGCTTTTTACCACACTGCACCTCCAAGCCTCAGGGGCAAGGAGTCTGCTCACGTACCTGGAGGGCTGCCCAGGACCAGCACCCTCCATGCAGCACCTTCCAGCTTCATACACTGGGACCTGAGCAGTGATTGCACTGCCCTCTTCACAAATCTGACCCTTACTATCATGCAAGTAATAAATACAGTTGAGACCAGAGAACCTTTTGTACAGAACCCTAGAGCAACCCCAACTCTGCTTTTTATAATGCCCAGTGAAACACAGCAATGGAATAAGCACTATGAAAGCTAAAGTGCAGCACAGATGCGAATGTGATGTCCCTGCAGCTGAAAAAGCACCTTCCACCTTTCCCACGCAGGCTCAGTTCCCACCCTGCATTTGCTTCTGTGGTATTTTCCTGCAAACCCACTCCCACGAGTCCCAGGCGCTGCCGGCTGCTGCCGCCGGTCTGCTCTGTGTTCGGGATGCTGCACATACTCCTTCTGACAGCTTGCACAGGCTTGTATAAACTATTTGGATATAGTTTATACTATGAAAGAAGTCTGTGAGATTTACAACTACTGTTTCCAGGGCCATAATAGGTATGTAGGTGTAAGGACTGGTGTAAGCTGTTAGTCTCAGAGGAAAAAAATACTATATATCTCACTCAGACACTGCATGTAGAGGTAGGGCAGCTCAAACGGTCCAGACCTGTATATAGGGTCAAAAGGAGGGTGTCTGAAAAACATGAATATACAAATGCTTCTTTCCAGTTGACAGCTCCATGTAAAAAAAAACCCACCACATAAAATGGAGACCAGGTGACTGCTAAATTGGACTAGATGATCTTTAAAGGTCCCTTCCAATCCAAACTATTCCACGATTCTATGATTACGAGATGCCAAGTCAAAAGAATGACAATTACAAGGGGACTGTGGGATAAAGCATTTCACTCCATGCCAGACCTTGGGATAAGCCCGACTAAAGGTCTGTCCTGAAATGGTTTGCTGAGTGACAGAGAGGTGGTGACAGCAGGACTGCTTCCTGCAGTGGCAGCTAGGGCTGAAAAGGCAGGTGTGGACAGAGTCAGTAGGAACAAGAAGGGACAGTCAGCAGAGGGAAGAGCAGAGGCAGAGCATGGCACCTGGTGAGTGAGGTGAGCCGGGAGGGCTGGTGAGCAGCACTGAGGGACACGTCCCCACAACCAGCACAGTGCCATTTACAACACACAGAGGCAGAGGTGTGTTCTTGCCCACGGCATGCCAGGCTTGTGGTCCAAAAGTTCTGTCAGGGTTGCTGATCCTCCAGCATCTACCATAACTTGATGGTGTTCGGTCCATGCAGGAGCAACACTCAAAGTGACCTGAGAAAATGGTATTGCCTGAGCAATATCAGAAGAAATCTCAGAAGATGACATATGGATGCATCTAGGTGCCATTAAGAAAAAAAAACCCACACAATTAAATAGAACAACCACTTGGGAAATATCTAAATCTTATGATTCCAGAGGAAAAAAAAAGAACGAAAAAAAATTATTTATTGAGGCTAGGAACTGGATTATTGGTTTTGCAATGCTGCTTCTCTCAGAGATGGCTGGGATACACAGCAATAGAGCGAGATCATGCTTGAAATGCATTTGAGCAAATATTTTGATTGAGTTCTCAACAACTTTGAGATTTGAGAACAAAACCTAGATTTAGCAGTGAACGTTTTTCCTTTGACAGGGCAGGAATCTGCAGGGTGCTGGCCCCTGCTGCTGTGCCACAGGCATGACAAAGAGCTGCTTTCACTTCTGGAGTGACCCACTAGATTTGTCTACAACCAACTAGAGATGTCTACGTGGGTCTGACTTCCAGGCACTGCAGAGCAATCACCTTTCTGAAAGACAACTCCCAAAAAACAGCCTCCTGCTGCCCCTCTGGTAAAGTAGCCTTGGAAAACATGGACCGACCCTGAGCTCACAACTGCTCACAAAAAAAACCAAAGAAAAACAATTGTTGATAAATACAGTGGCTGCTTTCTAAATTTTCCTCTGCAAAAAATCAGAAAGGTTACCGTTTGATCTAACAGGAAGCGTTTAGAGAAATGGCTTTTGTCATTACTTTTTAAAATTGCAACCAGCTCAGGCCATGGAAATTGGTTAACCTGCCTAAGGAAGAAGCAGCACATGGACAGATCAGGTCAAACACATCACAGTTTCTCTCAGATAAGTGGGATCCACACTGCAGATACTGTGTGGAAAACAGAAAAGTAGATGCAGTCAGCCTTAAACCGAACAAAGTTACGACAGAAACTCAGAAATTTCCTTTCCATCTCATGTGTTAAGGCCCAAACATTGTAAGAAAGAAAACTTTCCATCCAAGCTGGCCTTGGACTGCTACCCATGTTGGAAACACCTGCATGCATACAAGGTGCTGAATCCAATCATTTTGAATGGGATATTATAACATGCCAATTTCGATGCACACAAGGGAGTGCGGGTGGTGTTCAGACAGACTGATCTGCCTTGGGTGCAGAGAAGAACCTCTGGTCCCACTTCTGGTCCCACCTTCCCAGGGAGCAGCCCCCAAGGGAAAGGCACAGCACTGGAAGCTTTCTGCATGTGGAAAATCCCTCCGCACTTGAACGAGTTACCCACACTGAAACCATGCACACTTCTGCCCCCCTCCAGTGGTCAGCTCATGCAGAGATATTTGAGACCATAACCACTTTTTAGCTAACAAGACATTAACTCAAACCACTAAGGCTTCAGCTTTCCAGCGCTGCCAGTTCAGTCCAGCAGCTGGGAGTCCCTCAAAGCCTGTTGCGTGTTTGGAAAGGCCCAACTTTGCAGGCACAGCCCAATTAAAAGCTCCACAGAGCAGAGATCACTATTTAAAGATGAACTGTTAACTTTTGTTTATTTATAGCAAAACCATTAATTGCTAATCACATATTTGTTTGCTGGAAAAACAACGCTCCAAAATAAACACAGAGTTTAAAGACCATTCCCAGAACACTGAACGGTATCAAGAACAGTGCTAAAAATGTAAATTAGAAACATCAAAACACATCAGGATTTCAACTGGAAGAACAAACAACCCATTATTTCTGTGCCAGAAGAGAGGTTACCCATAAGCTGTCAGTTAGCTGCACAGTCATCTACAGACCAACAGTTATTTATGTCCTGGAGAATGACAGACACCACTGCACACTATCTGTTGAAAGTATCTTCAAGGCAATCAGCATATGCTAGATTAAATGAGGTATCTCTTAATACAGAGTTTCAGTAATCAGCCTGGAAAAGTGCCTTTTAAATATTTGGCATTAGAGGCAGAACCTCAGAAAGAGGGTAATTTCATTTATGAGCCAGTTTCATATATCAAAATCATACCAAAAAAAAAAAAGTTTGGTTGTTTGTTTTTTTTTAGCTCTCATCACTAACAGAGCTCCATGCTTCCCTTGGGAGAAGCAAGTTCCCTCAAATATCTACAGGAGTCCTGCATGGAGAACTAAGGAAAACAGCCTTATGGAGCTGTGATTTGCCCTTTCCCCATGAAAGGCTTTTTAAACAAGCACAGCAGCCCAGGCTGCATGGAAAGCCACGTCACCAGCCATGCTGGGAAGCACTAACAACTCCACAGCAGACTGCTATCTCCTGCCTGAAATCCTGACAGGTACAGGACCTCCCTGGAGCACCCACATCCCCTGGCTGTCAGAAAAGCTTCGACTGCAAAGTGCCTACACCTGACCTGACAGCACTGCTCTCCAGTTCCCTATTTGAACGCCAGGTAAGTGCACGTTTCAGGAACGTGGCTTCAGTCTTCAAAATCACATCTAGATCTTGAAAAGTTATTGGAGACACTGACCGTGAAATGGAGACCAGTAAGGCAAGAGAAATAATAATAATAACAGCAACAACAGTGTCAAGACTCCATTATGCTGTTGAAAACAGTAGCTACTAGGAAGAAGAGGCGCACCTCTTCAAGCTTCACCCTTCTCCATTTGCTCTCCTGGTGTCAGGATCATCTGCAACCCAAGGTCAAGCTGCAAAGCCTGTACTCTCAGATTCTGGACAGAAAGCAAACACCACATGCATTGGATCAAGAGCAGCTGTGAGGAGAAGCACTTGGGGGTACTGATGAATGAGAAGCTCAACATGAGCCACCAATGCAAACTTGCAGCCCAGAAGGCCAACTGTATCCTGGGCTGCATCAAGAGAAGCGTGGCCAGCAGGTCGAGAGAGGCAATCCTCCCCCTCTGCTCTGCTCTCATGAGACCTCACCTGGACTATTGCATCCAGGTCTGGGGCCCCCAACATGAGAAGGACATGAATCTACTGGAGCAAAGTACCTGAAGGGGCTACAGGAAGACTGGGGAGGGACTTTTTACAAGGGCAGGGAGTGACAGAACAAGGGGAAATGGCTTTAAGCTGGAAGAGGGTAGATTTAGATTAGGTATTAGGAAGAAATTCTTTCACTGTGAGGGTAGTCAGACACTGGAAAAGGTTGCCCAAGGAAGTTGTGGCTGGCCCCTCCCTGGAAGTGTTCAAGGCCAGATTGGATGAGGCTTTGAGCAACCTGGTCTAGTGGAAGGTGTCCCTGCTGATGGCAGGAGGGTTGGAACTAGAAAATCTTTAAGGTCCCTTCCAACCCAAACCATTCCATGATCAAACACTGGTTGTGGCAAATCACCTAAACAGACAAGACAGAGTCAGGCTCGGTCTCTCTGACCATGCTTTCATCATGCCTCGCCTCAGCTTGTTGCCAGCTTCCTTGGTCCAGACTTCTCCTCGCTTGCTGGGAGCCCACACAGTGGTAGTGCCACACCACAGCCCCAGCAGATAAATCTTCCTAATGGGAGCCACCCCAGGCCTTACACACTTTGACAAGCAGAGAAGTTGTTAGCAAAGTGGACATCTCACATCACACAACGCTGATCATCCAACTTAGTGCTCGCCAATGCAAACCGGGCAGGTCACACCTCCCCAGGCTGCTGATCACATCCTGGAAACAACCAGCCACTGGCCCCACATCTTCTGTTTTTGTGCTGGGAGGGGAGGAAGCAGTGCTGGCAACCCCGTGTCATCCCACCAGATACCTCTCTGTGCCTCCAGATCCCAGGTGTGGCTGTGCTGAGCTGCTCCAGGTGCACAGCTCCCAGGGACTGTCCTTGCACAAGGGCACATGGATGTTCCCTCTTACAGCATCCCACAGAAGTCAACTCACCCCACGGGCCGCCCAGCCACAGGCTCATCGTTTTTCCCACTTTTTTTTCTCTGGCAAGAGATGGGGAAAGATGCTCACCTGAAATATAAGGACTTCAGCCTAAACAATAACTGTTAGCTCATGCCCAGTGAGGTTCACTGCTGCTGAATTTAACATCCCAATTTAAAATGAAGTTTCACCTAGCAAGGTGCTACTTACACAAAGTTCTTGTTCCTCAAGCTCCTCTATGCACCAATTTAAAGTCATATGCCATTTCAGTCTGACCCCTGTAAATCTCCAGAAAGTTAAAATAAAAAAAAAAAAGCTGTGTCAGAGAGCATCAGGTCAAAGATCAAACTCATCAAGAATAACTTTGCCTGATGTGAAGCTCCACTATCTCAAAAAAGTAAGAGTTATGGAATAGCAATGTATCAGCTTACCAAAACAAACCAGCAAAATTACAAATCCATACAGAAAAGGGAAAAAAGAAGCATGTCTCCCTTGTGAAACTGTTATGGATAAGGAGAAAATGTCTGTGGCTATAATATATTTCTATACCACTTTTTTTAAGAAAAGGCTCTCAATAGCTTTTGGCACATGAAAGCCACTATGAGGACTGCAATAAAATTGAGTGTACTGTAAAAGAGCCATTACACACGCGTCCCTAAAATTTACGTTCAAATCCTACTGTATTAAATTCTGTGTTCTGTGGCTTTTGGAAAAATGGTTTTATTTTATTAAATGAACTATACAATATATCGTTTCTCTGAAGAAAAAGTATTGTTAGGAACATAAAGTCATTCTTTTAACATTTAACATTTAAAAAAAAAATTGGTTCAAACTGAAAGCCTACTTTTGCTAAGTGAGCACACACTGTTAGTGTGAGTGGGGGGTGTATACACACACATGTACAGCCCATTTAGTCATGCCCAGCTGCCCTCATACCTCATGTAACCACACAGCCAGTGACAGTTACAGCCATTTAAGAGTTTAAATCCTTGTTGCTGTGTTTCTAGGGGATAGCCTAAGGTTCAGTGAAGTCTCAGAGAACATGAAAGCATTTTTTTTTTTTTGACATGCAAAAACATTGCTCCTGAACAGACATTCCTCAAGTGCACAGAAATGCATCCTGTGCAGCGAGCAGAACAAGCAGAGGTGCTGCACACGGTGGAGGTATCACGCACAGAGCTGCACGCTCACGTGCAGGGTCAGCGATGGGCCACGACACGCGGTGCATCACCGGACCAGCCCGGGCATCACAGCCTGGCGTGCCTACCAACTTCCTCCTAAGAGCTGCAAACCCCCTGCACAACTAAACCAAGTTATGTTCAGGCACAATCATTTCATGACACAGCTTGGTGATCACGTTACAGTGCTGGATAAGCCACCGTGGCCACCAAAGCAGCTGTTCCGAGCTCAACCCCCCTTTATTTTTTTTATCCTTTTCTTTTTTTTTTTTGTATTTTTTGTTGATTTTGTTCTCACTGAGGATTGAGCTGCCCTATTGCAAATATGCCTGTGAACAAAAGGGAGGGAGGGAGATGGGAACCGGTGCCTGGGGCAGGCGGGAGGGATCCTTTCCATGTCCATGGCAGCTCAAATTGTTTGTCAAACAACAGCCGGAGTTGAGGCAATCAAGATGGTGTGTAAAGAGCAGAAAGTACCTTCAAGAAACATACTGAACACTATCAAAATACCCAAGACTTAAATAGACACATGATGTATTTAAATGCTTTCACACCCATAACAAATTTTGTTTACTGCCCAGCATTTAAACAGCTTTTTCTTTACTATTGTAAGACTGTTCCCAAACAGTGTGAATTTGATGTTGCAATGAATAGTAGCACTTCAACTCCTATTTACAACCCATTCAGTGACATAATTCCACAAATAGCATGCAGGATTTCCACACTTTATGAAATAAAACCTGTTCTTGGCTCAAAAGAAGTTGTGCAAATTAGCTGACAAAAATCACTTCCTTTTGTTTTTCCCTTTCTGACATAGAAAATTAAAGGAAAAAAAGAGAATCACTACCAAGTAATATGAAAAACTTTATTAAAACCATTAGAATCATCAAGCATTGTTAACGTTCCTCTTGTAATTACATGCAAAATGCTCAGTATCCAAGGAAACGGCGTAGTAATGAAGTTGGAGACTACTGTATTATAAATGCACCTTCTAAATCACCACCAAGAAAGTCTGTTCCAGAGGGACTGGCCAGTTTATTAGTGTGTGACACCCTGATCGCTTAGACATGCTATAGCTTAAAAACAAAAAGCTAACAAGCTACTTTTGCATAAAGGACCCTTTTGTCTGCCCTGTATGAACAGCCCCTTCTTAGCATCTCATTACAGAGTTCCTCTGCAGAGTTGCAGATTTCTCTAAGCTCATAGTCACCTTCATGAGAGTTGTTCAGAAAACTATATTGATGGGCACTAATTAAACTGCATAACCAGCAAGAAATGAAGCAGAGATGCTGTCTTTTGCTCCAACTCCTCAGCGAACTGAAATGTGCAATAGGAGAAATACTGAAACTCCACTTTTCTCCAGAGCTCATTGGTCTGAAATCTATTTCATTAGCATCAAGCACTAACACAAACTGACTTATCCTCACATGATTAAAAGTAATTTAAAAATGAATACTTATGCTCCAATATCAACAGCTCATTCTCAGGGATATTTTTTTAGGAAAACAGGCAGGTCTACAGTAAGGAAGCCAATGCCAAATTAACTCCTGCTTTTTGGTGTTAGCATTTAGATCATCATGCCAAACCTCTAGTTTTTAGGTTAAATTTCAGCAAGCATTCAGTCATTCTCCTGATTTCTGTGGCAGCTTACTCCATCCAACAACCACTGACTATAAAGCAGTTCCAGGCAGGTTCAGTCACCCCCGTCACTTCGTGGATGATCTTTGATATTCCTCCCTTCCAGTATATGTGACAGCTTTATAGCAGCACATACCTCAACATCCCTGCTTCTTCCATCGGATGCCCCTGTAATCTTTCTCTGTGACCTTTACATTCCCTTTGGCTCATTCTTTTCCATGACTCTAACAGCCTTTATATAAGTAGATAGCCTGAGCTACACACAGAATTCCCAGGGTGGCCTCAGGCAGAGATAGCCAAGTGCTAGAACAACCTGACTGTCAGCTCCTGCCCGACGGCACATACAGTCATACAACTCTGTGGCTTTGCTGGATGCTCTCAGACACTGTGCTGATCTGGTAAAAAAAGGCTCCATCGTCTTCATGACGCCTATTCTTTTGAGCCTTGTCTCTTTGGTTGTCACAAACTTCACTCCTTTCCCGCTGTAACCCTCATTGCCTCTGCATGCAGATCCAAAGGCAACTTGTCTGCCCTTCTCTTTCCATCCTCATGGTTTTGGGGGCCTTGTATCATTGAAACAACATTCACATCTTCAGTAAATATTGTTGCTTTTCTTATACTTCCCCTCTTCCAAATCGACATGGGGCTGATCCTCTTTCTCACCTCCACAAACAGCTTCATCTCATGAAACACCTTGCTGCTTTGTCTGGTGCTTCCTCCTCTCAAGCTCTGAAGCTCACTTTCCCACACCACAATAACTGATCTTGCACAATTAACCTTGCCTCCTATGACTAAGACATTTTCTTAAAAGGCTATAGAAATTAGGGCCATAGCTTTATCTTGCTACTCCTTTTTCTCTCTCTGTCAATACATGCCAGTTGTACAGCATGCCCTAATGGCAGTTTCTGCACTGTATCAGTTTATCTGCAAATGTGGCTTATAGTACCATAATTATCTGATACTTCCTTAGATCTCTCTTCACATTGCTTTCTTTAAATCTCCTCTATAATGTCATAAATGAGTTACCAGACTGGCTAAAAACTTTATTTTCTAAAGGCATCATCTTGTACTCTTGTACTTGAAGCAGTTGTGCACTCGAAGCAGTTGAGCAAGTGAACTTTCTCATTCCCGCTCCATTTTACCGTACTGGCAGCTCATCTACTTCACCAGATCTGGTTTTTAATTTTGCCTACGACCAACAGTGACCACAGCAGTAATCTTGAAAATATCAATCCTCTCTCAAAAGCCACATCAGAGATGGAATTACTAGAAACACTACACCAGTGAAGTCAAAAACCCAGCAATGGTCGAAATGTGTCAGCACTGTAAGAGCTGCTGCACCTTAGGCACTTTCTGCTTAATGCAAAGTGATCCTTAAAAGTTACAATTACAACCAAAGCTGGTTAGTTCAGAAAACTCAAGTCTAGAAGGGTAAGGGGACATTTCAATAACCTTTCAAGACACTGCTGTTTATGCAGACTCACCAAGAACTCACCATCAAGGAAACATTGAGGGGATCTGAACTCATTTTATCTCTACAAGGCAAGTACGGGATGCAAAACTACAAATACTAACTGCCTCCACAAAGTCCATCTCCAAAAGGGTAACTGTCCTGGCCAAGTCATCAGAGGCCTCATTTCCAGAAGTACAAGGCACCTGTAATTCCATTTAACAGGAATGTCACTGTTCACTACCATGGGAAAGTTGAGCTCTTCACCTCTCTGTTTTAGCTTACTTATTGTGGCTCGTGCTTATCTGCCTACCGTGAATGTCGTGAGGTTTAATTAGTTTTGGTCTATAAAACACACTGAGATCCCCTGGAAAAGCTGTATATGCATTCACACTAGGATCCCTGCAAGATAATTTTCTTGGCATCCCCAGAGTAACCAGCATGAGCAGTCAGAGGACAACTCCAAAGACGAGGTACTCAAAGCACTAAGCTGTCAGCAATCTCCATCTGCATCTGGAGGATCAAAAGTTTCAGGGGCAGCATTTTGGTACAACACATGCTGCAACTGATGTGGGAGTTAAAAGTGGTTTTACAGAAGAATGCTGGCAAAAACATTCTCATCAGCATCTTTCAGCAAAAATAAAGTAAAAAAAAAAAAAAGCCCACCTCACAAGGGAGAAAATAGGGGAAAAAAATGGAAATCAATAACAGTAACAAAAGCACCATATGGGTTTTTTAAATATCCCAAACAGCTTAAAGTTGCCCAGACTTCTGTATTCATTAATTTCTCAGGACACAGATTTATTTATTTATGGCTCAGAAAAGAATTCCCAGCTCAGAGGCTTTCCAAAGAACAACCCTCCCCAGTTCTGCATGGCCACCTCACCCTGCCATTTTCTTATTCTGATGCTAATGCAGTTCAAACAACCCAAGCCTGCATTTTTTATCTATGCAATAAGCCTATCTTTAGGTCACTTAGTTGTGTCAGTTTAAATCACAACATTCCCATAGAGAAAAATTTGATCATTTTATTTACTTTTGGGGACAGAGAAGGGAGAAGGAAAAAAGTTCATTATAAAAACACTTTCTTTGTTTGTGGTGCCTAATTCAAACCCCACTGAAATCTGCATTAATTTAAACAGCAGTTGAACCATGAGAAACAATGTTTAATTAAGACTGGCACAGCTACCTTCAAGACAGGATACCCTGAAAATATCTGATTGCATATAGGCACATCATATTATATAATTATGTATATCATTAGGCTTTATCCAAGGTCCACTGGAATAAAGGCCAAGATCTCATTGATTTCTGTTGCATGAAAAGAGCAGTAAAGCTGTTTTTTTGATTTCTAAGTTATCTCCAATAATTATTTCACAATCTCTGTGGGCTTTGGATCTCTTCTCTTTCATAAAATAAGCCTGGATTCTGCCACTCCGGCTTTTACAAGCACCCACACGGGAATATTCACAGGGCTTCTCACAAGAGAGAAAAACCATGAAGTTGAAGCCATCCATGAAAGGTACTGGATTTATTCCAGATGTGGAACTGTTTTTAATTAATTTGGAAGCATTTGAAGTATTCACTCATTAAATATGCTTTGCATTTCACACATGCACGTAAGACAGTAAGAAAACCCACAACTGAAGCCAAAATCATGTCTTATTAAAAAGACTCTGACACCACTTTTAGCAAAATTAGGCTCACATGAAGACAAGAGTTACAGCACTACCATAACACGCCACACCAATATCCAAAGCACGTGGTTCCTGTGCTGCCTGTCCTCAGGAAACCTCACCTTGACCTGGAGGGCTCACTGGTTGGGATCTCTCCCACCTCCACTCAGCCAGGCACCTCTCTGCACAGGGTACTTCCCAGAGTACCCATCCCCATCACTCAGGGCAATACATTAAGTTCCAGATATCTGCCCTCTAGACAAGGATGAAACAGCTTATGGTAAGTCTATGTGTCAAATCATCATTACCAGTAAAAATTTTGCATATGATTATACAGAAGAAGATTCAAGCAGCCAAGAAGGGAGGAAAGATGCGTCCTTCAACTTTTGAAGTCTCAAGTGAATACCTACCAGACACCTGTGAGCATTCAACTCCAATTAAAGCAATCTATGAGCATACTGCAGTCATCTACAGATGTGAGAAGCAAACAAAAAACTTACAGCCTCCTGCTTTTGTCAAGTTCACAGCAAAAAGCTTCACCACAGAGACACAAGAGTAAATTTGGACACCTGCCCCAAGACTGAGCCCACTCCCATCCAAGCCAGGCAAGAGGGAGGTTGTGCACAGCAACACTTAGGCAGGTCCACACAGAGAAAACCACAGAGCTTCCAGCAGAGACACGTTTCTGCTATACCTAAACTTGTGACGGGACGTTATTCACCTCAGGAGCGTGGCGTTCCTGGAGGAAAAAGACCTGTGTCAGCCCATGCTACACCCCACGCGACCACCGCTGGATGCCCCCTGCATCCAGAGGATCCAGGTTAGGTCGGATATTCCCAGGCACACCGCACACCCCTGTGTAGACACGACCGTACCTGTCACTGCGTAGTCCCAGACATCCCCATCACGCAGCTCTTGTCTCCCCTCTAGTGGCTGACCGACCGCCACCGCTCGCACGTCTGCTGCTGCTGCCGCTGCCAACGGCGCCGAGGTGGAGCGTGTCCCCTGCCTGGCAAAGCCACCATAAGCTGAGCCTCTCCATCGCCCGAGCCCGGGCTCAGTGCCACGGCCACGCAGGGATATTGTTGCATAGGGAAAATGCACAAGGCGGAAAGGAGCACATCTGGGCAGATGCACAGCTCTCTGCTTCCACAGGAGCCCGAGGCTCCCTGTTTTGAGGCGAGGTGAGCAAAATCACCATTTAGGATGAGGAACCATAGCTAACTTCAGAACACAAATTTTTTTTTTATTATTTCTCAGAGACCTGAAAGAATCAGGAATTTGGTGACTACAAAACACTCAAACTTTCCTGCCCAAAAACTTAAGTTTTATATCGGACAACAATGGTTTTGTCACCAAGGGTTAAAATTAATTCTAGTGATCACCAGACAAACCAGTCTCTCAATGATTTATAATAAATTTTACCAAGTGCTACCAAACTGTGTGTGATGCTCTCCTGTTCAAAACCAGCATACAAACATTAAAAAAAACCCAAAACCACAACTTCACATTTCTTCACAAGTCTTTTTTTTTCTAAAAAACCAAGCAGGAACATTCAAGTTTCTTTCCTTTGGTTGCCAGTGCTAAAATATGCTAACAGCATTAAGGCAAGGGACGACTTGCAGAGCTCACAATCTGTATTCAGCATAATTAGCAGATGCCAATTTAACTTATTACTGCTTCTTCCTTTCTATATTATAAAAAGGATGTCAATGAAAACCTGTTATCTAAATGACTGTTTTCTCAGTGCTGATATAAAGCAACAATCATGAGAAAATAGAGTCACAGAGCATGTGTTAGGAAATATCTGATTTTGAAATGACATTATAAACAGCTACAGTAAAGAAAGAAATTAATGCCTGCAGACAGGACTTTTCTCTCTTCCTTCACACTTTGCATTTTTAGACTGTTCTTAAACTATTTACATATTTAGTGGCATTCCTAGTTATTCAAATAACCAATGCAGTGCTCAAGGTAAAGCAATATTATTAAATGAGGTTGCTCAATTGTCTCAGCCACTGATCATTTCAAAGCATGAGAAATGAACACCCTTAAGATCCATTTTCTATGCAGAGAACTAACAGCTAAGAAGTAAGAACACAAATACCTGCAAAAGAAACCAAAGCAAGCCCTAAAAATCAGCCTCTTCCAAAATGCCAAGTAACAGACCATGTCACAGCTAAGGGGACACTCACAGAGTGCACTTCTCCTGTCTGCAAAGCTGAAACACATTTTATAAAACAAAGCCCTCTTGAACTAAGAGGCTGTTGAAAGATGCACCCAACACAGACACACACACAAAAAAAAAAGCAGTGCACACCAGGGTTGTGGATTAAACAGGTTTCTAACAAATAAATGATATAATGATCCAGTCCAGGCACCATTTGCTGCTACTTCTCTTTGGTGAAGATGCCTTCCCACTAACATTTCTGCATATTGTAATGCAGTGCAAAGAGATATTTTCATAAACTATCTTCTAACTCTCCAGGCTAAGTTGAAAAGCCTTGTAAGGCTATGCTGCTCCACAGCTTTAATCGATTTCAGCTATAACTTTGTTACCCCAACAGACAGACAGTGTAAACTTCACCCTTCCCAAGAATGAAGCAAAAAATAACGCTTCATACCCTCCCATAAGCAGCACATGTAAAGCACAAAACAGAACCGCTGCACACAAACCCCCAATTAAATTGGTCTCTGTGGAAACTAATAACTTTCCACAGTATGCACTGTAATCCAAGTAATAATTTTAAACAGGCATAAGCTGCAGTGTGCTGAACTAAGGCATTCTTACCTTGCAAAGAGTGCCTGAAGACGTTTAGTTACAGTACAAGAGAACGTGCATGTTGCCAAGTATTTCCCCTGTAACGGGGATATGCTTTACCCCACACATGCGCACGCACACACAAACTGGGTGCGTGTGCTTCCTAGGTAGAGAAAGAGGACCAGAAAAGATAAGCAGCAGTGATAATGCCCTGGCTTTATGTCTCAATCAGTAGTGAGTAAAGCTGGAGGAATCATTCAAGATGAAAAGGGAAAAAATTCCAAGAAACAAGATTTTTTTTCTCCTCTGGGTACAAAGAGCTTTGCTTGGGTGACCTATAATACCTTAACACCAAAATCTTCATAACCCACCTCCCTCCTGAGCCAGTTAGTTGCACATGTCAAATGACATTGCACACACAATGCACAAAGACTTTAACAAAAAATATTAAAGAATCTCTTACCTTTTAGTCAGAATAAGTGACAGACAACAAGCATGAGAAACTCAGTTGGCACAGTTGCTGTACATTTCTCTGCGGACTTCTCTTTAGTGGCCCCAAAAGCACTGAACATAAAAAAACTCCAACCTGCCTGCTTCATTCTTCAGCAACAGAGATACATGCTGTCACGGTAACGTGAAAAAGCAAAAAGAACTACAGATCTTAGTTTTTAAAGCCTTTGTGCTTATAGGGAAGAAAGAAGAGGGAGTGAGGAAAAGAAGGAACAGAGTAAACACTTTTTCTAAGAGAAATCTGGTCTTGGCTGTAGAAGTAACCACAGCACAAAATCATTCAGTTTGAATTTCCCAGTTTGCAAGTTCCTTGGGAAAAAAAAAAAAAAAATTAAAAAATTCAGTCTTTAGGGAAAAAAAAATCAAATGCATGGATGGGGGGAAGGGAGAAGAGGAGGGTACTGCTCCTATGTGACATACATATGGAATGAGCATTAGAACAATGCTGACAGGACAGCTAAGCAACTGCACTCTGGGGCAGCAGTTTTCAAAGCCGAGCTTTTGCAGCTTTGCAGAAAGGAGAAGAAAACAATAAAAAAAAAGCCCTCTGCAAAGGGGGGGGGAAGAAAAAAGAAAGAAAAATAATAGAAAAGAAAGGAGCTGTTAATTCAAGAACTACCACACACACACCAAAAAAAAAAAAAAAAAAAAAGAGTTGCCTAATTTCTGAAAGGGGGGTGGGTGGGAAACGCCGCGACCGCTTTCCAGCGATGCAAGCAGAAGCCTTGATGTCTAGTGCACTTACATTTTATGCGGCGCGCAGAGGGTCCCCTCCTCCCCGCCTGCCTCCCTCCTTCCCTCCCTCCCTCCCTCCTTCCCTCCGCCCTCCCTGCCTAGGCAGCTCTCCCTCCCAGGGGACAAGAATTCCAGTGGACCCAATTAACACTGTACTTCGCTGGCTCCTTGGTATGATCGATATTAAATAAGCTGAGTTTTAGCAGCACTGAAAAATAAAGCAGCCATGTAATATGTGCCTGATGGAGGCTGCGGGGTTTTTTCCCCCCGACTTCCCTACTCCCCCAGTCTCAAAACGAGCCAAAGCGGGGGGGGGGGGGGGAAAAAAAAAGCATGTGCCAGCACCAGTGACACAAGCTAAATCAGATATTTGTTAGAAACTTGATGGAAGCCGAACATCGGCTGCTCATTTCACTGGCTTCAGCAGTACTTTAATAAAGTGGATTTACAAATCAATGGAAGGAATCCAAAGGTTCACAAACAGGCTCTTTCATCAGGTCCGCTGCCTGACCGTACAGGAAGTTTGCTGAAGGGGTCTGGGGGCTGTTTCACCAGCACACTTGTTTTCAGTGGATTCCCAACAACATGACTTGTTTGGTTTGGTGAAAGAAATGCAGTAAGAGGTTCACTGCTTTAAGGGAATGCAGCCTAGTGTGTTTACTGCTTCATTCCCACAGCACGTGCGACAAGGCACCCTACAAATTGCAAATTATTTTCATTTGAAGGGGGAAGTGGTTGGGAGGCAGTAACCTTCTTTGGTCCTGTTTTCCCTGATCTATCAATCACAGATTGCCATGTAAAAACAATCTACTACAGGCACTCTCTATAGAGGAAAAGCAATTACTAGCATTAACTCTTGCCGTTGCAAATTAATACAATACAGTCCACAACTGATAGAGTCTGCTGGCAAGCCATTAATCTAAGAATAAATGAGTGGTTTGCTTAAATCCAACTGGTCTAAAATTCTCAGGTTAAGAGCTCCAATTCCCCTTTCCATATTTCTGTTTGTGTTTGTGAAGCTCAGTGGAAAGAAAAGAAAACCCTATTTATTTGCTGGGGCCAGGACAATTCCAAGCTAACAATATCCATCAGTGAACCTGACTACAAATACAGGATTTCACTCCCAGTTGCTGCTTTTCCTTTTTCTGTTTCTGGGGTGGCCATAATCTTCAAACCAAATCCAACAAATAACACTGAGAAAGATCCTTGATTTCAGTGCTGGGTTGACCAGTGACTTGAATCCATCTTGTTAAATTAATGTGAGATTGCATTTCCATATGAATAAGATCAATTAAAAATACTCGTAAAACCATGCTACCAAAGGCAGTGAAGAGTTAAATTAATTAACTCAAAAAGCTTCCAATTAAATAACATTAAGGTTACAATTCTCCTTCTAGCTGAGGGAAGAAAAAACCTAACAACAGGAAAAATATTACTAGTTAGTGACTACTAGCAGTAGCTCCAAATGCCACAGTTTGTCACCAATTCATTATTATGCCTAGTAAGACCTTTCACAATTAGATCAGTGTGGAGTATGCAGAAATCCCAAGCAGTGGTCAACCATCCCCATAGATATCTCAAACCAAAGGCTTATTTACAGAGGGAGACACCAAAGAGTGCAGGTAAATTGCTTATGCACATGAAGTCCATGTTTCCAAGCTCCTGTTCACTTGATGAAGATGCTGCACATTACATATATTGACTTCACAAATATAATCTAGCTGACATGTTTTTTTGATGCAAGAAGGGTCAGGGAAGAAGTATCCCTGAGTAACACAGCACTAAGCAGGGCAACGCTGAGTTGGAATCCAGATGAGGGGAAAAACACAAACACATCCACAGGAAATCACCAAAAATGATGCAGATCGTCATGCTTCATAGTTGTTATTGACCCAGCACCGCAGCATGGCAAGTGTTCTGGATTTGAGATAAGATACAGAGATTGCTGATAATACCAACCTGATGGTCCAGAGTCAGCAAAATTACATTCCCTTTTCTGTCCCCTACCCTAAATTAGGGGGCAATGTGAATTAGTTAAAGTGTCCCTGAAAGTGGCCTCAACCTTGTACAGAACGTTTCTCTTTGCAAGGGGATCAAAGCACTTGGCAAGCGCTTTGGGATACCACTGAGTAAAAGAATATATACATGATGTCCCTGCAGGGGGGTTGGACTAGATGACCTTTGAAGGTCCCTTCCAACCCAATACATTCTGTGGTTCCATCTGCCACAGAAAATGTACCCATCTTCCATGAAAGTCTGGGACACAAAGCCAAGCTCCGGCCAGGACAGCTGAGGGGCTCCAGGAAAGTCTTGCAAAAACAAGGGAAACATCCTCAAAGGGCACCCGGCAATGGTCCTCTTCTCCACAACTACAGTCATGAACTGTCAATGACTTCAAGCCCCATCCGACAAAAGGCAGAAGAAACTCACACTGGCAATCAGATTATTTACACAGAAAAACATGGTAATTAGGATATAAACCCCTGAACACATCCAGGCTGAAATGGTCCAGTGGGTAGCTGCATTTTGGGCAAGGCTGAGGTTTACAGCTGCAGAGGGGATCATAAGTGTTCATGGAACCCATAAATGATCCATCAGTCGATCTGTCATCTCAACACTCCTAGGCACTAGGAAAGTCTTTATTATCCCCATTGTAGAGATGATGATTTGAACACTGAAAGCCTCAACTGCCTCCCCAAGGAGATGCAGGAAGTGCTGGAGAAAAGCAGGGAACAGATTCCAGGCTTTTCAAGTCCCTTAACTGCGAAGACTGTTCTTATTTCAAACACAAGCAACTGAATTTGACATATTTTGAAAGTCAAGGTATTTGTTCCTTTAAAAAATATCAGCATCATTTTACTCTACTCTTAAGTACGAATCAAAGCACAGTTCATTGTATTTAAGGACCTCCTGTGCTGCTTAAGAAATCTTAATGTGTATACACTGACAAGTTTTATTCCAAATAAAAATTTGTAATTCACATTATTTTAGTAGAAAATAATTCAAATATCATTCCACCATTAGAATTGCAGTCCCAGTTTGGTAGGACATTTCAAGCCAGTCTGGAATTGTATAGAAGGAGGACAACTCATAGGTGTGAAGGAAAACGGAGAGAAAACACTCGTCAAAATAAGCAAGCGCACCTGGATCAGACCAGGTTATTGGTTAATGTCTGCTTAAAGGAAAAAATCTTGAGTGTCATAGTGAAGGTCCTGGTCCTTAGCTACCAGCCAAAAAACCCTTGCTGCTGCTGGAGGCAGGGAAGGAGGGATGCAATGCCTGCCTTGACCTGGGCGAGAGGCTCCTACAAAGAGTCTCCCACACACGGATGCCCTGGTGAGCTGCCTGTGCTGCCTGGAGCTCCCACCTCCCCCGACAGCCCTTGCACATCCTACCCAGTGCAAACAGTCCTCAGAGATCAGTATCTCCCAAGATACGAGCCCACCAGTCACCACTGACACAGCTGGCACTCTGATGATACCAAAACCAAAATCCATAGAATAGCACATTTTTAGCTTAATATAATTTGGAGGAAGAACATATGCTTGCATTGTTCTCAGAATTTGCTTTATTTGTGTGAAAGCCAACTCTGTGGAAGCTGTAGAGAATACCTAACAAAAGTCCAAGCTGGAAAAATATCTCAAAGAGCAAGAGCTGCTACAGAAAGAGAAAGAAGTCAGTCTTTACTACTCAAGGGCAGGAACTAATGACTGCAATGGGGCAGTGTGCATGACCCAGAGGAAAAGCTATGAAGATTTTTCTCTTTTCTCCTTCAAAAACTATATTGGGAAGTGTCAGTATTTACAACACTCTTTGGAGAACTATAACCTTTCCAGGTGCTCCTCAAGAACCTATGACCGTAATTGCAATAACAGGAGATTAGCTATGTAAAGATGGTGTAACACAATTTGTAACAGCTAATCCACTTTATTACAGGCATTGTCAATTCTGTTCATTATCTAAACCTTCTAATTCAAGTGTTCTCAAAGACTACAGCCTTTGGCACTACTTAAAGTTGTTTACATTTTCTTATTAATATACTCATTTTGATTATTAAAAGGCAAATAAATTGGTAGGTTTTTCTCACTTCCTTTTTATTTGGTTTCATATATTACAATATATACTAGAAATTGCAAAAGAAAAAGAAAAACATTTAACTAAATAAACCCTGGCTTCAAAACCTTGGTACTTAAACACAGATACAAGGGTGAACACATGGTGATGTGGTCTTTGCTCAAGAATGTGAAAAAATGTCTGTGGATATTTTAAATATTTACCAAATGAAGGGGATGTGTATCAGGTTGCAGAGCTCTGGATTACACACACTTTCAAGAGATGATGATTCATGTTAATCTACACCAGTAGGGTTGGAGGTTTTGCTTTGTTCTTTTTAATTTCCAATGGCATTTTAGTAGCAGAATAAACAGAAAGCCAGAAACAAAAGCTAAAATAAAATAAAGGAAAAGCAACCTTTTAAGGCACTTAACATCAGAGAAGGTTAGTCAGCCAATTACGATTTACAACTGCACAATAAACCACGGTGAGGTTCAGCTGACCAACGCTCTGCACCATTATGTAGCGAGTACCAAAGATAAAAGGCCAATTTCCTATTTGAAAATTGGGTTTCAGTACCATGGAGCCGCCAGTCTGTGGGGCCAGGTGATTACCTCCATGGCAGCATCCATCACGGAGGCCCAGCAAACCTGAACCGAGCTGTGGACCCCATCGCATCCACTTCCATGGCTGAACTCTCTGCTGGGTGTCCGCACCCCTCACCTAAGCACGAAGGGCTCACTGCACCCTGCATCAAGGTGACCACACTCCCAAGGCAGTCCCCAGCATGTGAACTGGGATTTGAAAAACCTCATTTAACTCCTCATGCTGCCAACAAACTCTCCAAAGGCAAAATCTGCAGAAGCCAGTTTTGTAGAGTGAAACCAGACCCTGGTAGAATTTTGCACCAACAAAGTGCACGAGGTCCCTCCAGCCACCAGCACTGGTATTTTGTTCCTGAAGCTTTCCTGACATCTTTTTAGGGTGCCTGATTTTCACTGCTAACTACAAATACATTTCATTTCAACTGACCAAGCTATCTTGCTGCATATAATTTTCATACTTTTTAACTCCTTAGTGAGTGGGTACAAAACAGCCTCTCCTGAGAAAGGCACTGCAAAATAAGATAGAGCACTAATTTAAAAAGCAATAGCTGTTTGTCATCATTCCCACCAGAGAAGCTCTTGCTCTGTACGAGCAAGGTGTTGATGTTGTACCCAAAATCCAACTGCGGCACAGATAAGCAAACTTTATCTAATTTTAAACTAGACTGAACAGCATTGCTGTTCACATCAGTGCAGCTACAAATACCAGCACAGACCACATAAATCTAATCAGGACCCAGGAGACTCTGACCACTGACCATACCATGATAAAGCATCTGTTACCGTGGCTTCATGGCAGCCACAACCACCCAGGCAAGCTTGGTTAAAGCTACCTGGGACACTTTCCACACTGCTGACTGTAGCATTAGAAATACCTGTAATTTATCAGGAAGGAAGGAGCTCCTTACAGAATGAACTGAAAGGAAAAAAAAAGTTGGAAAACGTTAATACCACATGACTTTAAGTGCCTGGTTGTAGTTCCCAAGGCAGTACAGGACGGCTCTCAGGGCATTGCTTGGCCTCACTGCGCCCACGGTCAGCCGGGGACAATGCTGCTGCCAGTTTGACACAGCCCATCCTACCATATGTTCAGGGTTATATGATGTTACATGATGTATGTCCCACCCCTACCCTTGGTCCTGCTCACACTGAGCTCTAACACAGGACAGCTCTTCTCAGTTTTTCAATACAACACCTCCAATCGCTTCTCCCAGTGCACATTGAGTCCCCGAGCTTTGGTTCCTTCTCTGCAGCAAGAAAACCCTCCCCCATTGCCCCAGCTTGGGGATGAAGCTGGCTCAAACACAGAGGAAGTCTTGTCTCAGAAGCCCCATGCTGGTCAGGGACACCAGCGACCGTCTGGTGGAAAACCAACAACATGGGGCCAGATAGTGAGGAGGGAAAATAAGTATGAATAAAAGCATTACAAGTACCTAAGTAAATTGCTATGTAGTGGTCTGTGATACCACAGAGAAAAACCCAGCTTACATGATGATATGGCTCCACAGCTAATTTTGGTTACTGATACGTCAGGTCTTTCTATAGGATATTGGCATAGAGCATGGAATATATTTTAAGTGTCACTTTACTTGAATATATACCTCCAACACAGGCTAATAACAGTTTAAATGTAAAACCCTGCCACGTCACAGCTGCTCACATCTATTACTTTTGAAGACAGAAAGTAACTGCTAAGCGTCGTTCTTCAGAAAAGGAGAGAATGTGGGAAAAGAGATGGATGGATTTGGCAAGAGATCACAAATGCCTAGGATTTCTGTCTCCCGCTCACTGCAAGCTTGCATACTTTACTCCTTCTCCAGTTTTATTTTAGCAGCAACGTTTCTGAGCATCTTTTGCAAGTCAGCCCAACCCAGCATGAAGTGTGCTGGCACATCCCACTGCGTGATCACTGTGGTCAAGTGGTCAAAATCCTCTTCAGCTCACATTTTCAGAATATACATTGAATCAGAGTAGTTGAAAGCACACCCTGTTATATGTGGACAACTCTCACAGTCTTCTCTCTGGTAAGATACAACTTGCAGGGAGTCTTAAGGCACGCCAGGAGGGGAGGACTTCCCATGCTATTGAACTCACCTTCTCATTTGAGGGGCACCTCTGAAGGTCAAGCTGTAGCACAAATATATTAGTCACAGACTTAAATAGGCAAAATGAGAACTCTCTCCTCTGAAGCCTTGTTTTCCACTGGTTTGGTATCGCTTTTCTCACCAAAGCTTCCCCCCTCCTGCCCCTTCCATAGAAATACTTCATATTGTATGATTTGCCTATATAAGCCTCAGTTACCCTTAGAGAGGAAGGAAGAGAAAACAAATAGAAAAACTACTCTGAAAAAAACATATGTTTCTAACAGGTTTCCAGCATGGCCAGACTGATGGGCCTGCTATTAGGAGAGGGTGGATTAGTGTAATTGCCTTACAGTTTTGACAGTTTCTGTCATCTTCAGAACAGATGTTCTCTGAGTTCTGCCCTATTTGCTAAATGCTATGAAGTGACAATTCCCATCCATTTCAGGGAGGACTCCTGAAGCGAACTGCATGGGTCTTTAAAGAGACTTGTGCTTAGGACTACTCCTTCAAAGGCTGCAAGGCTGGTTGCCATGGTTGCTGGAGGTTAAACCTGGCAGGGCTGATGTCTTTATCAAATCCAAGCACCAGCTGTGGAGGCTCCACAAAAGCAACTTCAGGGCTAGAGGTCCTGGCAAGGGGAGCAGGCAAGAAAATCCAGCAACTTCATAGAAAAAGGCAACTGGGATGGTCTCATCTTGACAGGCTGGTAGGAGTGAGGAACTGCCTGGTAAAAGAGGAAAATTAAGAATCAAGTATCCCCTTCCAAATTATTTCAATAGAGGATATTCCAAGTTTGGCATAGTAATGGATAGGTATCAGGTCTCCAGTAATTCTGGGACTACACAGCATCCATCAACATGGACTTCAAATTCCCACAGGCAGGGAGGATGGTAGCTCAGAGAGTACAGTCTACTTCTTGAGGTGACCCTCAGCCAACAACCTGGAAGACCTCCATACTGTTGGCTTACTATTTCCAGCAAAGATGTAAAGCCAAAGCCTGGCAATAATAACATGCAATCCCATGTTATTATTTTAAGAAGATATGAAAATCTACAGCATCATCCATTTCCCTAGCACATGCAAGGGTGGTGAGACACTGGAACAGGTTGCCCAAGGAAGCTGTGGCTGCTCCTCCCAGGAAGTGTTCAAGGCCAGGTTGGATGAGGCTTTGAGAAAACTGATCTAGTGAAAGGTGTCCCTGCTCATGGCAGGGGCGTTGGAACGAGATGATCTTTAAGGTCCCTTCCAACCCAAACCATTCTATGATTCTGTGATCTTCAACTCTCTAAACCAACACAAGGAAAAAGGGGGCAAGAGTGGATAAATTTATGTTGCCCTTGTGGAATCTTAGGAAAGATGGTTACCACTCTCCTAAGTTATTTTGAACCCATCCTTCCTCAGAAAGTGGAAAGGCCAAGAACAGGGCTGGGACATCTGCTACAAGACAGCCTCAATGGACAGAGCAAGGAGGAGCACCACCTCTACCACATGAGTCATGGCCCAAGTGCACTAGGGCTCAGTGGCCTCTACTCCAAAACTCCAGATGGGGTCTATTATGGTCCAAACCAAGACTTTATAGCTCCTTAACACTGTTCCTGCTCTTTTACCCAGAATAAAAATGTCAGAGCAAAGGACATCCATGTCACTCTTGCACTGAGCCATCTGAAGACAGTAAAACCCATTAAAAATGTGACAAAAGTGAGAAGAACTGCTGCCCACAATATCCAGCACTACATGAAAACTAGGGCAGAAAAAGACAGAATAATGGGATAACATATAGCATATCCTGTGAGGTTCACATTGTGGCAAACGATGGAGACAAGAGATCAGGGTTGACTATACAGAAAACACAGAATTCAGTTTAATTGTTAGTGAACTACGTGCCATGTGAGTAATTGGGTTTATGGATGTTCCTGGCAGAGACAGAGGGGAACCCGTCCTCTCAGGGTAGCTAAGTGCTTGACTTCTGTGTATTTTTATGTGTTTGTCAAACACTTAGACACTACAGGCACTTAGAATCCTTTAAATAAATAAAATGCATTGCCTTAGTTCAGCACAAAAGGCCCTGTATCAATGCATGTTAACTACTTTCAATGGAAATTATAACAGGATATGAGCATAAGTGCAGCCAAAAGAAAAGACTAATAAAAATAGGGTAGGAGGGAGAGAGTGGAGAAAATGTAAGGCTGACAGAATTGCAGCCTGAAAGAAATCAGGACAGTAGATCTGAGAACAGCTCAGATCATAAGATAGAGGGGGAGAAAACACCTCCCGTTTTACTATGATTGGGCCAGCTTACATTTCATTACAGGGAATCCAGGATAGGCAATTGTGTAATCAAGAGCCAGACGGCTTTACTCATTTATAATTAATTCAGAGTACATTGAAAGTGAGCTTAGAAAATAGCCAAGTGCTTCCCTTTAAGGAAACCTCTTGTAATGCTTCTACAGGGCATGGCAAGCAAAGCAGTTGTTCAGCTGAAGACAAAAGGTTTTCTTCTGACATAAATGCATAAACTGTTACCACAGGCAGTGAAGCAGAGAATGTGGCCCATCTTGAAGGAAGGCTTTT
Organism: Caprimulgus europaeus; assembly: GCA_907165065.1. Next base: position 115,335,351 of record OU015523.1, read on the forward strand.
ATCCAAGCAGTGTAATTTTACAGCAAGAAACACCATTCTGGACTGTTTTGCACCAACTTAAAGGTCAAGAGAAGGCTCAGTACATCATGGGCTGAGATGCAGACTATTCGGTCTTCTATTTATTGCACATAAGACAACTGCTCCCTTAGAGGCAAGCATGATTTTTGGCTCCAAAATCACAACCCGCATTTCCATCTACTCACAGCACTTGCCAGAAGAGTAGGCGTTAAAACCCAGTACAGTTGCACTGCTCCCCACACAGCCTCCACCTTCCCCAGCCACCGCACTGCGAGCCACACTGACAGCGGAGCCCTGCATCCTGGCGCTGCTCATTTGTTCAGATCCTCAGGTATTCATTAGCTGTCCTGTGCCCACACAAATAATTCAGAAAGTTAAATGCCACTTTCCGTTTTGCGTGGTTACTAATTTATCTACACTTAGCTTTTCATCTGTAATTCACATTGACATTAATGGAGAGACAAATATGTGTGTAACAGAACAGAGGCAGACAAAAATAAATGAGAAAAAACGTGGTCACCAGAAACCAATTACACATTCAAAACTGCATAGTGGAAACCACCGGAGTGTTGAAATCAAGTAAGGAGGAAAATGTACCAAAAAACCACACTTGGACTGGGGGAAAAAGGGGGGCACAGGGACGAAGTTGCTAGCACATACAATCAGTCTCAGCCTCATGGAAAAGAATATAAATATTTAGACATGAACAGACCTCTTAAAATACAGTTGCAGAGTCTGCTGGCACATGGACAAACATACAATAAGCCCACCAATGTGGAGACACAAATCAGGTAAATCAGACATGAAATTGGCAGGCAACACGTACAAGATGCGTTTTATAAAGGCAAAAACATGTTCACCACCAAATACGAAGATGAATTTTCCAAGACAATCTGAAGCTGCGCTGTAAAAGAAATAAACATTAAATATTTAAGGCTGTTCACCTAAATGCTATCACTCGGAGCACATGGTGGCTTTTCCTCTACCAGCATTCTTCTCGCTACAACAAAAAATGAAGCCTTTAAAGAGAAATACTTGAATAGTCTTGCTACTTTGAAAGCTGAACATCTCCCCAGGTGGCCCTGAAAGAGTTAAGTGCTTCAGAGCTCAGATATTCTCCTTCCCATGTCTCATGATAAGTACTAGAAGATTTATGTGCAATGAATTTCCAATTACTGATCTGCACCAGCTGGGCTGTCAATCAGCCTGCCTATACAGTGCATGTCTTCACCTCCCCATGTTCTCCTTGCACGTAGAGGCTCCTTCTCCCCCCACGAGCACACACAAAAGCGTGTAATTCTCACATTCCTATCAAGTGGAGAAGGTTAAATGTTGTTTTGGACATCCCTGGCTCCTCTAGTCTAAGACAGACATTATTTTCTCACCATACTGTCCAGGAGAACAATTCCAGTGATGACTCTGAGACACCACAGAGTATTTTAAAAGCTGAGTGACACTTTCTCCAAGGCTTTTCCCATTAGCAGTCATTGGCAGGGAATGCAGGGTATGAGGGAAATCTGGAAGGGAAGACCTAGGATCAGGACACCAAATTCTTCTGCACTGGCACCCAAAGTCCAGACACAAGGATTAAAGAGAAGGAAAAACTCACTGCCCTTACGGAAGTCTTGAATACAATTTTTCCCAGGTAAGAAAGTACAAAGTCATCAGCGAACTAAATATGGGAACTTTAGGATCTCCAAAAAGCTCTTCAGATTTACGTAAAAGAGGTATTATCTCCCAATAATTACTAAATTACTTCTTGAGTCTCATATAGTTTAGCTCATTATACATAAAGAGTTCATGGAAAAAGGTGTTCTGCTCAGGGTTATCATCCACCCCATTTTAATGTATTATCACTTATTTCTTTAATACTCAGGGTCACTGTTAGCACCACCACATATCCTTTACTTCATTTCTCAGCCACATGACTAAGAGAAATGCTGAATCAATAAACCTTTGCAGAGCAGCACTGAGCAATATAACCAGTGATTAAATCTTGCTTTCAGTGTAGAATTCAGCCTGAAGAAAAATAATTTAAAAAAAAATAACCACAAAGCCCAGGAAAATATTTTCCTCTCCTGTTTTCTAAGATTTCACTAAGCCATATCTCTGAAATAAAAAAAAAAACCACAGACATGGCATCATCCTTGAGACTTTGCCTGTTACAACACGATATTACCCCAGGCTGTTGTTTTTGCACCTGCATTTCACTTCCTAACCTGGTTTACAGAGAAGATGATTCTTGAAAGGTTAATTAGCAGCTATGTAAACAGCAAATCCTTGCTATGTATCAGAGCAAAGGTGTTTTACTGAGAAGGTTGAGCACCCTGTGAAGGGTAGGGCTCTGAGATACGGCACCAAGCCAGATCTTCTAGCAGGAGCCATAAGTTTTGTATTTTCCTGTAGAAGCTTTACCAGAGCTCTCTGGAAATTTTCATCCAGGCTCAACTGCCTATAAATAGAGAGCTGCAGCCCCCGGGGGCTGTGTGGCTCTGTGCTGCTGGTGTGCTCTGAGTTGCTAAGGAGATGGCAGAGCGAAGGCTTGCAAACCGCGTGGGGGAACCGAGAGGAAAGCAGCACCACTCTGGGGTTCCGCCAAGAGCCAGCAAGGTGTCCTCCTGCGGGTATCCTCTGGATAAAAAGGGGAAAAAAAAGGATGGAGATTCCCTCTCAGCCTGATAGAGGTCAGATGTTGGGAATGCAGGCATTCCCATCGACAGACTCCTGAATAATTATTACAAACCATCAATCGTCTGGGTTCTCACAGCATCTCTGTTTCCTGAATCCAGATCTGGCTTCTTTATCTCAGAGGAAAGTAATTATAGCTTATATTACACAGCACCCATCCAAAGGAAAAGGAATTTTTAATCCTTTTATTCACTTCTATCTAGACTTGTAAACACGACTGGTATGCAAAAAGTCAAGCTTTGAACTGTAGCATTAGAACAAACTACCTAAAAGAACTGAAACTAGGTCGACCCCTGACACACAGTCTTTTTCAGAGCTGAACCAATCCACTTATCTTGGGCTAGAGGATGGCTGAATGGAGGTGGAGTCTGGCTCAAGACACGGGAGGAAAATAAGAGTCATCCTGAATTAAGGTTGTATGTAGATACTACTGTCCATTTCAGCTGGTCAAATTACATCTTTAAATGGGAGATGACTCACATCACTGTGATCGTAGCAAACATCAGCAAGACTGAGTGCACACCCTGAAAAGAGGTGGTTTTGCATTTCCAGCATGAATGGAGATACAATTTTACAGGGATATATAAGGCTTACTCTAAAGTTTATGCAGAAGCAACTTTGCAATTGCTCCTGGTGGACTGGGAAACAGCCTGAAGATAAAACTAACTGTAAGAAAAATTCTAGAGTAGTTTCTAAGAACAAAACCCTCAGGAAAACAACATTAACAAAAAAAAAAAAAAAAAAAGGCAGGAATTCCTCAAAAGAAACAAGTGAATGCAAAAAGAGCCAAGGATGTTTCTGCAAGTGCAGTGGAAATGCTCCATGGTGTTAGCAACAGTTCTCACCCAGATCACTTAGTTATGATAGAAATTACATTATTTTGTTTTCCAAGACTCCTCCACAGCTAAAATGATACATCTTAGCAGAACAGAGGCCATATCTCTTGCCAACAGTGTATTAGCTCATCTCTCATCGGAAAAAACCAGAGACTTAGCAGAAAAAGTTGTATTTTTTGTGCGGCCACCGACGTTCCAAGCCACAGAAGTATCAAAGCATGTCTGACAGTTGCTCATTATTAGGCAGGTGAAAGAGAAAACTGAACTTTTTTCTTTTCCTCAAGGCGTCAATGAAACCGCATTAAGAATGCTTGAAATAAAAAGCACGTAGAGCAACCAAATTATGTGAACTTTAGCTGTCTCCCATCTTTTAAAGATGCTAATGCTAACACACTAACTCACTAGCGACAAACCGACAGAAAGGAAAGAACATGATCACGGCTTATTTCCCAGTGTACGTATTTCTTAATATAGAAGAGTGTACGATAGATCTGCACCCATCTGATCTTGATTGTTGTAAAACCAGTCATTCTGCCTTCATCTGCCAAAAGACTTTGAGAATTACTGAGGATATTTTTGGCAGCCTTACGCACACAGAAGCGCTGAGGCATAGTCCCAGAGGACAGCTGAAAATTTCTTAATAGTTTCCATCTCTTAGATGCCACTTTTGCACATTACTTGAGGACTGTCCAGTGCAATTTTAAGTTAATTAAGGATGATGAAAGTGGAGAAAGAGGCTTCAGGTCTTACTGCTGTTACTGCATTTCTTTTTTCCCCACAGAAGTTGGGGTTTTTTTTATGATAGTCCTAAAAAATCAGAAATCTGATCTTGTATCTACTCAATTTTACGACATAATACATTCACTGAAGAGACAACTTACAACAAATACCTGATAAAATATTCTTTAATCATAAATACAACCCTTAATCAGGGAAGGAGGGGGAAAAGGAAAAAAAAAAAAAAAATCAACAACCCCCTCATGTATAAAAATAGGAAAAAAGAAAAGCGGTAAGAGATCTTATTCAATAATATACACTAGTTTTTAAAGACCTAACTTCACATTGCAATATCTGTGAACAAAATTATTTCTAATTCAGGAACTTTTCCTATTAAAAAAATCTTAATTTTTCAGGAAATTACAAGCACAATTTAGCAAATGTAATCTGACAAGAGGTTTAATACATTTTTTTTTAATGAGGAATACTATTATATTATATTGGTTATTATTATAACCAAGAGGCAATGGGCACAAATTGAAATACAGAAAATTCTTCTTAAACACACAAAAAAGAGAACATTTCCCTCCACGAGGGTGGTCAGGCAGTGTCTCAGGTTGTGTAGTCTCCATCCTTGCAGTTACTCAAAGCCCAACTAGACACAGCCCTGGGCAATCTGCTGTCACTGACCCTGCTCTGACTAGACAACTTCCAGAGATGCCTTCCCACCTCAGCCACTCTGTGATTCTCTGAATATTAAGCACAAAGATTCAAATTTACCAACTATGTTAAGGCTGAATTTAAAATTTAAGCTAACTTCAGCTATATAAAGAAGTTGGTTTTGGAAACTTAGGTCATAAGATGTACTGAAACATACTAAAACTTATAATAAAGTGTCAGTTTAAAAGCACAGAAGTCTTAAGTGATCATATTGCATATTTGCTAGCAATAGAAGAGTACATCCAAAAGAAAACAACCATTTATTTTTACATACCTTATACTTCCAACACATAAAGTGCTGTGCCAAGAAATTCTCCATTTTCCAATCAAAGGAACAGGGTTTGCAACATGGATTCTGGATTTCTCTCTGCACATTGCTTTAACAGGGCTGATGGCGATGACCCCTTTCACTGTCAATCTTTATTTCCATGTATCATCCTATTGACTGTCACACTTCCTGTATTTCCCTTTATATCTCCTCCACTTCTCAAGCTTTATACCCATGTAAAGCTTTTAAAAAACTATACCACAATAAAGTAAATAAACCATGGAGCCCTTTACAAGGGTAGGCGAGCTAGCTATGGAAGCCTCTTCAACTTCCAGCTGAGTTGGAAAATGTCTTTCACATCACTAATGCTGCTTGGTCCAGCACCAACTGTGCAGTTCAACAGTTACTACTTCGCCATCACTGCTAATGGAGAAGGGAGCTGGAACTAAGCGACATTAGCAGCCTTGCCATCAATGCCACCTGTTCATCACAGGTAGATTCACAACTCTTGGACAAGTCTAAGAGCTACAGGAAAAACTGGAGGAGCTGAGCCTCTGCTATGAGCACAGGGCTGGAACACTGTCAAGCAACCAGAATTTGAAAAGCTCTGAGCTAAGCTGAACAGCAACAGCTGAACAAGCAATATCTAGACGCACACAAATCTGGAAGATAAGAGGGAGCACAGCAAACACAATGGTGTAAGTCACTAGAGCACAGTGTTAGAGAAGGCAAGTATTTGAGGGCCAGCAAATTAAATTCATAATCATCTAAAGGCAGGTATTTCTACAATGCCAGACAAAAAAAAAAAAGAAAAAAAAAACAACCAACTTTCAGGCAACACACAGTTTTCCTTTAATGCACAGATGTTAAAAATAATTAAAAATGGTGATTGGGGGTGGGGAAGAGTCAAGCTGAAATATATTCAGGATAATAGCATCCTCACATACATGGTGTGAAGTATTTCAACACTCTCTGTGATGGTTTACTCTGCACATTCCTCTCAGGCAGGCTACAGGCAGAGGCAGAAAGCATGGCTACACTCAATGAGACTTTCAGGTTTGCGTGCATTAGCACTGTTGCAACATCCAAGCTGACAAGATGTAAAGGGTTAATTTCTCTGCTGAAGCAAAACCTTAGTGGGTTAAAACTTAATAAAATTTCCATAAATGTGTGGATTCATACAAATGTATTTCATAAAAAGCCTACATGGAGAAGTATGGACTCCTCCTGAGCATTCACTACCAGCTCCCTAGAGGTTCTTGTCCCCAGTGCTGCCCTGCCGAAGAGGCAGGGGAAAAACGAGTACAGCAAACACCGCCTTGCTGAAAACGGGCTCTCGGAGCTTTCGGAAGCTTGTTGCTGTGAGTGCAAAGAGTTAAACACCGCAAGGCATTGCTCTGATCTGACACATCAGTGAAAAACCAGCAGCAGCTCTACCCAAAGCAACTGCAAAATAAACACGAAGCTGAATCAGACCCATAAGCTCTTAAAGAGAACAGTTAGCTAGATACAGATATCGATTTCTCAAGGTGAACCCCTTTAGTACCAACGCAACCTCTAAATAGTATCGTTTAACCTTCTTCAGGATTTGGGTTTGATTTCAGGCTAACAACAGCCATTTGGATCAGCCACACAAAGTAAATCTGCAGAGCTCCCAAGTACTGAAAAGGGATGGGAGAAATCCACCTGAAACAAATGCTCTGCCAAACCTCTGCACAGCTGAAAAATAAAATCACTGTCAGCAGAGTGCGATCAACATTAGTTACACTCTTAGCGATAATATCAAATGATCCATTTGCCACCTGAAGTTCATACAAGCTAAGAAATTAAATCATGGGAGTTTATAGGCACACCTTTCCTTATCTGGGGTGACAGTGCTGCTATTTAAGCTACAAATAAAACTCTTAAAATTTCTCGCAGTATTATCACTGCCCATCTGCAGTCCCCATAGGGTTAAAGTTGGAAAGCCCTACTCTGCTTCTCAGTCTGGAGCTTTCTGCCACCGTGACCAGCTGTTACAGTTTAGGCATATCCTCAGGAATCCAGTGACACAGCAAAGGTCTGAATGCAGACATACATTTCTGACTCCCAATAAGCAGAAAACAGACCAAAAAATTATGCCCATGACTAACAAGTCCCATCATGCCTTCTAAGCCTCTTCAGTATAAAGTGACTTGAGATTGTAACAGTGGACAAAAACATCACCTTTTCTTAGAATTTTTTTTTTCCCTTTAATCAAAGTGGACTTTTTTTTCCTTTATAGTTTTAAAAAATTACATATAAACATACTCACCTCTGGCAGAGACTCAGCCACTTGCAAAACAGCTTGATACAGTTCTGAACCTTGCAAATATGACTAATTTTGCTTCCTGCATTGCTGTAAGGTCAGCAAGAAGTCAGAATTCAATCACAAGTGGCAGTAGCAGCACATTTTTTCTCTCCAAAATAGCTGCCACCCAGGGGTACAAGGCATGGCTTGGCCACCTGGGCCTGTGAAGCCAGTCTACCTCCACACACTATGGCTGTGGTAGAGCTTCTCCATCCATGGTGCTTGTGAGAGGTGTCATGTGAAAGCAAGGGGAGCAAATTGATGGGGGACGGAAAATGAATAAAAATTAGTATCAGGGAATTAATATCAAGCAAGAGGCAAAGACTTTCTTTTTTTTTCCCTCTATTTTTCTTTATTTTAACTTTAAAAACACTGCCAACAGAAGGATGTGGGATGAGTTAGTGAGCGTGACAGCATCGCTGGAAGACACAAACTGGGAAGCTGTCAGCCCAGCTGATGCACCAGGGCACAGCCCAGGCAGGGACAGGGTTGTGGGTCATGGTCCCGGCCACTGGCCATTCTGTGGCACATGGGGACACCTTATAGGAGCTGACACAGTTTCCTCACATCTCCAGGCCAGGCTGCCCCACAACTGACAAATAAAATCGGGTTTTTAGTGTGAAAAGTGGGTCATGGCTACATAGAGGATGATGAGAACAACTTAACGGCGGCATGCAGTGAGCGATAGAGGAGCGACCAGCATGGACCCCGAGGCCTTTATTAGTGGTGGTGTTATTACACAAATTTGGCAGCACCCATCAGCCTGTCAGCCCGGTAGCACTGACCTGCCCTCAGCGAATGCCATTAAAAGCCCCTTCCCCAGCCTACACTTGTCAATGCTCTTGCCCCGCCGTGAAGGCCACTCTCCTCCTCTCCCTGCTCTGCCCATCCTGCCCTGGCCCAACCTGTCCTCCAGCACTCATGGGCGATCTTCTCCTTCCATCAGGGTCCATTTTCAACCCCACATCCCCAGACACCCCCAGCACTGAGTAGAGGGGCGGTTTGGGACAGGGGACAGAGCTATGTGCTGGCTCAGTCCCCACCACCCCTGCCCTGCACTTTGCCTCTTGCAAAGCCACAGAACACATGAGCCGGCAATGTGCACTTGCAGCCCAGAAGGCCAACTGCATCCTGGGCTGCATCAAGAGAAGCGTGGCCAGCAGGTCGAGAGAGGTGATTCTGCCCCTGTACTCCATTCTAGTGAGGTCCCACCTGGAGTACTGCACCCAGTTCTGGAATCCCCCAACACAAGAGAGACATGGACCAGTTAGAACGAGTCCAGAGGAGGCCACGAGGATGATCCAAGGGCTGGAACACCTCTCCTGTGAGGACAGGATGAGAGAGTTGGGGCTGTTCAGCCTGGAGAAGAGAAGGCTCCAGGGAGATCTTATAGCAGCCTTCCAGTACCTGAAGGGGGCTACAAGAAAGATGGGGAGGGACTTTTCATAAGGGCAGTTAATGACAGGACAAGGAGAAATGGCTTTAAGCTGAAAGAGGGTAGGTTTAGATTAGACATTAGGAAGAAATTCTTCACTGTGAGGGTGATGAGACACTGGAACAGGTTGCCCAAGGAAGTTGTGGATGCCCCCTCCCTGGAAGTGTTCAAGGCCAGGCTGGATGAGGCTTTGAGCAACCTGGTCTAGTGGAAGGTGTCCCTGCTCACGGCAGGGGGGTTGGAACTGGATGATCTTTAAGGTCCCTTCCAGCCCAAACCATTCTATGATTCCATGATTTCTATGAGAGGGTGGCCATGAGCACAGGCACATTGATAAGTCTGGACTCTTTTTTTTCAGCATTCACAGTTTTTCCCTCCCAAAGGCTGAAGTCCTCAGATGCACCTGGTTTCCAGGGAAAGGGCACAACCAGGCTCCTGCCAGAGGCAGGTGGGCACCCACCTCCGGGAAGGACACGAGCAATGCGGTGTGTGCACAACAGCCTCAGCCAAACCATGCGCTTTCCCAGCCGTCCCCTTAGTTATCGTTACCATGTTCACACACAAAAATATCTGGACTTTTTAAACAGTGCTTAAGTGATTCTCTCCCCTAAAGAATTAAATTACCATTTATAGCCCATTCTTCCTATTAAAAATTTATCAATTTATTCATCACTTCTAGGACTGAGACCTTTCATTTGTTTTACAATGAAGAAACCTTTGATCTGCAATTCTCCAAGGCTACCGTTTTTTATTCTTTAGTTCTTCTCATTAAAAATAAAATACCTCTATTCTCCAAAATGTCTTGATGGCACTCTCAAAATGTCCATTTTAACAATGAGAAACTTTTTTCCTCCTTGCCTTGTGATAGGCATTTTGGAAGTTTAAAAGGCTTCATTTTTTCCTTTTTTTTTTTCTTTTTTTTTTTTTAAATCATAACAGTATTGTACTTTTACATACAAGAATCACTATGCTGGAAGACTGCAACCAGACAGTATTAGCAAACTGAGACAGAATAATGCCTTTCTCCCAAAGACACAGAAGCAAATAAAGTAAAAATAGAGTTTCACAACATTTCCTCACTTGGCATGCTGTATTAGGGTAACGTGAAGTGAGTTTGCTCCAGGACATCCAAGCTACACCCCAGCCCTGTCCACCTGCCTCCAAGGGGCGAATCCTGAACAGAGCCCAAGTCAGAGCATGATTAAGACTCAGAGGCACAACCTGCATTAGAACATTTGGAAACCATATTTTAGCATTTTTCCTCCTTGTTCATCCTGTTCTCAACAGCTGGACACACAAAGACCCCTCTCAGCAAAACAATCATTAGCACTTGGGTGTGACTACGACTACAGAAAGCAGATTTACCCCTTCCCAAGCTGCTAAATGTGTGTTTCACATCAGTGCCCTCAGGCTGCTCCTACAGAGAGGAGGACAAAATGTCAACGTGCATTTGCCTGACTGTACTCCTGGTACACACCTCACCTGTTCCAAGGGCCATACACTTTTGCGCTAGTTTACTCTATCGGGTTTTCTCCATTAATGTTATTAGAGGCACACAGGTTATACACTACTAATCAATAAAATGGGGCCAAGGACCATTTGCCCAACCCCAGGTCGCGTGGCATAGCCTGGCTGTCTCCTGCTACATAATACTTTGGTCCTATATGAACCACTAAGACGTAACAACTATTAAGCACAGGGTTTCAGATCAAAAGTCTGAAACAACCCAAGAGTTTTATCACCATTGCTTGGCAGTGAAGCACTTTCACATCCCAGAGGAGGCTGCAGGAGAGCCCCAGGCCACACAGTTATCAGAAGGGATTTGGCCTCAATGCTGTCACCCCATAGCTTATGGGGAATGGTCCATGGGATGCAGGAGAATGCTCACTTCTGTGGAACAAATCTGTCAGGCAAAAAGCTAACATGTCTCCAAGCTTGCTCTTCTTATGTCACAATTAGGGTCACACTTTGCTGCTGACCCAGACTAAAGCTGGTGTGCTTGGCACCAAGCCGTTCCCTGGCACAAAAGCATCTCGTGGACTCGTGCTGGTCCACCACACACAGTTCTGCCTTGTGCCTTGGTGCACCTCAGAGGGCCTGCAGGGCTTCCACTGCATGAAGGTTTCTGGAAGGGGATTTTTCAATAGACCTAGTCAAATATTTTCCTTCAAAAGCATCTTTTTTTGGGGGGTGGAAAAAAAAAAAAAAAAAAGTGGTTTTATCCCAAATACACATTTCCCTGCATTTTGTTCTCCACAGAAACTCTAATGTCTGTTGGGGAAAGCAGTGCTTGAAAAGTAAAACGTGCTGTTTGCAGTTTATTTTTAAACATAAAAACTTCTTCCATGCGCTTCTGTTGCAGACAGCTGAAGAACAAGCTAAAGCTGACCTCCCAACAGAGACCAGATGCCATTCCAAACCTGAATTCAGCTCAGATACAATGCTGAATCAAGCCCACAATCATCATCTGAGAGGTCAAAGAAAAAAGAAATCTAAACCACCCAGTTCCCAACACTTACATTCAGCAACACCAAAGCAGAATGACCAACTTCATAGAGAAACAATAATATACTCCACCACCAAAGCAGAGCATATCAGAGGATCAAAAACCACTTAGTGTCCAAGCCTCTGTCTAGTGCAACGTAAACCCTCCAGCTGCTACAGGGAGAGAAAAGGCTGCTTTTGCCAGCAGACACATTTGTGTAGGAGCCCCAGCTACGACCACAGGAAAGTGCTAAGTGTACCTGTGGTCCCTCCTCCTCATCCCAACAGTCATAGCTACCTGCATCAAGAGGAAGCAGAGGAGGAGCAGAGCTAGCAGGAAGCACAGAAATCCAGAAAAACAGAAATCCAAAAAACCGCTCCATAAAATAGCACATGGCTAAGTGCAACTAATTACGCTTTTGTCACCAAATACGAGATGGACCAAAAATATTACTGTCTTGTAAGTCACTTGCATATGCCAGAATATTTCCACTCTGCATAAATGGATTCCTTTCAAATATTGTGAAAATGAATTCATCCCAGAAAAACACAACAGGCCTAACTGCATGTCACCAGATGTCACCCAGGCTATGATACAGCCACTTGAGTATGCTCTTCACCAGCAGCGCAGAGGAGCCGTGAATGTCTGATGAGCCCCAGGAACGCGGGCTTGCCAAGCACTTGTCAATCTCCAGCGCGTGTTATTCCTCTTCAGTAATCTAACGCCGGCATCTTGTTCCTGTGTACATGAAAGCTTGCTCAGCGTGTTCAAATTGCTATAATTCTGACAGTCTAATCATTTGGCGCAATGCTGCCATATTAACAGATAACAGCTTGCCCTCTCAGCAAACAGGAGGTTCCTACTGTGCATCACTCGTTTTGGGGGAAGAGGATGGACGAGGGGGTCCCACCTCCTGCTCCTGTTGGCAGGATAGTAGTAATGATTCCTAATGCCCACTGCCCCCAAAGCAGTGCTCAAATACATCGTGGGGGGCTGTTTTACTTAGGCGAAATAATGCACACATGCGGAGAAGAGGCATTATTCCCATTTTACAGAGTGCTTCATAGAGACAGAAAAGAACTTTATGTGACAAAGGAAACATGTGGGATGAGAAGGAAAACCGAATTCATCCCACCCAGTCGTAGCCCAAATAACCGTAATATTGAATTAGTGCTCTGCTCAAAATGAGTGGAGATAAGAGGCTCCTGAAGTGTGGTTTGCAGTTAACCTTTGCTCCATGAGTCACAGGAATGACTGACAGAGGTCAGGCCAAAGGTTTCCCTAGCCCAATATCCTGCCCGATAGTGGCCCGCAACAGATGCGTATGGAGGAGCAAAACTAGGCAAAACACACTGTCATAACTCTACACAGCAATGTAGCGATTTGCAGCTCCCACATTTCAGGAACCAAACAGGACTTCTCTCTTTTTAAGAGCATTTGATGGATTTCTCTTCCATGAATTTGTACAGATGCTCTCTGTTGGCATGAAAACTTCTGGCATGCACAAGGTCCAGCGGCAGGGAACTGCACAGCTTCGTTACAGATCTCCATCAGGTCATTTTAAGCCTGATGCCTCAGACTTAAAACAGCTGGGACAAAGAGTAAATAATCCTTCACTTTCCAGCTAAGTAAGTTTTCCTTTCTGATAATAGTTATTTTAGATCCCATTACTGTGCATACAAAGTTAAGGTTATTCTTTGCATAACTTTGCATTCAAGTCTGCCCTGAAGAAAATGCTAAATTCTGGTCAAAAAATGCAGCAAAGTTTTAAAGCAAATGCTACTTTTTTTTTTTTTTTTTTAAATGTAGGGAAGTATTAATCTCTTCCCCTTTGCACAGGGTGTGACCAGTCAGGAACGACTCCCAAGGAACAACTCCCATCACAGCAGGTCCTCCTGGCACAATAACAGTAAGGAAAGTGCTTGGTTATTTAGGCCAATGGTTCCTAAACGGTCTCTTTTAAACTGTGAACAACCATCGCCTCATAGTGCTTCTTTCCACAGAAAACCCCTCCAAGCATTCTTCCCTTAAATAGAAGATCAAGTTATTATCAACTTTGTCCTCTTGTTTCTCTTTGCATTCCTTCCACAACTTGGATAGACATGTTAGTGCTCACAATATTGTTGTCAAGTCCAGGGCCTTGCAAAGAGACCAGTAAAGGGAATACCTTCACTATATCAACAATACATTGATCAATGTACAAGCTGGTTTGTACAGGAAATAAACAACCCCCATCCTGATCAAAGGTCCTGAACATGTAGCTTGACAGACTATAAGGAAGTGTTTTAAACACTGCAGGGCACTATGTTTGCATTTAATCTTTTATTTTTTATTGCTTTCCTTTATTTTAAAACATTTTTCCCCAACCTGTCAGTGTTTGCTTTCCAAGATTTGTTTATGCTATGTAAGCTGTAGGTTATTTCTGTTAGAGACCCTAATTTCCTCCTCTGCTGGGACTATGGCGATAGCCCCAAGGAAGTTTACACTGAGAGAAAAGAGCATGACAGGCGGTGAATTAAGCGGTCCAGAAAGAGATTCAATTAGCTTTCTCAGTGGAAGAAAATTAAGATAAGAAAAAAAAGAAAGTCTTGGCAGTTCCACTCTCCTGTCTCTGTCTCAACTTCGGCAAATGGAGATCAAGAGACAGTCAAAGAAAATAATCATAAATATTTGAAACTTAGTATGATGTGCAATTTATTGACACAGCATTAGTATCAAAATCTGTCCTATCTTTTTTTATTCTTTTTTCTTTTTAAACTATTCTTCTTGCAGGTATCACATAAAATGGAAAACGTTGATTTCAAACCTCCCACTGAGTACCCTAGCACCAACTACAGCAGTTGATATACAGGAGCTGATTGCAACACTCCTCCCCATCCCCAAACCTCCATGGATGTAACCTTTACCCAATGCAGCATCTCCTTTGCCCCTCCCCTATGCTTCCTGTGGTGAAGACCAACACCAAATACGGAGAAGTGAGCCAGAACTGATGAGATGCACATAATTAAAAATATAGTGGGAGAACAGCCAATTACCTGCAAATGAAGTTATGCATTTGTCACCACTAGACCAGCCATGGGGCTAGAACAGCCCTGGGCTGCCTATTAGAGCCTGCAGAAATCCTGTGCCCTGGCACCACCTCTCTTTCTCACTTCTCAGAGCCTTCAGGATCTGACCCACGGAGAGGAGGAGCCTTTCACCTCTCCAGGTCTTGCTTTAGAAGGGATCTAGCTCTCCTGACAGCCCTTGTTCTTCCATCTATCCTCCTGCCAAAAACATCCATAAGTTCCAGCTTTTTCCTTGGCAACCCTCTCAAAAGGCAAAAGCGTAAAGGAGGAGCTTTTTTCCTCCTCCCCCCACCCCCCACCTTTTTCTGGTAGCCAATTCCCTGGCTGGCTGAGTTCAATTCATTTGTTTCTACTCAATGTTTGCTTTTCGAGCTGCTGTAAAATTAGATGGCAGGAAGCCTAGAGCTCCTGCACAGGCATCTTCCTTACCATCTCCTAAGCCATGAAGTGCAGAAATGGTGTGTTTTTTCCAGTGAAGAAAGCTTGGCCAATGTTTCCACAAGACTTGGAAATGCTTTGAAACCCAGTGTTGAAAGCTCCTGGACTGATCGGGACTCGTATCCTGCAGGAGAAATCCCAACCTAACAAAACAATAACACCAGTGTTGAGAAGGAGCCAGACCCTGAGAGGTGCTGGAGCTCTAAGTTTTGAAAATGCCAGATATTTCTAAATCTGATGCCTAAACTACTAAGCTGTCCCATCAGGCATTAGTAGAAGTATTTATTATTTTTAATACATGCTTCCTGCAGGCAGAGGCAAACAAAGTAAAAGAGAAACAAGTGCCCCTTCAAAGGGCCTGCCAGCTGAAACACGAAAGCTGTATGTATAGTTCAGACTTTGTACTTTTGAATGCATGCGCACCTACAAAGAGAGACAAAGCATTACAATCGTGCTACTCCTGACTCCAACCACTTATTTGCATTTAAAAATACAGAGAATGCCATGAACATTCATTATTCTTTAATAGCACACTTTGGCCAGGAGAGTCAAATGCAGAAAAATGAAAGACTCTGTTTGCTATTGAAAATTGAAGGCTTCTCATTAAAAATTTTTAAAAAGAGAAGTGTAATAGGGGGAAAGTGTCTGCTCTTAACTCCCTTCTCTTGTTCCTCCCCAAGTGTGCTCTGGGCCATGAAGATTAAGAAAGTATTAAGAAAGAATTCTTAATAAAGGTGGCTTTTTCTTAAGAGTAGATTGCAAAAACTGTAAGGGAAGCTTAATCTGATTAAAATAATAATGACACTTACCAAACCAGAAACTTTATTTTTAATAAGGAAGTCTACATGCAAAACAACAATTTTCACATGTTTGTGAACAGAAAACTATTTCATGGTAGACTAGAAAAGGCTGTGTTCAGCTTTCCTTGGGATTTACAAGGTGCTAATAACAGATCTCCTGTAACTTGTTTACCCCATCAGAAATACACACATTCAGATAAATGCCATCAGGGTGGACAAGTGATGTTACTCTAAGAGGGCTCAAAGTACCCTGGAGTCAATGCACAACCTTTTCACAGTCTTCCTTCGTAATGTCTTATCTGAAATAGGACAGACATACATTTTAGATTATGTTAGTAACAGCCAAAGATGTGGCACGTCCACTCCATGAAGACTAATCCATGGAGAGACAGTAAATTATTCCCTAGTCAGTCCGGCTTGTGCACCACAGAGTTTTGCACAACTGAAGCTGTCAGCGTGCAGCACAAGCCTTCCTGGACAGACTCAGAACAGCCCAGCAGACATCCAGATTGGAACCCTGTAGCATCCCAAGGACTCTGCAAAAGGCAGCAGCTCTCATCTTCCACTTAATTTCTACTGGCACACAAAACCTCTAATTTAGGAAAAAAAAGGCTGTAGGGTGGCACACCCTCACTGAAAAAGTGCCAACACCTGCTTTACAATAGCCCTTTTAAATTCTAGGGTCTCTTCCAGCCAGTTTCATCTAACTTCCATTTCATTTTATTTCTACAGTCTACAGCCTCTTTGCTCACATACCTTTTAAGTCATTATTTCCCAAAGTGAAAGATAATGCACCATTATTATCCTATATCTTAAGAAAACGCGATACCATACTAGATCTATATCCCAGCCTACTATTAAATGGCTGCACAGCCAGCCACAAATCTTCCTGTCCTTATCACTCAAATAGTGAAATACCTAAGGTTCTTCTCTCCCACAAAAAGTGCTTGAACATTTAGTATCTTTTCCACTTAATGGCTTTTATTCCTTCTTGAAGTCAGTTGCACATATTCTAATGATGCATTTCCTCTATTACTTCTCCATCTGCAATTTATGCATTTCTATGAATTTAACTCTGGTGAACAATAAATTCAGAGACAGAAGAAACAGTAAGCAGTCATCATGCAAACTTCTTCAAACCCATCTGCCTCAGTTTTGGTACAAGAGCAATCAAACATCTAGTGCTCAGTGGGGAACCATCCTCTGTTCCAGCTGACATACCACAGTCTCTGACGACAAGGAAAATAAAATTGTCAACTTTCTTTTAGGAAAAGGTTCTCAAACTTTTTTTTCTTCTCTACCCATCTCATGTGGGCGAGAGCTGCCATCCCATGGTAGCAACCTTGATCCAGTGCTCTCCTGAGTCAGGCTTGAATCGGCCACCACGGACTGAGCCAAGGACTACCCAGATGGTATCATTAAACATGAAATCACAAACAGGTTGGGGATGCACGTGAGTCACAGACATCTTTTTATATACAGCTTACTTGGAGAATGGGGCTCCTTTGGAAAGGAAGGGTACGGAGGACAGTTCCCATGATAATACTATGACAACAGGATCACAGTGGTCACAAGCTATGATTCCTTATCAGTCTGACAAGTTACTAATACCTAGCCTGTTTCACTTGTTAAAAAAAAGATAAACCCTCCAGATAAACTGTGGTTGTTTTGTTTTAAAATCAAAACATATCTGGTTTCCAAGCACAGGCATTTCTTCCTGAAGAGTTCTTCCAGTTCTGGTCCTTTTTTTTTTTTTTAATCCTTGCTTTTTGCCCAGCTGTTCACAAAACCATATAAACACAGGGGAAGGTCAGCAAGGAATGACAGAAAGTGATAGCTCAAGTCATGAGGTCATGAACCTTCCCACCATATGGTCTCAGCAAAGCATAGTCTTAGAAACTATGAAGGTTTTCTGAAGCATAGTCTTCAGAAAACCTTCATAGTTTCCCTATCACCAACACAGGACAACTACTCCTGGACAGTTTAATTCCAAAAATGAAGAAGAAAAACACAACACACTTGGTTTGAATAAGATTATTACAGGATTTTTAAGAGAATGAGACTATGGACTTAATGGGGTGAGGAGAGGGAAAGGAGAAGAAAAAATATCAAGAAAAGGTCTTCCTCTTCCTGACAGCTTCCCATCAGAGCTGTCTGGAGGGGAGGGTTCATGGACTGAAGCCACCAGTTGGCAATGCCAAGCCCTCGGTGTGGCCAGCATGGCCATGGAGTACAGGATCCCTCCAGCTCTCATAAGGGACTGATGGTTGGGCTGCGGAGGGTCCCCCACCCAAAATGTCCCAAACAGCACCCACAGAACAAGGGGCAATGGGCAAAATCTAGAACACCAGAAGTTCTGTACAAACTTAGGAAAAACTTCTTTACTGTGAGGGTGTCGGAGCACTGGGACAGGTTGTGGGGCCCAGAGAGGTTGTGGGGTCTCTATCTCTGGAGATGTTCAAAACCCGCCTGGACGCTTTCCTGTGCAACCTGGTGTAGGGAACCTGCTCTGGCAGGGGGGTTGGGCTGGATGATCTCCTGAGGTCCTTTGCAACCCCCACCATGCTGTGATTCTGTGATTTCTGCAGCACTTCCAAGCACTTCAAGAGGAAGTACCTCAGCCACATCAGGAATATTGTTTTAAAAAAAGGAATGTCTCAGATGGCTCCCTCAGCCTGCAAGAGGCCGTGTGGGATCCTGATACCAACAGCAGTAGGTGTGGAGGAAAGAGGAAAGGTGAAGAGGAGGTCCTGGTGAATAGGTGTCAGCCACCCAGAGGAGACCCATCACCACCGCCATGCCTGTCCCTCCTCACAGGGCCAGCACTTCCCAGCTAGCAGGGAGCTCGCCCCAATTTCCCAGCTCTGGGTGAAAGAACAAAACCTTGGCTTGTTCCTCAGAGAAATATCACTATTCTGCGTTAATTCAATGTAGTTTGCATCCCCTGTCGCCCAGGAGGGTACGGCAGGTGACAGGTCTCCTCAGTCAGTGGGCCAGGCTGGGCGTGCACCACTGGCCATGGCTGTCGCCTGCCCTGGCCACAGCCACACGCTCTCCCTGTTGATTTCAAAGACAGAGGAGAGGGAAAAAGGAGGTCCTTGCACAACTCCATGAATCAGGTTGTGGCCCAGATCCTCAAGATGGTGGAGTTTCTGTTTGACCAAGCTGCTCCACAAGATGGTGGGGTTTCTCTATGACCAAGCATCGTTGTTGTTACTGCAATGCACCGACGCCTAATTGCAACAGAAAACACTACAGGAAAAATCCTGCAGTATTAACAGAAAGTACTGTAAAATGCAAATATTAGGTTTTCATTCCTGGGAGTGTCTGTGTGGGTACCAAGGGGCTGTGAGCAGGTCTGGAGCCCTCTTGCCCGCTCCTCCCAGCCATCCCCTGCTGAGCCCAGGCACCACCAGCGACACATCGCGAGCTCCGCAGCCGACAGGCACCGTCCCAGGCAGAAAACCTCCAATTTGGTTTCAATTAAAAAGAAACTATTTTAAAGACAACTCAATCTCAGTTCCAGGCACGGCAATTTCCAGCTCCCCGTTTTAGAAAGCTCCTCTCCAAATACTGACGGTCTCTGGCCGCTGCACAAGCTGTGCTCTTTTGGGGCCACAGACGTTAATCAAGCCGCTCTTTATTTTTAGATTTTCTTCATATGACTTTACGCCACAAACTCTATTAACATTATGTCTTGGAACATCAAAGTTTTTCACAGATCAATCAAACTGACAGAAAACGTTCCTCCTGCTTTGAGAGAACTGAACTCAGCTGGCTTTTTAATAGGAGAAGCTGAGAGAAGGGAAAAAAAAAAATATTAAAAAAATACCCCCCACACTATAAATCAACTGATCGGACATCCTGGCTATGAGTGAAATTTCTCTGAGGAGGGGGGGAGGGGAGGGGAGCAGAGCAGCAGTTTTTCCCCACGGACGCCTGCGTGCGCAGGTTAAGCGTTTGTCTGCCATGGAGCCGTGCGAAGGCGGTTTGACTTCAGGGCAGCGGCCAGGAGGGGAGGGAGGACTCACCTCTGCATTTCCAGCCCATTTACAAGCACACTTTCCCTTGCTCTTGTTTCCTTCCTCTGTCTCTCTCAATACACTGAATGGTAGCACAGCTGCAAGAAATTTCAGCCTCCAACACCCTCGTCAGCCTAATGGGAATCTTCCAATTTGCCCAGTTCAAAGCTCTGAATTATTCAGCTAATACGCTCTGACCCAGGGCTGCTGCAGGTACGGTGATCCCTGCTTCAGGGAAAAGGAAAGGACTGCAACCTTACATTGCACTCCAGACACCTGGCTAGCCCACACCGTAATCAAACTCTTCATTCTCCATTTCCCCCTGCCTCAAGCAGGATTGAAAGACTGAAAAGAAAAAAAAAAAAAAATACAATTACTTCAAACCCTGTCTTTTCTGTTGACTGTACTGAAGCCTGCTCTTGAAAACACTCCCACTCCTTCCCTCCAAAACCAGAAAGAAGTCACAGGTCAGCAAGGTGCCCTGTACAAGAGGCTGAACTTTATCTAGATTTCCTCACCAGCATTCAGAAGTTCTTGGGAACCTTCTGCAATGTAGATTTTTGTTGGCACCTGGAGGCACGAGTAAACCATTAATCAGGAAAATCTACTGCTGCATATGTCAACTGATGGAAGGGCGAAAGAAACCCAAACTCATAAATGCAAATTAAAGATTAAAAAGTATGCTGTCAGCTAGTACCACAATTTCTGATTGGAAAATTCTGACCTGCTACTGTTACTAATGAGACCTTAGATTATGTAAAAGGAAGGATATTAGACATTTATTCCCCACTCCCCCCCAGTTTGCTTACTTTGAGCACAAAAGCAGAGCCAGCGACTCTCCTGAGCGCCATGCAACAGCTCACGTGATGCCACAGGCACCCAGAGTGAGACCTGAAGCCCAGAAGTGAAGTTCCAGCTTACACAGCTATCAACAGCTGGAGTATCATCAGAGGTATGCCAGGAAGTGTTAGCAGTCACAGACTGTCTGCTCAGACCAGCCAGGCTGGGAGTAATAAGACACTTCTTTTCCCCCTTCAAAGCAAAAATCGGAGGCTCACTGAACATTACTATGTCCATTGATTTCTTTACATTCAGTGGGAAGTACTGAGTACTTCTGCCTTCTTTGCACCCCTCAATACGAGCCAAACAGGCTTGTGCTTTGCTACCATTTAAATAAAAAACAAAACAAACAAGCCTCAAACACAAAACACCACAAGAGGGGAAATATTAAAGACGTTATCCCAATCCCTTGCTACATTAACACAGGCTAAAATTTCACAGCTGAAAAAGGAGACAAAAATCTGGCTATGGAAACCTTCCTCTGTTTCGAATTCCATGCAGCAAAACATAATTGAGTTAGTCTTAAGATTGCAAAAACTTAAATGGTAACTTTATACAAAAGCTTCAGACTCTGGAAAAATTCTGTCACTGGCAAAACAAGGTGGTTTTCTCCAACACTTCTCCAGCTTCGTGTTTATAACGAAGGGGATTGTCCTCAAATTTCTCAGTCTGAACAACTTTACTAGGCAAACTGCAGTCCTGAACAATACTTTCCTATTCCAAAGGCATTACAACTGATCTCCGAGTTCTCCTCCAACCCAGGGAAATGAACCAAAAAGCACCAAGCAATAAGCTGTGTGTTCACACAGGCAGCTCCTGGCAAAGCTCCAGGCATGGCAGAGCTTCCACCCTCGCTGCCCGCATCATCCTCTCCAGGTTATTAGCAGGATCCTGCACAAGCTATCTTCGCATCACTGACCAGCGCCACACACCAGGATCCCAGACATCACATCTAACTTCAGTTCATATTTTCCACACACAAGGAAAACTATAGTAACTGTTGATAAATATGGGACTTTTACTGACAAAGCACCATATCTGCAGATAAGGGGAATTAAAAAAAAGAAAAAAGAAGAAATCTAACTAAAACTGGGCTTATAATTTAAAGACACAACTTTAATCTGTGAATATTTTTTTCCCCATTACCAGTCAGGAATTACTGGTTCTGCCTTGTAAAACCACACAGAGCTTTTGTTATGCTTTCTGAAGTGTTATATTTACACATCGTGGTTATATTTTTCCTGGCTGTTTCTCTGATGCTTAAGGAATGATAAGGATTCCTTACTGCATTAAAGGGGTTTAAAATGCAGTGCACAGCCAAGCAATTTGGGAAGCAATCACTATGTTTCTAAAGTGAACTTTAATCTAGAAATGCTCATAAAAATCATATTATGGCATACGGAAACAATAATGTTAATTAAATAATTTGCATTTACATAGCAATCGGTCCCAAGGGCCAAGCATATAGCAGCACAATGCACATGAAGTACACCATGTGCTCAGCTGTAACGCATCTTAAAGGTTTGACCTGAAGAAACCCAAGTGCATGCAACATCTCCTTTCCCTTGCACTTTCTACCTTCAGCCCTCACATGTCCAAAGGCAGTCACCAGTTTTTGGCTGCCTCAGATTATCTAGCAGAATGTTCATGCTTGGTGGTTAGCTGCGTGAGAAGTATCCACACCTCTGGTACATTCTATGTTTTATTTTACTGAGCCATACACCAGCGTACAAGTGACAACAGGTCTTTGTGAGGCAAGGAGATGCTCCACCCAAGCACAAGCACCTTGCTTAATTTTCCATGCCAGGCCCTCTTCAGCTGGGTGCAGGGCTGCTCCTCCCCAGGTAAGAGAAACACACAGGACTATCCACCCTTAAGCCTTCTTTCATTTGTTCAACACAAGCAAAGATAACTGCAGAGATATTTAACACCCATGAGCAAGCTCTAATTCAATACTCTTGGTCAGACAGGATTTGTACACGACAGAAATAGAACTAAATGCATTACAAGAGAAATGAACTCTTTCCAAGACCCTGCCCACTTAAAGAGCAATGCCAAGCTCCTTATATTTATGTGAGTCTCTTAACAATTTAGTAAAGAATTAGTAGTGGCAAGAACCAGAAACAGTAAAAGCACACTATTGTTTTTAAATGAGGACACTGTCAAGATTTAAAAAATATATATATATACACACACACTTTAAAAAAAATGTAGACAACCCTGTCTTAATTTGTGTTTTTTGCTAAGATTTTCTGCCCCATTTACTAGCTCTGTCGGGGAAGCAGCACTAGCTAATTTCATTATTTGTTCTCAGCCAATTTGACTTTCTGGCTTCCTTCCTATGCCCTAACAGAGTTGCTCTGTTTCCAAAGAAGGGAAAACAGCCATTGCATTACTGGAGATCAGATAGTTTTCCCAAGTCCACTCTGGCTCCTTAGGAGGAAAGCGTCCTGTCAGCAGCAGGCACTGGCACCTGCAATGCCACCTCCAGCCTGGACAAGACAAGAACATGCTGTGGGAAAGCCCCCTGGAGAGTTGAAGCTGCTGGATGAGTGATTTATTTTATTTTATTTTATTTATCGATAAATTGGGACTAAGAAATGGAAGTACTTATGTTACATTTCAAACTAGAACTTGGTTCTTGGACATGATTTTGTACTATGCGTCGGCAACCCTTGTTTCCCATTAAGGCTGGAGCCCCAAGGCTTTGCTGGGGAAACATCTCCAGTCCCCACCTTCTGCTAGCTACACAAATACACCATACACACAAAGGGGTGAAATGAAACACCTGCAGGTTTTCCTTGTAATTGGGCACTTGACATTGCATGAAGCCAAAAGACTTCAGCTAGTTTCACACTGATGCAGCTTTGGTCTAAATCACCAAGTTTAACTCCACTAAATCAAAAGGATGTTTTAAGCAATGCAGATCTTCATAAGCCTGAAGATCCTGATCTTTCATAACACGTGCCTTTATCAGGCCTATCTTGCCTCTTTGTTTTTGGCAAAAAAAAAAGCAGCCTTAAAACCCTAAAACTAAATAAAGGATAAAGAACTAATAAAAGGTACGCCTAATCTAAGTCCCAGATGTTTCAAAGGGATTTGCATATGGTCCACTGCTGCCATAGTATTTTTCACATCTGTGGGGCATTAAAGGAAATAACCAAATCTTGAAATTAAAGTTGGGTGTCCCTTGTGGCAGTGCTAAAGAACTAAGCCTTTTTCCTTGCCCCTTCATTTTCTTTTCATCTTCAATTTTGTTTGCCACTGCTAACTTAATATACAGGAGTTAATTTCTTTCCTGACTGGAGGTATCACTAGGGGAATATTGTGTGTTACTGTGGCGGCTGGAAGTCATTACATCTATATAAAAATTAACCTGTGGCACTACTCTAATCTTTTTTTATTATTATTATTTTGTCTTTATTTATTTATACAAAAGCACCTGCCTTATTAATACTGAGTTGAAGCAATTGCTAATGCAAATAACTGAAACTCTAACTACATTAAATATGCAAATACAAACCCCTAAGCATTTCCCTAAATCAATATAAATAAGATCCTAGTTCTTGAGCTGCAGAAGTATGAGGTATCCTACAGCAATGTAGTGTGCACCAAGAAGAGATTGGTTTTCCATCCCATCCACCTTCATGATAAACCTTTCATATGATATCAAACCTTCTATTTAAGCCAACCTCACAAGTAAAAGGGAAACTAATATTTATATTTCAGAAATGGATATAAGACTAAGCACTTAAGAAAACAAGTTAAATGGACTGAAAAATAGGAAATGATGGACAGAAAACAATTGAAGTTGTTGAACACATTGAATATAGTGGTCATATACATTCAGATATTCAACCCATTAATCTTTAAACTCCTCATTTCTGAAATGAACTCTTCCATGCTCAAATACACACCATGGTCTGGGGAAACCACCACAGCCCCCAAAGCTAGCTGTTCAGGGTAATTTTATGTATAACACTCTTCTTCCAGAAGCGTTACTATTTTCCGAGATGTTTAGTGCACACAAGCAGCAGGGAAAATGAGCCTGTGCTGAGCTCCGTGCTGCCATTGCTAGATTGCAGCTAGCACCCAACGTATCATTTAAAGCAAGCTGAGCTGTTTCTACACTGCAGGGTATTTTTGGGGCTGCTGCAGTTGTACCTATGAGGTCATCCAGCAAAGAAACAAATCCATCAGGCATGTGCTCATCCCAGAACTGTGTAACAGTCTATCCAGCCATTGTCCATTCAAAACCATTTCATCCTTTCTAGGGACACAAAAGGCATAAAAGCACATTTTTCAGGATTCAGTGCCCACACGAGATCTTATCAAGAAGCTCGGCACAAAGAGATGCTGTGCATTTCCACTTCCCCTGACACCAAAAATGTCTATGATGATGACAGAGCATGGGCAGCAAAAATGTAACAAAAGAAGCCCCTCAAACATGCTGAAAACAGAACTTTTTCTCTATGTTAACAAATTATATATGCCACCATCTCTAAGGACTATAGCAAACTTCCTAATCTATAGCAGACTGCAGTTGCCCATAAAAATATATTCAAACCAACAGCAAGGAACTGAACAGGTTTTAATCAGAGAGGGATAATTCTCATTTAAAATCAACCATCTGAAGACTAGTTTTGGGGAAGGCTCCTATCCTCATCAATGGAAAGCAACCAGCACCTTAGCAAGACAACATGCCCCATCCCCAAAGAGGTGCCTCAAAAGATGGGACAAACCACTGCTGAGTACCAATCTCCTCTCTCCAGAAGCTACAGAGGGGAGACAGTGTGCCTGGCTCACACTACACTCATGATGTTCAGCAAGATGAAGCCTAGCCTGGTGGATGATCAACTTGCTCCATCCAGCAGCACCACAGGACAGCAGCGCTCTCCATACAGACTGTATTGACTCAGGCTAGAAAAATTAAGCCCTGGGTCACTGTGGGGCAGCTACATGTTTTCCAAAAAATTGACATAATTAAAAGCAAGAATGTGAGGTAAGCAAAGGTGGGAAATTACAGTGTGTTTCTGACTGCTCTTGATTACTTTGCTAGACTGAGATTAAAGGGCAGGTCACTTCCCCACCAGCTCTCAGAAAGAGGGATATGTATTTACCAAAGCAGTTACACAGAGCAAGATACAGCTGGGAATGTAACGCACTACCAGTCACCACCTTGGTTTACCCTCTGAAAGCCTGAAAAGTTACCTTACACCTAGAAACTGCAACACACACATTTGCCAGCCCTGCGCTCCCTTGTCCTGCATCCTCCTTCACCGTCCACTGAGCTCACTTGCACAGACTTGTACTCTCCTCAAACTGGAAACTCCTCCGGCCGGGCAGCATATCCCTCTCCTCGGAGCGTGGTCTGACTAACACAACCAGTAACAGCACCCAGTCACAAACTGAAGTGCAACCCAAAGGACATCTCCACACTGGAGCTACAGGGACACATGAGACTGCACCACAGGCAGCAGGCTCTCTTGATCAAGAGCCAAGCAGAGATGCTGCTGTCAGGGCCCTGCAGAGGGACAGGGTGTTTTGGTCAGGGCTACAGGCCATGCTTCAGACCTGGCCCCCTTCTCTCTGCTTTGGCATGTGGTTAGTAGGGTGCTTGCAGCAGCCTTAAACACCCTGAAATGCATCCTTGCTGTTCTCCTCTAATGCAACAGCATTATTGTTATAATTTATAAATGAAAGCGATCAGGCAGCAGTTCAATATTATAGATTTTTTTTTTTTTCTTAATTTCACAGAACTGAGATTTTACATATTCTATTTCAGCTAAAGTTCTGACTCATTCCCTGTCCCGGGCATTTGTACTGCAGCAGATGAGAAATCAAACACTGCAGCACCTAAGCACCTTGAGGCTAGAGTCTGAACTTGAACCTGGCTGCTTTCTTCTCCTAATTATTTCTAAAGCAGCTTAACAAGTGGGAACTTTTTAATGTATTTAATTTTTTGGCATCTTCCCCAATTCTACCTCCCTTCAAAAATATGATCCTTTACAAAACCTTTAGGGATCCCATCTTTTGATTTATTGGAATAATACTGTAGTGCAAAAGTACAGTGTCAGACTTTGAGGATATGAAAAATGATACAACTTCTGTTCTACCGACTCTCTCGTTCCTGTAATAAACTACTACTGCACTACCCCAAAAATAATAAGACAGTTTTTCTCCCACTATAGGAACTGTTTTGTACCCATCCACAAAAACTGAAGTAGATACCTCTTTTTACTATTGTTCTTTGGCACCTTTCACACTGGCAGAAAACCTGATGAATTCTAAAGCATTTCTCAGGTTTCATCAACTCAAGCTACCATTAGCACAATTTTGATCATCACATAAACTATCTATCTATTTATTTTTGCTAGACTGGGTCCAGTTATTACACTCAGTCAATCTCTAAGGCAGCAAAGTTGCTACCCTTCGGACTCAGCAAAGAGGTAAAGTAAGTGAGCAAGAACCACTATGAATGGTGGGGAAGACAAGTTTTGTACAACCTGACAGTACTGGGTTTACTTAGTGAGAATGTTTAACCAAGAAACAGTTTATTAACTCATAGCTATTTTCAGAGATACAGAAATTCAGTTTTTAGTAATGACTTCGTTGCAATCTGCAGTTCTCTATCATTTCAGAATAGGCAGCATCAGATTCTACATAACCTATCCGACAAAAGTACTCCAGACTGTGGCATCCAGTTCCTGAAATTCTACTTTGATGGCTGACAGAAAGCTGTGATAAAGTCTCCATCTTTTTCCCTCCCTAGTTTTGATACAAGCTAAAGATTTCTGATGTTGTGGTTCAAAATGAAGCTATCCTGTTCCACGTTTAGAAAACAGGAGCCTCTGTTCAGATTCCAAATCTGCAACATCTTCTCTTGCTTTCCCTGCCACACACACTCAACTTACAGGCTGCTTGTCCGTGTCCATGCAAGAGGTCCTTGTGTGTCCATACGTACCTTTGCAGCTGGAATGGCTTTGGCTGGGAATAAGAGTTCAGTCCCACTGAAAACACAACCACTCCCTTTCTCTCAGAAAAAGAAAGTCAGGAATTGGCCCAGCTCAGAGCATGGTACAACAGAACAAGAGACTTCAAGCGCACATGATGGGTTGAATCTACATCATAAGACTTACAGGCATGAGAAAATTAAGCAAACCAAAAAAGGTCAACCTTCAAGTTCTTAGTACAGCAGTACTTATAATTTCAATGAAATGTACAACATGTAGGATGTATTAACTTCCTTTTTCTCTCTAAAAACAATCTGCCAGTCTGATAAAAACAGCAGTATTTGTATTCAGCTCTACCTCTTAGGATGTAAAAGGCTGCAAAATGGAAAAAAAAAACCAAACAAACAAAAACAACAACAACAACAAAAAAACCCAACACAGACTGCCCCTCTCTTTGCAAAATCCCAGAGAGCTCCCTCCAGGACATGGAGACAGCAATTTGTGCAGCCCATGGCCCCTAACAGAGGGTCCCTGACCCATGGCTCACAGAGGAAACCCTCTGATGCTCTTCCTGGACACAGAATCACAGAATCACAGAATATTAGGGATTGGAAGGGACCTCGAAAGATCATCTAGTCCAATCCCCCTGCCGGAGCAGGAACAGCTAGATGAGTTCACACAGGAAGGCGTCCAGGCGGGTCTTGAATGTCTCCAGAGAAGGAGACTCCACAACCCCCCTTGGCAGCCTGTTCCAGTGCTCTGTTACCCTTACTGTAAAGAAGTTCTTTCTCAAATTTAAGCGGAACCTCCTGTGTTCCAGCTTACACCCATTACCCCTTGTCCTATCATCGGTCGTTACTGTGAAGAGCCTGGCCCCATCCTCCTCACACTCACCCTTCAAATATTTATAAACATTAATCAGGTCCCCCCTCAGCCTCCTCTTCTCCAAGCTAAAGAGCCCCAGCTCCCTCAGCCTTTCCTCATAAGGGAGATGTTCCACTCCCTTAATCATTTTGGTGGCTCTTCGCTGGACTCTCTCAAGCAGCTCCCTGTCCTTCCTGAACTGTGGGGCCCAGAACTGGACACAATATTCCAGATGTGGCCTCACCAGGGCAGAGTAAGAAGCAGACACAAGAACACAAGAAGCAGCAAAGCAATGCCTGGGTCAGGACTGAAGAAGCACCATGCCACTTGCCAGGTGCAGCTTGTTCGCTGCTACTGCTGCTCAAATGTTAGGGCAGGTTGGGGTACAGAGCTTTGCTGCCCTCCAGAAATGTGATGCTTTTACATTGCTGGCACCAAAATTTCACAGAGAAACCAAGTGGAAGGCAGTGATAGCTCAAAAATTAAAGATCTAATGGTCTAAATTTAAGATCTAATCCCACAGGCTCTATCACACAAAATTAATACTAGGTTTGACAAATCACACATAAAATGCAGGAGCTCCTGGTGGGAACAGAAAGCACTGAGTTCAGAGCAGAGATCTTGGGCGACCCTCATCCAGGGGTTTTATGCTCTTTCTTTTTGTTGGGTGACTTCAGCCTGGAGGCTCACATCACTTTTGTGGGGAAAGGTCATTGCCAAGTGGTAGCTAAGCAACAGCTGAAGAGTTGTGGCGATCAGAAAAAGCCCCAATGTTTTGTTTTGTTTAAGTTAACTTTTTTAAGAAGTGATGGACAGTCTTCAGAACAGCCACTGACATCCCCCACAGGAAGTCAATAAAGGCAATTTCCTTTTATTTCTTAAATAGTTTGCATATTTGAGACAAATGAAGCTAGGAACTAATCTGGAAAAACACTGAATAAGCATAGAAGAGCTAATCGAATTTCTCCCTGATCATGTTTTATATTATATAAAAAATTCCAGCTTCTACAAGACAACACTGGGAGGCCAGTGCACAGAGGAGAGCCTGCTCTGTGCTCCCTTCTGTGACACTTCGGAGCCCCCATCTGCTCCAGCCAGGACAAGGAAGAACGCAGTCTGTTCACGGCCCGCACTGCACAGGTGGAGAGCTCAGGGGCACCAGCCCCAAACCCTTCCATGCCAAGGAGCATAGGCCAGCATGACTGGAGATCCTCCACCCTGCTCAGCTCCAACCACTGATGCCAGAATGCCGGTATCAGTTACAGCTGCACATGCAATGTTTTGCCAAATATTCCTCTGATTATCTGGATAACAATTGCATTAACTCAATCTTTGAGAGACTTTGGGCACGCTGAAGCCTCAAGCTGTACAATGACTTAGGGTAACTCTGCCATACAGTTTCTTAACCATTTTCATCCTTTATTTCCCCTTTCAATGAACACCCCAAACTATGTTACCAGGTTGGGTTCCCACTTTGTTTCCTTTCCTCCCAACTGTTAAATTTCTGACTACCACAGCTTTAAAAGGAGGAGCAGGTGATGTCCACACACCATGCAACATCCCTGCTGAAATGCAGGTGCTGCTATGCTGTCAGTGCTTCTAGGGCTGGAAGGACCTACACTGGTGTCCTAAAGCACTTTCTGCAATTCAAACAGCTAGATACTGAGCACATGCTCCAGTAGTCAAAAGTGTAAATGCTCTTGTGCTTCATCTGTGCTTTGACTCCTCCACCTGAAGCATTTGCTCTTTGGCACATGGGTAGTCTGAAGAGTCGACACAATGTCTGGTGCCCAGTCATACCAAAAACCTCTGAGCCCTACTGAAATATTAATAATGACAGCAGGGAAGTCAACAAAACCCTCCAGCATCTCTTCCCAGTCAAGTCCCATGCCAGAAACAGGGACATGAAAGAAAGGAGTGAGAAACACATCCTGGCTGGTTGGATCCTTGGCTCCTTCAGCTCTCAACGTGGCCTTACAGCCATACAAAGGACAGCATAGCGGTCTGTGACCTACTTTCCCCCCCTTTGCACAGGGTACTGTGCCATTGTGAAACTGCCACTGAATTTCTGCTTCATGATAACGACAAGAGGGACTGCAAGTGGCCACACACTGCACGACAGCAGCCACTTGCCCTGGCACCCATGCCTTCTGCTGGGGAATCTCTGCTGCGCTGGGCTCGAGCTGCTGCAGGCACAGAGGTGAAGCCCTCTTGGGCAGGAGGCTCACACAGCAATCCCTCCGTGTCCCCCCCAGAATTGCTACATCCCCTTCTTTCCCCTCAAGATCTGTCTGGACAACTAAGCCTAAGTGACTGCACTGAAGTTTATTGCACATCCTCTCTGCCTCTGAAGACCTTTACAGTGCTGAGACCACTGCCACCTCCCTGCTGCCTGGCATGGAAATGGCCACAACCAAGCAAAGTATCATGATCCAGCTGCAGCCATTGGTATGTGTTGTTTACAGTGGTCCCACAGAAGGCAGCCCTACAGCCAAACTAGAAATAAACAACTATTTGAGCAATTTACTTAAGTAGGAAGCACTGGTGCTTAGCAGAGCTCTGAAATGACCTAATGGGTGCCTAAGTGTGGATTTGGGAACTTAACTTCAAGCACGTGAGTTTGACCAGGTTGGCTGAGGGCCCACATAAGGATCTCAAAAATCAGCTGTGCAGCATCTGCACCACAGAAGGGCTCACACTGGACAGCCAAACCTCCTCCAGGCACCATGAAGCTAGTCCTGCACCAGAGCTCCCCTACTAGCTATGCTCACATCACCTCCAAGCAGGACATCTTCCAGCAGTTATTGAGTGGTACTATCCCAGTGACACATCCTCCAGACCAGAGCGAGTCCACAGGCTGAAGAGGATGAGCTCAGCTCGTTTACACAGACCTTGTCAGCAGCTTCTACATAGCAAAAATGTTTCTCCTTTGTCTGGGCAGGTCTGAACTCGGGCTCACAGAGATGTGGCCATTTCGGATCCCAGCTCTCATTCATCTCTGGGAAGGATGAACTGGCCAGGCAGCCTTTCCTGAGGGCTGATGACAGCATTTCCCTGCATTCCCATTTCCCAATTATCCTTGTAGCCCTAGGGAAACCTTCGAGTCTATACTGGTTAAAAACATCCTATTAGGTAACTTTAATTGTGATCTTCAAATGGGGGTCTATTATGTTAACTCCACAGCAAGCCTCATCCAGTGTCTCCATGTAATATAATGTTAAATGAAAGGGAATAAGGAAGGAAGTCCTCCCAGTCTTACAAGAACAGATTGATCCCCACCTGTTTTTCTTTTTCCTCCTGTGACTACTGAATAAGAAACAGCCACAACTCCCACCAAACATTGCCATTCACTACCCTGGTCTAAATACACTGAAAGCTATTTTGATAGCTCGATACCTACTGAGGTTACCAGAGTCCCCTGGAGCACTCCTCCTTTTTCTGCAAAGGGGATCATGGTGTAATACCATCTTGGCGTTGCACAATCCCTTTCTTAAAAAAACCACTATGCTATTAACATAATTATCTGATTATTCTTTGAGTCTCACTTACCATTAAATAATCACCTGGATACAGAATGCTTTTTTGCCAAAGAGAGTGCACCTCAAGTGTTTATCCAGCACACTCATGTAAGGGATACCACTAGCAGTCCAACTGGTGCTCAAGAAGGAAAGCAAACACTACTGCTGAGCACGCTGGGGCCAAGCAAATATTGAAAAATACATCGAAGCAAAAACCACAACATTCATCCCTTTACACTTGCCACCTCTTCAGGATGAGACAATTCCCATTTTCTAACTACAAAAGAACTTTAAAGGAATATACTGAAAACGCACACACAAGAGTGATCCACTGAAGTGTACTTCAGTGAATCACTCGTGTGTGCGTTTTCAATATATTTGCCCCACAGAATTTAAGGTCAAGCACACACTGCTTGACTCATCAATTCAGGCCATGAATGAGTTCAGGCCAAATGGCTCCTGGATCAAGCCCACCATTTCTAACTGAGCTACAGCACCTCTGCTGTAGCAGCAGAAGCACCCAGTTGTGAAAGCAGGTGACAGCCATGCATCACATTTCTGGCTGAGGTTTTCCCAATGGTTAATTGCCCACACTGTGAGAAGAAAAATTCAGGTGTGCCTTATTTCCTTCAGTTCTGCTTTCCAGATAGACTCCACCTGATAGACTGAAGTACCACCTAGTCTCAGTAATGTTCTTCCTATGCAGGTACAAACAGACCATGAACAAATACCTTTTTCATTATCACTTTTACTTCCCTTCCATCTGAGAGTGGGCTGTAGGGGTTGTGGGTTTTTTCAGTTTCTCTGAAAGACAACGCCTACTTTCTGGCTGGCAAAATTACAGGGTTTGGTTATCAGGTGAAATTCCTTAAGCTCCCAATTTTTGTTCACTTTGCCTCCTCCAAAACTTCTGTTTGAAAATCACTTTCTCTTAAATGGTGTAAGTGACATGAGATGCCAAGACCCCCCTCTCATTTTCCGTTCAACAAAGATGAGTGGAAGATGTGTGGTGATCAGAAGGATATGGGGCAATGTGCAAACAAATGAACAATGCCTGCTACTCAACTTTAACAAAATTCTGGGTTTGTGTGTTCATCAGAGAAGTGAAACCTCTGATACCTCCATTGAAAGATTTGCCTGAATCAGTGCTCAGGATAAGGCCCTGCTGCAATGTTTTAAAACTTACTGTGAAGCTGCTGAAAAAAAACCCTAAAAAGCCACCAAAACACAAGACAGCTAAGAAGCAGGCACATTCATTCTGCAAACTTAATTAAGAAAGGATAGTTCAAGATAATTATTGCCAGTAATACACTACCAGTGTACCAGCACTTTCTGCTGTTTGCCGCTTCTGGGTGAGGCTACAACATAACTCAAATGGCTCTTGTAACCTTAAACCAATCCCGCTTTCCACTTTTAACAGGCTCTTAATAAGGCAGTCAATATTTCAGACAGGAAAGCTCATCTTGTTTCTCCTTTCACTTCAACCAAGTGTCAAGGAACAAAATGAAGTGGGAGTTAAGTATCCTGCCACCAGGACAGGCATCACAGAGCATCCAGAGCACTCAGACGCCTCTCCCCACACCCTGAGAATACGACACCATCAATAACCAACACTATATTCAGGTAATGTAATTAATTTAGCTACACACATAGGCTAGTAACAGTATCTTCGGAACAGAGTTCCCCCCTGTCACTCATATAGGGGAAGAAAAAAAAAAAGACAATTAATTATATTACTGCATTTACAAAGTAATATGCAACAGAATTGAAGAAGTTTTAGTGATATTCAAGCAACAATCACCATTTTCAGCACTTCAAGCAAAACATACAAACAAACAAAATCACATTCTCTATCTTGTCTCTGGCTTCTGCTGTTGAGTTCCAGCAAAATCCCTTCAGGCATATTAGAATGTTGCAAGGGCATAATTACTTCAACAACCACGAAGGATATTATCTTTCACAACAGGAATGGGAAAGAAGAGTCCTATACTTCTCTAAGGACCAGATCTGCTCGGGGTAACACTTATCAGCCCCTGACTTGAGCTTTCATTGTGTGAATGTATAATGGTCATTAACACTGAACATATGAGATGCAATGAAAACCTTCATATGCCAGCAACACTGGGACACTGGTGAACACAAAAGGATCACCAAGGTATGCTACTATGCATACATCTCTTATACTCCTTGCAGAAATCTCCCAAGGTTGGCAGATGCTCCCTGTAAAAGATGACTTCCTACCCTTCTCCAAAACAGTGCATGGCTCAAAGAGAGTATTGCAGAGTCAGTGCTTCACTCTGTCTAGTTAGCACTGCACTGATTTACAGACTCAGTCTGGAAGCTGTTCCCTGATTTCTTCTCTCCTTTCCATGTACATCAACAGCTAAGGTGGACACTGATGCTACGCTCATGGTGTTTTCCTGCAGCCCGAGGAACTTGCCGGGCATCTCTTGCATCTAGCCAAAAATCCATCCTCCTAGGCACAAGAAATTAAAAAATACAAACCAAAGCCAGCCTACCACGCCTCTTTCTGTAGGGTGATTTATGAACTCATAAAACTTGAGAACTGAATCAATAGGTAATGAAGTAAAACAATGATGGTAGGCCACTCAGCTGATGGCCATTCCTGACACGTCTGTGCTGAAAAGATTCAGTTCACTTACTCAGACAAACTCCCACCTTCTGACCAATGTTGACTGATGTGCAATGCAAACATGCAGTCTGGTGCCCAAGCTTTAAACTCTTTATTTTAATCACATCCTCGAGTTTGTTTGTTTGTTTTAATTTAATTCCTGAATCATAATCTCTCTGTGCATTAGTAAATTCCATCTTGATTTACCGAGACTCAGGCTTCAACCAGCATATTTAATATCTATGCCTATTTGTTACCATTACTAGCATTGAAATCCTTGCAGCCCCACACACTTATTGTCAGATTAGTTTAGTCAACATGGTGGATATAATGAGGCACAATGGACTTCAGGGTCATCTTAACATTAGAGAGAGCCTCTGCTCCGCATAATTACTGCAGCACACAAGCATATCTGCAATAGCGCTTGAATGAAGGAAGATCTAAAGGCTGGAACTCAACATATCCCTAGCTTCCATTTATGCTATCAACACAATCATCTGGTCATCTCTCTTTTTCTTTGACAGCTGTAATATCTGCAATTAAAATCTGAATCAGTGGGGGCTATTTTAAGAACAAAGAAGGTATTTCAGCTCGGTGGAGCGCTGCGAGATTGGGTAGGATATGCTACAATTGGCATTCCAGCTCATTAAAACAGCTTTGCCGAGGACTAGTCGTTCTGAAAGCCTTCTGCAACTGTATATACACAACACAGGAACCACTCGGCACCAGTGTTTGCTGAAACCCAGCCAGCTTCTTGCTGCCCTTGCACATGAAGGAACTTGTCACAACAGCCCTTTCAGGTCAGATGAACAACTGGAGCCAAGAACTGAAGGGAGGCAGCGTGATTCCTCGTTGGGGACTGGGAATGGTAATACTCTGCCCTCTTGCATGAGGCATCACAGGAATATAGTCCTATCATTTGAGGTGCTCTTGCTTCTGCCCCTTCTCTATGGCAGGGACAGTTACTGCCTTCCTCCTCCAAAGCCCTACACAGCACACTGAATCCCCACTGATAAGCAAATTCCCTATTAGAATAAAAAAAACAGAGGTGATAAGACAACAGAGTTGAAAGATACTTAAGAACCATAATTCAGCTGGACTCAGAGCTTAAAATTCAGGATTTCGGACCCTAAAAGCACATCTGCACTGCAGAGGGAACCCCAAACAGATCCCCAGATGGGGATGTGGCATAGGGCAGATGTGCCCGTCTCTCCTCTGAGCACATCTGGGAGTTGTGGTGAAGAGGGATTCAGCGTAGGGAATGCTGCTCACCTTGGTTTGGATATCGACACACGGTCACTGCTTTCACACACCAAAGCACGCTGCAAAATCAGCTGTTTCTGAGGGCATGACCATGTATGTCAGGACTCAAATATGCACATTAGTTGTATGTCAGGACTCAAATATGCACATTAGTTGTCCAACAAAATTGGTTTAAAATACTACAGTATCTTTTGTCTGTAAAACTATTTACCAAATGCAAAAAAAAAAAAAAAAAAATTAGATCTCAGGAAAGAACTATACTCTTGCTTGGAAATGTTTTTAAAACAGCATTTGGAAGAACACACATCCCCATTCAAGAAGGGTGAAAACAGAACCTGTGAGTTGCAGGAGTTTGGTGCTGCTCAGGAGAAAAAAAAACCAAAAAACAAAAAAAAAGGCTTTGCTTCTCTCAAGTTAGGTATACAAGATTATTAGAGAATCCAAGTCACTATTTGTATTTATTTCCCTATTCTACCTGTTCAAAGAGATGTGTTCTTATAGGGCCAGACACAAACTGCCTACCACAGTGCCAGAATAAGGCAGAGAGATTTTTATTTATTTTACATTTTTAAAACAAAACAAAAAACAAGGAAACTTGGATTCTTTTCTCATTTAGTGTTTGAGCTCCTTTCATTTATTTTTCCAGTTTCCTTTGCTAAGATTTATTTTAACAATATCCAGT
Source organism: Caprimulgus europaeus (assembly GCA_907165065.1). The sequence continues at coordinate 115,371,927 of OU015523.1, forward strand.
TATTAAATACACCAGATAGCATGAGACTAGAAATAAGTTTGGAAGACATGACAGCAAAACAAATTAGAATACTGGAAGCTGTCAATGCACACCTTACTTCTGCATAATGCCAAACTCCTGTCCTGCTGCAGTGGTACACTGCTGAAGAATTAGATACAAACACATCCCAATTGCATTTATCACAGTGAGTTTGTTTTACATGGCTACCTTTCAACTTATCTTTATTGCATCTTCAAAAAAAATAAAAAATAAAAAAAATTAAAGAATTCCAACTTCCTGACCAATGGATATACTGAACTAGCATAATGGATCAGTATCAAATACATTTCTGTTTTGCCAGGAAAGAATAAAAAAGTGTGAAGCATCACACTGCATTAAGATACTGACTGCTTCTCCTCCTTGCATAGGAAGCTATCACCTAATTAAGAAAAGCACACAAGTTTCAGCTGCCCAAGCTCTGGGGCACGGTGGCATCTTAGATGTATCTTGGAAGTTAAGAGAGATCCATGCCCTTCTGTACCAACAATGATGTGCTACCCTAAAGCTCTAAACATGGCAGTAGATATTTGTGTTTACAGAGCCCATCTCCAGCCTTCATGCCTATTTAAGCATTGCAATGCTCAGTGAGCGTTGCACCAGTTGGCTTTGGGCCTCACTGATTTGCATGCTCTCCAAAAAGAGCCCATGGATGCTGCCAGGACAACGGATACTAGTCAGAAGCTTCAAAAAAGAGTCAAGATGGAAGAGGAATACAGAATGCATCCAGACACTCTCACAATGACAGCCGATCAGATAATTCCTTAACCCAAAGGAAAATAAAATACTCATGAATTTTCATATTGCAGAAAGACATTAAGAAGGGTAAGGCTGGGAGTACATGGTCTCTTGCCAGCGTGGGTGTACTGTTTGGGTCCCTGTACTTGGCACTGTCTACTGCACCCATCGCTTGTCTTCTAGGAAGAGATTAAAATCTGAAGCTTTGAGGACAGGCTTTCACTAGATTAGCTCACAAATTTTCTTTTGCTTGCAGATCACATCAATTAAGCACAGAGCAAAGAGAAATGCACTGACTCGGGATGCAGAGAGCCCAAGTTCAAGCCCTTGCACCACTTGATTCAAAGTATCTGGGATGAGAAAATGTGCTTGAGTCAAAAAAAGATATCTTAATTGCAGTATCCTGACACTTTTGATTTCACAGAAAGGAAGGAAAGTAGAGTGTGTTCAGACTGGTACAGAGTAAAGTCAGATTTCAATCTTTGCAAGTTACTGAAAGCACAACTGCAGTCAGCTCAACACTTCCCAACAGAATTAGCACAGATAAGAGCACCTGGCACTAACTCAGTCTTGCCAAGTTGCCAACAGTCGCACTGCTCGTATGTCTATATAACCTTCTTTGGCTTCCTTTGCCTTTAATGTCCCTGAATGAATAATCACAATGACTTTTTCATTGCTGGGTCAAGGACTTCTCTGATTCTTTGCCAGCAAATCAGGAAATTCATCCACTCTTTCAGGTGTCTGGGGAAAAATGGAGGAAAGCTCTGGAGAGCCTACTGGTACTCAGCTGGATTTTGCCTGAGTCCTTGCTGGAAAGTGGGAGGGTTACCAGCTTGAGTGAAAGCAGAATATGGGCTCTGAGCCACCACCAGCACAGCCAGCTTGAAAACATCACCGCACGCAAGCAGGGGTTTCCTGCGTGGGCACAGGAGTGAGACCCAGGATTATGAGCACGCAGGAGGCAGCACATACTCTGCAACTTAGGCACGTTACCAGTGGGCTGGGCCAGTCCTGCTGCTTCTCAGCTCTGGTCACAGAGAAGCTGCTCAAGCTTGGCCAGCACACGCCGTACCGCTGTGAACCTCAGTGACATCCTGGCCTCGCATCTCGTGACTAGACCTCGAAGCCAGAAAATCCAATTCCAGCCCTTGTCTCTACAGCAGCAATAGCTCAATCACAGCAGCGGTCTCAGTTGCAGGAGAATAATAAATGGGCACAGGTGATGCAACATTCACCATCAGAAAGCCACTAGCAAGAGAGGCCAATGCCACCAGCCTGAATGCTATCTGTTCACAGGAAGCTCCTCAAACGAAGTATCAGGAATCTTGATTAAAGAACGATAACAGCAAGCAGCAAAAGTATATGGTTTGTTTGGTTTTTTCCCCAAAAGATATCCTTAGTTGACGTCAGGTAAATCTTACCCGATGCCCTGCCTCCTGGAGCAGCTTTCTCAGCTCCAGTGATATCTCCTCAGGTGGTGCTTAAAAGTGAGGAATTAAGGTCACAGTGCCCATGTATAACATGTTGGCAACAGACCAAGCACTGTAATGGAGAATGCATAATATAAAACGAAGAAAGACTTTTTTGCATTACATTCTCTCAGGTTTAGAAATATGAGGTTTTACTCTTAATGATGGTGTGGGTAAAGTGATCTGCCTGAATAGCCTGTGTATGGCACCCCATTACATGGAGGCTTTGAACATTCTACCTCACTGCCCCATTACCCTATGGAGGTAAGAAGAAAAAAACCAAACAGCTATAAGTCATACACACAGTATATTCAGGATGAAGAGGAGGAGAGGAAGAGGCATCACACTACACCTTCAGAGACAAAAGCTCACACTCCCCCAAAAGCCATCTCCTGTCAACCCATCCACAGCAACAACCACACTGCGCTCTACATTTCATCAGATTCAGAAACTTGTGTTTTACCTACACTTCAGCGATGGACTAGCAAAGTTCAGGGGTTCTGAGACCTTTTTGTGCCTCGTGGAAACACAAGCCAGCACTTGCATATTCAAAGACAACACCTTGCACGTGTATTCATTCAACTCTGACAAGCAGAGAGGTGTCAGGCACACCCCTGACAAAATTCATCAGACTCCGTATCTGCCATGGTCTCCTCTGCTGGCCTCAGATTCTCACACAGAAAGGAAATAGTTAACTCTCTTGCATTTGTTCTTGACAAGTGTTTTGGACTACATTTTGCTATGGCACACAATAGCCGACCTCTCTTCATCTCATTAAGGCTGTACTGATGTGCGACACAGTCATAAAACACAATTTCACTCCTAAATCTTGCTTTATTTTCACTCAACACTATGCCAAGCACAAATCTAAGAAGGTCACAACACTTTTTCCAGCACAAACAGAAGTGAAGAATAACTTAAAAACAAACTGCAAACCTAAAATGTTATTGCACTTTACCTCTCTCACGTCTAGCACTGTGCAGTAACAAAAAGTCTGGAACATTTCCACAATGAAAATATGTAAATTAATTACCCTCTTATGTTGATTGATGCAAGTTATTTTGGTTGAGAACAATGCAAGTCACCCGCAGTTTACAAAACAATATGTCAATAAAATGAGCTAGACCTGCTGAAGAAAATATTTGTTGTAGCCTAAAGCTATTTTTGCACATGCATAACCTTGAATTACAGTTTTTAGAAAAAAACATACCACTTCCACATTCTGATTAGCAACTAGTAAGTTGAGACTTGCTTTTCCTCAAGTGCTAAGGAATCTATTAATGTACCAGACAAAAATATACCAAGGAAGGTTACAGAGAGCATATTATCATCCTTCATGATTCCAGCAAATGAGAAGTGACAAAACTGAAAAAATTACAGACAAAGCTTTTTTATTGAGAAAACAAAAATGCTTCAAGGCATCAAGTGTTACTCTCTCAGCATGTTTTCTTCTCCTCCAGCCCCCCCATATTGCATGAAGAAAAAAAAAAAATAATTTTATAAACAAAACATTACTAGATAAAGCTTCACTTTGCATCAAACCCTTAACAGAGTTCATAGCCCCTTCTGGAAGGGCCAGAGCTGCTTGCTGCTCCAGCCTGATCTGTTACACCCACACCTACTCAACCTGGCTGAGAAATAGGATAAAAGTCATGCTAGGGAGGGCAAGAGGGACCCATCAGAGGTGCTGGTCCAAAAGGGATTCAGGGTTGGAGACAATCAGACAGCAGTGGTTAAAGTTCCTTCACATTGTTTGAGGTGTGATGTATCTATAGCTCTCTAAGATGCCAACAGTCAGGACATGCAGGTACACCAACCTCCCAAGATGTGGGTAGGACAAGTCAGACCTTCGCACTGAGGAGCCCAGCTCGGGGCACGTAGGTCTTGAAACCACTACACAGCAATCCCATAAAAATTAAGGGCCTTGTTGGTTTGCTCTTTTTAAGACTTGGGCAAACTAAAATGAGTCATGAGTACCAGAAAGCTTCAAATATGCAAATATACATTGCAAAGAATCAAAACATTTACCCGACACCTGCTTGCTGGAGGATTTAACTCAGTCAACAAAATTCTCGGGTAACTCCCTGCTGAGTATCCAGCTTCTTGTTACCATCTCAGCTTCTGGGAATGAAGGTTCTGGGATTTCTGTCAGAAAACTGTCTCCCAGTCCTATCTATTTCTTGTGTTAACTTTCAAGAGCAAGATGGGAGAAAACTGTGAAGTTTCACATTCCTCTACAATCCAAGTTGCTGGAGAGAGCTCATTTTGTCACCTCCTCCCTCCTTTCAGAGCTTTTCCTGAAACAGCTATAGGAAATGTGATTTTATTCACTCCCCTGAACTTGCAGCATCTTATATTACATCCTCTCTCGAGGATAACTCTGGCATCACTCACTGCTGCTTGCTGCTCCCGAAAGGACACCGGCCACGAAGGGGAGCGAGGGGACAAACACCACCCCCACCAGCCAGGAAGCTCCCAGTATCAGCTGCAGAACAGACCGTGGGTCCTGCTAACTTCACTCTGCAGCTGCTAGGAAAAGTATTTCAGCTGCTGATCTGCATTACATTAAAGTTGTTGCCCTAGAAACATAAGTGATATTACAAATTCAAGCTTCCAAAAAAAAAAAAAATTATATATATATTTTGCAAAAACTTTGCACTTCTCGCTACACCTTTCCCTCTTCCCCCATACTTCTTAAAAGGCCTAAAACCCAATAAATGCAAATAAAGCCACAGAAACACATGAAGCCTTCTAACTACAGAGAGGGAGCAATTTCCAAGCACTAATAATACCTGCATCTTACTGGACATCATACTGAGACCTAGCAAACTAAAACACTTTTTGCAATGGGGCTATATTATTCAGGTCCAATTAACCATGGATGTAAAACTGAAATGAGATAAACACTACTTTATGCAAGCAGTTTTATTGAGTCTGTCACATTACCAAAGATCCAAAGAAGCATCTTAAGCAAGCTATTCTCACTGCAAAATAAATAATACATTTTAATGAGAAGGAAAATATCCTGTGTGTCAAGGATTAGCAACTTGAATGTGGAGTGAGTCTGCCTGACTGTAATAGAGACCTTGAAAACATCAGATCAACTAGAAGCTTGCAACCACAGCTCACCCCACCATTTCTTAAAACTCAAAATGCAGAAGGAAACATAAACTAATATATATTCTGTTTCTGCAGGACACATTTTTTCTGCTCACCTTCTCATAGACGGATATTACTTCTGCATAGATGTATTATCTCTCTGTATTTCTATTTCCAAAAAGTAATAAAAATATAGTATTAATCTGAGGCCAACACAGAAACAGGAAAAAGAGTCCCAAAAGTCACCTCCCTGCCTCCTCCAAACTTAGACCAGATATATCAGAATGAAGATGTTAAATCAGAAAAATCAACATTTTTAAAAGGCACATGTGATGTTTTTTCATGACTTTTATAAAATATGGAAAGTAAAGAGAAAAACCTTCAATCTCAAAAAATAAGTCTCGAAAAAATAATTCTAAAGATGACTAAAATCACAGCTTTGGGTTATATTTTTACTGTACAAAAAGCAAGACATAAAAAAACAATCAAGATATATTTTGAGTTCTTTTCACCCACTGCCTTGCTAAAGCTACAAAAGGCAAAACCAGGAAGAAATCACAGAAAGGAAGACTTCTACCTACCTGCAACCTCAACTTGCATTAGAAATATCCATACTACACCAAAATAAGATCCACACCAAAGCATACAATATGCTTAGTCTTTATCCATTGAGCTGATGGTGACTCCTCCTGAAGTGAAATACTGTTCTGGAGCTGTGCTATAAAACTAATGATATCATGGACTGCAGTTTTGCTTGCTTCATGTTGATGAAAATGCCAAGGTACACTGTAAGTAGTATTTTTCCCTTTCAATTTTAGGCTGAGATTTTACAGTAAAACTAAAATTTATCTCAGGCAGCTTCATTTCATACTAGATATTTTCTGAGGCTGGTTTTTCACTTGTATTTGCGCACTACTACCTAAAGCCAATGTTTCTGCACAAACATATTCTAATGCTTACAACATTAAATAAAAACCTGATGCAGGAATATCTGGCCTAAAGAAGCTAATGCCATGTGAGATTAGGGATGTTTCCAGCTGGATCCTACTACCCCAGGTTGAACAAAAAGCACTGATGAAAAGGGAGGGAGGAGGAGAAAAAAGAAAGAGGAAAAGGCACGTCCTTCTTATTGTAAATTCATTTCAACAACTAACAAAGCCACAGAGACACACAAATATGACACTCTGAAATATCCAGGTTATTTTGAGACACAGTTGTGCAATGAGGTAATTCTAAAATCCCCCATAGGACAAGCTGCAGGAACAAGGTCCTATAGCAGAGACAGACTGCCACACTGTTCCAGAGGCAACAGAGCCACATCCATGCTTCTAATAAAGTCTTTAATTTACAACTTTGGTTAATTTATTTCAACACCTCTATGGATTCATTCAATAACTTGAAGACAACTGAACTTGTCTTTTAGTCTCAGTCATTTGGTGGGTTGGCTTTCATTACTCCTGCACAACTGTGTATTAAATTAAGAATTTTCTCTTCTCTGGAACTATCTGCTCAATAATATAATCCTGTAACATCAAGAAATTATTTTACTATGTCATTCCCCTTTAGTACTGCATCACTAGTTTTACATACCTCTAGAAGACTCTAGATATTGCATAACTTCCTTAGCCTGCAAAGTAACAGAGTGACTCAGTTAATATATTTACATTTTCTGTAATTTGGCATTTGAGCCCACAGAGACATTACTTCGTTGTCATCTCTGCTCAAATTCTGGCTTGTTAGCATCTAGAGAAATCAATGCCACAAAGCACTTCATTTTAAAACTTCATCTTCTTTCAACCTAGATCTTCATTAACGTGAAAACTAAATAGGTACACAGCTCGCTGTCTCTCTACACGTTAAGTAAATTCATACAGATATATGCAGAAGAGGGTGCTTGCTAAGTCTGTGCATGCACACACTTATTTTTTATTTATGTGTCCCATTCAAATTTACAAAAGTTTTTTTAAACTGTTTGGAGAATAACTGCAGGTTTCAATGTGCAACAACCATCTCTTGTTATTTCTTTTCCATTTTGTCCCCTAAACAATGGAAGAAAATATTGGAAGAGTTGAAAAATGGGAAAACACTCTTTAAGTTTTAAAATATTCCTAAACAATTCCATTTGGGTGAAAATCCTTTTCTGTCAAAACCAAAGTGATCAAACAAAAATAAGTAAAAAATTTAGAGGTCCCAAAGTATTTTCAGAACGATGGATCACTTGGGATTTCTCATCATATTTTCCACTGAAACAGCAGATTGAGCTCCCCAGGGTGCTGACAAATCTCCTCCTGCAGCTTTGTAAGCACCAGTCAGGCAGGAGTGCTCTGGAGCTGACTGGTATCAATACATATCCCACTCATTGCTGTCATTTCACCAGCATCCCACCCCTGTGCAGTAACAGTTCAGTTCTTCCAGTTGTTTCAAGCTTCCTAGATTGAAATATCACTATTTTAACTCCCCATTTAACAAGCATGAGTCCGCATAAAGATAGGTTTGGAATTTTTCTTCTTATTAAAAAGAAGTGGTTAATACTAATAGATGTAATTAAGTTTTATATTGACATATCCATATTCTGACCCATGAATTATTCTCCTCTTCCACTAGCCCTAGGATGTTTACAAAAAAGCTAAGCTATATGGTCACATCCCCACCTCCCAGCAACTCCTTTCCTACACTACCTTACATGACACCCAGATATACCATGATGACTGCTGACTCCTTTCAAGTACTTAAAACCTCAAGAGCCAGGACCTCATTCATAACCACATAACTAAATAATGAGGATTCCCAGTGCAAAATGGAAGCACAAGAATGCTCCCATTTTGCTCTGCCAAACTCCAGTCCCTCTTTCAGTGACCTCCTCATTATGTGCAAAATAATTGGACTCTTACTCTTGTGTTTATTGGGGAGAGGGGATTGGTATCATCGCTTGCTCGTCACGCAAAGGGCTTTCTGTGGGTTCCAAATCAAGGCACCTCAATTCCTGCGCATGTCCCGTGACCACCAGCCCTGTGCAGGGAGGTCCCACGGTCTGTCCACCACCCACACAGCAGCACAGTTTGCCTTGCATGGGACACACACAGAGACCGTGCCTCGCACTAAGGTCAGCAATCAAATGTGCAACAGAACAATCCTGCATGGCCTCAACTGCTCTGCTTCAGCCTCTCTATCCATAAAACCCAAAGACAATGGGTTTGGCTATCTCTGCATGGGAATGCAGGGCAGCTTAATCTTTACTTACAAAATCAGAATATAAGATGTTTTAAGCAATTTTGACTATGTATCCAGTATTCTTTTCTTTACACCACTAATCCTTTATTAAATCACTGCCTCTGCTTCAGCATCTTTCTTCACAGCATCAACCTCGCTGTGTGAGAACTGCAAGTCTGTCTAGGGTCTTTCTCAGCTCACTGACCTACTTATTGCCACAAAGACTGGCATTAATAGAATTTCCTTTCTCTTTTAATTTCTGCTATTTTTTCTTTTCTAATTGATGCTTCCCAACTACAGACTCTCTGTAAGTTAAGTGTGCTTACCCTTGTTAAGAACTTTAATCCAAAAACTACTTTCACAAAACACAACACCCACATGCTCTCAATAGCAGACATCTCCAGCAAAGAAAATTAACAGCTGTTAACCATCCTGGGTCTCCAAATTAAAAGAAACCTAGTAGTGACACTGTCTTTTTTTTTTTTTTTTAACCTATAAAGACCTTTCTTTATTCTTTTCTTTCACCAATATCCTTTTCTAACAAACACCAGTGTGTTGGCACTACTGGAGGTGACTGAACCCACTCAAGATGGTAAGTGTGGAATTTTTCTCAGCTGATTTCAGCCAGCTGGAAGTTATGTATCTAATCTAAGTTAGTCACCTCCACTGACACTGTAATCAATAAGAGCAGAATGAATCACCCACCCCAAGTGCCTTGACAGATGTCTGGGAAGGAAAGAGGGGAAAAAATCCCACCTGGAGGTGCTTCTCATTAACCATACAGGGAGCCTCTGCTACTAGGCAGGGGCAACCCTTCACAGGTGGGATTCATTTATCTCCAGCTCTGCTGATAAGGAGACCAGGAGACCTGTCTTCTTCACTGAAGGACCCCAGCTTAGAGCCTGGACTCAGATAAACCGCAATTCTATGAAGGCTCATGGGTGACTTCTGAACACCTTAAAATCTAGATCTCTTCCCTCTAGAGAAACACCACTTAATTACTTTTATGCTGTTATTAAGTTTCTCCTACAGGAAAAGGAAGAGCAGGAGGGAAATGTTGAATTAAATCAATATGCACAGCATCCTAACCGACATGACTTACTTTGCTACCACTGCAGATCTGGGCCAAGCTTATGCAATGCATGGTCATGTAGCCAGGGCTTGCACTGCTGGAGGGATTTGGGAGCAGCAAGACAACAAACTGGGATTCCTTCTTCTTTGCTCTCTTCCCTCCTCACTCCCTGCTGTAAACATAAATGCATACTCTGCACAAGGACAGTCTAAGACAGCACAAATTAAATAAAATTACAAGAGCAAAGAGAGATCCAAAGGCTCAAATCACAAAGCTTTGTTTTTTCAGAGAAAATGCAGGTGATTCTTAGTTCCAGCCAAACTAAGTTAACAGAAAGAAATGGTGGCAGCAGAAGAATGTGGATCCAAAACATCTTACACCCGTCTCTCTGCTCTCCTGATTCTAGAGAAAACCAGTGAGTATATTAGACATTGGTTTAACTGGAAGGAAGTAGTATATTAGCCAGCCTACATCAAAAGGGAGAAGAGGGTTATACCCAACACAAAAGGAGCTTAAGAGCCTGAAGTATAAGCAAACACATCTCAGGACTGGTCTCTTGGGTCCACCAGCTCTGTATGCTAAGTAAAAACCTCCCATCCAAAGGAAACCGAATAACTACCTTGTAGGGTTTTCTTTGTCTTGGGCAGAACTGCTGAGCATGGTCTGCTGCTCATCAAAAATCTGAGGACAGCTGTCTCCTGTATCTCACTCAACCACTAACCCTTGGGTGGCCAGGGAGTAAGTCAATTCATCTACCTCTGCCTTGATTCCTTCATTTCTAAAATGGGAGTGAGTTAAGATCCTGTCCCTCCTCATGAAGCCTTTTGATATTTATCAGTGAAACAAACTACATGTTTGTGGGCTGAAGCTGTGTCCCCAGTACATAAGTGCAAACAAGCCTCTGAAAGGGGCTGGATGTGCAAATCAGCAAGACCATACCAGACAGCAGCAGTTCAGGGCCGTTTAGCAGCATTTTGACTCATTATCAGTCATTCCTATCAAACTGCTCCATAAGCTCCCTCCTTCTAAAGGTTCATCTTCTGAAACACCCACATGCTAAATACCAAGATATACTCAATGTTTTCTGGGAACTCATTAGGGAAAGCTATCACTAGAACAAATCAGAATCCCATGTCTCCACAGTACCACTGCAGGTGGAGCATAAGTCTGCCCATTTAAATGAAGTGTGAGGGCTTGTTCCTAACCCCTCCCTAGAAGGTAACAGCTTTAGGACTTACTGCTGAGGGTGGGTCAAGCCCAAAAGGCCAACATTTGCATTGAAACCTTGACCCCAGAGATTTTGCAGAGTTGTACAATACAAGACCTGAAGGTGATCGGCATTAATAACATCTCTCTCAAAATAAATTTGGGAAATATTTGTTAAGAGTCTCAGGATTTCTACTTTTCCTTTTAGTATCTTGTTTCAGTGGGACGAACCCTGGCACATAGACAACGATGGTAAAATGGTTTCCTTGGGGGAAGGATTGGTCTGGAGACTTATTTCTTCATTCCATGACTACTAAGTGAATGTCTCTCGCTAGATTTGAATGTTTGGATATGACAGAACATGCCAAACCTTTATATGTTCACAATACAGCCAGCAATACAACCCCAGTCAGGGTCCAAACTTTTAGGAAGAAAAGAGTTATTAGTTTTGGAAATGGTGGCAAAACTGACACTTCTCATTCTTGTTTTTGTCCCAGTTACCCAAAGTCAAAGTGAATTCACAAATGGCCATAGAAGAGATGCTAAGAGCTAAAAAAGAATCAGTACAGGAAAGTGAGCTAGAAAAAGGTTTTTCTTTCAAATTAACAGATTGACTGATAGTTTTAAAACCCACAGTCTGGTGTGTTTTTAGCTTAATTCTATGGTTTTGTTTGGCTCATGATAAAATAACATTACTTAAAATGAAAGGCTCTGACTCAAAATGGGAAAGAGATGAGTACAGGCTACGGCATTCCTGCATCTAGAACTCAACAATCTCCTGACTGCTTTCAGCTGTACCTGGGGTTGACCTGCTGGAATAAGCAGCCAAAGTTCCTCCATTTGCAAGGCATGGCATACAACTCTGCACAATGGTTGGTTTTAAACCCCTGCTCTGTAAATAGCAGCCACTCAGCAATCACTTTGCAAAGGGCTCTGCTCCCATCTCCACCCAGGAGATGAGCTTTAGCTTTATACTCACTGCATCGCCCAAAGAGAAGGAAGGAAAGAGCAAACCAACCAGCCACATCTCCCTCAGGAAGCATGTCCAGAATTAATCCAACTTTTTCATTTTCACAGGATCTAAGCCCTATGACTTCCTAACAGGTATCTGAAAGACACATACTCTCAAAGACTTGATTTTTCCTTCAGATGTGAAACCTCACACTGATTTTATTAAGGCATATTCAATCAAATGCCATGCCAAAGGCAGCTCTGGCTTTAGAATGTTGTTTTAATAGACCTATAGCTGAATATTACTGCAGATAAAGCTACTCTAAAATCCAGCCCTGAGCTGTCACTCCTGTTACACTTAGAAATGTATAACCAAGTGAGGCCTTAAATTACAACCCAGGCTTGTATTTTTAAATATTTGTTATAGTTACCCCTGGATACTTTGCTGTGAAACTTGATCAACGTGTTGATATATGCAGAGATTAAGTCATCCAGCCTCTACTGGCAGGAAAACGAACACTCACAAGAAGAAGTCATTATTCTTTTTGTCCATAATCCATAGAATCAGATTCTAATCTCAGCTTCACTGTGGTGGATTGAAAACGACTCCCTGAATGCCAAGAACTACTTAACCAAGAGGACAGAACAAACTAGGACTTCTGCTAACCTTCAGCAACAAATATAGTTACACCATCAGTACAATAAAGATAGCCCACCCATAAAGTGCACCTTGAAGGTGGCCAATCCTATTACGAATAACTTTAAAACACATAAGAGCAACATTATTTAAACTCTGCAAGGATGTACCACAATAACAAATCCTCAATGTACACACGCACTGCACAAGAACTCCCACTCCACACAGGATAATGACCTACATAATTTCTGCTTAATTATTCCTATTTAAGCCAGTGCATATCTCCATATAACCCCTGAAGGGCATCTGCAAGAGTAGCCATGAGCACAGCAGGTTTCCTTGCCCAGCCTGCCTCCTGCACACGGCTGCTCTGCAAGCCCCTAGCTGCCTGGGAGCACCAGCATCACAGTGACCACCATATATACTTGGCTTCACAAGCTCCTGACTATGTGGAGGGCTGACCTCTGGCTGCTGGAGAGCAATTTTGGTCTTGATGGCGATATCTCAACAACCCTCAAGACACAGGGTTGATTTACCCTACAGGATTATCCAAATGAGTAATGATGCTTCTAAGACTCCAGCAACGCATCCATCAGGAGACAAATTACTTTTGATGTAAAAGGCTTAGCCCTCCTTCCACACTGGCACAGGCACTGGGGATGTCTTACCATGACTGAGCACTGGGGCAAGAGCACAGAAGTGAAAAAGGTGAATTATATGCACAAGAGATCATTGCAGGATGCTTTAAATTCCCCCCTCTTGCCAATGACCCCCTTGACACAGATGTGAGCCAGGCCAGTACGCTGGGCAGAGCAGCCCCTTGCAGAGCGTACACTGCTGTGATCGATCTGTTACAGCTGCAGGGGCGATGGAATGCTGAATTCATTTTATAAATGCTTGGGCTAAGAAGTACTTGTGCAATAGAGAAATGATGAAGCCAAAAAGAAATCTCTGAGAAGAGCTAGTAAAAGAAGTGATGTGAATTTCTGCAATAAACACATTCCTTCAGCTTCTGTCTGCCTATCACAATAATGACTTATTCAAAGCTTTTGGGAATAGGTAGTAAAATTCATTTTAGTATTACTATAATCATCTTAATTTTTACACATAAAACAACAAACCAATAACATAAGGGATGAAACATGCCCCAAGTCATTGTCTCCCAGAATCTATGTGCAGACACACTTTCTGCTTGCACATACAGTTAGCTAATGAAAAACTAAGTCTGAAAACACATTTTAGGCTTGTCAATCTAAGAACACCAAACAAACACATTAACTATGTTGTTTCAGCCATGCTGAAAATCTCAGGTATTTAAAAGAGCTAAAAAAACCAAAACAACAACAACAAAAAACCCCAACAGTTAAAGTAAAGGCAAATAAATCTAAAACTCCCTATCCATCTTTCTCCCTCTCCCCATTCCCCAGCCAGATACCTAGCATAGTCCAGGACCCCAAAACTTCCTTGTTCCTTCACTCAATCACCACCATCAGAAAACAGCACCCTCTCACTGTTTCTTTTGCCATCTTTTGGTCCTCAATGTTGATTAACTCATGCCCAGACATTGAAGTACCCTCTATTCACTTCTTACTTATTTTGAAATCCTCTCTCTCCTCCCTTCCACTTTCTCCTTCCTACACTTACATCCTACACCTGAAAAAGTCAGCAGTGGATCAACCAATATTTATTAATGTTCAAGAATCATTTCAGCTGTCACTAAACAACTCCAAACAGAGGGAAACAGCTCTGGGAAGGCTGTTCCAGGACACAGCTTCTGGAAACAGCTGAGGAAACAGAGGGAAAGAAACAAAACTCTGCATCCTGCTGCTTTAACATACTATGCCTGTCCTTTCCCCTATACCATACAAATCCATAGGGAATCATCACAGGCTTCATTTCCAGCAGGGCCTTCCAGGGTCTGTCTCTGTTATCTGCTGGTTTGCCCCAAAGCAGAGCCCAACATGCACCGCACAAGCTCAGAGGACCAGGACCCCAGCATAAATCCAGCTAAACCTCACCGTGTAAGCTCACCCAAAGACAAACCACTGTCAAAAAGACAGATCACGTGTTGGCAAGAGTCAATTCCCAAAGCCCCAGCAGCAGCCTACGTACCTCGCCATTTATTCCTCACCTCACGATATGGCTGCAGAAGCACACAGAATATTTGCTTATAGTCCTAATGATCTGTGTCACAATGCTTCTTTTTATTAATGCAATAAACCACACCAAAGGAGCCTTGTGGGCATCTTTAAACATTCCCTGCACAAACCATGCTGGGTAAAGAACCTCCCAAACAGATGCTGCCGTGCGAAGCGGAGGGAAGCTGGCCAGCATCCTGCTGCAGGGCAGCAAGGCCGGCCGGCAGAGCCCCGTCCAACGCAGCAGAGGTGAGCCAAAGCTCACACATCATTTGGAAAGAGCTGTGTCCACACATGAAAGGTCAACAGCAAGGCTTTAAAGCCAGTTTGCTCCATAAAAACTCACAAGAACTTCAGCATTATCCAACCTCCCGGCAAGCGGCAGAGGTGCCGGGATGCTTTACCAGCACACTGCCTCTCATCCCAGTGCCACCCCTCACGTCACCCTCCAGCTATTCAGGATCTCATAACATTGAAGCTTTTTAGCTACTGGAAAGTAGCATCTGCCTTTTCACTCTGTCTGCATCCTGGCCCTGAATGAAAACCTCCAGCTTAAAATAACAATAGTAATTATTATTATTATTACTGTTGTTCCATACAATCCTCTAGCTTCTTTGCCAGAACATCATTTCCCTCTGGGTAGCACTGGCTTTTTCTAGCTCTGGACCACTGCAATAATATGGACACTCACTATCAAGGGCAAAGCAGGAACAGAAAATGACATTTCTTCAAAAGTGCAATAATGAAGCAAAAGGCTGGTCTTTTCCAAAGGAAACCAGCATTTAGGCTCCTTTGAAGATCCTAACAGTGAATAGTAGTGTCTGAATTTTGACTAAAAAAATATCACTGCAAGCCTCTGTAAAAAATGTCCACGTAAAACCTCAGCTCTGGGTTTACTGGCTGCCTGTGTATCCATCGTCTGTATTGCACTGCAGTGAAAATCCATAAAGCTAGGTCAACCCAACACAAGCTCGCAACTCCACCTCACATGCAACCACACCACAAAGACGCAGCCATGCAAGCAGTAACTTAACTCACCTGACCACAGCATGAGCTGCTGTTATTTAATTGCCACTTAAAGGATATGAATGAAAAAATTTCACACCCACCCCAGACATTTAAATGTCAAAATTATTAACTAATTATTTAAATATGAAGAGTCAACAAATTGTTTCACCCTGTGGTAGAACACAGATACATCCTCTTAAGACTCTGGATGCCATCATTTGTTCAAGCAATATGGGTCATAATCATGTTTAATATTAAAAAGATACCAGTGCAACACATCTGATAGCAAAACTGACATTTACACTGTCATTATATGCACTTCCCACTAAATTTAATCTGCATTATTATGGGAAGCGCTCAGATGGTTCGAAGGCAAAAATGTAACGTATGTTCAATGTCATTTAGGAATATTAATAAGCTCCTTTATTTTAAGATGTAAAACATTAATAGTTGTTCTGAAGAGGGCTCACTTTTAACCTTTAACAACATTCAAGTGGCTGTAATTTTTATCAGACTGTTTGGATTTTGATTTCGCTCTAGTCCTGAAGCTACAATTAAACTTGCAGCTACCTTCTCTCACTAGGCTTCCCCCAACAGCTGGAATAATCTTTGAAATCTGCAAAGACACGGAAGAAATGTTATTTACAGCCAGTTTGCACAGTGCAAGCAGAGACAAGTTGTGTTGTGCATTTCCAGGGCTGGTGACAGACCATTTCTCACCAGCACTACAGGAAGCCATCAAAACTATTTTCTCCTCTCCAGATGCTCTACAGGACCAAGCTAAGAAGCTGGAAGTGCTGCAGGGCAGGATTTTAAGAAGTGCCCTGAATGGCCCCAAACCAACTGTCATTACAGTCAGCATTAAATCCCACCACCAGCTCTGCTGAAGACAGAAGTGGCCTAACCCAGCCTGGTGATGGCTACCTGCCTGGAAAGCCCAACACATCTCAGGATGGGATGCTAAACACATTTAAAAATTAAAAAAAAAAATAGTTTAAAAAAAAATAAATCACAGATGCTTTTTAAAGTGGCGAGAAATCCATGTAGACAAAACAGAAGGACGTCAGCCCAGAAGAGTCATCCCACGTGTTGCTGCATCTCTCCAACTGGCTCTGCAGCCGAGGGACAGAGCCACGGACTCTGCACGAGTGGAAGGGCAGCACCACCAAGGCCCCGTGGCAAAGGCTTTGTTGGCACACGTGTAACGATCAGGGCAACACTCACTGATGTCAAAGGAAGTTACACACGCACTGAAAGCCGTACAGTTACTAGTGTCATCATCCAGAAGAAACAAATAAAATATTGGTTTCTCTCAGGCAAAGCCACTGGTGTTTTTCGTTTGTGTTAACTTGCTGTAAGTGCCTGCAGGGTCCATAATTTGATTTACTGCTGATGACGGGCAGGACAGGCACAGACACATTTAGGTATAATTATTATAGTAGCCAGGCTCATACACCAAGAACAGCAGCAAAATCAACAACAGCTCAATAAGACAATGGAGAATTTTCCAACACAAAACCCTACAACCCTCACATCAAGGTCTGTTCCTGATTCTTTCAAGAAAAAAAGAAAAAAAAAAAGTGAAATCAGGAAGTTTTGAGATCAGTGGTAGCCTTGCTACTAATCCCATGGAACACCAGTTCACCCAAAATGACTATGTATTTTGCAGTTCTCATATGAAGTTAAGCAAAAAAAAACAAGAGCTGAAAACAGTGTCTATCAAACCACCATATGATGTGTATTCTAGTCCAGAACCCAGCAAGTCCTACCTTAAGCTCCCAGCTGTCCTAGTTTCAGCTGGGACAGAGTTAATTTTCTTTGCAGTAGCTGGTATAACCCTGTGGTTTGGATTATTGATGATGTTTTAGTTGTTGTCGAGCAGTGATTACACTATGTGTCAAGGACTTTTCTGCTTCTCACACCACTCCACCAGAGGGTAGGCTGGGGGTGCACAGGAAGTTGGGAGGGGACAGCTGGGACATCCTCAATTCTCTCCCCCATCCCACTGGGGAAGAGTGAGCGGGCAGCTGTCTGGTGCTTAGTTGCTGGCCAGGGTTAAACCATGACACCAGTTCAGCTCCCAAGTCTAAGCACTAAAGAGAATATCATCCTTAGGGTTTAGAAAACACACAGAGCAAAGGATATTAATGGTTATCATCAACTCTTTGAATTCTACTTATTAAAAAAAAACAGAAAACCCACAAGCTGGAATGCCATGCAGATCCCAGAGCAGAGGTTTGAAGGGCAACCCAGCAGGGTTCACTCAGATCCCTCTTCGCAGCACTGCCATCTTTTGCATCCTGACAGTACTAACAATGCCCAAAAATTACTTGCCACTGATACACTCATCCAGATTTTAACATCACTAGTATGACCACAGGGCCTGATTCAATGCCTATTATAACATCTATAATTTTTTATAGTGGGACAAAATAAGGCCTATGCACTTGTCTAAATTAAATGAGAATTAGGACTGTTTTGTTTTAAATGCATGAATTCTCATAGCAAACAAGCTAAGAGACACTAACAAGATACAATTTATAATGGTTTAAGGTATTGTACATATTTAAGTCTCTTAAACTAAGGAAACAAAGATGCACATGTAAGGCAGGCAACTCAGTTCCACATTAGTTTACATTTTCATTCCTTTCGTCACCATACATGAGCAAAATACCTAAAAGTCTGGGGTGAATGCCCAGTAAAAGAAAGCACTGTAGAAGAAAACTGTCTGCACTGGAATTACAGATACCAAAGTGTTTCCACTGTAAAAAAAAAAAACAAAAACAAAAAACAAACCTGACAGATCCAAATACCTCAATCCCAGTCAACATTTTTGTTGTGTATTAACAAAACCTCTTCTATGCCACTGAATATAATAAATTGAAGCATCATATTCCTGTTGAAAAAACAGTTTTATCACATGGCCATGACCTGGACCAGCTTTCAACTAGCACTGATTAAATGCAAATTCTCATATTCTGCACCACACACCTTCCACTTGGTAAAAAAAGTATCAAACACTTCCCATTTGTCGCTGTCAATTAACATACAAATTTATCTGGATGCTGGATACATGGAGTGTCTCTGAGAATAGCTCACTAGATCGCACAGACATAGAAAACTCACTCATGGGCTAAGTAGGGTTGAATTAATGAATGTACTGTTGCTTCACATATTGAATGTCTGTCACTAAGCTGATGATTTGCAAATGCAGAAACAGGGACTAGGGGACGCACTGGCTGCATCCACAGATGGCTCCCTCCACTGCAGCCTCAAGAAGCTCACCTTACTTGGTCCACAGTGCTTGATCCATGTTCCTGGGAATAACTCAGGACATGAGCAATGAGACAGTCAGCATGTATCCACATTTGGGGTTTTATTTCCACTTGTATCTGCCCTGATTTCCTTCCCAGGAATGTCGTGCTTGTGAAAGACACAGCGTGACATCCTAAGAGACTTACATCTTCTCTGCATTAACAGAGACACAGTCTGGGTGGCAGCAGAAAAGCAAAAGCTTCCCTAGAGCAAACACCAGGATTATCAACACGAAGGGAGGACTACTTCTGGATTGAAGCTTTGGCCCATTGTCATCTATGGCAAAATTCCCACCAAAGTAGCGTAGCCAGGATTTTACCTCTGTCGCAGAGATTTTGACTCCCTGCCCGTTCTGCCTTGGGACTTCCAGCCAGCACAATAAGAGTCTTAACAGTGCCAGCAGCTTTTGTGCTATGAACTGCAGGGAGAAGATGTGAAACCCTTCACACAAGCAACCAAATACTCATCAGACAGTTACAAAATTTAAGACATTGCCAAACTGTAAGGGATTCAAACTTGCATCTAGAAGTATGATGTTTTGCATTGGCACACCATGCTAAAACAAACCTTATCCTAACCAACTTTCTGTCCTTCAGAAAAACCTGACTGTAAATACAAGTGGTATGAGTGCAGTTGGCATGTGTCAGAAGACATTTAAGAATTCAGCACAGAAATACATCTGTAGTGGAACAGCAGCTACAAACTGCTCCTAACAAGCGATGGCTAAACACCCTAACCCTCCTCTAATTGCTCTCTTCATTGTATTTGACAGAATCCATCAACCAGGGTACATCAGGTCACAACAGCCCAACTTGATGGTAGGAACTGTGACAACATAACCTGGTGGAATAGAAGGCCTTTGTGTCAGAAACAGAGCAAGCCAGGACTTAAGGAAACAGAGGGATTATACCCCATCACTGTCCTGCACACACTGGATAACAACACAGTAACGTAACACACAGTTCAGGCAGCATCCTGCCTACCATCGGCACACAGGTAAGGGGCACAGTCCTTAAGATGCCAACAGATGCTACGTTAAGAATCAAGCTTAAGGAAAAAAAGGAAAAAAAAAGGAGCAAAAGTAAAGAAAAAGTATGATTCACTGCATCAAGACAAGCAACCTGCTGATTTTCTACAACACTAGCACCACCAAAGGATCAGGCAGAGGGATATCCATAGTTTCCAGCCCTGCAGTACATTGGCTCCTACCTGGCTCTCAACAAGACTCCAGTGTTTTTGGGACACAAAGATCACAGCTGTAAGCTCTTTCCCAGCAGCACTCTCCAAAGGCAAGCTGGCTCCAGAGGGATGATTCCTCTTCTCCTCGCATCCACCACCAAGTCCTCTCCAAGCAACAAAAGTTACTTTTTCTTCAACTGAAGTTTAAACTCTCTGCATGTCAGCACGAATAAAAAAAGACAGCCAAGAACTACCCAGGCTATTTCACCTTGTTCTGCTTTCCCAGCTAAAGTTTATACCCTCCCCACAATGCTCCAGATCAGGAATAAGCCCTCAGTGAAAGCACAGAGTCCAGGCAGCAACTAGGAAAGGGTGCAGCTCTTCTGCTCTGCATTTCTCCTAACTCACCCTCTCTTAATTTCCAATTCCTTAGCTGAGAACTCAAACGCGATTTCATAAAGCAAAGCATTTGCTTAATGAGAGATAAGTTAAAATGTCTATGTCTTTGGAGAACATTTTTATTATTCTTACTTTCTGCTGGACAGAGATTGGTTAAGGATCTGCAAAACCCTGATCAAATGATGCACCTCTCTAAGCCTGTCTGACAGCGTTGCAAAGGGAAAGCAAATGAGTAAGAAGGAAAACCTTCATTTCCTCGAGTCTCTTCCTTTTAACCAACCTTGATGCTTTAGTGCCTCTGCCGGGATGCCAGTGCTGACTTCCCTTTATGTCCCATTTATTTGTATTTATTTTAATTGGGACTAAGGACACTCGGCAACGCTTAATCCTCCCAACAACAAAGCAAGGGCACAAAGCCACCACGAACAATAACCAAAAATAAAATAAAAAGGAAAAAGACACCCACTGATGTGTTTCTCGAGGCAGCGCAGCTCCCTTCTCCTCCTGCAAGCAATCCAGCGGGGTTCAAAAAGTGGGCAGGAGGGGCTGGATTATTTCCCTTAATAGCAGAAGTTAGAGCTGGGAGAGCCACGTTTAACCCATCCCCAGCCAGAGCAGGTTCCCTCCAAGCACCTCCTTACCTATGCACGCACCGGTCCTTGCACTCACACTTACACGGGGACACACACCCCCTTACACAGACAAACACCCACGGTCCGAGTTTCGGGCGTCCCGGGGACGCTGGGGACAGTGTCGCGGCAGCGCGGCAGGGATGGGGGTACTCCTGTCACCGACCCCCGGAGCGGCACCCCCAGCAGAGCCCGGCAGGGGCGGGGAGGACACGGCTGCTCCCCCCGCTGCCCTCGGCACCCCCGCCCCGGGGATGGACGATCCCTTCAGCTCCAACCTGCGCCGGAGCCTGCAAATGGGGAGAGCATGGCGAGCCCTCCCCTCCCAAAACATTTGGAAAAATAAAAAATACATAGATAAATAGATAAAAACACGAACAGGCAGGTTCTCCGGTAACACCCCCCTCTCCCCAGCCCCAGCAGCTGAAGCCAGTCCCCAGGCTCAGCCAAGAGCAACTGCAGCTGAAGAGCAGCGACAGACACGCACACCCCCTCTTTCCCTCGCCCGCTCCCTGCGACAAAAACACACACACAAAAAAAAAAAAAGACAAACATTTAACATTTAAAAAGGAGCGAGGGGGAAAAAAAGTGAAAGAGAAAAACACAGCTCTTGCCTGTATTCGAGCTAAAACGCGGTGCGCGGCTGGGAGCGAACCCCGGCAGCCGCCCGCGCTGCACCTTGCAGGGCGGAGCGGGAGAGCGTCCGGCGGCGCAGGGGAGCGGGGGATGGAGGCGGGACACGGGGCAGCGCTCGGCTCCGCTCCCCGGCGCAGCGGGCGGAGGGACCGGCGGAACCCCTGCGGCAAAAGTTTCCCCGAGTCGCGGCCGCTGCCCCCAGCTCCCCGCGGCCCCGCCCGAGATTGCCCGGCGGAAAGTTTCTCCGCCCAGATCCCCTCCGCGCCCCGTTCCCCAGCCCCCGCCGGGTACGCACCGGCTCAGCTCGGCTCAGCTCCGGGGGCTGCCCCGCGACCTCCCGCGCCGGCTCTCCATGCCGCCCCAGACGCGGCCGGGGGCTGCACCGGGAGGAGGGCTGAGGGCCGGTCCCCGCCCGGCCGCCACTCAGCTCCGCGCCGAGCACAGTGCGGCCTGACGGGAGCGCGGCCCGCGCCCGCCTCCCGGCCCGCGGGGAGGGACCGCCACCGCCCGCCCCGCCCGGCCCCGCCCGCCGCCGGGCTCACACCGCCCCGGGCCCGGCCCCGGGGGGTCGCTGAGCCGCTCCCGAGAGGTCTCTCCGACTCCGGGGAGTCACCTACCATCACCTGCTCCCGGAAAGGAGCAGGGTCCCCCAGTGTCCCCCAGGGACTCACCACTCTGCTGCCGTCGCGCCGCCGGAGGAAGGCGCTGGCCGGCCGGCCAGGCACAGCGGAGCCGGGGAAGCCGCTCTCGGCGTGTGGCGGGGGGGAGGTGACTGGAGGAGCTGGGTAATCCCCCCCCCCCGGTAACACCCACCCCTCCCGCCAGTTAACAACCCCCCACCCGGGGTTGGGCGTGTTCTGGGCACCGGGACCGGGTCGCGGGTACCAGCGCGACTGCAACTTGCCTGTAAGGACCGTTACCCTGCTGAGCCGTGGGTCTGTGATTCACAGACTGTGACAGTAAGAGCTACACCTGCCCAAAGAGCTGCTCCCTTTGGTTTTGCTAGCAAGGAAGTGTATTTCGTGCCGTCTGTGCCTTTGAATTGATGTCCAAGTTCCAATTCTGCCTATTTCATTAGGATGTGGTAAGGCACCTGTTTCATCATCCGTTTGTTTCCTTCTCTAGCAGTGAGCTCAGGCCCTACCTGACCGGGTATCTCGGTCAAGAGAGAAAGAGAGAGATCACTTTCACATCCTCTTTCTTTCCTTCCCTCTTTCTTTCCTTCCCTCTTTCTTTCCTTCCCTCTTTCTTTCCTTCCCTCTTTCTTTCCTTCCCTCTTTCTTTCCTTCCCTCTTTCTTTCCTTCCCTCTTTCTTTCCTTCCCTCTTTCTTTCCTTCCCTCTTTCCTTCTTCCCTCTCCCTTCTTTTTTTAAAATAATGGTTAGCTTCAGCTGTCCTCTTCTCTGCAAGAGCTTTGAAATGCGGCTGATTTGGGTTTTTTTTTTCTAGTCTGCTGCTCTTTCACTTTGTCCATGCCTCCCACTTGGCTGCAGGTCACAACTGCTAAACCCAAGTACAGGTAAGAAGGTCCACATGAGGACTGGCAGTGTAGTGCCCTTCACCGATGCCATAAAACACAGGCATTCCCCAGTTAATCTGCTGCTGTGGGTTAGTGTGAAGGTGAAAAAAACTGTGAGCAAACAAAACCAACCAGCAACTCCACTCTAATCGCAGAGACCAAGGTAATAATCACAAAGCAGGAAGGCATGGTCTGCGCTGTGAAAAATTACAAGGAAAATAAATATGAAAATTGCTTGTAAAATTTACCAGCTAAAGTTAAAAGTTCTGCAATAGAAGTGTGTAGATTTGTCTGAAATCTACAATGGAATTAATTATTTTATACCCACCACCTGGTTGCATTGCTCATGGAAGGTGGTCTTGTGCAAGTCACCTTTTCTAACAGGTTGTTATCGATCACTTACCTATTGAGAAGTTAAAAGATCAGAGCCCCGCTGTGTCACTTACTAAATAAACACAGCAAAGAGATGTCCTGTTCCAAAAAGCTCATAATCCACATCAACGAGACAAATTTAGAGTGGGAGGAAAATGTATTATGCTGCAGATGGTACTGAGAAAGAAACCGATTTGCCCAAGGTCATGCAGGAAGTCTGTGGCAGAGCCAAGAACTAAACACAACTCTCCTGAAACCCAGCCTAAAAATAGGGCTTGATAATTGCACATGAACTCCAGAAAACACACATTACACAGATAATCATCTTTTGACCAGTATTTTGGAGGTACTGGGCTCTGTTTCATTATAATTTCCAACTGCACTGATAACTAAACGGTCACTTTCTAAATTTAAACCACATTATTTGAAAGCCCTTCATCCGGAAATTCGCATCGTGGAACAAAAGGCACTAACGGATAGTATCTGGGCCAACACAGATGCTTTTTGAGTGTGTCTGCTTCTGCTGCCCCCTTCCTAGAGAGAACCAGAAGGGCGTCCAAATCTGCGCCTTTGTCTTGGGAGGGGGAGATCCTGCTCGTTCCAGTGTTTTCCCGAGGCTCCAAGGGGCTGCATTGTCCGTACCCACACTCTGCCTCGCAGCACTACCCCAGATTTGACCTCATATTTCCCATCCCCTGTTTAGCCCCATTAAAATATTCCCTGGAATACAGCTTCCATTTGCCCTTACAGGAAACCTGTCTCAGGTCTCAGAAGGTGCCTTCCTTGCATCCTCTTCCTCTTCCAGCTCCTTCTTACTTGTTTTGTTAACCAATGCAGAGGCGTTTCTTGCGACGCAAAACCCACGCAACCGGAAAACAACAGTAGCATCATGTCGCACCCTTCAGGCACCCTTACTTGTCAATTAGGAAAGCTATTTACACACACACTTAGCGAATGTTACAATGTATAAATACTAATGAGTATTAGTAGAAGTAGTTAATGCAGTTTTCCTTATTAATCAATCCTACCAGCACGGTAATGATTTCTGTTGTTCTTCTGGAGCTTCCTCCAGCAGGGAGTGAGCTCTGTTGATTAACAAGACCATTTTGCATGTATATAACATTTTTGTTCATCTGCAACAATCTCATTACCATATTTTTTTCTCAAGGAGGTGAGCAGTTCCCAACTTGTGCTTAAGGAATAACTAGGGCAGAAGGAATTGCATTGTCTCCCATACCACCATTTTACAGTCGTGTGTCTATCAGGCTCAGTAGAATTTACACAGCTGTGAGAGAGGATCAGGAGCAGTTTGGCTGGTATGCCCCGAATCAGGTAACAAGTCAGGGATGGCCAGGAGCAAAGCTCCTAGTTTCACACCTCAGAATAATTTGCTATTTTTTAAGCAGGTCTTGAAAGGTAAACAGCTTTGAATGACTATTGGAAACACAATAGCTATTGGCTCTGATGAATAATGTCATCTTGCTCTACAGATACAGACCAGGAAATAGCTTTTAGGTTCCTGAATCCTGAGTAGTGAGTAGAAATCCCTCCACATTTTCCTGCCAAGATGACCGGATTCAAGAAGCGGTAAGTAAACCACTGCAACAACAGAGTATTTCACTTTCTCTTAACTCAGTAATTTGCATTGAAATGAGTATAAATAATTCAGCTAGTATAAATAAAATAAACCTGAGCAGAAAGA
Organism: Caprimulgus europaeus; assembly: GCA_907165065.1. Next base: position 115,397,241 of record OU015523.1, read on the forward strand.
AAAGGTTTTCCCAAAGATTCAAGGTTCAAAAGACAGGAAGACAGGTTTCAGACCTGATGTTAACTGAACCAGTAGTGAGCTATTGAAGCTGAATCTCAGCATACTATCATAAATTATGAAACATTGACATTTCACTTTGAATTAATGCAAAGGGCTATTTATACACTGGTTTAGAGGCAGTTGCCTGGGCAAATTAATGCACTTTTTCCTCCACCAGGCCAAATGTTAGCAACACTGCTATTTTTCAAAGTATCAAACTATTTGCATATTGAAAATGATTTAATACAATCGGTACGTCAGGGCTGCCGTGTGAGTTACTTTGGAAAAGTAACCAGTCATAATTCACTATCTCCTTGATCCAGAATTGAACCTGATTCAAAACACTATCAATGATTTTCAGTTGCTCGTTATCAGGGAATTGCTTTCTGTTTGTAGGGCCACAGGCCACCAACATGGGAAAAGGTGTTCAGTGGGCTACGATTGCCTTTCTGGGCTTGCTACCAATAAAAGCTCTGCACAGCAAGCAGATAGCAGTGGCAGAACTAGACATGAGCACCTAACATTTTACTTGCCTCAAATTTGCACTTTGGATGTGACTACATATTGAAACATGAGGTTATTGTTCATATGTATTGGCAAACCTTTTGTCTATTTTTTTTTTTTTAAGGAGGAAAAAATGTAACACTCCAAAGTTACTATTTTTTACAAATCAGCATTTTAGGTGCCATTTCAGTAAAGCATTGGTTAAGAGTGTGCTTAAATACTGAATGGTTAGATTACAAACAGTCCTTAAGTGCTTCAGTAAACTGGGGTTTAAAATAATTAAAATAATTATTTTAACTTCATCCGAATGATATGAAAATCACTAGTCACTTTTAGCAAATTCCATGTGTTTTGGGCCCATCATTATGAACAAGACAGTCTGGTATCTCCTGCTCAGAGCCTTTTCTTTATCTCACAGATAAAATCTTCCAAAAACCGAAGTGCTTGAAGACTGATGTGAACAAATCCTCAGCCAAGTAACACGATCCCCTACCCCGCAGGTGGGTTCCTCTCTGACTGTCTGATTCCCTGTAGAGAGGCAGCCTCCTGGTCATACCAAGGACTTGTGCACAAATTTCTTGCAGCTTTTTTGTCTCTTCTCACTTCTCATGGCAGTGGGTAACACTAGCACAGTGGTAAGAAAGTTAACGAGACCTGACAGTGCTCATAGACTTCTCTGGAAACATGATGTGGCAGCACAAGACAACTCGATGGTGACGACACCAGAAATTTGCTTTGAGGCCATTCTTTGTGTATCCTCCAAAAGTGATTCCTACAGAGATGTGATTCAAGGACATCACATGGCACTGCTCTGCAGAAAGGTCAGCAACAGAGGGGTTTGCAGCCTGCAGGTGTTCCCACAGGAATAATTAAGGGGACAGGTACAGCACATAGTTTATAGCTAGCTAGCGATGCCCTTCAACAAGAAAGATCTTCTGTTGATGCAGGAAGCATTGCATCAGGGGTTTACTGCAACTCTCCATCTCATTTAGAGACTGCAACGAGATTGCACATCAGAAAATCCATTTTGACAGTGCACATTGAAGCTTTTCTCTTTTATTGTCCCAGATTACGCCACGCAGCACAGAACTGTTAGCATTTCTAGCAGCCAAACATCAGAGGTTTGACTTAAATTCGTAGAGTGAGGTCATCCCACACAGAAGGGAAACTTTTGAGCTGGTGTGTTCGCATTTTCCATCATTTGAAGGACATAGTGATATTTGCAAAGGACTGGGTTGGCTTTGATAATTTGACTTTGATTACTTAAGTTCGCTTTTCTTTTTGCTCTGTTTTGCTCCTCCCAGCTGTAGCCTGATCTCATTCGAGCCCAGCTGCACTTAGCACTGACTCCAAGAGGAGCGGATCAACTCCACAACCTTCCTTCACAGGGAAGAGACCTGCCAGTCAAAGAGGGTTATGGTATCATCAGTGAGCTGAAGGCACATCGCGGGAGGTGATGCTGGAACGCTTACCCTCCGTCAGAGTAATAAGCTGTGTTTGATGGTTTGATCTAACATATCAAATCCTGCTCAGAGAAAATTGAGAGCAGGGTTTTGTGGCTTTTTTTTAATATATATTTTTTTTTATTTCAATGAAACAGATCTGAGAGAGGAAGGAAGTGCTTTGTGGAGCCAGAAGTTTCCTATTCGTCTCACAGTTCTGCCTGTAAGTTTACAGGTAGTCCTTGACCTCTACCTTAACCTCCTCAAGTTTTCCCATTTTAAAAAATAAAGACAGAGAGTCACTGAGGATCATACAACATGAAAAGATGATCTTTTGGTGAATTTACCAGTGGAATTGTAGTGTGATTCCCGATTCTGCTATCCATATCTTGTGAGACTTTAGATAAATCATGAGTTATGTCTGTGGCTCAATTTTTCTGTCTGTGGTACGAAACCAGTAACGTTTTTGGTCTGTCTCATGTTTTTAGACAAATAAACATACCTATTGTTATGTGTTTTGCAGTGATTTACCTTCTATAGGTCTTACTTTGAGTGAGGTCCTTTATTTTTAGTAATAGGGTACAATAAATAGTTCAGAGTTTTCTCCTTGGAGCACTCTGAAGTCAGTGGAAAGATACTGTGGAAGGACATTGTGTTAGTTAATACACAAGAAAGAATAAAGTGAAAGCAACTTGTTTGTATAAAAATTGTGAAAGGTCCTGCAACCAGATAATAGAAAGCCCTAAGGATTCAGGATAACTTGTAGCATAAGGGAAGGACTGATCTTTCCCACAATAGTTTCATGTAACTGTTTCTGTTCACAGTACCAAGAACCAATGCCAGTAAACATTTAAACATGTGCTTCACTTGATAGATGAGTGGCTTTTTGACTTCAATTTTAATGCGTATTTAAGCTTGGGCATGGCTTTTTGTGGGGTGAGGATTTAGTGTGGGATTCCCTGGTCCTCTATACACATTATTTCATTAGGTGTTGTCTGTTTCTGTAGCACTGCCTTAGGGCATGAGCCAAGCCCAGCTGAAGTCAGGGGGAATCTCTACAGATTTTGATGGCGGTTGGACTGAACCCTTTATAGGAAACAAAAACAGATTTTGTGGAACATAAAAGCCAAAAAAAATCCTCCTAAATTTGTGGGGATGAAATATTCATTTCCTGTTTTAGGACTAGAGACTTTATAAATCAAGCTTCTAACCAGAGCAAAATTTTACCAGCTGTACTATAAGCTGCTGAAAATAAGGGGAAAATATAACATGCTCTTAGCAAACCCTTAGTTTTAACAGAGCAGAAGGTATTGCTTAGGTGTGCATAGCAGTTCAGCAGAAGGTAATGATTGTGTTTATTTAGCTTCACAGATTCTTTTGCTGTTGTATGCTTTTAGGGTACCTGGTTTTAAAAGAAAAAATCTGTAAATGTCATGGTTTAACCCCAGGCAGCAACTAAGCACCACACAGCCACTTGCTCACTCCCCTTGCAGTGGATTGGAGGAAGAGAATTGGAAGGATAAAAGTGGGAAAATTAATGGGTTGAGATAAGAACAGATTAACAAGTGAAATAAAATATAATAATAATAATAATAGTAGTAGTAGTAGTAGTAGTAGTAGTAGCAATAATAATTAAAAAATTGTAATGAAAAGGAAACTTACAAAAAGAAAGAAACAAAACCCAAGAAAGACAAGTGATGTAAATGAAAACAATTGCTCACCACCAACTGACCAATGCTCAGGCAGTTCCCAAGCAGCAGCTTCCCTGCCAACCTTTCCCCTAGTTTTATTGCTGAGCATGAGGTCATATGGCATGGGATATCCCTCTGGTCAGTTGGGATCAGCTGTCCCAGCTGTGCCCCCTCCCAACTCCTTGTGCCCCCCCAGCCTACTCACTGGTGAGGTGGGGTGAGAAGCAGAAAAGGCCTTGACTCTGTGTAAGCCCTGCTCAGCAGTAACTAAAACATCTCTGTGTTATCCACACTGTTTCCAGCACAATCCAAAACACAGCCCCATAGCAGCTACTGTGAAGAAAATTAGCTCAGTTCCAGCCAAAACCAGCATGATAAAGAATATATTTACAAATGGCAGCTTCTCTGTAGTTTCATGCCATAGCTGTCATCTCACATGAGGTGAGATGACTTTTGGTTGCCAGGCCAAGCCCTCCTAGCTTAACTTGTATCGCAGCTCCACTCTTTGCTGCTGGCACCAGGTCGTAATAGAGTTACAAGATTAAAACCCCGCCATTCCTGAAAGCTTTCTCAGTAATGAGCAGAGTTTGAGATGTGGGTTTGAGTCCTATTTGATTGCATTGTTATTCTTCCTCTTTTGGTGGCAACATTAATGACAGGTTAGCAGATGCAATTTGTACTTCCACTGTTGGCTTTGCATGTTGCCCTCCACCCTTTGCTTCCAGCTGAATCATCCCCCCACCACAATCCCTGGTGCTTGCACTCAGTGAGATGAAATAACAAATAGAAATTATGGAAAGCAAGGAGAAAAGACAGGATAAAAGAGCGAGGGTGAAAGGAAAAAAATAGCTACCCACTGGTCAAACAAGAACATTCAACGTGCTAGTGGTGGGTGACTTCAGTAAAGACAAGTAAGAATAGTCAACTGTCTAATAGGACATAAAGAGGAAACCAGAGACTGTAAAGGATAAAAGAACAGCTGAAATGAAAGAATAAAATGTGTTAAAAGTCAATCAAGACAAATATAGCAATGTCAGCTTGGAGTGTCTTTTGTGTTTTGAGTGCTGGTACCTGCTGAGTGCCTGCTACCTTACAGCTCCTCAAAGAACCACCTGGACCCGAGCAGTCAGAAGGTCCAGCTTTGCAAGGTCTCTAATTTTTCAGTGACACTCTTTCCCAGTTTCCCAGAGATAACTGCAAAGGTTATTCTTGCTACCAATTACAAACCCAGAAGGTTAGTCTCTGTTGGGGGGTTAAAGGAAGATCCAAAGGAAGAACAAGGGCTGCATTGTTTGAAAATGCTTAATTACAGGTGCTGCAAGTTTTGGAGGGCAATTTGCAACAACTAGAAAGGGATCTGGTTAATTGTTGGCTGTTCAATACCCACTGAAAATCAGGAAACACTATCATTTCTTTCCATCTGGGAAACTGAATCATAGTTGCAACTCTTATCCTGGGGCCACAAGGGCAGAAATGGATTCTCTGGTTTCTATTAAGATGCAAATTGAGATCTTTTCCACTTTAGAGAAGTGATGGTATCTCATTGTAGAGTGAATTTATTGGTATCTAGTAAGTCTGTTTCAATCTTTTTCTTCTTTCTTGCAACATATTTTTATAAGTCTTACAGGAATTTAATATCTTCAAGATCCCTATCCTTCAAAACAGAGATTCAAAAGTTTTGGGAACAAACTGACTGACAGAGGCAGTCATATGCAGTGTGACTGAGCAAGGTGTTTCCTCAGCAAACCAAGCTGCAAACACACAGCTTGGAAGGAGCATCACATTGAGATCTGAAGTGGAGAGACCCTCAGTGGGTTTGACATTTCTGATTTACACCTTATAAAAATGGGACCGTTGACTGAAGTTGTTTTACTTTCAGTCCTAAGTCAGTGGTGAAACTACTGTGATGTTCAGTGAGCTTTTGTCTCTTAATTCCCACAGAAGAGATCTTCCTATCACAGAGCACCTGGCCAAATCCATATTAAAAGCAATGTTACAAGAGGCCCATTTCCCTTTCCCCAAATATGCCTCACCCAGTCATCCCTCTAGAGGCAGCACAAACCAAGGCTTTCTCACCCCACCCAACAGAGATCTGATCCTCTTCCCTGCCCAGCACATTTCAGGAAAAATAAAAAAAAAAAGAAAAGAAAAAGATGTTTTAATCTGAGCAGGTTGTGTGAGATTGTGGCTGTTTGTCTGATAGAAGAGGTAGCAATCCATGGGAAAGGCAACCCCTGAAAGTTGTACCAACTTCTGTGTTATATTTAGGAGGCCATGGTAGAAAATACACCAGTATTCTCAATTAAAGACTGTGTTTTAATGCAAAAAGCAATCCTACTCCTAGTAGCAACATTTCAAACCTTCTTAATGTCTCTTTTGCACTCTGCTGTTGCTCCATGGATTCCAGAGGGCTTCTGGAGCCATTAGGGTACGTGACATGCATACAATAAGGTTGTCAAGCTACTTTTATTTCATGTATGTCAGTTAGCTGCTGGGATTAACTACACTGTAGGGAAGCAGCAGGGACAAATTGAGAAAACCAGCTAAAGACAAGCTTAGGACAACAGGAGAGATAAAGAGGAGTGGAGATTTAAGAGACACATTTAGGAGACAGCTGGAGGAAATGAGAAAGGAAAGAGCTTGAAGAACACAGGCTGGGACTGCCTCGGGAATGACGTTTCTGTGAGAGATGTAGGATCATTTAGGTTGGAAAAGACCTTTAAGATCATCTAGTCCAACTGTAAACCTAACACTGCCAAATCCACCACTCTCTAAGCACCACATCTACGCATATTTTAAATACCTCCAGGATGGTGACTCTGCCACTTCCCTGGGCAGCCTGTTCCAATGCTTCACAACCCTTTCAGTGAAAAAATTTTTTCTAATATCCAATCTAAATCTCCCCTGGAGGCTATTTCTTCTTGTCCTACCACTTGTTAGCTGGGAAAAGAGACTGACACCCACCTTACTACAACCTCTGTTCACATAGTTGTAGAGAGTGATAAGGTCTCCCCCCAGCCTCCTTTCTCAAGGCTGAACAACCCCAATTCCCTCAGCTGCTCCTCATCAGACTTGTGCTCTAGACTCTTCACCAGCTTCACTGCTTTTCTTTGGACACACTCCAGCACCTCAATGTCTTTGCTGAGGGGCCCAAAACATATTAAAAGGCTAAAACAGAGTAAATCCTAAGAGGAGTGGTTGAGGCACTTGCGGCATGGCCTACAAGAGGAGAGCCCAGCCAGCAGCTAGGAAAGCTGGAGGCTATTTGCAGGGATGTGTGCATCCTAAAGATTAGTAATGCAGTGTTGTGAGACAAAGAAGGCCCAACAAATTTTACCAGAGTCCCAAGGCAAAAACTGAGACTGTGACCCTCTGGACTGCAGGATTCATCATACTGTTAGGGCCTTCCTCACTATGTGAAAGCTAGTAGCTTATTGCCATTTCATCTGCTACTTAGAAGGGCTTGGACATAGCAAGGAAATCTCCTGAACTAAACTCATACAAAGTTAAAAAAAAAAAAAAAATCTATATATTTGTTTTAACAAACATAAATTTCATGGGAGAATTCCTGGATTGATCTTCACTGGAGATCAATCACTTGATAAAGTGAAGTGCCACACTTCATTTATGCATCGTGGCAAGAACTGGGAGTTGCTAGATTGGACTCAACCAGACACTGATAGGATTCAGCACCCCGGCTCTGAGTGTATTTGCCTCCTGTTATTTTGCAGGGAGAGGCAAGAAACTCCCTAACAGATGATGAGGGTGTAACTTGTGCACAAAAAGTTTCTTCTGGATAACACCAGACAGTCATTGATTGGCTTCTACCCTGAGGCATTACAGTTTATATCCCTAATATCTTTTTATATTGCCTAATAAAACTGTTGGCTGTTACCATTACATGGGTAATGGACATTTATATAAAACTCTTTATGAGCTGTAGATGGAGATCATCCTCTTCACCATACATATGGACCCACCTCTGGAGTAAAATGCAGTAGCTCTTTAATAGCCTGGCACTATTAATAAAGCCCAGTTACACTGAAAAGGAAGAATGACTCCTCATCAAATCAAGACTGAATAAGAAATTTAGAAAAACAGATTTTCCTTCTCCCAGAAGAGTTTAGACCAACACAGGGCCTTTCTGTGCTTCCTGGAAGTCATTAACTCCAGGCAGTTTGGGTTTCTGTTGTATATTGCCTTCAGAAAGAGAGAAAACCATGACACTTCAAGTGTAGCATGGAGTTCCTCTCCAAGGGTCATCTGCTGTGGTTTGAGAGGGACAGCAGATTCCAGCATCCACTGAATCAATCAAAACATGTTTCTTCAGTGAGATTTCATAGAATCATAGAATCATATAATGGTTTGTGTTGGAAGGGACCTTAAAGATCATCCAGTTCCAACCCCCCTGCCATGAGCAGGGACACCTTCCACTAGACCAGGTTGCTCAAAATTTGATTTAGAAAAAACTGTCTGCTTGAACACATTTGCCTTTATTATTTTGTACTGTTCATCACTTCAAATAATTTCCTGCATTTTTATTTTAATTCTGAATTTGCAGATCACAAGAAAGTATTCCTCTAAGAATGAAGAAAAGTCATTGGTGAAACTAAAAGTGATAACTGATTGCCATTTCCCTTCACAGAACCATTGCTCAAAAGAGAGTGAAATTTAACTACAGAAGCTGTGAAATCCTTGATCTTGTCGAGGGAAAGGACTGTCTGGAAGAGATGTAAATAGCTAAAATGTAAAAAAAAACATAAATAAATAAAAAAATCGGGTAATATTTGCAAAGAGAATACATACCATTTCAAAACTGTTAAAGAGAACAATTTCTGGTTTGTTTGGTTTACACAGTACATAACATTTAATGCAAAAATCTGTTTCAAAAACAAATTGATTTTTTCCCTGTTCATTGTATATTTAACAGTATCCAGCACTCATATAAGTATTTCTATCTTCAAAATATGAGAATTAGTTAAAAGCAAATGAAAAAATTATCTCCATAATCTCCTAAGGATAAATACTCCCTTCCTATGGCATGTGGGGAAACTGAGGACAGAGCTTAAGTGGATTGCTAGGGGCTTCATGTACCCGAGCCTGTGCTGGAACAGCAGAGTCCTTGTCTCATGGGATTTCTCCTAAAAAGGTGGAAAGGAGTTGTACCCATACCATTAATTTCCCTTTCTTTCTTAAATACACACCATCATTGTAACATATCTTACACATTGGAGTTAATCGGATAGAAAACATTAACTTTTGCAGAGGTATTAGAGCTTCACCAAAGAGCACTCACAGATATTACAGAGTAACATCAAAATTAACATGGAAGCAATTTAGTCCTTCAGTTTAAATGCCTTCAGCAAAAGATTAAGAATTTCCCATCACCACTCAAGCACTTCCTTTCATACTCCCTGCTTATCGTGCTCCCCTTACTTATTGTACCAGATACCTTTTTGACACAGAAGAGATGTTGGGAAACTTTCCTTTGGTTTCTGAGAGTTTCATCATGCAATTAAAAAAAAGAAAGTGCCAATATTTTTATCAATGCATGGCTTATACTTTCCTCTAAATATTACCTCTAATATTCAGATGACTTAATGTTTGTGAAGCTCTGAAAATAAATGTTGATATGAGAAGGATTATGAGATGGGGAAGGTAACATTCGTTAATACATCCCAATCAAACCTGATGAGAAAGCTATGCATATCGATGCTGTGGATTAGCAATGAAATGGGATAAAACATATTTTCCTGCTGGTAGAGGTGATAATGCTGAAAAAGCTGAGGGCATTTTGGCTGGTAGCAAATAAAATCCTCTCCTCTTGCAGTGCACCTGGTGAAAGTTTTCTGCTGACAACAGATAGTGTAGGTGGAGGTGAACAGCAAATGTAACCATCAAGACGTTTTAGCCAGAGAGGCAATCGACACAAGTTTCCTGCATGCACCCATGCCCCTTTAAGTACCAGAACAACAATTTTTTAAATTTTTGCAGGTGACATTTCATGCAACACATTGACCCAATTTGCCTGAACCCCTTTTTTTAACCCACTGCTAGGTCTTTTTTTTTTTTTTTTTAAAGAAGTACTGCTTGTGTGGTGAATTTGTGATATGAGAGAAAGTTACACTTACTTAATGTCTATGGCAGGGAGGGAGAATGTAGGATGAAGTAGCTGAAGTGAGGTGTCAGGATGCTCTGGATTGGAAGGCCAGAGCTCTCTGGGTTCAGAGGGACTCAGAGAATATACTAAAGCCTGTTCTTGGAGAGATAAAGAACTTTTTTGTTTGTTTCTTTCTTTCTCCTGGGAGTACTTTAGATTAGATGAGCATAAGTGATGGGAAAGTGTAGACTGGGACCACAGTGGTGGCAGGTATATCAGGGAGAGCTAGAGACTGGATTGGGACAAACAAAGGGGAAGGCACAGTCCTGCATGGCATAAGAGAGGAGATGATGGTAGAGAGAGAGAGAGGGAGAGTGAATGGATGTAGGAAGGCTAAAGCCCACCTCAAGGAGAAAGCAACCATATAGGAGAGGAAACGAGGTTTAGTCAGTGGTTGGACAGGCATATTAATGAGGAGGAGCATTGTCACCTTACTGTTTGAACTGGACAACGTCTACACCTACAAGTATTTATTGAAATCTGAGCACCTTAATTTTGAATTGAATTTGATCCGTCATATCTCTGAGCTCAGAGCAGAGGCACGAGCTCATTAAATTGAGAGGGAGGGTCTTCTCATTTCCAGAAAGGGACATTTACTTGCTGGGTGGCCAAAGCTGGTGGCTCAGTGACGAGACAAATATGCATTTCTGAACCCCACATTGTGTCAGCTGCACAGGAAGAGACAAAAGTTGCTCCATGACATGGCTGTGTCAGTTCACTGTGGTTGGTAACATACCCTTGGTAGCTGGGAAGGGGCCTGGAGTTTGGATGGATGCCTCCTCCTCTGACTGCAGGAGAAGCACAAGAAATAGGGAAAAAGACTTGGAGGCAGACCTTATATCAGAGCTGAGTGCTTGTGCTGTCCTGTCTCACAAAATTCTGCCCACTTAAAAAAACCCACATTGTGTATAACAGCTTGAGTCCTCTTTCAAGAAGAGTCCATGGAGATCTGTATATGGACATTTCTTTCCCATTTCTCCCTCCCCAGGTGTTGTCCCAAGCTGCACAACATGTCTCACAAAGCCAGATGTACCTCCTCTGCAGCAGTGCTGACACCAACGTGTGATACTCACATTTCTCTACAGCATCATCAGCCTTTGGTCTGGCACTGGGCTGTGGTGTGGAGCTTATTGTGTCTCTCCCTCAATGCTGGCTGGTGAGGTCAGCTGGAGGAGTACTGCTCTGCCAGGCTGGGCTGTCTCCAGACTATTAAACTCTTTCTTTTTTTATCCTTATAAAACCGGGAGGCTGCTGCCAAGCCGTCTGTTGGCCGTTGGTCCGTGCAAATGTCTGATCCAGGGCTGGGAGAAGGTACTTGGCCTGGGATGAGTAATGTCAGGGACTCTCTGACAAGTTAGCAGTATAAAGAACTGAGTTCCAGCACTTGGGAACATTCCTGGCGCTGTTTGTAAGCAGAAGTGTATATAAGTTTATAAGCATATGTGTAAGCATACTCTCTAACTACTGTTTCCCCACAAACCCTGTCATTTTTCAATGATCCTTCATTTATTCAATCCAGATAGAAGCTGGTTCCTTTGATTTACATTTTTTACACTCTTTCATGCTCCTGCATATTTTAAATCTGGAAAGAGTGTTTGTGATCTTCCAGTCTGATTGCCCACGTAACACTGCATTTCCCCATCAGTCGACAAAAGTGCTAGTTAAATGGTTAAGGCGTTCCCTTTATAAGCAAACAACCTGTTCTTCTGGCGCTTTTTGGTGCACTTGGAAATGTTCACTGATAGATTTAAATTAGCAGGATACCACTTTGAATGCAAGTATACCAGCTTTTAGCCTGCTTTCATTTTGAAACAAGGCTTCTGTGCCCATATTCTCTGTACATCTATCTGTCACTCTCTTCCCCAGGGTTTTTTTGGCTTGTGCAATTTCAATCACATTTAGCAATGGTCCCAAGGAGATTATTTTTTGACAAGTTCTAATATAACAGAGCGTGGATTGATGAGAGAGACAGTGTTAATATACCTGGGATAAGGGCCACAACATGAACTGAAGTGTTATTAAGGCACCAGAGAGTACAACCTCAAGGTACAGGTCCATAGGAGACCAGACCTCCCCAGTTACACTGCTTGCTGATAAGCCTGTTGTGTGTTTTGTCCATATTTACCAATTTGACCATAATATGGATCTGGATTTTCTCCAGTTTTATTTTCAAATTCACTCCCAACAGGAGTCCTGGATGAGTGGGATTCCCGCTTTTCCCACTCCTATGCAAATATGAAGATATTCCTGGATCTGATCCCAACAGGCCTTTTTCTTTGAAAAATGAGTATGATCTGAATATAGAACTAGCATCAATAGGCCAGAAAAGCTCAAAACTTTTTCATATGAATGAATAAGAATCTTTCAGCAATTTTCAGCTTGAATGTCTATTCTGTTTATGGATCACAGCAGAGCGAAAAAAGGAAAGTTATAAAAATATTTTTGGAGTTGAATTAGAAATGGAAAAGCTGTTCCAGAAATCACCTCTGTATCACTCATGGTCTCTGGTGCTGGCACCCTGTGCCTCAGGACTTGCTGCTGGGTTTTTGAACAAAGGCTGTAAACTGGAAAAATAAACTAGGTTGAAGCTCCAATTCTGTGATGTCTATGCACTGAACTGGATCTTAGCAAGATGGAACAGTCTTCTCCTGTACCAAGTGGCAGAATATGAAGCAGCTGGTAGCAACAAAAAAAAAGAAAAGCAGGAAAAAAATAGAAAAAAAAAAGAGAATAAATTAGAAAAACCTCATGCAAACAGTAGTGAATCATTTCCACAGGCTTTCTGCTTGCCCAGTGTGCTTCCTGAGTGCCAAGACCAAGAAAAATCATACCACTTTATCAAGGTAAGGTGCTTTCCAAAGGCAAGCCTGGCATCTGCCTGCTCTGGCTGAGGGAGGATATTGCAGCCTTAACCCACTATGAAGATGCTCAGCTGATGGCATGAGGTTTTTTTGGATGAGCAGCGCTGCCAGAGTGATAGCAGAGAGTTTGCTGCCCTTCCCAGCCCCACTCTAGTGACAAGTGGCCTACCCTTAGATTAACCCTGCTGCGGTCATCCTGCTGTTAGGTTGACAAGAGAGCTCCAGCGTGCAGGAGAGCTTTGTCCCACAGATCTGTGTGCTCGATGTGTATGTGTGTGACAGACTATGCAAGGTCACCCAGACAATGCTTCACTTCGAGCTATACCCATAAGGTTTATAGGTGGCACACAGAGTGGCACTTGTGGGCTTTTGAGAGCTCTTTTGCCCATTTTGGGGCTGAAAAGAAGATAAGAATTCATCTAATAGCAGCAAATAGGGTGAACTGCCCTACAGCGGGGTTGCTTTGGGAGGTGCAGGCAGCATTGCTGTAAACCAGCTGCACCCAGGAGAGTCACAGAATCATAGAAAGGTTTATGTTGGAAGGGACCCTAAAGCTCATCCAGTTCTAACCCTCCTGCCATGAGCAAGGACACCTTCCACTAGACGAGGTTGCTCAAAGCCTCATCCAACCTGGCCTTGAGCACTTCCAGGGAGGGGGCATCCACAACTTCCTTGGGCAACCTGTTCCAGTGTCTCACCACCTTCTCAGGAAATAATTTATTCCTACTACCTATATAGAAGGAAAACTCTGGTTACAAATTGGAGCTGGGAGTATACACTTTGCTTTGTTGGGCAAAACTACAGAAGGAGATAGGCTGAACTCAAACCAGGTCAGAAGAGAACGTAGGCTAAATTTTTGTCATTTCCCTTAGTGGAAGCATTTTGAATGGGAATTGACAGAAATTCATCACCTGGCCAGTACTGGGATGAGGATTGCTTGGGAAACACTCCTTGTCACAAATGCTATCTCTGAGGACACACAACTGAGTGTAAGTGCCATAAGCACAGACTATGGCACCTTTAAAATACACTCAGTGGGTCAGTTCAGCTGGGAACAGTTTACACTTATCAGGGGGGGCACAAGTGGGTGGAGCATATCACTACTCTTTGGAGTGAGTAGTATTTGTTGACTTGCTCCAGCCACATTGTGTAAGCAGTGATGCAAAACCTGGTTAAGCGTTGACTTCAAAATACATTCCTTTTATTGAAGGCATAATGACTGGTGAAAAAGGGTGCATCTGTGCTGTGTTTAAGAGATGTTTATGCTGCTTGTATGCAGTTGTGATTGCAGTAGAGTTCAAATATGACAAGGTTCCCCACACAAAATAGAGTTAAGAGAGTTAAATTCAGATTTTGGGATGTGAATTGCCAATGAACACTGCTCCAGAGATTGCCAATACTCTAAAATGAGTCGAGGGTGAAAGAAATAGCTTTCCCTTTGATACTTCTGTAGTTTGCTGGTAAACAGATTCTCAGTTTCTGGAAACCAGAAGCTAATTATCCTGAAAAATCATGATTCTTTAAGAGTATAAATATATTTAAACAGCAATTAAAAAATAATTAGAATCGAAAAGCAATCAACAGATTTCAGAAAAAGAGAGTCATCCTAGCTGGTAAAGTACATGCTGCAAATTGAGGAAAAATTTGTGTTTCAGATTTTTGCACAGTATTTTTGGTACCAGTTTTGTCTACTGCTATGAATTGCCTCTTCAATGCCTGCCTCATGATTGTGTTTAAGTGACCCATGTCAGCTGAAAGGCTCTTGGTGTACCCCTGACCTTTGCAGCACAGTAGGAAACACAGCCCATTTTTTGGGATTCACGCTTGTAGTTTGGGTTGCAGCCACTCCTGTGGGTTTTATCGGTGTCAGTGCTTTTGAGGAAAGTGTTTTTTTTCAAAAAGCATGTTTTTCTGCCTGTCAGATTTATGGAATTATTTTTTTAAGAGCTAGACAGGCTTGAAATTAAAGCAACAAGCAATGTGTTAGCAGGATTAACTACTTAATTATGAAATTGGTAACAAGAATTAAAAACCCCATGGAAGGCAGCCCTTGTTCATACTGAAATCTGTGCTCCTCCTCAGCTGTTTTAGTGCCTCAGCTAGGCACTAAAATAGGAAGCTGCAACAGCATTGGATTGTGCCCAGCACTCTTCTGGCTTGGTTCAGGAGACCCGAAGCTCCATTTGTCTGCTGCCTTTATTAAAGATAGATTCTTCTTTGCTTTTGCTACCTATCTTTCTCCTAGCTTCTCCTGGTTGTTTCAAATAGGAATATAATATTAAAATCTATACCAAATACGATTGTGATGACTCACTATTTTCTCCCAGGTCTGTAGGACTGTATTTCCCTGCTGTGTACTATTTTCTTGTTGTTGAATTAGAAAATAGAGAAATGGTAAGCTGGACCTGCTCTCAAGGTGTTTCTCTGAATTTCCTTTCCAATTATATTGCACAATTTGCCTACATTTTTGCCATACCTTGTAAACCCCACTAGAGTTTCACATTACAAAGAATTTGGCCTCAAATATTCCTCCCCTCTTAAAGAGGGTATTTTTTGCAACCCTGGCCTGTGGTGTGCTGCCTCTCCTCCTGCTGACAGAGCTGTTGTGGGATCATGCTGTCAACTGCTTCAGGAATCTGTGTTTCTTTGCCTGTGCAACACCTTGCATTGTGAAACCACATCCTTACTTGTTATAAAAGGTAACCCTTTTCCAGCCTTTTATAGTTGTTTTTTTCCATTCCTATGATGTTCTGAGAATCAAGTGAGGAAAGGGTGGAGTAGGTTAAGCAACTTGTATGTAGATACAGATCTCATTTGAAGTGCGTGTAGGTACATAAAATCAAAGTCCAAAAATGTCACACATTCTCCTCAAAACTTGAATACAAAGTTTGTTTTATTTTTGGAGTGGAGTGACCAATACTCAAGATCACTCTGATATTCCTCATAGAACCATGTACATAAAAAGTACATCCTGCAAAGGACTATGATGAATTATTTCTTATTCTTGAAAAAGTCTTAAAAGTGGCCACTGTCCTCCTGTTTCTCACAATCTGTGGTTGAGAGTGTTTGCAAATGGCACTTGAGATCTTTCCCAGGCCTATTTCCTGCAATTTCTATTATCTTGTTAAAGTATTTTACCAATTTAACCTTGTCTTTTCTTTGAAGAGGCATATACTGTATTAATAATATAAATGGTAGATAAAACATTTGGAGTGTTTTTCCTAAGTTACCTCCCTTCTCTGAAGAGCACTTTCTGTCAGGTTTGGGGTCAAAGCAGTATCCTTCAAACAAGACAAAAATAATTGTCCCTAATTTTTACTATAGATGCCTTAAAAATATCTCTGAAGCCCAGACTGCAGATATACCATGACAGATTTGCTTTTGTGTCTGCTTGAGTTTAGGCTGTGAGGTTCATCACTATGGGCCAAGTTTGGCCCTAACCTTTGCCTGTCTGTCTGTCTAGAAGAGCCACTGGATAGTTTGGCCAGGCTTTTTGGATACTGAGCAGTTGAAAGGAAAACTGATTAAGCAACATGGGATGAAAATATCCATTGACCTGTTAGGTAGCTTGGATCAAAGGAGTTGGGAAAACAGGCAAAGAAAGAACAAGTTTTCCCAAATAATTGGGAAATGACATGGACTTGAATGTGACTGCGAAAGTATTAACACCTGGGTAGCAGGATCAGAAAGCAGCAAGACCTGAGAAGAATAAGACAATGGGTCAGATCAGGCTGAGAAAGACTGGAGGCAGCAGAAAAATGTCCAGTGACAGAGCTGTGTGGATCAAGGATACTTACACTGACATGAAGCCCAGCTGTCTGATTTTACTATTTCAGCTTTTTGAGAAAAGCTTTGACCAGGAGGCCTAACTTTGTGTTGGCCATGTGGCTGCAACTGTGCTGACCCTATAGGACATGCCCTAAAGTAAAATTTGCCATCTAAAGCCGTTGCTTGCATTGGAGAAACTTCACTGAGGTGTAACATTAGTGTCTAAAGTCAGGAAAGCTCCCCAGACTCATGCCTCATCCTTGGGCTCATGGCAGCAGAGGGGCTTGAATATTAGAGCATCTGATGCATGGAGGAGTCCCTATAGTGAGGGAACCTTGTGCTTCTGCAGCAGATTTGGTGCCTCAGCTGATGTTGAGCCTTGCTGAATGTGTGCTCCAGGATGTTTCAGAGCCTATGGAGCTAGCAGAAAATATTTCATATTTTGTGCTGCTCTATTTCACATTGAAAAGGTTGCATGGCTTGTGTGACACAATACAACATGGAAGATGAATTCCCACATGCACATATACAAAGGTAAAAAAGAACAGCATACTTTTCAGAGCGATGTTGGCCCTTAGTAAGGCCATAGTTAAGAGCAGCTGAATGCAGCAAGCTGAAGGCAAGGTGGGACCATTAAATCACCCAACTTCCTGCACATAATAGGGTATTGCATTTCATTCAGTGACCCTGCACAGAGCCCAGAACTTGTGTTTGTCTGAGGCACTGCTTCCAGAAAGGTGTAGAGTCCTGCTCCGAAGGCACTGAATGATGGGGAGTTCACCACTTCCTTTGGTAGTTTGTTCAGGAGGATAGGCACTTTCAGTGCATTGAAAATGTGTGCCTTATGGTATTTTAATTTTGCATTTTTATTCTTTAGTTTCCACTGGTTCATATTTTGTCTATTTCTATTAGGATGAAGAGGTTTTTATAGCTCATGTTGGGTCCCCTTGTGGAGCAGTGGAGCCTTTAAGTAATTTGTCAATTATTCTTTTTGGTTAGTGGATTAAACTCTGTCATTCTTTTATCACTAGACATTTACTATGGCCCTCAGAAATTTTTTGTGGCCCTTTTTAATTCACAATTTAATTTTTATATCTGAGCACCAGACCAGGATCCAGGATGGCAGATGCTGTCTTGCTAACGCAATGCATAGGAAGGAAAAAAAACAAAACAAAACAAAACCTCCTTACTTCTCCTGTACATACAGGCTCACATATACAAAGACTATTAAATGTTTTTATCAAGCATTGCTCCAGAGAGCAAACCTCAGGGCATAGAGTGGCTTATGTACACACAGCTCAGGGTGATGACCTCTAGAGAGAAGCCACATACTCGCTGCATAGTGCTTGATCTGGCTCTTCTCTAGACTACATGCATTTTTTTTTCCTGTGCTTCTAACTACATTGCAGAGAAATAAAATAAAACAAACAAACAATTTAATGCCTTCATTTTAAAGAGGAAGGAAATATTTTAAAAACTATAGGCAAGCAAACTTGATTTAAAGCCAGAGTAGATCATCTGTAGCTCATCATGACTAAATTTAAAGATCAGATTTAAGAGTATCAAACTGAGCTGCAAGAAGAGTAAGAGTGATAAAAAAATTGTATTTTCCTTCAAGTTTAATTTTTTTAAATTAAAAGCACAGTATCCCAGCAGTCTTTATATAGATTTTCATCCCACCCATCAGCTTCATCCTGCCTCTAGGCAATCCATCACAAGTATTAATCTTTTCAGCTGCTGCCTTCTCTGAGCGTTATACGTTAACTTTCTCTAAGCTTCCACCAGTGTAATATCACACCATAATAGCTGATAATGCAAAGGAACAGGATAGCATTCCTATTACTGCTTTCCAGGAAGAGATGAAGCCCTATTTACTGATTCGTTTGCTGTATAAGAAGGCCTATATCTCTGACTGTGGTAGGGGCTGGGGCTATTTAACAGAGAGTCTCACAAGTAATGGAACAAATGAATGTATTTTAGTAAAAAGTGAAGATAATATAATGAGTGGAGAGCACTTGCTCTTTGTTTAACATCTTGAAGTTATTACATCTTTGTGCCATCTGGTGGGTCCTTTCCCCATGTAGCAGGAAGGAGATTGGCCTCATCACAACCCAGAAGGTGTACCAGGGCCACCTCCCAGGACCCTCACAGAGATCACCAAACTGCACAACAAAGTGGCCCCGTCCCTACTTTGGAAGCAGTATAGCCATCAACAGGCAGCTTTGGGCCCAAGTGCTTAATGCTGCTTAGCTGTGGATAAGCTCTTCTGGATGAATTCCTGTGCTGATGTATCTGAGCTGCTTTTGGAAATGGCTCGGGTATTTCCACCCAGCTCAGCACTGTCCCACTGCAAGACATTGGCGTGGACAGGTGAGCGTGGTTCGTCAGCAGCTTATGTGCTGGAAAACCAAACGGGCTGCTCTTTTGCAAGGTCCCTGGGCTTTGCTGAAGGACAACACAAAAGGGAAAGGCACTCAGCACAAACTATGGAGAGCTTCATGTGCTTTCTGCTACTCTCTGATGGGCTGTGAAACAGTTAACAGTGTTAGCATATAAGCATCTGAGTTAACATCTTTGCTGTGAGGAGTGCAGCAGTTTATATTTCTTGGAGCAATTGTTTCAGGCTCCTCTGGTGTTCCAAGCCCACACTGCTGCTCTAGTGAAGCTCAGCTTGGGTTTTCTTCACAGTTGTGACAGGCAGAGATTTCTAAAAATACAGAGCTGAGACTCTTCAGAACAATTGTGACTTCTGTCTCCACTTTCTCCCCACCTATTCCTTCTCCTTCCCTGTTTTTTGTGGGATAGAGAAGGGGTTCATTTCTTTCTTTTTTTTTTTTTTAAAGGTTCCTTTCAGATTAAGGCACAACATGAGAGAAATCAAGGCACTGATAGATGCACCATCTATAAATGCAAAGTGAGCATGAGACATGAACAGGTTTGGATATTTAATCCACGTTTCTAAATATGTGCAACATCCTTGAATTAATATGTTCTGTTGGTATGTAGTATAATATATATCTGAATAAATCTGAAACTTAATGTTAAAAATATATATTTTAAACTTAGAAGAGAAAAGAGAGACCTCAGCTCCTCAGTCATGGAAAGATTTTTCTTCTGATACTATACACATTTTGTTTTGCCTTTTTTTTTTTCTTTTCTTTTTTTTTCCCTGGGAGCCATATTGCCATAAGCAACAAGCTCTGGTTTTCTGTTTGAGAGTAGCATATGGTTCCTTCCTTCAAGGAATTTCAGAAGCATATCACTTGATCTTTAAAGTTTAGTAGGAACTCGGGAAACAAAGGAGATACCAAGATGCTAGTTTGTGGATCTATTGCTAGGTCATTCCTGTCAGTTTATTATCAGCATTGTGCTGTAAATAGCTCTTGGGGCAAAAGCAGAAGAGCAGTAGAGGCACAAAGTAAGCAAAAGGGGCTGCCCAGATGATTAGAGGAAGGATGGGTAAAGTGAATCCCCACAGGGCTTAGCATAAGCACTGTGAAGTTCATACTCTGTCATGATTCCTTAATGTTAATATTCTTACTGCTTTTGTGGCAATTGTTACTTTATAAATTACTGAGCCATAAAAAGAGACATGCTTTAAAAAATGTCCACCTCCAAGCAAAAAAATGAACACTTGTTTGCATTTAATAATCACTAAAAACTTGAAATTCTAAATTGGATTAATTGTGTCTATTATAAATTGATGGGGGAATAGCTATGCATTAGCCCTGAATTCTGATTACCTGAGAGGTTCCACTTGTAGTATAATTAAGAGCAACTTCATAATAGAAGTAGGTGTATGATTGAATAATACATGCATCCCCTGCTGATGAAATTCAAGGTAAAGTGTTCATGAAGAAGTAGAGCTTTTTTTTCTTGTTCCTGTACTTAAATTGCTGAAGGATTATTGCAATTACAGCCCATGTTTACACTATTAGCAGAGACATGCCAAAGCCCTTGATGAAAACACCTTCAAATTTAAGAAGGGTTGGCAAGAGAATCCTGGTTTTGTGGCTCAGCCCTTGTTCTGCATAGCATCGTGTTCCCGAGTGCCTGTGGTGCCTGGTTTAATGAGGAACATAGATCAGAGCTTTAAAGAGACACTCTTCCCACTAATACAGGGGACACGACTTTGTTGACAGCTCACTGCTTAATACATATGCCCACTAGATGGCTGTAATTGGTGTGGTCATTTATTACTTATGAAATATTTTACATGTTCCTGTCTTGGAAGCCTTGTTTACTCCTGTGCTTTGATGGCTTCCTGTGCCTTCTCAATGTGTAACTCCCACCAGCTTGCAGCCATTTACTAGATTCAAGCTCAATATGCATTGGCTCTGAGGCTGGACAAACCTCTTGGGTGCTCCAGTCTGATCTCTTGTACAGTGCAAAGTTTCACAGCACCATACCCACAGGCAGATGTGATTGAAGCCTTCGACCCCTCCCATGAAGGAGGCAGCCCAGCTAAATGTGTGCCTAAGTTCCAATAGTCTCTCTCCTCAGTGAAATTGCTTGTGTTCTAAATATCAAGCTGAGATGAAGAGATTCAAGAGTAAGGGCCTGAAGCGATGGGAGAAGGGAAAACTGAACCTTGAGAAGGGATGAGAGCTGTGTGGTGGCATACAGAGGCTGTGTCAGGGCTGTACCTCTAACATGGGACAGTCCATTCCTCAGTGTCGTGCTCTGAGCAGTGGTTCTGTCTCTTCCTTTTCTGCTACTCTGTCTGGCAGATATTTAATTTTGCAATTATGCATTTGTCATCTTTCTCACTGCAAAGGTTAGCCATTCACCTTATCTTTTTATTCACTATATATCATCACAGTGAAGGGCTTATCATTAGTGTGAAGGCACATCTAATCACGTTTTATTGATATCAAAGCAAGGGCAGCTGGGGTAATGCTTAGCAGTTTTGAAGCTCCACTCATGAATAACAAATAGAGGGGCACAGAGCAGTTGCCTTCATGTTGCTGCTTTGACTTCCAGTCTCAGTGTCAGAATTTGTGCTTAGTTAAAACTAGAGTATGGTGACCCAAAGGAACTGGCCTGCTGACAGCTTGGGCAACCATGAGTTTAACACAATGCCTTCATCTGAAAGGTGAATAAATTGGCATATGATCACCTGTAAGGGTTTTGAATCTCTGTTGGCCCAGAAAGTCTGAGAACCATGAGTGTTTATAAATGTGTATTTACACTTGTCATGAATATTCAAGAAGTGATCAGAGAAGCCCATTCAGATATTTGTGAATTCAGTAGGAAGAAATCTCTTCTCTAAAACCAGCACCATGGGTCAGTTGGTGCACTGTCTACTGAAGTGCGATCACCCTAACTTTCTGTGACCTTATTGGCATTTGGTGGCACTGTGGTCCTGTCTACACCATCATGTTGAAGGTGCTAAGATACAACACTAAACACCTACACATCCAATACCCAATCTCACTGCAGCCTAACATAGGTTACCCCTGTTGGTTCTAGTGCAGATAAGGTAAAATCTTGGAAGGCTCCATCCTGGAAGGCTCCAATCAATATGTGAGCCCTGAATGACCCCGCTGAAGATGAGACACTCATGCTTCAGAGGAGGCTGGCAGCTGTGCCTGCATGATCGTTGCACCTTCAGTAGCCTTGTTAGAGCAGTGTCAGGAAATGTCATATTTTCTGGTTTGCTTTTCTCAGAAATCTTACTACTTACCCTCCACAGGCTGAAATCTCAGCTGAACTGATGACTTCAGCTCTAACACCTCACCTTGGGTTCAAGCATGGTGCTTTCCAGACAGACACAGTATCCTCATAATCCCTGGCAAATAAGCTTTTGTCTGTATACAAAGTGTATTTCTCAAAAGTACATATTTTGGTTACCTAAAGCTTTCAAGTGATCTGTGCCCTAAGATTACCTTTTAACTACTTATCCCTTATGTTGTTGTCCATATATTTCACATACACAAATGAAATAGAAAACAAAACAAAAAAACCTCCTAACGTGAAACATTTCCAAAGGCTAATTATATAATGGCAAAAGATTTCACTTTGTTTTAATGGGATGAAGCATTTATTCTTTTTTTTCCCCCTTTTTTTGGCTGGAAACCTGTAATATGCCCATCATGGATACTGTGAGAGAAAGAGCCAGCCAGCACATTTTCTTCAAACTGACTGGTTCATGACCCAGTGGTACATTTTCCAGTGTTTTTGTCTGAGCAGCAAAAGTTGAAATTTGCAAACAAGACTCTCTGTATCTTCAGCATATGAGGATATGAAACAGTAGAACAAGTCAGCAGCAACTTGTTTGTGAGAGACAACATGCCATCCAAAAAATCCTTACCGTCTGTGTGCCTGCAGAATGTTGCTTTGTCTTTATACTCCTTTTAGCACAATACTGATATATAGTGAAACAAAAATGTAGTCCCAGTTTTCCAGCATGAAAGAAGAAAGAGCCTCTGTTCCAAGGAATATCAGCAAAGGATTTTTAAAAAAAGGGAAACCTATTCCTAGATATGGGGAAAGGGAAGTCTAGACTAATTAATTGACTTGTCCACCATCACACCAGGATGCATACACAAAAAAACCCTGGAATTAAACATTTCATGTGCTAAATCCAACATTGGTCCTGATTTTCCTACCTTGGAAACCTTGCACAGCACCTGTACATCATTTTATCTCTCTTAGCTCCCTTGCTTTATAGGGGGAAGCTCAGTATCACCACTTGAGTGGGATTTCTTTAGAAACATGGAGAAATATACTTCATTCATTGAAGAAAGTGCTCCATCCAAAAGATCTCAGCCATTCCAAAGTCAAAACACTGCCATCTTTCTCTAAAACACTTGTGATTCCCACACAGCCTGGGCCCAATAAATTTTGACCCACATCCACCCTCTTTCATGGACATTTCTATGTGTTCTTGTTCTTGTCATGAGCAAACCAACCTGAGTTGGTAGCTGGGGGTTTGATTGAGGATACCTAACTGTGTGGGCATCAGGGATCTTGTTGGATGGATTGAAGTGGACAGTCTTCTGCAACTATCTTCCCTAAGCAGATTCTTATGGCAATGAGGAAACATCATTGGCAAAGGTGCTCCTTATCTCTAGAGATAGTAGAGAGCTTGGAACAAACTCCTTCTTGCAGCATCTGCTATGGCCAAGGCAATGGAGATTGCAGCTGGGGTCACCATTCCAAAGCAGCCACTACTTTGATGTGGGGATCAACCCCTGAAAATTAATATATTTCTGTCCATTATAAGTACGTCACTATCTACACAAAGGACTAGTCTCACAGTTAGGGAGAAGGGTGAAAGTGGGAGGATTGTTCAGCTTGTTCCTTCTCAAAAACATCTGATCTGTTTGGAGTACATGTATCTTGAGCTGTTTAATACCATTCTCCCACTCCAGCACTGTGTATTCTGCATATTCAGAATCTAAGATTCACAGACCCCCTTCAAATGCATGAGATAAATGCAGAAGCCTCTCAGATAATTGAAAACCCAATTCTTCCCCCAACTTCCCACAGTATTTTTGACTTCCTTTTTTATTTGTCTTCATATTTTTCAAGTTTCAAGCTTTCTTCTCCAGTCGTAAAAAATAGAAACATTCTTAAAAAATGAAAATAAAATTGATGTATAGTCACCAGACCCAAGGAGCTGTGACTTTAAGTAAATCAGTAAATATCTCAAGCCTCAATAAACCAACAAAAGTTGGCAGCCCTGGAGCACTAACCATACAACTTTCCTTATTTTCTGTTATTTCTTTTCTATGCATGTGTCCAAAAAGCAGCACAGCATGCTATAAGCAGTGAAAAATTCTTGGATCTCCAGAACCCTCAATGTGACCCATTGTAATCCCATTTTCTTAATATGTGGATGTAGAGAGAACCACAACACTGACTGGGTCAAAAGCCCAGCAATTTGGGGGCTTAAGTTAGAAACTGAGCCATGTTCTGCTCCTGCCACCATCAGCAGAGGGGTAGGCTGGTTTGTTAGGGGTGATTCAGATCTTCCATGGAGCAAGGTCTGTAGCATAAAGATAGACCTTTGCTTTTCCAAGGTTTTGTAGAGAGATAATACCTTCACATTGAGGCTATTTTCTGCCTTCTTTACTGCAATATTTACATGCAACATACAGATGCCCCCTTGACTTCTCAGGACACCCTGGGAGGAGCCCAAATCACTGTACTCTGTGGAGTCTGTTCACACAGAGACATTCTTAGGCTAAATGCAGTACACTGAGTAATTATGACAACAGCTTCTTGTTGACATTTTGGATGAAAAGATGTTTTGGAGGATTCAAGAACACGCATGTACAGGACCAAAGAACATCACGTTCTTTTTAACCTGTAAAACACAGATGTACTTCTCCTTTACTCTGTCTCCATGATGCTTTTGCAATGTGTTGGCTATCATATTTCAAAGTATTTGCTCTTTTTCAGGATGGACGAAGTTGAAGTCATTTTTGTCTTCTGAATTCTTCCTTGAACTTGTGCATAAGTGCGCATTTCCCCTGGAAGAGAAAAAATATTAGAACTTACTTTTATACTCTCTCCTTTGGATACAAAAGGATTTTCAAAATTTTACATGCCAAAAGGTGATGTATCCATGGCAGAAAATGCCACATCCCTTGACATTTGAATAAGCTAATGGTCGTTTCCCTTGGGCTGTCTAACACTGGAAAAACACCAGGAATTCGGACATTCAACTTGATAAAAGTGGAATTACAGATGGCTACTGAACACATTTCAGTGAGTATGAAAATTGAGGTCAGGAGGTAAGAAGGAGAATGGCATAGCAGCTCCATATTTCCCACTGATAAAATGGAATTCAGATCTAAATGCTATTAACCATAGAAATCTCCTAGGATGTAGAGTGAAACAGTCCTCCTCCCCTCTCTCCCAAAAGATATTAAAGTAAAACAATTTTGGAGGTAGAGAGGTGAGAAAAAGATATATTTTCCTTTTACAAAAAAAAAAAAAAATGAGGCAATTGTTGGTAAGCAGGGACAGCTGGAATGTGCTGTATCATATTTAAATAATCCAATCAGTCTTTCTTCTGGGAAAAAAAATACCAATTTTTTTGAGCAACTGCCAAGTTCCAAGAGAATAGATTGAAGTAGCTAAAAATACAATTTCTAATTGTTTATAGAAATGTTGCTGTAGTTTCTCTTCCTGGGGTACCCAGAGGCTACTGACAGAACCATGCAAACCATTGCTTCTCATCACAAGTTGGGCTGTACAGGCTAATTCTTGAGGTATTAATTTTTTTAAAATTTTTTTTTTCAGTTTCCACAAATCTTCCAGGTACATCCCTGACTTCCAACCTCTAATACATGACTTTGGAGGAAAAATAAATAATAGAGACTTACTCTAGAATAGCTTATTACAAAATGTTTATGTCATTTTAAGAAGCTTGGGGAAATTATAACAGGTAAAATATCCACTTCATGATACCTCCTGAAAGATGTGCAAATCTGACAGTAGTATAATCTTGGCAGCTGTATTAGCCTTACTGCATCTTGGGCCATAGGCACTGATTTCTGTTAGATTGAAAACACAGGGCAAAATCTGCTTCTGATAACATTACTGGGTTTTGTGGGGTTGAGAAAATTCCCCAGATGGTGTCACACTGCAACGTGCAGAGTATGTTGGCCCTGATCCAGCACGGCACGTGAAAGCCATATTTCTATAAATACATGTTTAATCCACATTTTCAATGGAGATGAAAGACCTTCATTATCTCTCAGCACTGAAACTTAAGGGAGCAATCCTACTGCTGTTGAGGACAGTAGCAAAATAATACAGATTCAACAGTGACAATGCGGTCTGGGGTCTAACTTTAGATGTATCGAGTAGCTCCAAATGACACCAGCATAATAGAATAAAACCAGCAATTAAGACTTTCATAGCACTTAGTCCTATCCAGGATTTATCTGGAGGGATTTATACTTTCCCAACTAAGCTGGAGATACCATTAATGCGTATGTTGTGCGGATTCTTCTTAGATGAGGATGTAGATCACAGTTCATTTGGAATACTTTTTCTCTGCAATGGGTATGTTTTCAGCTACCCTGAACAAATCTTCCTAGTGTCTGGGGCACTGGGGCAATGCTGTTAGAGTGTTCCTGGATGTGAGCTGCCAGCCTTTGTCTTGCACTGTCAGGTCTGTCTAAAATCATTAGTTTAAAGTCCAATTAAAAAAAAAAAAAAGAAGTTGGTGTTTCTTTGAATCAAATGCTTTTTTTAATCCGAGGGTAAACATGAATTGTGTGCATGGGCTGTGTAATTGAAATCTCTTGACTGAAGAACTCATATCGTAGACAGAAATTATCAGAATGGGTAATACTCTGGAGACTTGCCGTCTATTCCTGATTCAGCAACAGAGGTCAAGAATGGTTTGAGACATGTGACTTAATATCTGTCACCAGCCTGTGATATCCTAAATCCAGGATGGTGGTGAAACTGTTTGAAGAGGAGTGGTTATTTAACTTGCTAGTGGCAAGTGTTGTAACAGTGCAAAGCATTACAACTAGGACATGAGGAAATGGCCTCATGTTGCACCAGGGGAAGTTTAAATTGGGCATTGGGAAGAATTTATTTACTGAAAAGGTTCTCAGGCATTGGAAGGGGTTGCCCAGGGCAGTGGTGGAGTCCCCATACCTGGAGGGATTTAAAAGTTGTGTAGACAGAGCTGAGGGACATGGGTTAGTTGGGGACTTGTGAGTGTGAGGTTAATGATTGGACTTGATGATCTTAAAGGACTTTTCAAAAATAACAAACCAAAAACCAAACCCAAAAGCCACCCCCCAAGCCCCCCCCCCCCAAACCCCCTAAACGCCCCCCCCAAACCCCCCAAAACCTTACTGAATTTATTGTGATATGTTGCTCCAAAGTAAGCCTGTATAGAAGGAAATGATGCCATGAACTGGAAAGAGGATATGGGTATTTATTTTTCCTGGTCACTAAATATCTGCAATGGTGAGTTCAAGTTACAAATCTTCAATTTAAATGCTATTTCTATCTTAACATATGGGTAAAAGCTGGACATTCATCAAAGTTACAACCATATGCATAAGTGCCATTGAAGGCTGTAGAAAAATATTAGGTACTAAATGGATTTATAAAGATGTTGAAATTCATCAAAGAGTTCAACTGACCTTTTTAAGGTTATCCACCATATATCTGGAACGTGTTAAAAACAAACCCAGAGTCTCATCTGTGGGAGATATGCTGTTGCACAGCTGAGAACCAGAGGGAAAGGGTTGCAGAACTCCCTTTGATTTCCTCCAGAGAGGAATACAGCAAGAGGGGTGACTTGCAAAGTGTTTCTCAGAAGCAACTGACATGCCAGAGTCTTTCTGTCCTGTAAAAACAGACTCCTGGTCAGACACTTCTGCACATGAGGAACCTCTATCTCCTCTCCTCTCCCTGTGTCCCCTCTTTCATCCTGTGTCCCCTCTCTAAGTCTGTTCTCCATGCCAGGTGCCAGGATCTTCTTTCAGTTTCTACCACTCCTACTGGCTTGAGGTCCCTTTTTCTGGGTGTTAGGAAAAACAATCAGTTTGGTTTGGATGTATTTATCGTCCTCTTTTCTTCTTCATTTTTACAGTTCTGTAAGCAATACCTTGTCAGGCAGAAGGATCCAAATTCAAGCTCTGTGAGAATTTGCCCTTTGGAAATATTGATAGTATTGTG
The DNA here is from genome assembly GCA_907165065.1 of Caprimulgus europaeus. Next base: position 115,425,370 of record OU015523.1, read on the forward strand.
ATGAACTTACTGAACTCAACTGGAGCCATGTTTTGACTTCAGCAAAACCATTTTTTCAGCCATATATAGGAAGGCACGATTGCAGTTAAAACATACTTTAGTATATCACACACACTTGTGAAATCTGGTATAAAAAGGGACCAGTGTAATAATTTATCCTGACATCCCTACAAGACAAACCACAGACCTTCTCTGACATAATTCATGTTCAAACTGGAGGAGATCTTTCAAAGACCAGAAAATTCACTTTTAGTTTAAAGGCCACCAGTGGCAAAGAGCCACAGCTAAGCTGTATGAACAAGTAATTATCCTTGCTAATAAAAACATCACCCCTGTGTTTGAATCCATCTGCCTTAAAATTTCAGCCAGCAGTGTATATTGAATTGCTGTATGTGAGGTTTAGAATGTTATTAGTATTTTGCACGGATAAACTATGACCAACTCACTCCCTGATCTTCTGATTGCACTGCTGTGGATACAAACAGTCCAGATTTCCTTTAATTAGAGTCACCTTCTAGTAGCTAGGCAAAGCAATTTTCATATCTAATAGAATAATCAGCCTGATCTCTTCATAAATCATAGTCACTTATTTTCTAGTTCAGTCAGATTTTTGAGCTGATTTTTCAATAACCTTTAGTGGTATTCCTTAACCATATGATACTGAATCTAAACACTCAGAAGCATTTGATGATTCAGTGAGTAAAAAGGGTTTTGTTTGTTTGTTTCCCTGTTTGTTTGTTTTAAATAAAATCAACAGTTCTGATGCCATTTGCAAAGGAGTGTGTCTGGAACTGATTGAAAATTTGCAGCAGGGAAAATCTTTGCAGGAAATCGAGTTTTAACGAAGCCGATATTTTTATGAGTGTTATCTGCTTTCCATAAAAATCATGCCTGTGTTGTGGTAAGAACACTGAACCACTGAAAATAATTCCTGAAAAGCTGTGGATCTAATTGCTTTTGCAGTTCAGACATCTCCTGTCCTCCTGTGTGTGCCATGCTCCTGTATTGGACTTCATTCCCCAATGCCCCAGAGGGTCATTTTACTCTTAGTGAGACAAACTTTCTTCCCTTTAAAAGAAAAGGTAGTCTGAGGTGGGAGGGAGAGGTTTTTTTGAGCAGCTCAGTTCTTAAAGGAGCATGGGAAGTTGAGGGAGGTGGACAAACCCATACAAAGTGTGTTCAGGGTTTGATTTCCAGAGCACTGCTGAACACCCATGTGAAAATTGTGGGGTGAGACCAGCTTTCCCCAGTGCTTCTGTCTTCCCGCTGTGTTTTAAGTGGCACCCTGTGGTTTTTTATATTCCTCCAGGTTGATTTTTGCCCTTATGCAACATTCCAATCCCTTAAACTGGAATCTACTGCCAAGCATTATTGTGCTTAATTTCTGAACAACTTAACAAGGTGTATGATATCTCTGTGGCAGGGTGGATGTGACCAGTGAACTCACCAGGAGTGTTGTAGACTCCTTGGAGGCTAAAGGGAACAACCCTACAACTCTTGAGAGCAGGGAAACACAATTTGGCTTATGCTCATTGGGGTAATCTGTTCATAGAACAAAGCCCTTGTCCTGGTTTTTAGCTGGAACAGGGCTGGGTTTCTTTTTAGAAGTGAGAATAGCGCTGTGTTTTGCTTCAGCATGGGATTTGTTATGAGAGAGACACTGATAACACACCAGTGTTTTCATTTTTGTTGCTGGAATTGAAGGAGTTTGTGTTTTTTTTAGTCTACAAGCACAAGATCTAAGGGGTTGAGGAATATTTAAATTATAAGATAAACTGGCATTTGGATATGTCAATAGGATATTCCATATCATGTAACATCTTGGTCAGTATGTTGAGGGGATCTTCCTCTTTTGCTTTCTCTGGCTTTCGCTCAGGCTCTTGCCCTTCCAGGATTGTGGTTTTGGTTCAGGATTGTCGCTCCTCCTGGATTGTTATCTGGGAGTTGGGGAGTGAGTGAACGGCTGAGTTTGGCTGCTAGCCAAGTGAAACCACCACAGCCCTGTTGCCTTCTCTGAGTTAATTCTTATTTGAACTGGAGTAAATCTTACAGAAAAAACAAAACCAAATCTAGTCTCGATTTCAAAATTACTAATGAGAGAAACTCACTCCAACCCTTGTAAACTGTCTCAACAACCTTCATCAATGAAACAAGGTATCTCACTTTTAGCCTGAATTAATCTATGTCTAACTTTCAGCCGGTGATGACCAGCACCCTGTTGTCTGTGGGACCGTGTGCATGTCACCTAGGCTTTATTCTAACAAAGTTTATTTATAAACAATTTCTGCTCTTACAGTTTTGAACACATCTCTGGGGACACAACTGCTCAAAGTAGGAGTATTGCAAGCATTGAGGAAGAAAGCTTTCATCTGTAGCATCAGCAGCGAGCAAGGCCAAGAGCTGCTCCTGGTAAGTTGTTACATGAATGAGTTGCAGTGGTGGGGAGCTCCAGCAGAAGGCAACCCAAGAGATGGTGCAGCTTTGTCACTCACTGGTATTCATGTTAGATGGAGAAAGTGCAGCAGGTTCTTTGGAAAGTTGGAGTCATGTAAAAGATGTCATTAAGGAGAACAAAAATCTGAGCAGTGTAGAAAAGATAAATGTCACAAAGCTATTATTAGCTTGTGTAAACCTGAGAGCAGCTGAGGAACATCAGGCACACACACTTAAGTTACTGACAGATGCTGAAGGCTTTTAAGTGGAATTCCTTGCTGGAGGCAGAGTTATGTGGGGAATGTACTTGCAGGCAGCAGTGGACATTACCTGGATAAAATAACAAGGGGAAAACACTGGAGGGTGGCATGAAAGGGACATGAGGACTTTGATTCATCCTGGCACTTAAGCACCTATCTAACCATGACTGCTTGAAGACAAGGAGACTACTTGTATGTTTGTATACTGTGCTTAGCAGAAGGTTCAGCCCAAAGTCAATCAAGAGAAATGGTGGTGGTACATTGCATATATTATTTATAGGATTTTTTAAAAATTAAATATTCATTTTCTATTTCTCATTTCAATATGAGCTTCCCTTTATCCCACAGTTGTTCATGTCTCCTCCAAGTCCCACATCTGGTTTGTTGTAGAATGTAGTTTCTCTTTTTTGGGCACCTTTCTTCCTCTAGCATGACTTTGGACTGAACAATGTGTCATCTGTTCTCCTGATGCTTCCCTTCAGTTCATTAATTTCTTTGTTGTGTCTTGCATTCTGCAGTCCCAGTTTTTGCCATCCCTTATATCACTTTCTACACACCTATAAAACAGAACTTTAGCTTTTTTCTTCTGCCTCATTTAAATAGTGCGTGATAAATAAATAAATACATAAACTAAAAATGCTTGGGAATCAATCGACCTCTGAAATGTTTTCCCACTTAACCTTTTTCCAGCATGAAGAGAAAAGGTCCACTTGTGCCTCCTTTCTGTGTGTTTAGTGCTTTGTGCAGCCAGTTTTTGATACAGCCAGAACCAGCAAGTCCTCCTGCAATATTCATTAGACTTTAACCTCACAAGGAGAACCTTTCAGAGTATGTACTTGAAGCTGAAAAGCTCCAATGGCTATTGCAATCCTTTTGTTTGTTTTTAACTGGGGCAGTGGCATAGTTAAGAAGTTTCTGTGTTTAGCTGGGGTGGGAAACATATTTTCTTGTTTGCTTTGGAGGAGTAATAGGTTTCTTTCTTAATGGTATTTCTTGCTATGTCTGTCTCTGTGCATTTGCAGAGATTAGGAGATTTCTTGGGCTGATTTTCAGAATGGTAGTGCCAATATCCATCCCAGTGAGAACCAGTTCCTGAAAATGACGCCTCAGTATACAGCCATAATTAACTTGACATGCTCATGTTTATGCTTTTTGCAAAAGGCAGTTATAGTATATACACACCCACATTTCTTAAATGTTTCTTTGAGTTGAGCCTTTATTTTTTCTGTGTGAAGAGCCTTATCTTGTTCCATCAGTGCTGTTTACATGTAGTTATTATACCTTCCTGCTGATGGAGGTTAAAGATAAAAGGCACCACATTTGTTTTCATGTTAGAAATTCACAGGTTTTGTGGTTTGTTTGGGGGTTTTTTGTGTGTTTTTTTTTTTTTTTCCCCAGGAACAGGAACAAAAGAAATCATATTCCAAATAACACAAGATTTCCATTTCTAGACTCAGAGACAAAATGCACATTTTATGAATAACATAGTTGAAGAAGAAAATATTGACTATATCAGACACACAATAAATGAAACACTCTGTTATGATATCCAGTATTCTTCACCTCAAGTGACCTCTGCATGTGAAAGGGGATATTTAAATTGCACGTGGTCTCTTCATCCACCATTGAAAAACGTGTCTCTGCAAGGAGAAGCTTAAATATTTTACAACAGTGTTTAAAACCATCAAAGAAGGATATTTGAAATATGGTACAATTGGTTAAGTAAGAATATGACCCAACCTCAGGATGGAGGCTTTATTCTTACATAAAGTAATCAAGAATCTTCAGTGACAATTGCCAGAGCTAGAATTTTATTTCTTGTATGAAGAACAAATGTTTCATATCTTACTTTCTCTTCTCCTGGATATTTCAATTTTACTTTTGAAATCCAAAGAAAATCAAAGCACACAAAACTTCACAGGTGATAAAACTAAGGCACAAATCTTGTCCTGCTATACATCTCATTTATCTCACAGTATCATTTACACCTGTGTAAGGCAAGTGCTCCTAACCTGGCAGTTCTAATTTAAAGCCCTTTTGCACTGAGCCACTTCATTGTTGCACAGACAAGACACAAGGCAGAGGAGAATACAGCTTTTCTTTCCCCAGATCACCTAGCTCTCTGGAGAAGACAATTTAGATAACCAATTCTCTGGCCTACGAGTTCAGGTGCAAAAGCATCCTTCCTTTCTTTTAGGAGATTCACATGCCTAAAAGCCCATGTAGTCTTATCTGAGGATCAGGCAAGTGGCAGTTTCAGTTGATGCAACTTGACAGCTAATATAAATAAATAAGAAAGAACAAACTCTTCTCCTAATTTGAAAGTCCCCTTCAAAGTCCCGGATAAGCTCAGGGGATTTGTAGCTTAAGTGCAAATCAGAGACTTAATGTGATTTCCCAATCCCCTCTGCAGACATGTGAGTGTAAAGGAGTACAGGAGAAACTTAAGCTGTTGAAAAATTCAAGGAGTCCCTGAGTATTTAGACATTTCCCTTTTGGGGGAAGAGAAGGAAGCTGTGAGCCTCTCAGAGCTGCTGAGAGCTGTAGTGAGAAATAATGTATCAGTCCTTGTCTGCTCTTATTTGAAAGGCAACCACACGCAGCAGAGGAAACCTGGGGCTGAGAGAAGGTGTTACTTTCTATTTGTCATAGGTAATGAGGAGACAGATGGGAAAGAAGAGGTATTTGCTGTGGATTTATTAAAACTTATTTTTGGAGAGGAAAAGAGATTTCCTTCTCCTTTCCCCTGTTCCCCCAGTATCTGTGGCTGTAATTCACAGGGACATGGGTGATTTAGGGATTCCCAGTCACTGCTGATCTCTGTCTTGAGAGCAGCTGAAACCCATCTTTGAGATCAGAGAAGCTGCTGTGCTGTGTGCATGTATGTGTATGCATATGTGCAGTGTGAAATCCAAATTTAAATCCAAGTTCACTTCATCCCATCTGTGGTTTTAACTTATTTGGATGGTATTCAAATCCTACAGAAATGAAAGTCTTGAATAAAGTTTCAAGTAGCAGAGGGGCTGGCCCTGCCCCAATCTGCAGGACAACTCCTTCTGTGCAAATGGTCCCCAGAGTTTCAGCCCTATGTGCCACCATCCTCCCCAAGCTAGAGGGCTGCAATATTGCCAACACCTCCAGCTATCTGCTTGGGCTTTTGCAGCTAGCTGATGCCCATGGAGAGGAGGAGTTTGTGCACACCGAGCTGTTTCAAGCATGTGACATCCGCTGCCAGGGTGCGCACCGCTCAATGCTCCCCCAGGGATCTCTTAGTCACGCTTCCCACCCCAAACATGCACAGGGCTCTACTTGTGAGTAATGCAGAGCAGAAATTATTTGCACACAGACCTTTTCATTTCAACAAGAGGGAGATGGGTTTTTTTCCTTCTTCACAGATGGCTGCAAACAGGAATGCTATCCAAAGGTGCACCAAAACATCCACAGTGTGCAAACATGCATGCGGATCTCCAAATTGCTCGGTCTTTCTTGTGAAGAGCTTTACCTGAGTCAAGTGATTTAGCTGTACAGCTGTGGGTTATACCCTTTATAAAGCTAAATCATAGCTATAATGAGGTGCCAAGGAGTGTCCCTTCTGCAAGGGCTTCTTTGCAGATGGAAGTCTCCTCCGGGAGGCTTTGTCCACCCAGCTTCTGGGCAGCACAGTCGTTAAGAGCAGCAAGTAGTGGCCATCATCCTGTTTTGAGATCCCTCGCTGTGTACAGTGGAAAGAGATGCTGCGAGTCACAGAGCGGGAAAGAGGCCCCAGAGCTGCATTTCTGCTCTGTGGGGAGAAATAAGTGGAAGGAGTAAAGAGGAAGGATAAGGAAGAGCGGGGCAGTTCCTCAGCCCAGCTTTGGCAGGGCTTCACGTTTATGTGCTGCATGGCCGTGGCTGTGTGCACCTGAAAGGATTCCCCATTTGGCAGGCATGATTTACCTCCAGTCCTCTGAAAATCTGACTCCAATTTTCAAGCAAAAATAGAGGTGTTTGTTTTTTTTTTTTTTTCTTTGAGTGTTGCATTTTATATGATGTTGCTACCAATGCCAGGTGATAACGTTCCCCTCTGCCACTGTGGAATGAAATGAAGCAGAAAATGGGGAGATAAAAGGAAAAATTGTTTTGATCTAGGAGCATTTGTTAATGATTACCTCTTTGGTTCCAGGCTGGGCTGGTTTTCTTCCTTTGCTGCTTTGCAGATATCTAGATATGGAGAGACTGTGTCAGGCAGCCCGAGTGCCTGGGTTGCCATAATTTGAAAAGACAACATTGCAGAGATACCATTAGCATTCGTGATTATCAAAGAGATGGTGGCAAAGAAATTGTCTTACTCTTGTTGTATGAATAGATCTATTTCACAACTTTTTTGAAGGCAGATAGGAGGCAATCACTTGTGAGGCTGGATGTTTAAGTTTTGCCACCACTCTGCCCTATTTTTATCTGTCGCTTGAGATATATCGTCGCCAGAAAAATCAAAGGAATTGTAAGATGAAAAAAAAATTCTCCATCACTGTTGAAATGGCCTCATATCTAAGTGTCAGTGGGGATGTTGCATCACTGATAAATTCAGCATTTAACATACTCAGGGTTACTTGCCCTGGGGAGATGGGGGAGAGAACAGGTTATTTCACCTGATATCATCAAGTGATGATTTATGGCCTACTATCTTTTCTATGACATTTACCTAGAGTTTTCATTGTTCATAACCTTACAAAATGCCTGTCGGGTTTCTCTTGCTCTTCTGCGAGTGCAGCAGAATTTTAAATAAGAGCACAATTAAATGGAAAGCTGAATTGTAGCCAGCAGGATGTTCACAATAATCCAGTACACTGGGGCACTGTGCAGTATTGATCTTCTAATGTTTCAGTGGGAGATGACTTAAAGCCAAGTTTCTTTATAAAGGTGCAGGTTTTTCATTGAAACCTCCTTTCCATTATAATGATGAGTTGTGCCAGGATCTAAGCTGAAATAATTAGTTCTGATGCAAAACAGAAGTTTGAGATTAAAAAAAAAAATCTGCCTTGATTGTTATTTAAGTTTGTTAATGACTGAGATCTGTTGGCTGTGACAATTTCCACTTGTTCATCACTATTTAAAAAAAAAAGTAAACCAAGATCACAGCTCTCTTCAACTTAAAAACAATTACTGGCTGCAGACACAAAAGGAGTGAGGAATTAATCCATGCAAAGATGTGTAAGAGTAGATGTTTTCACAAACAACTTACTTTCTACCTCAAAACTGAGAAACTGCCAAGAAATAAATTGGCTGATGCAAACTGAGTTAACTTGTCTATACATAAGCACTAAACTCACATACACAGATATTAGAATTTGCACATTTTCTAGATTTATTCCTAAAATATTGGCACACTCAATAAAGGAAGGAAAATACTGCACATCATTCAGTGTGAATCACACCTAGAGCACAAACTGCTTGTTTTTTCATTATAATAAACTAAACACAAGCTAGGGCAACATCTTTTATTTTTCAGCTTTTCAGGGGCAGGTCGGGAGATTAGTGTGCATAAAAGAAGAGTCCCTTGTCTCTACAGGATGCAGCATATAAATTAAATTGTACCATATATTTGAGGGAGAGGGAAGATAAGGTGGTGAAAATTCCTCTGGGTTTAGATCTCTCCAATGGAGATATCTGTGTGAGGAATGGGCAGTCTTGAATCCCTGCTTAATAAAAGGAGGTGAGCAGGAACCTCCAGGGTGTGATTCATCTCTTTCTCAGGTGTATGTCTGAAATAGATGAGATGAAACATGCCTTGGCAGAGGCCATTTCTCTTCCATTTCCAAAGGGCTCTTGATGTGTGACCACAGATTCATCCATCCATCCATCCATCCATCCATCCATCCATCCATCCATCCATCCAGTGCATCCTTCAGCACATGACTGGATGATTTCAGCATAGGGTGAGTGCCTGTTAAGTCAGATGTCAGAAGTGTTCATGAATGTAGTGTCATGAGACCAACACCTACGGCAGGGACCTACCAGGTCTAGCTCAGATTTGGAATTCTGAACAGCAGAGGACTAGGAGGGAAATAAATTGCATCTATATGCTTGTGGACAAAAGCCTTGGTTTCAAAAGAAGCAGCCATCTTCAATCTTATTTCTGCTAGGTGCAGATCTAGTGAATCATGACGGAGACAAGTGAATTTGACTTCCTTTTCAAAAGGTATTTTATGAGTTTTCCTTGAATTAATTTAAAAATAAATAAACAGAAATGAATTTATGACAGTACCTGACCTTGTTATGTTCCCTGGTGTTGTTGGAATAGAAAATTGTTTATGTCTCTCAATACTGAGACTACATTCAAGACTTTAAATTGCCAATGTCACCTAAGGCTTAGGAATTAGGAGAATATCCGTCTAAAGATCCTAAAAAGCAGGAGGGGGACAGGTTCCTAAATCTTTTTCTTTCAATGGCAACTAAAGAAGAAAGAAGAGAGGGAGTTAAAAAATGGATCATAGCCACATGATGGAGTCCCTCACAATTTCAGTTGAGTATAAAAACACTGAATAAAGTTCTTGCAATGACAAGATGAGAAACAGTGTTAGTGCATCATGTTATATGGGATCTGATCAGTGAAACGACAAAACTTATGGTACTGTGATTAATCACTTCACTTGCTGCTCGGTACTCCTGCCTCTGCTTAGTGCTGATACAGATCAGAATCCCCTGATGTCCAGCCACAACTCCTAGGGTTCCCTTAGGTTCCTCAAATGTCCAGCTATTTTGAGCAAGGAAACCAGCATGAACAACTGCTGTGTTTCATCCATGAAAAAATTCATTGTCCTGTAAACTTGCATAGACCATGACACAGGGAATCCACAGATTAGAAGTCTCTTTTTTCATTTCCAGGACTTTTGTAGACATCAAACCTGGCTACGTACATCTCTGGCAACTTCTGTTTCTCCTGACCAGGTTTGTGAATGGTCTTGTCTGTTGGTGTCCTCTACAAGATAAAGTTACCTTAGCCTTGTGGTACCAAACAGTCTGGCAGGAGAGTGCCATGTATAAACTCCATTAGTGCCATTTAAGCTCAATATACAACGGGGCCGCTCCCACCACATGCCCGGAGTTCAAGGCAGGTGTTTCTTATCCTGTGAATGCACAGCAAAGATATGAAAACACTGCATATGTCAAAATCCACCATCTTGACCAAATCTTTACACATTCTCTTAAGAAGTGGCCAGATGCATGTCCATGACATAAACAAAACTCTGGTCTCTGTCACAAGATGGGAATGAGTCAGGCCCTGTTACAGGACGTGTTGGCAATCTTTGTTCATGCAGTCTAATGTCCACAAGCACTTCTGCCATGTGCCTGGATGGATGTACACTTACCATATGTTGAACTCTTAGCACCAACAGACACTTTGGAGGAATGGATGAATCTACATTCACACAGACAAAGAGGCTCTGAAGAGCCCTCTGGAAACCAAGCGATGAGGACCGGGCTAGAGGCTGCCTAAATAATTACTCTGGCTTGCAGCTCAATCCAAGGTACATACAAGAAGCTGTTTAGAAAGAAGGCAGCTGGTTTGGGCTCTGGGCAGATGGTTTGGACCTCTGGCAGCTTTGTGGTGCTACTACTAGAGTCTGCAACGCTGCTTCACAGTGAAAATTCAAAAGGTTGAAGTCTTCGAATGAAGCAGAGATATTTCTGAAATTACTTTGGTGACTGAGTCAGATATTGATTGATACTTCAGATACTCAGGGAAAGATCTGCATCAGTAGTTGGAGTCCAGATATTAATCCAAGAACTAGTTAACCTAGAAAATATGTCTCGAGTCTTTTCTTTACTTCCTTTTCCCTATTTTAACCTAGAGCAATGGTTGATCACATTAAAAAACCTGTTAGTGGCTTGGCTTTACTCTTTTTCCTGAGACTTAACAAATTACTTCACACAGGCTATGGAAACTGCAATACCTCACTCCCCAAACAGCCTGCAAAATTTCCTGGAGTTGAGGCCAGAACCAGCCAGTTCATCAACTCACCTGACCTCTGCTGTATCCGTCCCAAGCTAATGCACTTCATCCAGTTTCCATCATACAGTCGCAGTAACTTGGCTTTAGACTAAAGCAGTTATTTCTGGTCTGGAGGTGAATGACTGCTGAATGAAGCTGTGTATAATCAAGATTTTCTGTTTTCTGAGTAACTATGTGATGTTGTTATATTTTGCTTCATTCCAAAATGGAATGAAAGCAATGTGTTTGTTAAAATAATACCCATAAAACCCTCTTTTTAAAGAACAATCCCAAGCTTCAAGTAAAGCATTTAATATAAAGAAAACCAAAATGATTTGTTTTGATAACAAAATGTAAAGACCTCAATTTTTTTAAACTTTCTTCACTTGCATAATGTAGAATACAAAAGTTAAATTTGGAAACACAATGTCATCAGAGGTCAAAATGTTCTGTTCCATTTTTAATGTGAAGTCTCACTGAAATCAAGATGAAACATTTAAATATAGACAAAGACAACACTGAAATCCTTTAACTCTAGATGCCTAAGATAATTAATTGGCCTCCTGCTGAACTTTTTGTACTTCTTGGGATAGAGAAGATGAGTCAGAGATCAGGGAAACCTGCTTTTCTATGCAATATAGGTAAAGCTGCAGTGGAAATTATATAGATAAGTTGGCCCAAACCTGGGTGTTATGATTACTCCAGTTAATGGTATTTTTGGATAGTAATCCAATCACTGGAAAGCTCTTCATCAGTCCATCTGCTGAGCTCTCACATGAGTAGTTCTCAGAAGTACAGGAGCCTGTGGTCATTTGGCATAAAAATGATGTAGGTAGCACATCTCCACGGGGTTTTATTGTGCAATGCCTTCGCTTGCTCTTCCCAGTTAATGTAATTTCCTCATAGGTCAAAAGAATGGATCAGTTGGTGGTTAACAAGGGTGGTGATCCAAAAACATCCAACACATTGCCATACGGTCTGTGACTTAGTCCCTGCTCCCTTTCTCAGCCTGTTGACTCAGCAAAAACGGTGAGAGGGTGCCCTATTGCAGGGGAGCACAGCAGTTTGGGTTTATATTCAAGACAAGTCCCAGTGGCAGACTCTCATACCTTCCTCTGTAAACTGCAGATTATTAACAATAAATGTCATACAATGAGACTGCATCATGCAAATTATATTGATGAAAATGCAGGATGTGCCTTTTAAGAATTTACATGTACCTAGAAAAATGGGTCCATATCTTAAGTACTTATCTTTTATAAGGTAAATCACAACAACATTAACAGCCAGACAACAAAAGCCATAATGAGTCAGGGTTTTCTTTGCAGTTTTTCTTTCCCGAGGGTTTTTCTAAGTTATTTTTAAAGGGTTACCTCTCACAGCAGGAAATCACTCTGAAAGGGTACCTGGGGAAGTTCTGCTGATTCATTTCTTGTTGGAATATTGACATTTATGCAAATTGGACACTTTATTTCCCACAAATCTACATTTAATATTCCAGCTGCCTCTTAATTCAGTTCTGAATGCAAAGGAAGTCAGTCCCAAATAGTGTATGAAGATACCTGATGCAGAGTATATTTCATATGAAATGATTGTAGGCACTTAACAGTTTTCAAAGAATTAAATATAATAATCTGCTTGGCCATGAGTGTTGGTCAGTCTGGAAAGTCAATGTTTCATTGAGGGCAACCAGAAATGAACAGTGAATGGATATTTTCATAAAATATGTCTGTACTCTATTCCAGAGAACATCTGTGCACTATGTTTAAATTTAAATAGTTTTGAGGTTTTTAAAAATCTATGAACAAAACCAACTCTTGGAGAATTCCTCTTTCATATGGCTGTCTCTGCTGCTGCTGCTGTTCGGTTTGGAGTCTTATGCAGATCTCAGCTGTAGATTGCAAATCAGAAAAAAAGCACCATGATCACATCCAAGCAATTGTGGGTACAGGAGTCATGACCTAATCCCTGGTGTCCTCAATGTGTGGTATTGATCAGTTATTAGGCAGGCACACAGTGTTTCCCTCTGCATGGTGATGCAGCTCTGTGGCCAGGGTAATGATGGGTGAGATTAGACCTGCTGTCCTGCCAGCCCCAGCTGTTCTCCTTGCCATGGGGAAACCCAAGTGCAAAGTAGCATGTTGAGGTTGGTCTGCAAGGGGAGGAGGGTGCATGTTTCTTTGCAGGGGCTATATGACGAGTATAGATTATATGGTTACAGGTTAAATTTGTAAATGGGCTGCTTAGAAGGGAACCTTAAATCCTGAGTACATGCCTGACAACAGTATTCTCTAGGGCTCTTCACTTACACCCTGATCCTCTAAATATCTTGGTCCAGGAACCACCAAAGGAAGAGCTGTATGAATGCCACTGTGCTATTTGCTGGTGTAGGTTGCTTTTTTAATTGGCTTCTTTTCAATGAAGCCTAATTTATTTTGTTGTGATATAGCATCGTCTTCCTGAACACATCCGTACAGATAATTTTCAGCTCGTTAATAAGACATGAGGAGTTCCTGGCTGAAGTCAGTGTAAATTCAATTGTTCTAGGTGAAGGAAATCCATCCCTCTACAGGAGTTCAGCACAGGACCTATTCACTTCTTACTTTCCATTTATGGTAGGATTTTTTTTTTTTTAAAGCTTGTCATATATAGGTCACAGAATAATTTATGAGAATGAGAATATAATTTTCCCATGTAAAAATGTAAAGCACTAGTACAGGATTTTAACATCTTAGTAATACCAATTCAAGAGCTCACATTTCTGAATTTTAATACCAGGACCCTGCCCACTATGTGAAGCAACGCCTCAGGTGGTGCATGGTGATATATGAACCATTTATTGATCTTCTGTAATGGGATGAATTCTGCCTATCAGAATTAGCGAAGAGCAGTCCAAGTTTTAAGTCAGTGTCTCATCTGTGCACCTAATTTTAATTTCATTATTTCCAGCAGTTTGGAGTCTGACTTATTTTGATATTAACAACAAGTATTTGTACAGTAGTCTTCCTAATTAAACTGAAATGTCAACTTCATGCCTGTATGTGATTTTATTTTCTAATTTAAATTTCAGTTCTGCAGGAAGTACTTTAATTTAAATAACTCTCTTTGGGGAAATTTATTTCTTTTGTGTCTTTCAAGTAAATTATTGTATTTGAAATAAACAAGCCGTGCAAGAGAACTATATTCTCTCCAGTGTATGAAGTGGAAGTTGGACTGTTGCAGAGCTGCAGACAAGGGGTGTTTTATGTCCTGACCAAAGGGCTGCTGCAGACTTCATAGCTCCACAGGCTGTGAGGCTGGGGATTTTAGGACTTCCTTCCTTTGCTGTTGAGTAACTGCAGAGATTAGATAGTGCATAGATTTCTGTTTTGCAAACAATTTTTAAATCTGGGGACTTTTTTTTTTGGATCTGGATGGAATTTCAATGTCTCTGCATGCCCCCATGAAATATGATGACCTTTCAACACAAAGCTCTGATAAGCACATGCTTAGCTGCTTTTCGGAATCAGGGAGAGGCTGAGAGCTGGGACAGCTCAGCCTGGAGAAGACAAGATGCAGAAGAATTTTACTGATGTGTTTAAGTATTTGATAGAGGAGATTAAATAATGGAGCTGGACTTTTCTCAGTGGTGCCCAATGAGAGGACAAGAGGTGATAGGTACCAACTAAAGTACAGAAAACTCTGTTTAAACGTGAGAAAAAAACTTTGTCTCTGTAAGGGTGGTCAAACACTGGCACAGGTTGCCCAGAGATATTATCTCCACCATTTAAGATATTAAAAAAACATCTGGATGCAGCCCTGAGGGAAGAAGCCAGAGATTGGTGGTCAATGGGCAGTCTACTTGGAGACCTGTGTCTAGTGGAGTCCCTCAAGGGTCAGTACTAGGACCAGTATTATTCAATATATTCATCAATGACCTGGATGAGGGAATAGAGTGCACTGTCAGCAAGTTTGCTGATGATACAAAGCTGGGAGGGAGGAGTGGCTGACACTCCAGAAGGCTGTGCTGCCATCCAGAGAGACCTGGACAGGCTGGAGAGCTGGGCAGGGAAAAACAATGAAATATAATAAGGGCAAGTGTAGGGTGTTGCACCTGGGCAGGAACAACCCCAGGTTCCAGTATAGGTTGGGGAATGATCTACTAGAGAGCAGTGTAGGGGAAAGGGATCTGGGAGTCCTGGTGGACAGCAGGATGACCATGAGCCAGCACTGTGCCCTTGTGGCCAGGAAGGCCAATGGCATCCTGGGGTGCATTAGAAGGGGTGGGGTTAGTAGGTCAAGAGAGGTTCTCCTCGCCCTCTACTCTGCCCTGGTGAGGCCTCATCTGGAATATTGTGTCCAGTTCTGGGCCCCACAGTTCAAGAAGCACAGGGAACTGCTTGAGAGAGTCCAGCGAAGAGCCACCAAAATGATTAAGGGAGTGGAGCATCTCCCTTATGAGGAAAGGCTGAGGGAGCTGGGCCTCTTTAGCTTGGAGAGGAGGAGACTGAGGGGTGACCTTATTCATGTTTATAAATATATACAGGATGAATGTCAGGTGGATGGAGCCAGGCTCTTCACAGTGGTGTCCAATGATAGGCCAAGGGGCAATGGGTGTGAGCTGGAACACAGGAGGTTCCGCTTAAACTTGAGAAGGAACTTTTTTACTGTGAGAGTAACAGAGCACTGGAACAGGCTGCCCAGGGAGGTTGTGGAGTCTCCTTCTCTGGAGACATTCAAGACCTACCTGGACACCTTCCTGTGTGATCTCATCTAGGTGTTCCTGCTCCGGCAGGGGGATTGGACTAGATGATCTTTCGAGGTCCCTTCCAATCCCTGACATTCTGTGATTCTTTGTGATTCTGAGCAGCCTGCTTTCACTGACTCTGCCTTGAGCAAGGGAGTGGACTAGATGATCTCCAGAGGTGCCTTCCCACCCCCACTATTCTGTGATGCTGTGAAACTGGAAGGAGCATAGTCCCTCCTCACCCATCCCCATCACAGGATGCTGCAGGAAGAAGACTTTTTGATCTGGGAGCTGATATTCTGCCTTCATAGCCATTCCAGCATGGTACTGAGGATGCAGCACTGTTGCTTGCATGAGGCTTTTGAAATGGGGTTCTGTGCCTTAAACATTAGATCTTTTTTTCACCAGGGGATGTGTTGAAGTTCCCAATGGTCTTGCATTAAAACAGAACAAATAGTTGAAATACTGTCCCCAGACAAGTCAATGGCAAAATTCCCAGCAACTTTAATGGAGCCAAAAATTCACCAAAGACAAGGTATTTGTAACAGCAACGCATTTATGTTATATCTGAAGCTTGTTTACAACCTTCTGGAGTACTTATCTTTGACAAACAATCTTTACAAAGCATCTGAGTGTCTCACTGCTTTGAAACAGAGCCGTTTACAAGTGGTTATTTGGGACTGTATTTAAATATGAAACAATGTTATTCACAGTGGGACTTTATGCAAAAGTCGCTCTATTTACAGTGATAAATACACCAGACATTCCAAAAACTACAAACTTTTCCATATTTACACAACTGAAAGACTTACATAAGCAGTTTGGGGAATCTGAAAGACAACCCCAAGATCATCCTGACAGCTGGAATAATAAACAAGGAGGGGGTTGGTGTGTGGGAGATATATTTAAAATAATGGTCTTGAAAAATATATCCTTTGTTTTTTCTAATTTCATACCCAGCACTATTATACCAGGTTCTGCACTAAGTGTTTCTGAGAAAAATGCTATACAATGTAAATTGTTACCGGTGAGATTAGCTGGGTTTTCAAAGTGATGGTTTAGAGATGCAGGATTTGCATATATATTATCATTGCATGGGCAGTGATAATGCACATGTACATTCAACACAAAGTTCAACACAGTGTAAAATTGGGAACATCCTTTGAATTTCAAGGTCTTCAGGTCCTTTAAGTGAGGTGCTTGATGCACATTGGGAGCTGAAAATCTAATCAGTTTGAAGTCCTCCTGGAAACATGTAACCCCACGTAAACCCAAGTATAACCAAACATATTCTACGTTGAAAAATTCAGTGTCAAGCATTTACTAGATAATGCTACAGAGAGCATCCTTATCTGAAGAGGAACAAAATTAACTTTGTTTTCAACTCTTTCCATTTTGTGAGTTTATTACCAAAAATTTACATAGGAAATATTTAAGAATAATAGGTATTAGAATAAATATAAAAACGCTATTCCACCTTGAACTGTGCAAATGGTGAGGTTCCAAAACAGTGTAATTTTTGACACAGAATTTGTTTCTTGCTTCAGCCCAGCGAGATCAGCTGTGACACTGCAGAACAGCCACTCAGGGACATTCTGCTCCCTTTCCCCTATGGCTCCTCTGGGCAGAGCAGGCAAGACATTCCACCCCCGTTGTAGTCTTCTCTGTCATTAAAGGAACAGAAACATTCTGAAGCACAAGGGAAATCAGAACCTTGTTGTTCCACTTCCAGACATACAATATTTTAAAAGTTTTAAATTAACTTATTTGTTTGCACCATGTTCAGAAAATGAATTCTGTATTAGAAAATGTTTAGTATTTCCCCTTTTGCTTGCTACATCTCCTCAAGATATGTTCATAACACTCACTTTGTGTTTGTGAGTAGTGGGGAGATATAATCTATTTAATAGATATTTTCTTGGGCAAGGTATTGAACATCCATAACAATTCTTTACAGTTATTAGATTTAGCCATTTCCAAAGAACAAAGCAGTGGGTTAAGTTCACAGTTAATTTGTCTTCTCTTTAATAACTTCTAAGATATTTTTCCATTCCAAGTTTAAAAAAAAAAAACCAACCCAAAACCATAACCCACCCATGTTCTCTGAGTAATATCTGTAATGTTGTTCCTTACAAAGAGTGTCAATGCCAGCAGTTGTTCCTTGGCTGTGTTCCCAGCAAGTATAATTTAACAGGTGAGAAATAAAGTATGTGAGTGAGATAACAGTGTGATGCTCTAAATTTAGATGATATTGAGAGCTTTTTTGTAAATTGTAATTATTCTTTCTGTTTTTCCTCAGAAGGCATGGAGAGTCTTAGTCTTGTCTTTATTAAAAATGAAGAAGGTTCTGGAATTTGACTGAAAAAGAAGTTATAGTTTCTTATATGCTGTTATAAATCAAAGAACAAATTTTTGGTTTTTTGCTTGTTTGTTTCATAGCCTTCTTCTGAAAGATAACTCTTTTGCAGCTAGGGTTAAGAAAGATAGACAGGGTCTTACTGTAAATGATGCTTATAGATTACACTTGATTATATTCCCATACTAGCTGGCTAAAAAGTTAATTTCTGCTCTGCAAGAAGTTTGGTGGGGGTAGTGAAGCCACTTAACTTTCTGCATTGACTCTTGGTTTGGATAGATTCAAGAATTTAATTTCTGGAAAACCTTCCTACTTAAGTGCCCCCCTCCCCCCCACTTTTTTTTTTTTTTTTTTTTTTTTTTTTTCTTCCCTTCCTGTGTTTTGATGAAGTGACTGGCTGTGTGTTGGGATTCTGTTACCTTGAATTTTTCAAGCCCTGTTAATGGTGTTTTGGAACAGTGGAACATCAGGTGAGATTTGTGAAAAAGCAGAGGATCTGTCTCAGTGCTCTGATAAATGGGCAGCAGATATCGGCCTGGTAGGTTTCTACAGAGGAGCATGCTGAGTTATGGTAACAGTAGGAAAGCTTATTTGGGTGGGTCTTACACAAAGTGACCTCAGAGGTTCAGATCATTTTCCATAAAGATGAAAATTTCCTTTTACTTGAAAAGGCACATTGTGAGACACGGTAGAAGACTCTGGCATAGCTAACTGACATGGCTAAAGGTACATTCAGAATTGATAAATTTAAGATTCTGATTCTGCATTCCTAAAAAGGCAACATGACCACTTGTCATCAGGGCAAAACTTGGTGTTAAGACACAAGGACTTACATCTTGCAGATATGTTTGGAAGTCTTATCCATTGTCTCTATGACCAAGAGTAATTATGTGGCAACTGTGATCATCAGATTTTTCTGTAATATTAATACAGTCTGTTCATAAAGAGATAACAATCACCGTTTTCCAGGACTGTAGGAATCTATCTGCTCTTATGTAAAATGCTAATTGTCATTGCTTTAGAGAGGAAGTCAAATCTCCAATATTCTACATCAATATCCCAATTTTATTACAGTCAAAGACAGGAAGCAGCTCTTCGTGAAGCATAGCTGTACATTTCCAAAGGCCTTTGATTTCAGAACTAGGAAGTAAAAAGAGTCTCTAAAGGACGTCTCCCTGAACTTGTTTTAATGTGTCTGCATTTTGTTAATTTATTTGGAAGTGAGTTTTTAAAGCCAAATGTTATTACACTATAATGTGCAATATTGAGCTTCTTTGATTAAAGATACATTATTGCTTTGAGCCTATTAAAAAAAAATTAAGCATCTCAACCTTGGAATTTGAATTGAAATATGTAATGATCCATGTATTCTCTGCTCTTATTAGCCTGTTAATCGATACGGATTTCAATATTCTTATATTTTAATAGCTCCCTTCCTTACCTTTTGTTAGCGTTTGTCATTTTGATGGTCTCCACAGATGTCTTAAAACCTAAGCACCCTCTGCAAATGTTATATTAAGAGTATAATAATAAAATTCAAACAACAGGAAGTCATAAAAATTATATTCTTGTTTTCTTTCTATTTTAACTAGCCAAAATTTAATATTCTTCTTTCATCACTATCTCTTTACTTCAGCAGTGACCCTAATGGTTTCAGTAAGAATGCTTGGAAGACACAATACTACTCAGTGTCAGTAAAATGACAGAATGTAGTCTCTGAATGCAGTTATTTTCTGGTAGTAAGTATTCCTGCTGTAAGTCTCTCCAAAAACAGGGAGAGAGAAAAAGGAGTAGGGAAATAAACTTCCCTTCATATTCATGGAGAAGCTCATGGATAACAGAGAAGCTTGTAACTAGAACAATGTTTTCAGTACTAGCCATCTTTTACATTACAAAGACAGAAACAACGTTGGTGGATAAAGCTAAAGCAACTGATGTCATCTACCTGGACTTGTGCAAGGTGTTTGACACTGTCCTGCATGGCATCCTTGTCTCTAAATTGGAAACATGCGGGTTTGATGGATGGACCACTCGGTGCATAAGGAACTGGCTGGATGGTCACACTCAAAGAGTTGTGGTCAACAGCTCAGTGTCTGAGTGGAAACTGGTGATGAGTGGAGTCCCTGAGTCCCTCAAGGGTTGGTACTGAGACCAGTGCTCATCAACATCTTTGTCAGAGACATGGACAGTGGGATTGAGTGCACTCTCAGCAAGTTTGCTGATGACACCAAGCTGAGTGGTGTGGTTGACACGCTGAAGGGACAGGATGCCATCCAGAGGGACCTTGACAGGCTTGAGAGGTGGGCCTGAGCTAACCTCATGAAGTTCAACAAGGCCAAATGCAAGGTCCTGCACCTAGGTCAGGGAAATCCCAAACATAAATACAGACTGGGTGGTGAGTGGATTGAAACCAGCTCTGAAGAGAAGGACTTGGGAGTGGTGGTAGACGAGAAGCTCAACATGAGCTGGCAATGCGCGCTTGCACCCCAGAAGGCCAACTGTATCCTGGGCTGCATCAAAAGAAGTGTGGCCAGCAGGTCGAGGGAGTTGATTGTCCCCCTGTACTCTGCCCTGGTGAGGCCACATCTGGAGTACTGTGTCCAGTTCTGGAGCCTCCAACACAAGAAGGACATGGACCAGTTAGAACGAGCCCAGAGGAGGGCCACGAGGATGATCCAAGAGCTGGAGCACCTCTCCTATGAGGACAGGCTGAGAGAGTTGGGGCTGCTCAGCCTGGAGAAGAGAAGGCTCCAGGGAGATCTGATAGTGGCCTTCCAGTACCTGACGGGGCCTACAAGAAAGCTGGGGAGGGACTTTTTACAAGGACAGATAGTGATAGAACAAGGGGAAATGGCTTTAAGCTGGAAGAGGGTAGGTTTAGATTAGATATTAGGAAGAAATTCTTGATTGTGATGGTGGTGAGACACTGGCCCAGGTTGCCCAGAGAAGCTGTGGATGCCCCCTCCCTGGAAGTGTTCCAGGCCAGGCTGGATGAGGCTTTGATCAACCTGGTCTAGTGGAAGGTGTCCCTGCTGATGGCAAGGGTGTTGGAAATGGATGATCTTTAAGGTCTCTTCCAACTCAAATCATTCTATAATTCTATGAAACAGTCCTTTTTGTTTCAGCCTCTGCACTCTTCTTTGGATGATGACGGCTCATTCAGTTTAGAATATCAATTACTATACAGTTATACAATTCATCAGAGTTACTGAAATTAAATATAAGTAAAATTATATGATTTAGCATTTCAGATTCCTTCAGCTGAGTTTATAGTTCAGTATCGTTCTTTATAGACAATGACTGATTATATGTCATGCTGAAAAGGAGGCTGGATCAGAATTAAACTAATCTGTGGATATATTGGCAATGTTCCTCTGTTGCCTTAAACCCCGAAACAATCAGTTTTGGAGATTCTACAGTTTTGTGAAAGCAACTTAAGTGGAGAAAGGGAAAGGGCCTAAAGCTTTGAAAATACATGGACAGACACCACTCTGGATTTTGAGCATGATGCTGGATGTCAGGGGCAGTGAGTTGTATTCTCTCTCAGAGATTATTTTTATCTGTGGCTTAGAGAACTGTGCTGTAAGCAGCATGATTAGTCTTTGCTCTAACTGCTGCAGCTTTCTGTAGGCGGTTACACTTTATTAACTAGCAGGACAATGGTGTGTTTCCTTGGGAAGGAGCTGAGGAAATTAGTCTGCCTGTTGATGCTTCACAGTGTCATCTGGAAGGGAAGCAGAGTATAACCACCTCTCCTCCACACTGCTAACAATAAAGGGCTGGGATCTGTACTCTCTGGGAACTGGCTGTGAGAATATAGTGAGCTGCTATATTGACCTTGCTGCTTATCTTGCTGAATGATCTTGTACTATAATTCTCTAAGTCTTACATCTACATACTTCTGTCATTGCATAGCTAGAGTTTGCACTAGATCATACAAGTCAATATCATGTAACCATTACATGCATCAAACGTCTCTTCTATAACCTATGGTTGGTCTCTGACCCACCAAGAACATTTGTCTAGCTTGTGGCATGCAACTGACATTGTTGTGAAGGTGTCCCAAAAATGGATAGGTCTGCAATTTGCTGCATGTCTACCCAAAGCTTTTGGGGAAGAAAGTGAATTATTGTGCACAATGAGATCAGCTGCTCAAGTGACACACATGCCATCAGACGACTCATCATGGCAGGGAATTAGGCTAAAGTGTATACCGTGATGAGGAATTTGGTCACTGCTGACCTTGCACCAGGTAGAAGAGGTCTCCTGGCTCCATCACAACTCAAATATTTAGTGTCACAGCTCACCGCAGATACAAGCTGAGAAAATAAATATTCCTAGAGCTTACCACAGAGAAAGCCAGAGTGTCAAAGGAAAGGTCAAACAGAACTTTACTTGAAATTGCAAACATCAGTATAATAAGTAGCTCCAAAATAATGCAATATTTGGTCTGGCCATGAAAGAAATGTGCAATCTACTGACAGCAAGCATAAGTGGGAAAACCAAAAGTTTAATACGCAGAGAATTCAAAAATCCTCCTTAGAAATCCCTGGTAAATTGTCTGGCCTGCTAGGAGAAAAGTAATGCTTTTCAGGGACTGACTTTCAGAAAATATCCTGAGGTATGTGAAGCACCAACATGGTTGTTTAAAGCAGAACGTGATACAAAGCTGTCAGCTGTAGCTAGTTATTTGTGCATAGACTTGTTTTTCTAGTAGTGGTATTGGAACATGTCAGCTTAGGTCTCACTCTTCCCATATCTGTTCTGATATTGTCCTGAAATTTTATGAGCAACGTGAGTGGCTGTGGGGACTCAAACTTCAGCTCTCTGCCTTGTATAGCTCTACAAAATCACCAAGCCTGCACTCATGCCTGTCCAGGCGATGGACATAGTGTCCCTGCTCCCCAGCAGTGTGGCCAAAGGCATTGCTGCCAGGCTTGCTGCTCCCTGGAAAGGAAAAGTGGAGCTGACAGGAGCTTGTAGGCTTGAAAAGTGCATAGGTTTCATGTTGTTAAGCTTACTGTGAAGAAAGAGGAGAGAATTTGTGGGAATATTTTTCGACAGCCAGCTTTAAGGTATAAAGAAACATTAAAATACTAGTTTTATTGAAGCTCTCTAGCCTGACATTCCAGTGCGTGATTTGAGGATGGTGACCTTGTTGAAGTATCAGTCTGGGACAACACAAATACTGGGGTATAAAAACAGTAATTTCACTGCTATAACCAGGGAAGGAGTTGTTAAGAAACAGAGGAGATAAAACAGCTGCAGCCCACCTCTGTTAGGAGGTGGATGTTCTCCTGGTCATAGGATGGAGAAGCAGCTGAAAGATTGAACCTGGCCCTGTTGCAACTGCTGCTGATGGCATGTGAAACTACTGAGTGATGGTGTAACTATCAAGAGTTTGTGAAAGTTTCAGTTATAACATTTCTCTCTAATTCATATTTTTCCCCTGTAAAAGTAAACAAATCAAATATTTCTGTGTATAAAGGTGGATCATCTGCAGTTAGGAATGCCTTCTGCACCAATAGTTAATTAAGAACAGTTTCTTTGCATCAGGAGGAATGTCTGAGCAGGGGACTTGTAATCTGTTGGGTAAATTTGTAATATTTTATTTTACCATTATAGATATAAAAGACATACCAAGTAAGCTGGTACTAAACACAGTTATAAAATAGACAAAAACCTCATCCAAAGGGCTGTCAGCAATGACTCAAAACTAAGTCTATCAGGGAGTCTGAGGGACAGGCAAGTAGGCAGCAAACCTCAAGGACAACTCAACCATCCATCTCCTCTCGGTGCCTAAGGGATATCAGTTGCTTGCTGTCCACCTGCACCAAAATCCTCCACTTGACCGCCTTCCCATCCATATCTCTTGCCCCATCATGAGGAGACAGGTTCCTGCATGAAGGATTCTGTGTTTTCTCCCTGCTCTGTTCAGTTGCCTGTTACTTTCCTGTGACTGATGCCCACAGCCCTTTCCTTAAACCACTCATGGGTTTTTAGGAGCCAAGGTGCATAATGCACAGAGCAGGGCACCAAGCTCGGGCTGGGAAGATTAAGCTGTCTTCCTCACTATGCAAATGATCTCTCCACCCAGTGCTCCTATTTCCCTAATGCTTTTGTTTCTTCCTTTGGACTAATAACTCCGTGATTTTACATAGGGCATAGGAACAGAACATAAAACTGTGGAAAATGGGGAATGTCACTTAGTAGCTCAGTTTCTTTTACTGGAATTAATCATCAGCTGAGGTACTCCTTAGCTTCAGTTTGGCTACTGTCCACAGATTTGAAGGTGCTTATCAGGTTGCACTCTTCATGCTTTCATATGTCTTTATCTGACCCCTTCCACTACTGAAGCTGGTTTACCTCAAAATAATAGATAGGACAGCATGGTTTATGGTTTGGGGTTTTTTTGTGTTTTTTTTTTTTTTTTTTAATCCTCCCTTCCCAATTAAAAATGATAACCCATGGCAGATTTATTATTAATTTGTGAGAAGAATGCTTAAGAACTACACTTATTTTAGACACTCATGCAAAAAGCTTATAGTTGATTCCATCCAGGCACTTTAGAGACATCTTTCTTACTTCTTGTCCATCGTTTTTAGTTTTCATGACCTTCACACGATGATTAAGCCAGGTTTGGAAGCCATCAGAATGAATGTAAGTAGAAGATGTAAAGAGCTGTGAAGACTTATGTTGATACATCAATCAGAAACGCTAGAAATCTTTTTTAAAAAAGATTTGGCCCATCATAACTTATCTGAGGATTATTTGTAAGCTGTTTCATTTTATGTGTCTGATTTTTTTTTTCATGGTGACTATGGGTAAATGGAATGCAATTAGGCATTGTAGAAACACTTGGGTAATACTGTAGTCAGAAACAGTGATGTATCTGATTACCTTGCAGGTTGCTCTTCTGTTCCAGTGTTTGTCTACAGACATGGTTCATTTAAGATTGCTGTAAAGCTGGAAATGTTTTAAATATGGTTAAATATACAAATAGTAAGACTTGGAAATACAGGGAAGAAAGAAAGGAAATGATCGTCATGGCTCCAACTCTGAAAGAGAAATCTTCCCTTAAATTTGCTCTTCTTTCTTGATCACCAGGTCAGTGTAAGAAGCTGGTAACAAGTAATGAAATAGATTGCTGGTAATAAGTATTAATAAATTTGATAGTTGCAATAATATCTAATTGCCCTGGGTGTGTGTTTAATGGACTCTTATTGTACAAATACAATGGGAAGAAATATGGTTGGTACAATAAGTATCAAAAACATAAATGTAGTGGCAGTCCTCAAGCATAGCTCTGAAGTACAGGTTACTGTGGGAAAAAAAGCTTAAAAAATTCAGAATGTTGGGGTTTTTTTTCCCTTTGATATTTCAGCTGGGAAATTCACACTTGAATCAGAATAGAAAGTTAAACAATGTGGTTAAAAAACAAACCCCAGAATTTACAAGGCTGAGTTAGGATGCAAATGCTTTCCTACATGAGTAATTAATTGCTACTCTTAGTCCTAATAGGTCTAGGTTTTACAGGAACTCCTCTGCAGCTAGTTGAAAATGTCCTGTCTCCATTTCACCACTCAAAACATTTGTGTTGTGTTTCTCTTGCAGCTAAAAACTGTTTGCTTTCTCAAGATACATTGTTGTGCTTCCCAGAATGTGCTCTCTGTTTGCTGGGAGCAAACGGTCCAGGGGAATGAGTGCTCAATGTGATGGGCAACATATGGGATGGAGTGAGACATCCAATGAATGTGGATGCAGTAAAAGCTGTTCTTTTGCTCAGAGTGAATGTTAATGATGTTTCCATGGTTCATGAATAAACTGACTCAGAACATGAAGTTCTCACAGAAAAGAAAAAAACAATGCCTTCTATTAAAGAATTATGCCCATGTTTGTATTAAATCAGAAGCCAGCAGTAGCAACAACAGTTGCTGATAATATATGTATATATATATAAAAAAAAATCTTGTGTATTTTTTTCATACAGTCACTTCTAAGTCCTAAATGTATCAATGCAGAAACATCCTAGCTCTGTACTCTGCCAGTATGTGGTCCAAGACCAGAGGATCAGAACACCAGCCAGCTCATATCTCTGGCTGTGTCAAGACTTGTTGACCTACCTGGATGCAAACCAGGTTTTTCCTGGCCACACTGTATGCCCAGATTTTCTTTCTGTGGATAGCAGGGAAATGAGATGTGCTCCACAATATTGTGTCAATACACAGCTGAACAGCAAAGCTGGAACATGCTTACCTCCCACATCTAGCTTCTGCTTTCTCTCCTGTCTGACCACTGTGAGCTTTTGTCTATGAAGGTCCCCCATAAAAGCACCCTTGACATGTTCATCTGTTCTATCTTTTTTGGATGCAGAAGTAATGAATGAACTCTCCTCTCTGGTCATCAGCAAGAGGCTCTTGCACAAAGATCTATCTGTATGTTTATAGTTTGGAGAAAAATACATTGGATATGGAATTTAGATTTTGGTGTGAATCAGCTGCTCCCTGGAGCTGGTGAAGTTTTTGGTGTCATGGAGCTTTGGTCCAAGGTAGAACTGGTCAGATATTATTGTAACACAAACAGATACCTAGAGACCACAGTCATGGTAACAACAACAACAACAACAACAACAACAACAATAATAATAATAACAATAACAACAACAATAATAATAATGTGCTGCTACCAGTAAGAAGCATTTTTATCAGATAAATGCATCCTTTAGAGAAACAAATCAGGGAAGGTCTTTTAGTATATTTTGATATTGCTGCAAGTGCCACAGGAATAGTCGTCACTGCTTTCCTTGTGCACAGCCCAGAGCAAGGGCAGATCTGGGGAAGCTACAAGAGTGCTAATCCACACCAGAACCTTTTTCACTTCTTCTAGACTGGAATAAGAGAGATTAATATCTCCTGAGCTCTCATGAAGGTGAGCTTTGAGGATGCTTCTGAGTGCTGCTTCATTTTTATGCCTACAGTGGACAAGGTTTCTGAACGCTCTAAAATTCAATGTATAATTCTGACAGGAATGAGGTGGTTTGGGTGTTTTTTATCCCTACCTGACCATATTGATGGCAACGCAACCCTACTGGCCCTGCTGTGCTTTGGTTCCAGTCTCACAGCTGCAGGCAGTGTGTGAAATGTGGATTTGTTTCTACAGAACCACAGAATGGTTTGGGTTGTAAGGGATCTTAAAGGTCATCCAGTTCCAATCCCCCTGCCATCAACAGGGACACCTTCCACTAGACCAGGTTGATCAAAGCCTCATCCAACCTGGCCTTGAACACTTCCAGGGAGGAGCAGCCACAACTTCTCTGGGCAACCTGTACCAGTGTCTCACTACCCTCACAAGAAAGAATTTCTTCCTCAGATCTCATCTTAATCTGTCCTTTTCCAATTTAAAGCCATCAGCCCTTGTTCTGTCACTCCCTGCCCTTGTAAAAGTCCCTCCCCAGCCTTCCTGTGTCCCCTTCAGGTACTGGAAGGCAGCTATAAGATCTCCCTGGAGCAGTCTTTTCTCCAGGCTGAACAGCCCCAACTCTTTCAGCCTGTCTTCACAAGAGAGGTGCTCCAGCCCTCTGATCATCCTAGTGGCCTCCTTTGGACTTCCTTTTAAGGTCCATGTCCTTCTTGTGTTAGGAGCCCCAGAAATGGACACAGCACTCCAGGTGGGGTCTCAAGAGAGTGGAGTAGAGGGACAGAATCCCCTTCCTCAACCTGCTGGCCACACTTCTCTTGATGCAGCCCAGGATACGGTTGGCCTTCTGGGCTGCAAGCATGCATTGTCAGCTCATGTTGAGCTTCCTATCAAACACCAGAAGAAGGCAAGAATGGTGAAGACGTAACAGGTTGCTTTGATCTCTCAAAATGATGATCATCTGTAAATTCTGGATTTTGGATTAAGTCTGTTGTCCACTTGTCTTTCAGGTGTAAGCATTATTGGTCATTTCTGAAAATACTGTCCCAAATCTGGCTTTGGAGAATGCACTGAAATCCTGTGGTCTATTGCTTTAAAGTGCAAAATATTAACCCTAAGTCAAATCCCTGAAATTTAATTTCATGTTCACTGTAATAAAAATATATTTATATAAACTCTACTGCATATAAATTCATTATGCTGGACACTAGCCTTGATTTCTTCCTCTAAAAATAAAGTTTTAGTAAGGAAGTATCGGGTAAGAATGAGCTTCCACAACTATAATTTACAAGAAAAGCATGCTTCATGATGAATGGGAGATAAAAGCTGCCTTGAACATGTTACAGACTAAATAGACAGATGATATATTCAGAGACAGGCTCAATCATTCAATAAAAGGCCAAAAATCCTGCAGCTTTTTATTGAGTGTGGATTTGATTTTACTCAGTGTATTTTTGTGTTACCAAGCCATTCACACGTGGTTTTTTTTGTCTCCTTATCTGGATCATAGAGTATGACAAGTTTTCCTAAACAGGCTGCATCAATCCATGCATTCCAGCTAAAATTCTCAGCACAAAGTCCTGCAAACTGCTGCAAATAATTCAATCTTGGACATATCCTTTAACATTTCTGAAGTAAAGCATCAGATAGGAACAGGAACACTGCATAGCATTTTAGTGATGTTTTTATTAGATGGAAAGAAAATGTATGACTAATCCTTAGTTGAAGAAATTGCTCTCAGTTATGTAGTTAACTTCTAATTTACTGCCAAAATTTATTTGCTGTTAGGTGACATTGACTCTGTTGACCAATGCCTCAGATTATTTTTTAAGGAACAATTTTATAGCTGAAAAGACCACATATTACAGAGCCATTTATAAAGTTTAAATGTCTTAAGCTAACAATATGTGATTGCACAGCCAAAAGTGAAAACATTACGGCTTGCTAGAAGAACTCATAACTCTAATACATGGTTATGAAATTGGGCTTATGACAATGAAAACACAGCTTATGTCAGCACACTTCCTCCAATGAGGCTGCAATTGTAATAGAAATCTCTGTGCTTCATCGTACCCAGGCACTCAGCTTATGCCTGCTTCCTGACTGTTCTGATCTCAAGCAGTCACACTGTGAAGATTTTGTATGAATATTTAATATTGTAATTTGCATTAGATTGGTGCCTCATTGTGCGAGGGACTGTACAAACCACATAGTGAGAGCCAGTCTTGCTGCAAAGAGTTTAAATTTTAAATTGACAAGAAGACAGAGAGAGTGGGAGATGAAAGAAAAGTAGGAAGGAAAGATGCACACCTATGGTCTCCCTGCAAATATGTGGCAGAGAGAGAATACTTTTGAGCCCTGTGTCCCATTCATTCCCACTCTAGGAAACTTATTCATGTCTTTGTGTTGTGATAACCCCATTAAGCACTTTTGATAATTTACATCTTTATTCATTAACTAAATATGGGCTTCTTCAAAGTGATTGTGTCTATTCGTGTTGTAAGGGACATCTCATCACCAGCAGAAGCAATACAAATATTTCATTCACAAAAGGAAGTCTAGAAAGAGCCTGTTTTAAAACCACAAAACTATCATCTCTTCTCATGCTTTGTGGGCATTTGTTCTTGGTCTAACCTACTTTATCTCTATTTTTGCCTTATTTTATGCTCAACTACCAATACACAGTGACACCTGCAATTTCACAGCAAGGCTATGAAACCACTCAAAAATTTAACACTTTTTATTTAGATGAGACCGATAATGACGCCAGTGGTTTCTGTGCTAGAGTGATAATCTTTTCCTCACTCCTTTTTAATCAGCATCATTCATCGATGTCATCATGAGTGCTAAAACTACCTTCAAGAGCAAATTTATTTCATGAACTAGGTACAGAAATTGTAATTTGCTATTCCAAGCCCATATTTTATTAATGGTTTTGATGTTGCCAGTTATTACTTCAATAACCTTCCATTCAAGCAGTTAAAATGCAGATGATATATTTGTCTCATAATGGCTCTTCATCAATTAATTGGCGAGGCTGGAGATGCATGGAGCCAAACGATAGCCAAATGGTCTGATGAGCTGCAATAGCAGAACACAAATGTAAGTGAGAAGTACTTGTTTGTGATGTGATATATATGAAAGAGAGTCAATGGAAAGTATATTTTTTAAATGATAGAAAAACACATCAGGATTAAACTTCACAATCAAAAAGACATGGTAGGCTTTTTTTGGTGCATCCTAGTGTTTATAATGTGTATGCAGACTGAGGGCAAAGTCAGGAGCTTCATTGGCTATCTAGAATAAAATAGAATAGTTCATTCGGAAGGGACCTGTGGTAGTCTTACTCCTTTGGCTTGCAGACAAACACAGTAACTCTCTCACTCTCTCTCCCAGCCCCAGGAAGTAGGAGAGAGAATTGGAAGGGTAAAAGTAAAAAAACTCATGGGTTGAGATAAAAACAATTTACTAATTGAAATAAATAAATAAAAATAACAACAACAACAGAATATACAAATGAGTGATTCCCAGTGCAATTGCTCACCACCCGCCGACCAATGCCCAGCCTGTCCCCAGCCAGCGATCCCAGAGGAGAGACAGTCCCGAAACTGAAACCACAATCCTGGAAGAGTGAGCCCCAGTGATCTCTGAGAAAATAGGCAGGTTTTCAGTCAACTCTGGTTAATATACTAAATATGACATGATACGATACGAAATATCTCATTGGCACATCCAAATGACAATTTTGTGTTTTGCTACTTAGTATGCTTCTCCTTCCCAGTCCTAATGCAGCTGTGAACCAGCCAAACACCACGACCTTGGGCTCTAACAGCAGCTAATAACGTTAGGGCCTTATCAACATTCTTATAATGAATCCCATACTGAACCTGAAACACAGCTATTCTAGCTGCTAAGAGGAAAATTAACTCTGTCCTAGTAAAACCAGGACAGGAACTAAAATATTTATCAAGTCCAACTGCCTGACCAAAAGTTAACGCATATTATTATTCTTTAAAATAATTGTATTTTTATACTATGGAACAGGCTTCCTAGAGAGATGACTGATGCCCCATACCTGTTGCTGTTTAAGTGGCATTTGGACAATGCTCTTAATACCATGCTCTAGAGGTACAGATCCTTGCAGCGTGTGTGTTCTTGTGAGAATGCATGTATGGATGTAGCTGTCTGTCTATCAACCCACTTGAAGTTTTTATGGTTATCTCCTAAAGGACATGACCACTTAAGACTTCACACCGAGAGTAAAGGGAGAGCTTAGTCCATACGCAACAGCATGCATGTGGGTAGATCTAAGTATGCACGTGGGTAGATCTAACTCTTCCTAGTAGAAGGCAGTTACAAATGCTTGGTATTACTATTTTTGTATATTGCTATGGTATATTTACACCTATACATGTGTTTCTATATATAAAAGGAAGTGCTCCAGGAAGGGTTTTCGAAGTCCAGCCTAGGGCTGGAGGCTGTCTTTCATTAGGGAAGCAAAGAGTTGTGTTTACCTTTTATGCAACAGAAACAAAGAAGTTTCAGGATCCAGCCCATTCATTCATTTGTCTTAGCCATGTAGTTCTAGAAAGATGCTATTTACATCCTTTGTTCTGAATTTTCTCATTTCTTATCCATTTTCATAGCCACATCTTTAAAATGCACAGGAAATGAAGTTGTGCTGCTTTGAAATAAAGACTTACTGGATATTCGGTTCTAAAACATTACCCACACATACACACAAAAGATCAATGTTTAAGCTGAAAGAGCAATGTGTCGTGGTGGAAGAACTACAGGAACTTTTAAAGAATCTGTAAAAGTGTGATATCAAAAATGTAAGTTATGTACCATTCTAGGAGAAGGTGCCTAAATTGTTGATCTATTCTTGCCTTTTATATGTACTGTTATAACCACTTCTGCATAGCAAGTGAATAGTATTATCATCTCTAGGAGGAAAAAATTAAAGAAAAAAAGAAAGCCCAACAATAACAGACACTTCCTAATCATCTTGCTTGAAGAGAGATACTAGCTGTGAGCCATTAATATGTGTGGAGAGAGATAATTAGAAGAAAAGCAGAGATTAAACAAGAAAATTTAATTTATGTGTGAAAAGGTAAATGCTCTAAGATAAATGCTGAATCCAGAATTCTTAACTATTTCATTGTTCAGCCTCAGTATGCTAGTTGAAATGAAACTGAATAAAACCGAACAGAAACTCATGGTTTGTTTGTGCTTTCCTAACAGGATCCACTTCTTGTCTCTAGTTTTATTTTGGGATGATAAACTCTGAAAGATAAGGCTCATTTTCCCCCCTTTTTTTAATAGCTACATCAGCCACAGTCTCTTGAATACCAATATACAAATGCATATGCATATTTGTAAAGTTGAAGAGTAGCTACCCTTTATGATAGTTCAACATTTTATCAGTGCACTGGGCAACAATTAATTTTTTTCCATGACAGTCAGATCCTGAAGTGGAAAACCAGCCAGAGAAGAGTCCTGGAAGTCGTGATATCAAGTGCCTTTGGAGAGACTGATGGACTCGGTGCCCCCCAAGCCTTATATGGCTTTGTACTCCTTGGCTGCTGGACTCAATGTCTGCTCTTGACCTCGCAGATATTTTTTATATTTCAGAAGAAAGGTGCTCCTGAGGCTACAGGGAGACTGAAAAGCTGAAGCTACAGTGTGCAAATGATGTTGTTTTCTGGGTATTCATAGGATATGAATTATGGAAACTGTTCAGCTCTGCTGCCACCATGATGGTTGTTGTTCAAGGACCATCCAAGGAGTGAGGTGCTTCCCTCACATATATCTGCCAGACAGATGGACAATAGGGACAGGTAGGTCCTGACTACTGAAGATCTAATTGAGCCAGGGAGAGACAGCTTTGAACTTCTAGTTACCTAAATGACTGTTTCCTAAATCAACTCAACTGCCAAAGAATTAATATTAAAAAAGCTGAAAAGTGTCAAATTCATCCTAAGATATAGCCCTACAATACAGTAACAACACAATACCTTGACATCTATGTATCTTACCATTTCTGTTATCCTGACTGAAGGCTGATTCTTAATCTGCTATACCAGGGCTGCTTGACATTCTTCTGTAAAAAATCCAGGATTATTCAATAGTCAAAAAGTGTACATATATGACTCTAACACACAGAAAATATAAAAATACTTGTAAAAAATAGTGAAATTCAGGATGTTTCGGGCACATTTGGCCTTGCAGTGTTTGGGATGTGGAACTCATTCTGCTCCCATACTGGTTCCAGTGTTTTTCTTCACTGTACTGCTTCTGTGTGACATTATTGACCATGTATTACAGCAGCATAATCAAATTGAGAAGCCAGACATTAGCAAGCTCAAAACACAAAGGACTCAGACTAGCTCTGAATCTCAGCACAACTAGTACTTTACTGTAAGGGGTTTTTGAGTGTTTATTGGGAAAGGGAACACATTAATTAAAAACATAATTTTGGATCATAATAGGTGTGAATTTGAAGTCTGCCTGGAACAGAAATATCACAGTTCTCCTGTCTACTCTTAATGAAGTAAAGAGCATTGAATGCAAACTTTTTGTTTTGTTTTGGTTTTTTTTGTCTTTTTTCTAATGCAATTGAAGAAATCTTTAGGTAAGACTTATTTAAGTATATGCCACGCTGAAATGCTCAAGGCTGAAGGGGAAAACAATGCAGATGGGGACACAGTGAATTGCACTCCTTTTATCCCCTACCAAGGTTCAGCTGTAGATGCTGCATGTAAAGTTCTGCTCTCAGTCAGGGGAATCTCACCAAGATGTCAGTGAGATCTGAGGGCACTTGCTTCTGGGCATGGTAAAAGCTTTAGGGATTTCCAGGTGTCAGTGAATTAAAAATGAAAAAAGTGGATTCAGGACTCGGCATGGCTGTGAGATGCAGTGATGGGAGAGTGACAGGAGCGTACTGCTACATGTATTAACAATTAATATCACTTGCAATTTTTGGTACAGGAAAAGGTGAACAAGCAATTTTTTTGTTAAAAATCAATAGTGATTCCAGGTTTAGTTATATGACAGAGAGGAATTTTTCTAAAACCTGACATATCACATCTGTTATTATAACTGAAATCAGCTGCTAATATACATGGATAAAGCCTCAGCACAACTAAAGAAAGGAATAGCAAGCTGTTGCGAAACGCAGGAGGTGTGGGTTTCTCACACCTAACTTTTAGTGCCCTCAGTACATCTTAAATGGCAACAGAGCAGACCCTAGGGACCAATTCTCATCAGCAGCTCATCACACAGTAGATTTTTGATCCAAATTATCACTATAAACTCTATACACTGGATTGACTCCATTTGCTCCATATAGATCTCAGTTAATAATGATCAAAGACACCATATTAGCCATCTACAAGGAGAGAACCTATATCTCAGTTAATAATATAGGCTTTCTGCAGCTGTAAACAGTCCATCTGCCTGCTGATTTGAAAGAAATCTACAATATAGGTCTAGTCTTTTTTCCTCTGCAAATTAGATATTTAAACCAAACGTTGCTAATGTGCTGGCGCTGTGCCATGGAAGAGCTGTCCGTTAGGATATGTGCCTGCTTTTAAATAGGCTGCTGAGTATGTGTGTGTATGTGTGTGGGTAATGCAAAACTCGGTTTAGTCTGTGCAGGTGCATTACACAGGTGTCCTGAACACTGCAGAGCATCACCATCTTCAGGTGGTGCCTTATGTGACATCTGTCAGAAGCAGCTCATTCTCTCCTGTATCAGCCTCAGGGCAGAGTTGCATGATGTCTGGCTTGTCATATTTTGCTTTAAAAAAAAATTTAAAAAAATTTGATTTTATATGGTAAAGATTGCCCAGGCAGCACAGGTGTATTCTCAGTGACTCAGCATCACACCAACGCCTAGTGCTCTAGATGTGAGACAAACAGAGCTTCAGTGGCCCACATGACAAAGAAGAGACCCAGAACCAAGTTTCAGAAGGAAAATACTCTTTTTTTAAGCTAAGTGGAATATGGTTCCTGCTACTTTGCAGCACTGTGGCTTTTCTCCTGCTCTGATGCTTCATGCATCCAATACAACAGGCTCTAAACAAGCTGTGAAACTGCCTTGCTCCAGGGTGCAATAGGAGAAGCATGTGTAGGGGCAACTATTGGACTCCAGTAGCACGCAAGATTGATCAGGCCTGAGGCTACATCTATCTGGAGGGGTGCAGAAAGTGGTGTCTGTACCTTCCTCACCTGTACTTTGAGCCATCTGGACTCCATCCAGCTTTGATAAGGAAGCCATGCAATCACAGCCAATAAGACAGCGCCTGAACCAGAACTGACTGGAGGCCAGCTGGCTTTGAGCCATGAATGTCTGACGGCACCTTCCCATGCATGCCGAGTGCTCTTCCCTGCAACTTTCCCTGCAGAGTGCTACCTTTGGAGTGGCCTGAGGGTTTCTTTTGGCAAATTTGTTCCAGAGATTCAGATCACCTTTCTTAAAGCTTTGTCATCTTCAGAGCTAAAGATTGCCTCGGGGTTGAACCCTCTGTATTTTAAGAGCTTTCTCCTTAGAGGTCTAGATGTACAAGTCAGGGTGAATAGAAATTCTGTGGCATTTGTGAGTTCAGGGAGCTGACCTCCTTTCAGGAAAATCTGGGGACATGCCAAGGCAGGGAGTTGCTTTCTCCAAACCCAAACAGCAGTCTAATTCAGCAGCTATGATATAGCCATGCCTTCTTTAAGCTCTGAAACTATTTTGAAGACCAAGGGTGCGTATTGCCTGGTGTTCATTAGGCCTATGGATTACTCTTGTTCCTAAGCCTGTAATACAGTATTTGGAAGAGAAGGTGCAGAGCATTTTTTATAGTCTTCTGCACACCCATGCAAGGGATGAGGACGTGCTGAGTTCTTTAGTGCAAAAGGAAGGTCTCTGCTTAGACACCTTACTTGAGGGCCTTCAGTGATAAATCCTTGAAGTGATCCTCCCATGTAGCTGTTTGCCATTTGATAATGTCATGTCAATGCTTTAAATATGTTCTGTTAGTATTATTCTTAAGCACTGACAATGGATTTGGCAGCAAGCAATGAACAGGAGAAGATGTCATTATCTTGTACTGCCAAGGTGGAGGATGTGGACATGGGGCAATTGGCTAGTAGAGTCCTTGGGCTCGGTTCTGCATGTTTCACATCACAGTAAATATGACATCAGGAGCAGTATATTTTTGAAGGACTGATCATTGAGCACAGTAAGATGTTACCCATGAAGGAGTCAGTCTTTCAGCTGAGACTTTATGGTGGTGGACTTGAGCATTTGCCCAAAGACTTTGAGGCTTGCTTTTGCAAGAGGGCTGCCAGATCCAGTTGGAGGACCTAACTCCTAATTATTATTCATGGGAAGAACAGTCCATCTGTCATCAAGATTTATTTGGGATAAATATTAAAATTCACTTCTGATCTGAAAGGACAGTATCAGTCTGGTGTATATTCCCCAAGGATGACAGTCTGGCTAGATGTCAGTGTGGTCAAAAGTTGGCCTGTTTCAGAGGGGGAGCAAAAGGAGAGAAATATATTTGTACATATATATGCATATGTACATATATATGCACATACATGTGTGTATTCCTGTATGTGTAAATATACATATAAATGTATATTTATACCTACTGAAAGCAAAACAACATTGCTGTCCGTCCTGTATGCTTTGAATGCACAGAGGATGAAAACATTTTAAATCCTTCTTCCCTGGCCTTTTCCTAAACTCCTCTTCCTCCCACCCCACTACTGGAGTGACAGAACCATCTGTCTTATTTCATAAAAATAGAGATTTCTTTGTACCTTGGGCTCAGATATGGACCCGAAATTGGTATAAAATACCCTAATTAATAGAGTTTTGATTGCTATGACAATTTACAGTTGAGCTACTGCCTTTTATTTTTGTGTTATATGATTTTATTTTGAGCAGTAATACATTTTAAATCAGTCTCACCCCTACTGTTTTTGTATTATTGTCATTGGTGAAAGATATATTTTTAAAAGACTTTACAGGAGTAAGCTGTTTAAGCATCACAAAATGAATCTACCAATGTCATCATACTGAAATATGACCTTTTTCTGCTTAAAAAATCTTAAAATAATTAGGTCAAAGTTTCCATTGTTGATATTTGTATTACAGTAATTCATGGCTGATAATTTAATTGAATTTTCATATGTATGAAGCAGATGTTATAGGTTCTCTGCTTATGCCACTATGGTAGTGTTAGTCATGCAGATTTATAATAAAGCAATCCCTTATTGTTCCTTCCCACATTTATCTACATTTTGAGCTGCAGCTGATTTTGCAATTGTCTCATTTAATTACGAGCATTGACATCATTTACAGGATTTATGCATCTAATTAAGTGGGCTCTAATAGAGAAGTTTCAGAAATAAAGCCAACAGACTAATGTATGTTTGGTAGTGGTTACATTGGTTTCTATTGTTTCTCTTAAGCAAGAGGAGTGAGAAAAATATAAGGTCTATCTTTCATGCTATCAGAAGGACTCTTTCAGTCTTTTCAGTCACATTATATATGAAGGAATATTTTAAAATGTTAATTTGATTGTTAATAGTAAATACTGTGTAAAAGTAATAGAGCAAAATACAAAAGCAGAAATGGCAGTGAGAGCTGAGAAGCCACGGTTGTAGGCAGCCAGTTGGCTGATTTTATAACAACTGGTAAACCATTCATTAATGTGTATATTAATTCATTGAATAGCCTTTATAAACTATATGTGTGTGACAATAATACAAAGTGGGAACCTTTTCATTTTCCAGGCAAAGATAAAGTGAAAGAGATTTGTTGATTAACGATCCTCTAAACTGGTGGAATGGCCCAGCAAGGTCAGGAATGAGAAAAAATCCAGTTCATTAGTCAGCAAGTTTTCCTCCTCATGGTTTTATTGCCCAAGGTTGCTTATTTATTGGTCAAGACAAGGGAAATGAACAGGAAAAAGGCCAGCTAGGGTTATAGTCCAGCTCTGTAACAGGCAGATATGGCTTCCTGCCTTTCAAGATTTTCCACTTCTGCTCATCCCCCAGTCATCAAGCATTGGTGTGGTTATGATTTGCTAAAAACCACAAGTAATATTAATTTAATCTGACATCTATCATAGACAGGACAATAACTGTGTTTGTTCATTGCCATAAATCTGTTTAAACCTGATGATTCTTCCTGTTTTAAAGCCTTCAGGTGAAGGTGTTGTCTACTATGTCCATAGATGCTTTGTCTGGTTATTTATTCAGGCTGTGGCTTGTCATCATGAGCCCTTTCTCATTAAAGATGACAGTTAGGGTAATTGGGGTACCACTAGTGGAGGTGAATATGTTAATAAAAACATGTGTGTGATGAGTATTTCCTGTCTCATGATAATAACTCATAACTTAATAAGTCTTAAGGAGGTAGTGGGCATTCAAAATTGGTAGTGGGCCATTCAACCCAGAGTAACGCATAGCTGATGAAAAATGATGCGTGGTGAATCATGAAACAGCTAAATCCAAAGGGACATCAGTCATCTAGCCCACCCTTCTACCTCAACTGTTTTCCCTCTTTGTCCTAACCTTCTTCTTCTCCCGCCTTAGCCTCTCCAGTCAGGAAACTCAGAAGCCTCTCTAGGCAACCTGCTTGCATGATTAACAGTTAGGAAATTCTCTGAGTTTAAAATAATTGTCTTGTATTGATTTAATCCTATAATTTTTGTGTCCATTCCAAGAAAACATGAAAAACAATTTATTGCTTTCTTTTATATATTTGAAAGTTTGTGTGTTTCCTTTTAATCTTCTGTAAATTGAACAGGATTAATTTTTTCTAGTAGGGAATGGAGAGAGGTGTTCAATACCCATGAACTGAATACCTATATGCAGTATTTTTTAATTATATAGCTGTTATCTGTCTCCCCCAACTTTTCAGCATAATTGTAATGAACAGTATTTCTTTCCCTTATGATCTTTTAATAGAAATCTTGGGGTTTTTTGTTTGTTTGGTTGGTTTTTGTTTTCATTAAGGTCACAGCTCATGGGAGGAGCTGTGGGATTATTTGCAACTTTCAATTTTTCTTAGAAGAACTTTTCAGAAAGAAGTAAGAAAGAAGAAAGAAGTGCAGATGGTGTGGAGGGAAGTTTGTTCTAGGTCAGCATGCAAATTCTTCTTTTCCCTCCTCAGCCATATAAAAGATTTTTTTTTCCTCTTTAAAAGAGCAGATTGGAAAAAGCCCCTATTTTGCTTATTGTAGCAATTCACGTGAAAGAACATTTGCTAACATTGTGTTGGCTAGCAGACCACACAACAGCTGTGAAACCTTCCCAGCACCTACAGTCAATAAGGAAATGGCTACTGTACTAGGTGACAAACTGCAGTGTTTTTGAGAAACTCATTACCTCCAGAAGAACTGTGGTATCATTCTCAGAGCGGAGGAAAATCTGATGTCTAGAGTGTGGTATTTTTCATCTACATGCTTTCAATTTGAATAAAAAACAGATGCAGAGGTACTAGCTTTCGTTCCTCCTAATATTGTCACTCTTATCATCAAGCTGAACTGATAATATGTTGAAAAAATGTAGCTGGAGGCCATTACATTTAATCCCCCAGCATTTATTTTTGCCCTGTTGTTTCTCACTCTCCTGAAGACTGCCTTGCAAATACCCAATTGTCTATCCTCTGCCACTGAACACATATTTCTAATGCAGTTCTTCGGTAATCACATGGAAAGCAGATCAGACTATCTGTGAAGTAAAAAATGGATCAGGTTGTGTGTGACCCACAAGGTGACTTTACAACAAGAGCGCTATCAAAGAAGGAGAGATGTGACTAGAATTAAGCAAAAGACAACTGTGGCAATGGGGTCTCAAATGACAGGATGGAGTCGTCTGTCTGAAAACATCTTAATGCCTACCACTTAAGCATACACTAGTGCTTGAATAGCTAATTTATTAGAAAGTTAGAGTACTGCTCTTCTTGTTTGTGTTCTTCCATGCATTAGAGGAGAAAGCATGTTTCATCTTAATATGCTGAATGTGTTTTTCTTCTGACCACAATCCTCAGTTAAGTGATTTAATTTTCATGTCTGGCTTCTGTTTCTTCCAGAGAGCCAGAAAAGTTACATCCATAATGGTCTGATGCAAACTCCTTTAGAAGTCAGTGCAAAGTCTTCTTCTGACAATAATGGGCTTTGAACCATACTTTAAGTCAAAGTTTTAAGTGAAGAACTGAGTTGGTAGCCTCTATATTTCTATCGTTTAGCTTATTGATAACATTGGGCTGTATTTTAAAGAACTGAAGATTCAGTGTACCATGTAAATCAACTAATTGCTCTTCTATGTGCAATGTCTGAAAATGAGCATAGTCTTTTCTGAAAACACAGTGGACTTCTTTTTTTTCTCTTTTCTTAATATAGTTCAATTGTGTTAAACCAAAAGGAAAATTAAATCATTCTATTGCTATAAGATATTCATATTGTTATAATCAGTGTATCTATCAACCTTGGATATTCTTGAAGGGGACAGTGAGAGTGGGGAACGAACTAATCTGAATTCAGCAGGAAATTAAGGAGATACTTGCAAAATAAAGTGAGCTACAAATAGAAATGCTTGCAAAGAGGGAAGCCAGAATCAATAGAGGAAGCATCTGGAATTACAGAAGAAAGAGGTTTTTTTGGTCCTAACTTAAGGGTCCATGCCCAAAGTAAGGATGAGAGAGGACAAGTGGGGTGTGGGGACTTTATTCTTTGCTTTCTTGTGGGATCTAATAATTACTGATGAGAGGGGTGCACAAGGTTGGCTTTCCACATGCTCTAGTGTGCTCTGGTTTTGGAAGTGTGGGAATTGTCAGCAACTGACAATCTAAGAAGATTTTGTATTCATTTTTTTCCATCTTTGCACATCCCTATGAATCTGACAACTTACGTGCTTTTGTCGTTTTTTTCTTGTGTCTCTGTAAAGGGAATAGAGGGGAAAAGAGGTGCTTGAAACATAAAGACATTGCTTGAACAGAGGGGCTGAAAAGAGGCACCTCTGACGCACATCACAGACTTGCATGTGCTAGTGCTGCTGTGTAGCAGCGATAGCAAGAAAACGTCTCACAGGTTTTCCAGCTTCCCTACCCCCATCTATATTTATACTTATGGATATTTTCATTCTCCTGTGAGACTCAAAATTTGAGAGATAATTTTCACACCTGTAATTACCACTCATTGTTCCCACCGTGGAGTAGAAGTGCTAACACTTGAGGAAATAGACTATATTTGTGATTTTTTTTCAGGGGGCTAATGAAGCCTTTGAAAACCTTTCCAAGAATATTCATACCCTCCACACCATGCTTACAATGTATACAACAGACAAAAGAACATTTTAGAATAAAGTTTTATCCTTTAGTTTTATCACAGAATCATAGAATGGATTGGGTTGGAAGGGACCTTTGAAGATCATCTAGTCCAAACCCCCTGTCTTTTATCCAAACACGGTAGTAGCTCTGTGCATAACACCATAAAAAACTACTTTGTGCTTGATTGCTATCTTGTCTCATGGTTACAAGTTCATCATGGGTACAAGTTACTCCTGGGGAGATTCCAATTAGACACAAGAGGAAAAATTTTCACAATGAGAATAATCAGCCATTGCAATAACGTCCCCAGGGAAGTAGTGGATATTTCAACGCTGGGTACTTTTTAAGATTCAGCTGGACAGGGTGCTGGGTCATCCTGTCTAGACTGTTCTTTTGCCACGAAGGGGCCTCAGATGATCTTTGAGGTCCCTTCAACCTGACATTCTATGATTCTATGATTGTCTGGGAAACAGTTTTTCTTCCTGAAACAGAACCCACTACCTTTCCAGCCTTCCTCCATCAAAAGCAGGTAGGCAAGGTAAAACCAAACTCTCAAAGGAGGCAAACCAGCCCATTGGAAATGAAATGGCAGAACTTGTTAATTATACAGGAGGCTGCCCAAGATGCCCCGTGTCCTTCTGCAGTGTTGAGTTCACTCATCTTAAATCTCTAAAAGCAAATGCTGGTGAGGAGCTCATCCATAATTCTGCCATCTCTAAGTGATATACTGTGTCTTTACCACACACATGTGCTCCCTGTCTTTGAAATGAATAGAGCGGGAAACGCCTGCTGTAAAATACTTTCTATGCTTCTCTGAAGAAGCATCACATCTGCTAATATTTATGGTTCTTCCACTTTCTTCCACTTCCTTTTGTAATCCCCTCACCCTTCATGCACAAAGCCATCTAATGCCCCTCTTCACTTTTCTCAGTACAAACCCCACAGATTTCACTCATATCACATTTAACGGATGATAATCCCCAAGACAAAAAAAAAAAGAAATTATGCTAAGCTTCTGGCACAGTCTATTCAGCACACTCCTGAAATGAGGCACCGCAGCCTCTGTTGAAGTGCATTTGCTTTCTCTACATATGCAGAGGATGCCTGAACCACCCCAAGGCACAATTACAACTTTCCTGATTTCTCCATAGTATCTTCAACCCTTCAGGACATTTATAGCTAGTAAACTCGGTACAGCTAAACTCTTGGCAGATGCTTCTTCCTTTCTATCACTTCACTCAGAGATAGCAGAATTAAACATATTTGTGTAAACAGTGTATGTGTACGGCTCATCTCTGTTATTTCCTAGTTTTCAGAGGTCTGAGATTTAGGAGCTCAGTTGCAGAAAATACTGTTGGTAGCTGCAAACAGCTCTGGGCTTTTGGGAGGTGTTGTACATCCCGATGACTCCAAGTACTTTCACAAGAAAAAGAAAATCCTCCCCAAGTATAAAGCCTATATTACTATACTGGGCACATTTTGGACTCCAATGGCAAGAATTGAAGGTATTTTCTTTCACTGTCTGTGTTACAGCTGAAGTCTGCATGAAGAACAACTTGATTCTTGCGTAAGGTTCTTGTCTTGCAGATATTGTGTGGAAATTATCTTCAAGCTGTTGCTCTTCAAACACCAGTTTCACGTATCGTGTTCTCATGTTATAGACCCTGAGAGTCACTTCTATAAAATGCTGAATGTTTCTTTCAATCCCTGGTTCCTTTTTACTTCAACAGGCATTAAAAAGCCTCAGCAATTTCCAGAAGTGCCTGCAGCAATGCTGACTGCTGATGGGGTTTCTGCATTCAGGGATGGAGAAACCCCATCAGGGAGGAGCCCAGGAGGAACTTTGCTTTTTGTGGACTACATACTGGTCCTGCATAAAGTTGCCCCATGTCAGTGCCCAGGGCCACAGCACACAGCCTCCTCCTTTGTCATTAGGAAAGCAGAGAGGAAGATGTTTGTTAGAAGGGTTACAATCACAACTGCCCAATTAAGGAAGTAGGACATAATCTGACCTTAATTAGCTGTAATAGGTAACTTATTTTATGTTATTTTCACATGAGTTAGGTAAGTATTTCAAGTCTCTCTATTTAAACCACATGGAAATCCTGTAAAACTTGGATAATGTAAAGCAACCATTCCTGTAAACCTTCTCTTTTGGTGAAGAGATTATTTTGATTAAGAGATGTTTTTAACCTGTGATCAGAGTCCTTAATAGAGTCATACTGAACAGCATCCAGGAGCTGAGAATATT
Organism: Caprimulgus europaeus; assembly: GCA_907165065.1. The sequence continues at coordinate 115,468,619 of OU015523.1, forward strand.
TGCATATGCTCTTCAAATCCAGATTACATCTTTACTGGTTCTGCTGTGTCCAAGACTGATCTCCCCTTTAACTCAAGGCATACATCTTTTTTTATAAAGAATAAGTGCAGGGTGATTTTTAAAGCCAGGAAGATGGGCCATCTCCCATTTTCTATATATACATCTATATTTTCAGTTAAAATATACTCTATCCTACTTAACATAAACTGACCTTTCTCTGCGTCTTCTGAAGTAAGGCATATCTACCTGAGCTGCGTCTCTTACAGAAAAATCAAGGATTTAGAAACGCTTGACTTCCAGAAAGTCCTGTGCCACTATATTCCCATTTATCCCTGATGTTATGGCTGTCTGAAACCCTATGCAATGACCTAATTCTTTACTTAATAGAAATTTTCCTATGGATTTAGCTGGTGCAGGAATTTTTTTGTGGGGAAATGAATAATGCCAATATAAGCAGGGTCCTGTCAGTAATGTTCATTTAGTCTATATGAAGCAAAACCATAATGGCTTCAATTTCTAACAGTAGCCACCAAGACTCTGGCTTTTGCTACAGCTCTGCTGGATCACTTTTCCAATCCTTTTGACTGATCTTTCATATTCATGTCCTGCATGCTTGCAAAACACTGTTGCAGTAAATTTAGTGAGAGTGATAATTCCCATGATTCCCATCTCACCCCTACACTTCTGCAATTACTCTTGATCCTTCACTACAGAGAATTAGTCTCACTTTTTTACATTATTTTTGAAACATTTTGCACACACAACTCTGCTTATGTCTGCAGATTTAAGACCTGTTCTGGCTTGCTGTACTTGTCCTTCCTTTGATTTACTATTTGAAATAATAAATGCAGAGCATTTATGTAACACTTTTCCTATGGAGGCTCAGCGCTGCAGAACAAAGGCGGCAGGTAACACTATCCCTGTTTTACAAGCAGTAAAACATGACATAATGATGGTTTCGGCTGTCTCAGACAGTCCTAAAATTAGGAGGGGAATTGAATGGAGTTATACCAGTATTAGGCTTGAGCTATGCAGTGTTGAATCAAGCATTTATACAACACCAGCCCTATGATATCTCCTTTCACTAACACTGGGCTGATGAACAGCAGTATTGAGATGGAGGGAGATGAGGTGCCAAAACAAGCACTTACAGCGTTGTGGTCCTGGAAAGAGCCTGCATGGGTGTCAGCCCAGCGTGTTTCACAAGAACTAAAAGGTAAAAGTTGTTTTTTTTCTATCTATCTTATTTTATTAAGTAATTGTATCATAATGCCTAATTTCCTGCAGTTGACTCACTCTCCACCAAGGAGTGCTGGGAGGTGAAGGGGGCTCTCACCATCTCACCAGGACTGCTGTAGACAGGTGTTTCACATACCTTTACCCTGCCCTTTGACACTCCTGGTATGTATATTGAGATCTTAAGCTGGCCTAAAGCAGTGCAGCTCTATGAAAGCCAACAGAATGACACCACTTAGAGCCAACTGACAGCCTTGGTCATAAACATGCCTGCTGTGAAGGGAAAGACAGAGTCGTGCTTGCTTTTTAAGATGCAGATGGGATATTGATTGAAGAAGAGATGAAGACCACCAGGATAGTTTTGTTTCTGGTATAAGCATCAGTCTTCATTATAGATTAAAAGCAGTGTGTCCATGCAATGGCTTCATTTCTGTCATCATTTGTTTTAATCGCTGCTGACTCATTGTTTTGCCTCCAGTCACTTTGCCTTAGCAACAATGATTAATAAGGATAATTCAGAAAGATATGTTTATGGAGAAAGTGGGATTTAATATCTGGGTGACAAACACACAACTTATTTTTCAAAGTGAGAGGTCTAAAATTAAATTAAAATTTAGAAAATATTGTCAGTTCTGTAACCCATGCTGTGCTTTTATGTGGCACACACAGTGTAACTCAACCATGCTAACGAATCACTACATAATTTACACTAAATAATTACAGAGAAATAGGATACCATATTAAAAGGTGTATGGGTTTCATTTTGGTTAATCTCAGCTATTTTCAGGACTAAAGAATATCAGTAGCAAATGGCCGTTCTGCAATTCCATGTGCAGTCCCTGTAGAAACCATTCAACTTGGAAATGAGGCATAAACAGAGGATTTTCAAATGAATTAATAACAGACATGGACTGGAATCTAAAAATCCTTTTCATGTTTAAGATACCGCCTGATGTGACAAAGAATAGCCACAACCTGCTTCTTATTTCAAAGAACAGAAGCAGACCATGAATCGCAAAGGCTTTGCTCTATTTTGTTTCAGAATTTATTATCTTACTGGCTGAGACTTTATAGATACTACCTTCTGCAGCTAAGATTCAAATAATATACTTCCTATGCCACACAAAGCCAAATTTGCAGCCATGTTCAACTTCTGCTTGTGCAAACACATCAGCCTGGTGTTTTGTTTGCAAATGGATGTTTGGATTTTCCATTGGGATTATGGAAATAATCCATCCAATATTAAAGACTGTCACACAGAGCTTGGTCAAAATTTCCAAATCTAACATCAGACTTCTAAAACTCTACACAAATAAAATGAGATTAATTTTCAGGAACACTAGAAACCTGTCATTGACCTTAGCAGAAGCTTGGGGTACTCCACAACTTGGAGAATGAAGCCAGTTTTATTTAGCTGTCCAGATAAGAATTCAGCCAAGGGATAGCCAGGTGAGGGTGACTAAATGCCAACTATCTATTGTGAATGGTCCCTGGGTAGTTTAACATCCAGGATATACCTGGGATTTCAGTACAAGAGATTGTGTGAAAAGCCCATATGTATACTGGGAAACAGACTGAGACTTTATTAGCAAAGATGCTGCACCTTGTTCCAGGGTGCAGGAATGATCCTGGGCATACTTGGATTTATTACCATAGGTGCAGTGTTTGGTTTCAAAATTTTTCTTGGAGATTTTAGGAGGGTCAGGTTTAAGCTAATGCATTGGAGCAATCCTGTGGTTTTTACTGCATTGAGAACCTTAGCTTAGCAGGAAAATAATTCCTAGAAACTTAAGTTCATCTAGGTCCTTCAGGGTGCTCAGCTACCCTTTGGTCTAAACCTCTACCACCTGTGTCAGGGACCTTGCATCACTACACGTGACACACAACAGAAAGCACTTGTTGAGGAATAAATGACAAAAATGGTGCGCAGGCTGCAGTTGAGCCCAGAAGTTGTACACAGCAAAAAGCATAAGGATTTATGTTGAATGCACTATTAGTGGTATTACCCACCCTATTGAGCAACTGTCAGGCATCTCACTCTTCTGTCTCCTCCTTTTCAAACACAAGTATGGGTCTGGTGTGTGGTATGGGGCTGTGCCGTTTGGTGGTCTCACACTTTACTGAGTGCCTCGTGGCTGCTTGTGGGCTGGCAGCAAAAGCAGAGCCTTTGCAGGGAGAGATGCTCGGCTGAGCTCCCTGGGCAGTGTTGCCAGGGCAGATTCTCACCTCAAGTACAGCTGAACAGGGGTGTGATGGAGCTGCAAGGGAGTGGCTTTAAAAGACTCTTCCTTCCTTTTTTTTTTTTTCTTTTTTTTTCCCTGCAAGGGTCAAATTGAGGAATCACTGCAAATCACCAGCAAAAGGAATGAGCTGTTGTGCAGGAACATTTATTTGGAAAGCTCATATTTGCTATTCTGTCTTTTTAGGTTGAAGTCAAAACCTCATGACATACACATCTACCCTCTTGTACAAAGTGAGAGAGATGCAAGTCAAGATCCTACTATTTCTCCACTCCTTCTCTCCTGCAGCAAAGCCCCACAGCTGGAGTGGGAAAACCATCCCTTCTGTAGTTCATTTTTTCTCAATCCATAGAGCAACAACGTGTTGCAAAAAACAAAGTTTGCTTAAGAGCAGTAGGTAGCACGTAGTGCTATCATCGTAGTATATGTGAGTTGAGATTGACTTCTTCCTCAGGTTTCAAGTCCTCAAACACTGAATTTCACCCTTCTGTTGCCCCTTTCTTTAATGATTTACGAATTTTCCACACTTTATTATCAGGTCAGAAACTTGTCCATAATGCTGCAGAACTGTTTGGCACCTGTTCATCCAGTGACCAGATAAGGTATTAGCTGCCCTGTCTGAGAAAGAGCACAGTAAAACACATCCCATAAAGCTCCAAAGAAGGCATGCACACTTATCTAAAGTGGATCAAGAGAACACACACATCTATACCACATGTTCTCTTAAATTAACAAACACTTTAACAGCACAATAACTTGTATTCACAAGATGCCACTGAATGGAAATCTGACTTTAGACTTATTGAAAACCCCTCTAATGAGAAATTAAAGCTACAGAATGATCTTATCAGAAAGGATTCTGAACACTTTCCTTAGACTAAGAAACAGAATCCTTGAATGCCCTTTTGTGCTTCTTTAAGGAACTCCTTTAGCTGGCTATTAAATGAGATTGGAACCAATCAGACAATCTCTCACTGATGATTTCTGGAGTAAAGCATGAAAAGGACTAGAGAATTTGATCCCACATTTCCTCTTCTGGTCCTTTCATTCAGTTTAATTCTGCTCCTTTTTTCTTGTGACTGATTAAACAGCATTTGAATGTCAACAACAGAGGAGAAAGTGGGATGTCTTTTGAAGGTCTTGGCCAAAAAAAAAAAGTTCATTAAGTTTCTTTGCAAAAACAGCTAGAGACCTCAGAGAGAAATACCTTTGTATATTTTCTGAAATGCACCTCCTTGGGAAAAAACAAAGCCAAACCAAACCAAACCAAGCCAAGCCAAGCCAAGCCAAGCCAAGCCAAGCCAAACCAAACCAAACCAAACCAAAAAAACCCAACCCCTAAAACAAGAAAACAACCTTATATTTCCTTGGGCATGGCCAGCTAAGGAATAGAGAGGATTATCAGAGGAGCACTTAGGAGCACAGTTTCCATGGACTCCAATATGTCTGTTCTGTTTTCTAAAAACCTTCCTCTGCCAGAAATGGAAGAAAATATTTGTCAGTCTTTCCAAATATGAACCAAGTAAGAAAACTGTTAAGAACACGTAGAGTTACGCTCTTCCTGTCAGAGAGGAATTTTTGACGTGGAAACGCATGAGTGCATCAGGAACACTATGAAATGTGCCTCACCAAGGGTTAATAGATCCAACTCACAAGAACACATTGTGCAGTAGAAGCCAGAATATGGATCTGTGGAGCTTGCCACAAGCTCCATCAGGACTGAAATGTAGCTGGCCTCTAAAATGTTCAGGGGTGTTAGTGAAAAGCTTATGAATTCTGAGCTGGAGATTTTTTTCTGGCTTTGTAACACTCAGGAGGTATTTCTTCAGGCTAAACAGATGACTTACAGACCTCCTATAAGTACCATAAAAATGAATATTAGGAAATAATACACTCCACACTATGTTGGCTTTGTGTAACACATTGCATAATTTTTCTATGCAGAGTACACTTTCCTTTGTTGTGTGAAATATTCACAAGCTTTTTCAGAGAGATATAATTTTTGTACTGTGGCATCAGCTGTGTAATCAATGTTTTATTGGCCAACAGGATTGAAATGCAGCTCGTTCAATATTATTATGTGATTGAGGTTAGACATCCCTCCCCCACCCCCAAAATAAAGTATTAGATAACCTTTATTTAACATTCTGGTGGTAATTCATTTCAAACGGATACTTATAACTGATACTCACAGACAGGATATTTTTATAAGTGTGGAGGGTGGGACAATGGCACTGCACATACATTTAATTCCTTATCACACTGATCAGTAATGTTCATTTGCTAAACTGGAATGGTAGAGAATGATTGTTCCTTTCATCAATATGATCCTGGGAAAAAAACTGCAGAAGCCTTAGATCACTTCATGTCTGTGTTGGATGTCTGCTCTGAATAAATCTGTGTCTGAGCTAGTCACCATTAGCTCCCTTTAGCCAGTGGAAAGCATTAAGCATTTAAGGGCACAAATTAGTTGTCTCATTTTAGGTGTCTCATTTTAGATGTGTAGTTTAGGGTAAAATAACCCATTCTACTTCAATGCCTATTTCCCTCCAAAAACTATAAGGGGAAGCTAGGAATCTACCTTATATCTTGGCATCTACACTAAATACATTTAGTCAGATGAAATCCAGCTTAATGAAAATGCCAAAATGGTACCGAAAAGCTCTTTATAGCTGTATAGAATATTGGAAAGGAGTCAACAAATCATCTTACAACAAAGACCAAGAAGTAAACCACTGCCTTTCCAGTGGAAATGGCTACTGCACACTTCTGTTTTTGCTTCCTGCTTTATTGAGAGATTTTGCCACAAAAATGGTTAGGAGGAAAAGAAAGAAATGAAAAGTGTATAGTGGAAACAATTTCTATAATATTATGCTCAATGCAATCTGAGACTTAAAGTTTTTTTTTTTCCCCAAAAGGGTGAAGAAACTGAAAACTTTGCAAATTTCTGTGTACGAAAGCAATCAGATTGAGCAAACATCCATCGAAAATTCTTTCAGCGTAAAATAATTCACAAACAGAAACACCTTAAGGTTGTAAAACATCTTGTCATGCATCTTGAAACATGTTGATGTGACAAGTTACAAGATGAAGCAATTTGGCAGGTATACATTAGGGCAGGTATTATATCATGTGTAAACACTTGGCTGTTTTCGATAGAATTTAAGTTTCTAATATTCCAAAATGCTTTTGAAAAACCCACATGAGCCTCATAAGGCAATGTGGGCACAAATGACTGTGTTATTCCTGAGAATGAATCTAAAGTTACACATGATGAAATGCAATCAAGCCATGGAGACTCGGAAAGTTACCACTCATCATCCAACTCCTAACACTGATTATATGTACCTTTTTGGCACACAGTCAAGAATGATTGAATCACTGAGCTGTAAGAAATCATTGCCCAGCAGCTGGGTGGTAATAACTGACTCTTCATGCTTTCCCTCACCATTGGGAAACACATTTTGCTTCATCTAGTATATTCTATTTCATTATTGGAGGCCAGGAGGCACAACTGGACAGCTGTGGGAGCTCAGCTGCATAGTGGCAGTTTGTACACCTGTCATAACTCAGCCTTGTTAGAGCATGTGTCCGCACCTGCTGTGCTGTAGGCCCTAGACCTGGGGCTTTTCAAGTGGGTCTTTGGGTTCTAAAATCTAGAAAAATTTTGAAAAAGTTTAATTACAGTCTAACTGACATGGATGCTTCAATGACAACAGACACAAATAAATAAATTGTTCCATCAGTTCAATCTTCCGTCCAGGTCTCAGATTTGGTTTGGGAACTATAATCTTTTCTTGTGGTGAAAAGTTTAATGAGAATCAAGTCAGAGCAAAAGTTTTGAAAACTAGTTATGTTAAATGGTGATGAAGTTAATATGTAATTTTTTTTTCAGAAGCATCAGTACAGATGAAAGAAGGATCAGAAAGCTCTTTCTTCCTAGTATTACCCCCAGGAGAAGATACTGCTGTGGAAAACCAGGCTGTCCTTATATTTTTACAGAAAGGTGTTTAACTGGTACTCTGAAATAACCTCAAACTGTAGTTGTCTCCAATCCACTCTCTTTTGCATCTTCTGTTTCAGTAAGCATCATCAGCAGGTTCTTTCTGAAAGTCTCAGGGACACTAGAGGTCAAGTAATTCCTTAAGATGGTCCTTTGGGACACATCACTGAGAAAGCAGAGAACAGTATTGTAGGAAATGTTTTCTATAAAATACATAATAGAGCAGCACTGTAGGATAGGATTCCATGAATAAACTGATTCCTTTGTTTGGCTGATAAATGGAAAAGGGAGTTTTATTTCAACCTGAAACTTTTTTTTTTTTAACTTGTTTAAATTAAAAAAAAATAAATATTTGAACCTTTTAATTTGATCTGAAAAGCCCTATTTTCATTTTGGACATCTTTAGGAAAAATGATAGCAATGACTCTAGAGGACATTGTTCAAAGCCCTTTCTGAAAATAAAAGAAGAAAGGGAAATGTGTCCTTTCTAATCAGTAGCTCAATACCAAGGGAGCTTTTTCAGGACAGAGAGACTTGAACTCAGTTCCTTAATTTGTCTAGGGGAAGGAGGACTCACATCTCCTATGGATATTTCCGTAGTTAACCTGCTACTGGGCTTTTTGGATGGGTTGTTCTCAAACTGTAGTTTCATAATTGCTAGAGTCAGGTGGAAGATCATCTTGCTGCTGAAAGCTACAGCATTGCTCTCCCTCCACCTTGCCCTCGGTTGGCTGTTCCCTTTCCTTCCTTAGTGCTGGTGGTAGCACTTGTATATCGAGGAATATGGCCTGTCTGCAAACTAAATCCATGCAGAACTAAAAAATAATTGCTTCTAACTGGATCCAGTCCTGTCTCCAGTCTTGCTGCTCGGCTGGTGTGAAGGAAAGAGCATGACTGCACTGCTGGAGATGGTGATGGAGCATGCAGCCCAGGGTTTTACTTATCTCTGACCCAAGGCCTGGGTTTGTGAAGCTGAACTCTCTGATTTCAGCTCAGCTTTACTAAAAATTAAGTTGGTGTTGAACTCTAAGGGAACATAAGCCAAAACCATGCAAAGCAAGAACAGTAAAAACACAGAAGCAAAATTGTTGAGCCATAAATTAAGTACTCAGGAGAAAACTACTGACATGTGACGGTATAAACTTCAAGAAATAAAATGAGAGTAACTCAGCAAGGTCAAGATTCAGTCATTTCCAACAAGGAGGTTGAAGCTTCCCCATCTGACTGACAGCTTCCTGGACAGTAGATACTCATGGGGTGCCTCTATCATGGGCAACGAGTGTGCTTCTGCTGAGCCTAGTAGCCTGTCAGCCCTGGCTGCCTGCTGTGTGTATTAACTGATAAGTAATTGTTATGAGCTCATAAAATGTTTATAGTCCAGCTTGCAGTGTCTCTGCATTAAGCAGGCTACAGGGCAATCCACACCCCTGCTTCTTCTGACTTCGTAAATACAACACCACACTGTGCACACTGGGTCAAAATCCACAGCAGAATCTGACAGCTACTCTCCACACCATCCTGTGTGATGGGACAATTAATGCAATCAGGGAGATGTTTTGATCCTCTCCATCTGAGCTGGGAACAGAGCCTGGGTCAGAGCTCTAGCCACTGTGATCCTGGGTAAATGGAGTGACCATGAAACCGTGCAAACAGTTAATTCACTGTGCTGGGCTGCAGCCTGGCAAGAGCCGGCCAGTGCGATATGTCCTCTCCTGTTGCAAATTAGCACATGGCCCACCACCAGCAGAGACAGACATCATATTGCTTGTAATCGACATGCATGGACCTGTGCCAATCGACACCAGCTGAGAATCTGGCTTATGTACAACTTGCATTGAATTTATTGGCAGCTCAGTTTGTGCACATAGGCTTTGTCTTCAGTGCGCAGAGGGAGTGTTTCTGCAGGATTTACAGCTATCTTGCTGTAAAATACTAGTAGAGACTGAATGCTGGTAGTTTTTGCTGCAGATAAGTAGCCAAAATCAATTGCAGGTGAGGAATGTAGGGCTGAGTCCATTTAGTTTTACTGAGGTTACAGTCTGTGCCTTGTCATTAGTATTTTGAGGCAAGAGTGATCTCTGCATAGAAACAACCATCACTGGAGTGAAGAGAATCCATAGCTGACACCAAAATTCGTTTAACACATCATGTTTCCCCCATGGAAAGAGCACACACTGAGATGAAGACAGAAGATTCACTGATGCATACTGTTTGGTTTAGTAAGAAGACACTTTACATCTCTTTTGCACTTCATAACAGTGAGCTAAAGTGATCCTAAAAATGTACTGATGTGTACAAATGGGAAAGCTGCTGTACTCATATGTACGTAATAGGCTCATCCCTGCTGGGGAGCTAGCAATAGGTTAAGGGTAGTTGAGAATCGACATGCCTAATTGCTTCACCTTGGTAATTGGTGACAAAATGTGGGGCAAGGAGCCGAGGGAAAACAGCAGAGGTGGCTATCAGGCAGACTAATGCATTATTCAGCTATTTCTTCTCATGAAGCTTCCTTTCCAAACTAGTGATCCTCACTGTAACTCTCATTCTCTTTTTCATTTGTCTCATTAGACCCACTGGACTCATTTACACCTGTCCAGATGAGTTACCTTTCAAGGGTGATAAATGGAAGGGGAAATGAAAAAATTGTCTACTCCCCAGGGGTATTTTTGTACTCACCCGTTCATTACTGCTTGACTAATATTCTGAAGCATGAGATTTTATATACTTTACGTGCTTTTACTCTGTTTTATGTAACTAGGTGATATTATCCCTATGTCTAATTAAGATTCCCATTCCTTAATTCTGAAATAGAAGAGAATTGCTGCTGTATTTCCTCACATAAAACTATTTTATGAGCTGGCAAATTGATCTTTGTTCACAATCTGTGAAACTCTGCACTTCTTGGGAATGAAAAATGTTAGCGAACTTTTCTGGAATATGAGCGTAGAAAGGAATATATTGGCATTTACAGGCGTTTCTGTATTTGTAAATTCAAATGAGGGATTTAAATCAGGCAGTTGTTTAGTAGTTACATGGCAGATAAATAAGTATGTTACCTATATATTTTTTTTTAATCTTAAAGGGAAGTATTCAGATCAAGAAATAATCAGCAGAATTGGCAATCAGTAAATGAGCCAAGTAGCATAGTTATTGAGTTCAACTCCTAAAGATGCATTCCTCTAAGGCTGAAAGCTTACTTTATGGTTCCTTTTTAAAAAAGCATTCCATCTTCTTTCATGAGCTCTTTTAAGTTACTGTTATTTTCAGCCACTCCTGTAGTTTAAAAATGCAAAGAAGACCTGCATGAAAGCATTTGCAACCCTTTCAAAATTAGCTCTGTTTTTGCTCACATCTTCTGAAAGAAGCCTACGTTTGCTCATACAATGTCTTCTAAAGACTTTATAGAAATGTATCATATTTCAAAATTTCCTGTTGCAAATTTCATACTTGAAGGAATTTTTATGGACAAAGTTTTTTGCTTGTCTATGTTTGAGGCTTCTTCATTAAAATACGATAAGAAATGGAGAATTTTGCTATTATGAAGAAACAGATGGAAAGCAGTTCAGACTTTGAGGAGAAAACTGATAATTTTTATTGCTGTAATTTTAGGATTCCAGTGCCAGTCTTCTGTCCCAGCTCTTCTGGCACTGCTATAGTCTACAGCTCATTAGTGTCTCCCAATGTGTTTTCCTTTTTAAGTGTATTTAGTCTACAAAAATGCAGATGCTCAGAGTCCTGCCCTTTCATTTGGTTCTTATTCTTCACTTGTGCAGGCTTATAATCATACTATCCTAGAATATATAGTTGATCTATGTAGGCTCTGACTAACGCTAAAATGGTAGATATTAAGCATCTTTTTTTTATGTGTGGGTTCTCTGGAATCTCCTTTAGCAATTTTTTGATAGCATCGCCTGTATAATTTAAAGAGCACACAGATTATGCTAAAGAGGTATTGAAAGTATTAACAGCATTTGAGAAATTAATAATTGTAACTGAGTCTCAAAATGAGCCATTTGAATTTAAATTAAATTTACAAGCACAAATGTACATATTTTCTGTTAGTGTTTTTACAAAAAGTACATTCCCTGGTGTTCACAATGTGATAAGATTTTATTTAACTGATAGAAATTTTTCAAGAACGTGCAGTTGTTTTTTTACAACATTTTGTCTTGGGATGTGTTTTCAAAAGAAGACAGGGAGTGTTTGAAGACATATTGCTATCACCCCATCTTCTGTTTGCAGAACATAAAAGGGTCCAAAATGCTTGTTAAGAGTAACACTGATGGATAAACTTCATGTTTAGTCTCCACAACCAAAGAAACAATTCTCCAGCAAAAAAAGAAAACAATAAGAGATGCATTTAATAAGCATCTGGCACCAACCAGGGCAGAAGACCCACCGCTTCCTCCTCTCTCATGCTGACCATCATCAGCTGGGATATTAATAACTGTTTAACATCTCTGTCCGTGCCAGGGACAGTGGGATTGGGAGTACCCTGAGCAACACTGCTGATGACACCATGCTGAATGGTGCGGTTGACACGCTGGAGGGACAGGATGCCATCCAGAGCGACCTGGACAGGCTTGAGAGGTGGGCCCGTGCAAACACCATGAAGTTCAACGAAGCCAAATGCAAGGTCCTACACCTGGGTCGGGGCAACCCCAAACATAAATACAGGCTGGGCAGAGAATGGATTGAGAGTAGCCCTAGAGAGAAGGACCTGGGGGTGGTGGTGGACAAGAAGCTAAGCATGACCTGGCAATGCATACTTGCAGCCCAGAAGGCCAACCATATCCTGAGCTGCATCAAGAGAAGTGTTTCCAGCAGGTTGAGGGAGGTGATTCTGCCCCTCTGCTTTGCTCTGGTGAGACCCCACCTGGAGTACTGTGTTGAGTTCTGAAGCTCCCAACATAAGAAGGACATGGACCTACTGCAGCAAGTCCGAGGAGGCCACGAGGATGATCAGAGGGCTGGAGCACCTCTCCTTTGAGGACAGGCTGAAAGAGTTGGGGCTGTTCAGCCTGGAGAAGAGAAGGCTCCAGGGAGAACTTATAGCAGCCTTTAAGTACCTGAACGGGCTACAGGAAGACTGAGGAGGAACTTTTTACAAGTGCAGGTAGTGATAGAACAAGGGATGATGGCTTTAAACTGGAGGAGGGTAGGTTTATATTAGGTATTAGGAAGAAATTCTTTCCTGTGAGGGTGGTTAGACACTGGCACTGGTTCCCCAGAGAAGTTGTGGATGCCCCCTCCCTGGAAGTGTTCAAGGCCAGGCTGGATGAGGCTTTGAGCAACCTGGTCTAGTGGAAGGTGTCCCTGCTGATGGCAGGGCAGTTGGAACTGGATGATCATTAAGGTCCCTTCCAACCCAAACCATTCTATGATTCTATGAAGACCCCTGGTCCTGGGGTGGCCATCTGTGCAGTGCCTTGCACAGAGCACCCACCTGGTGCAGGCAAGAAAGGGAGCTAAGAGTGTGACCAGGGCACTCAGCCCCTGCCTGGGAGAAGCCAGGGTGATTCTGTGATTCTGTGTGTTTGCTGCTTATTTTGCCTCTATCTGGCACTGGCAATATCAATACCTCAGTGTGTGAGCGCACCATATTCATGTCCCTGTGTTGTGTAAGAGGAGATATCATGTAGCTGTGTTAATGTCTAAGGAAATCCATTACCGTAGCAGCTTTTTTGCACTGGGGCAGCCCTTCCAAAGAGAGATAAAACTGTGGAGCTTGGCTTTGTCCATGCAGTCTTTGCTGCGTCCTTACTGTGCATGACACTGATCATGATTTGGAAAAAGCTGGAGGCTCTTCTGGTTTTCGGTGTGTTTTTCCTTGATCTTTTTCAAATTACCATCTATCTTCTATATCACAGACTTTTCTACAGCATCCATCACTGTTCAATCTGCACACCTCCCTGCTAAATCAATTCTACGTTGTGAAGTCCCCTCAGGACTCTGTGGATGTTTCTGCTCAAGTCCACAGCCTGCTTGGGGAATACTTTGTTTTAAATCATCGTCATTCTCAAAACCTTTTAAATTGTGCCAAAGTGCGACTGTCTTTCTCGTATGGACAAAAAAGGGCTTAGGAGTGTGTGTTTGGAGGGATATGAGATAATTTAAGAGATGTGGTTTTGGTCAAAATGCCAAGATCTTTTTTTGAAATCAATTTATAGGGAAATAATTCTCTCTAAGCAATGTACATTGAATCTTCATTGCCTTGTGTAGAATTCTTCACTGTTTCAACAGGGGCTTTGCTTAAGGAAATGAGAGAAATGAAAGAAGTGAGAGGTGCTGTAGCTGAAGGATCCGTTTAGCCATGTTACAAGATTCTGGCAAAACAAATTCTGAAATACAGATACTTGCTGATTTGTGTTAGTTGAAAAGAATAATGGATCTGGTGTATGGTTTTGACTTTGCTACCAACTGGCTGTGTGGGGTAAGGGATATCACTTAACCACTTTGCCAGCATAGAACATCTTCCTAGGACTTAGTTTCTTTGCATATCTCATCTACACAACCACCTATTCTTACTTCTGTGACTTTAGTTTGCCTTCCCTTCCACTCTGCTTTCTGGTTTGCTCTCAACCTGGCTCTGATTTTTGCAATCATGGAGGAGAAAACTGCTGTCTCTGCACAGAGCCCCTCTTGTAATTGATAGAGAGCCTGCACAGGGAGTGGCTCGTTGCCATTTGCCAGGATTTAGCTTGAACTTAAAAGCTTTTGGAGTCAGGGCTGTCATCCTGCTGTTTGTTTGTTCCAAAAAGTTGTAAAACAAATGTAGTTCCAATCCTGGACAGGGTTTTGGGCAGTGTGTCCTTGCAGACACTAAAGAGAACCCCAGGAATCAATGTAAGCAAAGCTCAACTCAAAGGAGGTGACACAGAAATAACTTTAGTGAGTGCTTGGAGATCTCTGGCTCAGCTAAAATGAAAACGCTGCTTGTACCAATATTTAATTGATGCAAAGTAGTTTTAAGTAGACTTTTCCTGGGAGGGGTAGTTTAATCTTTTGCTGACTAATAATATTCCAATCTGTTTTCATTCTAATGTTTCAGGTAACTACTTCTCACTGATGAGCAAAAGCTCCCCCTTCATTTAAGCCTAATGGATGATTTTGTCCTCCTTGCCCAAGCTGACTGTCTCTGGTCATCTCTCCTCCCACAGGGGACACGTGGTTATGAAATTGTTGGTGGATGTGCCAGGAAAACTTCCCACCCTGCACAGACAGTGTTACTAGCAGACCCAAGATACAACCCTGTGAATTTATTCAGGTCTGTCCAACACCTCACAGCGTAGAGAGCCTCTATCAGGTACCAGACAGCACGACAAACACCTGGTGGCTGAAGGGGATAGTGTCAGGTGATGCAGAGAGGCTACGGTCTAACACATGAAACAAAATTGTTCTCTCCATCAATTTCCTTTCCTATCTCATCTTCCCACATGTCTGGTTTCCCTGCTGAATCTGGCCACACCCTTGTTAAGTGCAGCTTCTGTATGAGGAGGGGCTTCCCATTGCTCTGCCCTACTTGATGTGCAGCCTGATGGGACCATGTTCTTGCCTCCAGGCTGTTCATTTCTCTTGCTATAGGAATGAGGAGTGGCAATTTAGGAGAGAGATCAAGAGCAAAGCCTGGGCTGTGGCATGTGAACTTGCTGCATACTGAGCGTTCTGCAATAATTGTCCACAATGATTTGTTCTTTCTCCAAGACAAATGCTTCTGACACAAGAAACGAGAGGCACCTTTCTCCTCTTAACATTGGTGGTTTGAGTAGCTGGTATATATTGCCAGATAAAAGCATGTTCATAAGCATATCACAGAACAACTTATATACAACCTTACAAGTGCACAGTTAAGATTATCCAAAGGAACCTGTCCCTCTGTCTCTTCTGTAAAAAAAATATTGCTTTGCAGCTGTCTTGATTTCCTGTTCATCTTTCAGGCATTCTTAGTAAAGCATATTTCTCCTGCCGAGAGCCAATATTGCATTCTCATTAGTGACTGAGTAATATGTTTCAGCTGTAGAAAAAAAAATAAAAATTCTAATTCATAACAATAGATAAGAAAAAGCATTAAGGAATAAGACTCAGCTAGTGAGGCTTGCTATAATTATGTGCTCCAAATTAATATAGACTTGACACATTTTGGTATTCTTGATGAATGAATCCCTGTATTTATAATGGGAAACACCATGGAACCCATAACATTGTTAGAGTGGGTTTTTTTTTTTTAAAGAAAAACTTTCAATGCCTTTGCATGATGTACAGTTACCCAGAGGGTATGAAACATCTGCTTTTCTGTGGTAAGTAACAAATAACTCCAGCAGAGCATCCAATCACAAAATCAATCTGCATTTTCAGATCTGTATAAAAGACACCAAAAACTTAACATTATTTTATATTATATTAGGCTATGTTTTAAAGAAATTTAGGAAATTGTCTTGAGTAATTAAATAAAACCAATGTTCAAATAAAACATTGGAACACTTGGGAGTAAACAGTCTGCTTGACTTTTAAAAACCTCTAGTTTTGTTGTTGCTTGACTGGTAGAACTTTCTCTTTAAATTGAAATGAGAGCTAATTTTGGCAATACCCAGAAAAAGAAATACAAACCAAAGCAAATCTTTGTGCAAACTGAAAGGATGGGAAGGCACAAAATACTCAGTTATTCAGTTCAGGTACCTGTTTGTCTAAAAAGATGTCTGTCACAAAGCCAGAAAACTGTGTTACAATAGCAAAGAACAGGGAAATGAAACTGGCTCCAGAGAGAATCAAATTGACAAAAATTGCATTTAATGGAGGGGAAAAAAACTTTAAAAGTAAAAGCAAACAGGCAAGAAAAAAAAAGTAGAATCAAACTAGGTATGGATTTCGTTTATTTGGAGAATGTCCCTTTATACAGGTTGTTTTAATTGTATACTTCCTGCTTTTTTTCAATTATTTGTGCTGTTTTACTTATAAGTCTTTAGAAGAGTGATTCCAAAGCAAATTTTTTTTTTCTTTTTTTTCTTTTTTTTTTTGGTATGTGTAAGTGAATATTGATTATTTTACTCTGCTTGCAGTGGAGCTTGAAATGAGTATTTTTGATAGTTTCCTTGCTTGTGCACCAGCATTATCAATAATCTTGGCAGAACATTAGTAAGAGGTGAAACCAGGCCCAAGCACCTTGATTTGCTTGATGTAATTCTAAAGACATAAGTAGGCTTGCTACTGATTCATAGTGATTAGGACCAAACCCTGTAAAAGCAGAGTATAAACATTGCATTTGACTAGTCTAACATTAAGGTTCAGGGCCTATTCTTGCTGATGTCCATAGCAAAGCCCTTGGTGATACTAATACAGACTGGTCTAGACATGTTTTCTGTAATATCATTCCTAGCTTTAGTGAGAAATGTTTTTTCATACTGGACTCTAATGGAAGTCCCATGTCTCCATGATCTTCAGCTGATTAGAACATAGATATTCCTTCAGGTAGATGCTTTAGACTGGTAGGATGAAGTCCTTGTCATCTACATTTAGCTGTTTAAGGTTAGGCTAGTTACCTACATATCCACTACAGGTGAGTGAAAAAAAGGCACTCCCAGAAAGTGATCCAGGCCAAAACAGGCATTTGCAGAAGTGACTCCCCAGTCCCTCTTACCCCACCCGTTTCTCTCCTTTAAACAGAGCAATCCAGTCTGAGACCAGTTTAAAAGTTATGGATATAGCCCCTCCTGCTTCTTTTCCTTCTTAGACATACCATCTTCAGGGCACATGTAGAATACTACATGATGGAAAAGATTATTTCTATTCTCCATATCTGTGATGAACCTCTTACAAGTGGTCTCCTGTCCATCCCACCCTCCAGACTCTGCACTGGTGCATCCTCACCTTGAGTACTGTGTGCAGTTTTGGGTGCCACAGTATAAAAAGGACCTAAAGCTACTGGAGATTGTCCAGAGGAGGACACAAAATTGGTGAAGGGCTTAGAGGGGAAGCCGTATGAGTTGAGGCTGAAGTCACTTGAAGTGGTTAGCCTGGAGAAGAGGAGACTGAGAGGAGATCTCATTGCAGTCTATAACTTCCTCACAAGGGGAAGAGGAGGGGCGGATGCTGATCTCTTCTTTCTAGTGACCAATGGTAGGACCAGGGGAAATGGCAGGAAGATGTGCCAGGGCAAGTTTAGGTTGGCCATTAGGAAAAGTTTCTTCACCCAGAGGGTGGTGGAGCACTGGAACAGACTCCCCAGGGAGGTGGTCATGGCACCAAGCCTGACAATATTCAAGAAGCATTTGGACGAGGCCCTCAGACACATGGTCTGAATCTTGAGACTGTCTTATGCTGGGGCAAGAGTTGGACTCGATGATCCTTGTGGATCCCTTCCAAATCACAACATTCCATGATTCTATGATTCAGACCACCAGAGGAAAGTTTTCTTCAGCTGCCTTTTTTTCTTCTTGCCAGGGTTCCCCTCAAGCCGTGCTGAGCCACGTGCGCAGCAAGGAGCAATAACCTTGTTGTTTAGATGGGTGGTAGCTGTTGGTTTGAGGCATGCTATAGCACGTTGGGTCACAACTTCTCAATTTCAGTAATTCCAGAGGTTTCAATATTGCAGGGTTAACACTGCTTACAAAAAGTAATTACATTTTGATTTGAACTGGAAGAAATGTTACAATAGATATGAGATTCTGCATTTCAGGTCAGTGACAAGAGGAATGAGGAAGACGGTTATGTGCATATAAGAGAAACAAAATAATTATTTTGCTCTACCTAACACTGCTGGGATTATAATTGGAATACAACAGTCTATTACAAGCATCATGTCTCAAAGCAACACAGAAAAATGATAGAGAGTTCAAAAGAAACGTAACAAATACGGGGTAATTTTGTGAAAGAAAACTTCTCTAGGTTTTCCAGAGAAGTTCAAGAGAAAGAGGCCACGTTGCATATGAGAAAAGGCTGAAAGGAGGTAGACTGACTAGCTACAAACACAAAAAAAGATAATAGAAGCCGTGGTACTTTGCCCTTGCATAGCACCTTGGTATTATTGTTTTCCATTGCTGTTGCTTGGCTGGGACCAGCCTCATGCAGGAGGTCAGCCAGCATAGTCCTAGTGTGTCCTTCAGCCCCTGCAACCCTCATACTGTGCTGTGATGTGCATAAATACAGAAGAAAGCCTGGCAGCAGCCAAAGTGCTCACAATTTTCCTCCCAGGGATGTCTATGTGTTTACAAACACATAACCAGAGAAAAATAGAGAGTATTAAACATCATTACTTGCAATTAATTTTGTTTATGGTGATTCAAAACATACATGCTTTTCACTCTGTGGCTCACAGTGTTGGAAAAAACAAAGCAAAGCACCATGGAAAGACTTTTCTTCCAACACTGCCCAAACAAACTACACCAGATTTTTAAAAGCCAATTTTATCCCTATAAAAACTAAACTTTCTTTGCACTTCTCAGTCAACCTTTTTCCTAAAGCCTTTCTGAGTCCTGCTATTACCAGTTTGAGGAAAAAAAAAAAAGAAAAAAAAGAAGAAAAAAATAAACAATTTGCTTGGCATTAAGCTATGTTAAGTGAATCCTCATATCATACAGCTGTATCAAGCACTGCAGAAATATTCCTGAATAAACAGTTGACTGTCTTGAGCTGATATAGGTATTATTAATTACAGATGAAAACAGGGCTGCAATTAAACCTCTTCTATTAATGTTTTAACTCACCTTCAATTTTCTCCAAAGTATCTTTTCCTGTTGAAACTCTTAAAAACAATTTTAACTGCTGTTTGAGTTCATGTTGCAAAAGGCACCTGATCAGTGGTCAGAAGTTATGAAGGTGGTAGGCTTGATCTGCTAGGCAGAGAGCAACCTGTGCAAAGGTCCCAGACAATGTGGAGCAGGGTGAGATCCCTCCTAATGGCCCCATCATCCAACCAGCAGATCTGGCAGTTCAAGCATACACCACATTTAGTGCTTTGCTAGCTTAGTAAGTAGAGATTGAACCAGCATATGCTGCTTTATTCTGCTTGGCAAATGCTGTCTGATGCTTCTGAGTTACGCTTCAGGCTGAGAGAAGAGATTTTGGTTAACATTTGGCAGTCCATGCCCTTCTCATTGCTCATGTCTGGATGCATGGTGCAGCTATTCCCACGTAGGCATGGACTCATGATCTGCAGGAGCATGCAGGGTACCTGTTACTGCCTTCCTGAACTGCTTCTGTCGGTGAGTGGGGCCATCCCCATTCTCATTAGAGGCATGTGTATCCCCACGTTGCTTTATTTTCTTTCCTTCAAGCTGTGCCAAGAAAACACCCAGTTTACTCGTTTCAGAGGCTGGGACATCCAGATGACTTATGGAGTCTTACTCTCCCTTCTCTTGCCATCCCACCTTCCTGCCTAAAAAGCTGAAGTTTCGCATTGCCTCACCCACTGTCATTTCACTCTACATACATTTTGCCCAAGAGCTGACAGAGGAGACAACAATAATTTCTGGCTTTGGGACCCCCACCCCACCTATTGCACTAACAGTAGCATAACCACCCTGGTACCAGCTGCAGCTGCTGCTCTTCCTGCAGATACCAGCCCATGCCCGATGGTCCCTTAGAGGAATACGCCTGCTGGTAGGTGGTCACAGACCACCGATGTATTTCTTGCCCAGAAAGTAGCAGCACAAAACCCACACTGTCTCCCTGAATATCATAATTGCTTGCTTTATAAGTTAGGAAATTAAAACACTTCTGTTTCAAAGGCGACCTCTCAGTGGAGAGAGCACTTTGGTCAGGATACAAGAAAAAGTCTTATTTTTCTGACTGTGAATTATCTCAACCTGAAAGAGAAAAAAGCTTCTTTATTTTTCTTCCTAATTATATTTCATAGATGTCCCAGAACAAGTCATTTCTGCAAAGGCCCTTGAAAGTGCATGGGGTGATGTGAAATATGGTGTGCTTTCCCAGAAGAGCTATTGGAGTGCCCTTTCTTTGGCAATATAAAGTACACCCTTGAGCACTCAAGGGGCAAGTGCTTCCCTTCAAATGCTTCCCAGTTGAAAAGGAGGCACTGAAAGAAAAATTGCTTTCCATGAGCTTTGACATGCTGTGTAAGGCAAAGAATGATCCCGCAGGGTATATCTGTGCTGCCCCCAGAGCAGCTCACAACACCTATATCCTGGAAGCTTGCAGCCAAGTCTCTTGGGTGTAACCCACAGCTTAACCCCCTTTGAAAAGAGTGCAGAGCTGCCTGCAGCATAGCAGTCACTGTCTGGGTGGTATAAAGTGAGTTTCTCAACATACATTTTCTGCATGTATCTCCCCTTTGCTCATGGGAGGCAACTTCAGCTCCCCACAGCGTTAGAGTAGAATTTGTGACATTGGGACTGTCAAGATGGGAACAATACCTTTCCCCAAACAATCACTGATGGAAAATGAGGAATCTAAACCGACCTCGTGGCATCTATGCAGTGCTCAGAGTCAGGTGCTTCTACCAGTGACTAATCCCAACCTGTCTAAACACATAAAGTGATTAGATCGTGATGAACATTTTGTGACCAGCTAAGGTGAGAGGAAATTAATCAGAAATGCATTTTATCCTCAGCATCTCTGTAGAGCAGGGAAAACAGCACTCGCAGCCTTCCTTCCTCTGTTTCATCTTCTTCTAGTCACAAATACTTGGGCCAAAATAACTCATTTTTTATTCTCTGGAAATCTAATCTTAATAGACTTTTGAGACTTTCCAGTGGGGACCAAATCTATTTTCTGTATTTGTACAAGAAGATCACAGTCCTTTGCTCTGTCTTCTGGGCACTGCTGCAATCAGACAGGCTCAGAAGGACCATACTGTAGAAATAGGATAGGTCTTTCATTGTAACTTTTACTTTTTTCAGTGTAAAATATGCAACCTAAACATATATGTCATGTTATGAGAAAAAAATATATACTTACAAAAAATTCTTTAAAAGATAAAGTTAATTTTACTTCTCACCTGAACATGCTTGAGATTACCAGAAGCAGCTTGCTTCTTCCATCATCTGGAGTTAAATTGGATACAGCTCTGAATCTGAGAAAAGAAGCCAGATTGTCAAGCTTAGATGTTCAAAACTGAACGATCTACAGGTGAAGGTACACACTTTTATTAATAGGAATTAATTTTCAGATTTCCTGGGCCCTGCTTTAAATTTTGCAGCTAGGTATTAAGGCCAGCTGAAATTTGGCCTGGTTTTGTTTAAATCCTTAGCTTTGGACTTAGATATTTCAATTCAGACACTGAACTAAGTAGCCACTCCAGCTTTCCTTTTGCAAAGCATCATCTACTCCCCATGCCTCTAAAGTCAAAGGCAGGACTTACATTGATTTCCAAATGTACAGGTTGACAGCCATAAGGCCTTCTCCAGATTATCAAAATAAAGGTTCATTTACTTGGATGTCATGCTTAATTTACCACCACTATTAAGAAGCACTAGCTGCCAAGAATTACACAATTGGGCATTTGACCCCTGAATTACTATTTCATTTTCATTTTTAATACTCATTTTGTGAGAATGTAAATGAAATTAAAGAGTAGTTAGGGGACCAAATACACAACCAAGCAATTCCTTGGTCCTACATCACATAGACCAACTACAGATCTCGAATAAAAATGCCAAAGGAAACATGAGTGCTTCACCATATGCTACTATCAGGCCTTGGGACGTATATTCAAAGATAACTGTTTCTAATCTTCCTTTTTATCTATGAATACTACCAACAATCCACCTTAAAAGGGCGATGGTTCTCAGCTTTGCATTTTTTGTGTGGAAGCCGAGTCCTTTGATAAATGGCAGATAACTTAATTTACTTGCTAAGAGATAGGGAACTTCTAGTTCCACACAGTGTATTAATTTTTCTGGATGGTGAATGCTTAAAATGTGAAAAGCTGTGAGACTTAGAATGTGTGATGTTTTCTGATACTGGCTTTTGAAAATAAATATCCTTTAGGCTTAAACTATATGTTTGATCCATAAAAGCTTTCATCCCAACTGGTCTAAAATGTACACAATATATCACACTGTGCTTGAAGATAACCAAGATTTTGTTGATAAAGTATAATAGAATATTCACTTGGCAACAAAAGAAAATGAGCAGAAAAACCTCTCTGATGAACAAGCCAAGAGAATGGCTCAATATTTTTTTCTACCCTGCTTTTTCTGCAGCCCCAGGTTAAATCCATCACAAGCGCTCCCAGAAAAAAGACTGATAGGTAAACCCCATTAACAGAAGATTAAAATGACTTCAAACTGCCCTTATTCAAGAAGGAAACATATGGGGAATCCCAAGTGGAAGAAGAAAGCACTTGATATTCCATGGATGGCAGCTGGAAATGCTTCCCTTTGACTTCATGTGCATGCATTTAAATAGGCATGACCTTGGATATTTTTGTCCCTTGCAGTACACAATTAAAACTGTCCACAATGATAGTTTACAAGTAATTTTTAATTGTGCAGAAATTGTAGTGTTTATAGTGAAAATGGTGTGTAATTGAATTGCCATAAAATTCATAGCAATTAAATGCTTTATAACTTTTACAATTAGGGTTGTGTAGTAACCTGTTGCCACTTCCTACATTTATTTTAATATTTAACCACACATGCTCACCAGGCACAGTTTTGAGCTCTCCAGTGATTACTGGAGAAGGAGGGAAGGGGGAAGTGGGTGGGTGGGTAAGAAATAGTGATAACAAAGCTTTTATTTCATCCTGCAGGTGACATTGAAGACATATTGCCATCTGGCATGATAAACATTATAATATATCAAAGCTTGTTTGCCAGATGTTGCTAGACACAAATAGACAGTGGTTCAGATGCATAGGCATGATTTAGCAAAATGAATCTTGCAAAATTTGAGTATCGGGGTTGTCACGTTGCATCTTCTACTGGCTACGTATGTAAAGCAGGAGGGAAATCAGAATTATTGAGAATTAAGCAAGTTGCATGGTAAAGCCAGTCTTCTACTGCAGACCAACCAAATAAAGCCACTCTGTAATAGCTAGCTCACATTGATATTGTCATTGAAATAGGCTAATACGTGACTGTGTGCCGTGCCAACTCTTCATACATTCAGGCAGGCACTTTTCAAACATAGATTGAAAGTGAATAAATGTTTCTACCTATATTTCTCAGTTTTTCAATCCAGAACTTTTTAATTTCCATTTTGATCAGTGTGTGCATGTGCCTAAGTGCATGTCTAGGTCTTTGCTGCCTGAGACTTTTTTCCTTCTCCCTAGCTGAGACCAAGAATGTAATAAATATCAGTATGCCTTTCACACAGAAAATCAGACATTTTCTGTCCTGAGTTGCTTACACGTTGAATAAACCAAAGTGGAAGAGGACCCTGTGAAAACTGAACATGAACATTGGTAGGCATTGCAGAGACTGGAAGGAAATTTGAGTGGCAACAATTCTGCATTACCCTGAAGGTACCCTGTTATTTTCATCTGTATTATAACTATGCTAGAAATCAATTCAAACTGAGGGGGGTTGGGAGTGGGGGAGGTGGGGGGCGGGGACAGAGAGCGGGGAGGAGAGGATGGGAAGGGGGCTGGAATAAAAAATCAAACAAACAAATCCTTGAAAATATCCTTCATGATTTCAGTCTTTTTGTATCAACCCCATAGACAGCCTATGGAAAACACAGGAATGAAACAGGAATGAAACAGGAATGAAAGATATCTTCATTCTTGTATCTTCAGTATATTTTTGTTTCTCCCAGAAACATCCCTTCTGTTCAGGATAATAGATAGAGGATGAAAACTGGGAGAGTTAGAAAATTGTAAGGAATTTTCCACCCTGATAAAGCATCTATCTAGGTCTAGACTGCTGCTTTGACATCTTGGTGATACTGATGCTGTAGACCAGACTGATGGATGATATCAGGAGAGAAGGAAAGAATAAATAAAGCATTGCTATAGAGATGTCCTCAAGGCAGGGCTTATGTCACATTATTTCATCTCTTAAGAAAAAATGAAATGACTTGCTGAGTTAGACCAGCGGCCCATGTATCGCAGGCTTCTGCCTCTGACAGTGGCAGAAAGCGAGACTATACAAGGAGAAAACATCAGCCCAGCTGTCACCCGCAATATGCTTTCCTGTACACCCCAAGTGTGCACTGCTGCAGTCAGTAGTGTGCTCATATCTGTGTGTGCATTCGTTACATATGTCGAATCTGGTTTTGAACCTGCTGATCCTGTCTGCTTCCAAAACTTCCCTTGGAGACAACTTTGCTACTAGCTGCCTGGAAAACTCCACGCTTTCAACTGTTTTAGACCAACCTCTTACCAGCTTCACTGTGTGTCCCTACTTGTAAAATTGTGAGATTTGCTGAACAATAGTTCTGATAATCTACTGACTTTGTAATTTTTTGAAATTTCAATCATATCATCATTGAGTCTTCTCCCCAAACTGAAGAGCAGAGATGGCAGTTTTATTTTCCTGATAAGACAACTCCATCCTTATCTTTATTTTTTTTATATCTTCTCTATCTCTGCAATGTCCTTTTGGAGGTGTGGAGATAAGAACCATACACAGCTGTCAAGATGTGGGTGTGCCAACATTTTTTTCAGTACCAACTTTCCCTTTTGTTCTCAGAGCACATTCTGACAATGCCTACTGCTTTTTGGGCCCAGAGCTGGTCCTTGGAGGACCTATTTCCTGATTTTTCTCCATTTGATGAAATGCTCATTGAGTCCTACCTTCTGTTTCCCATCCTTTAAACAACTTCTCATCCATAAAAGGTCTTTTTCCTCTCCAACCTGCTTCTACTTCTTTAGTCATCTCTTGTGAGGAGCCTTCTGAAAGTATTTCTGGTCAACCAAATCTATGATGTCCATTGGATTCCCTGTATCTGCCTACAGACACCCTCATTTAACCGAGGCAGGAATTCCCTCTACAGGTGTCATGCCAACCCATTCCCAACAGTCTGTCTTGATTTGCTTGCTCTGTGACTTTTCTCTGAATTACAGACCCTACTGTCACACTGAGGCTGGAAGTCAGACTTGGTGGTGTGTGCTTCCCAGAAACCCTGCTTCACCCTTTTCTCTAGACAAGTCACCTCAACATCCCTCCTCTCCTGTAGCACAGGAGATCCCAGCTGTGCCGTGTTTGATATGAAACAGATGTGGTTCTGCAATCTCAGTTTCTTCAGTTCTCCCAGGTAAATGCCATCCAGTCCTGGTGACATGTTAATTATCTCTGGGGTTTAAAATGCCCTGTGTACTTTTCCTGTCAAGTCGTTCTGATCTACCTACTACAGAAAAAAGTTGGATGTGGGCATTTTTGCTGCGTAGTAATGACTGATGCAAAGAGTTCATTGAGCTTTTCCAGTGTGGACTAATCATCCCTAAGTCTCTTTTTCATACTTTTGTCATCAAGCAGTCCCATTGATTCTGTCACCTGCTTCCTGCTTTTGAAGTATTTAATGAAGTTGTGATGATCAGTTAAAAACCCCCCCATGCAGGACATGGTCCTTTTCATGACCTCTTTTACTTCTGACGTCTTCTACTTCTTTGGGTAAGCTTTTCATTCTTTAACTGCTGATCTTTTCCCTGTGACAGACTCCTTAACTTTGCCATTGAGCCATGCAGGGGAATTATTAGACTGCTTTGTTTTCTTTTTGAATTATGGCACATATTTTATCTAGGCTCCTGATACAGTATTTTTGAAAAGCCTTCAGGATGCTTATAGACTTCTTGTTTTTGGAATACTCCTTTTAGGTTGTGTTTTTATTTACTTTTCTGGATCAATTGCTTCATTTTTCTGTAGTCTCTTTTCTTTTGTGTTTTATTTATGAAAAAATGATTTTCTTGAAAAGTTAATAGGGGATAGCTGGTCCTTGCTGCAGTCTGAGTGGATGGATAAGAACCAGACAAAGGCTCTGAGTCACTCACAACAGCAAAGCAGATATTTTTACTATTGGTCTCATGTTTATTTTTGAATCAACACAAAACTATTTTTTTAATATTCTCCTTTCTTACAGTGTCACATTATGCCCACTAGTCACTCAGACATTCCTCAAATAGATTTTATTTTTTATATCTATTTTACTTTTTTTAAAGAATGGTATGCTTTTTTCTTAGAATTCTTGGAAAATTAAGGTTCCTTTTTAACCAAAAAAGCTTTTGGGAAGAATATTTTAATTACTTTTTTCTCAAAATTATGAATTTTAATGTTTTTTATTGTTGATTTTTCTAGTTTTCTGAATTTTTATGATGTTTAATACAATGATGTGAAGCATGCCTAGCCCATTACTCTGTCCTCTTTTTGCTTCTCATGAACTCTCCCCCAGTTCAAACTCCTTAGCTCTTTTCTTTGCTCTATGTAAGTTTCTCAACATAAACAGGAAAAAAAAATAGAACAAAAAAGAGGATGGACCTTCATGCAACTGGAGCAGGATAGACAATATTTATTGTATTTGCTAAGTGATGAAGTGAGAAGAGGCCTTTCTAGCACAACAATATTTCAGCAATTACTTTCAATTTCTTAAGCAATTCTGGGTTGATTTTTTTTTCCTTCATTTAGTGTTTTATTTTTGTCTTCAAAGTTGGTCCTCTTCTTGCTCTTGTTTCATTTTTCTGTGATACAGCATTGCTAAGTGCTATCTCATAGATAATAAGTACTGTAGCTTTGGATTTCACTGTTGCCATATCCAAAACTAGGAATCATCTGACTATCCAACATAGAAAAGAAAGTATTTAATGTTAGAAATGGCTGCTATAGTCTCTTTCTTTTTCTGAATAAATTTATTATTTTCTGAATAGTTAAAATAACCACTCCCCATAGTAGTACACATCAGCCTATATTTAATCCATAACTTGTAACAAAGGTGTGAGTCATTGTCTGTTCACTTTAAGGACATTACTAGAACATATGTATAAATCATAAGATATGCTTCAGATGACATTGTTCATTTGAGGAAATGTCACCCAACTACACAGTACAAAGAGGATTTCAAGGAAACTGAAATGAAGAGTCTGGTGGAGTTAGTGAAAGATGAAAAAATTAAAGGATTGCCATATGAACAAAGAATTAGAAAGCTTAGCATAAGCTGTGGCTTCCACTTGGGACTTCATGAGAGAATAAAATCTTCTGTATGTGTTCCTGTACTGTTGATTGGTAGCCCTTTTGTTTGTCTTTGCTACTGCAGGTTTCTGTGTAGCTATCAATAAATAGATGAGATGCAAAGAGACAGTGAGATAAAAAAGAAAATAATGAATATATACTAACCATCACAGGACAGTCCATCTTTAATGAAAACAGAGACAAAGGCAGGTATAAGAGGTGATGCATTCTCCCATCAGTCCTGTAACTAACACGCTTCTAATGAACTGACTTTTGTGGTTTAATTTATTCACAGTGATGAACTGCTTATCACTGATTTCTCTGAGATATAGTAGTTTTTGTTTTAGAAACAGCTAACTAAAAATAATCTCAGTTCTTGATTCTTCTCTCCCTCTCTCTCTGTGAGTGTGTTTGCAGAAGATTTGTGAACAATTATAATGTGCCACACTCACTGAGAAATATGGTCAAGGATGCTCTATTTAGTTTAAAACTGGTGTGGTCACAGAAAGAGTCATCTTTCTTGCTGAGAGAAGAAATTTGCACCTACATGAGCTATGAAATGTATCTATCCTGCTTGTTTGCTGGGTACAGTCAACTACTTTTGTTGTTACTTTTGGGGTTTTTTTGCATTTTGGATAGGACCATCTGGCTTCACACAGGACTGTCTAATGAGAATGACAAATGCCTGCTGAAAGACTGCTAACATTCTATAACTTTGACAGGTACTTTAGCATTTCTTTAGCCAGAGCATCTGAGTGACATTAAGGTTCCTTCTTTTAATAATGACTGCTAAGGTTGCATGGCCCATGCTAATATTTAAGAACTGTAATAAATGAACTGATTTTCACTGGCACTTGGCAATTAAAAAAAAAGAAAAATTGAGGAAAGCTAAGTGTCTATGGCATATGTGAAAATATGTTACCTCTTGCTTTGACACCCAGACTGAGTGCATGTGGATTGTAGCAACTCATCCTGAACCTTCAGCAAGGGCAGAGTGCATGTAGGAATTGTCAGATCTTATTGAGTGACCTCTGCTCACGTACCCTGAATGAACAAACTCCTTTTCAAATGATGCAGGAGGGAAGCTATTGGCAGGATCATCTTCTTGTTATGTCCTATAACAAACAAGAGTCAGCCATGTAGAACACTTCTGATCCATTTCTTTGTCTTAGTCCTCAAAATGCCTCTTGTCCAGAGTAAAGTCTAAGTGATTGCATTCAACAAACTTCCTTGATGATTCTATTTTTTATTCAGTACATGTATTACCTCCTAAAAGAGCATTTTGTGTGGCTGGATCCAACTGCCCTACTTTCTTTCAACCTGGTAGGTCTGATTAGTTTTTCTAGCCATTCAAATGATCCTTTGTGCCTGCTTGTAGACTTTTTGGGGACAATATGTCCATGACACTAATTTGTGCAAAAAACCTGGAGGCTTTCAATGTTTGGTGTGTTGTTTTGTTGTTTTTTTTTCTTTTCCTTTTTTATTTTTTCCTAAGTAAAAGGGGGGAAATTAGCAATTGCTATCAATGTGTGTAAATAGGAAATATTACTGTGTTGAGATAAAGACACACAGCATCTCTATCACTCTAACGTAGCTGATAAGTTGTAATTCTTGTTATAGATCATAGGCAATAAGTTTGGATGATGTATATGATCTCCTAGGAAAGAAAGCCAGCATGTATTGTACTGGCACAGGTCTGCCAAACAGTGACGATGCAGTCTCAGTGGATTAGAAGCAGCAGCTTCACTTCTTTCTAACCTCAAAGAAGCAGTTGATAAGAGATCTGCTCTGTAGAAGCATTGCAGTGTTGCTCTAAGAATATACTTTCATTATAAACACCTGGATTGTTTACAGGAAAGAAAAGGGAGAAAGGAAGGGAAAAAGAGAGGATAATCAAATTAGAAATATGCTGAAGCTGAATGTAAATCTTGAAGGGACAGGTTTTTAGTTGAAAACTTTTTTTTGTAATAATGGGTCCTGTACTCAGAGCTCCAAGTTAAAACAGACTGAATAGCTGCTGTTCAATGTAAATACTGGAGAAAAGAATGACCCTGAAACAAAGACTGGGCCTGAAGCAAAGATTTAATAATTAATTGTTGCTCTAGTTTGGAATCAAAGTGGAACGCTGGGCTTCAGCTCAGGAGATATGGAGGGAGTGTGAATGAGGAGGCTGAAATCCTTCTCCCAGGCACTGATTCCCAGGAGCCCAGTCAATGGAAAGCATAGAGTAGAATCATAGAATCATTAAGATTAAAAAACCCCTCTAAGTTCATCAAGTCCAACTGATAATTGGTACCCCAGGTGTGGCCTCACCAGTGCCGAGTACGGGGGAACAATAATTCCCTGGTCCTGCTGGCCACACTATTCCTGATCCAGGCCAGGATGCTGTTGGCCTTCTTGGCCACCTGGGCACTCTGCTGGCTCGTGTTCAGCCAGCTGTCGACCAACACCCCCAGGTCCTTTTCTGTCGGGCAGCTCTCCAGCCACTCCTCCCCAAGCCTGTAGGATTGCATGGGGTTGTTGTGATTGAAGTGCAGGACCTGGCTCTTGGCCTTGTTAAACCTCATACAACTGATCGCAGCCCATTGATCCAGCCTGATCCCTCTGTAGAGCCTTCCTACACTCAGGCAGATCAACACTCCCACTTAATTTGGTGTTGTCTGCAAACTTACTGAAGGTGCACCCAATCCCCTCATCCAGATCATTGATAATGTGGGCAGGATGAAAGACATGACACACACATCTGCACAGCACTGTGTTTTTGTGTTTTGGAACACCTGCAATTTTAGAGGGAGGATTTCAAGGAGTGCTTTTGCTGGCCAGGAGATCCAGGGCTACCTGGCACTGTGTTAGGAGAGTTTGAGATGGTGGCTAACAGAGGTTCCTTTAGGTCTCCCAAATGAATCAATATCTAGTACTATGCGGCTTTAAAAGGTCCCTATACAAGGTCCTGAGAGAGCACACTAGAAGAATGTACCTTCATAAGCCTAAATTAAAGTATATGCTTAAGAAAATTAGCATAAATTTAAACATTATGCTTAAACTTCTTTGGACTCACTGTTGTAAGCACTTTGTATTCTACTGTTCCTCCCACAGTGTCAAGTGGATTTTATAAAAAAGCCAAAAATCAGTTGGACATGTGAGACACAATTCTTGTTAAAATCCATGGTAAACTCCTGTTAACTACTAGTTGAGGGACTAACTAGGGATGAATGAATTTTTAAGAATGACTAATAATTTTCCTGGAACATAATTGAATGTGTCTAGGAAACATATTTTTTCATTTTATTTCATTTTGTAATAACACTTTCACGGATCATCTGAATTCTGTGAAATGTTGAGACTCTGGGTAAAGTCGGAGAAATTGGTAGCATTTGTAATGACATTGAGTTGGGATTTTGGGTTGGGGCCAAAACTAGTTTTTGATTGTTTGCAGCTGAGGGTGTTAGAATGAACTGCTTGACCAGGATTGTTCTAGGACAAATGCATTCTGGTGGAAATAAGGAGATAATAACAACTAATATCAAATCCTTCATAGAATGAATTCAGTCTTTTTCTATGTTCATGAATTGTTAATGAGCAGCCTGTGATTTTATTTGAACTTCTAAATTAATTAAATTCATTTTCTCAATGTTTTTGGTAAACACTTTTATTTTTCTGGATTGTTTATAAACAATTAATTGCAAGTACTCCTTAATCAAAATTTCATTTATATTCATTAAATTATATCACAGCCAATGTTCCGTTGTTATACTTAGAGCTAGGCAATAAACTTTTTTTTTTTTGTTAAAAATTTTAAAAATCCTATTTTTTGGTAAAACTAGACATTTGGAAATTTCTCATAGAAGAGTAACTAGGCTGTCATGGTACCCAAATGGTATCCATGTGGACTCTATTATTCCTGTGTGGAACAAATCTTTGTTCTTTGTATTTTGAATTATAGACAATCATTTGGGACATTGCTTCTTTGGGGTTTCTCTGTCTTGTGTTTTGACCTAGAATCTTAGACTCAGTAAATCTTTCTTGATTAACAGTTTACAGTCACCAGGAAATTGAAAGACAGTTTATTTATTTATTTAAGCAAAGAGTGTTTCCAGAAATAAGTGTTTTTGATTAAAAACTCTCTACTAGTTCTAACTATAACACTCATTTTAAAATAGAATTGGTATAAAAACCTCAGAATTGGGGAAAAACCCACCATCATCTGCTATTTCTTCAGTTCAGACTTCAGAGACTAAACCAGTTGTGATAGACCCCAGTCTAACAATTTGACACTGGAGAAAAAAACCCAAACAAACCAAAAACCAAAACCCAAAACTTTCAACATAAACAACTTTCTATTTGCCTACAATAATTTTTGTACAAGACCTTTTCTGCTTCTCACACCACACCACCAGTGAGCAGGCCGGGGGTGCACAAGAAGCTGGGAGGTGACACAGCTGGGACAGCTGATCCCAACTGACCAAAGGGATATTCCATACCATATGATGTCATGCTCAGCGTATAAAGCTGGGGGAAGAAAAAGGAAGCATTTGTCTTCTCAAGTAACTGTTATGTGTGATGGAACCCTGCTCTCCTGGGTATGGCTGAACACCTGCGTGTCCATGGAAGTAGTAAATTAATTCCTTGTTTTGTTTTGCTTGAGTGCATGGCTTTTGCTTTACCTATTAAATTGTTCTTATCTCAACCCACATGTCTCCTTGTCTTTATCCTTCCGATTCTCTTCCCCAGTCCTCGGGGACAGGGGAGGATGAGCGAGTAGCTGCGTGGTATTTGTCTGCTGGCTGGGTTAAAACCATGACAGTATCCATGAGTAAGGTAGGTGAGGTGGGATTCATCTGGAAAAAAGGAGCCGTCGAAACCTGAGTTTGTCAACTAAGGTGTCCTCTAAAGGACATTATTTGTCTTATCTTAAGGTAGATGTCTAGAATAGGTAGAGCGTAGGTGGAATGGCAGTATTTTAAACCCAAACCTGTCAGTATTATCTGAATTGGTCATTTATATGCCTTTTGCATTAGCGGATAAGCTCTTAAGAGTCTTTTTCCCAGAATAAATGTTCTCATTTGCAAGTCCCTTAATCTCATGCTCTGTGAATTCTTTTAATATCCATTTAGAATGAAGCATTTCTTTGAATGCCCCTTCCAGCCAATTTCTTCTCTAAATGGCTCATGGAAAAGAGAGGATGCGGTGTGTTTGATGTTGGGATGAATCGTGGTCTGGCTAAAGCCTTTGAGATGGAACAACTTCTAACTTTTAAGAAATGTGTGCCAAGAAGCACCAAATATTTCTAATCTCTAAAGCTTTTATGTTATTAGAACACAAAATAACAAGCTACCATGACATAACTCTTTACATAGAGGATACTTGGAGGGAGACAGATGAAATTAAAGGCTTAAAATAAATCTATCCCCTTCCCCTACCGATTTTGTCCTTTCAGGGTAGGTCTTTTTCTTTCTCACAATCCTCTGTGTATATAAGCAAACTCCACAGCACTCTCAGGATCCCTAGAAAAAGCTCCTTTCCATCACTTTTCTAATTTGACTTCAGATATGTTCTCTGCTGCCAGCAACCCTCCAGCTATGTTCAGGGGTTTCCTCTTCTGCATTGGGATTCACTGCATATTTCTAAATCCCTTTTTGTCCTATTGCATTCCAGAAGCTTCACTCAGCTGTGATGACTCGGTTACTCTCCAGGAGGATGTTATTTCTCCTCTATTCAGAACAAACCACAGCATGTAATTAGCAAGCAGAGAAATGGCTGTACCATCTATTGCAGTTATGAAAGCAAGTTGTGATTTACTGTTATATCTCTCTCTGTCCTTTAAATTCCCATAATCTCCATCACTGATGTCCTCGTGTAAGGGAAGTAGGAGTTTGTTTGATTCTGCAGCTTGCAAGACCTGTGCTTTTGCACAGCTATTGACAAACTTGCAGCTGCTGGACATGCTCTTGCAAAGACACAGCTTCATTACTCAGGTAACCTCTTTGCAGGTTTCAGAGCTTGTTCAGGATGCTGCAGCACAGTTGTTCTTTGATCTGAGTTGTAAATAAAAATACATACATAGACAAGCATACACTCGCACACAAATATATACGTGCCTGCCTTGCATTTTTTCATCCACAAACTACATAAGACTTTAAATCATCCAAGATTGCTGAGACAAGCCAACAGAAAACAGAGTAATGACCCTGATACCTTTCAGTTCTTCATTACTACCCAGGTGGTCCTACTGCATTTGAAGACTTACGACAATTTCCTTGGCATTTTATGCTTTATTACAGAAAATATAAAATGATACTTGAAAAGCACACTTTCCATGATGGATAAAAATGTAAGAGACATTGTCAAGATTTTTTCAAGGAATTATGAAGAAGGTCTGTAGTTGGTAGGAGGGCAGGATGCCAACAAAGTTACAAATGAAGTTTGCTATAGGTTTAATTCTTAGTTCATCAACCCTAGGGAGAAGGTTTTGTTTGAAACCCCAACACTCAGTATATTATGACAGAATGTATTTTCCTCTGATTTTCCTCAGAATTAAATAGAGAATATATAAACACCCAAGAGCACACACAGAGTAATAATGAACCTTAGGAAGTGTCTGTTCCTGGTGGAAAGAGTCAAGAGGAGGAAGAATGTGAAAAGACATGAAATTAGGGTCTGCCTTACAAACTTGAGTCCTCAGGATTGTAAGTGGTAAATAGTAGTTTGGAAGAACATAGATGTTATACACAAATGTATGAACTGTGTGACACAAACAAACTGAAAAAAACCCAGCAAATTACCAGTAAAACATACCTCCTTTCTTTCAGACAAAAAAAAAAAAGGGACAAGAGATTGCAGTGTTTGTCTTTCACAAAGCAGAAATATACATAAGGAAGTGGGTGTTTGTTTTCTTGTATTTTGCTGGAAGCTAAAGGAGCCAAAACCAGATTGTTCTTTCTATAATTGCAGAAGAGCATACACACTGGCAATAGCTGACTGCCTTTTGCTACTTCAGTGTGACACTACAGATGTTTTATTAAGTGAGTTGCAATATCCTCTCGCCTTGAGAGTCCAGCATCATGTGGTGATGTAATGGGATGTTCTTCCTTTAATGTTCCTTCTGATTCTTTTTCCCTTTTTATTCATTTAAATGCTTAGACAGGTGGTTTGAATAAATCAGTGCTACTATCTTTTTATAAGCTATCTTGTATCCTACGTCAAACTTTTTCTACTGAGTAATAGGAGAAGGGGTAGTTTTTTACACGAAGAGATTTATGCATAAAAATCCTAATCTGCAGCACAAGGATGGGTGGGTTATCAGACATTCCTGGTAACTGCATCATGGATGGACAGAAAACAAGTGTCATTTGTTTGAGAATCTCATCTGTCTTTATTTTTAAATGCAAGCTTTTAAGGAAGGAGGGATATTTTTTACCAGACTAACTGGCAGAGCTGAGGACAAATGGATGTTATTTTATGCTTAAAAATTCTTCTTTGGGTCTCTGACTCACTAGGACTATGAATATGAAGCCTGCTCATCTTTTTTGTTTTTTTTTGTTTGTTTGTTTGTTTGTTTGTTTGTATTGTTTGGTTTAGTAACAGATATCACATGTCTCTAACCCTTTGGCCTTAGGCCACAATGGCTACCACATCTTTATTTTATTTTTGGTGTTTTGGTTTCTTTGTTGTTTGTACATAGAGATTTCTCTGTGTGGGAATCTCTTCTCATTGGTAACCCATTTGCTCTCTTCATTACAATTTTCATCAGCTTGTATACAAATCTTCTTGGCTTTATTTCTTAGAATATAATTCCACTAAAAATAATACTCCATATCGCTTTACTGCTTTGATTATAATTGCTTTTCTCCCTCCACTCCCCCCTCTCTTTTTTGGTAAGAAAGCTATCTAAACAGTCGTCCTTGTTTTTGTGGTAGCAGTTTTCATATATTACTGAAAAGATTTATATAATTGATCCTGTTCTCCATATAAGTCACTGAGTCACTCAGCTACTGAGCCATGAACATTCTTATGCAATCTTTTGAGCATTTCCAGAAATGGGAGTATAGAAAAATTTTTATAACGTGCTCCTTTATAATGAAAGGTCTATTGAAAACTACTTGGCAAGGAAGGAATTTTGTAAGATTTCCAAATACATAAAGGACCATCATCTGATCCTGATTAGACCAATCTGTCAGCCTAAGCATATGTCCACTGAAGGCATAACAAAAACTCTTATTACTATCAAAAATACATTTCAAAGCCTATTGCTTAAACTAAGGACTTGATCTGACTGTAAAAAAGCATGTCAATAAAACTGCTGTGCCTGTATGAAATCCCACCAGCACTGATGAAGGGTTTTATGTCCAAGACAGTTTGGTTATACATTACAATTTGGTGAGGAGAATAAGCTGTTTGACATAAAATCAACACAGAGCGTAAGCAGCCTGCAGGAAATCAACAAACTCCCTGTCTCTCTGTGAAGCTATGAAGGGCAAGACTAAGTAGCACTGGGAAATCCCAGGCTGCAGATCAAAATGTGTGTCAGTCGGAGGACTTTGGAAGCAGAAAACTGAGCTAACTCAGCTGTGACACAAGCGATCGGCAGCGTGAAGAGCACATGCTCTGGAAAACAGCTCAGCTGTGGATGGGGATGGCAGCTTGCAAATGAATGAGAGAGACCTGAGAACCTGAATGACTGATGTTAATAGTGGCTGGAGTTAAGTGCGTGTGGACGAAGTATTGAACTGGTTCAGAATTGCATGAGGGTGCTTGTAACCGAGAGGAAAATGTTGGGCCGTAGCCTGCAGCCCTTGCACTTGGGCTGCTGAATGGATTGACTCTCCTGTGCTACGTGGTTATCACTGTAATACACTTCTATCTACTGTACTGCCAAAATAGGGGCATGCAGAGTACCTGGGGCAGCTTGTGGATTAGTCCATGTCCATAACAGCTAATGAGTGAATGATGGATACACATGCAGGAAAGAAGGATCAGAACTGAAACCATGCTGCCATTTGTGGCTCATCTAGGGCACTATTTAAAATAAATTTTGAATAAATTGATGAACAAAACCTGAATGGAGGTTGCAACAAGGTGAGGGTTGGTCTCTTCTCCCAGGTAACGAGCAATAGGACAAGAGGTAATGGCCTCAACTTAAGCCAGGGGAGGTTCAGGTTGTATATTAGGAAAAATTTCTTCTCTGAAAGAGTGGTCAGACATTGGAAAAGGCTGCCCAGGGAAGTGGTGGAGTCACCATCCCTAGAGGTGTTCAAGAAACATATAGATATAGCATTCAGGGATATAGTTTAGTGGGTTACGAGTTGATGGTTGGACTGGATGATCTTATAGGTCTTTTCTGTGATTCTTTTGTGATCCTTGATGGAGATCAGGGCATCCCTTTCGGCAGATGTGGCACACACTCAACACAGTATATGTGTGCATTAAGAAATAGTTTCAGATGGGGAACGTATCTCTGTATTACCCCTGTATTCCCATGATACTTTGAGCACCCCATGATCCTGATGCAGGCAGGACATACACAGGGAAGGATCATTCTTTTCTTTTCCTGTCTCACTGTAAATACTGACTGGTGCCTCAGACGGTTACAAGAGACAGAGTCAGCTCGGCCTTTGGTCTAACCCCAGGTGACACAAGTGTCTTTTATAATTTTTCTTAAAGCATATTTAGTAAGAATAGCAGTTTTGAAAGGCCAGACTAACTTGGGAGGTAAAGTTTTATTTCCAAATCTGGTTATACCCATTCAAGTCAATAGTATGTCTGTGCTCCCTGAACAACCCCATCACATCCCATCTGTGGGGCTATTTTGCTGACTGAAGATGCTTTGTCTGGCTGTACCTGGCAGCATGCTAAACTGACAGCAACTTCTAGTTTTAGAAGATCCCACATGCTTCTTTGTCTAGGACAGGCTTCCAGAGTTGCTGTCTGAATGGAGAATCAATATGATATAATTCCCATTTGGATTAGTGGACTTAAAAATGAATACTTTAGATAACATTTGTAAAAGTGTCTGAAATATTTGGTGAAGATCAAGCATCAGAACAAGGACAAAAACTTGTCCCATAGACTGTTCTGACAGCACGTAAAATTTGGTAGCATAAGCAAAACTGTGGGCAATAAACAAGTCCCAAGAAAACTACTCATAGAGATACACACACGTGTGTGTTTACAGATGCAGTTTGTGGTACCCATAGGACAATGGTCAGTGCATAACTCCACTCAAGTGAGACTGTGTAAACCCTCCTAAGAGTTTAGGACAATCTTAAAACACTGGCCTCAATTGTTCTTGCCTCTTTTGTTTATTATGTGAGACTATGCACTGGGTACTGGCTCCATATCAGTACTCCTTCCTTCTTCTGGGGACTTCTTTTTCCAGGAAAACCCTTCTCTTGCTCCCTTTTTTGCCAGCCCCATGTACTGCCAAAGTATGATTGATGGGTCTTGCAGCTATAGGAGTTCTGTATTTCTTTTAATTTAAAAGCTGGGGGACAAAAAGTGTCTGACTTTGATGGAAATGAGATATCCTTCATGATCTTGTACAGAGACATCATAATTGATAAAGAATGATGTTTTACAGAATCACAGAACGTCAGGGATTGGAAGGGACCTCGAAAGATCATCTAGTCCAATCCCCCTGCTGGAGCAGGAACACCTAGATGAGTTCACACAGGAAGGCATCCAGGCGGGTCTTGAATGTCTCCAGAGAAGGAGACTCCACAACCTCCCTGGGCAGCCTGTTCCAGTGCTCTGTCACCCTCACAGTAAAGAAGTTCCTCCTCAAATTTAAGTGGAACCTCCTGTGTTCCAGCTTACACCCATTGCCCCTTGTCCTATCATTGGACACCACTGTGAAGAGCCTGGCTCCATCCTCCTGACACTCACCCTTCATATATTTATAAACATTAATAAGATCACCTTTAAACTCAATTGATAAGCAAAGGCCCTTCAATTCCATTGAAGGAATTGTCTTTCTATCAATACACGTGAAAACCGTCAGTAAAGATCTTAACAGTTCAGGATTTCTGAAGACATGACAGTGTATCCAATGCACAAGGCACATAGACAGAGACATGGACCTATGTTACAACATATATTATGCATATATGGTACTATTACATTATATTATATTATATTATACTTAAGAAAAAGACAGGTTTGACTTATTTACCTGCTATGAGCCATGCTCACATTCCTCTAGCTTACAATGGTCTTACCTGTAGGCTAGTGCCATTCGTAGTGGTAAATGATTTTTTAGTTCAACAGTTGCAAACTTTGATCCCAACATCAAACAAAATCTCAAATGCATGTAACAAAGCTGCCACTATTTTTAGATGTCAGTAATTCTTTTATAAGAAGACAATTCTTGTACAGTGTATATTAACTCCTCAGAAAGCCTTTCCACGTGGTAAAATAGATTTGGAGAACAAAAGCTCTGAACATTGCAACTTGAATACGAAGACGATCTTTTATTGTTAGCTTTGAAGCACTGAACAATGTCTGCGACTTGTTCTGCAAAAAAAGAAAGAGAGAAATAGAGAATTTCACCTCCATTTACATTCTAATGTTCTCTCAAAATAGAATTCTTCTCTGGTCCTTGAATAAATACCATACGGTAGCTTGGTTATATTGCTTTAATTTATGTGGCTGGTGACAACAGAATTGGACACAAACAGTTCTCTTTCTCGGATGTTTATTGCCACTGCTTGGGTGGGGGTTGAGTGGGAATCGGCAGTAAGGTGAAAGCTTCCTCAGTAAAAGGAGCTGTGCTGGCCTGACAAACCACTTTGCTTCTGATTATTAAAATGATCATCTGGCATGGCTGGCTCTAACAGTAACCTTTCTGCAGGTGATAAATCCCGTGCTGGATGGATGATGCTTCCCATCAGACAGTCTCATTGGAGGCGGGAGCTGGTAGCAGTGGCAGTGGCAGGGAGAGGGTAGGGAGGGGGCTGCTTGCCCGGGGAGATGTGGCAGATAATCAAATGTGACTTTGGTGTAGAGTGTTGTCCTGCTATTTAGTTTCCTGACAGTTCATTTGTTTCTAGGCATTTGTTTGATTAGTAAATATAAAACCCAGAAGAAAAGAGAGGGAGAGAGAATTCTGAGAGGAAATCCATTTGCTGACAGGCATGTACATTTTTGGTTTTGTTACAGCTGAATCTTTTTTATTCCCAACACACATTTGCATACTCTGTCTTCTGCAGATTGTCTGCTTTATATCTACCTGCAGCTACTTAGCCCTGCGTGTATGTACCTGAATTGCTGTCATGTTGCATCTAGCCAGCAGCACTGGGACAAAGCAAAATCTGGAAAAGTGTCTGCCCTTTTCTTCCTGTGACAATCTATGGACTGTTTGGCTGTGATTAAAGTTGTCAGCGTGATGCAAACAGCTCACTGATGTTTAACCAGGGTTATGATTGTTCTCACTTGGCATTACTGTTGGCACAGCCACATCAGGGAAATGAAGAGAAACTTGCACATTGGCTTAGGACTGATGCTTTTGAGCAAATTTAAATTTAATCTGCATGAAAAAAAAAAAAAAAAAAATCTTTACCCTGCA
The DNA here is from genome assembly GCA_907165065.1 of Caprimulgus europaeus. The sequence continues at coordinate 115,508,714 of OU015523.1, forward strand.
TTCTCAGTAGCAGTCCAGTAGGAAGTCTGCTGGACACAGAGAAAGAGTGACCAGGTTATCTCACCGCATAATACAGGGTAGATGCAGGCAGCATTTTGTGCTTATTTTTGCTCTGTGGTTAGTAAATTAACACAGGTAGTTCTGGGTGTTTTCAAAGCTCAACTCAGGGTTTTCTACTGCATGCTGCATGAGAAAATATTGCAGACCGATCATTGAGTGAATTGGATGCTGTCCAGAAAAAATTGTTTTCATAATCTCTGGGTCTTCTAAAAAATTTTTTTTCTGGCAAATGCCACGCTACCCAGTCAATTAAATTTGTACCTATTCATGAAGTCATGCTAAATTAACAGTTCCCATTCTTAGCACTGACTTGTCAGGCTGGACAACCAGAAGCTTTAAGATTCACATGGCTGTTTGACTCATTAGTCTTTCATATGTGTGAATGTGCTTGTGTGCAAAAAAGATTATTGTCTAGATTGTTCTGTATTGTCTCTCATCCTTACAGTTTGGTTTTACATGCTTTGCATTGGAACTAGTGAAATGGTGTCATGTATTTGTGAGGAATTAAAAACAGACCTTGGGAAACTAGTGAATGGAAAGTAATTCTGGGAAAAAAAAAAAAAGAAGCTGCAAAACCACTTAGGATTTTTAGAAGTCATTCGTCATTGACTAAAATCTTACCCTCACTTGGGGAATCAGTTAACAGAAGACTCAAGGCAAATGCAGCAGATAATATGGCTTTTGGTGCCTACTTCATTCTGTCTGCCCCTTGATGATTTAAATTTACAGTAATATTGTCCCCACTGCTGTGTGCCTTGCTTGGATCCCTTTAAGATGTGGCATCTGGCCAGGCCAGCATGATGAATGCTGGGTCAAGTTAAAAAGTTCAGGTCGTACAATCACTGCAAAACTGAGATAGTTCTCAGAAGTCTTCAGGCTTCAGTTCAAGCCCAACTGGATCCTTATACAGAGCAGTAAGACCTCTTACTGGTTCATATCTCCATTGCTGTGAAGAAGTGTATGGGGTTGGGAATGAACATATCTACTGGTAGTCTACTGCTCAACTGTATCTGAATGTTAACTTATAAGGGGAAAAAATGTGGTGGTCTCAAATAAATTTGTCATCATTTGTCCTTGCTTGGCCAATGGCCACTGTTTTGAAGCCAGGCTAGTTGATGCTTAATATAATCTCCAAGGTTGCCTGTCCTCCTTTAGGCTCTCATGCTCAGCTTCTACACTTGAACAATAGCTTTTCAAAGGGTGCAGTACAAAAAGCCCTGATTTACCTGTGTGGGATTTGGGCTGTGTTAATACCTGACGGCCACAAGATCAGATCTAAAGTAAAGAAAAAATCCTTCTCTCTTACTTCTCCTCTAGTAATTACTGAACCAGCAGGTTTTAAAATGTATTTAAAAAACATCATTAAAAAGCTGACTTAGTAGTCTCCTACCAAGTGCATTCAGACTAGTAAACATTTAGAGAAAAATAAATAACTAACAGATTGCAATAGTCTCCCCGTTCATACCTAAACTTAGGGGGAAAAAAGTAGAAGGAATTTAAGCAGATCGTCTGTAGTTGTACTTGTGCAATTCTTTGAAATGTGTTTTGCCCTGTGAAAGGCAGTTGTACTGCAGTTATTGATTTCTGCGGAAACAAGTTCATGTGTCAAAGAAAGGGCCATGTCATGGAGCGAGAAACTGCCTCGATATCATGTGTTATACTGAAATGTGTCTGCCTGGGGGCTAGTGGGCGCCTGAGCTTTTCTCCTCCTCCAGAGGCCAAGGCACTAGATTCAGCTTCTCAGCCATATCATGAGAGGAAGAGTCTGGCCTGGCTCCAGAGCCAGTGATGCTAGGGTGGAAATGTGAGCACTATGAATGGTCAGTGAGCATGAAATGTGGGTGAGATGTGCCCATTGCATGCATGAAGCACATACATGTCAGGTTTGACTGAGAAAGCTGCTCAGGAAGATTTTGTGTTAGGAAGGAGACTTTGGCTTTGTCCTTATTCCTGTAGGTGGATCATAAAACACATAGATGGAAAAAGCACTGAAAAGCAGAGAAGGCAGAAGGGAAGTAAATAAATAGTGTCTAAACAGGTAAATCTGCTCATCTTTGGCATAAAGGCAGTGGGTAAAACTATGAGAACAGCTGCGGTTACCTGCAGAAAAAGAAAAGTGTTGCCAGCAGGATGAGGGACGTTATCCTTCACCTTTGCTCAGTGCTGGTGAGACACATCTGGAGTGCTGTGTCCAGTGCTGGTCTGCCTGCTGAAAGACAGACATGGACATATGTGTCCAGCAAAGGACTGCTAAAGTAGTTAAAGACTTGGAGCATCTGCCATACAAGAAGAGTCTAAGAGCTGGGACTGTTCAGCCTGAAGAAGAGCAGGCTCAAGGGGACCTTATCAATGTCTATAAATACCTCAAGTGAGGGTGCAAAGAGGATAGAGCCAGGATCTGTTTAGTGAGAGGACAAGAGGCAATGATTTTAAATTGAAATACAGAACTTCCATTCAAATATAACAAAAAAGCTTTTTCACTGTGAAGGTGATGGAGCACTGAAAGCTAGCCCAAAGAGATTGGGTGGTCTCCATCCCTCGAGATATTCAATACTGGACTGGACCTCAAGCAACTTGCTCTTGCTGGCCATGAGTTAGGCAAGGGTTTGGACCAGGTCTCCAGAGGTTCTCTCCCACCTCTGTGATTCTGTAATTCTGTGGTAAGTGGAATTTCTTGTGGAAATATGGATTTTGCTCACTAGCTACAAGTGTTAGCCCTTCTGTGTGTGATGTTATTTTCAATAGTACTTGAATCTCAAAAGTGCTTTGTAGAGCATATCAGCTCAGGATGAAGAGCCTTAGATATGATCCAGAGAGGGACTACAGATCTTCACTTTCCTTTAATTTCAATATCTAAGACCTTAAATCATGTAGCTTGTGTCTGAGAGTTTCACTGAAGTAAACTGAAGATTAAAACCAACAAAAAATAGGGTTTTTACTTTCCTGAAAACAACACAGAGAACATAATAATGGATTTTTATTACATATTGTCATAGAAATTTGGTGCCTGCATCTTCCTTAATACCTCAATATCTTAAGAAGGTAGAAATAAAAAAGGAATCTCAATATTCCTTTAGAAGTAGCCCTATGCATTGTAAGAGATTACTTTTTCTGACTTATCCATAACATTTGATTGATACCAACATTTCCCAAAGAATTTTATAGGATGCTAACTTGGATTTATATTAAGATTCTATTAATAAAACATATGTAAGGGGTTAATAAATGATTGATAGTGACTGTAAATGTTTTATAGATTTGGGCCATGCCTTAGTTATAAGCATATAAATAGATGACAATGCTGAGTTTCACAAGAGCTAATTAATCAAGCCATTGGACTGCATAAAATGTACATCTATTCTTTACCCATTTCTTTAAAGTTCCTTTGTCATTTATAAACCCTTTATAAACCATGTAGAATTGGAATTTTAGTTAGAAGCATAGCACAGTGTGAATAGGGACACCTCTGACATTTTAAAGTGTTTGAGTAATTTTAATTTAAGGGCCCTTTAGTGCTGGTCCAGATGCCACGCATTTCATCTGCAGTTGGAAAAGACCAGATGTAATAATTTAGAATCATAGAATCATGGAATGTTGTGATTTGGAAGGGACCCACAAGGATCATTGAGTCCAACTCTTGTCCCAGCATAGGACAGTCCCAAGATTCAGACCACGTGTCTGAGGACATTGTCCAAATGCTTCTTGTATATTGTCAGGCTTGGTGCCATGACCACCTCCCTGGAGAGTCTGTTCCAGTGCTCCACCACCCTCTGGGTGGAGAACCTTTTCCTATTGTCCAATCTAAACTTGCCCTGATGCATCTTCCTGCCCTTTTCCCTGATCCTACCATTAGTCACTAGAGAGAAGAGATCAGCACCTGCCCCTCCTCTTCCCCTTGTGAGGAAGTTATATACCACTGTGAGATCTCCTCTCAGTCTCCTCTTCTCCAGGCTGAACAAATCAGAAAACTTCAGCCTCTCCTCATACAGCTTCCCCTCTAAGCCCTTCACGAATTTTGTGGCCCTACTCTGGACACTTTCTAGTAGCTTTATGTCCTTTTTATCCTGTGGCACCCAAAACTACACATAGTACTTGAGGTGAAGTCACATGAGTACAGAGTAGAATGGGACAATAACCTCCCTCGACCAGCTCGCAATGCCATGCTTGATGCACCCCAGGACACTGTTGGCCCTCTTGACTGCCAGAACACACTGTTGGCTCATGTTCAACTTGCCATTGAAGAGAACACCCCAGGTCCCTCTCTGCAGGGCTGCTCTCCAACCTCTCATTCTCCAGTCTGTGTGTGTCCAGGGTTGCCATGTCCAGGCACATTTGCCCTTGTTAAAATTCATACAGTTGGTGATTGCCCAGCTCTCTAATTAATCTAGATCTCTCTGCAGGGCCTCTCTGCCCTTGAGAATGTCCACAGCTCCTCCCAGTTTGGTGTCATGGGGGAACTTGGTTAGCAGTCCTTTTAGTCCTATACCCAAGTCATTGATTAAAACATTAAAGAGCACCAGCCCCAGGACTGATCCCTGCGGGACTCCACCAGTGACTTGTCACCAGCCTGATGTAACCCCATTGACTAGAACCCTTTAAGCCTGACCCGTCAGCCAATTGCTCACCCATAGCAGTATGTGTTTATTCAGCAGCATGCTGGATATTTTATCCAGGAGGATGCTGTGAGAGACAGTATCAAAGACTTTACTGAAGTCCAAAAAGATTATTTCTACTGGCTTCCCTTTGTCAACTAGGTGGGTAACCTTATAATTCAAAGAAATTAGGTTTGTTAAGCACGACTTTCCTCTCATGAACCCATGTTGGCTGGAATCAATGATTGCATTGTCTTCCAGGTGTTCTTTGATGACTCCCAGAATAATATTCTCCAAGTGCCCCACTGCAAATGGAGAACAAGAGCTGTCACATGGCCACAACATGTTAAGTGACGGGTTTGCACAACCATATTCTTTACTAGCAGCAGAAGTGTGTATGTGTAGGGGATTACAGTCCTCAGTTTCCCTCTTAAATCCATGTCCATAAAACAAAAGACTTGTGTCTCCAACTGTTATCTTCATGTCTATACCCCCTTGTACTACTACTTCTGATTTTAAACTGACTGGAGAGAAAGCTTTTGACTTGGGAGTGCTGCTCTTAGCTTCACCTGAGCCTTCTTAGCTTCACCTGACACCAGCCAAGTCATTGTGCAAAGGAGTCTTCAACAAGAGCTTTATGCCAAGCTTGCAGCCTCAGTGGGATCATGGATTTTGTACAGATGGGTGCTGCTCTTCCTTTTCTTGTGTGCTTTGCTCCACAGTCCCTAAACTCTTCTGTTTTGTTCAACACCTGGCTTAGCTGGACTCTAATCTTACTTTGGGCTGCAAAGAACAGCACCTGTGTTACTGGGTGTCTATCCCACTCTCCATTGAGGAGTGCTTAATAGCAAGAACAACCAATTAAGTATTGCTTCTTTGAGCTTAAATATGTAATGAAAAGTTGTGTCATAAGGAATTGTATTAAAAGGCAATGTTTGACTAACTTCTCTGTGTGTGAGCTTACATAGAGAGGATTAGGAAATTCAAGTCAATTACTCACAGAAGTAGCATTTTTGGGACAGAAAATTGATTCTAATTGACTAAAATACAACATCCAAAAGACATTGGACTGTGTAGTGCAGAGGTCTTCTGTGAAAGAGTACAGGGTTCAGTGCATTAAATGAAGAATGAATATACCTGTATTGGATTCATTCTGGATTTTTATTTTTCCTTGCTGTTTAGAGCCAATTAAAGTCTTGAGCCAGATTCTCAGCTGACATGATTCAGACAGGTAAAATGAAATCAATGAGGCTACATTGATTCATATCCTCAGAGGGCCTAGTCCATTCATTGTTGTCAATTGATTTGGCATAGCAGATTTTGGAATACAGGGCAGAAGTATTCACCATAAAAGCATTTCCACATTATCTCTCTGACCTACAAGAATAAACAGGCATTGGAAGTTTTATAGATGTGTCTGGCTTCCTGGCATATGAACAAATAAACAAAGATTAATGTAGGGCTGCAAATTAGAGCTCGAGTACTCTCTAGCACAACATTTTGCAGTTCTACGAAGTCTCTGAGCATGCCTGCAATGAAAAACTTACCAAAAAGAGCCATGCAGCAGACAGGTACATGTCAGTCTGCCTTCCTGATTTCTAAATGTTAAGTTTTTCTCTTTGCTCTGCAGTACAAGAATTAATAGACTTCCAAAATTTCAGTTCACATTAATCACAGAATCACAAAATCACAGAATGGTAGGGGTTGGAAGGGACCTCTGGAGATCTTCTAGTCCAACATCCCTGCCAAAGCAGGTTCACCTAGAGCAGGTTGCACAGGACTGCATTTTGAACATCTCCAGAGAAGGAGACTCCACAAACACTCTGGGCAGCCTGTCCCAGGGCTCTGGCACCCACACAGTAAAGAAATTTTCCCTCACATTTAAGTGGAACCTCCTGTGTTCCAGCTTGTGCTCATTTGCCCTTTGTCCTATTGCTGGCCACTATTGAAAAGAGTCTGGCCCCATCCTCTTGACACCCGGCCTTTAGATATTTATAAACATTAATAAGGTCTCCTCTCATTCTTCTCTTCTCCAGTACAAACAGAGCCAACTCTCTCAGCCAGTCTCTCTGCTCCAGCCCCATAACCATCCTTGTAACCCTCTGCTGGACTCTCTTATAATCAGGTAATTATGTTGTTTGATATTAGTACAGATAAAATATCAACTGTTTTCTAGTTTGTGTTAATTTATAGCTACAAAAGCTTCTTGTGGCACTGAGCTCATCTCAAGACATGTATTAGACATGTATTTCTGTGCACAGGTTTTGAATTCCTACAGTTACTTTGCAGGGGCTTTTCTTCCCCTTCTGCTCTCTTCAGAGTTTTCATTATTTTCATTGTATTATCTCCTATTCACACAGGTAAAATTTTTTTTTGTGAATGTCTCTTAAACTCAGTCTTTAGACTTCTGCTCATTATTCTGCTCCAAAACTCTTTTAATTCTGCTGTATCGCTTCTGAGGTATGTGGCTTATAACACACATGGTCATCCAGAAGTGCTTATGCTATGGATTCTTTTAAAGGACATTGCAGTATTTTTCATGTTAGTTCCTATCAGTAATCCTTCTGGATCAGTATTTTCCAAGTCTGAATTTTGTCTCATGCCTGGTGTTCATTCACTGCATTCTTTGGTTATTAAACTGTAAAAAATAATGCTCAGTTTTAGATCCCTGGAATATACATGCTTAGAGATGGAATCAGAACTATGTTTGTACCCTTTTCCACTTGATTGATCTAGATTATTATCTTGATGTTTTTGTTTGTTTATCTAAGTTTGGGGTGTTATTTATTTTAAAGCGGCTGGTGAAGCTATCACATTGAAATAATTTCTTAGATCCAATGTTTTCTCATCAGAATAATAACAGTTGCATAATGTGTAAGAGTGGTGACTCATGTTTTCAGCTTTATTATTATTCAGAGACTTCTCCATTAAGCTGTGGGGCAATATTATAAGATATGGTATGTTAGAAGATTGATTGATACTTCCAGTGGCATCAGACTATGCAGCAATGAAAAACAGAAACACAATGAACCATTTTGTTGTCCTCTTCAAGGTAGTTTTCCTCAAACCCTACCTTTGAGATCCTTTTGAGTACTACCATCACAAACCCTCTCAAAAAATCTAAATGCTATGGGATTATAGCTATCATCCAACTTTCAGCACATAGCTGGACAGTTCAGCTGCCAAATGTCCCTCTATTTTTTACACAGAGAATTTGGTTAGATTCCTGCTCAGATCTTACATGCACCTATGCTCCATTGCACACGGTGCCTCTTGTACTCTCGTACACTTATCTACCGTGGTGCATGATAAAAGGCAACAGAAACTTGCCGTGGACAATTGTAGTAGTCTACTAGCATTTGTGAAATACATTCAAGGAAGTTTTGCATTTAAGACTCATAAGGACACTAGTATGTGAAAGGATAAAGGAATAAGATAAATAACTCAATAAAAGACAGGAAACAAAGTAGGACCAAAAGTGCATTCCTCACAGGGAAGGAAAATTAACAAAATAATCCCACATGGACCGACACCGGGGCCTGTAATGTCCTGCATTTGTAAATGGTTTGGTAAAAGGTTTGAGCAATGAGGTGACAGAGTTTGCTGGCAATATGGAGTTATTCAAGATTGAGGGTTGACTAAAAAACTGAAGGAAGTCCTTGTCTTTCTGAATAAACAGATGAAAAAATGGCAAATGATATTCAATTTAGATGCATATGTTGGAGAAATGTGGATCTCAGTTTTGCCAATATGATTATAGTCTCAGCTGACTTACAATGCTCAAGAATGGGATTTTTGTGGCTAGGATGGCTAGGGACATATGGAAACCCCAGCTCAGGGTTGAGTAGCAGTACAAAACACACAGAAAATAGGAGGGTAGGAACTGTTAGGAAAGAAAAGCAAAACAAAACAGAAAACGCTGTGATGTGATTGCAAAAATCCAAGATTTGCCCTCCTCTTCAGCATGGCATGGGATCTAGCCCTGTCAATCCAACTAAAAGATACAGTAAAACCACAAAAAAAGATACTAAGCAGGGAAAAAAACATCAGTCAAAGATATAGAATGCTTTTATACAAATAGTGATTGAATAGTTCAAAACTCTTCGGCCCGGAAAAGAGATAGTGAAGGTCCTTGCAGTCATCAGTGAGTACGGAGTAATGTAGGTAGATAGTTTTGCAGCACATCATAAGTTACAAGAGCACTTTAGAGAATGATTTGGAGGTAATGTTATGGAGATATTGTAGGCCTCAGAAACCACTTGCCAAGTAAGCTGGAAAGCAAGGAATGGATGAAAAGTTGACCTTGTAACAGAGACCGTGTTACTTACCTTGACCAAAAGTAACATAAAGTAGATTGAGTCAGTTCTGAAGACCATAAAAAGGAGGTGGCTAAGTAAAGGTGGTCTGTCCATGGTGGACATACTAAAGACTGGATAGAAATTAGTATAGCACCTAGGAGCTGAGAAAGTGTAAGGGGAAAAAAAGAAACAAAACACCCCAACAAACCAATACAAAAACAACAAAAAACCCCAGGAAGAAATTCCTGTCTGAGTACCATCAGGATCTGAAAAAAACCCCCTTAAGAACCTGGACTCCAATACAAAGAAGTATACAATCTGATGAAATCTTGCTTATCAGTACCACTGATAATTTGTAGTAATAGAGTTGATTTGCTATATCTTACAGTTGTTGACAATAAAGTTACACCTTAGGCAATGGCATGTTATTCCACCTGTGCTTTGAAGTGCTAGGATAAGACAGAATATCTATTCATCTTCACTATAGAGATTTCCTGGCCCCATATGCTTGAAGAACCAGTCAGTGAGTGGGTTGAATGTATACCCTCCCTTGACTGGCTAGTTAGTGAGTGGCAGTAGTCTTAGAGGTGGTCCTCCCGTATTTTTCCAATACATAAATAAAGATTATGAAACTATACTTCCATTTAACATCTTGAAAACAAATAAAAGGAAGTGGTTATAGTCACACAACATAAAGTTAAGGTGTATAATTCATAGCCAAAGGCCCTTGCAGATGTTAAACATTTACATAAATGCTAAATGTTTCAGTGGTGTGCGTGGATAAAGTAATGAAAGGAAAACATATTCAAAGCTATTACAAAGACACTAGTTTTGGCTCAAGGGCTTCCTGTGTTACAGATTGTGGAGCTCTAGAAGAATATTCAGGAAGATGTGATGATGATTGCTCTGACTTCTAACTATTTCATGGGCATCTGTTATATCACTGCTAGAGACAAGGTTTAGGGCTAGCTGGAGCCTCAGTGTGACCCAGCACATCTGTTGCTTTACCAGCTCACCTCATGGCAATAGTTTTGAGTGTTCATACCCAGGGCTATGCAGAGATGTGCAAAGTGCAGTGAATGAACTCCTGGCTGCACTCTGCCCAAGAGCAGGAGCGAGGGGTGGGAGAAGGGGAGGGAACTGACAACAGCAAAACCTCTTGAGCTTTGTAGTATATGACATGCCCGGTGTCCTTTTTGACCTCTGCTGCTCTGCTCTGGTAGATACCACCAGCAGCTGTCATTATTCAGGCTTCCTGTATTCTGCCTAGTAAAACAGGATTGCATTTCCAAGTCGTATCACTGTGTTTAAGGCCCTATATTGATGGAGATTTGTTTACTATCCTGGTGAGGGTTTGGGAAGGCATGCAGCCTTTCACTCACAGATTACTTTGCTGTCTGATGAACTATACTTCTGTCCATTTTTTTTTTTTTTACCATAGACATATTTGTACCTTTGAGACCACTGTAAAAAATACCAGCTAACAAGCTCTTCGGTTTTAAACAGCAGATAGAGGAACATTTTTACAGTAAGCTTAGTTTTAAAAATTCCTACAAATGCTGGCTTGAGCACATGCTTAAAAAGAAGCTTGTGTTGCTTTAAAGTGAAGTCACATGAACCAGGAAAGATAAGTGACTGACAGTCATGGAGGTCAAACTCCTATAGAGCAGAGGTAGCAAAGGTAAAAGTGCAACATGCTACCACAGTAAGTTATTCACTCAATTTATTAAATGACAACCTGGAAATGCCACTGAGGACTTCCTTCTAAATAAAAAAGTTTCCTTTTTAAATAAAAAAGGATGAATCTGGAAGCTGTTCCAGTCTGGTCCTTGGCTTGCTCTTTTGATTTAGACCACTTTTGCATTATACATAATGTTGTGCAGCCCTGGCTTGTCTTGGAATGAGTCCTGTCTTAAATCAGCATTAAGAGAGAGGAGAGCATTCACTGAGATGGCTGTTAGAGATGTCTAGAGAATTGCTTTGTCTTTTATGTATAGTGTAACAATATGATAAAACAAAACAAATGCTTACAAAACCACCAGGAAACAATTAAGGATCTGAAAAAGGGGCCAACAGAAAGAACAATAACACAAAGCTGTGCATTTCACAGTAACTGCAAATTCTTAGAAGTAGAATAAATATCCTTGGTTCAATTGTAGGTATTCTCAGGCTACTTAACCCAATGGGAATGTGATCAGTTTGTTCTGGGTGGGTGAATATGGCAATTCATTATGATTTTATAGAGAAAAACTCCAAAGAGGATGCACCTGGAGTAAGGCACATTGAGTCCTGGCTTAGCACAAAAGCCCACTTGGTACAGTGTCATCTGCAGTGACCTGATTTCTTTCCTGTGCTGCTTTCATTACGCAGGTCTCTTAGTGAAGCAGAGCCTTTCCTACCTTGCTTCTTTTAATGTCTTTGTGGTGAAGGAGAGAGAGAGATACTCTGTTTCTTTGCTGTTTGCAGTGACACTGATGATCAATGAACAGCTTATCCATAGGAACAAAATTGATTATCCCTGTGAGCCTGTGCTTGACGTTTATGAAATCCTTTGAAGAGTCCTACACAGTGCCCTGCTCACAGACATATCAAGCTGTACTTTCATGGCACACAAGTTGTCTTCTGTTGCAAGTATTGCTAAAACTAGACCTATTTACTCATATAGTTATTTGTCTGGATATTGCTAATAGGTCTTGTTATGCATAGGAATCGAGTGAAATTTATGTCCAAAGCCACAAGTAGTAGCTGGAAGCAAGAAAGTTAAATTTAGCATCAAAAGGATCCCTTAGAATTATCTAATTTCCTACATGAAACAGAGTGTAACTTTTATTTGACAGATTCCTGTATGAAGTTCATAATTTCTGGTTAAGAAACCAGGAGAGATGTAGAAAGAAATATCCAACTAAATCTCATTCCCCAGATGGAATCTGTTTAGGGAGAGGATAGTTTTTTTCAATTAAGGAGAATTTTCCATCTTGATAAGACTGGAATATTTCTGCTGTGGTTTCATATTTAGTGTTATATTAAGAACACTCCAGATGCTTTCTGCATCACATAGTCAAAGCTGTACCTTTGTATTATATGCCCAAGAGAAATTAGCAAGAGCTCAAGGGCAGTGAATCTTCCATTTCTCTTAGTATGGGTGAGACCACATCTGGAGTGCTATGTCCAGATTTGGGCTCCTCAGCACAAGGAAGACACAGTCAAACTGGAGCAAGTCCAGCATAAGATCACTAAGAAAGTCATGGGGCTGGTGCATGAGCTGTAAAAGGAGATGCTGAGAAAACAGGTTTTTTCAGCCTTAAGACAAGACCTAATGGAAGGCTGTCTAAAAGATGGAGCCACACTCTTCCCAGAGGTGCACAGCTACAGAGGTGCTTAGGACAAGGGCCAGCAGACACAAATTAGAATATGGAAAATTCTGATTAGGTGTAAGGAAAGACGTTGGAAGAGGTTGCCCAAAGGCATCAAATCTCCATTCCTGGAGATCATCAGAGCTCAGCCAAATGAATTCTTGGGAAACATGATCAAACTGGATCCAGCTACAAGCAGGCAGCTGGACTACACAACCTAAACTTTTCTAATCTAAACTATTCTATGATTCTATGATCATTCTGCCATACATGCCATGACCTCGTGGACGTAGTGCCTTTTTAAAAGCTAAGCTTCTTGACAGAGATCTGTCTGAGAATTAAAAGCTCAGTTTGCTGTTCCTGTAGTGATAGTTGAAAAATTATACAAATACTCGTACTCAATGCTCACCCAACATCTCATCACCCCAGAAATTTTGTATATTTATCTATTAATATATATTTTATTTTATATTAATATAACGTATTAATAAATTTCTTTTATTTTTTATATATATATTTGTATATATTTCTTATCTATCTATATAAAGAAAGTTGCCACTGGAATGCCAGTTCTTACTTGAACATATTTGCAAAGTGATGGAATTCCTTCTGGATTTCCCAATTGCCAGGTGTAATCTTGGTTTGTGTTGGTTTCTATCCAATTTAATCTAGCTGAAACTCTTGGGAGACTGGAGAAGACAAATGAGAAATATTTATACAGACTGTGTCTACAAGCAAGAGATACTACAAAGATAAAAATATTCAGAAGCTGCCCAGTTTGGCAAGAGTTATTCAGAATGCTACAGTAACACACTATAATAAAAGAAAATAACAAGACCAGAGTGGGAATGACTCACTAGTCTGGGTGTTAGGACAATACCCTAAGTGGTGGAAGTTGCTTGAAGATCTTGCATGAATGATACAAATAACAGATCAATAGTTCTTTAAGATATACTTTGTGTTGAAAATTGTTACCTACCTCAATTAATGTCTTAGCACATTGTTTAAAGTCAGGTAGCATATTGAAAGTACTCTCTCAGCAGTATCTTGAACCCAGTGTTTATGAATATGTTTTGTAACCTGGCAGAAGTGCTCAAAGCTTCTTTAGACAAAGAAGTGAACTTGAACTTCTGTGCTTGAAACAAGTATCATGTGCATTGGGGTAAAGCATCTCTATCCACATTGCTTTACTCCTTTGTTATTGTTCTTTTTCCCCACTCAAATGTATTTGGTGGTTTTGACCCGAGTTCTTTGCGATCATGGTATGAAGGAACTGCGATGTTTGGCCAAGAACATATTTACTAAAAATATCCCTGTCTTTTTGTGTTTGGAGTTCTATTGATGTGGTTTTAAAGTCCTGGAGGTTTTTCCTCCAGAGAGAGGCTATGGTTCTGGGAAGTATAACTGCAAAGGCTGAATATTGTAGTCAGAAGGTCTGGGCAGAGTATGGAGACACTCTAAAGTATATGCAGTTAAATGGCCACATATCAAACTGTAAGTATGCAAGCACTAAAGACCCTGAGACATTTTGAACACTGAGATGTGAGAGGCTGAAGGTATGGTGAGAAACTTAGATACTGTAGCAATGGGAGCCATGGGAGAAAATACAGAAATAAGGTTTTCCTAGGTTACTGGGCAGAATCAGCAACATGACAATGACTTAACTTCCATGGGCAGATTTTCTGGAGTAGGTAGAATTCAGTCTGGGTGGTTATCTTTCAATGGAAATTCAGAAAAGTAACAAAAGTACCCCAAGTATTTGCTTATGCAGATAGGAAAAGAAGAAAGTGAAGTGTCCTGAAGAGACACTTACTCTGACTAATCCTGCTAGACTAGGCTCCTGGAACAAAGAAGAGGTGTGTTCAGATTTGATTTCCTTATTTTTTCAATTCTTTTTGGGTCTACTGGGCAACACTAGTGTGAAAGGAGGGGGAATTGAAGAGTCATTCCCTCTATTTTTAAAGTAACTGCACTTTTCTAAGTGAGATGTCAGGAGAGTGATCTAGGAGCCTACATTTAAGCATCAGCACCATTATGAATGCTCTGAGAAATCCAAAATGTCTATATGAGGCTGATGGATATGATACCCTATGGTGTCTCAACTGACATTTAGACACACTTGTTTAGACACTTAAATTTCTCTTTAGGAGTCTAATTTAAGTTTACCATCAAGGTCCCCTCTGTAGTCAGTGGAGAGGGATGAGATGAATCACTCTACAGAGGTGCCATTCTCTTTCCTCTCATTACAGAGGGGAGGAAATTGCCTAAAACTGATACTACTTCTATCTGGCTACCATTAAGTGAGATGAATCCTGGCATATTGATATAAAATGTGGTGGATAGGTCCCTGAAGCTGAATGGGGGATTTCCCAATCCATCCTTCTATCTTCACCTTTCCCCTTTACTTCTGACTCTGTGTCCCCACTGTTTGCATCGTGCCATCTCTGGTGCACAACAGATGTATTGATTCAATTCATTAATATAGAGCCAAAAGAGTTAACTCGCTTTTGTGAGTTAATGATGTCTCTTGGACACCAAAGCTTGTGCAAGAGTTAGAAGGGAGGAGGACAGAACAGCAGCAAGCAAGGAAGGGGAGGAGACTTATGGAGGGTGGCTGTGGAGGGGAGATCCATGGAAGGGGTTAATTAAATTAGCTTGACTTCCATGGACCACAATCAAAATGACTAAGACTAAAAAGGTAAGTTGGGCACCTTTACCAGTGCCAGTGTCAAGGGAGGCCATGTGATATGTGCTGTAATTTAGATTTTAAAAAATGAACCAAGCATTTTAAGTTTTTCCTGGATATCTCAGTCTGTATTGGATATCTTTGTCTGAGCACAAACTGAGACTGACCTTAAGGGACCTAATGAGGTCTCACCACTTGATGCTATAACTACAGTCACATGTAGCAATAAATTCCAGGAAATAAGAATACTTTATCAGTGATGTGATCTATTCTGGGCAAACCATTCTTTGAATAAGCTTTTATTTTTTTCTTTCTACAGGTCAGTGAATATATCCAAACACATTGCAGTGCAACATTCAATTAAGAATAAAAAAGGTTTGACAGAAAGGAAATTGCTGCAGAGGTCACTCTTGACATTATTCTCAAACAATCAAAATGCTGAAAAAAAGGCTCTGAAGGCCTGCCAAGCATCCAAGGAACGCATAGAGGACATGTTATATAAATATGTGTTGAACAGTAGATTTCCACTCTTTTTTTGCATATCACAGAATGATCCAATCAATAAAATAAATAAATGTCGAAGAGAACTAACAGTGAGAGAAAGAGACAGAGGGAAAGTGTGCATGACTGAAGCTTTTCAAATATCACTTTAATTATATATATGCTTTGATGAAGTCTTCTCTCCATAGCTCTGTAAAAGTCAATTTTTACATATTTCCCTCTTCTTCATGTGCCACCAATGTAAAGACTGAAGAATGATATATGAGTTATTTATGCTACTGTCAATACGTATGTCTCTACCTGTCAATGGGAGAAGTGTGGGGATGATATGTTGTTTAAAAATGCTGATACATAATAATTGTTACTGACTAGAGGAGGACAATTGCTACTGTACTTAGCATTGCTGTAATCCTTTCCATCTTCAAAATACTTTCTAAATGTTAATTAGCTACTATAACTCATCAAAAAATTTCTGTCAAAAATGTTTTTCTGGCATCCAGTTGGGTTTTAACAAAAATGGATGAACCTGATAAGGAAAAAAATGAAACAAGAAAAAAAATTGTTAAAAAGTCTTGGTTGGTGTCTTGCAGTAATTGTAACCAGTGTTTTCATACGCATGATCTTGCTCTGTGAGGAAGAAGAGACTAGCTCAGCCATGACTATACGATCTGTGACATGCTCCAAGGTAATTTCTTAATCTGTTGTGAGAACAAACTGAAAGGTATGTCCAGAAACAGCAACATAGCTTGCACCTAGATTAGAAAAATGCACAGACAATGCCAATACCACCTCTTTTGAGTCAGATAGACCACAGATAGAAAAGTGGAAAGAATCCCTGCTTGTGAGATGTGCATGAAATACAGCAAAGTGTTTTGAAGATGTGCAAAGAGCAGTGTGCAATGAAGTGAGTTGGAGAGAGTCCTGTGGTAGCTTGGAGCAAACATTAAGGTGTTGACTGCCTTTTCTTCCTCTTTCAGTTCCTGCACTCTCGCACATGTTTCGGGGTGACCCGTGCATGCTGAGTGTGATGGTGATGGAGGCTGCTGACCGTAGTGTGCCATGGCAACAAGGATTCTCCAAGTGCCCACCAGCATGTACAGTGCCTTCTGTGGCTGCTGGGTTCAGGGCACCACTGATCTCTCCTTCCCTTCCTGGGCTTCTGCTGGGCATTCTGGCCTGGCTTGCTCCACATCTTGGACAGATATAGAAAATAACCAAAATCCCCACAGATGAGATACTGAGGTTGTAATAGCATCAGGGAAAAAAAAAAAAAAATCCTCTCCTTTTTCCTCTCTCCTTTCTGGCACAGACAGCAGAACACGATGGATGTGTGAATCTCTTGCTGCTTCAGTGCAAATTCCAGCAGCTTAAATTAACTACAGGTGAAAGTGTGCTTAGTCTCAGCCTTGGAACATTTTATGCTGAAATACATGCGTAGGCTTCTGCTTCAGTAACTCTGCTATGAAGGATAGGCTAGGAGGTAGCAACAAGCAGCTATTAAATTGTTAAACTGCCCAAATTAAGTTCATTGTTGATCACTTTGGACTGTGCTCCTAAAAAACATTGAGACATTGTGCAGTTAACTGCAACCTGTATATCAAAATTGGACAGAGGATAAGTTATAAAATTATGTTTCTTTAAGTGCCAGCCAGGGGCCCTTTGTACTGGGCTCTGCCTGCACATTTACGTGGCAGGAGCCATTTTTTGCTTGAAAGATGAACAGGGGCTGACAGATAAATCTGGCAATGGGTGATAAATAGAAGAAAGGGTGAAGTAACTTCTCCGTGGTGATACAGCAGATCTGGAGCAGGTATACAGCAGTCCGTGTTGCCTCAGAAGTTCTTATATTCCTATACTCTGCTCTGTTTTGGTGTTATCCTCTGTCTTAAATAATTTTCAACGGCATGTGAAGTTATAGGCAATAAAGTAATTCAGTTGCTGAGGGCTTATTACATTCTTAGGATTTTGCAGAAAGCTTATTTAAGTAAGGCAATGCATATTTACTGATGGATGTAGGATTGCTGTTTACTAGTTAGACACTGTAAAGAGAGTAGAGATCATGATGCTTGTGGAATAATGTTTACTGTGATTGGATTGAAATGCAGCTGCATACTTGCTTCAGAAAAAATAAACTAGAGATGACAGTTTGAGCTAAATCTCTCAAATTTTTTTTCCTATCATAATCCTTGGGTGGGCATGCTGGAGAGAGATAGATACATACATCTTTGACACTGCTTCTGCACTAAAAAAAGAACTGAGAAAGATCTGCACATCCTGAACAGAGTAAACGCTAATATTGTCAAAAGTCTTGACAGTATTCACAAAACAAGCTTGCCTTTCTGTGCAGGGAACTGCAGGATTTGCAGAAAGTAGCAGCATTACTAAATCTTTCCTGTGGCTCCTGAAGGAGGATGCTCAACTGTCCCTGGTCTGTCGGAGCACTCCTGAGTCTGTAACGGGCTCTTGGCCTGTGCTTTTTTCTGAAGACATGAAAATGTCCTTTCTTGTCCCTTGTGTGAGAACTGCTTTTAAAATGGGGAATCCCTCTTTCTTCTTGGGAATGCAAAGGGCTTGGTTAAGTCCCCTGACTTTTTGTCTCCTCAGCAAGGAAAAATAGCCCCTTGGTGCCCTTTTGCTACTGAATGATCATTCTGACATGGGTTCAGTCTGATGTAGTTCATTCAAAAGTATTGAAGGGTCACCAAATGCCATTAGTTACATCATTACTGATGATCTGAAGGATAGAGCTTTGGTTTCAAATCCATCAATTATCAGCTAATAATGGTCATTAGCAAGTAAAGATAAACAAAGGATGTTTTGTGGTACATCTGCACTTCATCTGCTCTATACAGGTAGTAGTCTTCTACTGCAAATACAAAACCACCCAGATGAAGTGGATGACGGAACACTAAACTCTTTTTCAGTCTCTGAGAGACAGTTTCTGGTTAGAAGAAAGTACTCATTGACAGGAGCTGGTCATGGAAAGAATTTATGAGCTACCGGACAGTAAATGACACGAAATCTCAGCAGTCAAATTGATCAGTCAGAATTTACAAGTGTGATTTCTTTTCATTGCCTTGGCAGCTAATGATCCTTTGGGACACCAAAGTGACCTTGGAAGTTAATAGCCTACTTCTTGCTACAACAAATAAAACTAAATTCTTCTTGTTTTAATGAATCATTTTCAGGATTGTTAATTAGAAGACCTGACCCTGACAGAGATACAGGATACAGGAGACTTCTTTCTGCTTCCTGCTGACTTTTGGGGACTCATTTAAATCCTATTGGAGGCAATGGGTAGACTTGATAAGGCTTTCAATTAGGTTCTTAAAATTAGTATCTGTAAGCAAGTAATTTTATCTCTTTGAGCCTCTTTGTTTATGTTTTCACATGGGGACAGATAATTACTTATATCAGGATGTTTAGAGCATTTTGCAAAGTGTCCATGGACAATATTATAAAAGGACAAATTAGTCATGTAAATGTGCATAATCTATTATTTCTTCTAAACTGTATGCAATAAATATTGCAGTTTATGGTGGAATTAATACCTGATTCTATAATAACTGGCAGTTAGCTGTAAAGGGGAATACAAATAAAACAAATTAACATAGATGAAGTAAATGATTTGTAAGAATATCTAAAATAACATAAAAACTTAATGAAACATAAAAAATAATTATGAAACAAGCAAAAATGGTACTAAATTATGATAAACCTGTGGTGTTGGTAATTCTCAGAGTTGTAGTTAAGTGGTGATAAGTAAGTACAAAATACACAGAAAATCTTATTATGCAGTATAATAAGAGTTACGAAAGAGGATCAGATATAATGGTAATTAATGCAGGGTGGATTCTATCTTGGAATAATTGAGCTAGCTTCATTTAGTCAGTTTCAGGAAGGAATCTGAGTAGTTTATACTGCTATTATTCACTTTGTATGTGGCAGACTTTTCAAATGTTTTATTTTTTTTATTTTGGATAAATTATCCCCCTCTCTCCAGTGAATCCATTTAATTGTTGCATTCCAATGAAAGTGTGATATCCATATTTGTAGGAAGCCCTTTAGTATCAGAATCACAGAATTCGAGGGACCTTGAAAGATCATCTAGCCCAATCCCCTGGCCAGAGAAGGATCATCTACAGTAGGTCACACAGGAAAGCATCCAGGCAGGTTTTTAATGTCTCCAGCGAAGGAGACTCCACAACCTCCCTGGGCAGCCTGTTCCAGTGCTCTGTTACCCTCACAGTAAAGATGTTTTTCCTTATGTTTACATGGAAACTCCTATGCTCCAGCTTGAACCCATTGCCCCTTGTCCTATCATTGGTAGTCACCGAGAAGAGCCTGGCTCCATCCTCCTGACATTCACCCTTTACATATTCATAAACATTAATCAGGTCCCCCCTCAGCCTCCTCTTCTCCAAGCTAAAGAGGCCCAGCTCCCTCAGCCTTTCCTCATAAGGGAGATGTTCCACTCCCTTAATCATTTTGGTGGCTCTTCGCTGGACTCTCTCAAGCAGCTCCCTGTCCTTCTTGAACTGTGGGGCCCAGAACTGGACACAATATTCCAGATGTGGCCTCCCCAGGGCAGAGTAGAGGAGGAGGAGAAACTCTCTTGACCTACTAACCACAGCCCTTCTAATGCACCCCAGGATGCCATTTGCCCTCCTGACCACAAGGGCATAGTGCTGGCTCATGGTCATCCTGCTGTCCACCAGGACTCCCAGATCCCTTTCCCCTACACTGCTCTCTAGTAGGTCATTCCCCAACCTATACTGGAACCTGGGGTTGTTCCTGCCCAGGTGCAACACCCTACACTTGCCCTTATTATATTTCATTAAGTTTTTCCCTGCCTGACTCTCCAGCCTGTCCAGGTCTCTCTGGATGGCAGCACAGCCCTCTGCTGTGTCAGCCACTCCTCCCAGCTTTGTATCGTCGGCAAACTTGCTGACAGTGCACTCTATTCCCTCATCCAGGTCATTGATGAATATATTGAATAATACTGGTCCCAGTACCGACCCTTGAGGGACTCCACTAGACACAGGCCTCCAACTAGACTCTGTCCCATTGAACACAACTCTCTGACTTCTTCCTTTCAACCAGTTCACAATCCACCTTACTATCTGATCAGTTCCTCCGTTTAGCTGTGAGGATGCTGTGGGAGTCAGTGTCAAATGTTTTGCTGAAATCAAGATAAACCACATTCACTGCTCTACCATTATCTATCTATCTGGTTATGTCCTCAGAAAAGGCTATCAGGCTGGTTAAACATGATTTCTCCTTGATAAAACCGTGCTGACTGCTCCTAATGACCCTCTTTCCCCAGATATGCCTAGACATAACGCTGAGGATAAGTTGTTTCATCACTTTTCCAGGGATGGGGGTGAGGCTGAGGTCTTCCTTCTTGTCTTTTTTGAAGACTGGAGTGACATTTGCTTTCCTCCACTCCTCAGACACCTCTCCTGTTACCTACGACTTACCAAAGATGACAAAGAGTGGCCTAACGATGACTTCAGCCAGCTCCCTCAGCACCTGCGGGTGCTCTCCATCAGGCCCCATGGATTTATGGATGTCCAGATTGCTTAATTGGTCCCTAACCCAGTCCTCATCAACCAAGGCAAACTCCTCCTTTATCCTGACTTCCTCTGGGGCCTCAGGTGTCTAAGGCTCCTGAGGACAGTCTCCAGCTCATACCTGTAGCAGAGCAACCAAATTTCACAGAATCACAGAATGGTGGGGGTTGGAAGGGACCTCGGGAAATCATCTTGTCCAACCTCCCTGTCAAAGCAGGTTCCCTACAGCAGGTTGCACAGGACTGGATCCAGGTGGGTTTTGAGTATCTCCAGAGAAGGAGACTCCACAACCTCTCTGGGTAGCTTATTCCGGTGCTCGACACCCTTACAGTAAAGAAGTTTTTCTTTAAATTTGTATGGAACTTCTGGTGTTCCAGCTTTTGCCCATCACCAATTATCCTGTCACTGGGTACTGTTGAAAAGAGCACAGCCCCATCCATTTGGCCCCCACACTTCAGGTATTTATAGACATTGATAAGATCCCCCCTCAGTCTTCTCTTCTCCAGGTGTAAGGAGCGGCACCATTATCTTGTCTCAAAGATTGTCTGCAAGATCCTTGGCAAGATTGTTTTCATGAGACCACTGAGCTTTGGATACTCTGCCCACTTGTGAAATGCCCTGCCCGCAGGAGGTCTTCTTCCTGGACATGTCTCTGCCCTAGTGCTGGGGGGCACAAAGATGGTAACCACAGCCCTCGAAGGGGTACTTAAGGAAGACCTGCATGGGCAACAGCAAGTAGGGGAGAAAGAGAAAAGAAGAGGGAAACGACTTGTGAAATGCCCTGCCCGCAGGAGGTCTTCTGCCCGGACATGTCCCTGCCCTAGTGCTGGGGGGCACAAAGAGACGTGCCATTGCTATGGTAACCACAGCCCTCAAAGGGGTACTTAAGGAAGACCTGCATGGGCAACAGCAGCTGGAAGAAAGAGAGAGAAGAAGAGGGACAGAGAGGACGACCACCTGACTGCCTGACTGCATCATGCCGCGCTGCACCACGTGGAACAAGCATCTGAGACCTCCTCACCCGCCCCTTCACCGTTGTCTCGCCGCTGGACCCGTGGTGGTGACTATTCTTGCTGCCCTATCCCGACTCCTTGCTTCATTTCCATCTTTCTTTCCATTCTGTCCTATCGCTACCCTCATTATTTTTGGTAATAAATGGTGTTTCGGGAATGCGGCATTTGACCTCGTTTGTGTCTTAATCTCGCTCTTGGGAACATATCGAAACCTTTCCCCGACATCGGATTGGGATATTTGAATGATCCCGACATCGGATCGGGACACCAGGCTGAAGAGTCCCAGCTCTCTCAACCTTTCCTTAGGCGGGAGATGCTTCAGGCCTCTCAACATCTTTCTGGCCCCTCCGCTGGACTCTCTCCAGAAGATCCCTGTTCCTCTTGAACTGAGGAGCCCAGAACTGGACACAATACTCCAGACGTGGCCTCAGCAGGGCAGAGTAGAAAGGGAGAAGAACCTCCCTTGGCCATGCTCTTTTTAATGCACCTCAGGATACTATTGGCCTTCCTGGCCCCAAGGGCACACTGCTGGCTCATGGCCAGCCTGCTGTCCACCAGCACACCCAGGTCATTTTTTTCAGAGCTCCTCTCCAGCTGGTCAGCCCCCTGTACTGATGCATGTGGTTATTCCTCCCCAGGTGAAGGACTCTGCACTTGCTCTTGTTCAACCTCGTCAAGTTCATTTCTGCCCAACTATCCAGTGTGCCCAGGTCTCATTGAATGGCAGCACAGCCTTCTGGTGTGTCAGACACTCCTCCCAACTCCGTGTCATCAGCAAACTTGCTAAGGGTGGACTCTATCCCTACATCTAGGACATTGATAAAGATGTTAAACAAGACCGGACCCAGTACCAACCCCTGGGGAACACCGCTAGTTACAGGTCTCCAAATAGATTCTATGCCACTGGTCACAACCTTCTGAGCTCTGCCAGTCAGCCAGTTCTCAACCCACCTCACTGTCCACTCATCTATCCCATACCTTCTAAGCTTTGCTGCAAGGATGTGGGAGACAGTATCAAAAGCTTTGCTGAAATCAAGGTTGACAACATCCAGTGCTCTTCCCTCATCTACCCAGCTGGTGATGACATCATAGAAGGCTACCGTAGTGGTCAAGCATGATTTTCCCTTAGTGAATCCATGCTGACTACTTCTGATAACCTTCTTTTCTTCCAGCTGCTTAGAGGTGGTATCAAGAATGAGCTGTTCCATCACCTTCCCAGGGATGGAAGTGAGCCTGACTGGTGTGTAGTTGCTCAGATCCTCCTTCTTTCCCTTCTTGAAGATTGGAGTGACATTGGCTATCCTCCAGTCTTCAGGCATCTCTCCCATTCCCCAAGATCTTTCAAAGATGATAGAGAGCTGTTTAAAGGATAATTTCCTCCTACTTCTTCATCACTTGTGGGTACATCCCACCAGGGCCCATGGATTTGTGTATATTGGGTTTGTTTAGGTGATCTCTCATCACCTAGTGTCACCACCATTCTAGATGGAAAAAACAACCAGATCCCTGGTTATGTGTAGTCTATGCTTGTAAATGAATATATTTGCGTGGGCCAAGCTGCATGGGCCTGAAAATGACTTGAAAAATTGTGAGTTTTCACTGTTATTAAGAAGGTCAAAATGTTCTTTCTTTTATTTAGGAAAAAAAACCCCAAACAACACACCACTCAACACTTAAACAATGCTATAAAAGTGAAGTGCAGCAAATCCAGAAGTTAATATAAAATCCACATGTCAATCTGCCTGTGGGAAGTATTTTGAAAGCCAAAGGCAACTCAATAAAAAAGGCAGCAGAAGCAACAACATTTCAATTAGGTGAGAAGAGAGTAGGCCCTGACAGTTCATTACTGAACTATTTTTTCCAAATACTGCCTTTTTTTTTCCTTTGTCCCAGTTAGTTCATTAATGCTGGTCTCCAATTAGGAACCATATTTCTAACAAGATCTCTAGTTAGTAACGTTTGCTTTTTTTTCCTGCCCATTTAATAAGTACAGTGATAGAATTGTAGTGTAACTTTTGAAATATGAGGGCTGAATCACTGTTAGTGAAGATACATTAAAACTCAGCCTCAGAGAACAAAGACGTTAAGCAGTGAAGCAGCAAGAACAGGAAGGAAGAGATGGAAAGAGAGAAAATCACAGCACAACTGACCAGTCCTTGGTCTTGTCAAATGCACCTGCCTTTCCTGCAGCTCTCTTGCCTTTAGGCATCACATAAAGGCTGGGAAGAAATGGTATCAGTCTCAGACTTGCATGAGGACAGTAGCAGCAGGATTGTTGCTTGCTTACCGTGTCTGCCCCTGCAGCAGGAACTTTGAGTGTGTTTGCTGCGCAGGCTGGAGGGATGTCACTGCCACCTCCAAACCAGACAGTTCGGCTGCAGGAAGGGCTAACTAGTGTCCTAGTTTTGCTAGAATAGAGTTAATTTTCTTCTTAGTAGCTAGAAAGCACTGTGTTTTGGTTTCAGTGTGGGATTTGTTATGAGAAAAATCTTATTAAGGTACAAGTACATTGTGCTTTGGTAGCCTGCAAGTGCAAAGGAATGGGAGGGGGGAAATGTAGTAATTAGCAAACCCCAGAATTTGAATTTGGATATGCCAATGAGATATTCCGTATACTATCATGTCATGTGCGGAATGTTAGCAAGGGTTGACCGAAAAGCAGGGGGATTCTTTCGGGAATCACTTGGGCTTGCTTTTTCGGGATTTCAGTTTCAGGTTTGGGGTTCCTTTTCAGTCCTCTGGGATCGCTATTGGCAGGTGATGGGCAATTGTACTGTGCATCACTCATTTTTATATATATATAATTATATATATATATATAAAATTATCATTGCTATTTTAATTTTATTTTACCCCAATTATTAAATTGTTCTTAATCTACAAATTTCCTTACCTTTACCCCTCCAATTATCTCCCCTGTTCCCTGGGTAGGGGGAAGAAGGCTGGGAAGGGGGGTGGGTGCGAGTGACTGTGTGGTGTTTGGCTGCCAACAAAGTTAACTACTAAACTACTACACTAGTATGTTAGTCATCAAAGTATTTGTCCAGGACATCTAGCTCCCTATAACTGCCTCAGGTCCTTTCAGTGGATCTTTTTACTGATAGGATAACAGTCAGATAGGGAAGATAAGACACATTTCCACTCCCACTTGCACTGACTGAAAAAAAAAAAAAAAAAGTGTAGCAACTAATTCCATGTTAATGAACCCTTCTCTTCATAACTTCATTAAAAAATCTTCCAGCATGCTTGCAAAATAAAAACCTTGTAAATAATACATCGAAAACCTTCCAGTTCCTGAAGGATATATGTATTTTGTCAAAGCAATAAGAAAGTGTTCAGCATAGTACAAGAAACCTATGTACTCCCTAGCCATGACAGTTTATTCCACTTTAACAGACACATCTATATCAAGATGCATAAGAAATAAGAACTAAAAATTGAGCTGTTATAAACTTAGGAGCTTAGTATTTCATAGGTATATTATGTTAAATGGCTTACTCCTTATTGATTCACACAGTTATTAATCAGAAAAGCTTGAGTATATAATCCTACCTGATCTTTAGGTCCTTGGAAATGACAGTTAAACCTGTCAGCTGGCTTAGTGGAAAGATGGTGGGATGAAAAAAGCAAGTTAATATCATGTTGCATTATTCATATAATGCCACTAACAGAGACACAGGACTTCCATTAACTGTTGTTGCTCAAGAACAGGACCCGGGATAAAAGTAGCGCTGAAAATACTAGTATGAGACTGTGCAAGCCTATTGCCATAATTTTCTGAGATTTTTGTTGTTGCTTTTTCTAATATTTGTGACCTATGACAAAATATCAAGGTTTTGACATCTAGTTTCTGTCTGACTGAGACGTGTACAGCTCCTTCTCACTTTCTTAATGAGTTGTACAGATGATATATTTAGATATTGCATTTAATCATAAAAGCTGGACCATAATGAAGAAACAGAAACTGGTGTGGCCAGTGCATATGCAACACATCACAACCATAAGCAAAATGCTGCACATGTAAAGGGCTAATGAAGCACAGTTTTACTGATGTACAGCCTTATCTAGACATTACTGTTATTATAATGGTGTCCAGACAACATAGATGAGAGCAAGGGACCCTGTGGTATTAACTGATTACAGTTTAGATAAATAAAGGCTAGAAGGAGGAACAGAAACATGAATATATTAAATTACAGAAACATGAATATATTAAATTACTTGCCTACCTTCACTGAGCAAATCATCGGAGAAACTGCACTGGATCTTACCTAACCTTTTATTTCACAGTCTTGTGTGTTTGGGAGGGATTCAACTCATTTAGCTGCAGTCTGTACAAAATTCTTGTTTAATGTGAGCTAGACATCTGAATCCAGCCATAGTCTATAAAGAGGCATGTTCAAAGAGCTGCTCATCCCTTCCTGGGATAGTATATATGATGTAGGAGGGATGAACTGTTCTCTGCCAATGCCTCTCTTTCCCCCCTTGACTACAGAATGAAACTAAAGGATTAATTTCAACTAGATGCTTAACTTTTAATGAAGTTAGTCCAAATGAATCTCAACTTATTTCTTTGGCTTACAGTGCGAATTTCAATATCCTAGATGTACAGCATTGGGATCTTCAGATAGATATTAATCAAAAATCCAAGAAACACTCAAATACATATGCACTTAAGGACATCTTAATTTAATCTTTTCTACTTACATATGAATGCCTAAGTAATAGATCTGACTTAAAATGCAACTTGATTCTGTTGTTTGAAAGCTTTGCCCTTACCTAATATTTTATTTTTCTCAGGTTTTATTTTCAGAGGACATTTTACTTTTTTCTCACTACAGTTTTCTGGTACAAATTTACACCAACAAAAAGTTTATGGTATACCTCTGCCATCTCTTTCACTTCTGTAATTACAGAACATGAATATAAAATTAAGCAAATTGTGCTATCGTGGATGAACCTGAAATCTTTATGGAAAACAAATCCGCATTCATTCCAGCAGCAGGCGTGTGAAATGCGGGTCCTGACAGGCGGGGAATGCTGTTTAACTTGGGGCTCTACCCAAGTGGCATACCACTGCATGTTTTCCAGGCTGCCTTATTTTGCTGTGCCAAAGAAAATAGCTTTCTCTTGTACTAGTAATGTGTATTTTATGTTCTATGAATAATGTATGTTCCCTGTATAACTCTTCACTTCAGCTTTAAAAGGCACATGGAACTCCAATTTCCCGTTCCATACCATGACAAGGACCAGCAATGATTATAGAGTTCCTGAAGTTGCTCATTTGTTCAAGGAAATAACTTAAATTCATACAAACACCTTTGCAGACTTCTGAGATGTGGTTTTTGAGGATTAACACAGAGTCAAAGCCACAGAGAATGTGTGGAAAAGAAGATCTCATACTGTCAAGCTCTCTGCTTCTCAGATTCATTAATTTTTCACACAAACCTCAGAAATGAGTCATAGTTTCACTTATACTTTTCTATGCCCATTGCAGATACTTCAATTTATGTCAACAAATTACTGTTTAGTTAACAGTCAGCGGGATCTCAGAGAAATATATGCAACTGAAAGGATATGCCATCATCACAATATTTTGGAGTTTTTCTTTTTGGTCTAAAGGGCAGATAGTTTAAAGCTATATGGAAAGGTATGTGCTGGTAACACTCCTGATGTGTTTGTATAATTATGAGTGCATCTGGTCCTTTCTGCAAGCAGATCAGCAGACCTGGATGTGGGACCTGAATGCACAGTTTGACACTGCCTCTTCAAGAAGCCAACCTGGGGCTCTTGGGAGGTTTATTATAGATGTTTACCTTTTGTTTGGATTTTTACCACAATCATAATTTTGAACACAGAGAATTCACATGGGAATAATTCTCTGTTTCCAGAATTTTCTGCTTAGTGCCACTTCCTTAGCACAATGACATCCAGTAACGGCAGGAACAGGAACAAGACAACAAGACTTGGGTCAAAGCTTCCCAGCAGATCCTTGACCCATGCAGAGCTTGTCCAGAAATGGTGATTACTGAGGTGATTTAAACTTTCCCTGCCTTCCTCTTGACTGTGCTCCATAATTTCTGGTCAAAAAGCTTATGGTTTTTGTGAGTTTTTGTTTTTTTTTCCCCACTTGATATGTTTTTTCCTGTTTATATAGAGTTTCCAAGGCTAGAAAATAACATAAAATACAGGAAGCAACAAGTGTAGCACTTAAAAAATGCCTTCATGTAGAACACAATTTATTTTTACTTCACATTCCTGCCACGTGATATGTGAAAATACTTTACAGAAATTGGTAGGACAGAGATGAGAAATGAGTAGGCAACAAAGGCACTTGTGCTTCTAGACAAGGAAAATAATGTACAAAAGCAGAGATGGAGGTGAAAGAAGAAAACGTTGGAATTTAAAAGCAGCAAAATGCCAGAAAATTATTCTCACAGACTAACTACATATGATGGGGAAATGCAAAGAATAGAAATGGTACTTAACATTAATCATAAACTGAAGTAAACAGGAAAGTCTTAAGGTCACAGCTTAAAGAGAACTTGGTGGTATGGAGGGGGTCAGAGGGAAGAAGGGGTTCCCAGAGGGTGCAGCAGCATATCTGGGAACAAACCCCGATGCATGGAGTTTTCCAGAGCAGATGGAGGTGGTAAAGGGGAACATCATGAGTGAGAGAGATGGGGTACAAGTCCAGGTGAGGTGGATTGTGTAAAATACCACTGGACTGAGCTGCACAGGTCAGGGTAAGGCTAAGTTAGGCAAATGAAATATATTGTTAAAGTCAGTCACATGCACTTTTAACCTAACCTTTATCCCAGAGTTACTATAACGCTAATGGCAATTTTGGCTTGTTCTCTCTGAGACTCTTTAGTTGAGTTTGAGGAGCAGAAAATGAATCCCTATTTTAGAAGACAGGCTCAGGGACAAGCTAAAACTTGGGCCGTTGCAAGGTGGAGGAATCCCAAACTGATAACCTGTGATAAATGAACCAGGTGATTCCTTAGCTTGAGTTGTGTTGTTCTCACAACATGGACATCTGTTTGTTGTTTTAATTGCTGGAACTGTGACTGAACATGTTTAAACTTTCTACATCTCACACAATAAAGAACATTTTCAACCATAACATGGAACTGTACATTTAGGCTGGGTTACACCTGAGGTTAGTATTCTTGACTAGACCCTTCAAGCTTTGATAATGCTATAACTTTGTTCTGAAAAGAAAAATGAAGAACGGAAGTGTCTGAAAAGCTATTCTGAGCAGAGGAGAAGCCTGCTTTGGTAAAACATGTAAGAAAATATCAGAAATAGGGGTAAGGAATGTAAGAAATATTTTTTTATGGCGGATAAAAGAATAAAACCTTGAGTTTTTGAAGAAACCATGGTGGTTATTTCTGCATAAAAAGGTTATCCCCTGTTCTGGTCTTGGTATTCGTTTAGGTCTCAATCTAACAAAGCCTTTAAGGCCAGTAAAGCATGTGAACAAAAGTCTCACCAGAAGCTGCGACTAGGAACTCATCCAGGTGAATCAACTGCTTAGAGGCTTTGCTGGATCTTTGCAGGAAATTGATTTAGTTGCTAAGGTGATGTTCATACCAGTAAATAAAATGAGTAAGGGACTATTTTCTTGGCCTGCTGAGGAATGACATAGCACAGCTTGCAGCTCATATCGCTGTGGCTGAGCCTGTTTTTCCTGCAAAACTAGTGGCTGTCCACCAAGTGGGGCAGTCCCAGGGCTACCCACCTCCAGCTTGCAGTCCACTGGGTGGGAGTGTGCATGATGGCATGGACCAGAGCTACGCCACAGCTGTGCTGGTGACTACTGTGAGCCTGGTGTCTGGGCTGCACCCACATGCTGTTCAGTTTAATGCTATCTTTATCCCCTTTTAGATTCTTCACTGACCACTTGTTGTAAAACCTTGAAATGGTGTGGGTTTTTATGCACATATAGTCTTTGATAGCTTAGGATCCCCTCATTGTGGATGAGATTGGATCTCCAAGACATGAATACCTTGCAAATACATCATATTGCAGACACTATGCTGATAGGTATGGCAGGCACATCTGAGACACACGGGTAACACAATTGGATCTATGGAGTCACAAAAGATGGTGCAATTCTATGTAACAAAGAGATAATTTCACCTAGATTTGACCTCTGTCACTGTAAGCAAAGAAGACAAGAATTGGAAGAGTCTTTAAAAATCTCAAATGAACAAATCCTTCAAGTTACAGGGAAGATGTCTCAATAATAAACCTATTGGCAGGTAAAATGCTCTCATATAAAGAAGAATTAAATGGAAAAGGAGCAGTGTCTGGCTCAATAGGAAATACATGCAGCCTGAACTTTGCCATACAATAAAGACAATATGCTGGCTGTAAGCAGGAGCGCTACGTAATAACACAGCCCCACTACATTTCAAAGTTGTTTTTACTGAACTCTGGTCATTTATCTAATTCCTTCTCTTCAGCAGGCTTGATAGAAATTATTTTGTGGTTGTTTAAGAGAAAAAAAAAAAAAAAGCAAACCAAAAAGAAAGCATCTGACTCTCTCCAGTATTATGAGTTTAATTTTTTTACTCACTTTTCTTGGTGTAAGCAAACTGCAGTATATTTTTGAGGAAATAACAGACAGATGTCTGTAGTGGGTTAAATTAAATAATATAAGAGAACATTAAAGACAGTAGTTTTATATTGGAAAAGACAGATAGTGCTTTCCAGATAGCACCGATGAATTTGATTCAATGACACAATGATTAAATGTCACTTAAGCTAAAATCAAACTAGACCTTACAAGAAGTGACATATACAGTATGTGAAAGTATTTTAAAATTAAAATTCTAGCAAATCCTGATGGAGGAAGACTATCTGATATTTTATATAGAAGGTGATATTCTGTATTTATCTGCATTGACTTTCACCAAATAAATGGAATATGCAAGCAGAAAAGGATATTAAAAAAACAATAAAAATATCTGTTATGCTACTGACTCCAATAAGAGATGGACTGAACTGGATTCGCTGTACTGGTACAGTTACTCAGTTTGGAGTTCTTCTCCTGTAGCTTTGTGATGGATTTTAGCTGCATAAACACAGGTTGCTAGACTTACTTTGAATGTCTAAAGATTACCAAGGCATTCACATGGGTCTGTCAGATTGGGCAAGGTACCTTAGCCAAGTTGCACACCTTTCTGGAATGGCAGCTGGAGACCAAGTGAAACACCCTTCCACAGACCAAATGTTGCTAGATGCCTACTTTTAGGCAACTAGATTCCCTGAGAGGTGTCTACAATGTAAAGTTGGTTCCAGCTCCAGATTCAGACACTTAGTTTCAGGTGTCTACATGTAGGTGTATACAGGTGTATTAGTAGCTAACACTAGTAGATGTGAGTACTATTAGTAGTAGCAGTACTCATAGGGTTAGCTAAAGCTACTGTCCCTGATGCTGGAATTATCTTGTTGTTTGTACTCCAGCATAAATTTTCTGAGCAAAGATTATACTTGGGACAGCAGTTCAGAGTTGACCAAGTACACATGCATTTTGCCAATGACCAGTGGTGGAATTTACATCTATGTTTGTCACAGATTTACCAATTATTTTTAGGACCTTCCTCATCTATTAAGAACCAAGAAACTCAGCTAGCTTGATCCAGAAAAATTATAATTGTTTTGATGGTAGGATCCATGAGTGCAGTGTCATATAAGCTAGGTGAAGACACTCATGTTAATATAGATGTCTAGGTGAGATTCTGTTGCCTGAACATGGATCTGTAGCAATATCTTAGGTGCTGTGGTCCCATCCAGCAGCCCAGATAGCTACTAAAGGCCACAATGAAGCTTGTGTTGCCAGGCTTTGGTACACCTGTAAATGCTACCATTACATGTTTGGTTTGGGGAGTAAGGAGACCTGTCAGTTCATCTTCAGTCCGGTAAGGGGAAAGCTGCCACTGAAGACATACAGCTGTGCATGATTGTCAACAATTCTATATAATTAAGAAAAAAAATAACAGCTACTGCCCTGGATGAATTTCCAGATGGTTATTTACATTTCAGCTATCTACAAGAAGATATGTGTGTGTGAATATAATACAAAAATGCACTCAGAAGTTTGAGAAAATTCCAGTGAAAACTTGCTTAACTAAGCCAGTTATTTTTTAAAGTCTGAGGATATGTTGTAAGACTCACATTTTATTTTGAGGTCTGCTAAAAGAAGGTTGACATTTTTAAAGGTGTTTGCATGCTGAATTCCCACTGTTTTCAGTAAGAATTAGCCATCTAATCCCTTCAAAGCCTGGCTTCCAGTCCCAGGTTTTCAAGTGCAACCCCTGCACATTTCCATTTCCATGGTCATGTCTTGAATTCTGTGCCAATGTGGTTGAAAATAAAGAGCCAAACCCCACCATCCAGCTCTGAAGGACAACAGTGCGGACAGTGAAGCAGATGTTTTTCCTCCTAGTGGTGCACATAGATATTCCCTGCATGTTCAGGAGCAAATGGGCACCAGGGGCAGTTGTGCCTCCAGGACAAGCAGCCCTGGTGGTCCAGTCAGCCAGGTATGCAGGGTTATCTCTGCTAACCAGTGGGAGGGAAAACCAGCATGGAGTCTCTTCTCTCCATCAGGTGCAGCTGCTACTGCCAGCAGAAATAGCTTTTTCCTTGGGAGAACAAGGATGGCACTGAATGGCTACAGGTGGCAGCCTCCCTTGGCCAGATTTACAGAGGGATTTTAATGCCTAAGGATATCTGGAGAACTGGAGTTTACAGAAGTGTTAGTGATTTAAGCAAATTCCTTGCTAGTAATATGTTTTTTATCTGATGTGTATTTCCCTGCACCTGTATATGACTAAGTTACAGACCTGCTTGTGAAGGTGAACTTTGCACTATGAGATGTTATCACTTAAGACCATGGTTACTTTTTTCCTCTGAAGCAAAATCAAAATACAAAATACAGACTCTTTCCCAGAACAGTGTTGCCAGCATATTTAAATTCAATTATTTACAAGTGTTTAATTTTTTACAGCATTTTAACATAAAAGGTAAACCTGCAATACAATATTAATCATAATATAAATATATGCAAAAATGAGATTAACTTCAATACAGTATGAAAGTTGAAGCAAGACCCAAAGTTTTTGCACTATAAATCCCAAACTTTTAAGGACATTAGAAACATTTCCTTGTTTTTCCCCACAAAAGCATAATCAAATTCTGTATGTGTTCACAGAATATATCAATACAGAGATAATCACATTTGCTAATGGAAAATCTGTTCTGCTAGAATAAGCTGATCAGTCCCAGTGAAGACATTCAGTCTGGCCCCATAAACGCTTACTTTCCTCTCCTAACAGCCCTCCCATACCTGTACTGAGGGCACAGTACATTCTTTGTCATTTTAAAATCTTTTTCAGTCTTTTTTTACTCCCACTTTGTACATTATCTAAAGGATATATCATTTTACAAAAAAAACTAATTAAAATTAGCTGGGCTAGAAGAAACGGGAATAATTTTTCCTTCATTTGGAAACATTTCCTTTCTTCTTTTTGTCTTAGAAGCAGTTGGAAAATGGATCCCCTATTTATTTTTTAATCATGCACACCCACAGCTGCGTAAAAGAGGTGATTGCTCACCACTGTTGATAGCTAATGTCACAGTGCACCGCTCCCGCTGTTTAGCAATGGGAAGAGCTTTCTAACGAACCTGACATCGCCAGAAACCATGCTGGTTTTAGATAGTCCAGAAACATTGTTTAATATAACCATGGGATTAGCTGCCTTCAAAATATATTGTTTTATTTTCTGGACTTTCCTTCTTCAAAGGCTGTGGTGTGATAAATGTCATCATTAAGACTACGTGACATATGCATGGTGAGCTTTCAAACCAGGAATCTTTTCTCTGTTAATTGTGCAGCAGTTATTATTTTTTTCCACTGGGATATATTCCGTCAGCAGACAGAAAATAGCTGTTCACAGCCCTCTTTGCCTTTTTCTTGATTTCTTCTTGTTGTTCTTGTTGTGTCTATTTTTTATTCTGATTTTTAGGGGGAGAATGAGCACACAGCAATGCCAGAAAAGAAGGGGTTTGAGAGAACTATGACAGATGTAAAAGTTCTAGCATGTGGTGCAGAGATTTAGAGGGAATATCTCTACATAGGAAAGGCCAGCAGAGAAGGCCAGGAGCTCACTTTGAGGTAAGTCATCTCTGAAGCTTTAGAGATGAATTAGCTTGGCCTTATCCCTTGTCTGGGGCAAACTCTCCTGTCTGCCACCCTCTCTTTTCCCCTTCTGCTACAGCCTCCATGGAAATTAAAGGAGCAGGCTACATGATAGGTCATGATTAAAAATGTTAAAATCCTTTTAAAATCCCTTTCTCATTTCCATTTCCGTTTGTGCTATATAGCAAGAGATCATATCTGGGGATATAAAAGAGCCTATGTGCTCAAAGGTACAGCTTTATTAAGCACCAAGATATGCTAATTCAGGTTAAATTAAGCAAATAATTTGAGTTCTCAAAATGGAGAAAAGAGAGTGGATTTAAAAAAATATTTTCTAAATAAAATTAGCTGAATTCTTGTTTTGAAATTATGTCTTTATAAGTTTAAATTGGAAAAATACCCAAATTAACACAACTTTAGAAATAAATACTTGAAAATTAACAAAATATTTTAGAGTTGACTGAGACATTTGTATGATTCAAAATGCATTATATCATTTTTTGAGAAGTGGAAGGAAGGAGACAAAAGGAGGGAATCTCTTAAGTCAAACTGATTGATTTTTTTTCTTTACCTTTTTTTTTGTTTGTTTGGCTACTATATCAAAAATTCATTTATTCCCACAAACCATAAAGCCTTACCAAATCTGAAGTTAAATTACTGTAATAGCTAACTGCTTCAGACCCTGTAAGGATGTGCTGATATCTGGAAAGAAAATCCATAATTAACAGACAGCATAGAAATGATCACACTATGTAGATTAGAAAAATAAGAAGAAGTCCAAACTAGTACTCATGCATGCCACATAAAATGCTATAACAGTGGCCATGTACACTGGCATTTTCAGCTCCTGCCTTCTATGGAGTGAAACGGGTGATTATTTTGTAGCAGCAACAAAAGATTATTTTGTTTTCAGTTACAAACTTTTCATTTATTATTTTGCCTGTTCCATCAATACCTGGAAGAATGAGTTGGGACCAAGGTCTTCACTGCATTGTAAGATCAGGTATTAGAAGGTCTGGAGATTTTTCAACCTAAAATAGACAGAAAGAGGTATAAGACAGTTAGAAAACAGGGTTCAGAAATAGGTTGGTAATAGGCATCCCTGGACTATGACAAGGAAATGAGGAGTTGGGGGGAAATGCTAGGGATCTTTTGAGGATGGAAAAGAAAGTGCAGATGAAGAAACAAATAGCTGGCAATTAGCAATGCATCAGTACTGTACATCTGTCAGAATGATAAATGTACACAAAGATGATGCTACCACAATCTTACCACCGTAATCAGGCTACTGTTTATCAGCACATGGACCACAGACCTCTTCTCCAGGAGGTTTAACAGGTGTTGCAAGACTTGATGGTATTGATGGTTAGCCCAAGAAAGACATGGACCTGCTGGAATGGGTCCAGAGGAGCCCCACAAGAACGGTAAGAGGCATGGAACCTCTGTCCTGTGAAGAAAGGCTGAGAGAGTTGGGGTTTTTCAGCCTGGAGAAGAGAAAGCTCCAGAGAGACCTTATTGTGCCTTTTAGTACTTAAAGCGGGCGTACAAGAAAGATGGGGACAGTCTTTTAGCAGGGTCTGTAGTGATAGGACAAGGGGTAATGGTTTTAAACTAAAAGAAGGTAGGTTTAGACTAGAGATAAGGAAAAATTTTTTTACAGTGAGGGTGGTGAGAGATTGGAACTTGTTGGCCAGAGAGGTGGTAGGTGCCCCATCCCTGGAAACATTCAAGGTCAGGTTGGACAGGGCTCTGAGAAACTTGATCTAATAGAAGATATCCCTTCCTGCAGGGGGGGTTGGACTAGATGACCTTGAAAGGTCCCTTCCGACCCAAACCACTTTATGATTTTATGATTTTTGTCTTTTGAGTATACTGCTACCAGGAAACTTCATCCCTTAATGCTTCCAAAGCCCTTGCAAGTTCATGCTTTTCCTTTAAAAGGATATAAATATGACCCTTATCAACCATGGGGGAGAGCAGGGAGTCCCTGGCATCCAGGATCTGGGGTGGCTGCTGGAGGGAAAGAACCCCCTCACTGAGGATGGAGACCATTGATGTTTGTTTCTGTTGGAGCAGAGCTTCAGCCTGAGCATGGGGTGAGCTGGGAGATGCCCATCTTTGTCCATCACTTGGCCTCATCTTTTTGTGTGTTTGGCTTTGGCTTTTTTTTTTTTTTGTCTGTGTCTGTATTTTATCGGCTCGAACAGCTGGTCTGGGTATGCTTGATGGCAACAGTTGTAGTAACAGTCATTTTAATCTGGAAAATGGCATGGTGGGTGGTACATGTAATTTATGTGTTTTTTTCCAGTTTTGGGAACTGAAAAGTCAGGCCCCCCTGGTGATAGGAACTGTGGAAATTAATAACAAAGAGGGAAGAGCAATAGAGGGAATGACCTAGTCTTTTCTGAAAATAAAGGCCTCCAAAGGAAACAGCAACATATACAATCTCATCACACACCTGTTCTGTCTCCCCTTCTGACAACATATCTCTGGAGACCCATTCAGCATGGATCTGCTAAGGAGTTCACTATATCCTAATGGCTTAAAAAGCCACTTGCTCTGCAGAGATACTCAGTGTTTTTCTTTAGAGAAAATCAAAGTATTCTGGTAGCATGTGCCTTGAACTCCCTGCTGGTATGAGGAGAAGGTGAGGTTCCAGTGTGGTGGCAGTACAAACAAAGCACAAGAGGCTCTTCT
Source organism: Caprimulgus europaeus (assembly GCA_907165065.1). Next base: position 115,545,698 of record OU015523.1, read on the forward strand.
TTTCAAGAGATTTAATAATTGCCCAGCAATGTGTTAACTGTCCTGGGTTAAGAGTTAGGTGGACAACTAACCCTGATAAATATTACAGGATTCTGAGTGAAGGCTGAGGGGGAAAAAGAAACAAACAAAAAACTTTCTGACTTTAAACAAATCACTACAGTACTCTGGGCTGCATATGTGCAGTTTAGGTAGATATTGGTATTTCAGCTGGGTTCTGTGCTGGTTTCCTGTGGTTCACCCTCAGCCCCAGGTCTCCCAGTCCAGGCTTGGTCTGCTGTACCAGCTGCTGTACAAATATGTGACAGGTCGCTCACAGCATAAAGAAAGAAAATAATTCATCAGCATCCCTGTCTTGGAGATGGGGAGATGAGGTAGCAAGAGATTAAGTGGAACGTCTGACGTCATGACAGAAATCTTTGGCAGCATTGTCAGCAGGACTCATATCGCTTCTAGTCTAGCATAGCTAACTGTGGGGTCCATCCATCAACTTCTGAAACAGCTTCAACATTATCAGTCAGACCAATGCAGTACGTGTAATTTCTTCCCTTGTGTTATTTACAGAACCTGAACATTAAAACACAGTTTGAAACAACTTTTATGCCACAATCTTTTTAATTATCATTTTATGGATACCTAACCTCTATCTGGTAATTATTTATTTTTTTTCTTGCTCTCCAAACATAGCAGTATTTAGAGCAAGAATATGCCATTCAGGCAGTGTGCTCTACAAAGAAACCTCTTATTTATTCCACATGGACGGCTGAGATAATGGGACAGAGCAGGAGGTGCCATCATGGTTTCAGCATGCTCCACTACAAAGAAATCATAGTACATTCATATTCAGCTGAATCTGGACTTTTCATCTTTTGCCCTTGAAACACCCACTTTTAAGCTCACTGGGAGCAGGATCTCAAGGCCATTTTCTGTTTCTGCAGGCTGAGACTGTGCGTCTTGTTGTTTCTGCCTTTATGGGTTCAAGCCCTGAGGATGGAAGGCCAGTAAGAAGCAATCACACTGTCCTGTGTGCAGGAGGATAGATGTCAGCAGAAATTTGGGAGGAGATGAGATGTCCTGCTATGCAGTCAACAAGTGGCTGCTTCTGTGAGGGCACCTACAGAGTGATGTTTCAGTCCTTCCCAGTATGAAAAAGTAGCATTTTCCCTGTAGATGCACTTCTTAGTACTTCTTAACATCAGTTATTCTGGCGAAATGACTGCTGCTTGGGAAGGTAAGAAAGGAAAAAAGAGGCATCAATAACTAACCAAATCCACTCACTTTTCTAAAGACTTTGTAAACTTACTCTAAGAGCTGATGATTCTCAGTTAAAGGTGATCAGGATATTGGTTCCAACAGTCCCTCAAAAATGAGAATGCAGACTTCAGGCATTTTTAATGCAAAGCAGTTCAGCGCAGATCACAGTTAAAATTTTAGCTTGGTTATGGCTTTCTTATTAAAGGCAAAATACTGTTCTTGGTGTTGCATAGCTCAAAAAAATGAGGAAAGTAACATTCACCCCTCCACTACTTTGAGTTTGTTCATGACTTTGTTATGAGACTTGCATCAGGGCATTAGTACTGCAACCTAGTTTCAGGAGGATGCTGAAGGGGACACTGTGAAACCAGGACTACATCAGTACCAGCACTAAACCCTGACAAGCAACTTATTCAGGGTACTTGAGCTCTGTCACCTACACTGCTTAAATGTTACCTTTTCAAAATGGCTCTTGGCATGCTTTTGGCTCATGTCAAAATACTATTCACCTAAGCATCTCCTAGCTATTATTCAGGTGCAAACACAAGCAAAACACTGTTCCCAGGAGATAGTGTGCATGCAGCCAGTGTATTCTGAAAGGCAAAAGAGTATAATATTGTGGAAATGCACACTACTCTGCACATTGGTCTCTGTGCCAAGAAACAGTCTGAGATTCAGTTAATGTTGTGCTGCCATTAGCATTTCTATATATATCGGGAGCCTGCTTTTGAAATGAATATCCATGGTTTGTTCACATCACAGAGAAGACTTGGAGAACCTGAACTGAGTTCTTGGATGACACTAACCCAGAAAATGTGCACAACTGGCACAGTCCGTCTACCAGACTCCAGAAGACTAGACTGGAGGTAGTCTGCAATGAACCCCTTAGATGTGTACAGTGTGGATGCTGAGTCCTTGGCACCATTTTCTCCATCCTACACATCACTTCCTGCTCTTCCTTGCTCATCCAGACCCATTCTGGGGATTTATACCCAGGTTATGCACAGTTCCCCAGGCAGTGGCCTGGCCACACTCTTATGTCTATTATTGAGGAACTACAGCTCTCATTCACCTGGAGCTGCAGAAGGATGCCCATGGTGAAGGTATTTCTTATGCCCTCTGGCACTGAAGTTGCAGAGGAATCCTAAGTGGACAATCCAATAGTAGCACTGAAAATCTTCCAGAGGTTATAACTCTTATATCACCGCATACAAGAAGTACTACACATAAAATTGTCATTATAGCCTCTTCTGGGGCCATAGCACAGTTGTCTGCACAAGACCCTGAACCTGAAAGTTCTGCCATAATAGCATCTGCCTTTGAAAGTCCTAAGGTACCAAGGTCACTGCTCAGGGACAACTGAGTGGACTTGAAACCCATTGAAAGGGTTTAAACACAGGTACAAATGACAGCATGACAAAATTTCAAGCAGCCAGTCAGAATAAGAGTCTGTAAAATGTGTGATCCTAGTCATAAGAAAGTGCAAATCAAAGTTCTTATTTGTTCTCTCCAACATTTTGGGGATAGATGTCACAAAGGTAAGCTTAGCAAAAGACTTTTTTTTCCTAACATCCTCGACCAAAACCCTGAAGTTAAACATCCCAGAACTTGAGATTGTTTTAAGTTTGGATCTAGTCTTGGGTTCATTTTAAGTGAACCATGTCAATGCCAGGATATGACATCTATTATATGCACAGATTGAAATATCACTGAGATTCCCTGAAGGCCACTGCATTTTCAGCTTGAAATTCTGTACGGCTGCTACTGTAATCATATAATTCATGTAATTGTGAATTTCCCCAGGGAAGTTCCACGTCCCTGCAGACTCACACCTCTTCCACTGTGGTGTGCTGATTTTGCACTGTTACACTCCCACCTGTAATTTAAACCATGCAGGTGCTGCCTGGTCCAGGCCTGCTTCTGGCTTTTCTTTAAACAGATATTATTTCTGAGAAATTGTTTCTTTACATAGCTTACTTACAAAAGCATGTTTGTAGAAGGAACAGGACAAACCTTGATCATAGACACTACAATCAGACTGCTACCAAGTAACAGTGAGGGGAAAGACTGTTCTTTTCTCCTGTTTATAAATGCCAATATGAGCAATTGGCAAATTATTGCCTTCAAAAAAGAACATTTGTTTGAGTTTTAACATGCTTATCTCTTGCCTGGAGTGGAATTCACCCCTTTTTAATAGGATTAGTTTGTCCTACTGTCTAAGAAGACCCTCTTGTCCCTCTGGAAAAAGAAATAATGAAGTGTAGATCTGTCATGGCTTTCCACGTGTTAGTTCCCTTGCCCTATCAACACAGAGTTTCAAATGTATCCTGTGGGTAGCCAAGTCAGAAAAACTAGTATACTCACAGAATCACAGCATGGTAGGAGTTGGAATGGACCTCAGGAGATCATCTAGTCCAACCCTCCTGCCAAAGCAGGTTCATCTAGAACAAGTTGCACAGGAAAGTGTCCAGGTGGGTTTTGAACATCTCCAGAGAAGGAGACTCCACAACCTCTCTGGGCAGCCTGTTCCAGTGAACTGGCACATGCACAGTAAAGAAGATTTTTATCATCTTCAGCTAGAACTTCCTGTGTTCCATCTTGTGCCCATTGCCCCTTTTCCTGTCACTGAGCACCACTGAAAAGAGCCTGGCCCCATCCTCTCAACACCCACCCTTTAGGTATTTATAAGCACTGACAAGGTCCCCTCTCAGTCTTCTCCAGGCTGAATAGACCTAGCTCTCAGCCTTTCCTTATATGGGAGATGCTCCAGTCCCCTCATCATCTTTGTAGGCCTCCCCTGAACTCTCTGCAGTAGTTCCCAGTCTTTCTTGAACTGGAGAGCCCAGAACTAAACACAGTATTCCAGATGTGGCCTTACCAGGGCACAGTAAAGGGGGAGGAGAACCTCCCTCGACCTGCTGGCCTCACTCTTAATGCACCCAGGATACCATTGGCATTCTTGTCCATGAAGGCACATCACTGGCTCATGGTGAACTTGCTATTCAGCAGGACTCCCAGGTCCTTCTCTGCAGAGCTGCTTTCCAGCAAGTCAACCCTCCACCTATACCAGTGAATAGGGTTCACCCTCAGGTGCAGGACTCTACACTTTCCTTTGTTGAAATTCATTAAGTTGAAGGAACAGGAAAATAAATAATAATAATAAAAATACTATGAGAGCTACTATTCTAATATTAGCAATGTATCTTAAATTGTGAATCACTTCATCAGATGAATTTTGAATTACTGCATTGATGTATCACTTAAATCAGCCTAAAAAGATATTACTAGTGATGCTCAGAAACTGGAGCTAGTGATATATTCACTGGCAGCTAAAGAAGGAAAAAAGAGGGCCAGTTCCTGGCCAGTTTATTGAATCAATAAATAATTGTGAATAAACCGTTATTGTCTGCTCATCATAGAAGCAGGCTGAGGACACATCACACTGATTTTAATGAGTTAGGTTCAGGAAAAATCAGTGCATCAGCAGGGGCAACGCTTCTCTTCTGATGGCTTGGACTCAGGAGGGAGATTAAGGGACCTTACGTGTGACTCGCTGTGTGCAGAGTGTTGCAGAGAAGGAAAGGGAGCTAGTGGTCCCGTGTCTCTCCTCACTCTTCACCAAAATGCTTGTGGAAACAGTAAACTCTACGCTGATCTAAAGCATAGCAGGCTGCAGTGGAAGTCAAGGTATGTATCTGAAATTCACTTCCCCTGGAGCACCTGTAAGACATCAAGGTACTACTCAACTCCTTCTGTGGGACAGTGTCAACATGTTAAACTCTGACCCAGTACAGTTACTTGTCTGATAAGGTGGTTGTCACTGAGCAAGGGAAGCTGAAAAATGCCCCTGTGAAGAAGTACAAGAATCTCAAGCTTTATTCTCTGGCACATGATACAATTTAATCTACTATTGTCCAAATTTCTGCTCTTCTCTGCAGCCTACATGTGTGTGCAGAAGTCTGAGCAATGTGATGTGCCCCTTAGTCTCAGCTTTTGCTTGTCAGTCTGAACCAATGGGCTTTTACCACAACCAGCTGCAGGCTGTTAGCTTTAGTGCTCATATCGACCTCAGCTCTGAGTAAATGTGAAAAAAACCCAACAATCCTCAAGTGACTGCAGTTTTGATAGGACATCAGGAGAAATCGCAGGACTTTAACAGTGAGAGCTGTGGAGTTCTAGCAGAATCATCTTTCCTTGGCAGGTGAAGGGGCCAGGGTCATGTCTGGAGGTGCCTCCTTGCCTACTGAACCACAGGCAACACATTTCCCCTGGAAACCTGATCTTTTTTATGATCAGAGCTGTATGTTGTCGATTGGGAGAGTGGCAAGGGAGACATGAAGAAAGACTGTGAAAGTCAGGAGGGACAGACGGGTTATTTCCTTATCTACCAAAATAAATTAAAACAGCAAAATAGTAAGCAGATTAAGATACTTAAGACCACATTTGGCAAAGGTGATGATGCTGCCAGACATAAACAAAAGCAACAACTCGTAGATGACATACACAAATGCACCATGACCACGATAAAAATGAGAGATTTATGAAAGCTTAGTATATCTTGTGGCCTTCTTCGTCACACTCTGCTCATTTGAGTGGCATCAAGTGTAAATATCAAAAGCCCAGATGACATGCTGTTTTGGATATTGGTTCGAACTGTTTATCCTATTATTACCATGGCATTTGCAAGTGTTATCTTTGGGTACCAGAGCATGGATGAATAACTATGAATGATATTTCAGAGCTGTCCTATCACTAATGAAATCCACACTTGTAATTAGTTTCATCTAAAGAATATGAAGTTCCCTCACTAGGCATTTATGGTTTTTATTCCTGATTTATAACATACTTACTGATGCAGGAGTTAACAGATTAGATTGCTGAATGCCTGGAGTGATCACACAGACAATGGAAACAAAGCATCTTCTTAATCAATCATTTTGCTAGCTATTTAGCTGGCTTTGGTCCTAAGAGATCACTGGACGGAGAGGCCATTACTCAAAAAAAAAAAAAAAAAAAAGAGAGGAGAAAGTGCATTCATTATTATTTTCTAACTATGCACCCTTGCATAGTCCCAGCTGCTTATGCAACATGAATGACATTATTTGTATTTCTTGAAGAGTCCCTAATCAGGTTCTGCACTGCTGAATGCCTTTGTTTGGGAGGTAAGCACGCCTCTGAATTAACCTCTCTAACACTTCTTTTTCCCTCTCTGTTGCTCAGTGCCCACGTAATCCTGGGAACTGTTCATCTTGGATTCAATTGTCCATTGTCAGAACAAAAGACCAGACATCACTTAAGGCTCTAGGAACTGACTGGCTATTTACAGTATATCAGAAGTCCTTTGGACTTACATCTCAGGTTTCAGCAAGGATTTGTGGTGAAACTTGTTCATCTTTTAGCCCTTTCTGCGATGCTGGGTATTCCTTTTCTCAAATTCTCTACATCTATTTAGCTGCCTAGGACATTAGTGCTCAGCCTGAAAAAATGAAATTATACAAGCAGTGTTTTCTGTAAAAGCCTGCTTAATGCAGGGTATTAAGATTCCTCTTGGCCTTTTATAATCAAGGTTGCAGAGATGTGTGCTTTGTCCGGAACCCAGTGTTGTGCTTTCCAAGTTATTTCCGAAAAAAGACCTCCGTGCAGGGTCTGTTTTGTCTGAAATCCTACTCACTCTTTCCTTTCAGGTTTTCTTCTCTTCATAAATTTAATCCTCAGACTTAGAATTCTCTCCTTATTTTCTTAGTTATGATGAGAGTGAACAGCTGGACCATTTTGCAGACTTTGTTGACAGTGCTTAGTTCTTACTTCTCCCCCCTCTTTTTTTTTCAGACAGTCCCTGGCTCACTTTGTCTGGCTACTGTCTGACATGTCAGCTTACACTATTCCAGCTCCCAGCTGTTCTTTCCTTTCATGCTATGGATTGTTCTTTGCATTATAGTCAAACACGGGTTTTTATTTCCAGAGGGCTAATCTGTTTCCACAGCAACCTATAAAATGGAGAAATCTGATCCCAGAACTTTTCTTTAAAACTTTTACATGTGTATATAAACACATATGTATTTGTCCATCTTAAAGGCAATTGCTGTAGCTATGAAATGGAAGCTGTTATGAACACTCAGGAATCGGTAAGTTCTCAAACTGCTTAAGCTACACCATCACATTTCTGATTCTCATTATAGATATTGCCAAAAAATGACTGGGAATATTTTCCATCAGACATGGCTGCAGTTGCAAAATTGGATAAGTTAAACTAAGTTATTGGGACATCCTTGTTTACTCAGTGTCAGATATTTCTGTGAAAATTTTGCCGGTTGACTATTAATTATCATTGTCAAACGCCACCGCTGCAAACTTACTTGGAACCGAGTGACTGAGCTGATATCCCTCTGCTTGAATTGTAAATGCTCTGGAATCTAAGTTAAATACTGCTATGGAAGAAAAGTAAGATTATACCTTCCCCTTTTGAAAAGCTAGCTATCCTTTGTAGCTGATGAAAGCTAGCAGCAGCACAAACTTTCTTTCCTGTTGATAAGGTAAGAGAAACAGCAAATACCTATCTGCAGAGAAGTCTGTCTTCTCTGTATTTGCTTGAGCAATTTTGAATGCAGGTGACATACTAAATGAAGCTGCCCCCATGTAGAGCCTATTCAGATGTGGTGGCCATATCTCATCACCTGGAAGTTCAGATAAACTTTTTATCCTGATCTATAACTGCTGATCCCCAGGGAAGTTTGGGTAGCTCCAGCTGGCTACCTGTCTTGGTGTTACCAACCCACTCAAGTCCTCCGAAGCCATAAATCATTGGTCTTCCTTGTGCTCTGGCAGTTACTTAATAAGCAGGCTGAGCCTTCTTCAAAATCCATCGAAGCCTGCACTGTCTTTATAACCTGGGGCTTGACACCCAAGATGAATCTTAGGAGGTTAAGCCACAGTTTGATTCATCATTCCCTTAAGGATTAGCTTCATTATTTTAAAATCAGGATAGTGACCAGATACCTTCTGAGCTGGGACCAAGAAGGACAGAAGGTCAATGAACCCAGTCTGTTCAGGGTATACTAACTTGATGTGGCAAAATATCTGTCTGGCTCTAAATCCTTGACTTAGGAGTGTCAGGATGGAAAAGTCACAGCACTTTCATATATATTTGAGAGCTTCTCTTTGCACATTTTTTTCACCAAACACATAAATCTATATTACTACACATCTGAACTGGAAATGAGTTACACCAAGGCTTCTGAAAATATTTTAAAGTGCTTCAAGAATGACACCAAATAAGCCAATACTGGAATATTCTTGGAGCATCAGTTCACTCCAAACTCACCTCTTGTAGTGTTAAAGGCGAGTTTAGCTCCTTGTTGAATTGTTATTTAAATCTGTATATATTATAGGAATCAACTGCAAAGATTTCCATCAAAATACTTTAAAAAAGGTCCTAAAACACTGGCTCATGGTGCTGTTAAGGAAAAATCTTGGTTCAAAGATCACCCACATAACTGTGGATGTAATACAAATAACACATAAATGTTCATGGATATTGTGCATGTGTTTGTTCTTATATTCCCTGATCTACCCCTTCTTTGTACCCACTGCTACACCAGACACCCCACAGACACCCTGTGCACGCTTGTGCAGTCACATATGAAGTCACTTGCTAATGGTGTAGGCTTCCAAACTTGTCTGGACATGAAAGGTCCCATTATCTATGGTCTTGAGAAGATCCTTAGCAGGATTCCCAAAACACAGCAGTAGACTGCTGCTGCTACTACACTCAAGCAATAAATTAGATCAAATGTGTTCCTGGAGGATCAGAGCACAGCTTGGTTTGCCCATTGCTTTTAATTCTTATCTTCATCTTTCTTTATCTTCCATGGAAAAGTCAAGCTTACTCCTTCTTTCATCCTTTTTTTCCCTTTCAGCTTAATCATACCCTCTATATGAATTGTGCTAGTGTCTGAGATTTTTATTCCTGGTCAGTCCTTGCAAAAATATTCACAGAAATGTGGATTGCTGATACAATGCCTCTGGGTGACAGTAGTGTTTAAAACAGTTTGTAGGAACACTCCTATTTTCTAGCATGGTCAAAGTCATTGGCTAATGAGTAAAATCCCAGGGCAGAGAATTTTTTTGCTGTAATAAGGCTAATGAGGCACTGTGACTGTGTTATCATTAAAATTGGGCAAATGTGATGGTCCTGGAGGATTTGTCAACACCTCTAACTAGTCTTGGAGGGATGCCAACCTAGTTTGATGTTCCATCCTCCCTCGTGCACTCCTCATCCCTTACATCTGCCTCCTCAATCCTTTGGTGATTTCTACAAAACAAACCTCATGTAAATATATACACTTTTTCTCCTACTTAATAGAAAAACTTGTGTTTATTATTAAGAATTCTACATTCTGTTGGAACTTCAAGGGAAACATGGTGTCTATGTTGATAGTGTTCCTTCTTCTTTTGCCTGATATGATTTTAATTTTCTCTCAGCTGGATTCTTGTCTCTCTTTCCCCAGTCCTCTTCAAAACAGGTTGCTAATCTGAGATTGCTCAGAATAATTAATTTTTTAACATCCTGGGAATTTTGAAACACAGGCAAATCTCCTATCAGTGCTTCCAAGGGCATAAGTCACTACAGTATTAACAACAAGCTGAGGAAATATAATTATTAGTTTTTTGATACATGGTCCATGGTAATGGAGCCCAGAAAATTGTCCATAGGGACATTCATGACATATTGCACAAGTGAATGCCTAACTATGCTCACTCTGCCCATAACTTGAGTTGGTCAGGCTCCTTGTACTTGTTTGTTTTCTGATTATATCAAAGTTTTCTACCCCTGGGAAGCATCAAGCTGTCTGTGCTGTCTATGCACCTGAAGAGTCTGAGAGGTTTCAAAAGCATTAACAGTAATAGTACATGCACTGACCACCTGCAGAACATTTTCTATTTTCTGGAAGCACCAGCTTCACCATATGTGTCATGGAGGAACTTTAGATACCTCTGACATTTAGGTAATCATTGATGTGCAGAGATTTGCATCTCTGTGTTGGAGTGAAATACTTACTGTACGGTATTGTTTCAGGCACCCCTATGTTTTCTTAGGTCTTTGCCCGAATGCCTCACAGTCCCTCACTTATACTCAATAAAGCTAAAAAATACTAATAAGGCCATTTCATCACTGAACATGTGAGAGACATTAATTGTAAAAGGTAGGTCTATAGGCATCCCTAGCCTGTGCAACAGCACATAAACCAGTAGCAACACAAGGACCTGCAGCAATCCTCCAGCCTGGGCTGGCACCATGACCATTTTGACACCCATTCTCCTCCTCCTGGGGTGAGTTCCCACTGTTTGCTGCTGAATTCTTGCAGCATGAACTATTGCAGAAGTATGGGACTAGGGCTTGTTCTGTCTCTAAGCCACTTGTATATATTTTTTTTTTTAGCCAATGCAGACAAATTTCAATACTCCTTAACTGGCACCAGAAGGACTCTTTGAAGGTGAACAAAGGGCTGCATCTTCAAAGTGGTTCTTTGTACCTATAGAATAAATGTCTCCTCTCTACCCTTTGTGGGCCCAGGTGATAAGAGCCACTTTTGGACAAAAGACACAAACCAAGATATATGGGATGGACAGCTCAATAACTTGACTGGCAAACGTGAGTATCCCACCCCCAATCTTCTTTAACAATTGAATTTTCACAGTACAAAGCCTCCTAGAGTCTGGTTTTCTAATTAAAGCATCTTTAGGAAGAAAAGGTCCAAACCTTCACACTGGTATTTTTTTCCTCCCAGGCTGTACATTTATAATAGCAGCCTGTCTCAACTTGTCAGAGCACGTCTCTGATATAATGAGTCAGAGGAATTAACTAATTTACCACAGCTGGCCTCACTCTTTTGCCCTGAAAATTCCTGTATTTAGGTAATACAGCTGTGAACTTCCCTCTATCACAAAAAGATTCTGAGGGACTAGAAAAGAAGAAAATAAAAAGATTGTAACACCCCCCCCAACACACACCACCACCTCCCAGTCTAAATCTGCCTTTGGGGCTTGTACATCCTGTCCCAGGGCACACGGATTTTGCCTTTGAGGATTCAGCCGTGGCAGTGCCAAGACTCTTGATGTATTCTCCTATCTCAAACATGGTTTTTGTGGTGCACTGGAAAATCCTCCCTTGTGTCCAGTCTTCAGACAGTATCTGAGGTCATTAGTAAAGGTCTTTTAACTCAGACAATAACAGCTTGAGCTTAAGCTCCACTTCATAGTGCAGGAGTGACAGACACTCACAGTTGCCTTGCTGTATTTCAAGAACGCCTACCTAGTTTACACCAAATAACTGAAAAATGAAGGAGGTTTAAACTCCTATTAAAACCTCCTGTAAAACCAGAGGTTGTGCAGTCTGAAGTTTAGGATTGGGCTGTGTGTATTGGGGTCCATCACGAAAGTCATCCCCAGCAAGGTGTCTGAGCCTTCACATCTCTCTTCCTTATTTCACAGCAGCTGCCCCCATGATGTGTGGGTCCTTCAGGGGAGTCCCAGGAATCAACCTCTTTCCAAGCTCCTCCCTAACTACAGGCTATATGAGAAAGAGGAAGACACCCTAAAATAACAGCAGACACTCTGGTATTGTTTAATAGCTGACTTTCTGACAGCTTGATCTACCGGACTGCATTAGATCTATACTTCAGAAGAGCTGGGGCTTGAATAGACAGTCTGATGATGCAGAGAGTGCTTTTTCTCTCCCCTTTGGTTCATGAGATCAGAGATGTACTCCCTGTGTCAAGTTGGATGACAGATGTATTGAACAGTGGCTCACTGTGTCTGGGATCCCTGGGGCCACATGGGAGTATATGAATTCTCATGGATATGGTTTGTAGTGAGCCGAATGGGCTAATAAGAAAAAGTGTGAGAAAGCCTGGTCCCGTGTGCCTCTTGTGCAGTACATAGGAGGAGGATGTGATAGCCCTTATTTTATGATGTCCACGGAACTCTTCAGCAAGACATGTTTGATACCAGGCATCAATATTCATCAGGGTTTCTGAGTCCCGAGTTTGTGGAAATGTTTTGTGGACTTGGCCAGAAGGTAGTGTTAAGGTTGACTCCAGCTGTTGGTGTGGACATATGCTGAGATTTCCAGGCTCTGAAAAAGGGAAAAAAAATCAGTCATACCTATTCTCTGTGCTCATTTTTAAGCCACCATTCATTAACTATTTGGATGCTGGCAGTTTTGCTGTTATATTTCGTATAAAACATGTGAAAATAGAAGAAAATAAAGAGAGTGTGACTCACTATGTGGCATACATAGCCAAAGGGTGCCTGTATCCTGCCCCTGTCAGGCAGAAGGCAGATACCCAAATGGAAACAGTGAACGGAAGGAAGTTCAAGGTGGGAGCAGCAGGCAGACTCCCTCCTTGCCCACCTTGCCCTCCCCGATGCCTCTGAACAACAGGTATGAGGCTCTGGTGGAGGAAGGACAGTCAAGTGAGGATGTGGATGATGGGCATTCTACACCAGAGGGGTCTCCACAGCCAGAAAGACCTACCTCCCATATCACATCCACATCCACCAAGCAGAAAAGAAGGGTTCTCACTGTAGGTGACTCTGTTTTGAGGGGAACAGAAGGTCCAATATGCCAAGTAGATCCTCCTCACAGGGAGTTCTACTGTGTCCCCAGAGCCTGGGTTAAGGACATCACTAGGAAACTTCCTAGCTTAGTAAAGTCCACAGATTACTGCCCATTACTGATTTTCCAGGTGGGTGGTGAGGAAGCTGCAACTTGCAGTCTGTGAGCAATCAAGAGAGACTTCAGGGCTTTGGGACAGTTAGTGAGAGAATCTGGGGTGCAGGTTGTTTTTCCTTCTCTCCTTCCAGTTGCAAGCAGTGACACTGGAAGGAACAGAAGGATATAATCTATAAGCACATGGCTCTGTGGCTGGTGTCACCAGCAAAATTTTGGGTTTTTTGATAATGGGATGACCTACATGGCACCAGGTATGCTGGCATCAAATGGGAGACACCTTTCTCAGAGGGGGAAGAGGGTTTTTGCCCAAGAGATTGTGGGGCTGATTGACAGGGCTTTAAACTAGATGGGAAGGGGAAGGGGGATAACAATATCAAAATTGTCTGTGACAAGCGGCACGATGACACATCAGGGTGGGAGGGATGGGGTGACAGTAAGGGCCTTCAACCATTTGCCCTGAGGAATGCAGTGGGCACTGCAGCACAGGCAAAGTCGTACAGAGACAAGCCAGAAACAGGAGCCAGCGGGGTAGCTGCCATGAAACACCTTGGGGGAATAAAGAGGTGTCCATTTAAGAAGGTGACACAGCCACCAATGCAGCTGAAGTGCCTCTACACCGATGCATGCAGCATGGGCAACAGACAGGAGCAGCTGGAAGCTACTGTCCTACTAGAAAGCTACAACATTTTTAAAAAGGGTAGAAAAGAGGACCCTGGGAACAACTCACCTGTCAGCCTCACCTCTGTGCCTGGGAAGATCCTGGAACAGATCCTTCTAGAAGCTGTGCTGAAGCACATGGAGGACAGGGAGGTGATTCAAGACAGCTACCATAGCTTTACTATGGGCAGGTCCTGCCTGACCAAACTAGTGGCTTTCTACAGTGAAGTAATTGCATCAGTAGAAAAGGGAAGAGTTATGGATGTCATCTATCTGGATTTCTGCGAGGCCTTTGACAAAGTCCTCCACAACATCCTTTTTTCTAAGTTGGAGACCTAGAGACTTGATGGGTGGACTCTTCAGTGGATAAGAAATTGGCTGCATGGTCACATCCAGAAGGTAGTGGTCAATGGTTTAATGTCCAGATGGGAGACAGTGACAAGCAGTGTCCCTCAAGGGTCCATACTGGGACCAGTTCTGCTTAATATCTTCATTAATGATACCAACAGTGGGATTGAGTGCACCCTCAGCAAGTTCACTGACAATACCAAGCTGGGTGGTGCAGTCAATGTGCCAGAGGGATGGGATGCCATCCAGAGGGACATGGACAGGCTATAGAAAGCCCAAGTGAACCTCATGAGGTTCAACAGGGCCAAGTGCAGGGTCCTGCACCTGGGATGAGACAATCTTCATTATTGATACAGGCTAGGAGATGATGTTCTGGAAAGCAGCCCTGAGGAAAGGGACTTGGGGGTAGTAGTGGATGAAAAGCTGGACATGAGCCACCAATGTGCATCTGCAGCCCAGAAGGCCAACCCCATCCTGGGCTGCATCAAAAGAAGTGTGACCAGCAGATCGAGAGAGGTGATTCTGCCCTTCTACTCTGCTCTGCTGGGACCTCACATGGAATACTGTGTCCAGTTCTGGAGCCCTCAGCACGGGAAGGATATGAAGGGCCACAAAAATGATCAAAGGGCTGGAGCACCTCTCCTGTGAGGACAGTCTGAGAGAGTTGGGGTTGTTCAGCATGGGGAAGAGAAGGCTCCAAGGGGACCTTATAGCGACCTTCCAGTACCTGAAAGATGCCTTTAAGAAAGCTGGGGAAGAACTGTTCACAGGGGCCTGTAGCAATAGGACAAGGGGTAATGGTTCTAAACTAGAAAAGGGTAGATTTAGGTTGGATATTAGGAAAAAGTTCTTCAATATGAAGGTGGTGGATCATTGGAACAGGTTGTCCAGAGAGGTAGTGGAGGCCTTGTCCCTGGACATATTCAAGGCTTGATGGGGCTCTGAGCAACCTACTCTAGTAAAGATGTCCTTACTTACTGCAGGGGTTTTGGACTAGCTGACCTTTGAAGGTCCCTTCTAACCCAATACATTCAATGATTCTGTAATTCTATACAAAAAACTGAAGCACAAACTGACTTTGTGATTCAGAGCACAAACCTAAAATACAGCTGTCTGCCTTTCAGAAAGTGCTAACTTTAGTGGCATTCAAGAATAAGAATGTCATGTGTTGGTTCACCTTTAGAAAACCTTTAATTCCTCTGTGAGATATTAATTGGAAGTTTGATATTCTCCATACATTCCCTAAGAAACAAGCTTTCCTACAATCAGTCTTTCTGTCTGTGTCCTCCAAAAAGCTAAATATTTTATACAGAATTATTCAGCTTCAAGAGAACTGAGCATCCCACACACCATTTCCTGTTTTATGTAGATTAAATCATTTTTTCAAGCTGTTATTGTGTTCATATTGCCTGAGAAGAGGAGGAATCTGAACTATTTCTTCCATTCTATGCATGAGGAAATGCTGTTAAGGAACTCTCCAGGTATGATGTTCTGTAAGAAGCTCACTACTTTTATTTCACTTTTAAGCCAGAAGCATTGAGGAAATTCAGTCTGAAGTCTCAAACTATTCTGGGCTTTTTTTCTACTAAGAATTTAAGTATGTGCACACACAGGGGGAAAGGACAAAGGAAGGAAGAAGAGGAAAGGAAAGAGGTAAAAAGGAATAAAGGCAGGAGAAGAGAGAGAGAGGGGAACAAAATGGAGGCAGGACACATTAGTTCCAAATTCTTGCAGAGATGTTCCTGTCTCTGTAGCACTGAGATTTTTGTTTGCCCACACTTTCCTCAGTGGTATGTCTGGAACAGGTCTTTGCCATGACCACCTTTTCTCACTCTGTCTCTATAAATGAGCAACCATTCAACATAAAACCTCCCGTTCAGAGGAAGAGGGATTTTAAATAGGGATGTGCAATCTTTCTCCCTACATGGTGAGATTCTGGGACTCTTGGTGCTTCAAGACAATGAAAATTCCTGACATAGATGAGCGATTATGTGTTGTAGTCCACATAAACCACAAGTAAGTTTCCCACATGAGGGAAATATCTTCCCTCAAAATTAAATTTGCAAAATACCAAAAATATCAGATAAATTTAAGATCTATGTAATATGTACCAAACTATGAACTATAAAGATTCATGGCTCAATAACCAGAATCTCCAAAATTTTAATCAATTTTTGGCCAGATTTCCCTGCTTTTGTATCCACTCTTATAAAATAATCATAATATTTGAGGAATTTTTATTATAAAACAATTTTGAAGTTATTATAAAGCAAAAGACACAAGTGATCTATGCTTGCTCACACTGATTCTGACTGTAATAACCATAAACTTTGTTATTAAATGACACCTTTTTCTGGACACACTGTTGTACTACTAAGACTTGGCACAAACAAGGATTAATAGTGATTTTTCTTGGAGAGAATGAGGGCCTCAGGCAATAGATAAGAAGGTATGAGGACCACATAAGTACTTAATAAAAAGAAATAAGCCTTGTTTCAGCTGTGGCAGTCAATAAGAAATATAATTTCTTGTCTTATTATAATATTTATAGGGCTCTAAATTATGAATGGTGCTTTCTGGATAAGTGACATGACAGGTTCCTGTGATATTAAACTTGATTTAACTTAGTAAAGACTATAAACTAAACAAATTTTTATGGCTACAGTGCTGAATCGACAATGCTGTATATTCAATAATGTATGGATCATGTTGACTCCTTCTTCACTCTTACATATAATTTATCAAGTAACATATGGGGAAATATGAGTGTGGGTTGATGCCCAGGAAAGACTTCATGACTGGAAAGTGATAAGAAGAAAATCTCTGAGCTGAGCTCTAGGCTGCAGTTGGCATGATTGCACATTATGACACGTCTTGTAGATAGACCATGAGTTCATGGGATAGGGCTTCATTTCACCTCTGCTCATGGAACATCAGCTACTGGGAGATCCATTGATAATAACCCTGAGCTGACAGGATGTGACCTTGTATACAAGGGATGCAAGGGATGACTGTATCAACAGGAAAAATCTGCAATAATTGGGGAGGTTTGTGGTATGGAAACTGAGGCATGCGAGTGGGAAGGAGATCTCCCTGGTAGTAGCCCAGGGTGAGCCAAAGGCCTTTGGCTTTGCATTTTTCTTCAGTTTTGATTTGGAGAACAAAATGTATGCTTTGGAAGACACTCAGGCATGGCCATGAACATCTCTAAGGCTGGAAAAACTTATAGACTTCTACTTACTCACATTAAACTATGAAGGTAAATGTATTTTAATTGAGAGAGTTTAGTTTTCTACAAGTATTTTTCAAAAAATAACATAAGTTTTCTTCCACCATTAAAAATACTAACAGCTGTCAGTATGAAGAGTGTAGGGGAAGGTCCTTTTGATATATGGCAGGGCTAAAAAACTGAACATTTATCTATTTAACAACACTTCACAGTTGCCAGATTTACACACACATTATATTTAGTCCAGTAGTAAAATTTATACCTCTCCTTTTGGACCACATAATTCTTTCCCTCTGCTAGGAAAAAATTAGATCCAGGGGAAAAGGCAAATTTCCTTTAAAGATCAGTCAGGGTTTTTTGTGAAATATTTGATGTATATTTAGGGACATTATTAATTGTGTTAATAATATTTGTTTCTCACTAAACCTGCATAGAAACTTTGTCTGCAGTGAACATTTTTATCCTGTATAAGGATGTTTAGGGCTATATTTGGAAAAAGTGTTTATGTGCCTTGCATGAGACAGGCATCTGGTGAGGTTTTCAAAAGCAACACATGCTTTGGAAGTAATAGGGGTAAGAACCAGGGTGCTTTGGCTCTTTTGCATGAGTACTAGCAGCTTCTCTGAGTTGTTAGGTAGTGAAGCGTCTCCCAGAGCTCTTTCTGTGGTCCTTTATCTCACACTCCAAAGTCAGGTGTTATAAGCAACACTTCATGAGGGATGCAGACAGTGTGTCTGGGTTGTTTTGGAGGAGAAAAAACATGGGGACGGTTGTGGGAAATAGATTTTTGGAGACCAGGGAAAAGGATAAAAACACCTGAGAGTACAGAGGCTGATTTCTAGGAGGGAACAGCAAACAGAAATGGAATTTAATAATTTTTGTATTTTCTGAATCTGAGTTAACTGGCTACAGCAAGTTCCTATGAGTGTTTTGGGTACACTGAAATGGGTAGTATTTGTGCAGAGATAGGTAGGACTAAGCAGAACCTCACCTCCTCCTTGGGTCCTCCTGAAGTAGAGCAGGACAGGGAGAAGTATTGAGAAATTCTATATACTACTCAAAACTTTCGCTGTAAGCAAGTGATTGCTGTGAAGGGTCAGCTGGTGCTGGGGGTATGTGGGCTGTCCTCTAAGATGCAAAAATCCTCTGGTCTCAACTCCATGCTTAGAAATCCCAACAAATGAAGAGCCACTGGTCTTGGTCATCTGTTTCTTGTCAGCTTTCCAAGAGGGCTATTGAGGAGCTGATGGTCAAGTTTTCAGGAAATAAGGTAGATCTCTAATGTCTGGAGCTTCACTAGATCAAGCTGTTTCTTCTTGGTGTTTTCAATCAGCCTTGGTCTCCGATGAAAACAAAGCACCTAAATGGCAGACAGGCATATGTTTGTAGAGTTGTTCAAGGAAATACTGCACTTGGAGACACAGTAAATAAAAACTTGCTCCCTTTCAGTGCAAAGGAGAACAAATTCACTTTAGACAGTCTCTGGCCTAGGTCAATTTCCTGAATGATGTCTCAGAACTTTGTACAGAAAATGGTACAAAAATGCATACGGAAAATTGTACCTCTTTGTGGGAACATAATTTTCTAAGGGCCAGGTTTGTGAAGGTGGTTAGACAAGTGAGGTAAAGGCAGCTAGATGTCTAGAGAGCTTCTAGTTGTGTACTTTTAATTTTAAAAGTAATTAGAGAACCTGGGCACTTATGACAGTCTCAGCAAATGCCCTTTGGAATTCTAAGGGACCTTTGTAATTCTACCCCTTAAGGGCTAGGGACATTTCACTCCATTCTGCTTTATCCACTTGCAGTACTTCTGCTGTTGCACTCAACTAAATGCTCCTTCTGCAGCCAAATATATGCTCCCCCATCAGAAGATGCAAGAGTGAAATTGTCTTTCTTAAAGATATGTTCCACACAAATTACAGCTATTGCTTAAATGTGCATCCAGGCACCACTCAACACCCAAGTTTCTGTACAGTATTATCTAAACCCACTAGATTCATTCTTTTCATAACTGATTTTATGAAAAAAGTATAAAACAAAGCAAAACCCTTCAGGCTTTTAAGATTCTTTAAGGTTAAGATTGCTTGGGTGTTTTCCCCACTAAGAATGGTTCTCAAATGAAAACTAAGTCACGGTTTTACTTTGATCTTGCATTTTGTCTGAGACATTCTGAATGAAGCTCACAAAGTGACTAAGACTTAAATGGGATTCCTCTACACAGTCATCACAGCCTCTTAATTCCAACACTAAGCTACTAAATGTGAAATAGTACAGAATCATATAATTGCAGCCAGACATTATAAACAATAATTATGTGTAGTCTGTCACAATACTTCTGTAGCAATTTTATACCTCGTAGTAGACATGCTGTCTACTTTACCCTCCATTGTCTATGGTAGTAAACTGCTCTGAAGCCTTTTTTTTCCCCCTCTATTGACATGATTATTTAGGTAAACTTGCTTCATACTTAGCCTGCCTGGATAGCTGAGTGAGCAGAAATGTTAATACTGGCATCATGTTTGCTGTGATTAATCAAGTTTTTCCACCATATCAGTACCTGCCTCGGGTTTGCAGTTTCCTCTGGAATCCCGCAAAGACATCTGCCCTATGCTAAGTGTGTGTATCAAGTCTTGTTGATTATTATTCAGCGTGACAGTGGGATGACTGATAAAATAAATGAGGAGAATAAATAGCAGAATTAGTTTTTAATTTCTTTTTCCCTTGATTGCTCTCACTGTGTGTTTGAAGAGGCATGAAATTATAGTAGCTCCCCTGTATTAAAAATTGCCAGGAACTTGTGTGGATTCACTTACAGAAGGGCTGATCTCACAAGACCTATTACAAAGAGAGAGGGAAAGAAGGGATGTAAATCAGAAGCAAAAGTGAAAAGTGGCCCTTTTCTTGAGTATTTTGTTTCTAAGCATTCATGTCAAATGCTTTTCTGGCAGCATGATGCTCATGATGTTTATAACATGTAAGACATTCATACTGACAAGTTCTGTTCATTAAATTCCATGTTTTGTCTGAGTAAATCCTACAATGTTCACAGTCTTATAGGCATGGCAGGAATTGTGGGTGTATTTATCACTTCATATAATCAGACACTCAGCAGTTTGCATTTATCTGCATTGGTAATATCTTCTCTCTAAATACATACCGAATCACACAGGACTGGATCATGAAGTTTTCAATACTCATATGATGAACATTTAACAAGTACTCCTGTTCATCAGAGAAGTCTGTGAGCTGATCCACAGGTGAATACCTTGCTTTTTCTAGTC
The DNA here is from genome assembly GCA_907165065.1 of Caprimulgus europaeus. The sequence goes on from OU015523.1 coordinate 115,566,197, forward strand.
CACAAGCAGAGTTGCTGTGCCTACGTGTATCTGCTCATCAGATATCGCCCTCCCTTGACTATGCTGATCTGATATTTGACTCTGAGGAGCCAGCGTTGCTCTTGTGCAGCTCTTGCACTCATAAATCAGTGCTCACTCTATTTATTTTCTTATGTGGATGATTGATAAGCAATTGAGTAATTAATATTGTATTTTATGATTGGTGTATCTCAATTCAATGTCTCCCTGCTAGGTTTTACACCTGTGATTTTATATCAGTTTCTTTTCCACAGAACTCAAATGTAGCATTTTTGTTTTATCTTATATGGAAAATGCACCAGCAGTTTTATTAGATGTATTCTAGTTTATTTGAGAGAAAAGAAAAATCGATAACTTTACAGATCTTTCTTGCTAAACTGTTCCATCTCTATTTGGTGAGCTTGTTTTGATAATGTATTTTTACATTAGCTGTCTTTTAAGAGTTATTTAAATAATCTATATAATACTATCTTTTTCTTTCTTTTTTTTAAAAAAAAGAAGTAGTGGGAACAATTTCGAAAAACAAAACTAAAAGCACCATTTTTTTTCCACATTAATTTGACAGTAGATGACTGAAATTTGGTCACTTTTGGTCAAAACTACCCTGGCCTAAAATTCCAACTAATTTTTTTACTCTGAAAGCCACGGGCCATGCCATTGCCGATCTCTTGTGCTAGCTAGTAGCCAGCATGTGCAATATGGATCCAACAGACCATACTAGCTTCTTTGGCCCTGCTGAAGCCTATGGAGTAATTTAGCTACAGAACAAACTTTCTCCATAATTTGATCTTTCCTCATGCTTGTATATTCATGTTTGTGTGAGATATTTGTTCACACTTAGAAGAGTACTTAAAAAATGTGTCTAAAAGTAAAAAAAAAAAACCAAACCAATTGCAAAAAAAAGTCTTGTAGTGAGTGTTAGAAGCCAATTTGTAAACTTTATAGCTTACCTACATGTTCATGATTTAATAAAACTTAATAAGCCTAAATTCAGCTTGGCTGCATTGTTTAGCAATAACATATCCCTTGAATTGTAAGACAAGCTGTATTTCCTGTGAAGAGATTTAAATGAAAAAAGACCCTTCCAAACACTTAGGTAGAAATTATTTTATCCCTGGAGCTGAACTTTGTCACTGTGAAATGGTTGACAGTTTTACAGTGACTTCTGTGGAAGCAGTATCATACCCTAACGTTTTTATTCAACTATTTCCATCAACACTTGTGCATAGAAATCCATGCTGGTCTTGGATGCCATCTTCTATCCCAGGTCTTTGAACTTTTAACCCTAAGATGTTTATTGGAAGGCTGCAAATTCCTGAAATAACAGGAGGCTTTGTTGACACAACAGTAGGCATGTGGTTGAGGAGATGAGGCTAGCAACATTTACTAGGTTTCATCATGACGTGCGAGAGATGTGGTTGAGGGGTTCATTCACACCTGTGAGCTCAGCAGCGTGCACACAGACGCTGAATCACATCAGCAGCTAATGCAGATGAATACATATTTTTTTACATATTTGAGAAGAATACTTGGATTTTTCCAGATTGTGTTAAAAAATAGTAACACTAAAAAATGGAAAATGTGTGCCCCATCTTTGATCCCATGATAGGTCTTGTTGCAGTAAGTTGCAATGCAGGATGTGTGATGAGAGCAGGCTTTATCTATGTTACCTCCTGTAGCACACACTGAACAGGAGATGTGGGCTGACGCAGCAAAAGAGTGGCTCTGTGAAAGGAGCCATGGCAAATAGGGATTGTGAGGATTCTCTGAATACCATCCTCAATGCACAAGGGCTTACAAAATCTAAATATTTCTCTTTGGTGGTCTTTAATGGTTAGATGTGAGAAGTGGATCCTGCAGGTGGTACATACCTGCCCAGTGTGAAACTACATCTTCTTCTGGCAGTAGTTAGGGAAAGATGGCTCCTGTGTAACACGTGGGCTAAGCAATAGATTTCCTATGGAGTTATTCCAGTGTGTGTCTGTATGAACTTTCAAAAGAGAGTGTGTTTGCTCAGATTCCAATAAGTTTGCTCATTTGTTGTAAAAATAGTAAAAATTGTCTTTTAAGGTCTAGGGTATATGTTCTCCTTTGTTCTTTTAAATCCTACGGTTAATACATATGCACTACTTACCTACATTTTAGAGACACGTTTCATCTCATTTTTCTGGCAGTAAAAAACACTGAAGCAGTTAATCAGGAAAAAAATGTTGATTCACATCACCGACAAAGGAGAAGAAACATTATTTTAACAGTTATTTGCAACCTTCAGCTCTTCCAGAGCAATGTTTCAATACTCGCTAAAGAACACGTTTTACCAGTGACATGGCATAAGTTTCTCCTAAAAAGGTAATGATGTGAAATTGTGATTTCTGGGCCTGAGAGACCAGTCCTGAATTCCACAGTAGTGGAATGCATGTGTTTACTATTACTTTGTCACATGTTTGTTTAATCATATCAGTTAATATTACATTGCAAGACCACTCCAGGTTCATTTTATTTGGATTTTGCTATAGTTTATTTTTGCACATGTTCCATTATTAATGAGCCTCCAAGTACTTTGTCATGTATATTGCATCATGTAATTATTCATTTATGTTTATTTTTCCTGCCTGTTTCTATGTATGTTCAGCATGTATACACAAATTCCAACCTTTTATTGGAGCAATAAAGGAGATTATGTTGCAGATTATGTTAAGCATTATTCTGAATGCTATTTTAAAGAGACATATACTGAACTTCACCCCTGGTTCTCTCTATAGCTTCCAGCTGCAACCCTCATGACCAGCAAACTTGTTTCTTTCCTCTAGTTGTAGTCTTCCAGACTGTCCTTATTTGCATTTCTTTTCCCTTAGACTACCTCTCTTGAGCCTTCTGCATCTTAGACAGATTTGTCATCCAGATTCTCCAGCAAAGGCACTGAAAACCAGAAGACACAGCTGCTTGAAGGTCGAAGGTCCATACTGCCCATATGAACTACAGGATGATTCTGGCTTTCCTTTTGTAAGTATGGCTTTGAGTGTGCCAGTCATATGCAATGTCCAGTACCAAATGAGAGTTATGACAGGAGATAGAACATGCTCAGGGAGGATGGCATCCTTCACTGCTAACTCCTCCAGGCCCATAGAAGTGAGTTTGTGTGAATTCAGATTCATTAAAAGTTCTGAACTTCTGCATGCCTCCATGGGAATGTTAAAAGGCATGTTGTGGAGAGAAATTTTACATCTTTAGGAGTTCCTAGCTCAATCAGAGCTGTTGTTTCACAGCGAAGGCAGATGCAGACTGTCATCTGCCACGGCAAGATAGTACTGCCCAGGCCAGCAGTGGTTCAAGCAGTTGCGTGCAACTTGGCTGTCATAGGGTCTCCTGGGCTAGCCTGCTTTCCACAACAAGTAGAAACTGTCTCATCAAGGGCTCATCTGAGCTGTCACAGCCATCAGCAATATGGAATTCTCATGCAGGAGCAATGGTGTGCCGCTGTTCAACGTAGAAAGTGGCAGTTTGGCACACTCTTGCATAGTCACTCCATCTCAGGCTCTATTAAATGTCTCTGAATTCACAGGGCTGCATAGCATCAGAACCAGTCCCTGGCAAACTGCTTTCAATACCGCGACAGATGGGAAAAAAAGGGAAAAAAATATGCAGTAATATTTCTTAGCTTGCAAAAAGCAAAAAAAATCTCCCATTCTCCAAAGAGAAACCTAAATCCATCACACAATTAGTCCTCCCAATATCTGCTTTTGTCTGCCAATTCAGAACAATCACAGGCCCAAAGACCACATCTACAGGGGTAATACAGAGGAAACATGGCCAAGTTTGTCTTTGGTCTAAGGCATGACACTGATTTAGATCCACTGATGCTCTCATCCATAAAGCCTCAGCTTTTATTCATTAACCTTGTTGGGAAGATGAACAGAATGCTGGACTGAGTCTGTCAATATCTATTTTTTAGTTGTCGTACAAGGTTACAGTAAATTGGATTATAAGATATTTCAGAAACCAGGGTTTTAATTTCATTTTAAACTTTCTCCAATATCTAAAGCACTTCCTCTTCTTTACAAAATAATGAACAATAGATCCCCATATAACATCTTAAGTTTTTGAAATGAGGGATAACAGTACATCCATTAGGAGAAAATCTCTAAAGCATCCTAAAGTTTATCCTTATTTTAATGGTCAATGTTCTCAAATAATTTTCCCCTGCCTGGATATTTAATAGGAGGGATATATTTCACTTTATTTATATGGGATTGTGGCCTGTGCCACATTAAAGACTGTGTGCTAAAATGTGCAGCCAGGGAGTTGCCTGCAACAAGGAATTCTGGGCAGAGATGGAGAATCAGTTTCAGTCTTTAGGGGAACAAATAGAGTTTGTAATGATTGTTGAGGGAGGTGGTACAGCTCACAGCTTGGAAAAAACAATTGCATTATCAGGAAAGAAAGAAGCTACAAACTGTGTTAGAGAAAGGTAAGAAATGTGGATAATGACTGGGATTTGTGAAGAAAGCTGAATTTCCTGTTTTACTAGTGTAGATAAAAGCTATTAGCTAAAATAGAGAATGATAGGAGAAGACTATAAACTTTTTTCTCTGTGTTAAAAATGGGAACATGCTGAGACGTGAAAGGAAATGTTACTTAGAGATGTGAGAAGGAAAGGCAGAAGGAGTCTGGAATAGAGAGTGGTTACAGATTAATCAGCAAAAAAGATAAAAATTCAAACTACCCAAGAGAGTAAATTTACTCAGGGACTGGGGTTAGATCACCTCAGCCAAGTCATCACAAATTCCTTCTGGGATCTTCTCCTCTCTTTTTCAATCCATGTGAAAAACTCTTCAAACTGCAGGTTATCTCTTCTCACAGTGAGGGAATAAAAAGTTGGCCTGGAGGGATTCAGGTTGTGCAAAATCCTGCTCTTGGAAGATTCATCAACTTTTATTTTCTTTAGATGCTATATCCTCTGTGAGATTCATATGCATACATATGTGGCTATGAATATAACCTGGTTTTCTGAAGTACAAGTGAATTTTGTGGTATTTAAGTATAGCACAGAGTGATTCCTTGTTGTCTTGAAACCAGTTATGGAAAAAAAAGATCTAAAAATAAAATTCCTTTAATTACTTACAGTACAATATTAATGGAAATATTCTGTTTTAATTGAGTGGATGCCTAGCAATGGCATATTTGTGTTGAGCTGAACTAAACAGCACTAGTGGCTGCAGAGTACTTGGCACCTGTAGCAAAACCTAAAGTCATCAGTACTCCAACTGACTGTTTTTACTGGAAGATCCTGTGAGAGGAAGACCCAGCAGACTGTGAAGAGACCCTAGATTGAAAGAGAAATGTTAATTTCTTTAAAAACAAGAACAGGAAAATGTGTGTTTGGGAAGAATCTAATGCTCTTGTGTACCCTTCTCGTAGTTTGCACAATCCATCTGCCTCCCCTCAGGAGACTTTGATTTCCACAGTTTCCAGTTGTTACACAATCACCTTACAGTATTGATGTAAAGTAAAAGTAGGCAAGGGAGCAGGACAACCACTTTCTTAGTTGAGCAACTCAGCAGCTAGATTAAAGGGTCAAGACCTGTGGTGTCTAGCTTGATGGATTCCCAAATCTTTTATTGCTGCCTGCCGGAAGGACTCTAATAGGATAGATCCTTACTCAGAAACCCTAATACCAGAGTGACTGGGGTTTTCTCCTTGATTATGAGGTTGGTATTTCTACCAACTGACAGGTCTTAGAATCTCCCTGTCATATTTTTGAGAACACTAGTTTCACCATCATTTTAAAGTTACTTGAAAATAGCCTGGAAGATTAGATATGCTCTGCTCATCCCCAGCACATATAACTTTCAAAGGGACTTACAACCAAAGATTTCTGGTTTTTAGGTTCCAGATGGCCTGAAGTGCCTAGGTGATCAGTTCAGGAAACATAGCAAACTTTTAGGGGTGCCTAAGGATTTGACTTTATGAAGCTGCAGAAAGTTTTTGCTTCTGAAGTGCCTCAACAGTACAGTTGGATCTATTTCCTTAATTTTCTCCTGAATGTGCCCAAATTTTGCTGGAGGCTCCTACATGCTTCTTAGGATCTATTCCATAAACTTCAGATATGCAGAAGATTTTAGAAGTGTCACCTATTTAAAAAACAAACAAACAAACAAAAAACCCAACAACAACAAAAAACCCCCAAACCAAAAAAAAACCTCCAAAAAAGTAAACTTTCATAACAGTCTATGCAATGTATTACAATAATTATTTCTGTTTTCTGTGTTCAACAGGCAGCTTAACTATATGCACAGGGCAAAAAACTCAATAATGAAATTACCTCAGGCTTGATTTCACAAACCAGCATTGCAGAACAGCTATGGATTTCTGTGCCTTGACCACTAAATCTTCTTAAGAGAAACAGCCAAGGAAAAAATGATATTTGCTTACTTAACTGTGATAAGAACTGATTCCAGAACCCAAGTTAATAGAAAGCTGAAGCTTTGACATGGTATTAAGAAGTCTCTGTTGTTTCCTCATAGAGGGCAACAGTGGGTTAACAGCTTTTTATGACTGGAGAAGTCCTTTAGCCCATTCCATATAAAGACAGTTACCATGGGTACCTTCCAGTTGCTGTAGTAATATTTTGCCTCCTTTAAATATATATCACTGATGACTTCCATTTAAGACAATTTTTTAAATTTCTTGTCCTTTGCTACTGGCTATGTTGTTGTAAGAACTTTTACAAGGATTTCTGCATTTCTCTACAAATACACAAATGTTCTACTGTTTTATTTATTAACTCCTGCAATAAGGATTAATTTGGTGACCACAGCAAAAAAAAAAAAAAACAACAAAAAACCAACAAACCCTCAAAGGTCATTGGACCATATCTATAATTTGTAAATCCAGTAGAAAAAAATGTAAAACACTCTGAGAAACTTCTGGACTGAACCCACCATAGAAATAAAAGATTCTTATTATTAATCTTCAGAAAAAGATTTTATTTATGACAAAATATTACAGTGGAATGTAAGTAGTTGTCCATTATCTGCTGAATGCTAGTAAAGTGTGTTCTGCCAGAAACTAAATGCTTCTTTTATCAACACTTTCTACTTAGTAACTGACCTTTAGTTCCTGTAGGAATAATTAGGATCACTGACTAGAGTTATTCATGTTTTCGGACTCCTATGAATAACATGATGATGTGATTTCCTGACTAGATGTAGCCCAGGAGCATTTTTTCATGCACTGAAGAATAGCTGATAGTGATTAAATGTAATTTTATAAGTTTGCTTTTACTTCCTACAGGGTTCAATCCAACTTCTGTGTTATAGCAGTTACTTAACTCTGCTCTAGACCTTTAGATATCCAGGTTATAGGTGGGTCAGCCATTCACATTGGATGGTGGGTACAATTATAATAGAAGCAGTTTGTCTGCCTCTTTTTTTCCGAAACTTTTAAGGAAACATCTTTCTGTGTGTCCAGGTCAAGCAATTCTCTGTTGAAACTCCCTGTGTTTCTGTTCCTCCACCATAAAACACTAGGCAGAGGGGCAGATCTTTTATACCAGGTTGCATTATGTGTAGAGGCCATAACTTTGGTCAATGACACACTCCCAAAGGAGATGAGTAACCATGTCTTTTCGTATTATTATACATTAAATGAGCTGCTAATTTCAGCCCCTATTTAAAATTCATTTGTTTTATAGCAATAATATTTTACATCTCACCTTTGCATTAAAACATATATTGGTAGCAGTTCCAAAGTTAATATTAAGAAGCTGCTTCAAATTCTGCATTGTTAAATAATCCTTGTATTCTTGCTGTAGTTTTCTTCACACATCCCCTTCCTCTGGACTCCTTCCAGACTCAAAGACCCCAAACCCCTCTGCAATATAGAGATGGCTAATTTCTCACAGGAAAGGCTGGATTGGTTTAGTGGAACCAGTCTGAGACATGTATATATATCTGTGCCGGCATACACGTCTGCATGGAAATATTATTATCCTGACACCTTTGTTCCAACAGTCCTTCAATATAGAACTAGTCTTATGTGCATACATCTCTCCCATCATACAGCTATTACAGACTTTATTAAACTTCTAGAGCCACTGGAACTCTGCCACCTCATGGGTGTAAAGTAATGTCTCTGTAACAAGGCAGTTATGAGAACAAATATTTTTTGACAGAATTTGAGAAAGGATTTCTTAATTTGACATGTTTATTCATTTCTGCAGTTCTAAAAACTCACTCATCTCTTTTACCTCTAGGTATAAGACAAAAATAGATATCTGTCATAACAAACTCAACTGCAAACAAACTTCTTGGAAAAGTCTCTAGCAAATTCTGAGCTATTTTTCTCTGTATTTGGGTTACTTCAGTTTAATAGCAGAAATTATTTTCAGAGCTCTGGGAGCAATTGGAGCAGATCACCCACACATCTCTTTCCTAAAGATTGTCCAGCTTCTCTCTGCAGAGTAAAGGTTGTAAAATGCTGTACTTGCTGATCTCTTGGGTTGCTTCCTCTAACCAACATGGCAACAGTTTCAGCTGGATTAAACTTTCAATTATTTTTTGTTGCCCAGAACCACATTGAACCCAAACCCTAGAGAGCACTGCATTGCCTGGCTGTTAAACAGTGTAGAGAATGAGACACAGGTCATCTTAAATGACCCAACTTAAGTGCCTCGACGCTAATGCACGTAGCATGGGCAATAAACAAGAAGAACTGGAAATGTATGCATACCTCCAGAGATATGACCTGATTGGCATCACAGAGACATGGTGGGATGGCTCCCATGACTGGAGTGTTGGAATGGAAGAGTACAGGCTCTTCAGGAAGGACAGGCAGGGGAGATGAGGAGGGAGTGTTGCCCTCTATGTCAACAACCAGCAGGAGTGTATGGAGCTCTACCTGGAGACAGATGAGGAGCTAACAGAGAGTCTTTGGGTAAGGACTGAAGGGAAGGCAGAAAAAGGGGATGTTACAGTGGGGGTCTGCTACAGGCCACCAGACCAGGGAGACCAAGCAGATCAGGCCCTCTATAGGCAGATAGGAGCAGCCTCACGTTCACAAGCCCTGGTCCTCATGGGGGACTTCAACCACCTCAACATCTGTTGGAGGGACAACACAGCAGGCCACAAACAATCCAAGCGGTTCCTGGAATGTGTGCAGGACAACTTCCTTCTCCAGGTGGTTGAGGAACCGACAAGGAGAAGTGCCATGCTGACCTTGGTCTCACCAACAAGGAGGGGCTGGTGGGGAACGTGAAGCTCTTGGGCAGTCTTGGCTGCAGTGACCATGAAATGTTGGAATTCGAGATCCTCAGGGCGGTGAAGAAGGTGCATTGTAAGCTCACTACCCTGGATTTCGGGAGAGCAGACTTTGACCTCTTCAGGGATCTGCTTGGTCACGTACCATGGGATGAATTCCTGGAAGGAAGAGGGGTGCAGACCGGTTGGAATGTACTCAAAGATCTCTTCCTCCAAGCACAGGAACGATGCATCCCTACAGAGAGGAAGGCAGGCAAAAACAGCAGGAGGCCTGCATGGATGGATAGGAAGACCCTGAACAAACTTAGGATCAAGAAGGAAGCCTATAGAGGGTGGAAGGAAGGATGGGTAACCTGGGAAGAATACAGAGAAATTGCCCAAGTAGCCAGGGATCAGGTTAGGAAAGCCAAGGCCCTGACAGAATTAAATTTAGCCAGAGATGTCAAGGGCAACAAAAAAAGCTTTTATAGGTATGTTGGGGAGAAAAGGAAAACTAGGGAAAATGTGGGCCCTCTCCAGAAGGCAACAGGAGATCTGGTCACCCGGGACATTGAGAATGCTGAGGTGCTCAATGACTTTTTTGCCTCAGTCTTTACCGGCAAGGACTCAGCCACAGTGCCCAAGTCCTACAAACCCAAGGATGGGTCCAGGAGAATGAAGAACTGCCCATTGTAGGAGAAGATCAGGTTCTGGAGCACCTAAGGAACCTGAAGGTGCACAAGTCCATGGGACCTGATGGGATGCATCCACGGGTCCTGAGGGAAATGACAGATGAAGTTGCAAAACCACTGTCCATCATATTTGAGAAGTCCTGGCTGTCTGGTAAAGTTCCCGCAGACTGGAAAAAGGGGAACATCACCCCCATTTTTAAAAAGGCAAAACAAGGAAGACCCGGGGAACTACAGGCCGGTCAGACTCACCCCAGTGCCAGGCAAGATCATGGAGCAGATACCCCTAGAAACTATGCTAAGGCACATTGAGAACGAGAAGGTGATTGGTGACAACCAACATGGCTTCACCAAGGGCAAATCGTGCCTGACCAATCTGGTGGCCTTTTATAATGGGGTTACAACCTTGGTGGACAAGACCAAAGCAACTGATGTCATCTACCTGGACTTGTGCAAGGCGTCTGACACCGTCCCATAGGCATCCTTGTCTCTAAATTGGAAACATGTGGGTTTGATGGATGGACCACTCGGTGGATAAGGAGCTGCCTGGATGGTCACACTCAAAGAGTTGTGGTCAACAGCTCAAAGTCTGAGTGGAAACCACTGATGAGTGGTGCCCCTCAAGGTTCGGTATTGGGGCCCGTGTTCTTCAACATCTTTGTCAGTGATATGGACAGTGGGATTGAGTGCACCCTCAGCAAGTTTGCCAATGACACCAAGATGAGTGGTGTGGTTGACACGCTGGAGGGACAGGATGCCATCCGGAGGGATCTTGAGAGGCTTGAGAGGTGGGCCTGTGCCAACCTCATGAAGTTCAACAAGGCCAAATGCAAGGTCCTGCACCTGGGTCGGGGCAACCCCAAGCACAAGTACGGGCTGGGCAATGAGTGGCTTGAGGCCAGCTCTGAAGAGAAGGACTTGGGAGTGGTAATGGATGAGAAGTTCAACATGAGCTGGCAATGCGCACTTGCAGCCCAGAAGGCCAACCATATCCTGGGCCACATCAAGAGAAGGCCAGCAGGTCGAGGGAGGTGATTCTCCCCCTCTACTCCGCTCTCCTAAGGCCCCACCTGGAGCACTGCGTTGAGTTTTGGAGCTCCCAACACAAGAGAGACATCGACCAGTTAGAACGAGTCCAGAAAAGGGCCATGAGGATGATCCAAGGGCTGGAGCACCTCTCCTACAAGGACAGGCTGAAAGAGTTGGGGCTGTTCAGCCTCATGAAGAGACGGCTCCAAGGAGATCTTATAGTGGCCTTCCAATACCTGAAGGGGCTACAGGAAAGCTGGGGAAGGACTTTTCATAAGGGCAGTTAATGACAGGACAAGGGGAAATGGCTTTAAGCTGAAAGAGGGTAGGTTTAGATTAGATATTAGGAAGAAATTCTTTACTGTGAGGGTGGTCAGACACTGGAAAGGGTTGCCCAAGGAAGTTGTGGCTGCCCCCTCCCTGAAAGTGTTCAAGGCCAGGTTGGATGAGGCTTTGAGCAACCTGGTCTAGTGGAAAGTTGTCCCTGCTCATGGCCAGGGGTTTGGAACTGGATGATCTTTAAGGTCCCTTCCAGCCCAAACCATATGATTGTATGATCTGCTGCAAGCAGTGGATCCAGCATCCCAAAGTATTTTGCTCCCTTCCTGGAAATCTCAGAGATATTTTGGCAAATACAGGTGAGTAAATGGAGGGGATCCCATACTATAGTCCCTAGGAGTGAGAGGTGAAAGAAACCATTGGCACTTTTGGGTGCCTGGGCTATACCTTTGCCATCAGAGTATGGACATCTTGCCAATTCCTGGGTCAGGGCACAGGCACCATCCACTTTCTGATTTCCTATGAGGTTGAAACTCTGACCCATCTTAACCATCATCTCACTCCCATGTTTCTGCAGAAAAAGTGTAGATTTTTGGGCCAGAGGTGTGTCAAACACCTAAGTTTTGACTCATTCATGGCAGGCAGATCGCTTGAATCATCCTGTGCATTACATTGAGGTGTGCCATACAGAATGAACCAAAAATGTATGATGTAAGGCATGGTTGCAGACTTAATCAGCAGAGTAACTGGATGTAAGAGAAAATCATTAAGCTGTGGCATCTTCAGAGGAGTTGCATTTGGTTTTGGGGCTGAACTGAGAAGACCATGCATAGTGTCAGCACTGTTTAACCTTCCTGCTCTGTTTGCTTGTCCGTGTGATCCAATATGCTGGTGAATATCTTTCTTGCCCACCTCTACCCCAAATTCCCTCTTCAAAATTTAGCCCAGAATGTCTAACAGAGTGCATGACAGTGCAATCAGGCAACCTGCTCCTATATTTGGCAGCATTGTCACAAAAGACAACAATGTATGAAGGAAAATGTATCTAGAAGGACAGTGTATTGCAGAATGCAATTATTCAGCTCAAAATTAATGATTTGCCATCCACAGCTGTTCCTTCATCACCAAGCTATGCTTCTTTACTGACAGCAAATGGTGAGGCCTTGGGTTATATCATGTCTTAAAGAAGCTGCCATGTGTCTTTAATGACCATAAATGTCAGAACCTTGGTTTTACATCTCAAGGCTGATGTCCACTCTCTATACATTATTAATGTGCTTTACAAACAGTACTTTGACCACAGAAGTAATGTAGAAATGGGAGAATAATTGTCAAAAAAAGTTCTGAAGAACATGGTTGAAATATAGGATCTGACTAACATTTGGGAGCAGATATTGCATCTTCCTGTTTCTGGATTTCTTTTGTGTGTTTGAAGGCTAGTGTAAAACAAATCAGGAATAATAATAAAAATGTTTACCAACTTGTAGATCTAGACATCCATGGGAGTAAATTGCTTCAGACTGGCTTATAAATTTTTGTGCTTTGTTCCAAGTAAATTACAAAACATGCCTTTGAGCAGTTCATTAGTTTGTATACCTCTTGTAGTGTAATGTTCACTCATCGATCTGTCAAATCAAACAAAAGTGGATTATGACTTGGCCAGATGGCTTGCAAAGATTATCTTTGAATATTAGGTGTCAGGAAGAAAAAAATGGGAATCAATTTGTTGAATGCTTAACGTAGCTCACATTCAAAATTACTGAATTAAGTCCTAGTCGCTTGTCTCAACTGACTTAAGTAACGGTGCTTTCTGAACTGAGTATAGAAAATGTCTCCTTTTTAGCCACTCATCTTCAGCTGTCAACATGTACAGGAACAATAGTTGTTACTGTCAGAACTGACATGAAACATCAACCACAATCCTAGATTTACTTCTCTTTGGATATCTCATGAACTGCTTTCACAAGCAGTGATTCAGTCTCTTTCTTATTTCCACAGGCTTAGTTCTTGCTTTTTAGGAGTTTTTTTGTTGTTGTTGTTTACTTGTTTTTTGTTATTGATTTTGTTCTTTATTTTTGCCTTTCTCTCTAAAATAATGAGTAGGCTGCATGGCATACATATATTCCTCTTTGAGCCTTGCAGAAGGGGAGGAGAGGGGCTGTAGCAATTGGGGTAGCCAATGCATTGCTCTGGGATACTGTGAGCAGAAGGAAGGAATGGAAGCAAAATCTGTGTTGTACTTAATTCTATTGTCTAAATTTGCAGTGAACTCTTCACTGATGGTTTCTTACATTACTTTCACTGCATTCGGATAAGACAGCAATGCTTCTGAATCCTGATATCCTACAGATGAGCCCTAATGATAACCCATCTCAGGTGGTTCAACTTGCATGGGATATGGTTCTTTGAAAGGTTTAACTATACCAAAAGAATCACTGAATGTGACCAGAGACAGCAAATCTTATTTCCTTTGTTAATCTTGCTCTTAAAACAAGTTATGCCTAAATGTGTTTCAGTAAACATGTGGTCAATGAATCTTCACTTCTTGTTGGGATGAGACCAAGTATGCAGCCATATTCCACTCCCCCTGTAGCTGGGGCTTGGAAACTGGAAACCTGGATGTGGGTGCAAGTAGAGATGAGTGGTGCAATCCCTGGGATCAAGGTCGTGGATCACTATGGCAGAACATACCTTCCCACAAGTGAAATGCGGCCAGAATGACAAATTTAACCATAGGGTTAAAAAAAGGCTTGTTTTAAATATTTTAATGTTAACCTCAAGCTAGCACCTCAGTCTAATGAGGTGATAACTGTATCCTTGAATCCACATACTGTAATGCCAGAGATGTAATTTCATTTATTTATTTGTTTGTTTGTTTGCTTACTTTACCCGTTCATCTATTTATCTATCTATCTATCTATCTATCTATCTATCTATCTATCTATCTATCTATCTATCTATTTATTTTTACAGCAGATTATATCTAAGCATGATTGACAAATTGTTTCTTTTGAGCTTGGATAGAATGACAGATCCACAACTTGCTGAGTTTAATGGAAGTTTCTCCATAGATTTCTATGGGGTTTGGATTAGGATGTGGTATCTGCCGAGCAGTGCAACATAATGTTCTGATATTTTAGGAGAAAAAATTCACATTTAAGTGGTAGCAAAAACTTAATGTGAATTATGTTTCTCAGCCTCTTTCTGATGCCCTGACTGTTAAAGCAGAATATAAATATATGTCCAGTTCTGGGGCCCCTAACACAAGAAGGATGTGGATCTACTGGAGCGAGTCCAGAGGAGGCCATGAGGATGATCAGAGGGCTGGAGCACCTCTGCTATGCGGACAGGCTGAGAGAGTTGGGGCTGTTCAGCCTGGAGAAAAGAAAGCTCCAGGAAGACCTTATAGTGGCCTTCCAGTACCTGAAGGGGCTACAGGAAAGCTGGGGAGGAACTTTTTACAAGGGCAGATAATTATGGGACAAGTGGTAATGGATTTAAACTGAAAGAGGGTAGATTTAGATGAGATATTAGGAAGAAATTTTTTCTTGTGATTGAGGTGAGACACTGGCACTGGTTCCCCAGAGTAGTTGTGGATGTCCTCTCCCTGGAAGTGTTCAAGGCCAGGTTGGATGAGGCTTTGAGAAACCTGCTCTGGTGAAAAGTGTCCTTGCCATGGCAGAGGGTTTGGAACTAGATGATCTTTAAGGTCCCTTCCAACCCAAACCATTCTATGATCCTATGATATACGTGTACATAAACTGGTGGCGGAATTTACCCTAAGGACCAAATGCTCCTTGCTCCTGAGAGAAATCCAGGTGCACCTCAGAAAAGGGACTAAATAACTTTATTGCTTAAGATAGCAAAGGATCTCAGGGAACATGTCATTCAGTCCAGGTGTAGCAATTTGTAGGTTTTGTCCTTCATGTCCTCACCTCCACTGATGGAAATTTGGCTTATGCTCACTGAAGGCAAAAGGCTAGATTTTCATCTAGTGATACCTTAGTAGTTCTCAGATGAGGTACCTTAAGTGAGCATCAAGCCTGGTGGAGCAACTGCTGTAAGTATCAGTGAGTGAGAGTCAGAACCTTTCATAGTGGTTAATGCAAGTTTGCTGGCAGGTATTCATTGCACACATATTATGTAAACACATATAAAATCAGAATTTGCACAATTTTTATATATATATCACACTTTAAATTAAACACGTACAAATCATAGGTCAAGCTCATAAGTGGCAACACTGAAGCTAGTGGAACAAAACTGGGATATATAGACTTTTAAAACTTACTTCTGCTTTATTCTCTTGGATGTTGCTCGGAACAGAATTTGCTTCAGTGAGAATGGTTAGGTGAGTAATGACTGTTTCCTAAGAAAAAGATTCGAGAGTAGACTGTTTGAATCAATAACGGAGAAATCTTTGGCTTTCTGAGTATATAACCAGAGAATAAATGAAGGAACTATGATTTCTCATGCACTGCATTTTTGTTTTTCATTTGGATGAACAAGCGCACATACTTAAAGAACTCTTTGCCAATGGCAATAAAACACTTTGTGCCAGACTGCTATTGCTTGTATTATAATATTACATTGTGACTTGAGCTGTATTTCTTGTATTCAGTACTTTTTGTTTGTGCATTGTTAGGTTTGGCTGGCTACAGTACTAGTGTAGTCAGGGCTGGCAGATTCTTTCACCCATTGTACAGTATAAATATTCATTTTCACAAAGAAGTGATGCTTTTTTTGGCCCAGTGAATTCAAAGTCTCAGCTATGCCTTATACAATAGTTACAAGAGAGAAAAAAAGGAGAAGACAACTACTACTAAGATCTTCTTGTACTTCTACTTGCTGTATTAAATGAATGAGGCTAATCAGAGATCGATATTTTGGTGACACTTTTAAATATAATCCAAACAGTTTTATGCAAAAATTACCAACACTGAATATCT
Source organism: Caprimulgus europaeus (assembly GCA_907165065.1). Next base: position 115,582,397 of record OU015523.1, read on the forward strand.
AAATAAGCAAACTCTTTCTTTCTTTCTTTCTTTCTTTCTTTCTTTCTTTCTTTCTTTCTTTCTTTCTTTCTTTCTTTCTTTCTTTCTTTCTTTCTTTCTTTCTTTCTTTCTTTCTTTCTTTCTTTCTTTCTTTCTTTCTTTCTTTCTTTCTTTCTTTCTTTCTTTCTTTCTTTCTTTCTTCCTTGTGGAAAGGGGTTTCAGCTGGCAGAAATCAATGCAATTTTATATAAATCTCAGTGGAAGTCCTTTGGCTAACAGGATTTACAGCTGAGAACCCTATCCAGAATTTAAATTTCTCTTGTAATTTTTTTTTTTTAATCATGTGAAAGGGAAGCAGATTTGTCTCTTCTGAAGACAACAACTAAAACACAGGAACAAGTCCTCAGCAGTCTTTTCCCTAATCATCTACATCACAGGTGTGTTGTCTTATGTGCATTTCACCTCAAATATGCCTAAACCCCTGAGCACTACAGCTTGGAGAGCCCTTTACATCTCCGGAGCACAGAGGTTGGAACTTCTTATAGTCTGAAGTACATTTAAGAAGTAAAATTGAACTCAAATATTTCAGAGGGTTCCACCTCCCTCCAGAGTGCCTGCCTTGAAATATAAAAAGGTCTGCAATTCCTGCTGTAGTTTATTATCCTTTAGAAAGTTTCTTCACTAATAGGTTGTACCATCTGTTGGGTAATTTGCCTAGATGCCATCTTGCCAGCAGCACTCCTGTATTTAGTTGTGTTGCAATGTGTACTAATAGAGTAGATAGGCACCTGTCTCATTTTTCCCTGTGTTTAATGGGGTGAAGGGAAAGAGCCTTGGGTGGTTTTCTTTTTCTCTTCTTTTTAATAATATCAATCTTGCTCTTTTGCTTCCTTTGTGTAAAACACAGATAAGGTTCTGAGCCTAAGTATCTAAGCAGATTTTTTTTTTTTTCCTTTAGAAACTTTTATTTTTTACAGGGAGGAGAGGGAAGGGGATGATGACTGGAACTTTATTTTTTTTTTTTTTTTCTTTCACTTAAAACCTTGTCAGTATACTCAGGCAAGTTTCTGATTCAATGTTATTCATTTTAGAGCTTTTTTAAAAAAAATAGTGTTTCCTTTGTATCCAAACAGTTCTATCTAAAATCACAAGGATCACTTGAACTGGCCTCACAGAGAGTAAAATAACACCAGAGGTTTCCCACTGTAAAATTCAGTCAGAGGATCAGCTACTGGCATTACACATATCAGCTGGGACATCGCAAAGATGCTCCCAGATTCATGGAAGCCCTGCACGCTTGCAGGTCATGGGACTGCCTGTCACTCTGCATAATTGCCATGCCACATGGGTGCCTGTCTTCTTCTGGGGTCTATGATACTAATAGTATCCTCTGAAGGATAATCCAGCAGCCACCTTTAAACTGGCAGTAATCTGCTATGAAATGCAAGGCACCTCTGGATGGTAACATTCACTGTACCTGCAGTGGCATATGCCACAGTGAGTGTCCTTGCTGAATAGCTGAAGCCTTCAACACGTACTTGCCCTCACTCATAGCTTGGAAAAGGGTACTATGTAATAAAGGAAGGAGAAACCTTGTTGAAATTTCATCCCCTTTTGTCTTTCTGCATAGTTTTTATCACACTGTGCTCTTACCTGGGAAAAGAAAAAAATAAATAAACACCCTATAAGAAATAAAGCTGGGAGTTAGTGGAGTGAAAAAAAAAAAAGTATAGCAGGATTCTAAGGTTATTATGAGGAGGAGCTTGAAAGACAGAAATCTTCTAATTAGAAGTGGGGCAGATGTAACACAGAGGAACACATGCTTATTCTAAACCACTCAGGACAGTTGTCCCAATCACTCTTTCATCCCCTCCCTCTTCCTTTAGCTAAAATGCTACTTTGAGTAGCAGTGCAAGCTGTAGATTTTAAAATATAGTACTGCTTGCAACTTTGAGTAGGGAGATGGGTCAAGAGGAAAGTGTAGTACTTGTATCTGGCCTTTCTGTGGAAAATTATTGACAGTTCTTGTTTGGGTTAAATCTTCAAGGGCTGTGAGATAGCAGAACACAAAGTCATTTCTTATTCAGTCCCTATAGGCACATTAAATGTTTCATATTCTTTCAAAAGCCACTGAAGTTAAAAAACTCATTACATTCTATATTAATTATATCCACTTTTTTTTCCTTCACTAGGTCGCAGTTATTGGAAAATATATATATTCAAGAGAATCTGCATTTTCTTTCTAGCCTGAAATCTAATATGCAGTTGCAATAAAATTAGTCTGTTACCAAGAGAATATTCCAATAAAAGCTGTTAATAATGAAATAATTCTGTTTGGATTTAATATAATTCCATATTAAATACATTAAGGGTTCGTTCATAATCTCTTCCCTCCTTTGATATTTTTTTTTTCTCCTCTTTTTGGTGCAGTTCACCAGAACAACTCATGAAGCTAAAATCTTTTCAGCATCTTCAGGGTGTGAAGTACACTGTTGCATACTGGTTTCCTGAAAATGGGTTGTACTTTTAAACATATCTCTAGTGACATGTGTGACTGATCAAGAAACCCCTAAAATGGAAGAAGGCTCACAAAAGATTGGCAAGGGTGATGTGCCCATGAAGCTCAGGAAATAATGTAGGGAGTGATGGACCACAGCTGCTGCAAACAAGGTTTTATCTCAATAAAAAAGGGACCAGAGGGTGGACTTTGTTTTAGACAGCTATCAACAGCTGAGTGGATCAACTGATTGTGTAAATATTTCTCCCTGATTTAATTAGAAGAGTGTGAATGTCTCCCTAAGTTAACCAGAACAGCACTGGGAGAGTGAATACGTGGCTCAGCTCAACACAGAGTGTAAAACCTAAACAATGTATAAAATAATTTGAAAGAGAGCAATGGGCTTGAGCTGGTTTCAACCCATGTATTCCTTCCCAGTGACTGGGGATGCCCAGTGTCATGATGGTGGGCATATTAGAGGCCATTAATGGGAATCACATTAGTATTGTGGTTGAAGTGTATATTGCAATTGATATCTATTTCGCTAAGTGTAACTTACATTTGTATTGTGTTATGCAATGTATTTTTCATCATTGTTAAATTAGAAGTATCATCTTTAATAAGAAAAGTTGATATTAAACTTTACCCTCTCCACATGTGGAATATCTAAAAGAACTTGATCAGAGGATATCGGACTCTGACAAAGCTGTACAGAAATTCTAGGATCAACTTCAGACAGCTGAAGTCCTATGGCTTTGGAAACAAGATACTAATAATGGGCAGAGAACTAAGCCAGAAAGTAGATTCTTACAAAATTTAGATCAACAGAAGAAAGTTGCCCATGGTAGGATCTGGTTGAAACACAGTGCTAGGCTAAATTTCTTAGAAAGTCTGACTACTTTTGCAAAGATCAGGGCTGTTCAGAAATTTTACTTTAGGATTTACTGAACTGGCAGAGATGCCTCAACATTAGCAGGATTGGCTCAAGGCAAAGAGTAATATCTCTAGAACTGTAAATAACTTTCTGTAGTTATTTGGGGTTGGTGGGGCTTGGCTAGTTAGTTTATTTGGTTTTTTAAGTTCCTCTCTAAAGTCTTTAGTCCTCCATATTTTTCCTTCTTTTCTCTAGCACTGTTAGAGGACAGCAATGGCCTCAAGTTGTGCCAAGATTAGATGTAAGGAAAAAGAAAAGGTTCTCAGGCAATGCAATGGGATGCCTGGGGAGGTGGTTGAGTCTCCATCCCTGGAGGTATTTAAAAAATGGGTACATGAGGCTCTTGGAGATATGGTTTGGTAGTAGACAGGTATGGTTAGACTTGATGATCTCAAAGATCTTTTCCAATGAAATAATTCTATGATTCCATGAATAAAACCCCAAAGTTTGTGAGCCAGTACCTTTCATGGCAAAGGCTGAAATGGGAAAGGTGCAAAACCTTCTTCCCTTTCATGTACATCTGTTGGGGCCTTAGCATTATTACATGGCTGTGATACTGGCTAGGCCGCAGCTAGGCCGCTTTCAACAACTGCCAGAAGAGATAAGCTGAGAAAGGAATGCAGCTACATATGAAAGACGTGCAAAAGTGATAAACAACTGCTGGCAACATGGAGGATAGCTGGAAGTTACGTCGACCAGGAAGTGAACCTGAACCAAGATAAGAGTGAACCACTGAGACTGAGAAAGACTGAGAGGTCAAAGTGTGAATAGTGCTATTATCCAATAATAATTAGCTTCGTAGTGTGTGGACACGTATGAGGAACTTAACGGGCTATATAACACGCAGCTTTCTGATAATAAACGGATTTGAGTTGCATCTTGTGGATGTGTGAGTCACTCATTTCTCGCTCGCCAGATAGCCCACGACATACATCTTCCTCATGGTTCTCTTTCCTTGGAAACTACCTGGTCATGTCAGATATCTGTTGCTTCACCTGTGCTTGTGGTGTGACTGTTCACTGGATTGAATGTGGGAATGGCTTAAGGCCTCATGGAAAACACAGATTCCCACTGTTGTCTCCCTTGAAAATTCAAGGTTATGAGGAGCAGCTCTGAGGATAAGGCAAGAAAGTAAAACCAATAGGAAAGAGAAACTGATTTAATAATTTTTCTGTCAATGCATTAAGTTTCATCAGAGTGAAAATGTTTCATAACACAGTGTTGATTTCAGAGGAATATTATTTTGGGAAAAAGTCCCACAGTGTCAAAATATCCCCTTTCACTTTTTCAGCAAAATCTGGTGTTTTTCTTTAGGAATCACTTTCAATTTAAAATTTTGAATTCTGTATTTAACTATATATCTTTATATATTAGATTAATAATACACTATATTATATATTTGTAAACACATTGTACATATTTTATGATGTAGTTTAAAAAGGTGAAAAAATTAAATGTTTTGATCTGGACAAAACATTTCCAGTGATGCAAAATATAATGCCAGAAATATCCAAATTATAATCACAGATTTTGTGAAGTCCTTCATAAAAGTGGAATATCCCTTCTCTGTGCTCCTCCTTTTACAGACACACCTCGAATGATCAGTCAATCAGAATTGTTCAGATTAGCTTGAGTAGTTGAATAGAAATAAATTGCATTTAGAAAACTATTAGTATTATGTTGGTATTTTAGTTCTCTATTATACCTGGTAACAAGATACATCAGAAAATCCTCAAAGAACATTAAGATTCTTAAGTGAAGGATATATCCTAAAAAATGAACATTGTAAGATGCTCTTTTATTAAACTTTTTGCTGAGTTTAATTTCTTCACGGCAGAGAAGAACATCTGGGTCCACTTGTTCCCCTGTCTTATATTTTGACTATAAGTTCCCTGAGAGAGAGTCTGTGCTTCACTCTGGTTTTGCACACAGAGTTTGGTATGACAGGTCCTGGTTTGTGACTTGGGGCATATCTTCACCAGCACAGGTTCAGCTGGCATTACCTTGAGTTGATAAAACCTGTGGAGCAATAGGGCCTCTTGAACCTACTCACTCAGATGTGGAGGCTTGATAGCCCTGCACTTAGTCTGCTGTGTAGACATACTTGGTGTTTTCACACTCACATGAATGGGACCATACATCTCTAGAGTGGTCATAGAAAGAAGAGGCAAAGGAATAACTGCCTTTCTGAATGTCTGCATCTTTCTTTTCCTTGTTCAGAGGAATGTAAATACCCTGCAGAGCTTGGTGGACCATGTCTTTGGAGCACATCAGAACATGCTTGGAGCTGTCATACTTGACTCTTCTCATAGAGTGGCAGGGTACCTGAGTCCTTGGGTCAGGGTCTGACCCTGGTCTTACCTCACATGGTGAATCATAGATGGAGCCACAGGAACCCCCAAAACTGACTTCTAATTTCTTTCTCTCACATCTGAAACATTTTAGCATGAAAGCCCTTTAATACAAAAAAAGGTAATGATAACTTTGGCACTGTTCTACTTCTGTGTAATCCAGAGTTATATTTGTAACTCCATCAATACTCTGACATAGTGCTACAGATACTGTCAGCTTTAATTATGGCTAAGTATTAAATGGCCAGCTCCATTTCTAATTGTCATGGTTTAACTCTAGCCAACAACATAGCACCACACAGCTGCTCACTCCCTCCCCCCCTGCCCCGGTGGGATGGAAGAGAGAATCAAAAGGGTAAAAGTGAGAAAATTCATGGATTAAGACAGTTTAATAGAGAAAGCTAAAGCCATGCACACAAGCAAAACAAAACAAGGATTTAATTCACTACTTCCCATGGACAAGCAGGTGTTCAGCCATCTCCAGGACAGTAGGGCTCCATCACACCTAATGGCTACTTGGGAAGGCAAATGCCATCACTCAAAATGTCTGCCCCCCTTCCTGCTTCTTCTTCCAGCTTTATATGTTGAGCATGACGTCATATGGTATGGGATATACCTTTGGTCAGCTGGGATCAGCTGTCCCAGCTGTGCCCCCTCTCAACTTCACATGCACTCCCAGCCTACTCACTGGTGGGGTGATATGAGAAGCAGAAAAGGCCTTGACTCTGTGTAAGCACTGCTCAGCAATAACAAAAACATCCCTTTTCATCACAAATCCAAAATACAGCCCCATACCAGCTACTGTGAAGAAAATTAACTCTATCCCAGCTAAAACCAGGACAGTAACGAGGCTAAAAAAAATAGATATTATGTCTTTAGATATATTGACCATTCTTTTTTGAGTTTTCACTTATAAAAAACCAAAAAAACAAAGAATTTTCACATCAGATATAACTGGGTTTTGCTTTAGGAAAGTAGTCTGAATTACTCCATAATTGTACTGATGAAAAAAGACTGTAGAAACCAATGAAAGTACGACCTTAAAAGGGTTGGAAGTTAGTGCCTCTGAATCAAAAGACAGTCTTTTAACCTGTAGCCTCTGCAGTCTTGTCTTTACCTTACAGTCATTAACCTTGAGAAGTAGTGTTAATAATAATAATTAGCCTATGTTTTTATTCTACTACACCTATGTCTAAACTCTTCTGAGTGCATGGCAGAGCTGCCACTGTAAATAACCCTGCAGCTTCCTCACCAGAGGCTGTGACCCCCACTTTGTGTTGTGATTAGTAGGTGCATTCCTTGCAAATCTACCTTCTTTCTAAATTACACAGTCACATTCTGACTGAAATGCCACTCTTACAGCAATGAAATACGACCTATAACATGTGAAATCCCATTTTTATCACTCAGTCCCTGGTATCTCCTGGCACTGGAATAATATTGCCTTTTGACAGGGAACAGAAAGCCAGAGCTTGAGAGCCAGCCGGAAAAAAGGCACAAGCAAAACTTTTTTTGACACTCCTTTGCTCTCAGAGAATGGGTGTCAGGAATGAGACTGAGGAAAGGTTTTTGTGAAGTGAGAAATACAGAGGAACAGGTTTGTAAAGCCCACAGTAGTTGCTTGTTAATTTATATCTTTCTTATCCTCTAGTCCTTCCCTATGAATGTCCAGTTTCAATGGTAATCCTTCCGGATACAGTCAAAACCTATTCCATATCCTATGAGCTACTGAGCACATTTCAGGTGCTGGTTAAGCAATGCCTTTGGTGGGAAAATATGGAAGAGCTTTGCTGAGACAGAGCCTTTCATCCATCTGTTGTACTTCTGGTGTTACAATGAGGGCCCCTTTTTCTTATCCTGGAACGCAGTCCCAGACGCTGCTCCTTTTAAACGCTGCAGATAAAATGGAAATTCTTGCTACACACTCCAGTAGTCTTGATCTCTCCATGGGCTTTCTGAATAATCGGGTCCTTCCAATATTTCTCCAATATTTGCTGGATATCAGACTACCAGCTCTGATCTCAGATCATAGCCATGGCTATAGTTCACAGGAGAAAACCTGTGTGAGCGGCTGCATTGTTTGAAGGGTGGACCAGCATCATAAACACAGTTGGAAATACATTCTTTTGGCCACTGGAGGGCTCACAATTTGTTCATCAGCTCAGCAGAGAGACATGGAGAATGAGGGGGGGAAGTGAGCAAAGTGCGCTGTTCCAGGGAGCTTTTGCCTCTGCATATGGACTCCAAGATCTCTATGAAAATGTTTTATGAAGTCAGACTTTACTTCCCATGTTATGCTCCTGCATCCATCACATGAGGAAGTCAGGAGAGAGATAGGGGTTATCTTGAGGCTATGTGCAGTTTTAGCAAACCTCTGTAGGAAATTATCTGTTTATAAGTGAATCCTTCTGTGCATTTGTTTCATGGTTATATTGTTCCTTGCTCATGAGCTTGATCTAGTTTCTGCATTACGCTGTGCTTTGGGCAGGCAAAGAGTTTCTCAAGTGTTGTTAATCAAGTTGACAATAAAGTTATTGATAACTTGATTTATTCACTGCAGTTACCTGAGGAATTGCCTGGGGAAAGCTGTTTTGCTCTCTTGGTGCAATTCTTGCAGGGAAGGATTATAATATGTTATTATTTGGCTGGAGGCACTAGTCGCTGCCCATGCTTTGGCTATTGTCCTTCACCCTGGGCCCCTTACTCCATCGCTCACCAGCATAAGAAAGAGTTTTATGATTGTCTGTCATGCCATCTTGGTTTTACTCTGGTGTTTTTCATTGCATTCCTGGAGCAATCAAAGCTTGAGTTTGGCTCAGTCACAATTGTATGGACTTGAAGCTGAAATCTCAGAGGAATATCTGGCAGCTTGTGTAGTGGAGGACATCCAACTAGATGCTTAAAATTACCATGAACAGCTACCAACCCACAACAAAAATAGCAGGCTGGAGAAAACCTACTATCACCAGAGTAGTAAATTTCTTTACAGTCAGTCTTCCTTCCTCTTTTTTGAGATGTTCAGCTGCCAAAGGCAGTGATACAATCTTCTAGTAAGAATTGTAAGGCTAATTGCTGCCATAAATTGCAGTTTATGATTCCAGTCCTCTTTAAGTCAACCCACATTTTTCCTGATGTCAAGAAAAACAAACTTTGATTGCAATGGTTTCCATGTCAGCTTCCTCCTAATTTGAGTTGCACTCCCCAAATAATTTTTCTCCTTTTATGATAATGTAGATATAAATGTTCATCTGTTCGTGTAAGAAGCTATTAAAATATCTCCATATTCATATCCATCTATCAGTCAATGACAAGTATAGATGCATTAATACTAAGAGAGCTACAGTAGAATTCAATTAACTTATTAATAAGACATCAGGATGTTTTAGAGCCTGTTAGTGCTGTGCTTTGCAATATGATCCACATTCTGATAAATCTTTTGGGGCGTGTAGGCAGTGAGTGGAATGCATCTCCTTGTCAGTGACTTTGTGACCATGGATAGAGAAATGCCTCTCAGTTCATTACAAATGGCTGTTGTTGTACTTCTTGCGTTGTCAAGATTTCCAGTGCAATCAGAGCTCACATGCCTTCATGTAAATGAGAAGACACAGTACTCATGTTGTCTACCCTCAAGCACTTAATATAAGTTCTTTGAATTGTCCTTTGGAGAAACCTATCCCTCTCCAGTGTTTTATGAGAGTACTGAATTACCTGTAATAGACTTAAAATTCAAATTATCTAAGCTCTGTCTCAGCTACAGCCTGTGGTGCCATTGCCCCTGCCTGGACACATTGAAACTAGTCAGATAAACTGGATCAGTCCCATTCTTTTGTATGAAAAGTGGCAAGACACAGCTTATACCCAGACAACTGAACTCCCTCCTCTCCCCAAAGACAAGCAGGCCTTGGAAAGGAGCCCCTTGGAAAGAGTTTTTTTTTTGCCTTGGTGATGTCCTGTGCCATTCCCAGGCACTGGCTGGAGGATCACAAGGTGGATAAAACTCTTTCAGGAGCATGCTATCAATGAGAAAATGGGCTGCCATGAGACAGGGATCAAGGTTTTCCCTGGCTTTGTTTTATTTATTAGTGCAGATGTAGCTCCTGAAAGCAGTCTTCAGGTCAGTCCTTAGAGCCATTCAACATAGCATCTCCCAGTTATATTTACCTTTTCAATAGAAATGTTGTGAACTGCTTTAAATGTGGAGAAATGTGCAGTTCAGAGACTGGGAGTCTGTATCATTAATTCAAATTCTAAAGGAAAAAAAAAATCATCTTTGAAAAGAACACAAAGAGCCCTATATCATTTTTCTAAACCATCAGGGAAAGGTATGCACACCCAAATTAAATTAAATAGAAAAAAGCTTTTCCTTCAGGTATACCCTGTTATGCACCTTAAAATATGCACTGAAATTCCCATAGACAGAATGCTATCATTATTCTAATTAAATTTTAATTCCTTATGGGACACTAAATTTATGTCAAAAAGAAGTTGTTTCTCTTTAAAAAAAATTAATTTTTATTTAACTCACCTTTTAAAGGGAAGTGCTGAATGCAAGTATCTTCATAAGATTTATTCATGAGGAGAGCATTTCTCAGGAGTTAAATCAGCACCGCTTTGTGTCATACAAGGGATCTGCCCAGGGTACTGTTGCAGAAAGACATAAATCACTTACAGTTTCCCTGAACATAACTTGATTTTGACCACTAGCCTTTCAGAGGAGCAAAGTCTAGGAGGGAAATGTAGTGAAAATAGCAGAAAATCTGCCTGGGTATATCAGGTGCTTCTTACCTACCTAGGGAATTCGTGTCTGTGTGTCCAGAGTTTTCAAGCACATATTCTACTGTTATAGCCCTTAATAGCTGTGGAAATTACTTAAAATTGCATATGAAAATAGAGAAGCAACTCCTCAGTTTTATAGAACTAGCAATTCTGGACATTGGAATATTTCTAATGGCTTAGGCTTATGAAATAACTTCAAATTAACTGCTCCCAAAAGATAAACAAATCATACTCAATAGCAAGTTAGCTGTTTAGGTTGTTTAGGTTATTTATGTTATCTGATCAGAATTGTTAAGATTTTATGGTAAGTTCATTAGCTACACAGCAGGAGACTGGCATCTTTCTTTCTATAATTTGAAAATAATGAACTACAATGTAATAATTGTAAGCAGAAAATGGACTCCTGATGATGTGAACAGGGATGTGGGGTTTTTTTTTGTATTCTCTAACGTAATGATTGCCAGCCTCTACAGACACTTACAAAAATAAGTAACCCTTCTGAGTTAAATCAGTCTTTCCTGTACTGTAAACATCAGTTTTAATTTATAAACCTTTACTTCACTGCAGGTGAAGTTTTAGGACTTTGCTGGAGACTAAAACTTTTACACATAGATTATTACCCTACAAATATATCGACCCTCCCTTATCCTTAGGCAAACCAAAACAAAGGTAGATTTCATTCAATTTTACAGCAGGATTCAGTGTTGACTGGCATAGTACTTGCTTAGGATGGAAGATGAATTATTCTCACTGCCTTTATTAGGAGAGACTGTAACTAGTATAGAGGCTGGGGAAAGTGAGAAATCAACAGAGTTGTTTTGTTAGCTGTTCTTTTATGCTGTTTGGAAAACAGGCTGGAAAATATACAGAAGAAGCCAGATACTTTGGTTTAGATGGTTAAATCAGCATGGCTTAAATAACCAATTGTCACCTCTTCATGGCAAAAGGCATCAAGTTCTAAGAAAAAACAATTAGGAATCTTGAGGCAGAAGGATGGATTAAGTGATGCCCTCTGCTGTGAGTGCAAAAGACTGAAAACCAACATGTACCAACACACCAGTGGGAACACCCTACTCCCACCCATCCTCCTCATGGTAGTAGAGGTGGGTTTGTCAGGCATGGTAGATGCAGACCTGCCAGTCAGGTATCACCATGATTTGTATGTTTTATTATCCTATTATCTCTTTTTTACTGCCCTTGTACCTCCAGGCCTCTTCTCAAATAAGCAGTTCGAACCCCCAATCACTTTTCTCCACTAGTCCAAATTTTTATACATCTGTACCCTAATGTAATATTTCTAACACTGTTATTGTGGTCTTTTCAGCATAGCCTGATGGTGCTGAGGTGATTCCCCAGGCCTTGCCATCTCTACTACCTGAAGGTCTCCAGTGGTTCCCTCCAATGTTGGTGGGGTTTGGCTGTCTGTCACATATTTCTTGTCATGTCCATGTCCAGTAGTTTTCCACATGTTTAACCTCAGGCCATGACCTAGACACTGGCCTAGTTGTTACCTGCTGCCCCAACAGACTCTACACATTTTCACAAAATTTCCTTTTTTGAAGCACTTCCCTTTTGACCTTTTCTGGACTCTGGGCAGGCTGGTCTTTGACTCAAGGATAATTTTCTGGAGGTACACTGTCCTTTCACTAATGGTGACAGCTGAGATCCTCTCTCTGATGCAGGGTGGTGGTTTCGTTTTGAGTCAAAAAGAGTTTTCAGAACATTCAGAAGTTACTTTTCTCATGTTTTTAGGAATGCGATGTGTCCTCCCTGCCCTAGGACAGTAGCAAAGGTATAAATCAATCCTGTGACTGCATTGTGATGACAGATGTTAAGTGGGGAGATGGTGAGTAGGGCTGATCCCCACACAAGTTTTGGGAGCTTTGATGTGGCTGTGAAACTACTCAAGCCCTGAAAATCTTAAATTCTGGATTATAAATCGTCTACCTTGAAATTAAATGCATGAGTCACTCAGCAACCACATGATTTAGTTATAGCTGGCTTTGATGGACTTTTCTCTGGTATTTATGTCATTTCATTGCAATTTTCTTGACTTCTGGGGAAAAAAAATGCAGCCATTTTTAACTCAAAATGGCATTGAACCTGTAGGTAGAATTCCTTTTGCTGTCAGTGGGAACAGGATTAGGTTTGCAGCGGTTACTACATCAAATTTTCTAATGAAAGATTATTACAGTCCCTTATTAACTATTCCTCTTTCATGATAATTCAGATATAGCTGTTCTCCTGCTTGCGAAACTCTTAAATATCTTCAAATTCATCTCTGTCAATCAATGACAAAGTGAGCTGCATGAATACTAGGAAAATTACAATGGATTCAATTAACTTATTAATAAGACATTGGAATATTTTATAGCCCAGTAGCACTATGCTTTGGGACATGATGCGTTCACTGATAAATCTCACGGAGTACTGAGCAGAAAATGGATTCCTTCTCAGTGATTCTGAAGTCACACTTAATTGGACAAAATCAGATATATAATTCTCAGCTGCTGCCTTGTGGAATAGTGATGGTGGAAGCTGCAGAGTAGCAGAGATAAGGTGTTTTGAAAGATTGGGCACTTTCAGCTTAAAATTTGCTTGATTAGAAGAGAATTTGAGTCTAAAGCTTTCGAGACACAGACTCCATTTTGATTTATGTCTGTATCTATCAGTTGCAGCAGAGATGCTCTGAAGGAAATTTGTGAGGCAGAGTTACCAAGAGTCATGTGAATCTTTGACATTACATAAATATTTATAATTAATTTAATAATACACTTGTAATTCAGAATGCTAAAAACCTCAGAGATGAGAAAGGTAAGATTCATAATGTGTAGTTCTGAGCAAGTGGAAATTTTTCTTTGTTAATCTGTGCAAGTTTTTATAAGTAGTGATGGAACCAGTAGTTTTGTGTACCATACATTAATCCTAGATGCACAGGAAATGTATTATTCTTGTAGAATACTGATAACTGCTGTTTTAATTTCCCTGATATTATTAAAGATTCTAGGCTTGCCTTCAAAGCTTATTACCAAGATAGAGCTGAAAGAACTATTGCCATTGCTCAAATATCATGGTTGTGTTTGCTATAGTGTAAGAGACTGAGCAGACTGGTTTGGCCTGATGAGTCAACTACCCACAGCAGAAATGGTGAAATTCAGGAAAAACATTAATCTGAAGGACTAGGGTAGGTGGGAGGTTGGGGGATGCTACTTACACACGCGCAGAGAGATAGATGCAGTATGTATACATTTTAGTATTAGAATCACTATCTGATTAATTAGAAATGGGCAATAATTTCCTTAGTTTGATCTTTTTAATTTTTGAATTTGCCTTTCTTTGCAAACATACATTGACTCTTGCTCCCCATCTGTTGGAAAGTATCTATGGCTGTCTCTACACTTGAAATGAAAGGAGCCAAGGCCTGTTCTTTGCCAGTGGGATAAGTTGCATGTCATGGTTTATGTCCATATGGATAAACTTGTTCTTACAGCAGACTGGCCCTGATCCTAATGCTTTTTGGAATAGTCCCTTATTTGTGCTGTCTTTGAATTGTGCCTGAATATTTTCCGGGAGCGTGCTAGTTAGCGTGGGCTGTTCTATGCCTTTATTTTATCTAAGCCCCTGACTGTTCCTAAAAGTGTAATCAGAAATTTTGTATAGGCTGTTCCATACTTTCTGTTCTGTGTAGTTTTGATACTGCCTCATGACTTATAAGTTAAATTGTTTTCAACTAAAAATGAAGACAGAGATTTAAAAATGTCCTATTAAAAAATTGTAGTTTGTCCTTATGGAGTGGACAGGCTGGACAGGCTGGAGAAGAGGGCCCAGGTGAACCTCATGAGGTTCAACAAGGCCAAGTGCAGGGTCCTACACCAGGGATGGGACAATCCTCATTATTGATACAGGCAGGAGATGATGTGCTGGAAAGCAGCCCTGAGGAAAGGGACTTGGGGGTAGTAGTGGATGAAAAGATGGACATGAGCCACCAATGTGCATCTGCAGCCCAACAGGCCAACCCCATCCTGGGCTGCATCAAAAGAAGTGTGGCCAGCAGATTGAGACAGGTGATTCTGCCCTTCTACTCTGCTCTGCTGGGACCTCACATGGAATACTGTGTCCAGTTTTGGAGCCCTCAACACAAGAAGGACATGTACCTCTTGGAGTGTGTCCAGAGGAGGGCCACAAAAATTATCAAAGAGCTTGAGCTTTGGGGTTGTTCAGCCTGGAGAAAAGAGGCTTTGAGGTGACCTCATAGTGGCCTTCTATTACCTGAAAGGTGCCTTTAAGAAAGCTGGGGAAGAACTTTTCACAAGAGCCTGTAGCAATAGGACAAGGGGTAATGGTTTTAAACTAGAAAAGGGTAGATTTAGGTTGGATATTAGGAAAAAGTTGTTCAATATGAGGGTGGTGGATCATTGGAACAGGTTGCCCAGAGAGGTAGTGGAGGCCCCATCCCTGGAGATATTCAAGGTCAGGCTGGAAGGGGCTCTGAGCAACCTACTCTAGTAAAGATGTCCATGTTCACTGCAGGGGGGTAGGACTAGATGACTTCTGAAGGCCCTGTCCAACCCAATATGTTCTATGATTCTATGAGTGAAACTAATTAAGGGAAAGAGTATATTTTTTCTATATTTCAATAAGTTAATTTATTTCCAAAATTAAGCTGTGTTGACTCTTTAAAGGAAAAAAGCATACAAAAAGAGCCCTGAGAATTTCAGATACAACAACAGAGACCCTCTACTGAAGACATTAGAGGGGCTTTTGCAGACACAACCTACAGGATCAGTTCTTAATTTGAGAAATGTCATAACATCTTGGACAAACAGCTTGTTCTCCTATTCTGGAGAAAAAGAACCATGTGAGCTGGCCCAAGATCAGGAAATCTTAGCAATAACAATTTTGCCTACGCCATTTTATGATTTACCGGGTTTTTTTTGATGAAAGGGCTAAAGGGAAGGGACTGCAAGCCCAGAGACCTTGCAGGTGAATTAGAGAACCTGTCATCAGCCCCACATCTGCATAGGAACCTGCCTGGGTCTATCTATTACCACAGAAAGTACTGCTCTATCAAGAGACATAGTTGCTGAATCCAATAGCCCAGCAGAGACAAGGCTGCTGCAGTGCAGCCCCATGGCCCCCAGGACAAACCAGTAGTGAGGTTGAGCTTGGGTTCCCAGCAGGCACATGCACACAGAGCACATGAATACAACACACATAAGCACACATGGTTGGTCACAAAAACCAACACAGACAAAAAATACTGTGGTCACACAAATGGAAACACAGAATCACAGAACCACAGAATGGTAGGGGTTGAAGGGACCTCAGGAGATCGTCTAGTCCAACCCCCCTGCCAAAGCAGATTCCCCACACCAAGTTACACACAGAGTATTTAATCTCTTCCCTTCTCTGGCGGACAGTGAGGAATATATATACGTATATATAAATGCATGTATTAATAAATGCATTAAATATATATTTATGTATGTATACATATATACATATATATCTATATATACACGGACATATGTACAATTCGAATCCCTCTAGAAGCTCCAATCATGCATTCACCTGCCCAGCAGCTGACTCTGGATCCTGGTCTCCCCAGATGCTGGTGTCTAGACACATGAGCCCCTGAGGTTGCAGCCTTACTCCAACTGGTAGTACTCAGACCATCCCCCTCACACAGACACACAGACACATAGATATACATACACACACACACACACACACACGTCTCTCAGTCCACTCCCAGTCCAGACCCTACAGTCTCTCCTACAGTCTCTCCAGTAGTTGTCCTGGACTCTCTTGTCCCTCTAGTAACCAGCTGGGATTAAGTCATATCTCTGCCCCCTTGTGCCCATCATGCTCAGACAAGAAGTTCTGATTTCCTATTGCAACTACAAAACAGTTTGCTGGGGATAGAAAGGAAACAAGAAATGTGTTCCAAAAATAAAATAATTTCATGCTTGGCCTTGTTTTTCTGGTAGATGATAAACATTTTCTTTTTCTTTTTTTTCCTTAAACTTGATTTGGAGAAGGAATGAAAAGACAGGAAAATACCCATGAGATCCCCGCTCTTCTAAATTTAACGGCAAGACATATAAGGAGGAAATTTTCAACCACTGAGCTTTTCCAGGTTTTCCATATGTGTTTTCCTTTGTAGAAAAGTGAACTAGTGCCAGAATTTCAGGCACTGCAGGCTGGATTAACTACATTTAATTAATATATCTCCTTCAGTTTTCCTCAACGGAAGACCTGGCCCTCAGTTTCAAAGGCAAGAGTGATAATTTTAAAAATATAAAGTTTTATGTGAATCCATTCTGTTTTTATTAAGGAAGGTGAAAGTGTTACACAGGAGGGAGTAAAATTAGCTTTGAAATGATTTTGCATGTAGCTACTTAGATATTTTTTTTCTTTTAGCAGAAAGGATGTGCTTTCTGTATCTGTTTTGAAAAGGCTCAATCTGAAGAAGAACAGAACTTACTGTTTCACTCTGACACCTATGATGTACTCCCTGGATGATCAGTCCAAACACCACCAAGTGCCTTCTTTACCTACCCCCATTTCTGCCTTTAACATCTTCTATTACTTTGAACATAGGAGCAGTGCTTTATCACCTTTGAACTGAAGCTGTGTGCTTATTACCAGTTTCATAGTCACAGCTGGGTAAATGCTTTCCAGAAGGAAATTAAATCTGCATGGAAGAAAGGGAAAAAATGAGGCCGTTTAAATAAATAAAGTATGCTTTCTCTATCTGGTAGTCTTAAGAACACAGAAATTGTCAGACTGGATCACACTCCAGGTCTGTCCAGCCCAGCATCCTGCCTCTAACAGCAACCAGGACTGGCTGCCTCAGAGGAAGACACATGAACCCCAGCATACACAGACATGGCATAATCTGTTCCTCTGCAATGACTCATTTTTCTCTTTGGAGACCTGTATTAGGGTAATTATTGTAGTTCTGGATCTTGTGTTACTGTGTACACTTCCTTTTCTTTGAATGGGGCTATTTTCTCATTTTTGTTCTGGGACAAAAGTAGATGCAATGATATTCCCATACAAACACAACTGAAAGGGAAATACTGTTAAAATCCTTAACTGACTGCTATAGACTTTTCAGATACATGAACAATAAGTTTCATGGGGACTGTTTTGTAGCCCCTGGGAAGCAAGTGGGTCAAGTGCAGGTGTTATGGCAGGTTTCTGTCACATGCCTGGTGACAGGATCATACTGGCATGGGGAATCAGAGTGATGCCATCATATGGAGAAGGTGAGCCAGCGGGTACTGTGGGCTTGCTTCTGAAACAGTCTCCATGCTGAGTCCAGCACCATCTTGCCATGTTCAGCTCAGATGTCCTTGCTCCTCACCACAGGAAAACAGTGATGTGTATTGCAGCTCACAGAGTTTTCTGCCACACGTAGAGAAAAGTTGTCCAGCCCTGGCATAAGGAGTCATGGGTTGCAGCATAGTGTCTTATCCTTCTAAAAGTCAGATATATATACCAGCTGATTTTTGGCACGTTTGCTAACTTCAGGCTTTCAGAGTAATGCCATTTTCTTTAACAGACAGCCACAACTAACATCCCTATTTGAAGAATACAGAAGTCACAGTTCTCTAACTAATAGTGGCTAATTAGCCAAAGCGATCTGTTGTTTTGATAAGTCCTGCCAAAGGAGATTGAATAAAACTCCAAGGCATTGAGACAGCCTGGACATAAGAAGCACATGGGATTTTATTTCCTTTAATACAGGCTGTGATTTTTTTTTTTTCATTGATGAACCAATATGCATATGTGTATCTTAAGCTACTTAAAGCCTTCAAAAACCCACTGCTCAGCTGCTGATTAACTCAAGAGGGTTAAATGCCTAAACTTCCACTGTTGAACATACACAAAGCAGCTTATGTGCTGATCCTGCTCCATATTTTATGAGCTTCTTGGATCCCTCACTCAAACTGCAGCCCCAAACCTGAAGTTAATTCCCCTTGTCAGTCTCCTATAGTCTTTGTCAGGGCATTTCTCAACTGGAGACTGTTCTCAGCATGCCAACTCCTTGGCACTTAGTCCAGGCTTGCTGAAATCTTGCTTCCTATTCAAATCTTCACAAAGCTCTCCCTGAATAACCTCTGAAAAACAAGAGTCTTTATTTATTATAGTTAATGGGAGGGTAAGATCCCTTTTTAACTTCAGTCAGATCCATACTCTGTTCTCCACACTACTTTCAAGTGAGCCAGGCCAGCATTTGAAGCAGGTACCCTGCCTTGCAGAATTGTTGGAGCCTCGACTCCCATCAAGGAGTCAGCGGGAGAAAGCCAGGGGTCTTCTTCTTGGTTACAAGGAGCAGAACAAAGATACAATATTATTTGTCTTGAGGAAAAGCCATCTAATAAAACCTGATATTTGAAACTGAATACAGCTGATCTCACCTGCAGAAATATTTTTTAAAGAAATTTGACATTTAGAATTATTTTTTTTTAGTTGTCCATAGCTCATTTTTTTTTTTCACAGATGCCAGTATAATGAAAAAAAGATCTCTAGAAAGTATTTCTGGCTCCACTGTACATTTAATAGTTTCCATAGACTCCTGTCTGTACTGAGAAATGAAAAGTGAGGTGACTTCTCTACAGATAGTGCAGCCATTCATGCACACAAACGTCCTCCTCTTTTTGTAAACATGTACAATCATTGCTAAATAGACGGTGACAATTACTCCATGATGTGTATCCCATCCATTTCCAAAACATATATCAGCCTAGAGCTGTCTCTTCACTTTCTTAGGGAGTCTTATTAGCTTACAAAAGAGGTTAATCTATTAAAAAGCTCTGCACAGTTCATTCAACTTGAATTCCAGTGTCCAAAGACTCAGGGCTTCTGGCCATGATAATTCCTAATACTTACTTTCTTCTACATTACCAATTTGCATGCATATAACCTGTGGGTTATCTGTAAAGAAAGCTGATGTTTCAGCAACATTGTGGATGGCATTCAAGTGCAAGAAGCAAAAGGGGTATCCAGGAAACTTTTATTCTCTGATAGTCTCCCTGCTTCTGATTTCATGTAGACTAATCCCCAGTCCTCTCTCCTCCTCTTATTTGCCTCTAATTATTTTTTTTTTTTGCTGGTCAGCCAAGGGAGAAGTTTAGCTGAGATTTTATATTCAGGTGCTTGTAAGGGGGTAACAGCTATTGCATGTTCAGGTAGCACTTAAGAATATGTGGTTGTCATGAGCTCTGCTGATGTAGCTTCATCCTTTTGATTAGTACTGTCTACTATCAATTAATATTTTCTGCTTTCAAAGACAGGACTGCCAACTCTGCCATCCTATATACATTTTACATTGCTGTCACAGAAGCAAACCTACTCATATGAGACCCCATCTGGAATATTAAATCCAGCTCTGGAGTCCTCAGCACAAAAAACCCCACAGACTTGTTGGAGCAGAATCAGAAGAGGCCATAAAAATTGTCAGAGGAATGGAACACCTCTCCTATG
The DNA here is from genome assembly GCA_907165065.1 of Caprimulgus europaeus. Next base: position 115,602,429 of record OU015523.1, read on the forward strand.
AATAAAAGCTCAGAGAGTTGGGTTTGCTCACCCTGGAGAAAAGAAGACTCTGGGGAGACCTTATTGTGGCCTTTCAATACTTAAAGGGGACCTATAGGGAAGATGGGGACAGACTTTTTAGTAGGGTCTGTAATGACAGGGCAAAGGGAAATTATTTAAAACTAAACGAGGGTAGATTCAGACTAGGTATAAGGAAGAAATTTTTTACAATGAAGGTGGTAAAAGACTGGAACAGGTTTCCCAGAGATGTGGTAGGTATCCCATCCCTGGAAACATTCAAGGTCAGGCTGGATGGGGCTCTGAGCAACCTGATCTAGTTGAAGATGTCCCTGCTCACTGCAGGGGGGTTGGACTAGGTGACCTTTAAAGGTTCCTTCCAACCCAAAGCATCCTATGATTCTATGATGTTAGACCCATAGTATCATGTAAGTCATGAGTTTGGAGAAAGAAACTTTATTAAAGTGTATATTGAAGGCTCAAGCCTGGAATAGGACCAGTTGAACCAGTAGATATAGACTCTAATGGTACCAATGTGAAGCATCTGACCAGCTGCCAGTGAAGGTGTGCGGATGGGCTGCTTGCACCTACCCCAGCCTCTGTATCTCAGGCTGAATCTCCACTTACCTCTTCTGTCACATTTCCTTCTTTTCCTTTTCTTCTTGTCCAGTGTATAACTCTTTCTTTACTTGCTTGGTCAGTTCTTTGTCTCTACTGAATTATCTTCCCTGAGGTAATCTTGTTCTCTTGTCAGGGCAGAGACCGTGCAATGGCCAACAACACCAGATCTCCATGTGTTGTTCGCCACAAGGCACCACTGTGGTAGGCCTGATAATAAATATTTGACAGGTAGAACCAGGAATTTGCTTTCAAAGCATTGATGCAGTTAAACTGAGGAGTCTTACACACTTGTTAATACAAAAAACTACAAATGACAAGAAGTAAAAAGCTTTGGTTTTCTGAGTCGTCCTCTGCAATAGCTTTGACTGGATATTAATGATGGCACACTTCAGAGGAACCCTGTCTATATTTATTTAACCTCTTTCCAAGGAAGGATCTGGGCTGCTCTTCCCATACAGTGGTTGAAAGCTGTGAAATTACTTACATGCACCAGTCCTTGATATTGTCATTACCAGCTCGTCACCTCTCTGAAGCAGGGACAGCTCTTTAGCTCTTTAGTTGTACACAGCTCACCCATGAGGAGCTGCTTGCCCAGTGAGGAGATCAGTGGATTAGATTTTAGTAGAGAAGTAGTACCCTTGCAGTCCTCAGTGTTGTGCTGCTCATTTGTCAAGACATGCAGGTGTTTGCTGGAGTTACCAACTGGGAATTAAGTAAATTTGGTATAGAGCAAGAATGAAAACCCTAGTGACCCTGGGAAGCCAGTTCAGCCAGAACACCATTAATGCTGGAAGTGTTGCACCAATGAATCAGAATAGTGAGAAGAGGATTGATGGAATGGCATTTAGCAAAGGTGACATCAGATAAGCAGGATTTTTTTTTTTTTTAACATTTTAAAACTGTAACATTTCTTCATCTTTCATCCAGAAATCACTGTTTTGTGGCAAGATCAATATTTTTCTCTTAAAACCTATGAGCACAATAGCAGCACCACGTCTTTAGATTATAATATATCATCATCAGAAGACCACATAAATCCTGAAAAACACAATTATTTTGAGATCTGCAGTTCTGAGCCTACCAATTGAGAAGTCACAAAAATTATTTATTTTAAACATTTGAATTACAACTACAATTCTAAGGGGGTTTTGCTGGGGGAGAGTTTTTTGAGGTTTTAAACATCAGTACCTCAAAAGGTTTAGTTTTGAGCAACTGGAGGAAAAAAAAAAATCTCAAATTTTGATCACCGGACCCTGAAACATTTTCAGTGCAGAGTTTTTTGAAAACTTTCCAGAGCTTGCAAAAGACAATCACAGGTATAATTAAAATATTTAACCTAAGTAAAATAAAAAAAAAAAAATTAAAAAAAATAGATATATATTTGTGTGAATAATAAAATTTTATTTTAATAAAAATGTTGTATGCCTTTGAAAGATGTGGTATTTCCTAACACCTGTGTGAAAGCTGGCCTGGGTGGCATGGTACCATTGAAATTTACTTAGTTTTATATGCTAAAGACAAGTTCTTGGCTGTGTCCTTCTCAACTGAGGTTTCAACAGTGGTCACTGTTAGCACAACACTGGAGCCCTCTGCCACAGTGCTGCTCCAGTGCCCAGAGGTGTCAGGTCAATAGTGGATTTTATGCCTGGAACTAGTCAGCAAAGCCAGCCTTCTGTTTCTTTTCAAGATAAACTATTAGCAGTTAATCTTTCCAAAGTTTCCCATTCATAAAGGAGTGGGTAAATGATTGTTAGGTTTTTACTGCAATTCAATCTATTTGTATTAAAAAGTTCTTCATTTACAATCTTCTATTTCAGTTAAGTGTCTCTGTAGATTTACCCCAGTTTTATTCTGTTCTCTATAAAATTTGCTGTTGACCACTGCCAGAGGGAGGTTAATGGGCTAATTGGATCTTAGGTTTGATGCTGTACTGCTTCTTTCATGTTCCCAGAGTTCCTGTACTTGCTTTATTATCATTATCTTCTTCTAAATACACAGTTTGTAATCCTGTAATCCTTGTTTCTTGTAGACTCTGCGTTTCACAACAGGGAGGGTAAGATTTTGTTGCCTAAATATAGGAAGTCAGAATCATTTTAAGCACAGAGGGATATCCTTTCAGGCTCCCAGCTGCTGCTTCTGAAGGCTGCAGGTCCTCCAGACCTGTCCCCCTACACGTGTTTAGGACACTCTTGGGTGTCCCACATTGCACTAGGAACCTGTAAAAAGGCAGCAGAATCCTGCCCAGACAGTTTTACACTGTTTTACACGTTACACAGTGTCTAGCACAATGAATCTCATATCCTGACAAGTGACTCTGGGTGCTATAAGCAGTACTATGCACTTTGTGAGACAGCCATAAATGTGAACTTAGAAAAGACCATGGATAGATCAAATCTGTGCTGTAAAATGTCTCGGGAGCAGAAACATTTCTTTTTCTTGTCAGAATTTGGCAAAGGTGAATACTTGGTAGGAACAAATACATTTTAATTTAATTTCATTTTGAAAACAGGATTAAAATTATCTCAATAAAGGACATTTTGATTGTCTGCCTCCAAATGGTTTTGTTTCCATTTAAAGATGCTATTTTAGATGTATGTACACAAAATGACATATGCCCATATGTCTATATTATGACTAAGTGTAATGTATGCCCATAATGCAAGAGGTGAAGTTGGAATGGAAACTTTGATTTATGTTCTCATGGAACATTTACATCACCCTGTCATTAATTTATTTGCATTTCATTTTGTGGGAAATTTTACAAAAAGTTTCCCTCTTGTAAGACAAAGAAATGTGTAGGAGGGTTGTTACTTGGGAAAAAGGTACATTCCAGCTCCTCACCAGCTCCACAGCTGTAGAATCTCCATAACCTGAGATCATAATGAACCAATTAATGACCATCTGTCTCAGTGCTTAGATATACTGTATGCTGCTTTGCAGCAAGTAATGGACTAGGAGGCATCTTGGGGGCGCTTTCCCATTATTCTGTGGCTCAGTGTGTGTTGAACCACAAAAAATCTGGATTTACTCACATAATTTTTGACACAAAACTGAAGTACCAAAATTAAGAGCATAGTAATTTTAGCTATCCAATTTAAGCCATAGGAAAAAACTGAAGATATTTCTGTTCTAATCTGGGATGAACTGGGCTCTGACCTAGAAACGGAACCTGAAATGGAATTTATCTGTCACTGTCATTTTTGGTTAGATTTGTTTTCATGCTATGAATATGAATTCTTAAAGATCTTAAAGATGTTTCAGTGATTTTTTTTTTTTTTTTTTTCTAACCAAGCAATTGATAGTGAGTAGCTATCTCTTTTAGCACATACATTCTTAATACCAGGTAGGACTCTCCCTAAAGGCCTAGATGTCTCCTCAATTTAGGGAAAGCTGTTTAATACAAAACCTAGGAAGTATCAGTTACTAAAAACAAAAATAGAAAGGAAATAGATTTATACACTGTTAAGATTTGAATAGTCTCTAGATATGCCCTAGATATATTCCACATAAAATACTAAATTAAAATCATATGCAAAAAATTGGCTCCATGGCCCTATCAGCTCAGCAATGTATGAAAAAACTGAGATAGACTCATTCATTGGATGTGTAACCCAGAGGAGACTTTCCTGAGCCCTATATATTAAATGCCACTAATTGACCACTACACTGAATTTGTCTTGGAAAAGAATGGGATTGTTCATTCCCTCAAAGTAAAATATATCTTGGTAGAAACCCTTTCCTATAAGCTCAGCTCCTTTGTCTAACATAGCTGAGGAGAAAATGTGTCATAAATTTTACATGATGTCAACCTTTCTATACTGAGTTGTAATTTTTCCTGCTTTGGGAATAAAAGGTTTTTCACTCTGATCTGGTTTTGCAATGAATGTGTTTGATCCATGCAAATATAAACAAGAACCACCATCTCAATCATTATTTTGAACATGGAGAACTTTTGTGTTTACTTTCAAAAGCTTTAAAGGCAGTGACCACGAACAGATGTAAGTAGAGTAGTCTAGCTGTAATGCAAAGCTCATTAAATTATTTTCCCCATTTTTTGAGTGAAACTGATCTGTGAATACAGTTGGGAATATATATATATATATATACACACACATATATATATGTCTGAAATGATTCCCCAAATGTTTCACACAGATGGCTTTCAGTTGATGAATTAGTTTCAAACTGGTTTTTTTTGTGCTGCTGGTTTTGAATGTGTGTTTTCAACCAATGTTGTTCATTATAAAAGTGACATGTTGTTGTTTCTCCTCTTTATATGGTTCTATGAAACATGTATAAGAAGGACAAAGGCTTAATTGGGTTGCCTGTGGTGTAAATATTCAAAGAAGTGTTGGAGAGACTATCATCGTCATCAAGCTTTCATTGTTTGCAGAAAAGGAGCAGAAGGGAAGGATAACCTTGTGATTAAACTAGTGGACTGTGACTCAGGATATCAGAGTTCAATTCCTGCATCTAAATGTATTGTAATACAAATAATATAAGCTTCACCCTTTGGTTTAAATTTATGTTGCCTTTCCCCTTCCTCCCGTTACTTTGTTCAATTCCTTTGTGTCACATGAAGGAGGATACTGCAGGTTAACAGTGAAAGGTTAACGCATTAGGGAACATGCTTTGAAATCAAATGACCTGAATTATTGTTGCATTGATTAGTATGCTAGAGATATTGTGTGTGAGTCAGCATTATCCTAAAACAGCCTCATCTAAGTGGAAGGACATAAAAATATTCACCCCTGGGGTATTTTGAAAATATTTTTAGCTTCATTGGTATGGAACCAATATCCTCAGGAGCTGGAATTGAATGTTCTTAACACGAGGCAGAAGAAGCAAGAGCATCACAATAACAGAATGTGACATGCCATTAGCAGAGTCCCAGTGATTCTTGCTCTTCCTTGTTCCCCAAATAAATGTACATTATTCTTAATTTTAAGACTACGGAATTAAAAAGTATAGACTATCAGGCCTAGATGTCACTGATTCCATGTTCAGTAATGCAATAATCTGCCAGGGCTGAGAAAAATTTCATGTGCACAGCAATCATAGCTCTCCAATTGTAGGATGTCACTGTTCTTTTCCTGTGGGTTAGTGCAAAAGAGAGAGAACAAAGACTGCCATGGAACAGACATGTTTGATGGCAGGGAAAAGGAAAATCATAGCTGAAGGGAATAGGTTGAACACCTGATTGCAGACAGGCAAGAGAAAGAAGGAAGAAACCTGTGAGGGATGCTAGCTGTACCCTCCATCACACTTTCTATCTGGACAAGAATACAGGTAAGATAGAAGAGTGAAGTCCATATTCACAGGATAGAACAGCAGTAGGCAGCCGTGTCAAGAAAAGAAAAAAAGAAAAGTAAAAGAAGAAGAAAAAAAAAAAAGAAAAAGAAAGAAATCAAACAAAAGCCTGGAAAGGTAGAGAACAACATGTCGGATCTGCCTCAAAGAGGCATTGTGTCAAGCATCCTGTGACCTGAATCCTCACTCCTTTATCATAGCTCCTATTTAACTGGAAAAAGAATAATGAATATTCTGTGTATTGTCATCCCCCCCTACACTCAACTTTTTTTTTTTGTGGTTTTTTTTTTTCATCTGTGATTATTGGTCGAATTAAAAGCACTACCTGCTTTTCTCCTTCATCTCTCTAGAAATTTGTGACTACAGCAATACCACTGCAGCTTTCCAGAGGTGAAGTAAAATGCTGCATATCAGAGAGTGACAGTCAGCTTATTTCTTTTCTGCTGCTTTTTTCACAGCTCAGTGGGCCTCAGCAAAGTTGCTTTTTGCTGTACCTGATTTCCTTTCTCTGCCTTAGCATGAAGAGCACCCTTGCTTCCAAATAAATTTGGTGCTATCCCATGAATTGAGCTTATTCTTTACCGGTATTAGTAGGAGACAAGGATTAAAGGAATTTCTTTTACTGCAGGTACTTCTGACTAGCATGGCATACACTCTCACACTACACTGTCATGAATACTAGTAAGCCCATCTCCCATGTATATTAGAGTTCCAATCGGTTCTGTAATATACAATTAGCATGAAACAAATGAGAATGACAACTTAGGAACAGAACAAGAACCTAGATGGAATTTATTGATACTTCCTTTTGAAAAGTTTTTTAAAATCAACATGTTCCTAAGGTTCATTTAAAAATTCATGAGAATTGGGTTTTTTTAATCTATTGAGTCTTTTTTGCCTTGTAGGATGTTTTTTGAGGGTTGGTGGAGGTTATTTTTTTTTCTTTTTGACCAGTTCTTCTCCTGATCCTGTTCTCAAATGATTATTTTCCTGAAGGTGTGAATGTGGAAATGACTATAATCCGCTGTTGTTCTTCAGCATATATCAGCTTTAATCCATAAAGTTCTAAGTTTTCAAACAAAATCATTCATTCATTTAGAATTTCATTCAGGGTAAAAAGATTTGCAAACTTCTTAAACAAAGGTATGTATTTCCTCAGCATTATGATCCATGTGATATTTTAGATAGATAAGGCTATTGTGAATATTTTAAAAGATTTTGGAAGACTTTATGAAGAAGCAATGCTGCTTACACATGTTGCTAAGCCAAATGTATTGTGGTTTCACTAAGCTAACGAAAACTGGCACAGAACAATGATCAAACTGAGATCACAAACAAAAATGAATCAATCAGCTCAAATGGTTAAATTTTCAAACTAATAGGGCAGGTAATCAAATCAAATTATGAGTTTGACACTATTTCAATTAGTTTAAGTTAGTTTTTCCTTTGAAAATATTAAGGAGAAGCTAGATGCTTTTCATTTATGATCTTATACATGAAAATATTTATGGGGAAGGAAGATTCCCACAGGATGCAACTGTACTTAGACAGCTTCTCTGTTTTAACTTTGCTCATCTGAATGTTAGACACCAAATTTAAAATAGTTATGAAGTCTTTGTGGAAGTGACAAAGAGCAGCACAAAACAAGAGTCTATTCTGCTTTTGTAATCCTAACCATTCAATTTAGGGTGAGTTGCCCTTTTGAAATCTCTCATTGTCCCCAATTTGTGCAAAGAGTATGTACAGGATAAGCTTTGACAAGACAACTATTTTAGGTATGAAAAATCCGGCTCTGGATGTCTAAATTTATTTGGTTTTTAAGGTTAGGTAAAATTGGTCTGGGCCTGAGAATTTGTTCTAAGCTTAGCACTTTGAAAAAAGAATTCAGAAAATACAAGTGATGAAGTCCCTTTGTTCGTCTTAGCTGAGTGTGACTAGATGAATGCCATTTGAATGTCTCTTCCTTCAATCTCACTGCTACGCATTATTGTGGTTGTTCTTATTCTACCCCCTAACTTTAGAACAAAAGAACCTTTTCAAAGACTTCACACAGAGGTGATGGATAAATCATACACATTAACTGCTTTTGAATAACACTATTTTAACCTGAAAAATCTATTAATTCTGTGCTGTTTACTTTTAAGAAAATTATTTAAGGCATTGTTTATGCATATGCTGACACATGCATATAATATAATTTAAAAAATAATAAGGAAAAAATAAAAGATGAAGGCAATTGTCATCACACACAAAGAGACTGATTCTACTTCACTTCTTGGGAGTTTGATCTCAAATGGATATTGTTCTTTGTTACCTTTATGTAGACAGAAGATTTATGGTCAGGATTGGTAACACATTCAGGATATCTTATCGGACCACAGGTGACTCCTGCTGGCTTTACTAGCAAGCGAGGTCCTTCATCTTTCCCTTTTCTCTTTTCTGTGATTCTGTGATTCTGTGATTCTGCTCAGAGGAAGGTGGGCAGCTTTGGTTGTGATTTACAACAAAGAAGAAAGACCCATCATTCTTTTGCAAAGGTTGGTCTTTATCAGGATACTCCCCTCTTTGCTGTATTCTGTGTGTACGTCTGTGGCTTTTTGGTCAGTTATGTGAACACTGAGCCTCATGGCTCAGAAATGAGATGTAGATGGAAATCTTCATTGTATGATAAAGAATTCCATGACTGAGTAGCCCTACTGTTTTCAAAATCAGCAATATTGATTGCAAATATGGGTACTCAGAGTGGATTTATAAAGGGTAGTCATGATGTTGGCTGCCAACTTTACAATGATGGATGTAATACAAGCAGTTGACAGAAAATCCTCCTTTATACAAATACTTAAAATTTTCACCTATGGAAAAACATTTTCACATATTTAACACTTAGAGAATTGGCTAATTAATATAAAATAACAAGGAGAAAGTAAGAATGTAATCTTGTTCAGCATTATCCTTTTAAATATTAGGTATCTAAGATACATATTTGGGTTCCTTCCACAATCTGTAAAGAGTGATAGACCTCTCTAGAGGGCAATTTGTCCTGTCTAACTTAGACATGTCTCTTACTGTGTGTAAATTGTCTTCTGAAAGATCCTATATTTGTATTAACCATGGAGTGAGTCTAGACAATTATCTCAGGCTTGGTAGTTAATTTTTAGATGACAAATATATCCAAGAATTTCTGGCCAAAGCTTCTTTCCATTTTTCTGAATATGCCATCACACTAAATTTTCCTAGGCACAATTCAAACCTCATCCCACCTTCTTTGTCAGACGCAGAGCATAAGCCTGGTTAGGTATTGCAGACATGTAGTCATTCAGTAGCCCAGAAGTAGGTTTCTAGTGCCATCTGAGATGCCCCAGGGTATTCCATGTGGCTCTGAGTGGTGCTCCTGTAGCATGTGTCATATCTGTCAGCCTTTTGTAGTTGATTTGGACACTCTAAAACATTGCAAATTGCACCATATGTTTGAGCAACTGAACAGAGCCTGTAGGGTAGAAGTCAGCTCCAGATTAAGACATTTAAATTCAGATGCCTGCATGTAGGTGTCTACATGTGAGTTAAGTGTCTAAGCTCCTGCTTTAGTCAATGAAAATTTAATCACTACACTGGAGCCTGGAAAGTAATTCAGCTGACCCACCAGCTTTAGCCAGACTCAGGATAAATTGAATTGCTCTAGACTCTACTTCCTGTATTGACAAGAGACTCGAGGTCTGTGGCTAGAAGCCAGACAGAAACCTTAAGGGCATCACAGAATCACAGAATCACAGAATCACAGAATAGTAGGGATTGGAAGGGACCTCGAAAGATCATCTAGTCCAATCCCCCTGCCGGAGCAGGAACACCTAGATGAGTTCGCACAGGAAGGCGTCCAGGCGGGTCTTGAATGTCTCCAGAGAAGGAGACTCCACAACCTCCCTGGGCAGCCTGTTCCAGTGCTCTGTCACCCTTACTGTAAAGAAGTTCTTCCTCAAATTTAAGCGGAACCTCCTGTGTTCCAGCTTACACCCATTGCCCCTTGTCCTATCATTGGTCATCACTGCAAAGAGCCTGGCCCCATCCTCCTGACACTCACCATTCAAATATTTATAAACATTAATCAGGTCCCCCCTCAGCCTCCTCTTCTCCAAGCTAAAGAGCCCCAGCTCCCTCAGCCTTTCCTCATAAGGGAGATGTTCCACTCCCTTAATCATTTTGGTGGCTCTTCGCTGGACTCTCTCAAGCAGCTCCCTGTCCTAGTGCATCTCAGATAGCACTAGAAGCTTATATGAAAAGAAATGAATTGAGTTAGTCTGAATTGCTATAATAGGAGCTCGGATGCTACCTCACGCGTAGACACCTACCTGCAGGTATATTAAGTTAGTGGTAGTTTATCTGAAACTGAATTAGCACCCTGAAATTTGAGGAGATAAATCCTGTGTTTGAAATCTGGGCACATGGCTACAGGTGCTACATATGTCACCTTTCTCATGACGAACAGTGAATTCTTTATGCATAAACATAATTTCAACAGCTTCAGACAAGATGAGCCAGTAAATCACTGCCGGAGTTGGAGTTTACATGACTCAAGGAACCTGGCATAGACTTCTGAAACAGTAAACCAAAATCTAATAGACATCAACACAAGCAAAAATGACAGGGCGAAGCTGAAGGCAATTACTGACTTGAAAAAAGATATGAATTTAGTGACTGCACTTGATGAGGCAGACCCAGCAAAGTCTGTGAGCGGCAGACAGATTGATGCAGATGAATGGTGTGATGACTATGTGTTGCGAGGAAATGCTGAACAAAAGGATTGGGAGTTCGATAAAGAAACAGAGTAAAAATACATCAGGAGAATTTATTTTAAGAAGGAGAAAGGTGCTAATTTGGGCACTGTGGGGGCTGAGGCAACTCTATGGACCAACTATATGAAAAAAGGAATAATTTATCATTCATAACCTTTAGCTCATGCACAGAAAAAACATTCCCTCTACCCAAATACATAGATCTCCATGTTCATTGCCAATGGTTCTGTTAGTTCAGAAAATTTTGGCAAGGGAGATGATTAACAAATGCAATTAGCAAATATACCATAGACTGGTTTATATAAAAAATTGAGACAACTGCCCTTGAGGTTAGCAGGAAGGGTCTTTTGGGTACCACTAGTAAATTTGGCTGGAGAAGAATAAAGGAGGTGAAAATAGTGCCAGTCCACAGTAACGACCCATCGGGAGTGCCGTATGCTCCATACCGTGAGCTGTCAGGGAACCTTTGATTCCAAAGAAATATGGATATTCATTTATGTCTTGCATGTGTCAGACACATTGGAGCTGACATTAAAAAATCAAGCTAGGCAAGTGTTGTAGTGTTACATCTTACATTTAAATCATTGTGCTGGCAATAATTTTTTTTTATTTGAGCCTATTGGGGTGTGAAAAATGCCTGGCCAGAAAACTCTTCCATGTCAAGGTTCTATTAATGAAAGGAAATGGTATGGTGACTGAGATGATTGACAATTTCTGTAGTTTTTTTTGTTGGGTTTTTTTCAGGGGGAGGAGGGGCTAGGATTTTCTGGGGGGACTAGTTCATGGTTCTTGTCAAAGAACCTAAGAGACAACAAATATTTTTAACAGGCAAAGCAGGAATTAATTCACTGATTTGTGCTATATGATATGGTCATTACATCAGTGCTGGCTGAAAGCAGAATGGAGAATACCCTATTCATGTTTTGCTTGAGAGTTTCCTCTGCTGGGAAACCATTCATGAGAACCCTGCACACCTTTCTAATATTTTTCCCATAAGTAGAACTAGACCAAGAGAGAAAAGAGCTGAGGGGGAGAACACATTATCATCCAACACGTAAATTTACTTGGATCTTCTCCATGGCCATTTAGAAGTCTAGTTTTACAATACTATCTTCACTTTTAGGTTGAAACTTCAACCTCATGCCAGATTTTGTGCAGGTAAAACTAGTATGCTAATCCAGCTTGAAAACTAGGGAGAAGAAGACAGGGTTATTATAGTAGGAGTTGAAAAACTGTGGTACAGAGAAATAATTCTCTTGGATCCTGGCTTAAATCTGTGTCAAAGAAAAGAAAAAAAACCCGATATGTCATACTTGAATCTAATCACGGAGATATGTTCCTTATTAGTAAGTAAATAGATGCATTGGGAAATCAGTATTCTAAGATATCAGCAGTCAATCACAATTATCTTGGTGTCTTCACAGGGTGCTGCTACTCAGCTATTAGTTTAACACCTCTCCTGCTGAGAGAAGAGTACCGGTCATTTGTAGGACACTAGTGAGGTAAGAGCCAAAGGGAAATAGATTAACTTAAACCATATTCATTACAGAGACAAAATGCTATCTTATTTGCCTAATTGGACTTTTTCTGATTGCTTTTGGCTGGTGGTTTCTCTTTTTGTAACCAGTGAAGGGTGCATGCAGGGACTCATTTTTTTTCTGACCACTGACATGCAGGTAACTAAAAGCCATTTTGAATCCCTGCCAGGGTGCTTCTTTGTGTTCGGGTTTTGCAGAGCTACAGCATCATGCCTCGATGAAGAAAAAACAAGCTGAAATTAGGCAGGAGTACATGAGGGATGGCTTCCCACAAATATCAGCTGTACTCTGCAAGGCTTTGCCCATCTGACAGGAAGAGACAGGAAAATATTGGGCTCTAATGGGCGTAATTGTGTCAGCAAGCTCTCCATACACTTAGCTTTTCAGCAGTAAGAGAGAACTTTGCTTAAATAGCTCACGTCATTGAGGGGAAAGACTTATCTACACCAGCAAAAAAGCAACATCTATTTTCCTGTGCAACTAACTCAGCAACAGCTTTTCTACCTAGAAATCTTCTGGCTTGTATCAACCTAAAGGCTTGTGTGGACAAACTGAAGCTAAAGAACAAGGAATGTGATGGACTAAGGGGTTAAAAAACCAAACCTAAATACCCTCCAGACTGTCTTGTGCATAACATATATGCATTTATATGGTTTCACTCACCTGTTCAATTCTTTCCCCCCTACAGGCCTGCTAACTAGGAGTCCAGCACACCTCATTAGTATTTATATTCTATCGAGTGCTTCATTAGCCTTGGCTTTGTATTAATGATAGCTGGGGGAAAATAACCCAGAAAGGGAAGCTTTGAAATGGAGACTACTTAGAATGTGATCAATTGAATAAATATATAATTTCATTTAAAAGGCTGGAGGAAAAATTGACCTTAATGTTGCTCTCAATCAATATAATATATTGAAATTAATAGAGGTATCTTTGTTCACTGCTGCCCTTTCTGCTTTGCTGATGGAATGATGATCTTGCCCATATCACCTTTTTGTTTTGCTGATGGAGAGGATGTCACACTGTTATCCCATTTATTGACAGAAATAACTACTGGCCTTTATGTTTTCCATCAGCAGGTGCCCATTCTTACAGTCCATGAATTCATAGCCATGTTCCATCTGTGCAGACAGCACACGCATTATCATTTCTGCTGATGGACTGGGAAAGGCAGCAGAGGGTTGCACAGACTGTCCTGTGCAATGCCATGCATGCTGACACATGGGTATCCTCCATACATGCTCCATAGATGCAACAGTCTATGTGCCTCCATGCTCTGGGTGTCCACGATCCCCATGCTTGATGTGCTCCAAGAAAGGAAGTCTATGCATATGTATGTGTGTGTCCATTATAGGACATGGAATTTGTAATGAGAGAAGCTAGTTCACTTCCACATTTAACTGGTGGTGTAACTGCCTGTGTTTTCACAGCAAAATCTGAGGTGTTAGTCCCTGCTGCCAGAAAGAAAGGAGGAGAACAGATCTGAGACCAATAAACTGGGACTTGCAAGACTGCAAGACTTTTCATCTGCGATCCACTGTGAGACTGGGAGTCTTTTAATCTCTCTGCATCAGTTTTTCCCTCCCTCCTTCAGTTCTTTTCCAGAAGACCTTTGGAAACCAGGGCTGCCTCTTTGTATATGTTTGTGTCTTTTTTGTTTTTTTAAATAATGTTGATCTTATCTTGAATAGAATTTTACAGCCTTGAAATTCTACAAATGATTAGTAATGATAAGAATTATGATGTGCAAACAAGTAACTGCTGCAAAGACCTGCAGCTACTGCTTAGTGACCACATACGTTCAAACATGAAATTTGCCTTGGTGTTTGAATATTTCCTGAAACATGCTTATATATGCTTATACATTTTTTATCCCACTTGGACAGGTCAGCTAAATTCAGTCTGTGGGGACTTCATAGGTAGGGGTACAGTAAGCTTTTCATATTTTTTAATTCTACTTTGCCTGTGATGTATGGCTCAGATGGTTGCTGTGAATGAATGCCTGGGAGTTGCGTAGGCTGTTTTTTAAAGAGCATTCCTCTTGTCACTGTTATTGACATGAAATGGTGTGTGTTTCAGCACTTAATTGGTGGCTTAATACGTTTTCAGTGTTCAGCACTCTGCAATTCTGAGTTTACTTTCACTTTGACTGTGTACAGGAAAATGGGAACATTGGGAACTGCATGTCATTCTTATATCAATAATAGCTGGAAGCTACTGCACTCAGGTCTTAAAAAAAAATGATGACACATGAGACCACTTTGTTTTCCTATCATACCATGCCTTGAACCGACATAAAATCATGTGTTGTGTGTGCATGGGAGATGTTGCAAAAGCAATGAGGTTCCTGATCCATATACTACTCTATTGATCTTCCTGACACTGGAAACAGGAAAAAAATAGGATGCTGTGCTTGTTCAAAATTCCTCTGGAGGAGGAATATAAAACAGCTCACATCTTTTTCAGTTAAAGCCTACTGTTTTCTTTACAAATATTTAACATTGGATTTCCACTCATGTATACTTCATGGAAAGGTCCCAGATGAATTCAGAATTATTTCTCTCCTTGAATGGGATATTTCATGTACAAGTTCACTTTGACCCCTGACATATTTTTGCAAGTCAAACAGAAATCACATTAAAACATATCCTCTGCAAGGCTGCCCTCTGCATAATGCAATCAATATTGTTTAATTAAAGGATGATACTATTGATTCTAATTAAGCAAAATTGCCTACCTCATTCGTTTACAGTTCATATGTGTTCCTAGAGACAAGGTGATGTAGCACTCTTAATACTGTTTTCCATATATAAGAGAAAGACACTTATTTTTCTAAAAAAATCTCAACTCCAGCACCCAGTGCCTCACATGTAATTTTTCTTTTGATGAATGGACAATTTGATGCATATAAATATAATTTCAAAATAATAAATTATGTAAGAAGGCGATCCAAATGTGCAAACATAAGGTTTCAGAAAATTGAATTTTAAAATGCTGGAATCATTAGATTTCTGAAAAAGGTCTGCAGCTATTAATGGTACACTTTAACACAGCTTGGAGCTCATATTTTTCACTCTAAATAATCTGTCAGGAAATCATTTCTGTGAGAAGTATGCAAGAATTGTAGGCTGAGGTGTGTTAAAGAGAAAACCTTATGAGCAAATTTATCATTTCATTTGAACAGAGGAATCTTGGTTATATTGATGCAACATGCAATCTAATATAAATCGTGGAATGATTATTTATAGTCTTTTTTCATTATGGGAACTGACATATAGCCAAGGATTAATGACCTTCGGTTCTCTGAAAAGCTACATTTTAATACTCATTGGGTGATAATTTAAAGAGGCTACTATGTATGGGAATATTTTTGTGTTAACCTCAAGGATTGGTATGGCCTTAGGATGGCTTGCTTAATTATACTTTTTTATGTTTTCTTTTTTTCTAGGAAGAGCCATTAGACAGTAATTAGGATATTACAATATAGACTGAAAAATATATTACCTGAAGGCTCCATGTATGATTTTGCAGAGGAGATATACTATGCATCAAAGATCTGGGAGAGTAATGGATTTGGAAGACATTAAGTAGAGAGCATTTATGAGAAAATTTAAAATGAAATAAAAGTAAGCAAAAGCAATGAAAAGCCTGCTGACATTTAATGAAAGCAACGAGGTTTGTAAGTGTCAGCTGGTGTACTTGATTTATTTCTGAGATAGACTTGATCTGATTTATTTTCCTAGTAACACCAGCAGATAGGCTTATAAGAATGGCTGTGTTATAATCTACACGGAAAATTTCAGCAAAGCAAATGTGGAAAATCCCAACAGGGTTTTACTGATACATAATTTGGAGCAACGCAGTTACAGAGGGAGGGCAATGTTGTGATAAATAGTACAGCATAGATTGTTTAGGAAGATACCTGGAGTACTGAAAGCTTGCCAAAAATGCTGTTGCCATGCCAGAGAAGCTGGTATAAATAGTTTTATACAAGCCTGCTTGACTTACCGGTTGTTTGAAATAAGCTTTGATCTTATAGCTAATTTTGCCAAAGAGGAAACTAGTAGCCATATGGTAGCCAATGGACTTCATATTAATAGTTTTCCTGGAGCCAGACGTTCAGTATGGGGATATGGGTGATTTTATGATTCATGCTTGCTTATTTAGGAAGAAAAACAGAGAAATTAAAGGCTATGTAACACAGTTAGTATATTCCAATACCTTCTCTGTTGCAAAAATGCAATGTCAGATGTTGTGCAGTCTCTTTCAAGACCTAAACCTGCAGGAGTGAATATGAAAAATAACCCTAAGACACTGGAGACACACCAATATCTTAAAAACTGTTCAGTCTATTTATATGGTTGCTCCTGTTCTTTGAAAAGTTGAATGAATAAATGCAAGGAAAAAGCAAATTTATGAATGATAAAGGATTCTTGGGCCCTAAAGATGAAAAAATCTACTTATTAGTTATCATTATTTTGTCTTCAAGTGGTCTGTCAGACTAGTGAGGGTTTGTTTGCTGAGTAAGACTGATACTGGTCATCTGTACCTAGTTTAATACATAAAATAAGCCAGGACTCATGCAGCAGCACAGGGCTACTCACAGTCACATGACTTAACTCTTTCTCCTGAAGATGACTTTTTTGTATGTTCAAGTGAATGGGAACTGTCACCAGATTGGTCTGTGCTGTCCCTCACTGACCCAGGGCTTGTTTGTGCCAAGGAGCTTATCAGCAGTTAGCTGGCATGGATGATCATGCACCAGTGCTTGAAGCTGTGTGCTCATCCTGTTTGCTTTTTTAACATAGGAATAACCAGAATCATCACCATATTTTTGCATTTTTTTTACTTAGTCAAATCAGGTAGAAAAGTGTTTCTATTGCCTGCAGTACCTCGGGTAGATTTAAAGCACAACAGATAAAGTGAAGCCACTGGAGAGACGTGATGGCTTGATCCACAGTGGGACCACGCAGTCCTGCATTCACTCTCCCCACCCGGTGAGATGGGATGGGAGACACAACGAAGACATGAAAAACAGGGAGTTATTGCCAAGAGACCAAGATAAGGGTTCAGGTACCTGGTTATGTTGCATCATGTATCTCTGCAAATTTCTACTTATATATAGTCAAATTGTGTCCCCAGATATAGATAATGGAGATGAGCCCCATGCAAGTACAGAGCAGCACATAAATTAAACTGCTTGCTACAGAAACAGAGATACAATCCCTGTAGGAAGTGAGAGCACGGGCTCGGAGGAGGCAGCAATGTGTAACAAACTTAAAGCCATTTGGTTGATGGAAACATTTTGCAGCATAATATGTATCTTATCTCTGATTCCACCTATTCTTTGTTTGCTGCCCCTGTGTCTCCTGCATGCTGCAGCCAGCTATCTGATTACAGTGATGAAGAGAGCCACATGGCATTGAATTTCAGTTGTGCATTGATCTTGCCGGGAATTAGTAAAAGAAAAATAAAAATCAATTGCAGTATCTTGGTCACTAGCCAAAAAAATAGGATATAAGTGGCTCAGAGTTACTGTATGATGGGTCAGCTTAACAGGTGCTCTGGATAACTGACATGACAGAACATAATGGTTATTGTGGAGAGGCAGTTATAGTATTGACAGGGACAACAGAGGCATTTAGAAAAGAAAGGAAGAAGTTGATTGAGATATCCATGGTGATGCCAGAGCTAAGTGATTTTTTTAACACTTTCTGAATGAGGGCCACTGCATCTTTTTCACTGGAAGGCTGGTCTGTGGAGTGATTATATATCTGATATGTTGCATTTGGTAACTTGGACCACATGCTTATATATAACCAGACTGAGACAATTATAGGATAATTTGGGTAGATGAAACAAAATCTTCAGCTGTAAAAATAATAAACAAAGCACGTGGGCTAGGGAAGAGCCCATTATATTTTTCATTAATTCAAAAACTTAGAAATCATTTTTAACCTGTAGATTGGACGTGCCAAATCATCTTGCAGTTTATACATGGGCTTACAGGCTCGACTTTCCCTGGCATAAAGAAGAAGGGAAAACTGCCAAGAGCAATTTTATCCTCTCTTCTCTGGAAGGCATAGATAATGTGTATGACTAAAGCTTAATCAGAGAGACTGAAAGCCATCAGGTCTCAGACCTCATCCCTTGCACAACTGTCTATTTATGCTGGGAAAAGTGGGCTGCGTTATACTCATTCCCCTATGGCCTCACTCTGCTTTGTAGTACACTGGGCAGAACCAGGTCCTCCTGTGTACAATGCTCTGAAAGTACATCTACTCTCACTGTACCCTTAAGTAGAGCTTTGAATCTGCAACAGTAGGATTTATTTTGGAACAAACTATAATTATGACCAATGAAAAATCTCTTGTTTTCCATCTCCTCTGAGGCAGGGCTATTTCCTCCCCAAGCTTTTCAGTGGTTTTCCAGTTTCTGTGGGTACCAGGGTCTCTCCTCTCTTGTGTCTCCCATGCCTCACTCAGCATCCCAGAGGCTTCTCCTGGTTCAACATACTCTAAATACTCTTTGGGAAAGTGCCCTTGTTTTTTCTTCCCAAAAGGCTGCACATTTCCCAGGGTGAATCAGCAAGGAGAATGAGCACCAAGCCTACACTGAGCAACAAAACATTGCAAGTAAGCAAAACACATCCACCTTCTTTCATGATCCATATATACACATTTGTGCAACTTATCCACAACATAAAAGAACTCTATCTCATCTCTCTCAGAATATTCTATCTCACCCCAAATGGACTGGGTGTAACTGCCTAAAGGAAAATGTACAGAAGTGTGGGCTTGTATTTATGAACATTTTTTACATAATCTCTGCCTGTACTAGTGCTTTAAAAAGCAAAACTGCCTGGGGATGCTGTAGATTTCATCTACGCTATGGGGATGATGAGCACTATGTATATGTCAGTGTTCCTCTTACTTTTGGTGAAGATGTAGCTCTGTGCACTCTGATTTCCCTTAGGGCTCATGAATTTCAAGTGCACTGGAATGGAAGTCCATTTTTAAGAGAAACTTTTAACTAACTACAGATAATAGAACTCAAGATTGGCAATATATGTTGATTTTTATTTTATTTTTTTTAGTGGGAATCTTTGTGCTATTATTGAAATACACTGGACCAAACTGATCTGCTCTACAACTCCCTGGTTTCAACAGGATTGCAGTGGGGAGAAAACGGTCCTATTTTGTCCATCCAAGTGTTGAATTCCAGCCTGTTATGGTCATTTCAGTTTGCAACAGGGTTATTTTCTCAGCAGTAGGCAAGGGATTATCTGCTTTTCCAGAAACCTCTTTGATTTTCATGTAACAGCTGATGACCTCTTATATTTCCAGTCATGTTCTTTGTTGGCAATTCCAAGGGCTGTGAAAAAAAACACCCCTTTTTGTTTTGCATGAGATTCAGGACAAGAACTAAGTGAGATTGAGGCTTACATTTCACAGAGTTCAACTGAGTTGAACTGAACCTACCCAGGTTAAGATACTAATATTTCTCAGTACTCTCTCTCATTCCCGTGCCCACATGTACCTTGTATCATCATTCACTCACATCTATTCTCTTTTTTAGCTCCATATTGGTTTCCTTTCCATCAGCCCTATTGGACTGGGTGACTGGCCCATCTTTTCTGCTGGATTTCGGGAAGGAGTAGGACCTGTTAGGATAGGTCCTTCTTTTATGCTTTTCAGCCACTAGATGTCTCTGACGCTGCAGAAAAATTCAGCAAAAGAAGAGGACCTTTGCATCCTGGTAAACAAGAAAAACAAAATTGGAAGTCAACCATTGTGGAGGCTGTGGAGACTGCCTCTTTGTGTCGTAGTTCATTGCTTTTTTCTCTAATAAATAATTCTCACTTAAAAAAGCCACTCCTTATCTTTAGCTCATGATAATCACATACTCCTCTTATCTCCAAAGGCAAAAATGTAATGTACTAATTTGTCAAATGTCCTCCTTCTCTACTAAATTTCCATCTGGGAAATAGGTAGTCAGTTCTCACACCTCTGATATTGCCTCTGCTTTTGGAATGGGGATTGGCTTTTGCAAGAGATCTGAAGGGCCTGAAAACATGCAGTGGACTGAGGAAAGTAGATTAACTGTTCATAAATCAGCTCATGATACAGCAATTTCAGGGCAGATTCAGAGCACATAGCATTCAAGAGCAGTAGCAGTAGGATCAGTAGTAGCTGATCAACAGGCTTCATAACATATTCTTTGTTTTCCTTTTTTCCCCCTTTAACATTGAGAAAGAAATAGTTGACATAGTAGTTGGAAATAGAGGAGGAAAAATACAAAATGGTGAAATCTTTAAAGCATTGACAGGACAAAAAAAATCTTTTACTGTCCTAGCCCAGTAGAATCCCATAGATGTTAGCACAGTGATATGGCTGGATATAGAAGCTCCTAAGTGACATCAGAAGACCTCTCCTTATATTTCAGACAAATTCATCCCAAACCAGCAAAATAGAGAGCTGGGAAATGGATGGGATTGCAGGATACAAAGTAGTAATGACAGCTAGCTCTTTTATAAATCATCATTACCAAATAGTATCAAAGTACTTTAACAGCAAGAGTAAGAACAATTGTTCTGCTCTCCTTTCTACAAATAGCTAAAATGAAGCCCAGAGTTCAAAGCTATAGAAGAGGCTGAAGACAAGGTAGACAGCAGTATGCTGCTCTTGATGACTTGTCTACCCTGTCTCCTATGAGAATTGTTGTGTAAGGATGTTAAACCCAACCATCATTTGATAATGTTTTCTCCTTACCTGGAAGATATTTTTAATCAACTGAGAGAGATGAATGATGATCTTTCAGAGAACCTGAGAAACTTTTAAATTCTGATTCTTGCTCTGGTTTACAAACAAGTTCCTATAAGTACATGTAATTATTTTCTGATTAATGTCAAGCATGAGATCAAACTTCTTGGCTTTTCTTTTAATTTAAAGAGGGTGCAATGAGCTAGAAAAGCAGCATGTTTCAGAAGAAGCAGATGCAAAGGATTCGATCCTATGAACACAATTTTCTAAACATCTGTTATGACTGCGAAGTACCAAAACCAAAAGATGAAGACATTAATGGCTCAGTACACTCAAGAATATGGCTTAGAATGTATATAAAAATTGTGTGAAACACACAACAGTAGCACTCACCTACTGCAATAGACCTAGGCCAGTCGTTGTGTTCCTCCAAAAACTTATGGGAAAAGCTGAAACAGGGCATAGAATTGGCCTCATGTTTTGGCTGTGTGTGGCATACCTGTAAAAGAAATTCCTTTTAGTTACACTTCTGTAGAGGTAGTGCAGGATGCGGTCCTAAGCAAGAAACTACAGGATGTAAAAATACATGTCCTGGGACTACCTTGGTTTCAGCATACAGAAGCTCACACGGAGAGTGATGGATTGCATCCAGTACTTTACTCCATAGTCTTCACTAAGCAACTAGAGGAAGTGTTTGGAGCCATGGGAAAGTCATGTTATTTCTCTGACTCAGCACTGATTCAGGTGAGCTAATTTTGCCACTCAAGGGCACATGCGTGCTTCATCCAAATGATGTACCAATTCTCAGATGAGCTGCCTAGCAATAAGACATCTGAACTGGTAGGAAATTTCCCTTCTGTGTATATTTCCCTATATCCTATGTGAGGCTTGGCAAATCCCTTGTCTTTGGCATACATTTAGATAAAGAACCAAATTCCTCAATCTAAGCTGTCAGACAGGGAGGATGGCAGCCCTGCTCTGTTGTTAATTATGTTCAAGATGACTTTTCCAGGGCCCACTCCAGTTTCTGTATGTGTTTCTGGTTAGCTACAAAGACCTCCCTAATCACCATTTGTAATAGATTATAATAAAGGCAGAACAACACCATAGTGAGATTAGAGGTGCAGGAAATACTGTGTCTGAGGTTAAGTTAAGTGGCTTTGGGTCACAAATGTATATGAAGCAAATGGAGGGAGAGACTGGTGACTGCAAAATGGATTATTGTTCTCTAGATTTTAATAAAAAACAGTAACCTTCCGGTAATTTTTGACCATATAATGTAATACTCCCCTTATACACTCCTTACATAACAGTAGAAATATTACCATTCTTCATTAATCTCAATACAGATTTGGGAGTGGTTTCCGTCTGCTGATCTTACTGGATAATTTCACAGGAGTTCATTTTACCAGATGTAGACATATACTTTTGAGCTAGTTGTCTTGGCTTCCTTTGCACTCACTGCAGAATAACTGCAAATTATAAGGTGTGATTCATTTTGGCCTAAAACCAGTCACATAGATCTGACTGGCTCTACTTCTTCCCAGTGACTATAACTGGAGTTAGTATAAAGAGAATGACTCACATTTTCGTGATTGCATTATAAATGTCTAAGGATAGGTGAGAACACCACTTTTTCTGCCAGTCACTATCAGGCCTGTAGCAACAATCTACTTCTTAAAAAATAATCCATGTCATATTTAGTACAGTTAAAGGAAAAAAAAATAAAAATGAAATGTCCCTGGGAAAATTGTGTACTGGTGATTTACAGATGATCTTTCTTAACTAGGAAAATGGCCATAATTCATTTTCTAAAAGAGAAAGATAAATAACTAAATAAAATTTGCTGATCATATCTTAGTCAAATATAAATGGCTTAATATCAACATACAGGAATTAGAAATTGTTTATTATGTGGGGTTTTTGTTGTTGTTGTTTTTTGGGGTTTTATTTTTTCTGTTTAGAGGGCTCCTTGCTGTACCTTCCCTTCTCCATTTTGGCTAAGGTGCCTACTTGGTGCTTCTTTGCCAGCTCAGTTTCATAGTTAGGAGTCCCTCTGGCATAGCACATATCACTGCACATTTATCTGTAGCACAGAGCATTTGGGTTTTTTTGATACTTCTGGTGCATTCGCCAAAAGCTGACAAACCAAAGAGAAAATCCTGAAGTTTAGATATAACATTCACAAGAAGGCAAGAAATTTTTATTATTTCTGATGAGGAAGAAGACTTGGGGTTTTTCTCCTCAAAAAGAAGAGTGCTAGACTAAAGGCAGCATATGCTCACAAAGGAATGTGACCAGAGATTGTTCAAAGCTATTTTCTGGATAATGTTCCTTGCTTAAAGTGCTTGAATTGCCAGAAGATAAGAAGACTTGATGCAAAAACTGGAGACAATAGCTTTGGAGAAACCATGCACACAGAACCATTCATTTCAGGAGATATTTACTTTTCTTTAGGAATGGCAATGGACTGAGCCTAAGATTTTTTTAATTTTTTTTTTTTAGGGAAGATTTACAACCATGTGTTTCATGATTATACCTTTTTTTTTTTTTTTTTCTTTGCCCTTGGCAGTGCCAGGGTTTTCTCAGAATAACCCATTCTTACAGTACTAATTTGTTAGATTTAAGAGCATGCTTTCTCCATTGGCCAAAATATATGTCTATAATCAGATGTAAAGGCAGCTGGCAGTTTCCCAGACTATTTGTGTCCTAAGGCAGCAAGGTGTCTGAAGGTACCCCTGAAATCATCGGATCAGGACATGAATGGATGTCTACTAAGTCAAAAGAAAAGAAATCTCTTTTATTTAACAAAGTGCAAATGCATCTGGGAAGTGTCTTCAGGGGAAATTTCCCTTCCACAGCACTCAATTTCTCTGCCTTGTTTAGGTTAGCCCACAAATCCTAATTTCAGTTTGACGCTAGAAAAATCAGCCTACATTTTTTCATTGTTTCTTTCAATAGGTTTATACATCATACTTCAGAAACAGCCTTTAGTCTGCCTTTTTGGGTTTGATTAGCCTTGTAGTTTAATGATAACAAAGACTGATACCAAAGGCAGCTTTGGAAGGGTCCTGCTTTTTAGTTGAAACAGCTGGTTTTCTTTTTAGTAGTTAGAATAGTATTGCATTTTGGTTTCAGCCTGAGATTTGTTATGAGAGAGACACTAATAACATCCCAATGTTTGCATTTCTATCACTGGAAGTGAAGGACTTTGTGTTCTGTTAGTCTAAAAGTGCAAGATCTAAGGGGTGAGGAATAGTTAAACTACTGTTAAATTGGCATTTGTGTATGCCAATGGGATATTGCATATCATATCACATCATGTCCAGTATATTAGTGAGGGTTTCTCCATCTCTTGCTCTCTGGCTTTCACATGCGCTTTTCTGGGATTGCAGTTTCAGTTCAGGACTGTCACCCCTTTGGGATCTCCTTTGGGATCATTATCTGGAAATGAGCTGGGCTTGGTCAACAGGTGGTGAGCAGTTGCACCGTGTATCACTCATTGGCATATTTTTTTACTGTTATCATTATCATTACTATATTAATATTAGTATTATTTAAAGTTTTCTTTTATTTCAATTATTAAACTGTTCTTATCTCAATCTATGAGTCTTCTTACCCATGCCCCCAAATCCTCTCTCCTGTCCCCTAGGTGTGCGGGGGTGGAGGTAGGTGAACAGCTGTGTTGGCTGCTAGAGAAGGTCTAGCCCAGGGAATCTATCATGGGAAGAATTAACATAGATGCATGTTTTTTTGTCCACCCTCTGGAGATTTACAAGTGATCTCAGGCTCAAGTGAATATAGCATTCAAGGGGAATCATAAAATCATACAATCACAGGATGGTTTGGGTTGGAAGGGACCTTAAAGAGTATCTAGTTCCAACCCCCCTGCCATGAGCAGGGACACCTTCGACTAGACCAGGTTGCTCAAAGCCTCATGCAACCTGACCTTGAGCACTTCCAGGGAGGGGGCATCCACAACTTCTCTGGTTAATCTGTGCCAGTGTCTCACCAACCTCACAGTGAACAATTTCTTCCTAAAAGAAGGTCTAAAATCCAAACCTACTCACTTCCATTTTAAAGCCATTACCCCTTGTTCTATCACTAGCTGCCCTTGTCAAAAGTGCCACCCTAGCTTTCTTGTAGTCCCTTCAGGTATTGGAAGGCCACTATGAGGTATCCCTGAAGCTTCTCTTCTCCAGGCTGAACAGCCCCAACTCTCTCAGCCTGTCCTCACAGGAGAGGTGCTCCAGCCCTCGGATCATCCTCATGGCCCTTCTCTGGACTCGTTCTAACTGACCAATGTCTCTCTTGTGTTGGGGTCTCCAGAACTGGACACAGTATTCCCGGTGGGGCTTCACGAGAACAGAGCAGAGGGGAAGAATCACCTTCCCCGACCTGCTGGCTACGCTTCTTTTGATGCAGCCCAGGTACGGGTGGCCTTCTGGGCTGCAAGTGCACATTGCTGGCTCATGTTGATGTTCTCATCCACCACCATCCCCAAGCCCTTCTCTTAAGAGCTGGTCTCAATCCACTCATCACCCAGCCTGTATTTTTTTTTTGGGGGGGGAGATTTTCCTGACCTAAGTATAGGACTTTGCATTGGGCGTTATTGAACTTCATGAGGTTAGCACAGGCCCACCTCTCAAGCGTATCAAGGTCCCTCTGCATGACATCCCGTCCCTTCAGCATGTCAACTGCACCACACAGCTTGGTGTTGTCGGCAAACTTGCTGAGAGTGCACTCAATCCCACTGTCCATGGCTCTGACAAAGATGTTGAAGAGCACCGGCACCAGTACTGGCTTCTGAGGGACTCCACTCATCACCGGTCTCCACTCGGACTTTGAGCTGTTGATTGCAACTCTTTGAGTGCAACCATCTAGACAGTTCCTTATCCACCAAGTGGTCCATCTAGCAAACCCACATGTCTCCAACTCAGAGACTCTAAAGATTTTTAAAATTAATGGTAACATTGTCTCAAATGTCCTGTTCAACAATGTTAAAAATTAAGCACAAACTGGGAATGAAAGGAACAACAACTTAGACAACTTAGATAGACAACTTAGTACCTTCATTGCCTTGCACTTCAGACAAGTGACTTCCAGGTGTAGTTCTTTATGAACGGATGACTGCTGAGAGCACAATTGGTAACACCGTTCAGCTTCTTTCTCTGTGTAACACAGTCAGTAACTAATTGCTTCGCAAAATGGAAAGTCTTGCCAGAGTATAAGCCACTGCGAGCGTTAAAGTAACCTTGCAGCTCTGATTAACAGGCTTCCAGATGCTAGATTAATGAGCGGATCTGAAAAGTTTGCATCAGCATAAGCTTCACTCTTGCTGAAAGCACTAAGCTTTGTTGCTAGCACATAGCAGTAAAGGATGAGTGGAGCTGTAGCATGTGGAAGAGCATTTTGAAAAAAAATCCCCACATAACATCTAGAGACTGAAACGTGTGTTTTTTTTCCCTCAGCAGCAAAGCCGCTCCAGGCTGACATAACTCCCCTTCTGCTGTTCATTTTGGTCTCAGAAGTCCTATTTGTATAGCTGTTTCGTTTATGGCTCCATTATTGAGAAGAATAATCTCACTAAAACAAACCAAGCCAAAGATAATAGATTCTCTTTAGTAGTGGCAAGGAACTTCCTTTGTTCTATCTCATTCCCTTCACGCCTGAAAACGCCTGAGTAAAGAAAAATACTGGCTTTAAAAGGAAGTGACATATCCTTAGCATAGGCACTTTGGAAAGATGTTAGATAAGAAGTTGCTAGACAAAAATGACAAAAGTAAAGACTGGGTAGGTTTGCATCAAAATTAATCTTGTCCTTTTCTACTTCAACATGCCATAGCAGAACTCTCACCTGAGTGTATACCAAGTTTTTACTTATTTTACTTATTTGGCTGATTAGTTCAAGCCAGTCAATGGCAGCCAAATAATGGGGCATAAGCTTGCTTATAGGAGTCATCCCTTCAATGCTATTCCTACACATTGCCAAGCAAAGAAAACTGTGTGGAAATTACACTGATGTTCCATTTGTTTTCCTCTGAGTAGCTTGTATGATGGTGTGAAAGGACATTTCATCCTTCCTTTTGAAATTTACTTTCTGTCTCTCATCAGTTATTTTGTTGGGTCTTTAAATGAACTTTAGCATTGTGCTAAGGTGCATTTATCTGTCCACAAAGGCAGCTTTGTCTATATATTTTTGCAACACCTGCTGAAAACTTGTTTTATCTTGAAAGTCAACCTGTTCCTTTTTGGAAAGTGAGGACTCAACAAAAAATGGTAAAGAATATGGTACCATTAAAACAGCAATTTATTTCTTGTTCAAAGAGTAGACTTACTGGCAAGCAGATAACAGACTGCTATCTTTAGGTTAATTTTGATTGGGTTAAAAAATATTTGGCTGACATTATTCACACTTTCTATGCTGAGTAAGATTAAGACCTGTTACTGCTTATATGTCATGCTATGAATTCCTTTAGTTAACCAAGCAAATGTTGCTGTGCTGCCAGCACTCTTTATTTTTTAAAAACTTCAGGAAAAGTAGTCCATGCTCTTTTTTTCATGTAGGATGAAAGGAAAGAGCATTGATGAGAGTGAGTGATGAGCTTGACTTTTGAAGGCTGCTTTGACTATTTTTAGGTCAAAGTAACTTCAAATTGAAAAGCAGACAGGAAGCATTTCTCTTCCTTCCTAAAGGGGAGAACTTATACAGCAGCAAGACATCTCATTGGCAATCTAAACAGCAGAAGACCCTCATAACAGATATAAGCAGCTTTTAGCAGCGTTGGTCTCACAAGGCTGCCTCTTCTCCTCTGAGGTTCCCATACATATCTGCCCCTGGGAGCTCACTATTGGATGGTTCACTGCACTTGTGTCTTACAAAGTATGTCCAACCTGCCTTTCCCCAAAGAGCTAGCCTCTTTCCAAGTGAAAAATGGAAGTAACTCCTTGTTTTAACCTGGATTTCAGGTTCCACCAAGCCCTCTCCCACTCTTTGGTTAGAGACCAAAGCTCCTGAGGTTTTCCATTGTGACTTTGGTTCCTATTTTGCAGGCCTGTGGTAGCTTTGAGGCAGTGAAGTTACACCAGGGTAAAAGGAGGAATGAGAAAATGAGGGTTTCCAATAGCTTACAGGCAGCGTTTGCAGCTGACACTGATGCTTTGCCGTCTCTGTTCTTGGTGTTTACAGTCCTGACTGTAGCAAAATGATGATCGAAGAGCAGCTCAGTAACATTTTCTGTTGGTCGATTTTCTTCCAGAGTATCTGCCTCTAGGGCCGATTTGTGACTTCACCTGAATAAGTGAAGTCATCTCAGATTCTAATTTTATCTTCTCCCTTCAAACTGGTAGCTGTAAATGGCACTTTTCAGTCTCAGAAGTACTTTAGCCCTGAAGCTGACAGTAGCCCTGTAACAAATAACAATATAAAGCAAAGTTCAGGGGCAGAAATCTTGCATTAAATAGAAAATTATTAGGACATTAAGTGAAGGTTGAAAACCCTTGTCAGCTTGCATACGTGTCAGACAATTTACCATCTGTGGATTAATCCCTTTGGTCTCCTTATGTGTAGTTGTAAGAGAGAATTTGTCTAATGCATTTGCTCTGCATCAACCCTTATTTGCTCTTTTCATGTCACTCCTGGATAGATTTATTCAAATACAAATGATGGGAGCATCTCTCAACAGTTCCACCACTGGAAAATTTGTTATAATGGGAGGGACTTTCTTGAGGGACTTTGGGGTTTCAGCCTTTATTTCACAAAATGTTCAGTTATTTAATTTACAAAATCTATCTGTGACAACTGATTTTAATAAATACAGGAAAACAAGCAAACCAGGTTATTACAAACAAGCAAACAACTATTTGATGTGGGAAAAATGGATGATGCTACTGACTACTGTTAGAAAGACTCTTGTAACTCTTTGCACCTTTTGGGTTTGTTCACACCTATAAATTAGTTATTGATTTCTGTTTTGCTACCAGACCTTCCATGCTCCTGTCAGGCCTTGTTGAGCTGGGTTAGAACCACCTAGAGAATGGTAGGAAACAGCACTTGGACCTAAACAGTCAGTGATCTCTGTGCTGGAACAGGGTGGTTTTAAGGAGCAGTTGCCTCTTTAGCTTTTGTCTTGAAGGATAAATTGAGATCCTGTCACCTTGACAAGATAGAGTGGCCCCTAAACAAAAAAGGCTTATTTTGGAAATGGTTGAATTGCTGTTACACATCCTATGAGAAGTAAGTTAACAGTATCTGAAAATAAAGAACGGCCTCTGTGACTGCTGAGGGAAAGTTCTCAAGTAATTTTGCTGTGCCTATGTTAGCCATGAATTCCAGATATACAGCTGAGCAATGGGAATCAGTTTTTCTCATGTATCTGTGGGTAGACCTTGAAAACTGTTTGCAATTCTAATAAAATGAACCAGTATCTATTAATTGAATCAATTTTTCAGAAAAAAAAAATAAATCTGAAGCTTTGTCAACACTGAAATGTTTTTCTCAATTTTCTTAGTTTTAGCAGCTTCAGATGTAAAAATCAGCAAAAGACATTCAGGGAATGTTAAATCACTTTGATTCAAGATGAAGTGGTCTGCTTTTGACTTGAATCTCAAATGAAACATTTCACTTCAGGATTGAATGAGCTCCTGCACTTTTAAAAAATGAAATTCAGACAGAGGAGAATATCAATATCTATTTGGCAACAATCAGTGATTTGCATACAGCAGAACAATGAACTTCTTTGTGCAAAGAAATTCTTCCTTTTTATGAAGGTATGTGGATCATCTGATTCCCTTGCCTTCTCTGTCTTCTTAGTGCTCACATTTACAAAAGCTGTGCTCACAGTTATCTGTATGACTTAAAGGGTGATCATAAGTTTTGTTTACTTTGGCAGTGAAGCTGTCATAAGATGTTTCTCTCTTGCTGCTTGTTCTTACATCACGATCCCATTCATTGCTATCTTAATGATGCTGCCATAACTGTTGGTGGGATTGTGCCATATGTTTGATTTGTTTACCACCTGTCCCTACAACAGACTTAAGTGATGAAGGATAGTGGAAGGGGAAGACCAAAGCCAGCACAGTGGTTAATTTCACTCCATGATCCAATAGGAAATACCCAAAGGAAAGTGCATGAAATTAGAATTATAAAACAGGCCTTTATTTTTTTATTATTTTTTTTTTAAGTGAAACAGAAAATGTTTTGCATGTTGCTGTGTATAGTAGAGCTGCAGAACCTGAAACTGGTCCTTGGCTTAGCAGCCTAAGTCATATAATTGGTAATAAGTAGTTGAAGTTTTGTCTTCTGTAACTGCTGAGTGGCTGGTAGATTGCTGCTACACACAGCCATGTAATAATCTCAGTGAGGTAACTGTGCATGAAGTAGATCTAATAGGGGGGTGGAGTAGGAGATAATCTTTTTTATTCACGACTTTGTTGAAGCTGAATGACTACATATCCAGCAATGTAAAACTCATGGGCCCAGAGCAGGAGATGGAGCTGAAGAAGGATCCTGTACTCCACTGATCAGTGAAACTGCCTCACCCTTTTCGCCGAGGTTGTGTTCATTTTCTGTTAGACAGAGAAGAATCAGCTGAGGGAACAGTCTTTGCTCATAGGATGAAAGTGTTCTCTTCAATTCTGTTCTGCTACCTAAATAGAGAAAATGTGTAAAGGAAAAGAAGGAAAATAGGAATCAGAGAAGGTTGGACAATGGGCCAGTGACAGGACTGGGAATACAGATCAAATTTTTTAATTCCCAGATCAGTAATTTGCTCACTAATCTGTGGTTTGTTTGTTTGTTTTTTTAGTGTATGTGGTTTTTTTGTTGTTTTTTCTCCCAGTTACCAGAGTCCTCTGTGTAAAACTGCTATGTGTCCAGAGGATTTGGGAGATGGCTTCCCAAGGGAACCACTTTGTACTTCTTTCTCTCATAGAATATCAAAAACAAACTCCTCTTGTTGAGTTTACAGTTTTCTGTCTTCTCTTGGATCACAGATTTTACTGCGGGACGTACGTGGTGAAGAAGCCTACCCTTGAAGTGCAGCAACCTGTAACTAAAGTACAGCAATGTTATGCAAGCAGTGTCTTCTCCAGTGCAGGAAAAGGTAGCATGTAGTATGTAATTATTCAGCTGGAAGAAAACCAAGCCACTGGGGCCAACTTCATTACTCCTGTTGTGAAGAGGACACAGGATTTTATTGTGTATAAAAGATCATTGGCTGTGTTTTATGGCTCATCTTAAAGAGTATCTAGCATCAGGCAAGTTGGTATAGTGCTTCAGTGATGATTAATGAAGAGTGTTTTTTAATACTAGTTTTGTTGGCTGCAGCTCCTGTGATCCACAGCGGTCACCCATCCAAATACTGACCACGATTGCTTTGTTTGAAAACATAGTGAAAACAAAACCTATGGGACTATGTTGCTATCTCTCCAAACCCTGTTCATCTCACTTTAGCTTTCTAAAATGTAGGTATCTGTTCTAAGCTACCTGTATATCTTCTTGCTATACTCAAAGGAGAGAGAGGTATTTCCAAAGTTATTAATCTGACAATTTTTTCATGCTTATCTGTAGAAAAATTGAATTTTCCTATAAACCTGTCACTTTCCATTGATAGTGGTCTTATCAGCACTTACTAACTTGGGCTAGCATCACTGAATTGTTGATGGCTAAAGTAAAATAATACATCTCTTACCCTAAATATTGTATTTTCAAAGCATGCCATGGAATTTTGAATTCTTGCTTCCCTGAGGGCACAAGACAGCAATTCTTTTTCTGCTCTTTGCCTCCACAAACTCTTGGGCTTTCTGTTTTCAGTTCATTGCTCTGAAAAACAGCTTCAGAATTAATTTATCCATACTTGGGTCAGGAATTTGAAATTCCACAGTGATAAGTGCAGTATAACAATAGAAGTAGAGGAGAAAAAAGTAATTACTTTAATGAGGTGGGATAGCCTGACACTGAATTGCAGAATTTATTAGGAATTTTGCCATACCTTTCAGTGGGACCAAGATTTCCATTCATAGATGCCCCTATGTTGTCCAAGTGTAAGGTCCTACACCTGGGTTGGGGCAATCCACAGTATCAATACAGGCTGGGGGATGAAGGCATTGAGAGCAGCCCTGAAGGGAAGGACCTGGGGGTACTGTTGGATGAAAAGCCTGGAAATCAGCTGGTAATGTGAGTTGTAGCCCAGAAGGCCAATTGTACTCTGTGTTGCATCAAAAGAAGTGTGGCCAGTAGGTTGAAGGAGGTGATTCTGCCTTTCAACTCTGCTCTTGTGAGACCCCACCTGGAGTACTGTGTCCAGCTCTGGAGTCCTTAGCAGAGGAAAAACATGGACCTGTTGGAGCAGAATCAGAGGAGAGCCACAAAGATGATCAGAGGGATGGAACACCTCTCCTGTGAAGAAAGACTGAGAGAGTTGGGGTTGTTTGCCTGGAGATGAGAAAGGTCCAGGGAGACCTTATTGTGGACTTTCAATACTTAAAGGAGGCCTGTAAGAAAGGTGGGAACAGACTTTATAGCAGGACCTGTAGCAATAGGACCAAGGCTAATGGTTTTAAACTAAAAGAGGGGAGACTCAGACTAGATATAGGGAAAAAAATTTTTACAGTGAGGGTGAAAGATTGGACCAGGTTGCCCAGAGAGGTGGTAGAAGCCCCATTCCTGGAAACATTCAAGGTCAGGTTAGACAGGGCTCTGAGCAACCTGATCTGGTTGGAGGTGTCCCTGCTCACTGTGAGGAGGTTGGACTAGATGACCTTTAAAGGTCCCTTCTAACTGAAACCATTCTAGGATTCCATGATTAATGACAAAGCATCAGATATGGGACAAAAATAAATAAATAAAGACTATTGTTGGAGGGGGACAAAGGAAAAACCTAATAGCTGGTACTAGTTTGGCTTATGGTGTGATTAACAATGCTTATGCTATTTGCACTCACAGACTGATCGCTACTCGTACTCATGTTTTCCTAGAAACCATGGGGCATGTCTCCAATGTCCAATAGTGTAACTAACTCCAACATTCACACATGGCTCCTGGCTCACTGATAGTCAATACTGCCTGGAAGTAATTTCATTCCTGGGCTTTTTTCTGAAGTTTCTCCTCAACAAAAGCTGGTCTCAGGTCTATAAGAGAGTCAGGCCCAGGGTGCATCTAAAAGATGTTGCAGTTTGTTCAGCAGTTACTGGGCTCTGCTTCTTGGAGATTTTCTTGAGCTTGAAGGTACTTTGTCTGTGACCTCTCAGAAGGATGGGAGGGTGTCCGCTGCTGTCAGTTAAGGCAGCTGTAGCTCCATCAGTTTCTAACAAAATCTGTTGGCTATCCTTGATCAAAGGGTGCCTGCAGCCTTTTGTCTAGGTGACCACTGATTAGGGATGGTCAAACACCCTTTAAATCTGTGCTAGGGGAGGTCTATATAAGAGCTATGCCCAGAGATCACCTCACAGACGTAGTCAACAGATAGAGCAGTTTGTGCAGCAGTGCAAAAAGAAGACAACAACAGACTTTTTCAACCTTGCATGCGCATTCCTACCTATGATGGTCAAGGGCATGGCCCCCAGGGGTTGCTGAAGTAACTTTTGCATTACTGTAAGTCTCTTGGACCCAAGTGGGGCTTCAGAAAGAGGAGGACGCTCTGGAAGCCTCAGGCTGCTGGGAGTGCCTGAGTTCAGTTCAGGATCCCAACAGAAGTGAGCAGAGTAAAAAGTAGGACCACAGACATGGATTTCAACCTCTACAAAGATCTGCTTGGAAAAATCCCATATAATATTATCCTGGAGACAAGAGGGGGTCTAACAGAGCTGCTTGATATTCAAGGATCACCACCTCCAAGCTCAAGAAAGGTCTACCCTGAGAAGTATGAAATCAAGCCAAGGTGGCAGAAGACCTGCATGAGTAAACAAGGAGCTCCTAACTGAATTCAGACTTAAAAAGGAAGTGTCCAAGAGGTGGAAGCAGGGGAGGAGGAGTATTGAGTTGCTCTCTGATGGAGTTAGGAAAGCCAAGGACAATCTGGAGATGAATCTGGCAAGGGATGTAGAGGACAGCAAGAAAGGCTTCTACAACTATATAAACAGCCAAAAGGAAAATTAGGAAAAATGTAAAAAATAAAATAGGGAACTATCTGAACTTAAGAAAACACATTTTTACTGTGAAGGTGATCATACACTGGAATAAGCTGCCCAGAGAAATTGTGAAGTTTCCATTTTTGTAGGTAATCAAAACATGACTGGACAGGATCCTGGGACACTTGCTGTAGTTGACCCTTCTTGGGCAGTGGATTGGACTAGAAGAGGAGAGATGAGATTCCTTTTCAATCTAAATTATTCTGCTTTTCTTTCATGGATTAGTTTGCTCCAGGGACCCCTCTTGCTAGCCACATGTCTGAAACTGTGTATTATGTTGGCTCTGTGCCCTGTAGCATCTTCTGATATTACTCATACACTCGTGTTCCCAAGTACTTCTGCAGTTTCCTCTTCCATGGGCATATAATAATTCTTGATTTCATTGTGACATTGTTCTTTCCTTTTTCTGAGAACCTTCAGCTGAAACCCACCTGCAAAATAATAACTTTTTATAACATAGTACTTAAACCAAATTCAGTATCTTGGCATACATGGCATTAACTTGAATTGGTCATGTGTTATGAGTGACATGAACATAGTTGTTCTGTACTACTTGGCCTGCAACATGGGATTTGCTTTCTGGAATAGCAATGTCTGCTCTTGTAGATATAACCTTACCTGACCTAATAACATGCAGTAAACAAAAAGGAAGCTCTCTCAGCACCCTATTTTACTTTTTAATCTCTATAAATGGTTAGGAATGGCATGGAGCATGGCATACTTCAAAGCTGAATCTTGGTTTACTGGGGATATTTCCTGCAGGAAACTTAAGATTCCTTCTGGAGTGAAGAAAACATATTTTTCATTGGAGTACAATGAAATTATGTTTTTCAGTTTCTGATTTGCAGGAGGTGTGGACTAACTCCAAGGAAGCTATGAAAAAAAGAGCTAAAGAAAGTACTGTCAGACAGCACAAACTTGCTATATTGTAAAATTCTGAGGGTTGTAAAAAGTGAGGGGAAAAAAAAATTTGAAAAGCACTACTTTACAGAAAGAAGTGTGAGGTCATGTTCTTTCCATCATGAGATGTATAAAAGTCTCTTTGTTCTAGGATGGATGTGTTACAGGTGTGTTGTGAGGCATAAGAGATTCTCCAAACACCTCACATTCTCAGTTTGCAAACAGACCTTTACAGATCAATTAGGTGAAAAAAGACATTAGCCCTCACACATGGCGACTCAGAGATCCACAGTATGAGTGCAAATCCCGAGGAAGTTCCTTTAGGAAGCAGCACTGGGCAAAAGATGGATTTGTTCTGGTGTGGAAGCACCATCGACGTTCAGGCTGACTTGGAACTATGACGTACAGTTGTGCCAGTTGCAGCTCTTGTCCCCTTTCAAGGGTGTTAAAAATTGACACAAAAAAAAAAAAAAAGAGAGACAAGTGGAATAGCCCAGGTGTTCTTGGCAAATGCTGCCATGAACATGGAATAAAATAAAAGCCCTTTTTAGGAGGATCTGAACGAGCAATCTTTCGTGTTTCGTACTGAAGCCACTTGCCCACCATCACCACCTCACTAGAGATGAGGAAAGAGACATTTTGAGAGCTCTTGAGATTTATGAATGGTTGCAGTGAATCAGCATCAAGTAATTTAGCACAGGTGTTCTGTAATTGGGCTGCACAGGAAAAAATTCTGAGTTCATTCAACGATTCTCAATGTCACCTTTCCAGTGGGGTGTTCAAGTGAACAGTCTGCTGACTGGCATGTCAATAAAATGGCTAAATGTGGTGAATATACTCAACCTCAGTATTTCCCTTCCTTTACATTTTTATGGGGTTATTTGTTAGAGGTACTTATTTTTGTTTCAATAAAAAGCATTTATCAGGTGGAATACTTTAAAAAACCCCAACTGGTCTGAAAAAGTTACTACTGAAGCATTTCTGATCACTATGTTCATTCTGAAAGGACACTTCCCCATTGGTTGTGCCCCATGGCAATTCTCAGCACCTCGTCAAGCATCATTAAAATCTTATATGATTTTTACGATTGAAATTCTAAGGCTAGTTTGAGGGAGAATAAAAAAAAAAAACCAAACAGGAAAAAACAAAAGGGAGAAAAATGCATTAGGATGCATGAAAAACAGATGAATACATCTATCAGAGAGACAAATACATTCTCCTGGAGTGTTTGCTGTATGGGATATTTTTGACTGTCAGAGCTGAACAGAGATTGGGTTTTTCACAGATTCAGAGTGAAAACCAAAAGCAATGTCATGAATTAAATCTGGAAACAAAATAGAACACTTATGCTCTGCAGTGCCTGTGAAAAACTCAGTGCACTTTCCATTGGCGTTTCTTCAGCCTCTTTCAGTCCTAACATTAAAGGGTGACTGTTCTTACATGCTTTTAGTAATTAGAACATATTGTTTTTGTGCCAAGAGAGACAGAGGTCTGTGAAAAACATTTCCCCTTAAGAATATTTCTCAGCTCCTTTTCAGCCCCAGCTCTTTATATGTCATGTTGCCAAAGCTATACAGAACTAAAGCTCCCTGTTAATACATTAGTCCCTCACTGTTTCATACACTTGGAATATAATTTTCCTTTGTTGAATTTTCCTCTCAAAGCAATCAAAGTTCCAGGTAAATTTAACCTCATAGCAGTGAATTGCATGCTGTTTCTTCAAAATGAAAAATTTAAATAGGTAAGCCTAGTAGCTCTTTATTGTTGAGAAAAACCTGGTCCAAAGACCCTCCAACACTGAAAAAGCAGTTTCCAGCCTATGCTCAAACTCTGCAAGCCCTGGCTCCTAGCCACAAAGGAGGCTCCAGTCCTCCAAAGGACAAGCCTTGCTGCTCCCGTGTCCCGGCCAGAGTACCAGCCCAGGGATATGCATGGGTACACGGGATCTCTAATGCTCTGGAAGGTGCGCTCTGGCCATGGTGAATTCACGCAGGCAGGTTTGCTGATGGAATGAAATTACCCCCAGTGTACAGAGCATAAATTCCCAAAGCCATACTGAGTCCCTAGGCAAGATATTGGCTAATTGTTCATTTCCTATTTCAGTAAATGACATTTTCACTCCCTTCAACAGGAAATCAGGCACCCTTCACAGCATCCTTCCAAAGATTTTTTTTTTTACATTAACTGAGAATGTGGCACATTTGGGACTAAAACTGGTATTTCTACACCACCTCCTAATTACCAGGCTCATTAGAAAGAAAAGCTGCTGAAATTCAATGTAGATATTCTACATACTGTGTTGCTTAGACTGGCTGTCAGGAAGGTGTGGGGGAAAGAGTTAGGCCACTGTTTGGGAAAATGTTAA
Source organism: Caprimulgus europaeus (assembly GCA_907165065.1). Next base: position 115,639,837 of record OU015523.1, read on the forward strand.
ATTGATTCTGGACAAAAATATGCAATAGACTGTGCTAAAGGTTTGCTTTTGGGCCCAGATTATCTGTAGATAATCATGTGCAAAGGTTTCAGTTTATGCACAGGTCCTTTTTAGTTTATTAATACGGATATAGAGTCAGATACCATCTTATTCCACTGCGCAAGAATGTGTGTGTGAAAGAAAGGCAACACTGCTAAAATGTGAGTTTATTTGCATTTAACACAGCGATGAAATAAATGATTTTGTTTAGTTTCCATGGAATGGTTACACAACATCAGGATTTGTTTATGCAGTAACAGACACATTTTTAAAATTCTCCTTCTCAGATAAAAGGTTTATTTTTTTTCTTCAGAGCAGAAAGAAAGAAGAGACAAGCAAAATGTAGACAAATGGGAAGCCTCTTTTCAAAACTGCCAGAAATGCATATCTATAACTTGTGAAATCCATATATTTAAACAGAAGAACATATGCTTTGCTTTCATGCAATAGAGGGAGAAGACACAAAACAGTCTTTCTACAAGTTAGTCAGTGTGAGAAGTAGAGAGGATTGCAGTAAGAATGGTATATTAACATCCTAAAATTCTTAGACATAGCTAAGATTTGACCCGATCTCTTCACTTCACCCTGCACACAAAAAACCCCAGCTTTTGAAATGTTCCTTTGTCTGCTCAATTTTATTTATCCCAGAGAAAAAATTCTTAGTGTAACTGTAAAGAGCACTATGAGATACAAACTCCAGAAAAGGGATTTGGGAGGTTTGGAGGTCATTAGAAAAATACCAGAGTACCTTAACTCACCTGTCAAGTTCAGGCTCAATATACTTTATTTTCTATCCTCCACTAGCTGGCTGGTACAGACATCTCAGACTCTCCAGAGTCTGCACTCCTTCACTAGCTATTTCAGTGCTGCACACTAGGATCAAGGTTTCAATCTAAATCACATTTGGAAATCAGATTCCCTAAAGTTTGCAGGTGTTTGATACTGGAGCTTTGGGATGAATTTCTATTGAGGTACACAAACATTTGCATCTGAATTAGCATTTCCTGCATATTCCAGCAAAGCTTGAGGCATTACTTCTCAAACATTAGGAAAAGATTGAAATGAAATCCTAAAAAATCTTTCAGAAAGCTTTTCCACTTATCAGATCTCCATGAGAAATACAGGCAGAAGAGTTTAAGAACAGAGATGTAGAAAAAGATTAAATTCCCTGAGGGGGAGTCAGTATGCATAACTAGTAATGACTGAAGGTAGCTTGCAGTATGCCTAAATTCTCCCCGTGTGTAGGGTTAGGCCCTGAACTGACTCGAGGTCTCAAAAAGCAATCTACCTCACCTTAGTTAATCCTATAAGCAGCTGCATTTATAAAGTTTCCCACTACTTATTCTGAAATATTTAACTTCATCTGCCCACTGAAATGCAAAAGTGCCTGTCCTGGGGAGAAAGATGAAAGTTTTTATCTCTTCTACAAACCTCCAAGAGTCTTGCTGTTTTTCTGAGTTCACTGAGGTCATGCAGATGCGCCAAATTCTACAGGATGAATAGGAACATTTTAATCTGGGATTTCCATTGGCACTAGAAGACATTATGATCTATTGAGTAATATGAGTTCAGTTCCATCAATTTGAATTGACCTTTTGTTTCTCTTCCTAACCATCTGGCTATTATGGAAAAGGACTTGGCAGAATGAGAGTAGGTTCCCACTACTTCCTATGTTTACAGCAGAAGAAAAGGATCCTTAATTTGGGAAGGCTCAGTGCTCTTCAGAAGTGTCTAAAATCCCTGTTTACTCAAACAAATGCCTTAGACATTTGTTATAGTATGAGATGTCCATGGTGGTGCCAGTCTCTTGTTGTCCATTAAAGCAATATGTAGCAATATGTTCCAACTTGACATCTATAATTTAGGCAGTTAAGATGAAGTAAAATGAATAATATCCCAGGAAACCATGACTGAATAATCCCTTTTACCATGATACAGTTACACAATGGGGTTGAAGGAAGACTTCCAAAAGCAGTATTAATTCTACAACTTTTAAGTGTTTGAATTCACAGTCCTAACATTTTTAATATGTATATTGCATATATATACAGTTCCACAATTTCCCTTAGAAAACATTCTGTTACAATGGCACACTGCTGAGGAGACAAATGAGTCCATGGAAAGCTCTTGCTCAACTCCCACAGGAGGACTGTGCCCAGTGTGTGGAATATCTAATGGCAGGAAGAAGCGGGGAGTGGTGGGAACACAGTCGGGGGACTCACAATCTGTGGAGAATGCGTCTGCCAAACTGAAACAAAATAAAATTTGGAAATTTTTCAGAGGTAGAAACTCTTAGGCAGTTTGCTTGTCTATTTCTTGCTTTTAATTTTATGTAGAAGAAGCAAAAGGTGTATCTCTGATATCAAGACTTTTGCCTTCACCTCCCTGCAAAATTTCAGTTCTAGAACTTAGAGAAGTGGTAGCATAAATTCAGTTCTTTTTCTTTTAAGCCTGGGGAAAATATACTTCCCACTTGGATATATCTTGACTATCAGTTAAAAATTCAAGATTATTTAACCTGTGGAAGAACCTCAGTATGGAGATTTAAACCTGTAGTGTTAAAATTTGGCAGTTAGAAGACAATGAAACAGTTTCATGATGGGAAGTGTGAAAGAAGTTTAATTCTAGACATAGTTGCCTGTGCTGCTTAATTTGTTCTCCAATTACAAAGCACAGAGACATGGAGTGATGTGCTGAGTGACTCACTGTCTAAAACTCTGTAGATGGTCCTGCCTTTATGTTTTTCACTTTTCCACATGGAGGGAAATATAAGCCTTTTTTAACATTTCAAGTTACTTACACTGAAGAAAACTCGGTTTCCTGATGAAATATCATCCACACACTGCCACGTTTTGTTCTTGTTTTCCTGTGTCCTGCATTTTAAATGTTGTAGTTTATATGTAACAACAAGCAGTAAATCAAAAGAGAAAATTAAACGTAACTAAGATTACACAGATTGATCTAAGTAAAAATACAGTCCTCTTTATTCTATCATGTTTCTTAAGAAAACACCATGAAGTATTTTTCTACTGTAACTAGAATCAGAATGAATAATAGCCAGACTTGAGTTCCAGCGGTATCTTACCTTGCTGTTAGAGAAAAGTCTGCTCCTCCTGCCAAAAAAACACATCACACCTAAGAAGATATATGAGTTCATCTTTTTTACAGGCTACTCTTCTAGGAAATTCAGCTGAGATGGCTTTGTGAAATAAATTGTTGTGCATGCAGAATTCACAGACAAATGCTGATTCTTCACAGATGTGTTCGAAAACATCTGGTCTCACTGTCAGAAACACCTACCACTTACACCTTGCTGTTAACAAGAGCTGATGATGTTTAAGCCTTTAATGCAAGGTATTTGAAAACAAGCTTTAGTTTATCTGAAGGTATGAAGAAAAGGTATAAAGTGAGAATGTGCTACTGACTCTTCCTTAGTAAATGCTTTTCCATGTATGCTAGGATCACAATAGCGTTGGTGAACAATCAGGGAAGGACCTAACACTGTAGGAAAGATATTACTGACAGATAAAGCAAGAAATAAAACCAGAGAGACCTGTCTTTAGGAATAATAGTTGGTAATATCCAGTTAGAAAAATGATATAAGTGTGAACAACTTAATCTGAGCCAAGGAACTTTAAAGATTAAATTAGGGCAGCTTTGCTCCAATTTTAAAAAAAGAGAGGCTACACTGAAAGACTGTCTTGGTCTTTTAGTAACTCCAGTCCTGTCTGTAATTGCTGTGAAGGCTTGTCAATTTGCCAAACCTGTTAATCAGTCACTTTACTGTAAGGACTGCAATTGTAGGATTTGTTTTAAAACTAATACATAAATAAACATAAATTTCAGGACATCAGCTATGTGACTCATGCTGAGAATTGTCTTGTCTGGAGCATGTTTCTAGTGTAAAAAATTTGATCCTCTTTAAGATCTATAAATATTCAAGGAGAAACCAGTGTTAGGTACAAATAACTCAGACATCAAGTTCCCTTGGCAACAAGAAAGTGCACAGAGTTTGTACGTTTACTTTGAAATCACACAGGATGCCAGAGAAGAGCAGCAGAGACTGGAGGATTTCAAGGGGCTGCAGACAAGATGATGTTTTAAGTATTCCCTTCTGCCTGCTCTGTCCTAAGATGCCAGGGCTTAGCTGTTGGTGGCAAAATAGGAGGCACACACTGCTAAGGCAGGCTAGCTAACTGAAAGGAACAAAGTACCATTCAGAATTAAATACAGCAGGTGCTGCAGTGTCTTCTGGAAGTTTGAGTTCAACCTAAAGTTCAAAATGCTGAGCATACTTCTCATTTCTGGTCTCAGTTTCATCCCTTTTATCACCTATTTTTCTGTCTTCCTATCAAACAAACTTGGGGTTGATGTCTGTCTCAGCTTTCAAGGGCAGGCTGGCTGGTTTTGACTGTAATTCAGGGATTATTTTCTTTTCCCCTGGAGTCGGTTTTGTCAGGCCTTCCTGATAAACAAGCAACAACCTGGTAATTTATCTGCAGCTTGAAACAGAGGGTTGAGTGTGGGTGGGTTTGACCCAAAATATGGAAAATATAGTGGGTGTTTTTATTTTCTTGATGATCTATGACCTGTGATGTAGACAATGCATAGTCTGGGGATTTTCTTTACATTTTAATTATAGGCTGTATGATTTATTCATCCATCACCATCTCTGCAGCATAGCAACACTTAATTGAACTTTACTGTTATTATCAAGATCCTTTGACTTCTCATATCACTGTAATAAAGGTATCAATCAATCTATCATCATCACTATCTTCTGGAGTATTTAGCCTTTCAACTTAGTTCTACAGAAAGGAACAAATAGTCCCACAATTGTGCATAGGTTTCTAACTCTTCCATAGGCACCTAACTCTTCCTGAAGGGAGGAACACAAGAAGAGACATTTGTCGTTCAAGATCTTTGGTTAGATAACTTCTCTGTGGTTACACAAAAAAAATGTGGCAGAACTGACCACTGAGCCTAGTCATCATACACATAGTACCTCAACCATTAGGCCATAATTTTTTGACCATTTTTGATAGAATCATACAATTGATTCAGGTTGGAAGACACTTTAGGAGGTGTCTAGGTCAAGCTTCTGCTCAAATCAGAGCAGGTTTTTCAGGGCCTTATCCAGCCGGGGCCTGAAAAGCTGCAAGGGTGGAACATCTCTGGGCAATCTCTTCTAATTATAGGTTCCCTCAAAGCCTTCTCATCTCCAAGATGATCAAGCCCAGCTCCCTCAGCCTCTTCTCATAGGATAAGTGCTCCTACACCACTATCTCAGTGGCCTCCCCTGAGCTCTCTCCAGTTTGCAAAAATCTCTATCGTACTGGAGAGCTGAGAACTGTATTGACTATTCTGGCTGTAGCATAGTGAGTTCTGAGAAGAAGAATCATTTCCCTCAGTTTGCTGACTATCTCATACTAATACAGTCCAATGTGTTGCTGCCTTTCACAGCTGGCAGGGCATGCTTCTGGCTCATGTTTAGCCTAGCAACCATCTGGACCCCAGTGCCATTTTCAGCGTAGCTGCTACCTGGTCCTCAATATATTTAAAAGTGATGGTACCATGATTCAGTGACCCTTGAGGGCACAGAGGCCCTTCCAGAGAGTCCTTACAGCACAACACTGAATGCACAGCAAAACTGTGTGAGGGGAATATTGGGTTGTTTTAAGGTGCTGTGTCTGGTGAGAAAGTTCCATCACCCAGAAGGGCTTATTAGCTTGGGTGTGCCATGAAAAAGGTTCAGCTGTTCTGGGCACCAGCCTGTTTATGCATTGCTCAGGTGCCTCTCTGTGTTTTGAAAGGGAAGACAGTAATCACCAGCTGGATACCTAAGCAGTGATGGAGACAGAAAGACCACCCTATAATTTACTCCATGCTTCCTGGAGGGGAAGGCCCAGACTAGTAAAGCCAATGCCTGTACTAAGCCAGTCCATATCCACTAATCCTTTCTGGTGTTTTCTGAATGATTTGGACTCTTGCTTGCCACTTTGGGTGATCAGCTGTCAGGGTGGATTAAATCTGAATTTTCAGATACACTTTCCTCCTCTCCTTCCATGGCCTCTCCATGGCTGGCTGCTCTTGTCAGCATGCCCATTTTGCAAGTGTGCCTAGAGGTTAACGGAGACCACTAGTGAGTGAGTGTATAACTTTGTTTATGCCATAAACCAGTGGAGCTTGGCTGATTTGCTGTCAAATGCTGCTGGTAGCTGATGGCTCCAGTATACTGAGATGAGCTTAATATCTTAATTCAGTGGCTCAGGAAGCATCTTGACCTTCTGTTGCTAACAAATTAGGTACCTGGTGTATTAGGAGGTTTCCTTCACTGTTAGTCTTTTTTTTTTCTTTTTTTTTTTTTTTTCTTTCTCTCCTGTTATTAACTTGTGGCTTGGGACTCCATGTTTGAATGTTCCTTTTTTACCTCTGAGACCTTCGGAATTACCTTTGCTAGAACTAAGCTAGGACTTGGGACACCTGAGATTGCTTTCTGTATGAGCTGACTTTGGACAAATCACTTAACATCCTCATGCCTCAGTTTCTCAACACGAAAAATGATGCTGATATTTCTGATCCTCTTTAGAAGCACGTTACTACACCTTGCTTTCACTTCTTCAATTTATTTCAGTTTTGACTTGTTTGTGGGCAATGAGAAAGCATCAGGGAGCTCATAAAGTCAGTGTATAAACTGGCAGTGAATTTGAGATTCTCCTGGCAGTCTTTACCATGCCTGCCTGGGAATTCTTACTAGAGAATATAAAGGTTTAAATGAGGTGCAATTGGGACCATCCTGCAGGAAAGCAAGATGTGTGTACTGGGAATGAGCCAAAGGTTACTGTTCACAGCTAATGCACTTAAGGAGATCTCAGCTTTCACTGGGGATTAGAAACAGGTTTATCTTGATTCAGTCTATGAGAAAACAGAGGAAGAGTCCTTCATGGGTGAAATGTTTCCTTCCTGAGGTCTGTAGTAGTGGATAAGAGTCTGTGGTTTTCACTGGGTGAAGTGATTTTACTTCTGGCTGATTATTTGGTCCTCTCAAGAATCATTATCAAAGCAGCTGTAACTGTTGCTTGCTTAAACTGCAAGATGGTGAGACTAAACTACAAGACTCCGAACTATACCTGTCATTACTGGTAATAGGTTCACTCTAAGAAAGAGTGAATTCTCATTCACTATTGCTGCTTTACTTCAAAATAACTCTAGTGAGATCAATACATTGGTAAATTGATCTCATCTGCATTCTAACCCGCATCTCCCCTTGATTCTGAGCTGGCTGTTAGTACTTTGTGATTTAGGGAGTACTCTTATCATGTCTTGCTTGAAGCAACTAAGGATTTGAATTACCCTTAATTTTCAGATATTCAGGCTTTTGAGAAAGAAGATATGTTTCTCAGAAAGTGTTGCAGAAAGCTGACATGAAAATCCTCAAAAATATATTTCTCCTATGCCAAAAAAAAACGTTTGCAAAAACAATTAAAATTTTCATACTCACTTTTTAATCCTTTCAATTCTAACAAATTTTTAGTTTTCATTAATTTCACATCGAAAAACAGAACAAAGCAAACCAAAAATTATCAGGTTGTTAAAAAAGATTTCTAAATTCTTAATTGCCTTCCTGAGAATAAAATCAAATTAGAGAGAAAGGAGAAGAAGCTACCAAAAGAAAAAGATGTCTGAGAGAAATATGGCAGCGGTTCACTAAAAAAAAAAAACCCCAAAAACCCAACAATTGCAAAACTAAGTTAATGTTTTTTGCTTTTTGGAAAGTTTTAAAATATTTTTCATGAAAGATATTTTTTTCTATGAAAATTAAATGGTTTTTCAATTAATCTTCTTAAAGGCACCCCAGCATTTGTAGTTCAGACTTAGACCAAGACCTACACAGTATTTTCCATGAAAGACTAAAGTATTTTTCATCAGCTAATTTTGAAAAGCAAAGCTCTTCCATTAACTTAATTCTTTCCTTTTAACTGTGTTAGCATTTAGGCTATCTCTAAAACTACCAGAAGCAATATTTCTGATGGGAAAGGAATTTTCTGTTAATGAAGAGAGTTTTACAAAAGTTTTCAAGTTTACTAGGAGTTCAGAAGATGAATTTGTATTCTTTTTTCTATTATTTTTAATTTTTGCTTTCACCTTGCCCAGATAAATAATGAGCATTAACTATAACTTGGGACTGCGTAGTGATATGACACCTGCTGAGAATGCTACAAGTATTTTCAATATTGCATGTGGAGGATGAATCTAAAAGCTGAGCTATGTCAACAGAGAGTGCCTGCCTTCTCTGACTGACTTGTTGGGAAATCTGACAGTGATGCTGGTGCCTCCAGCTCCTGCTTTTAATCCTCTAAAAAAACGTGGAGAAGACATTGATTGTCACATTTACAAAATAAAGTATCCCACCATTATGTGTGTTTGACAGATAAAGAATACACTGGGAATAAAAACTCACAATGGTATTTGAAACATAATAAGTTAGATCCTCAGCACCTGGCAATAGACTTCAGTGGAGTTACACCCACTTGTACCTCGGTACTATGCTATAGGTTTTATAGAATAAGTCAGCTCTACTTCCCACTGTGTGCTTTTCTTACATCCACATAGATCATGCACAGGTTCTTGAAAATTGTCATGCCACATTAAACCATTTGTCCTTCTAGTTCTATACCATATTTCTGGCAAAGGTGGACACCTGGCTTTACGACGTAAGATTCTCTAGTAAAATATCTGAGTTATTATGGAATAATACACAAGATATAGGGACAGGCAGACAGACTTTACTGACCACGACAAATTATTTGTTTACATCTTGAAATATCAGCTTTCGTTGTCTACCTTATTACAACAGCTTGCATGGCAGTGCATGTCATTATTAAGGACTAATGTATGCACCCTCGTTAAAAAGATCTGGACATAGTGCTTGACTTAATGATCTTCTGTGTCAGTAAATTCCAGAAGGAGGCTGTAGGCTGCATATAGTACTTACTCTGTTTCTTCTACATGAACTGCCCTGCCTTTAATCCTCTGTCCTGCTGTCTTTGTGCTATGTAACATAGTCAAGAGGACAAAGTGTTTAGTCTCTATGACCTTCATAATCTGAATATCCTCCCTTCACTTAGTCTCCTCCTCTTCAGGCAAATACATTTAAACCTCTCTGGTTTTACTAATCTCATCCCAAATATTTTTTTAAAATATTTTTTCTACCCACACAGCTCCTTATGATCTTTACTATTTGATTTCTAGGGTTTAAGGTCCTGTGGGATCAAAAGCATAATCTCACCAACTCAGCTGTTCACAAAAATATTTATTCGCTTTCTATCAGATTTCAACTGCAAGACAGTTTTTCAGAAGTTTTGCTTCTGTCAATGATTCTTGGCAATTCTTCAGCAGAGCTCATTCCAGTCCTTGCTGTGAGGTGCTGATTGTCTCAGTGCCTCCGCATGGTAGGTGCACCCCAGGAGCCTAGGAACTTCACTATCTGCCCAGAAAGACAGATACATATTATTTAAAAAGAAATATCTCCACAGAAGTTTCTCCACCTCTATTTTTTATCTTCTTAAATCTAAGGCACAAATTCAACTGATAGCTCAGTCTTAGCTGACATTTCAGGTTATTTGCAAAGAGGGATATTGGTGCTGTTCCCATCGGATTGGTTCCCATCTTGTTCTTTACAACACCTACACTCAGTTACCAAGATGGACAATGATTTATAAAACACAAAGGGAAAGACTGGAAGGATAGTAGGGGCTATGGACAAACATAGATAAGTCTCATGCATTAACCCAAGCACGGATGAACCCAGAAAGGTCTCAGGTAATAAAATGTACAAAAGGCTGATGAGAAATGTCTTTGTTAGGACTTACTGTTCTAAAGGCCCTTGTTTTCTCCAACCAAGATACCTTGTTGAAGACATCCTAGTCTCACAATCTTTACTTTAAATGTGTTAGGTCTCGATTTCAGAAGAACTACAAAGATTATTATTATTGGCAATGTTGTAGCTAGCAGTCAAGTCTTACCTGTTCAGATGGAGGAAATGGGTATTTGACTGTTAAAAGGCTAGGGGAGAAGATCAAGCAAGAGCTGGTCTGGTCTTCTCCCCTAAAGGCAAACCAGGTTATTTCCCTGTATGGTATTTAGCTCAGTCTCATTTTGCTGAATAGTTGAGCCATTGGTGTGAGATCTCATCATGCCCTTTCAGATTACCATCTCGCTCTGTTTACCCTACTGCTGCCAGTAATTCTGCTATTACCTGGGCATTCAGTGAAACAGCTAATCCAAAGAGTGCTGCTGCTTAAGGCCTGATGAACTCTGGGCTTCTCCAAGAGAAAGCTTTTGGCAGCATTCACACTGCAGGGGCTGGTGCTGTTTCACAGAAGGATTTGTTTGAAAGGTGGTGTTTCTTTTTCTTTTACAAGCCAGGGGAAGCTAATTCATCTTGGCTTGCTGCAGCCTTCTGCACCGTCTGTGCTGCCTGCATATTAAACACTTGGTTTTATATCCCTTTCTTCCATTTCAGAGTTTACTTCTGCTTGGGAAGAAGATTTTCTGTTTGTTTTTTTTCATCCTTGTGCACTGCAAAGGCCATCCTAGCCAGCCAGAACAGGGATCATTTGAAGTTTAAATCTGAATTCCAGGTTTCCAAGACCCAGTCAAACTTGTCATTGGATGAGTTATGACTGAAGCTGAACACATTATTATCACTCAGTCATCTGGTTTGAGTGCTAAGTCAGCATGAAGTAATGATCTAGTAATGGCACCCAAGTCAGCCAGATCTCTACGATGGCTTCATCTGGACTGTTTTTCCTTTATAGTGAGCTTCCCAATGAAGACAAAAAGGGCTTTTAAACATAAAAATGTAGTTCCATTACAGAATATTTACTTAATCTTTCACACAGACAAAGCTCAAAATTATTAAGTCAGAAGAACAAGTTTGAAAGGGAGGTATAAACAGCTTCTTTGCCCACATAGTACTTGCTTCCAAGCTGGGATTTAAGCACTTCAGTGAGTTTATGCACTAAGTATTGCACAGTCTCCTCTGATCTTTAGGAATTTTCTTTTTGTCCCCATGGAGGCCAGGAAATGGCTGCTTCTCTCTCCTCTCACATGCTTCTCTCTTTCTGTCTCTCACAGCTGGTTCACCACTCCTTGCTGCATGCAACTCTCTCTGTTCTTCCTTGGCACATCTTGCAGTAGGACAATTAACTTTTCCCAGGTGTGTTCAAATTCTCCCAATGGAAGGAACAACCTCTTTCCAGAAAGTCTTACCTGTTATTCTTTTGCAAAATAGAATTAAAAGACAAGTAAAATAGATACTATGTGATGAGCTGACCTTGTCCATGTACCTACCAAGCTTCCCCTCCTCATCTGGACAGGGGGAAAAATAAGATGAAAAGTTTGTAGGCTGAGATAAAGACTGGAGGATTGCTCATCAGGTACCAGCATGGGCAAAAGAGACTTGGCTTGGGGAAATTAATTTAATTTATTACCAATTAATAACAGAGTAAGATAATAGGAAATAAAAATAAAGCTAAAAACACCTTCCCCCCCACTAGTCCTTCTTCCTAGGTTTAAGTTCACTCCTGTGTCTTCTGTGCTCCCCCTGAAGCAGTGTAGGGGAATGGGCATTGAAGTCAGTCTGTAGCACTTCATGCTACCACTCCTTCCTCCTCATGCTCTTCCCCTGCTCCAGCATGGGATCCTTCCCACAGGATGCAGTCCTTCATGAACTGCTTCAGAATGGGTTCTTTCCACAGGGTGCAGTCCTTCAGGAACAAAATGCTCCAGTGTGGCTTCCCCATGGGGTCACAGGTCCTGCCAGCAAACCTAATCCTGCATGGACTCCTCTCTACTGGCTGCGGCTCTTGCCAGGAGCTTTCTCTGGTATGGGTTCTACATGGGCTGCAGCTTCCTTCAGGGCTGCCTGCCTTGGTGTGAGGTCTTCCACAGGCATTAGTAGGTATATGCTTCAACATCATTCTTCAAGGTCTTCAGAGGGACAACCTGCTTCACCATGATCTTCACTATGGGCTGAAGGGGAATCCCTGCTCTAGCACCTGGAGAAACATCAAAAATAATTCAATTTTTTTTCATAATTTTATTTACATCACTTCTGCTACTGTGAAATCTTCTTGCTGTGATTAGACATAAAATGGGCTACTGTTCCTTTAATTTTTAAAAGAAACAGATCTAAACCGCATTACGTAGTGCTGCAAAAGCAATACTGTAGAAATTCTAGTAGCTTTTGATCCAAAGAGGCAATTAATATAAGGAATTCAAATAAGGCTTATGATACATAGGATGCAATTTTTTCTAGTCTGTTTATGGTATTTCTTTTACAGATAGCCAGTAGCTACTTCTTGGTTTGGATATGTGACCTCAGTTCTAACCTCACAGCCGTACTGTCGCTGTTGTGTTTCAAATGTCATATAGCACCCATAGGAAAGCATGTGTAAAAAAGAAGATTAATCCATAGGAAATAAGGTGAAAGGATGACATTTCATGCAAATGCATTGCATGAATTTCTTATTTACATTTTCTCAAAATATCTGTCAGCTCAGGATTTGATCAGGAATGTGCTCCTTAACTTTGTAATTCATGCTACAGACAGAAGAGGTGACTTTGTAAGCTCCATGTTTGCTATTCTATCGTAATTGCAACTTTGTGCTATTATGGGTTATAAAAGCAACACAAGGTATTTGGTTCTGTAGATACCTGCAGTGATTAATTATCAGTGGAATTCTATGTAAAATCCTTAAAAAGCTGGAGGCTTAGCTTTAAGCACAACATGTGCCTCATTTCTTCAAAATAAGCATTAATTGGAGCGGATTTAAAGCTTTAGCTTGTAGAACTTAATCAGAAATTACTTGACTTATACCTCTGTCAAGCACAAACTCTAATAAAGTCAATGGATCTGAAGGGAAAATTTGTCTAGTTAAATGCATGTCAAGCCAAGAACTTCTAGCAGCAGTCAGAGCCTCTTACAGAAAACTGAGGAGTACTGTAGCTCTTTAAAAGTTGTAGCTATCCGTACTTCAGAACTTTTCTTGGGTCACTTCTCCCCTAAATCTTCAAAGTGATGAAAGTAGTCTTAGCAGTTTGTCTTAGCAGACATGTACAAATGAATAACAAATCAGACAAGAACAATGTTCCTCTTAGAGCTACAGAAATTGCTCAGCATGCTTATTTATACTCCATTAACTAAGCATTAAAGCATAAAATGCCAATTCATGATGCTGTCAGAGAAGTAGCCTTAAACTCTTGCACAGAGCCTCTCTAGAATCTAGGAAGGTCCTGGTAAGGACATGCTCACTAGATAGGGTTGTGTGCAAGGAGAATGTTCTGCGTTGTGAAATAATAGACAACCCAATCCCAGCACCTTCAATAGGCTTTTGGAATGCAAATTTCTACTGTCAAGTCTTAATTAAAAACTACCAGTCAGCACTATTTAAAAAGTGGAAGGGAACTAAGTGGTAGGTTGTTGAGGAAAATGTGCAAGTTGCATGCTAAAAGAAGTAGGTAAGATGACAGGTATGTAATTATCATGACATCATGTGAAGGACAAGAAACTGTCTACTGTTCCTGAAGAGGTGGGGCTTCAGCAATCTTCAGTGTGGCAAGGGGTTCTTCAGATAGAGTTAATTTGTCATTCCATTTATTTCAAAGGAGAATCTCCTTCTATGCCAAACCTCTGTGAGCCTTCAAAACTGGTGACATGCTGGGAGAGGTTCATGCATAAAGAGGTTCATGTGGACACAAATGTTTGTGCTTCATACATTAGTTTGGGATGGGTTTGAGGCACCATTTTGTGTTCAGGTGTCTGGCAGTTCCTGTACAGCAGCACGTCACAGCTGTGCTGTAATCCCTTACTTAATGGAGAACCAGCAAAGCAAAGAATCAAAGGCTCACTGCAGCTGATCATCTGAAGGCAAGAATCTTCAGCGTCTTCTACAGGTTTTAAACTGGCAAAACAGATTTCTTCTGTATGCTGCTAAAAAAAAATTCTGGGTAAAGGATTGTTTTTGGTAGTTATGAAGAAAACACTCAGAAATATCATTCAGTGTTCCCTAAAACAATTATATTAATGCTACAAGCCTGAACACCACCATCCTCTTCCTCATAGCTACACAGAGGGTGATTTTCTGCACAGTTTTGCTCTAGCTGAATATATCAGTGTGAGGCCACAGTAGTGCTGCATTTGTCCAGGTTTTACAGGACACGTCCTTCGACTTTCACCCACTGTTGCAGCAGATATGTAAGGGCATGGAGGGATACCAACAGCCTTGTGTCCTATACCCCATCTATGCTTCTCTCCTGTATATCTGTATATTAGGTGCTTGCACAACACTCGTGGTGTCGCAAAGAAATGTTGCAAAGAAGAGATGCTACTGATAATTCTTTGGAATTTTTTTAAGAAAACAGTGCCAATTCAGACTGAATTTTCTGATTTTGTCAGCTTAAGGCTAACTGTGAAAAAAAAAAAAAAAGGAAACATTTTTTATATTTAACCTGAGATTATGGCTAAGTAGGCTTAACAGTCAAAGCTCAATTTTAGAAGTGGCATCGTGCTAAGTGAACTGCTCTCATCTGTCCCCAGTTATAAAACATTATCCTTTAAATCTCAGCAGGTTTAGAATATCCAGTCTCCTAGATAAGACATAATCAGTACTGAAGAGAAATAATGTATTACTTGTTCAGATGTCTGTCAGAAAAAATCTTTCCTTATCAATTTTCCATATATATATAATCTATACCTGACACACTTGACCATTTATTCATAAACAAAAATAACATCACATGACTTAATTATTGTCTGGTCCTTGAGGTCTCTGCTAGGCTTTAACAGTCCTGCCCACACCCAAGATCTCCCTCCACACTGCCCACAGCCCAGGACCCCATTTCAGACACCCGAAGTGGTCAATCCCTGCCCCAGTGATGCCATAGGACGGTGGTACTCAGCTCCTCACAGCCCTGCCTGGCCTGGCCATGGGCCCCACTGAGCCAGGCCCACCCATGGGCAGACATCCCTGTCCCCATGGTCTTGCCCGGCCATCTCAGGGCTGTGTCTGACCCTGGTTGCCCTTCTCAGGCCTCATCCTGTTCCCCCATTGCCCTCCTCCCCAGTGCTGCACAGCCTCTGGCATCCATCAGGGCTGACTCAAGCCCAATTCCTTCCTGCCTTTGCCCACGTGGCCTCTGAGACCCCTTGGAGTTGCTAGGCAGCCTCCCCACCATGGTTATCACACTCGGCTCCTGGCCCCCATCCCTTTAGGAGCAGCTGGATCCTGCTGCTGCTTGACAATTATAATGCAACAAAAATGCTCAAATCCTTAATTAAATTAAATTCATTTTTCTATATGCTCAGATTGTATTCAGAGCAAAGAGAGAGATAAAATGGAGGCTATTGTAATTCCTATCTCCTCACATTGTTGGTTTGATTTAATCCAAGATCTTTGGGACATTTCTGAAGACTCTGTGGTTTGCCTTGGAAAAGATTATTCAGTTGAAATCGAACTGCTTGGATGGAATTAATGTTGTCTCTTCTTTAGCATAAGTTTGGACTGATCTTTTCTTGCTGCTATCAACATGAGTGCAATGGTTTCAGAACTCCCATAAATCAAAATAAATGAAATTCCACAAAAGGTTATATGTAAATACTGTCCTACAGGGTGGTAAGTAGCACTGAATTCCCACTTGTCAGAAAGGTAAATAAAATCAATGAGCTTTTAACAGATACATTATTTCATTATATGAGAGTTAAATCACAGTGTGAAATCTAAACAGAAATCAGACATGCCACCTGCCAATGCTTGTCGAGATGTATGTTTTTTTCAAGCTCATGATTTAAAATCTTAAGAACCGGAATAATATTATTTCAAGTTTTTTAAGTATTTTTTCTCTGAAAACCCCCCGGGAAACTAAGATCTGCATTCGCCAACACACTGATTGTTTTTGATTGCTCAAATTCTCCATGCTGTATCTTGGTTTCTTGAGGTGTCAGTTGCTATATCATAAAAGCATTGGAAAGACTTCCCCTGAAATTCATGACATATTATTCTTCCCTTTTATATGATGTCTTAAACTGAGCTTTTCCCTGATGGCTACGAAAAGACGAACAGGTCACTGTTTAGCTCATGGATGGGAGGCTGGAACTAGATGATCTTTAAGGTCCCTTCCAATCCAAACCATTCTATGATTCTATGATTCTATGAATCTATGATTGTGTTGGTCAGTCTGGTAGGGTTCAAGTGACATGACATGCTGTTAAATCAGACCCAAATTTCAGCTGGTACCCACAAACATCTGTACCTTTCCACTCCCTATAATGGGAGTGAAGACAACTAGTTTTGATGGACTCACCATTGTAGATCTCTGAAATTAGATTATGTGAATCCAATGCCTAATTTTCTTCTACTCTCTTTCTGCCTTTATTGTCTGCTCTCACAGCACCAATGGCAGTAGCTTTCAGCTAAGCAGACACCCTTGACCTGAACCTCCTCTGTGGACATAAAAGGGACTTGGTTGCAATAGCCTTCTAATGACACCCTGAATAGCAGAAAAAGGGAGCAGGATCTCTTTCTTGTCCACCTTCTAACTTGCAATATTCTATATCTTTGGTTGTTGTTGTTACTGTAGTATTGGAATAAGCTGGAATTTAGTCATTCATGATGAAAGTTCTGCTGATACTATCTCACCAATCATTCATTGTTTGTTGCTTAAAAACTCTGTAAAAGTATAATTTAGTTTCTGTCAGTAGAAAGAATGGATGCATTAGGTCCTACCTACACTTAGCTCACACTTAAGCTTTTTTTTTTCCCTGAAGATTGTAGGATATTTTCAAAATCATCCATTTTCCTAAACTCCTAGACTTCCAGTTAGAGACCTAGAAAAAGTACTACATACTTTACATGTTATGAGCAAACTGGACTATTTTCTATCTAAACTACATATTGTGATAACTTCTTGTAACTGAATTTTTTAAAAGTGCTTGGCAGTGGTGGGTGGCACTGAACTGAATCACTTGTTCATTTAGATGATACGACAGTGAAGATAACTAAATTTGGACTACTGGGAAAGGTAGTCACTATATAACTCTTTGTCCTCATATGGTGGCAGGAGCAGAATTTTTAAATTTATGTCAAGAATGTTGGTAGCCTGTGCTGAAAAAATGCATAAGAAACAGTAGCTTATTCCAAAGAGTAATAAATCACTTTTTTCCTTATATTGAACTGCTAGAGAAAAGTGAACTGTAACTTTCTGAGTTGGAAAGAAAAATAATTCCTTAGAGGACTTTTTGACCAATATCTGAATTATGGAGGTCTGTAGTACTGCACCTTGAGGCAAGCAGTATCACTGAGGAAATGGCATGCAACAGGAGGGGCTTCAGCTGACCAAACAGTCTTCAGCATGTCTGTGACTCATCTCCCAGTGAGTTTGAAAGCCGAGGATTCTTGTGAATGCTTTTGTAATACAAGTAGTCACTTCCACAAAGAGTAAGATACGACCTATGGTAACCATGACTGACATTCTCCTGGACAAGCTCTTCTTTACCTCTTGAAAGTCTAAAAAAATCTGTATTTTGGTTAGCAAAAGACTTGAGGAAGAGCTGACATAAGGCTATGGGCTATGTCAATGATATTAAATAAAATATACATAGGACCACTTTTTGATACTGATGAGGAACAGCCCACACCTCTACCGTGTATGCTCTTCTTCTCCAAAACAGGGTGACTACATACAATTATCCACCTGAATCTTTTCCACAATTTTTATGAACTCATGTTGACTTGACATGGAACAAAAATGTGCCAGGAAAAATATTGTCTCTGTAAGTAAGATGAACTCCTGTGCCCAGAAATGTCTCCTAAAATTAATTTAAAAAGCTGTAACTACAATGTATTTTTACCAAAAATGGATCTCAGATAACCTCACTTTCTGAAGAGAAGTTGTCTGGTTTTGTCTCTTGTCTTAAAACACCAACACTTGGGAAAGAGAGCCTTTTTTTGTCTGTATTTGTGTAGATGCTACTATATGGGAGTCCTGGTCAGTGATGGGGACTCCTGGGATCTACCAAATTCTATGGATAATAACCCAAGAAGTACTTCTGGTAGAAGAGGTAGTGCAGATTTCCTGAAACAAAGTTACTCACCTGCTAACCTTCTCAGAAGCTTATAGGTTCGTATTTGTCCTTGAAAAGTTTATTTGCATCTGCAAAGAATGAAAGGGAAAAAAAAAAAAAAAGAATAAGAGGTTTAGTTTTAATGACCAGTTTGTCGTTATTTCCAGCCCTCTGCAAAAACAAATTAGGATCTGTACATTTACTGTTTCCCTCCCATGGAGAAGAGAAATATTTAGTTCTATAAATATTTGGTCTGGGCTCAGCCACCTGGAAAAGCTTGTAGGGGAGGCAATAAAATCCAAGAGGCCAGATCTTCTTTTGGTATCTGGTTCATCATATTGGATGCAGAAATATTGGGACAGATTTCCCAGGGCAGCTCAGGGAACATTAGTACCAGCTGGTGTGGCATGTGCTCCTACACTATATGACATAGCTCTGTTATAGAGCCTGCACCTGCCTCTATGTGCAGCCAGGTTTGTGGGTGGGATTAATCTCACCCTAGTTTAGGTGTCCACATGTTTAAACTCTGCATCAGAGACAAGGCATCCCAGCTTCCATTTATAGTCAATGGAGAATAATGGGCATTTTAGAGTATGATTCGTTGGATTTGTTTCAAATGTCTACTCAGAATGAGACTAATTTCACTCTAGAAATACCTATTTTTCTCTGTTTATTACAAAGAAAGCCTAGACTGACATTGAATCAATGGGCTGCAACCAACTGTATGAGGTTCAACAAGGCCAAGTGCCGGGTCCTGCACTTGGGTCACAACAACCCAAGGCAATAGTATAGGCTTGGGGGAGAGTGGCTGGAAAGCTGCCCAGCAGAAAAGGAGCTGGGGGTGTTGGCTGACAGCAGCTGAACATGAGCCAGCAGTGTGCCCAGGTGGCCAAAAAGGCCAATGGCATCCTGACTTGTATCAGGAATAGTGTGGCCAGCAGGACCAGGGAAGTCATCCTTCCCCTGTACTCAGCTTTGGTGAGGCCACACCTTGAATACTGTGTTCAGTTTTTGGCCCCTCACTACAAGAAGGCCATGGAGGTGCTGGAGCGTGTCCAGAGAAGGGCAACAAAGCTGGTGAGGGGGCTGGAGAACAAATGTGATGAGGAGCAACTGAGGGAACTGGGGTTGTTTAGTCTAGAGAAGAGGAGGCTGAGGGGTGACCTAATTGCTATCTACAACTACCTGAAAGGAGGTTGTGGGGAGGCAGGTGTGTGTCTTTTCTCCCAGGTAACCAGTGACAGAACAAGAGGGAATAGCCTTAAGTTGCACCAGGGGAGGTACAGATTGGATGCCAAGAAGTAACTCTTCACTGAAAGGGTTCTCAGGCACTGGAATGGGCTGCCTAGGGAGGTGGTTGTGTCCCCATCCCTGGAGGTATTTAAAAGACAGGTAGATGGGGTGCTCAGACATATGGTTTAGTAGTAGACAGGTATGGCTGGACTCGATGATCTCACAGGTCTTTTCCAACCAGGAGATTCTATTATTCAGATTCTATGATTCATATATGGACATCTCTTCTTTATCTGTCAGATGCTATCCTCTTTCATAAGAGATACTTTAGATGTTGCCATAAAGCTTCAACTGTGGTGACCTTGCTGAGTTTTTCAAATTGATTTACTGTCCAGGACTGGATAGCAGGTTAATATTTATGGTTGTCTGTATGACAATCTTTCATGTGAGAATTCAAGGAAAAGCAAGGATGTGACATTGCTTTTCTAAGATACCAGCCATAAGAAGTTAGAGAGTCATATTAATCCTATGGCCATGTGTGAAGGATATGACCCTTGGGCAGAAGTTGGCACAAGAAAAAATGTTTATTTCTCTGTAAAGGATATTCAGGTCTTGTATCCTTGCAGGATGAAGTTTCTTGACAGGAGTTGGGACAAAGGCCTTGTTCTCTCAAGGCAAATGTACATTCTGAAAAAGCATTTCCCATTCAGTGAGTTCATCTCCTCACTGGTCCCTGTTGCTGAGGTGGCTTAAAGCCATGAGGAAACTACATCACTTTATTCAGAGAAGAGCTGACTGAATATGTTTAGGTTGCATAATTTGCTCAGGGCATTCTGCAGTCATATTCAAATGCATTATTCACTGGGTTTCCCCTTCCTCCCATCACTCATCCAGTTCATGAAGTGAATAATTTGGGATTATACAGTATAGTGCAAAGCTTTGTCAACACATTTCAGAGAATATTTAGTGTAAAATCATTATATGTTATTTGTTCAGGAATAATAAACACACCAGGAAGGAAGGAAATTAGAAATGTTGATATAAGGTTTTCCTGCTGCTTAAGTACTAAGGGCAACTGATGGAAAAGAAAAAAAGCCCCGCTTCATTACCTGTACCAAGACAGTATTCTTCTTGGCATGACAATATGTCAGCATTTAGTCAGAAGACAGAGTACATACTAGTGCGGTGTAAGTATTGTTCTGTCTGAAGGCTTGTTGAGAGAATGAATTTTATTGACATCTGATCAACATTGGACTTTCTCCTATATTTAAATGGTATTCAGGATTAATTGTGGCAGAGCTCGCCCTCCCTGGCACACTTTGGTGTGATTCATCTTAACATTTTGTTTTGGCATGTGTGGTGTTCTGTCCCTAGCACATAAAACATACTTACAGGCTTCACAAGGAAAGACATCACCAGATTTTAAAGCCTCTGATAAGGTTTTATAGTGGACTTTGGCTTATCTCCTAAAATAAATAAGCATGAGGTAGGACTAGACGAGCATCTGTTGTGTGCAGTGCAACACTGGGGTGGGAGGAGGTAGGTGGAGGACAGGGAGATCTTCCTGAAAGGCAACACCACTGTTTTTCCTCTTTTGTGTGCTGCTAGGGGAGCAGTTTGACAAGCAAAACATGCAGGCAAACAGTGCAACAGATGGTGCAACCTACTATTGAGGAAACATTTCAAAGGGTAACAAAATATGGTTGAAACCAGCTTACAGTTTACACACTCAACGCAAAACCGAACATGCTGTTTTCAGCAGGCTGTAGCTGTTTTCATTTGTTGATGCCAAGTGCTTTGGGGAGCCACAGCTCCAAAGCAGTCAGTGCAGCAGCAGGCATCCCTGTAGCTGTATAGACTTGACTCAGCTGGGTAGGTAGGATAGGACCGCATTCTTACCTGCAAATGAACTTTAGTGTGAGCAGAAGGATCCCTCAGGGACACTTCCAGCATGGTTTCCTAAAGTTTGTTCTCTCTTTCTCTGTCTATGCGCCACTAATAACTTCTAAACCCAGGAGATTTTTATAAATATACAGAAATGGTAGAGAAGATCTTATAAAAGAAAAAAAAAAAAAAAAAAAAGTTGTATTTTCCCAAGAAATCATACAGTATTTCAGTGAAGAAAAGTTAGAAAAAATATTAAAGGTCTTTGCCTAAATTATGAAGTTTTTATTCATTCTAAACATTTGATATGGATAAAGGAGAGGCAAGCAGAGATCATTAAGCAAGCATATAGAGCATCAGGGGCAGGTAGAAGCAAAATCAGAATGGACAACACAGAATGAACTGTAGCTAGTGAGAGAAAATGAAGGTAACAAGAAATCATTCCTTGACTGGATTAATAACAACAGGACCAAAGGAAAGTCTTAGACATTTATTCAGTGCAAAGGAATAGCTATCACTAGATGGTGTAAGGAAAACCGAAGAGGTAAAGGACAGGGTTTTTTCACTGTTCATTATAAAGGTTACTTATGACAAGTGGCAAACTAATTATTAGCAACAATGGATAACAGTTTATTTGGGCCTTCCAATTCTCATCTCCATATGGCCTGAAACCATCTCACAAACATTAGCAATTGTCTTTAAGATCTTATGGAGGATATATCTAAGGTACTGCTGGACTGGAAAGGAGCAATCTTAATGTCTAACTTTACAAAGGGAGGAAAACAGGAAGTGTAAATTTATAGACCAGTCAACCTCACTTCAAACCCTAGAAAAAATCTAAAACAGTTGGAAGTGACTTGGAAGAAGTTGGAAGACAACAAGGAGAGAAACCGCAAAGATTAATTTGCCAAAGAGAAGATATCTTGTCAATCTAATCTAATTTTATTTTATGAAAGGATATCAGTTCATGCAGATAAAGAAGAAGCAATAACCATTTATCTTATTTTCACTAAGGCTTTTGACATTGTCTTACACTGCATTCTTGCAAGCAAACTGGAGAGACATATCAAAAGTAAATTTAATGTTGCAGAAGAGTAGAGTGACACATAACCAAGTTATCACTTTTTCCCTGTCCAACTTCACCCTGCTGTGTTTAAGACATAAATTACATTATCAAATCAAGACCATGCTTATTATATCCATAGATGACATCAAGCTTATAGGAACTGTCAGACGACAAGAATAAAATTCAAGATGATCTTAGTAAATTAAAGAAGCAGCCTGAGAGAAACCAGGAAACAGGCAGAAATATTCTGCCTTTACTTAACAGAAGTTTGACCATTTGTAATTAATAACAGTAAAACTTCACTCTTTAAAATTGATCAGAGGCTGAAAACTATGGGGAAAGAGACAGCTGCAACAGTGAATGGAGATCAGGTGAAATAAGAATGAAATATTGAAAGTCTTAGAGAAGGGGAAAGATGAAAACTCTGAAATCATCCAGAAATGCTAGCTAGAAATAAACACTAGCAAAAATATGAACAGTCTATTTTCACAAGGAAATGAATGCTGAAACCAAACAAGCACAGGTTTAAGTGTCCACAGTCCTGTTTTAAAAGAGAGGAATGGATTAAATTACACTGTTGTGCCCTGCCACATTCCTTCCATATTTGCTATTTATTTTATAGGTTTTATTTATTTAAATTGCATACATTTATTTATACAATTGAATTTTGTAGAATGATCTCTGTAAAGTACATGGGAACTGATGGATCCTAGTTTACTGTGCTTTCATCTGATGCTATTTTATAAAGTGTTTATTTTGGCAATTTTCTGAGCCTTACTGTGCCTATTTTATACTGACAGATTCTCACAGGGCAGAATGTCACTAATTGAATCTAATGAATATGGCTGGAGACTTATGGTGACTGGAGGCAATAGATAAAACAACAGATACACATCAAGACTTCTGTGGATATTAACAGCAGGAATATGTCCATCAACAGAAAATTGCATCATGGCTACAATTTGCATATGCAAATACCAGGAGCTTTGGAGAACTGATATAATAACAGCAGGCATGCACTCTAGGAAAGCATGATCATAGGACTTATGGACAACTTACTTATATGGCCAGAGAGGCAGAAAACATAGTGAGTCAGAAAATATATAATAACTTTGAATGCTCAGAGAGATATAACAGGAACTGGATCTCTTACTGAAAGAGTTGTATATGACTTGCACATTGATAAAATTGTGATTAAAGGACTGTTGTTTTTTGGTCCCTAAGACATATATTACTAGAAAAGAGAGCAAATACACAGACTTTCTTTCTATTGATGATAATATTTTGGAGTCAAGAAAGCTTGCTGTTACCCAACTCTGTTACCAGAGTCCATCACACTTTAGACTTCCACAACAGTAGGAAATAGGTAATATTGGTTAGTTTTTAGTTATCCCCCTCAATATTTCTACTTACAGAATGATTTTTTTACCTTGATGAATGAAGGGATCATTATGAAGGCATCAGGAAGAGATCGTGATCAGAGGGATCATTAAAATCAGCTTGTGTTGGGTGCTTTGCTATTTACTGAGTTGAGCTTCCTCTGATGAGAGAGGAGAGCTGGAGATGCCATGGCTATGTTTATATAGCTAAATCAGAAAGGTACAAAGACTAAACCCAGCCCTGCATGCCAGTAGCCATGAACTGGTTCAGTTCCACACAGTTTTATGATAGTCCTAAAGCAGACGGGCTGGGTGGGATGCTAAATACCTCTTGGCCTTGGGTCTCCTCTGAGTAGCACATACATGTCACAGTCTCCTCAAACACTAACAAACTACCTTAAGAAGGGCTAAAAAGAAACTTTTTAAAGTTGTGTTGGTTTTTTTTTAGCAGAATATTATTCCATAAGGATTAATGTTACTCAGGAATGCTGGGTTCTTAATTGAGGGATTTGTGTTCATAGAAGCTTGTTTCTTCTGCTCATTGTCCTGGTTCTTCTAGGGTAGAGCTACACCACCACATTCCTCAATTCTGAGAGGGAAAAACAAAAAAAAGTGTAATGATTTTTTTTATGACTACTTTAGAGGGTTGATTGTTTGTTTCTTTATTTTTAGAAACATGTCATCCAAGTCCTTGTTACCCTTATTGTGTGCAATACAATACTGCATGTTTAACTGAATAGCCAGCGGCAGTTAAAAGGTGGGAGCTTGTTTAGAAAATAAACAAAGCTATGCACCAGGCTATCCAACAACAAGAAAGAACAACTAGACCATGAAATAGCCGTAGAAAAAAAATCAGTAGAAAGTGTAGTACTGTGAAAAAACATTAACTTTCATAAGAATATTATACATGGAGGGCACTTCGGGTTTACTGAATATGATGAAATGGGAAGAGGTAGTGAAGGAGAGATAGACCTTTCAGAGAAAAACTATGTTGTTCATAAAGATTGTTTTGCTAATAAACACAGAAATAAAACAGTGTGAGTAGTCTGTTATAAAAGGTTATAAATAAGACCAGGAGAAATAAATAAGCTTTTTGGAAGCCTAAAATTTCAGAATGGAAACATAATAAAAATGTATATTGATCGCAGTTTAAAAGTAAGAGAATGTGTTAAAGCACGATTAAAGTAGTGAAGATATAATAACTTATGCCTTTCATTTGAAAGAATTGCAGTGTTGTTTAGTCAGAAATTTGGCAGGTAAACAAGAAATCCTGCTCAGTCATCAGCCTTCCTGGTCTGCTTCTATCCACCTGCTATCTGTGCTTTTATACTGTAAGTACAAACTCCTTGGGGCAGCAAGCATCTTTTTATTTATTTCTACAGTGCAAAAGGTGCTTGTTCACCATTACTTCTTTGCATCAGTATCTTACAAATAAAACACATACAGTAAAATAATCAAAGGTGTTTCCAAAGCCACAGTAGGCCATGCTCAAGGCAATCCTGAGATGAATGATTAAATCAATCTTTTATCTTAAAAAGGAAGATAAAAACCTTTAAACTAAAACAGAGTATGTCCTTAAGTGGCAGAATGAATTTTTCTGAATGTCTGATTCTGATGCACCCCTACTACAGAAAATAAATATGATTCACTGAGCCTCATAGGTATACCTGCAATGCAAGTAATAATGAAAAAAAAAAATTGTGAATATAACAAGTTCTCAGAATGCCAACTTAGTATTTGTCAGATAACATCCTGGGAGAACAGCTCATTGAATTTTGATACACTATATGATTCCTATGTGAATGCTATTCCTGATTCTGGACAGGCCAAAATGAGAGTATTTTGTCCCTACCAACTGCTTCCCCATAAATAGAGTTGGGATTTTCACAGCTCCTTAGTGGCTCACACTCAATATTAAATTGACATAACGTGCTAAAACCACTTCCCAGGACAAATCATATAATGATCAGACTTGCTATTCTTGAAGTTTTTCCCTTTCCCTTAAATCGAAGCTCAAGCCTGTTTTACAGGAGCTGTAGTGCACCTGTTATTTTTAAAGCACTGTGCTGAAGACCAAGGGTACAAAAGAGAAAACCAAAAGGGTCAAATGGATTCTGCAGCAGGGAACATATCTTTTTGTCCATGCTTCAGACAGACTCCAGACATCAGATATATGTAAGATTAACTCCAGACACTGAAGAGCTCCTAAGCCTGTGATTTCTAGGAAAGATGCTGGAAATTTTGATAAGAGGTGGGGATTAAGCAGCATTTCAGAAATGCTTAATATGATAAAGAATAGGCTTGAGTTCAAAAGTGGGCAATTGCTTCAGAGGAACTCAAGTTCTTTGAACCCATTTCTGAGTAAAGAGATGAGGGTAAACCAGACATAATTTATTCTGATTTCAGTAAAGGGATTAGTATTTTAATAGATAAAATATTCCGGCCCACTTCCCCTATGCTAATATTTTTGTGTAAGAAATAATTAATAATAGGAGTCTTTGAAAATCTAAAGAGATAGAAGACTGACATTTTTAGAGGGCTATAAGGAGGTTCACAATAAAGATTTGGAAGGGTGAGTGGTGGTACATGCACACAGCCCAATACTAGTCACTCTTCCAGATTTTACGTGTAGATATTGTAAGCGTTTTCTGAGAGAGGAAGCCAACACAAACCATTCTGTGATTCTATAATGTGTAGCAGTGAAATCAGTGGCACCTCCACATGCCATCCCCTCTGAAGGCTGAAAGACTAACTGAACCTTCTAGCTGCAATAATGGTGGCCATGGCCCTGCCACCTGTGCACCCAGTACACCTGTGCTTTCCCTGGCCTTACCTTCCTGACTGGTGGAGGACCATTCTAACAGTGGAGATAAAGGATAGAGGAAGAGGCAAAGATGCATCTTAATTATTTTGTCTTTATCCCTGAGGCTGCAAAGTTAATTTTTGCCTATGTTAGTGAAAAGTTTTAAACCATCTGTAGTTTTGCTTTTGCTCTGCTCTGACCAGAATGTCACTGATCAATGCAGTACCGAGGCCAGGATAAAAAGATGTGGAGAAAGGGTTAAATCATACTAGGAATAGTTTAGGCAGTTGTTTTGTATCTTTAGTCAATGTAATCAATGGAGTCTAGAAAGTGATTCATCTGTCTGATCAAGTGTAGATGCCTATATTGATGGTAGTTGGAGCTTACATGTAGACTCCAGTGCCGTAGGCATCTGAGGTCAATTGCCTGTACCTGGCCTTTAATCTCATCCCTAAAGTTACAAGAGACTAACTTATTCCAATGACATGAGAATTCTTCTCAGCTTTGGCAGAAACTTAGGTCAGCAAAGTGTACCAAGAGTGTAAATTTGGCTGTACTTGAGCAAAAGGCTTCTGACAACAGCTGTTTAACATCTGCAAAAAGTAAATATGTATATATGACCTACCAAAGCCAATGCTTAAAAGCTGGCCTGATTACAGTTTTAGTTACATCAGGAGCTCCAGATGGAAATGGAAAGTATATTATGCAATAATAACTAATCACACTCAAGAGAATGACAAGAGAGTACCTAGAGTGACTGGGAGTTTCTTAATAGGTTTATGATATTCTTATAAAAGATACAAAATATTTTTATTATGTAAGTTTTTAAACTAATTATTTTGTTCAATCTTGTCATATTCAAACCTTGTTGGATGTACTGTCACAAAAATCTATCTTTTATTTTATAAATAAATTACTATATTAAATAAATATACTAATTTATTTAATTACTAAATTAATTAAATAAATTACTATAAAGACACATTCTCATGTTTAAAAGTCATTGTTTTGCAGGACTCTATCTTGAAGAGGGGTTACAATGGGAGATCCTGTTTTTTCACATAGTATACATGACTGCTGACTGTGTCGCTTCACATAGTGTTTTGGATGCATTCAGTGATCCCTTACAGATCTATTGTGATATATTGAGAACTTCAGGGAATGAGTTTTTTCCAAAATAACTGTGGTTTTGTTTTTTTCACAGATTAACATTTTAAAAAAAAGAGAATGGAAAGCAAACTGGTGTCATGCTGCAAGAGAGGGAGCAACTCTAGAAAGAAGTAGAGCTGCTGAGTATGTGGGAGACACTGAGGAATGAAACAAATAAGAGAACTTGGTATTTGAAGTGAGTAAAACAGAAGATAAATTATAAAGATCAGCTTACTATTGCCTATGGATAATGTGCTAAAAAAAAATCTGCAAATGATGGCAAAAGACAGCAAAAATAAAAAGAAAAAAAGGGAGACTCCTGTCAGTTTCCTGGAGGCTCAAGTCCAGAATACAAATCATCAAACCACTTCTGGCTGGACAATAAAGCACTACTAATTAAATCCAGTTCTAAGATCTGACTCTACATACATTGCTTAAACAACAATCCCATTGAAGTTAATGAGAGTGTTGGCCAAATAATCCTGGAGGCCTGGGCCTTCAGAAGGACTGTGCTGTGTGTCAAGGTCCAACCCCACCTGACCTGTTTGCTGAACAGGAGTTCTTCAAAGTTGCCCTTAGACAAATTCCTGAGTCATTGACTCTCTTCAGTCCAAAAATTCTAATCCAGGTTTGCAAAGATATGCAATGTGCATGACCATCTATCTTGTGGTTCACAGGCTGTCATTTCAAGCACCCAATAAATGCCTGTAAATAAGTTATTGGGAGTGCATGTGAAAAGAGGTTGAGGACTGTAAGAGATTAACATGGATGTGCTGAAGTGGGTCCAGAGGAGGTCACAAAAATGATCAGAGGTCTGGAACACCTCTCCTGTGCAGAAAGATTGAGAAAGATGGGGTTGTTCAGCATGGAGAAGGGAAGGCTCTGGGGACACTTTATTGCAGCCTTTTGATACTTAAAAGATGGCCTATAAGAAAGGTGGGGACAGACTTTATAGCAGGGCCTGAAGAGATAGGACAAGTGGTAATGGTTTAAGATAAAAAAGTGGAGATTTAGACTAGTTGTAAGGACGAAATTTTTTACAATGAGGGTAGTGAAACACTGCCACATGTTGCCCAGAGAGGTAGGTGGTAGGTGTTCCATCCCTGGAAACATTCAAGGTCAGATTGGACAGGGCTCTGAGCAACCTGATCTGGTTGAAGTGTCCCTGTTTACCTGTTTACTGTAGGGGAATTTGGGTTAGGTGAGCTTTAAAGATCCCTTTCAACCCAAACCATTCTATGGTCCTATCATCCTACGATCCTATGATTCTATGAACAGGAGAAAAAAAAGTGTGTACAATAGGTGCTCGTGTCTGAGTCTTCTCTTTCCCCCATAAGAAGATAATGTCATTTCTGTTTGACCTGCCATGTCTGTCCAGGTGGGGAGGTATTTCAGGCAATCACCACAACAAGTAGTTTATAACTCCTTAGATGAAAATGTGGCCTAAGAGCTTAATCTGAACTAATGATTCCTCTGAGTTCACAGATCCTTTTAATCATCATTAGGAAAGTACAACTCTTTTCCAAAGTACTATTTTTATAGCCTTAGGAGAGAGAGTTGTTTTGCTTACAAAACATTCAGTGAACATTCTCTGACAGTTTCAAAACAAACAAGGTTGGAAAAAAAAATGTAAAAGTGTACCACCATCAATTTTAAAAACCAATACCTTTTTTTCCTGGTTTCCAGCTCAAGTGCATTTATCCTGCTGAGGGATTACTTTTATTTTTCAGCTGTGACTCACTGAATGTATGACAGTCTTGTTTCAACAAATTTATTGAGGCTGAAGAAGATGTTAAAAACAGACAGGCACCTGGAAATGCCAAAAGTGAGAAAAAGAGCAAATACAATTTATTTCAAGGGGAGCCATGACATAGTCCCTGATTCCTCCTGTGTGTAAAACAAATATAATGATTCTCTTACTCCTCCACTTCCCCCATCTTAAACTTTAATATGAGCTCAGAGGATAAAGTTTATTTATCAGTCTGGTAATAACATTAATAACCCTGAAATGCATTTTTGAGAAAACTGGCAGGACATGTCATTAGCCTTCTGATACACTGATTAAGCTATGAATTTACCAGAGCTATGCTCCCTAACTGTAACATTTGTATATGGATAAACTAAGTGGGGGCGAGGAGGGGGAGGGAGAAGGGGTGGGTGGGCACAGATTTTGCATCTAACCAGACATGAATTTTACAGATTTTAATTTCCTGGCATCAGTATCAATAGCTATTGTGATTAAAAAAAAAAAAAAATAAATGGAAAAAATATAAGGAGTGCCCTTTGAAACAAAATTAGTGTAGCCTATCTCTGGATGCAGATGAAGTTTTGGTACACTGTGCTAACTTCTGTGAATTTTTTGCTTGATGATTTTAATGTTGGATCCAGATATGCAATAAATGAAATTGGAAATTTAATGGTGGCCAAAAGTTCTGATACAATAAAGCCCTTAAGTATATGAGTAATCCAGTCTTCCTACAATAATGCATTTGAGTACATATTTAACTCTTATTGTTTTCAGTGGGATTTAGCCACATGCTTAAAGTCAAGCACATAGTTATATGTTTTGCTGAACCAGGAATGCATTGTATGAATTGGCCAACTGTTTTTTATTCATGGGAACTGAGGATGCTCAGTATCTTAACATTTGGTGTCTTAATAAAAAATCTGTCCTCTACCTGTTGATCCATATGCCTGCATTGGAACCTCCTACTTGTACAGCTATTAAAAACAGGCATGTGATGAGGTGTGATCTTTGGCCAAGGCAATAAAACCCCTTAATGTAGTTGTAGTTATATTGATAAAAACATCGTCTTCTTTTTGCCCATGTAGCTTATTTCACTGGCAGAAAGAGGAATGGTTTGCCAAGATAGCTTAGTACATGTTAGAAGGGTTTTATGGCCACCATGTGCCAAGGTCTTTCTGATCAATAAAGTGCTTTTAAGTAGGGAAATAGTTTCTATAGTTTCAGATTTTTAAATATTTTGGGAGACAATGGAGCAGCTAACTAAGGAAGAGAAGAATATTCTACATTATTAAATGAATACTCAGTGCTTTATAGAATTGTGATGTTGGTCCTGAGTTGAGAAATAATTCTGGATAAACTGTGGTGAGTCTAAAAAGATCTGGGAAGCTATTATTTGGTACAACTAAGAGGTCAAGAAAAACTAAGGATGGTTTTAAATATTAATCTGGAAGGAGAAGATTGTATCAATTATGTGTTTCCTGTCTAATACAGGTATTAGGTGGGTGAAAAATTACTGCTGTCTCTGTATAGTTAACAAAGGAGTAAACCTGAAAGTCATTCCAGAGTTCACTAGAAAAACTTAACTTGAATGATAACTAGAGAATCATTGCACTGAGCTTGATGCATTCAGAAGTTAGGTACCTGTCCCTGATAGGTTATCTGCAATCCCTCTGAAGTCAGTAGTGGGTGCAATGAGATAACTTCTCCTGGAAATAAATCATCCTGTGGCAGACTTTTGAGAAGTGGGATGAATCGTCATATGGACATGCCAGTCTCTCTTGGTTGAACATAGAGGAAGTAGAAGAGCTTGTCCTAACTTGAAGCCTAGCTTTTCAAAATA
Source organism: Caprimulgus europaeus (assembly GCA_907165065.1). Next base: position 115,671,101 of record OU015523.1, read on the forward strand.
TACATGCTCATCACATTCATTTTTAATGTGTATTAGAGTCTTTGAGATCTGGGTGTTCAAAATCTGAGCAGCTGAGCAGAAACCAAAGCTTTTTAAGGTGTTCCTCAGTCTTGCATGGTATATGGAATAACTCTCTGGGAAGTCCTGCGAGATGCACCTGCCACATACTACTGACACAGTCAATAGCCCCAGAATAATGGAAATGAAGATGTTTCAGCCTTTTTTGGATCTGGTGAAAGAGACATTCTGGGAATTACCTTCAGGGAAAAGGGATTTATAGAAATAAGGTGTTTAGTCTAGATACAGTTTATGTTGGAGGCATATTTTCCTGGCTATATTGAAATATTTATTAATAGGTCTGACGAATGTTTTAAGTCAGCTAAATTCTACTGGCTTATCCAGGAGCACTGTGTGCTGGTGCTAGCATTTGTGCCATAGAGTCAGCATCAGTACCATAAGTTCATTGAAAAGTAATGTGACATGGAAAAAAAAAAAAAGGATCAGAATTTATTACCATTTTTATTTGTTTTTTAGGTAAGAATTCTTCATTAGGTATTCTTCCTCTGATAGTATCACAGAAAATTTTAAAAGGATCTGAAAACAGAGCAAAGGGATCCTAGTTGCACTATATTGTATACAGAAAATAAAACCATGTTCCTAAAATACTGCTATTCTTGTCCCACCATCAGAGTTACTTTCTGTGAAAGTCTCCTAGTTTTTGAGGAGCTGCATCCTGTGATCCAATATTAATTAAAGCTGCATCAAAGATGAACCAGAATAGAAAGGAAGAAGTTTGGGGCTATCTTGGATCTGATGAGATATGATACACTGGAAATCACCTTCCCAGGAAAAGGATTTCAAGAAATAAGGGTTTATTCTGTGTATATGCTTTGCATTCAAGGCATATGTTCCAGGAATCTTGCCCAGTTATACTAAATTATTTATTAACAGGCTTGATAAATTCCTTTTGTCAGCTAGGTTTCATTTTCTTGCTGCTGTGTCACAGCCTCTAGCAGGGAAAACTCAAAGTTCAGCCAAGTGCTGAGCACCCTTCCCTCTAGCTTAGGTCAGGGCCTTGATTCTGGTTTCATCAATGAAATCTTCATGGAGAGGAAATGGACAGTGACTTTGATAGAGTTGTTTGAAATTCCCTCTTGTGTCAGTGGAAGAAGAATGAGGCCTTGGTGTTACATTTGTACCTACCCTGAGGAAGAATGGTCTCCAGATGGCTGTGCAGATGGTACATTCCACCTGCCACTAGCATCCTGTCCACGTACCTGCCTTATGGGCTTTCTGCAGGGTGTTGGCAGGCAGCCTGTCTGCGTGTGCTGCAGCGTGTGATTCCATTTCAACAGGCTAAAAACATGGAGAAATTGTTTCAGGAGTGTGAGTGAGCTTTGACAGCACCCTGAATGGGTGCTTGTTTTTTGTGCCTATGCAACCTTCACTCTAGTCAATGAAGATGTCCTTGGTATTGTCCTTGGGGCAAGTGCAGATATCTCCAGAGGACTATGAATACATCAATTCATAGTTTGGCTTATTTTCCATAGTCAGAAAATAGTTTGATACAAGTGTCTCTAAGTTGTTACTTAGTAATCATGGGTTTTTATTTTAACTTGAGAATGTGTGCTCTCATAATGACTTGGACACTAATTGTGATTTTTCTCATTAATGATCTGGATTTGGATCTGATTAGAAGAGAATTTTAGAACAATTTAAATGCAGTACATTCAAAAGCTTTGCATAAGAAAGGCAAAAAATGGTGTTTAAAGGATATGGTCACCCAGTTTAAAAAAAAAAAAAATTCAGAAGCCTTTCTTTTCTTTGCTGCGCTTTTTGATGTGTTTTTGGTGTGTTTTTCTGGTTTTGTTTTGTCTTGTTTTTTTTTTTTTTCCCAGAGGAGTACTTTTTCATCATAGTAATGTGAATAGTAAAAGAATGATTGGAATTGTTTTTTCTGGCAATCAAGAGGTAGTTATAACAATATGATTCAGACAGCTGCATCATATTCAAATGTCATTTAGGCAACACTATTAAGTCAGTTTTTATAATAGCTCAAGGGGGTAGATTATCATGGAGTAATTCAATCACTAAGAACAGGGCTCTTAACTCTTGTAAGAGTAAATCTCTAATATTGATCTCCAGAACAAGAGGCAAACAACAAAAAGACAGAGCAATCATCATACAGCACAAAATATTTCCCAGACTGCCTCATGGACCTTTCAAGGTACAACACCAGTATTTATATTTGAAGAAATAGCTCATATCGAGGTAGACTATAGCTGAAATCAATAGAAATCTTCTCCATGTAGGTCTTTAATGAGTAGTGCATCTGGTCCATGTCGAATAGTGCTGCATATTTTAGCAGAGGCTTGGAACATCTGCATTCTGGTTTTACTTAGATTTCTGACTCTTTGGATAGTGCTCAATTATCAATTACTATTATGATATGCATAATTCTCTGATCTGTGACAGTTGATTAGACCTGGGAGTCCAAGGGCATGAGCACCTTTCTGAGTCCTGCAGTACATTTTATCTTCTCTTATGATGACTTAAGGTGCTTGGTGAATAATCCTTGATACACTGAGGATAAGTACTGTTTTGCCTTTGCACTACTAAAAAGGGCCAGGTTTGGTTGCTTAAATACAGGCACCAGTGCCATTTGTGAGACTGTGAGATATTCCAGACAGCTGCATGCAAATGGCAGATGAGGTCTGAAGAAGGTCATGTCCTTCTGAAGCAACTGGTAGAAACTAGGCAAGTTTCCTTGGGCTATGTCAAACAAAATAAAACACTTATGTTAGGGAAGCTGAATCAAGTCCTGAATAACTGACAACTGTTGATTCAATGTTATTTATGTAGCATAAATTAGTCATTCAAATTCCTGACAAAGAGAGAAATACCTCACATTATGATTCAATCCATCTCTTTTAGCTCTGTTGCAGGACAAGATGAATCTCCTTCTGGGGTAGACTGTGGCTCTAGAAGAACCTTGACAGTCAACATTGTTTTGATATTTGAACAGCTAGTACTGAACTCACTTGCCCACATATCTACTGACATTTGAGAGGCACAAGTGTATTCTTCTTTGCTTTCAACTATCAGTCTAGTAGGGCACAGGTCTCTTCTAGCTCCTGTGACATTTCTACCAGTCCCATGCAGCAGTCTTTGATACCCTAGGACCCCTCATATGTTACTAGATGAGTAGGCATGGACAACTATGTCTGCCTCCTGATGTTTGGGGAGATATACCTCAGTTCTGCTTTCTGTTTTAAAGTATTTACTATAACAAGCCTCATTTTCAGAGGATTAGCACTGGATATCAAGAGGGAAAAACAGATACTAAGCAGATTTGAAAGTCATAGTATTTTGTTTAGGTTTAAGTACTTAAATCTCTGCATGTCTGCTGAAAAGTGAGAGGACTGTTTATGGTGATAATCCTAGAAGTGTGTACAATCTGTATAGTTCAAAATTCCCAGAGGTTCTTCTCTGTTCCTCTGAAATTGCTTTCTATGTCAATAAATACTTTAACAAGGTATTTTGCTACTCTAAATTGTCATCACTGTACTGGTAGCAGAAACTAATTAATTAATTGGGATAATTAAAGGTGCAGTTGGGCTATAAACTAACGTTTTCACAAAAGTAGGAGTGTATTATTGATTCAGGGACTGAATTCTCTGCTGGACAACTGAGATAAAGAGAACAAAAGGAACAAACAGTGGTATAGGATAGCAGCATTAACATCCCTTTTACAGGTTCAGTGAGATTTCTCTGTGAAAGCATCAGTGACAGTTATGAGCTTCATTTCAAAACTGCTCTTTGGTTTTTTGTTTGTTTGTTTTAAGTTAAAAAGACTACTAAAGCTAGGCCTCTGTTTGAGTTGCATTCCCATCTATTTCTTAGTTAAATATTTTCCGAGAGTTGGTAATTAGTAGAGCTGGGTGACATGCCAGTCTTCTGCTTCATGGATTAACCTTGCAAACTTTTTCTGTTGAACTGTGCTCTCCCTGCCCTGACTTGCTCTAACCATATGTTTTTATGCAATGGGATTCTGACAGACAATTACTGCAGATGGATTGAGACTTCAGTGATGTCCCTGTCCACTCCAGCTCTGTGCCAGGAATTTCTCTACAAGCACATGCTTTAGTTACTATAGATAAACTCATAATTTTAACTTGAATTCCAGAACTTCCAGTGAAAGGTTAGAAGAAAGTAAATGTCACTTATGTCTTCATGAAAGGCAAAAAAGATGGTCCAGGAAACTATAAGGCTAGTCAGCTTCATCTAGATCCCTTGGAAGCTGAGGGAGCAAATAATCCTGGAAAAAGAGGAGAGAAGAGAAGAGAAGAGAAGAGAAGAGAAGAGAAGAGAAGAGAAGAGAAGAGAAGAGAAGAGAAGAGAAGAGAAGAGAAGAGAAGAGAAGAGAAGAGAAGAGAAGAGATTTCAGTTGGAAGGGATCTACAACAATCATCTAAGCCTTCTGTGATGAGATGACTAGCTGGGTGGATGAGGGGAGTGCAAGTGATATTCTCTGTCTTTAGCAAGGTTTTCAACACTTTTTCCCACAGTATCCTCATTGAAAAACTGATGAAAAACAGACTAAATAAAAAGGCATTAGTTGGACTGAAAAATGGCTGAACTGCTGGGCTTAAAATGTTATCAGTGGCACAAAGTCCACCTGGAGGACAGGCACTAGTTGTGTACCCCAGGGCTAGATACTGGTGCCAATAGAGTTTATCATCTTCATTAGTGACCTAGATGATGGGACAGTCTGCACTCTCAGAAGGCCTGCAAATGATGCAAAACTGGGAGGAGTGGATGATACATGTAAGAGTTAAGAGTGTGAATGCTTTGATATTTTGTATAGTATATACAAATATAGTATGGACAGGGATTTCAAGACAGCTGGTGATAGAGTCAACTAGCAGTTTATTCTATAAATAATGATTATTGCATGTAAAAAGGGAAAGAGCATAGCAGTAACCTTTACACAAATGCTTTCCTTTTCCTTCTGAACACAACTTTCAGAATAACCCAAAACACTGGAAGGGGAGAACAATCTCCCTTTCAGAATCATAAATGCTGAGATGCAATAATTTTTTTTTAGTACATCCAAACAGGCAGCAGTCTGCTGTTTAAGGAAAGTTGTTTCAAAGAAAAGCACCTGTGCAAATTATATACTGAATTGCTAAAGACAGCTGTGATACTGCTGATTTCCAGGGTGTGACTCTGCTGCCAAAACAGAGGTGTGAGTCTCTATAAAAAATTCAGGAAGCTCCATAAATAGCACTCCAAGCATGAAGGTGCTGTTGACAGAACAGGAGTTGGACTGACAGCCATGCAAAGTGCACTGTGGATGCCCCAGAGGCTCCGCAGAAAACTGAAACCGTATGTTTGCTGCTGAGGTGGCTGGGAAAAGCGATTGGGTTCAAGCTGCATGGATGTGTTTGATAAACGAATTAAACTGGGAGGATTTGGGGGCATGAGGGAGACTTCTAAATAAACTAAATGCTCTGAAAATGAAGGATGCTTGCATCCCTGCTCATGACAGGGGGGTTGGAACTAGGTGATCTTTAAGGTCCCTTCCAACCCAAACCATTCTACTATTCTACTACCTCTGCCCAAGACTCTGCTGTCACACAGTCCTGTAGGTTTGCAGCTGACTTTGCAGGCACTGAATACCATTTCTCAAGATGAATTAATTTGCATCCTTGAAAATAAAACATTAAGAGCACTTAGAAACTGTTTTATTTTTTTTTAATATTTCATCAGCTGATAGCAAGTACAAGTTTCTTCTGACTTGTAACACTTCTATTGTCATCTCCACTAAGGAAAGCAATCCACTGCTTTTAGGAATCTCTGCCAAAGAAAAGGTCTTGCTATGACTTGACAGTGTGATACCTTTTTAATCTGATGTTTTAAACCTGAGATATGTTTTGTGAGTCACAGCCAGTTGAAAAGCAGAATGCCTTTTGCACTTAATCTTGACAAAATATCAACTGCAAAGTAGAGATTACATATCTTAAGTAAGGATATTTGAGAGGTCTATTTTATACAATATTTTAGACAAGCAGCTGCTAGTCTGGAAACTGGCTCGTGTGTACCACTGCAATAAATGTAGATAGTTTGTATAGCTGTATCGGATTTGTGTGGCAAGGTTTTGATAGTGGGGGTGGTGGGTGAGTGGGCATAGGGGTGGCTTCTGTGAGAAGCTGCCAGAAGCTTCCCCCATGTCCAACACAGCCAGTGCCAGCCGGCTACAAGATGGACCCACCACTGGCCAAGGCTGAGCCAATCAGTAACGCCTCTGTGATAACAGAATTAAGAAAAAAAAAAGGGGAAGAGGAAAAAAAATCTTCACACTTTGCAGCTGGAGAGAGGAGTGAAAATATGTAAGAGAAACAACTCTGAAGGCACCAAGGTCAGTGAAGAAGGAAGGGGAGGAGGTGCTCCAGGTGCCAGAGCAGAGATTCTCTTGCAGACTGTGGTGAAGATCATGGTGAGGCAGGCTGTCCCTCTGCAGCCCATGGAGGTCCATGGTGGAGCAGGTGTCCACCTGTAGCCTGTGGAGGACCCCACACCAGAGCAGGTGGATGCCTGAAGGAGGCTGTGACCCCGCGGGAAGCCCGTGCTGGAGCAGGTTCCTGTCAGGATCTGTGGCCCCATGGGAAGCCCACACTGGAGCAGGTTTGCTGTCAGGACTTATGTCCCCACGAGGTCCCCATGAGGGACCCAGCTGGAGCAGTCTGCTCCTGAAGGATGGCACCATGCTGGAGCAGTTTGTGAAGAACTGTCAGTCATGGGAAGGACTCACGTTGGAGAAGTTCATGGAAGTCTGTTTCCTGTGAGAGGGACCCCATGCTGGTGCAAGAGAAGGAGTCCTCCCCCTGAGGAGGAAGGAGCAGAAGAAACAACATGTCAGGAACTGAACACAACCCCCATTCCGTGTGCCCCTGTGCCGTTGTTGGGGAAGAGGTAGGGAAATTGAGAGAGAAGTTAAGCCCAGGAAGAAGGGAGGAGTGTGGGGTAATGTTTTAAGATTTGGGTTTGTTTCTCATTATCCTCTTGTCTGATTGGTAATAAATTAAAATTCTTTTTTTTCCCCCAAGTCGAGTCTGTTTTGCCCGTGCCAGTAATTGGTGAGTGATCTCTCTCTGTCCTTACCTTGACCCACGAGCTTTTCTTGATATTTTTCTCCCCCCTGCCCAGTTGAGGAGGGGGAGTGATAGAGTGGTTTAGGTGGGTATCTGGCATCCAGCCAGGGTCAACCCACCACAACAGTACAACCTGAATGCAATTGTGATGTGTAGCAGCAGTAAAATCTATGCTAAAAACAGGACTGAGGTAAATTATGGTGCATAATGGTAGATTAGTTGAAAGAGCATGGATTAGCAGATATATCACTGATGAATGGAATTAAAATGCTTGTAAACTAATTTCCATAGCACAGCTGCTGAACACAGCATCTGTTCAAAGTGGCTGTAAGACACAAATAGATGTAATAGGTGCAGAATTTTTGTGTGGTAAATTTTCTGTATACTCTGAACAAGTGCCTATAGAATATGAAGTAAATTGTGAGTCCTGTACATAGATATGAATGTTTACTCTGATTATGAAAAGTATATAAATAATGAATATTTCTGTGATAGTTTAACTCAGATGGCAGCCAAAAAAACCACAGCCACTTGCACCTCCTCTTTCTCCCTGACCCAGGGAACTGGGGAGAGAATTGGAGAGGTAAAGGTAAGGAGACCTGTAGGTTGAGATAAGAAAAAAATTACAATTGCAGTAAAATAAAATTAAAATAGTAATGATAATAACAATGATAACAAATACATATATATATGTGTTGCAGAATACAATTGCTCACTACCCACTTATAACAATCTCAGAGAAGTGAAATGGAACACCAAAACTGAAATCACGATCCTGGAAAAGAGAGCCCGAGTGATTCCCAAGAGAATCCCTCCCTTTCTAGTCAATCCCAGTAAATATACTAAACATGATGTAAAATGATATGGAATACCTTATTGGCATATCCAACTGTCAATTATGGGTTTTGTTGACTACCACACTTCCCCCCTCCCAGTCCTTTGCATTTGCAAACTACCCAAACACCATGTTCTTGTACGTTCTCAACATTCTTCTCATAACAAATCCCACACTGGAACCAAAACACAGTGCTTTCTAGCTACTAAAAAGAAAATTAATGCTGTCCTAGTAAAACCCAGGACAACTTCTTTTAGTATTAATGCATATCTCCATCCAGTTCCATTAAAAAAAAAAAGGCACATTGTAGGACACAGACCTACTGTGAAACTTTAGATAATTTTGATAGTTTAGTTTGTGTCAGGAAAAAATGACAGTAGAGACAGGCACTACAGGGCATTTTAAAGAGAAAGCCTATGTATTATCCACTGAGGCTACTTCATAATAGAATCAAAAAATGTTCTGTAATATTTTGTGCACCCTGGACTCATCTGACTACCATAATGCTTATACAAGAATTCTCCTCCTCTATTCCTCCTCTTCTCCTCTCTTTCTCCTCTTCTCCTTTCTTCTCCCTTCTCTTCTTCTCTCTGGTGCCTTGTTTTCTACAAAAAGAAAATTCAGGAAGGAAGGTCAGGTCTGATGAGAAAAATATGCAGCAACACAACTACGAGTTCAGAATATGTCCCAACACATGAGTCTGGGCATTGCCTCAACTGCTCTCTGAAATATCTTTTCTCTCTGATCAGTAGAGGGAAAGCCAGGCTTCACAGCTTAGCTAGCAGAAGGTGGATGCCCGAAGTTAGGCTGTGTGAGTACCTCAGTTTTGCTCTGAGAGTTGTAACAGTCTCAAGGAAGATGACAGAACTACAGTGGTATAAGGAAAGGAGAAAAGACCTAAATATTCTATCTGTAAGAATGCACAAGTTTGGGGTTTTTTTGAGCTCAAGTTGAATATGCTATCCTGTTAACGAAAAGCCCAGGTGTAAATATTAAGTAATAATTTTAAAAAATTATTTCTGCTGCTAACAGGGCAATAAGCCCTGCAAGTTGGAAAAATAAACAAAAAAATTTTGTAACACCATTTTTCAACTTTTACTTCTAAGAGCAGAAATACACTTTATTGGTGCTATTAATCTCAGCTTCATATGATTTTAATTCCTTCACTGTTATGCTCAAAAGTTGTTTTGGTGGAGCTGATATGGCCGAGTTGAGTATTGGCACACTGCTTGACAGCCCTGCTAACAAATGCTGTTATTCAACATTATCAGGACAAAATATGTCAGTAGGTGTTACGCTGATTGCAGATGGCCTTTCTAAACAAATATATGAAGTTTGCAAGCAGTTCTCCAGGCTTATATAACTCTGTTTTATTTAAAAATATTTGTCTCTGTTAAAACTTTAGTAGGATTTTTCTTAACATTACCCTTGCACATCACCTGATCCTGTTCAAGTACTGAGCCCGAGAGGTCTTGGAAGCAGATTTTTTGTGTTCATTTTTTTATTATTATTATTTTGCAATTACTGGAAATTTGAGGTTTACATTTCCTACATCTAAAGGTCAGGAGGGATCATTACAATATTTAATCTGATCTTGCAATATTTTGTCAGCTTCAAACTCTTTATTAAACTAGTTAGACTTTCTGTAACTTCTGTTAAGATCCTGACTCTCCAGCAAAGTCTTAAGAGCATTTAGTCAATCCCATTAACCAGTGTTAACACCAGCTATTTGCTGTTAGATATAGCAAACACACCTTCATTTGTGAATGCATTCTTTGACAAACTTAAGGAGCTATCTATGGTTCTTAAAGCTCTCCACTGAAAATTAAGATGGTTACGGTCTACAGAGAAAAAAATAGATTAATGGAATATTCCAAAGTCACAGTATCACTTACTTGCCTCCTTGAATCTTCTATCTTCATTCTGATTGTGTGTCACTCAAGTAAAAACTGTATTATGAGGTTCAAACATGACAAAATTGATATAACTAAAAAGTAACTGCGAATTATTTAAAACTGTGCTAGTGCTTATGACAGTCCTCTTGGTCTTGGCGAATGCAGGATAATTCAGCTTTCAGTGAAGAAGCACCATGTTACATTTATCATGGCTGAAAAATTTGCATGGAGGCATGCAGTGCAGCTGAGAAGAATCATGGGAACTTCTTAAGAAGCTGTAAGATTCTGTGTAGTGTACAGAAGAGATGTAAATGGATAAGAATGGTTCAGTGTAGTTTGGGATTACTCTCGAAATCTCTGAAATAAATTACTTCTGAGAGGGGAATATCTTGCAAGGTGCATGAGATAATGATGAAGGAACCTAGGTAGCATGTTTTTCCGTTAATGCCATTAGGTCAGTACCACAACCTTGTCCTTTGCCTGCATGATTGCAGACCATTCAAGTCCACTCATGTCTGGAGATCTGAACACTCTAAGATCTCATTGTCTTCAAACTCCTGTCTGTCTTCTCCTTCCTGACTAGTTTTAATAACCCTGTTTTGTGAAAATCAAGAGACCGCTTTTTAACCTGTTGCGTGCACTTCTGCTCACCACCGAGGGAAGGGCTGTAACCTTGCTACCCACAGCTGCGCTAACATATCCTTGATCAGTCATCTTCTCACTGGATCAGCTCAAAGCTTCTGACACATCTTGGCTTTTAATTAAATTAAAATGGGAGGAAAAAGTTCCTCTTTTATGCCTGTTCTCCAAAAGGAACAATATCTTGCAAGTGAAGCGCACACAATCATCCTGTCTATTTACAAGCCTGAGAATTAGATGAAAATAGAAAAAAAGGAAACTTTGTTCTCATCAGAACGACAGTTTGATATGAAACAAAAAGAATGTCTTTCTAAAACATTTCAGAAGTGGGTTTTTCTGAAGATATGTTTGTAATAGAAATTCCCAGCCTATTTCCAGGGCTTTGTACAAGCCAAGTAAGAAAAATTGAATTAGTTGTAGGACTTGAATCAAAATCTCAGGTCCAGAAATTCATGAAAGTTGAACATGTTTTGCAGTTTCCTGTGTATTTTATTTTTTTTTTAAAGGCATGGAGATTAACAAATCCCCTTTAAAGACAAGACTGTGCTGCACAGTCAGTCCCTCCAAAGACACAACCAATTTTCTCTCTCTGCCAGTCACTCATGAACATAAATATCAGACTTAAAGGAATCACACAAGTCTTTTCACACTTTTTTTCCTGTCCTTCACACACTGAGTTCTCAGTGTCTGGCAGGGCATTAAGAGGAACATGTAGTAGTTCCTGAAGTTGGATTCATAACTGGGCTGATGTTTTTTATATACCCTGTAGGCCCAGCAGCGAAGATGCAGATTAGAAATGCACTTTAAGAAATAAATATCCCCTGACTACTTTTCTTGTGTCTCATTCATAAATAAGCTACCTAGTATGATACTTGATTTGTTGTTTGCCCAGTGTTTTCTTATCATAAGCTTTACATAAACAACAGCATCTGACATGTTCTCGGTGATTAAAACCAATGTGGGGGTCTCACAGATTATATATTTCAATGTAATCACATTTTCTGATAGTGAATTTGACTCCTACCTCTGTACAAATGAAAAAATGATGTGGTGACATATTCTGCTGCATAGCAGAACACAGTTTGACACAGACAGCTACAAAATCTTAATTCAGGAGATGCAATTAATCATGATCAGTACTACCCCTTATTCATCATTCAATAGCCTAGACTAGGGTGGAAAGTTTAAAGTTGTCACCTAAATCAGGAAGAGATAACAAACTGATGGACAGTATGTTTTGAACAGATAAACAATTGCCCCATATGTTTTTTTTCTTTTTCTCAGTGAGAAACATGTGAAAGAGTGAAAAATAAGATCAACAATGAAAATTACGTGGGACTTACATCACAGCAAGCAGGAGCAGAGTATCATTCTGGCGCCAAGTCCGCAGTCCTGACAATGCTCATGAGTGCCTACTGAAAGCAATTGCTGTCTGACATATGTTGCTATAAGTGCTAATTAAATCTCAGGGCTGTGTTCTATTATTAAAACAACAATCCTTAGTAGATACTAAACAGAGATGCTTCCCCACAGGAGCAGAGCTATCAGCTGCCTGGGTTTTCCTGATATGTCTTCCTTCTCTGTCCTTGGAGCACCATCTAAACAGATTTTCAAATAAGTACAGCCTGTGTCTGCGATTTGGGAATTTCCAGCTGAAGCTGTGCAAGGGGTAGGCTCAGCAGGCTGCAGCAGGCAATGGCAGGACAGTGGTGAGTGTGGGCAGGCAGCCGGAGGAGGGATAGATGAGCATGCAGAGCTAGATCTGAAGAGCTGGCAGCCTCTGTGCTTGGCCTGGCTCCACAGAGCCACAGATGTGAGCAAGGCTGAGGCTGGCGAGCAGAGCTTGGGGCAGAATCAGTGGGGATTCAGTATAGGAAGGGATTTAGGTCAGGGTGGTGGGAGCAGGGGGTGTAGGGGGTATCAGGGGGTAACTTTACTGAGGGTTGGACAAGGGAGGTATTGGGGTTGGTTGTGGAGATATTGGGACAAACAAGGATGTGGGTACTGGGGTTTTTGGTTGTATTTGGGAAGTGTGGAAAGCTCTGGGCCAGGAAGGCTGGGACCTGGACACTCTGGGACAGGAGAGATTTGATGTGGAGCTGTGGGTATAAGTGATGCTTTATAGGTGAACAGAGCTGTGATGTGGTAGCATTTGCTTGGACACAATGATTTTGGTTTGGACGTGATTCATCAGTTCCTCTTCAAGAGAGAGCACTGGACAACAATGTTCTCCTCCTACCCCCTACTTCTTTTAGATCCTCTTCTCTATTTTTCACTTAGTTGGAAATATGGTTGCATTAATCAGGATGCACTGTAAGATATGACTCTACTTCTCCCTAGGAGAGAAGGCTTTGCTGTGTATGGGGTAAATGGAAGAGAAAACAGACAATGGACAATGAAATGCCCCCCACAACCTCATTTTGGTGATTAGTGTTTATATTACCAGTTTTTAACCTTGCTCATTGCCTTAGTGCAATGACTGCATTGCCAGTATGAAGTAGCTGTCTTTTGCACAACTGCATAAGGGTGCATAAAACCCATCCTAAATGAGCATGTTGTATGTGTAGCAACTTCCGTGCACTGCTACTCATCACATTGTTTATCCCCACTAAAAACAGGTGTCTCAAGCACCTAAATATCTATCCTAGATGCTTCAATTTAGATGGGATCAGTGCTCCTGATGTCTGTTTCTTTCTGCATATAGATGTTTTCTACATCTAGAGCATCTTTTGCACACAGTCAAACTCAATCTACTTGCCTGCACAAAGCTGGTGAACCGAAGTAGTTCCAAACCTAATGCTCACATCTTAGTGCTGGAAATGGGAAACCCAACTTCTCTGCTAGTAGAGTAGGAAGAAAACTTATTGTTCTTTACAGACAGCTGATAAAAATGTCAAAGTATACTAAGTACTAATGTTTTGAAGAAGTCTGTACCTCCTAGGACAATGTCCCTTCATTGTGCTCTACCAGACAAGTATCAAGTATCTCACACTGCTTCCATTGTCCTGAAATGAAGGACAGAAGGAAGCTTTTTTTTTATCCCTCATTCATTTATACATTGTCACTAACAGGACACCATTTGCTGTAACATTTTAAAGATCTCTCTTTTTTTTTTTTTTTTTTTTTTTTTTGCCAGTGGATCAGCTAAACAATTCTAGAGGAAACATACCATAAATATACACACAGTTAAAAAAGGAAGAAATTCAGAAATTCAGTAAGACAAATGTTGTAAAGATGCAATAAAGTAGTCTGTCCACACACAAGGATCTGTGGATGGAGACAAAAACATATAACCATTCCCATTTTCTGTGTAGAAATGATGCATTCCAATTTTAATAGAAAGCTAAAACCTGTCATGATGAGTCCCACATAGCCAAAAAAGATGATATAATCCTGGAATGGTAGGAGTCAGCATAAGGTCACAGGCAGAAGATTGAAAAGGTCAGTGAGTGAGCCAGCTCACTGTTATCCCAGGTAGTCATACCGCAGGATTTAATTTCCAAGCTAATTGTACTCTACCTCAAAAGCATGTCGGCTTTTAGCTCATCTGTCAAAAATGTTCCAGAGCTTCACTCCTTTTGTCAACAGAAGAGATATTCTGGTTCTCAACCTGAATGTATGGCTAGCTAGTTTGTGCCCATTTGCCCTGTGCCAGACTCAGAGCAGATTTTAACCTCCTGCTTCTCTTCTTTTTCCAGCTGCAGTATTCCTGGCTGTTTAAAAATCAATAGTTACCTTCCCTTCTACCCACCTCAATTATGTGAATGCTACATGAATTGCAACACAAATCGAGCTGGGTTTTTTTGTGTGTTTTTTTTGGGTTTTTTGGTTTTGTTTTTTTTTTTCCAGGTATATTACAGCATTTTGTCCTTTCTTTCTAGTTTCTTTCTCGTCTGAGTTAATGAGATAGGTTCAGAGTATGCTTTCAAGTTTTTCTTAGAAACGTAAATGAAAGAGAAAGACAGTGGGATTCTCTGTATTGACATGACTCCTGATGGACTCTTCTTGGCATTCTCATTAAAGAAATATGGTGTTTGATTATTTGCACAGATTTTCTAGGATTAATAATGTTAGAAAGAGTTGAGTCAAGTGACACAATGCAAATCTGTTGAAGTCTGGAGGAATTCACTGTAGCAGATTCATCTCTTGCAGTCATATTTTGTCTTAAGAAATTGGTTGTTTTCAGTAAGAATCTGAGTGTTTTCATGTAGCAGCAAAGCATTTTAATGGCAGGATAGATACAGCCAAGACATAACTTCTATTTTTGTAGAGATATCATTATTTTTCTTTTCTTTCTTTTGTAATTTATGTTTCACTCAAGTGTCCTGACCCCATGCCCAATAGCATTCTCAAAATTAAAAAGTAACTGAAAGGTAAACCTAGATGTTTCTTGTCAGGTCTACACATAGGTCCCAGCTTTTAGTTTTCAGTATTTTGTAACCAGGTCATTTTTGCCATGATTTCAACAACAGTTTCTTTGAAATGTTACCTTGAATCCACTAAAAGTTACTCAAATCTAAGCCAGTTTGCACTAAGTATTTCTGCCTCATTGCACTGACATTTTTAGATGACACTTTCTTTGGTAGGAAATTTCAGACCAGCTGAATAGGAATGTCATATTACTATTATTATTATTGTTACTCCATTTTTATGAAACAGTCTGTAAGATTGTGGTACCTCCTTAAAGTCAAAGAGCTTGACAGCAAGACAAATGCTGGAGACAGGATGAAAGAATTGTGATGAGTGCCCTATGCACAATAATTTTCTCATTACCCCAAATCTCTGCAGCCATAAAACAGTGATCTTAAAAAAATTACATAGCAACAATGAGGGAAAAAAGCTAATGTTCCTTCTGCACCCCACACCCTCAAAAAAAAAAACAAAAACAAACCCAAACCACTAACAAAACAACAAACTGAGAAGTATGAGAGTGGAGAAAAAAAGTAACTTTCTTTTTATATTCTTATATTCTGATCAAAATATACATATGCATGCATCCACATATAGAGAAACCCTGATTTCCTGACCATTACCCTTCTTAGGCTTGAAGAATTAGCCTTGCTAAATGTTTAAGCTACAGCAAGGGTAAAATAATCACTGCATGAGCAGAGCAGCCCATGGGAAGAAAGACTGAAACAATAGTCTGCATGTAACAGCTTTGAGCAACTACACACAAAACCAGTCCACTGCTCTAGAGAAAACTCACACTGTACTGGAACCAAGTCTAAAACAATGAGGCTACATCCAGCACACCTTGGTCTGAAGGTTAGGACTGTATGATAGATTTTTTTTTTTTTCTCCTCAGCATATTTACAGGGTTTCTATAGTACCCATATTATTGCCTTCATGGTGTGAATTAATGACAGGCCTAGTTTTGTGACTGTACCATATTTTTAGGCCTTTAGGGACAACCACAAATATGCAGTAAATGTGATGTCAGACACTTTGGACTAAATGAGCATTTATTAGGCAATCATGTGCAATGGGATACTATTCTGTCTCATGGTATTTGTACTGTAGATTCCCCCAAAGAAACATTAAGGGAAGTGCTAAGGGTAGCCAGGGGTTCTTGGTTGCCTTTCATTGTGGCACAGATTTTAAGCATCCAGGAAAATTTCTAGACAGAAGTTAGTACTCTCAAAATGCAAGTTGCACAAACTGGTAAAAGTGAGGGTTTCAATCCTACCATCTAATTTCTGCATCTCTTTAATGTGCTGAAGGCATGTTGAGGCCAACAAGATTACAGAGAAGAACAAGAGGATCTCTCAGTAAACACCTCTGCAGGATAATAAAGTGACAAGGAAAAAAATTAGAACATTTTTTATTTTTACTTTATACAGTTTCTCTTTTGGTGCAAGTATCTGATTTAATAAAAATGTATGAGAGATGTAGCTTTATGCTTCAGGGCATTAGACTTCCACAGATTGCCTCAGGCTTGAGAGAGTCTTTCTGTGTTAGGCACATGTCATCAATTGGCCTTTATGAGGTTTCTCCTGCAGCTCCTTTTAAAAGTTTCTAGTCACCAGAGGAGACAAAATAGTGGCCTAAAAGTACCATCTATTTTGCCCAAACCAGTAATTTTGATCTTCAGTGCTTGTAAGTTATTTTTGCCATTTATGAACATCTTGTGTCTGTAAGGAACAATGGTCCAATATTTGTCTCTAGCTCTTTAGACTTACAATATCTCTACATCTTTGGTGATTTTATTTAGCATGTGCAACCTAATAGACAACTCTTTAACTCCACTCTGTAAAATGGAAGTGTTGGAAAGGTAATTTTGGTAGAGCCAGGTTAAAATCAAAAAACTATCTGTACCTCTGGCATATGTGATTTACAGCTTACTGCAGTATTAGCGTGAGACACTGCTTTATTTACGCAGTAGATGAGATGGGCTATTTCTAAAGCTTGACAGCCCCTTCATTTAAGCAAAACTTCATTTGTTTTACTTGGAAATGTAACTTTTTTTGTTCAGTCAAAGTCTATCTTTACTTGTCAGTGTATTGCAATTTATGCTAACTAAAAAAAATGAATAATAAAAACTTGACATTTTTCTCCACAGCACAGCAGCATTAAAGGTCACATTTTCAAAAGGACCTGTAAAACTCTCCTAACAAATTATGCTTGAGTATTTAAGTGCACAAACTCTTTTTTCCCAGAGTGCAGCGAATGAAGAATGAATGCAATTCTGGTAGTGTGTTTCAGAATTTGGCAATGAAGCTGAATTAATGGAATTAGGATAATTTTTCAAACACACACATCTCATATAGGAGCTTAGATATTATTTTTCAGCCTTTAGGTGGAAAATCCCTGAAGTACTTAAAAACATATAGACTTTATAATGGGAAATAAGGAAAGTGGCAGTAGAATTTCCATTGTTAATAACAAATGCCATTCATTGTTATTACTTTTTTATTAAAATTATGTTCTGGGACTTCTACAAGACAGGGATTTTGGTTTACTAGGCATTATTTAATCACACTGTCAGTCCATCACAAAGAGCTCTCTAGACTGAGAGAAGAAATAAAATGTGGAGGGGAAATGGAGGGTTAGAGAGATGAAATAGGAGCCTGAAGATCACAAAGATGGTCAGGCACAGTATTTTCCTTTGAGCTGTCCATTAGATCTTTCTTCTCTCTTTCTTCAGTTATCCTGTACACACTGAGTGAACAAACCTCTATTGATCAGCCTACTATTGTAAAAAGTGATGGAAAGGAGAGCTGTATTTGTAATTAGCCAGCAAAATACTATTTAAGTAAACTTCAGAATAATAAAAAATCACACAGTCTAAAACCTTTGTTGATAAAAAACTCTCAAAAACTGCTCGTTTGTCAGATGACTTTATGACCATTTATATCTTGTGCTTTAAGACAGTCTCAGCTTGCTAAATATAACTATTGTGAGAAACATGCCAACAAAGTAAACCTAACAAAGGGTTTCCAGAACATAGTCATAGGTTTCACCCTAAAGAGCTTGTCTGTTGAGGCAACAAAGAAAGGTATTACATTACACTGATTTTGCTCAAATGATATAGGAATTTCAGTTACATGAATTGCCTGTCAGGTGTGTGGGGTCGCAGTGTTTCTTTGCCCTCCTGTTTGTATCACTGGCATTGTGAGAATTTTCTGTGATGCAGTATGGAATATATTAAAAAGGTTTTAGAAGGAAGTGCTATTCTGAGGCCTGGGGTCAAGCTAGAATTCTTTCTAATTATTCTTTAACATCACTTTGAAGCTGTGCTGTTAATTTATATTTACTCATCTGCCTGCTTTTTGTTTGTTTTTCCCTAGCTACCATTGAGGAACCACGAGGGCTGGAATGCCTCGACAGGAATCATTAAATCTCACTGCCAAGTAACATTCAAAGGTTGAAACACAGAATCTGCTGTATCTAACACCACAGGGGAAAGAAATGGTGCTCCCACAGCTAGTGGGTTGAATAGAAAGAATCTCTCAGATTGATGTAGCTGTAGCTACTCAAATCTGTGGTGTGAAAACAAAGACCACCTCTACCAGTTCTCAGGGTATAACTAAACTCTAATATCTTTATCTTTCTCAACCTTGATAAATATCTCATCCTCTCCATTCCCAAATGTCAAAAAGTGGAGAGTTTGACATACATTTATTCTTTCAGTATTTTCCTCTACCTTCTCGGTTGGCACAAAAATACTGAGTGATCACTAGCTAAGGTGTCCTTAGAGAGCTGTAATGCTGTTAGACATGTGCTATGCAAGCAAGGAAAACAACAGAGCTGGTTTTGCCCTTTGTCCATTTTACATATCGCTGAATATCATAATGGGTTGAAGGATTATTTGTTTTGCTGTTGAAGGATGCTAGTTTTTATCCACTGAACATGAAAATGTAACAATTAAAGTATAAATACTTCTCATGTATCGTAGTAGGGAATACGAAATTCTCATTGTAAGATCAGGTCTAATGAGACAAGAAAAGAGTATTAACTGAAAACCCTGTGGGAGAATGAAGACTGTGCTTATAAACAGGCATGGGAGGAGGGTGGCTGGATAGATTTCAGTTTGTTTAAGGTATCCTGTTGTATCTGTCCAGATAGTTGCACATTGAACTAGTGTTACTTTTGAGCAAGATCTTTTCAGAAGTCTGTATTAGCAATACCATCCTGGATTGCCCATTGATGAGGGATACTAGAACACATAATAAAGTTGTGCCAGCTGTTTCACACTCTGAATAGGTGGCAGGAGCACCCCAGGCTACTGTACCCCACATTCTTCCTTTCTTGTGAGAAGATTTCTGATTCTGCTCATTACTCAGCTTCTGGTTACACTTTTGCATGGCAATCCCTTTAAGGATATCCTCAAAAATATCCTTCATCTCCAGAGCTCCCCAAAAGTTTGCCTCACTCTGAAGGAAGAGATGATTTGAAACCTCCACTATGTAGCTTCACTCCATATCAATATTTAAAGATGAAAATACCATCCTGTCCCTGTGACCCCTGAACAGCAGAAGGCAAGTGAATAAACACAGCTCTTGATATTAGATAGATACAAAGCAGCTCAGAAAGATGACAGGATCATTGCCAAAATACTGTGTACTGGAAATAAGCCTGCACACACTTTTACACATATTGAGTTACTACACTGTGAATTTACTTTAATTTCAGATAGGAGTACACTTGTATTATCAGTTCATTCATACCAATCTTTACACTGATATCTGAAAGATAAGACATTACAATGATCTCAATTAAAATAAAACCTGTCCACATAGAGAAACTATTTAAAGAGATATATTCATTTACCTGGCTGTGGCTGCAGCTGGGATCTATTAAAAAAAAAAAAAAAAAAGTGAATGTGAAAAAATATAAAAGTCATCTATAGACATGTCCAAGGTAAAGAAAAGACAGGTTTTTATTCCTTCCAGTTGACCACAGATATGTAACCAAGGTGCCTAAAAACAGGATCAGATCATCAAAATCTCAGTAGGGAAATTAGGGGAGAGAGAGAGAAAGACAATTTTGCAGGGCAATTCCAATATCTACATGGGCCAGAAGGGGAGAATTAGCTCCTCGTAGAAACACCAGCAGGGTAGCTGAAGAAGTGGGATGACTATGAGTTCTGCTGAGATTTTCAAGTGCACGTAACCACCTTAATCTTGATATTTTTAATATTTTCTTAGATTACTCTACATATTCTGAAGTTATTTATGTGACTTGTTGTTTGAGGGAACCTTTTATAACTAGTGAAATGTCTAAATACTTTTTATAACTAGTTAAATATCTAAATACTTTTTATAACTAGTTAAATATCTAAATACTTTTTATAACTAATGAAATGTCTAAATCTAAGGAAAGATATCACTTGATGTATTCAAAGCTTTTACTTTTTTTTTAATATGTTGAAGAGCTCTTCCTCACATGACTGAGTGATAGTGATCTACCTGAGCAGAATCTGACGTATATCTGTAATTAGTTTAAAACGTGAAAAACTTTAAAAAATATTGGAAATACCAAAGTGCATAAAACTATTGGAAATGAATAAAAGTCTTCATGCTATATAACTCACTCCTTTAATATTAATGAAGCTATTAATCTTAACAGTGCACAGCTGAGTCATAAAACACTTAAGATTTTAAAATCTTCTTGAATTTAGATGCATTTTCTAAGCCTAGTCCTGCATATTCTTAACTACATTTAAATAGGTGTTCTAATCGCAGTGCGCATGCTCACAAAAAAGCTTTTTGTCCTTTTTTATAATAAAGAACTATTTAAAAATAAACATCAATACTTTCAGACAGAGGATACATCTCCACTACTAGATAGAAAAGGGTCATAAGAGATCTTCACTTTCCCTATCTGCCAGAAAAAAACCTTCTATAGAGGGGACTAGCACAAGTAAATGCAATATAATTAATACCACTTGCACCTGAAGCTAGGAATTGGCTCATAGGTCTTTTTCTCATTGGTAGTGAAGGCAGAGTCTAGAAGTCTTGGTCGGAAGGCTGTAGTACAAACTTTAAAGAGTGAAATGGAATTTTGAAGTTTGTTTTGACCTTCCCTACTCAAATGAAAAGACAGACACAATAGAAGAAGAGAGATTATGGAAAATGGTGTTGAAAGATTCATCTGATAAAGACCTTTCTGAAGCAACACAGTAGAGAGTAGAGTCATCGGTAGGGAATATCCTCCCAAGTTATAGAAGATAGAGGTTATAAGGAGTTGGGGGAAAAGAGGTAGAAAAATGTGTCATTAGCTGAGCTGCAGTTTGAAGTACCTTGAGATTCTTGGAAGTGCTCCTACTCATAGATATAATTCTCATGATCTTTCCGTTTTTGTTGTACTGCTGCACAAGTCTCAATTAAGAAATCTAATAAAGCAGACTTTTCCCTTTTATCATTCAATAGTAGGAAGATTAACCTGATTTTGAAAATCTTTGTATCAGTAGACTTCATATAATGATCTCACCTATCAACTTTTGCATCACTTCTAATTAACTCCCCTGTTAACAATTTGATACTCTTCATTTTGCAGTTTGAGAATGTTATCAAAGCCTTTCTGAAATTAACTACTATTAGTTCTGTTCATTACTTAAAATTCATCATTAGTTTTTGTGAATTGTTAATGGCTTAATTAGAAGAGCACAGTCGGAATGCTGTATTATCCTGCTAAGTACTTGTATGATTCTCATCAACATAAGGTCTGAACACTTTTTAGTCATTAATGGATTTTTGTCCTCTCATATCCATAGGAAAAAGTGAAATATTATGCCTACTTTGTATAAGGAGAGGTGAAATGGAGTAGATTAAGTAGACTGTTAATGATAATATGAAAAAAAACCAAACCAAAACAAAACAACTTGTAGCTCAGCTTCTGATTCACCATATATCTCATGAACTTCATGTTATCCAGCACTGCAGAAATTATCCCATGCTTCTGACTACACCTCTTAAGACTTTTTGAGCTTTGGAAATGTGGAATTTGTAGAAAACATCATAAACTGAAGATTCTGAAAGGCAAGTGTTGACAGGTGAGAGGTGATAAATATTTTAAATCGATTTTTCAGTTTTTCACTTTTTCTGTAATAGTTGAACTCTTCATCAGAGAAAGGAAAAAATAATCTGCTGAGAAATACTGGCTCAAGGCACACCCTGCAAGTTGCAGAAGGCAGAGAAAGGGACTGGGTAAATAAAGAGCCACCCACTGTAGGAAAAGATCAGAGTCAAAGCCATCTGAGGAACATGAAGGTGCACAAATCCATGGGGCCCGATGAAGTGCATCCACGGGTCCTGAGAGAACTAGCGGATGAAGTTGCCAAGCCACTATCCATCATATTTGAGAATCCGTCAGTCTGGTGAAGTCCCCATGGACTGGAAAAGGGGAAAATTAATCCCCATTTTTAAAAAGGGAAACAAGGAATGTCCAAGGAACTACATGGCAGTGAGTCTCACCTCTGTGCCTGGCAAGATTGTGGAGCAGATACTCCTGGAAATTATGCTAAGGCACATGGGAAATGAGGAGATGACTGGTGACAACCAACATGGCTTCACCAAGAGCAAATGCCTGACTAGTTTGGTAGCCTTCTGTGATGAGTTGACCACTTCAGTGGATAAGGAAGAGCAACTGCTGTAATCTTCCTGGACTTGTGCAAACCATTTGACAATGTCCTGCACAACATCCTTGTCTCCAAGTTGGAAAGGCATGGACTAGGCAGACAGACCACTTGGTGGATAGGGAATTGGATGGATGGTCACAAAGAGTTTTGGTCAATGGCTTGCTATCCAAGTGGAGACCAGTGATGATTGGCATCCCTCAGGGGTTGGTATTGGGACCAGCGCTGTTTAACATCTTTGTCAGCAACATGAACAGTTGGATTGAGTGCATCCTCAGCAAGTTTGCCGATGACACCCAGCTGTGTGGTTTGGTCAACATGCTGGGGGGAAGGGATGCCATCCAGAGGGACCTTGACAGGCTTGAGAGATGGCCCCATGTAAACCTCATGAAGTTCAACAATGCCAAGTGCAAGGTCCTGCACCTTGGTTGGGGCAACCCCAAGCACAAATACAGGCTGGGGAGAGTATGGATTGAGAGCAGCCCTGAGGAGAAGGGATTGGAGGTATTGGTGGATGAGAAGCTCAATATGAACCAGCAATTCATGCTTACAAACCAGAAGGCCAACCATACCCTGAGCTGCAATGAAAAGCATGGCCAGCAGGTCAAGGGAGGTGATTCTGCCCCTCTACTCCACTCTAGTGAGACTCCACTAGGAGCACTGCATCTAGTTCTGGGGGCCCCAACATAAGAAGGACATGGACCTGCTGAAACGAGCCCAGAGGAGGCCGTGAGGATGATCAGAGGGCTGGAGCACCTCTCCTATGGGGAGAGGCTGAGAGAATTTGCCCTGTTCAGCCTGGAGGAGAGAAGACTCCAGGGAGACTTTCTAGCGACCTTCCAGTACCTGAAAGGGCATACAGGAAGGCTGGGGAGGGACTTTTGACAAGGACAAGTAGGGACAGAACCATGGGTAATGGTTTTAAACAAGAAGAGGGTAATTTATATTAGATATTAGGAAGAAATTATTTCCTCTGAGGATGGTGAGACAGTGAACAGGTTGCCCAAGGAAGTTGTGGCTGCCCCCTCCCTGGAAGTGTTCAAGGCCAGGTTGGATGAGGCTTTGAGCAACCTGCTCTAGTGGAAGGTGTCCCTGCTGATGGCAGGGGGGTTGGAACTGGATGATCTTTAAGGTCCCTTCCAACCCAAATCATTCTATGTCTCTGTGTTTCTACAAAATGTTTCTATGGAATGCAGTTCAGGCATCCTGTGTCCCTATTCTGACTGTGGAAACAGTCTCAGATAGACACAATGGAAGAAGGCAGACTAGATAGTCTCAGATCTAGTCTCAGACTAGATAGCTAAACAATCAAGCAAGTCAGGAGTCAGGATGCATCACAGATTTTCTACTTTCTCCAAACATATTGCTTCAAAGAGGACAAGTAGGATATAAGACATCCAAAATGTATTACAGTTCTTCTTAGGAAAAATGTTTGGTTTTGTTTACTTGTTGGGGTTTTTTTAATGTGTTTTTTGTTGTTGTTGTTGTTGTTAGATTTTCTGTGGAAACAGATTTGTTTTAGAAAAAAAACCCTTTAAAATGATCTATTAAAAATATCCAGCTCTCTACACTGCATAATAAAGGATCCTCTTCCAACTGCTTCTTCAGTTTCTTTTGTTTTCATGATATTCACTGTCAAGAGGTTCCATGCCCTTTCATGAATAACTGTTTCCTCCAGTTTGTTCTGCACCTTGCTTCAACTAATTTTGACTAATAGCTCCTACTATTTTTCTTGTATTAGAAGAAAAAATGAATAATTAATTTTTATTCAACCTCTTCATGCTTTTAATTATTTTATCATCCTGTATTTTATCTCCCCTGAATCATTTATTTTCCAGACTGAAGACCCTTAGTGACTCAGTCATTTCTCATATAAGAGGAAACAAAGGTTCATACCTTTGATCATTCTTCCCTCATTGTTTTTCATTTCTATTATTTTCTGAAAGATTAAGGGATTATAGATGCACTCAGAATTTAAGCTATAAACAAACCATGGATCTATACAGTGGCATAATTATGTTTTCGGTTCTGTTCTCTGTTCCTTGAACTTGCTCTTTTGACTGAGAGAAAACACTGAATTGGTGAATTAATGGAAAATAAAGGTTTCTATCAAACCTTGTGCTTCTTTCTATGTATTTAAAGTTAAAATTCTTGCCTCCTACACTAGAAATATAATTTCTTCAGACAGAAGAATAGTATACATGAAAACTAAGAGCTGTGAGGTATGCAGGCAGGGACCAAAGATGCACATATAGCCTGTAAACATGAAATCAGGATCCTCACTTCTCTGACAATAGATAACAAAAAAAAAAAAAAACCACTAAACACTTACTTCTATTGCAAGTTAAGCTCTAGATGTGAATTGCTTGGTTCTTTATGCTCCTTTTATAAGTAGCCTGTGTCAAGTTTATAAAGGAATGAAGCTTCCTACCATGTTATTTAGTAGGTAGTCTCTGAATCACTAGGCAAGCAGAAAGTATCAAGGAGGTGGCATGTTGTAATACATATGACATTTATCGAAATCAGTCCTGTATAATATGGCAAGTAAACCCCTTCACTATTATTGTAACATTTAGCACCTTTTCCATGTAATTCAGTTCATAGACGTCTAATTAAAGATCAGTGAACCAAGTGTTTAAAAGGCAACCAATTTAATTGCTGTAATTGTATGATTTAGATGAATAATAAATGTGCTAATGATACTGTAATATTAAGTGTTCAAGTTGGTGATCAAGTCAATTAAGATATAATTGTAAAGCAGCAATCTACAAATAATGAGTGAAATACTTCCTATTGAAAATTATATTGATGGGAATAAAATACAGTAACCTCACATATCTTGACATTTAATTTTATACAAAATAACATATAGACAAATTTTAATCCTGCTGATCAGAGTGTCCATTGCCTTCCCTCTTTCAAACAAATGCAGATGGAGCAGTTGGAGGCAAATTATAGTAAGTGTTTTGTAAGGTCCTTATTTTAATTCTTAAACTGACCTGCAGTACTAAGATCTTCAAGAGCTATATAAATCTTGGGTGACAGCCACAAATGACAGCTCCACCAGAACAGATAGCTGCAGTGAAAACTTCATTTGTTTGTCAGAAACAGCCTCTCCCTAGGAGTCGGTCACTGGAACAAAGTATTTGCCAGGTTTAGATGGCTATGTTGAGGGGACCTATTCCTCACACAGGGAAGAGAGAAAGAAGGAAATAAAATTCAGAGAAACTGGAGATGCTGATTCACCTTCATTTCCAGACAACAATAGTCACTCCTGATATTCTCAAGGTCCTACTTGGCAGTATCATTGGTTACAATCTCATGAATGAGCAGCAAGAACTGATAGCTTGAAGGCCTTCTGGCAGTCAATCCCCATGAGATATCAGGACAGGTTTTTAGATGAAAGCTTCCATCCTTTGCAGGACTGTCATCTGTTAGCTTCTCCCTCTCAGTGTGAACACATGGTTCAGGCTCAGCTGGTTCTGGCCCTGATGATCTTGATCCTTCTTGTTCCTGGGCCATTATATGAGTCCAAGAATTGCTGCTCTACAGGTAGAGAAGGAGCCTGAAGGAAAAATAAGCTACTGCTTGTAGTATTAGAAGTGGGTGGTGATAAGAATCATGTAGTATTCATTTTCCTTATCAACAGCAATCAAAAAAGAGAAAAAGAGCTGTCTAAACAGCTCCTCTCTGCCACTTGATAAGCCCTTCAAGGGTATAATTCACAGTGTTATAAAATAGATGTCCAAGCTGGATAGGATAAATTGCCCCCTGAAATTGACTCTCTCTCGACTAACCCTAAGGAGGTTAAACATCTAGCTCTCAGGTGGCTTGTCTTAAATTAAATATATCCTATCCAACTGGATTAATACCAGACTTTTTTTCTTATAAATTAATCTATTTATTGTTTAAAAGTATTTTATTTCTCTGGAGACTATCCCCAATTCTTTTTGCACTCTGCAAATATTTTAATGTGAAGAGTCAGATTTTATAAATCAAATTTTGGAATGTAGCCTAGATGTTAAAGTGTTTTTCTGGAAATCTAAGTTCAAGTCTCTTCTCTTTTCTTTTTGATTCATAGATGATCCTTAAAACAAGATCTTACTGCTACAGAAGAAGTGCTATAGCCTTTGGGCTTCCAAGTCTTTTGGAATGGATTTAAGTGCCACTCAATCCAATCCATACTTTCCTGATTTGCTGGCAGGAACTAGATCAAGTTTTGCTTTGCAGGTGGTTTGTAAGGATTGGTTTGTATCTGCGTGCTCCAAAAAGGGTATAGAAGCTTGCTTTTTTTTTTTTTTCTTTTTCTTTTTCTTTTTTTTTCTTTTTGGTATTAATATTTACAATGCAAAATGGAAAAACTCATGCAGAAGAGATTGCTAGTCCATCCTCACTCTGTGCTTTCACCTGTTGGGTAGGATATTTCTTTGACAAGCTTTCATTTGAGTTTTCCTAGTAAGAGAAGGAAATACTGTCTCTATCCTGCATGAAAGTCAGACTGTTGGGCAGGTGGGAAGGAGACAGCCTAATTTGGAGAAGTCCTTTGCTTTCTACCAGAAATGGAAGGAAGTAGAGTGTGCTAGAAAAAATTAAGTTTTGATTTCAGAAGGAAAACGTGAAAAACTGTTTTTAGTTCAGGTCATACTTCTTTATTTCTTTTGCAGGCTCCAATATGCCCTAGATTACATATTTAAGGCATGCTGACACAAAGTTACAAGCTTTGAATCAATGCAAATAAAGTTAATATGAATGCATATTTAAAATAATTTTATGTAAAGTCTAAATTACAGAACAATGAGTAACTAAAGAAGGATGCCATAGATATCTTTCATGCTATCTTGTTTCTTATTAGCAGTAGTTTAATTTTATTCAAGATGTCAATATTGTGCATATTTCTGAGAATATAGTTATTTTAGAAAAGTATTAGTTACCACATCTTTACATAAGGCTAAATGATCAATGTCATAGACTCAGGTTATTGATGGCTATACATGAATTCACTTATAAGCAGAAAAAAACAAACCTTAAAACTGTGCAGAACAATTCAAGAGCACGCACTTTCCTCCAAGCACAGCAAATGTGTGTGGTGTCTCAAACTGCCTTAAGGAAAAGCTTCTAAACCTTAAAGGACTAAGCAATCCGCTGAATAGGGCTGGGGTAGAGTTAGTTTTCTTTGCGGTAGCTGGTATGGGGCTGTGTTTTGGATTTGTGCTGAAAACAGTGTGGATAACGCAGGGATGTTTTAGTTACTGCTGAGCAGGGCTTACACAGAGTCAAGGCCTTTTCTGCTTCTCACCCCACCCCACCAGCGAGCAGGCTGGGGGTACACAAGAAGTTGGGAGGGGGCACAGCTAGGACAGCTGGCCCCAAATGACCAAAGGGATATCCCATGCCATACGATGTCATGCTCAGCTATAAAGCTGGGAGAAGAAGAAGGAAGGGGGGAACATTTGGAGTGATGGCATTTGTCTTTCCAAGTAGCTATAACGCGCGATGGAGCCCTGCTTTCCTGGAGATGGCTGAACACCTGCCTGCCCAGGGAAAGGAATGGATGAATTCCTTGTTTTACTTTGCTTGTGTGAGCAGTTTTTGCCTTATTAAATGTATCTCAACCTACAAGTTCTCTGATGAGTTTTCCCCTGACGATTCTCTCCCCCATCCCACCACGGGGGAGTGAGCAAGTGTGGTGCTTAGTTGCCTGCTGGGGTTAAACCATGGCAGGAAAGATGTAGTGTAGTCAAATTAGCACAGTTCTTGTCATGGACTTACCAGAGCTGTCAAAAAACAAGACACGTCCATGTGGACAGTTATATTAACTGCTCCTGAAAGGTAAACCAGCTTGGCTGTAATGAACTCTAGAATCTCTGTGGCAAGGCAGGCTAAACATATCCAAACTGCCAGTCCAGGCTTTACTGTTAGAACCAGTTCTGTTGAACTCAGTAATAAATTGAGAGTGGTGTTAGCTTTTGCAAAAGACTTATTTTCTCTTGTCTGTTCCTTTTTGTGGAATAAACTTGTGAAATAAATACTCATAAGCACTGTGAAACTTTTCCTAAGCTCAGCCAATATATTTTAGTAACGTTTGTACCCTACATAAGCAATTTTCCACCCTACCAAATTAACATAATTTTTAATTGAATCTTATCATCTTCCTTTTTATTGTTTTTACTAATGTGGCTAAAGTATAATCACATTAGCCTCTCTCATAAAGCACGATAAAAGAATACTAATCAGAAAGCAATAAAGTACAATGCAGAACTAGTACCTGGAGAATATTAATATTTTGCTGGGTTGGAAGCCCTGATTTTGTCCATTCCTTCTACAGTTTTTTGCTATTCCTGCTACTATTCTCCCAGCATACCCTATTTAAATGACCAAGACATTGTTCTCTCAAAGACATTTAATCTCAGACAAGTTGCTGCAGATTGTTGACACTAGTGCCAAGGGAGATGCGAGAGCATATTTGAGGACAGGCGGGATCATAAGCATTTTCCTGTATAAGGGTAGAAATACAACTCTTGTCACACATCAATATTATGATTTCAATGAATCCTAAAGGGAAGTGCTTAGTTTCAGGCTTTCATTTTGATATCTCCTCACAAATGTCATCTCCTAGTTTAAACTCATCCTGACTAATGCATCTGGATATCCTTCATCTTACTGATCTTTTCTCTTATTTACTCTTCTTTCTCAGTAAGTCAGACATTTTAAAATATCTTTACTGTCAATGAGTCCATTATGTTTGCCTTCTTTTTAGAAAGAATTCTTTTTCAGTGTTGATGACTTTTTCCCATGGCATCTGAAAGACACTTTTTTTTTTCATAGGGAAAACCTCTCATCTATGTAATTTACATTTGCATTTCTACCACTGGAACAATTTTTCCATTGACCCTTCTTACTTTCAATATATTGAAGCAAAGTCGTATTCTACCCATATCATATTTTCCTTTGTCTCTTTTCTGTCATTTTGTTTTCTCCATCATAGAAAACACAAAATGTTTTTTATCTTAATTTTTCAATCCTTTATTGTACCTCTTCTTCTTATCTCTTAGTCTTTCTTATCACTGTGAAAGTTAGTATCAGATGATTTTCTCCCACCCCAAAAAACGTAAGGTACCATTCCTTATCCTCAACAAAATACATTTTCAAATTTTCTAATTATTTCTCTCAGCCAAGCTATGTTGTACAGGTAGGAGAAACACTACATGCATGTCTACAAAGGTTCTCCATTTCCCCCTTCAATTTTTTTTCATAGGAATTCTTTATATTCTTCACTCTATAAACCCTCTGTAACGATTTCCTCCTTCCCATGGCTTTGTCTCTTTGTGTGCCAATGATCCAAGGCCAGGGTTTGATATAGCCCAGCTGTGCAACCTTGGCTCAGACTTCAGAGAAGATTGCAAAGCTGTGACAAAGAACTGACAGAATTGGTGGAAGATGGAAACTGCAACATGGAGAATACATTTTAGTGAGCAGCAGAGGCCACCCCTTCTGCTTCTGGTTGATGTCTACCTGGTCAGCAAAGAGTATTCAGGTGGCTTACTTGGATGATGAACTTGGTTAGGCTAGGAGGTCATTACATTCTAACCATCACTTAATTTAAAAATAAAAATAATTGCCTTATTATTGAAGTTGTATAGATTATGTTGTTGTTTAACTCTGGCAGACAGCCCAGCTCCTCACAGCCACTTGTTCACTCCCCCATCAATGGGATGTGGGAGAGAATTAGAAGGTTAAAGTGAGAAAGCTTGTGGGTTTTCATTAAACACTTTAACAGGAAAAGCAAAGCACACACAAGTAAAGCAAAACAAGGAATTAATTTGCTATTTCTCATCAGCAGGCAGGTGTTCAGCAATCTCCAGGAAAGCAGGACTCCATCATGCATAGTAGTTACTTGGGAAGACAAACACCATAACTTTAAATGTCCTCCTCCCTCCTTCTCCCAGTTTTTGTTGCTGAGCACAATGTCATATGGTATGGAATATCCTTTTGGTCAGTTGGGATCAGCTGTCCCATCTGTGTCCCCTCTCCACTCTTTGTGCACCTCCAGCCTACTGGCTAAGAAGGACAGAATGAGAAGCAGAAAAGGCCTTGACTCTGTGGAAGCCCTGCTCAGCAATAGCTAGTTCATCACTGTGTTATCAACACCATTTTGGTCACAAATGCAAAAGATAATACCATGCTAAATACAATGAAGAAAATTAATTCTATTCCAGCCCAAGCTGGCAAAATTTATTTTCTTAACTTGTATGTGTCCTGTTTGCAGAGTTTCTTTGCATGAAGATAGAGTTGCCCAAATCACATGCTCAAAAGAAATTGCTTTGCTGTAATATCCATGCAAATCCCCACAGTAAATGATCTATATGCACAGTATATGTATATGTGAATGTGTATCTATCCTTAATCTGAGCTAGTAATTAGGCTTGCTTTATTAAAAAAAAATATGAGCATTTGTGTAGTGTAACACACATCACACTACAGTTGAAATTATTTAAAGACTTACATGAATCTCAGTCTAGATTTCTTGTGATTAGCTGTGAAGAAAACCTTAGATTTTGAGTTCAATTTTGGGTGTCTAAACTATCTGAAGTGAGATAAGAAGAATGCTGTTGCCTTGTGTACTAAGATTTCTATAAGATTCATTCATTTTTTCTTGTTGTTCACTCTGTTGGTGCCTACCTTTTGTCTTTTGTTTTATTACATGTCAGTTCTTTGTTAATAAGAAGAGTCTTAAAGCTGAAGTAGTCAATAAAGTTTCAAGAGAAACTCAAGGGAGTTAGAATCTGGATGAACCTTACCTTATCTTCTAACAAATTCTTAATATAGAAGTGTGAAGGGGTCTGACATTTCATTATGCTATGTAAAGCATCCACCACAATGGAGCATTCATACATGATGAAAGCCTCTGGCTTTTATCACAAGAGAAGTAATAAATCATCTCTGAATCTTGATCAAATTATATCTTTGGTTTTTGCCTATTTAAATGTCACTTGTAGATTAAATTGGATCATGGGGGATTTACTTTTTTTTTTTCCTTCCTTCTCTTAACTTTGTAATGTTAGTTTAAAGCAATAATAAACTGTTGAATAATATGCAACATTTGGATTTCTATCACAGACTATGAAATCTACCTAGAGTCCTTCAAAGGAAATGAGGATAAGGAAAGTCTATAGGACAAGAGGTAAATAAATTAATATTATTTAATTAGAATTCTCTAACTATGTAAGGAAAAGCTGAGGGAAGTCTCTTCAGTATAAAAGAAAACCAGATACACTTGTCTCCACAACTATAAAAATGATTGTTTATACATTGAAAAAACCTTTCTCAAACATATAAGATCACATTATTTAAAGGGTTTTCTTTTGTTTGTGGTATTTTATTTTTTTCCCCCTAGGGATATTGCTATGGTGATACATAATAAAAAATGACAAGATAATATTTGTTACAGTCCATAATTATGGTAAGTAATCATACACTACTGTTCTAGTGGTGGGGGTGCAAGTTCACCTAATTCATTGCATGAAAATCTTTCAAAAAAAGACAAAAAGAAAAAAATAATATGAAAATTAGGTCCTTGATTTCAAAAGGCAAACGATGATAAATGTATTGTTCAAATAGTTTGAGGAGCAGCTTGGTTGAGGAGAAGTTAGGTGTAGAAAGACTCTAGAATTTTTTTATGGTGAAGGTTCTCAACCCAGTCATTACCCCAAGCATGGAACAGCACAGTCATCATGGCACGATGTCACAATTCAGCTAAAATATTATCTTTAACATGTGTGTTACCATGGACAGAGGAGATGATTGTGGGAAGCAGATCCAATGACATGGGTTTTTTTAATCGATTTGTCCCCTATATATCCATCCTACCTACCAGTTGTCATAAAACTTGCTAGAACTTCATACTTCTGTGGCCTAAATCCTTCTTTCACATTTGTCTGAGATAAATTGGGATGCAAATATGAGGGGGTCTTCTGGAGAAAAATAAAACTTGCCTGTATATGCTGAGTTTATAAAAATCTAAAACCTGTTAATCTCATTCAGATAAATAAATGGGAAGAATTTTAGGAATAAATTATATTTCTATTTGATAGGAATATAATTTGATAGATAATTTTGATAAGTTTATATATTTTCTAGGCAAAGGTAATATATCTAATCCACCTGCACTTAAAAAAGATTATTTGATGTAGTGACCCACAGGTAATAAGTTTAGCTAGAAGAAAAGTAGACTATAAGGTTGCTAGCTAGAACCACGTCAGAGTTAACTTAAATAGAAGAGACTAAATTACTGATAAGCAAGGACTCATCAAATAAAGATAATATTAAATGCAATTACTGTGAAAAATAATCAGACAAACAGCAACAAGATTTTTCAATAAGAAATGAGCATGCAAAGATGTTAGGCTGCAGGTGTGTTCAGGCAGAAGGTAGTATATAACACATTCAAATGTTGGGGTAAGTGAAGAAAAATCAAACAGGACAGAGCCTGCAGTGGAATTCTTAAGAAAGTGGGATTGTGGGATTTGCACTGGTGACTTTAGCATAAAAATTATTCACACATATATCCTTTCAAAGAACAAGGAAGAGCTTGTGCAGTAGATAATTAGAAAGCTCTATCAAGATACATTTTTCTTTTTCTCCCACAATTATTTTTCTATATATAAGCTTTTCCATTGTTTTAGAACACTTAGTTGACCATGTAGCTAATCCTGATGCTGTCAGTAATCTCACATGGGTTAGTTTTAGGTAAAATTCCCAGCTGGAAAAGCAAGGAACTCTGAAAGATGAATGAGCTTTACTTTAAAGTCTCTTTCCACATTTTATTGAAAAAAATCAATACAGCCTGTTTGCACAGACAAATAACATTAGGAACAGTTCTACTTCTTTATTCTGGGAGATAGCCAAAGTCTTAGGGGAGCTATTATCTCATGCCTCTGGAAAACAAAAAGTCAAGAGTCCATTAGGACTCAAGAATAAAAGAACCTGAGTCTTGACTCTAAAATAACTTTGCAGCACTTGCTGTCAAGTTCAAATTTTGCTCTAATTGAAAAAAAAGTCAATAAATCCAGTATTCTTCTAGAAATAACTTATTTTTTTAAACAAGTTGCTGAACCAGCAATGTTAGCTACACCGCCCAGAGGCAAAACCCCCATCTTCTTCAATAGACTCAGTTAAGAAAAGATTGAGATGACAGAAAAACACTGCTTTATTTGAATTACATGTAAAAATATCTGTATAAATATGGCTCTATAATTCTGTAAGGAAATAATTTTAATTCTATCTTTGTGAAGGAATGTTCAGATTAGCATAGGAAATCTATCTGATTAAAGGAAAGCAATTAGTTTGCTGAACCATATTGAAAAAAAAAAGAAAAATCCTGTTTTGGAGTTGAACTACTGGTGATTTGTATGGCTGATAACATTTGTTTTGTCTTTTCACTCTAACTCCTCTTACATTTTTATTTTATTTTAGTGAAAATCATTATTACAGTGGTGATTTCATCAAGTATGAGTACTTCCAAAAGTAAAGCCCTGAAGATCCCAAATTTCTCTCATAAATTCATCAAATATGGCTGAAAATTTGGGTTTCGCGCTCCTTTTATCTAAATCAGATAGAACCAGTTAGGTTACCCCTCAGCTGTCCCAATGCTACTGTGACTTACCACTCAGTGTAAGAAAGTTTGTTTCCTCTCAGTTTTGTGTGGGTTGGGGTTTTTTTGTTTGTTTTGGGATTTTTTTTAAGTAATTGAGGTTTAACAACTTCTAAGTAAAAAGTTTTTGATATAGTTGAGCAGAATCTGAGCAAAAGCACATTTGACACAAGCATTCAGTTCCTTGCTGGTATTCAGTTTTGGTGTCATTCTCAAGACATAGCTGCAACAGATTGTCTTCTAATAATTTTAATAAACTGAGCCAAGGCACAGAGAACTATTTGTCTTTCTCATTTTCATTGGTGCCCAGTGTTTACTTGAACAGGGATTTCACTTTCCAGATCCCATTTACAACCTTCTAAAGAAGTATTTCAGTGCTGTTTTAACTAAAAGCGAATAAATGCATGTATTTTTTATAGTTCTAAGAAATCTCTTCCTGACTGATTCTATCCTAAATATATTTTCAGATTTTTATTTCTCCACTTTCTATCCACAACTTAACAAAATCTGACAGTACCTGAAGAGACACAACTTTCTTTTTTTTAATAGGCTTTAAAAGATTCATTTTTTACAAATCTCTGGACAGAGCATCTTGCTTAAAAAGCATACTGTTCAAATCATTTGGTGCACATCTGTTGATGTACATACCTGTCTAATAAATAAGATGACTTTTAAATGGAGAAGACTTTCAGCTTTCCTTGTGGTGGATTTTGTAACACTAGGGATGAGATTTAGCTCTTGATGTGGACACACCCATTTAGCCAATGTGATTTCGTATATTAATGAGGGTCTCTTCCTCTTTTGGCTCTCTCTGACTTTCACTCAGGCTCTCGCTCTTCCAGGATTGTGGTTTCGGTTCAGGATTGTTGCTCCTCTGGGATCGTTATGTGGGAACAAGCCGGGCTTGGTCATCAGGTGGTGAGCAATTGTACTGTGTGTCACTTATTTGTATATTATTATTATTATTATTATTATTATTATTATTATTATTATTATTATTATTATTATTATTATTATTATTATTGTTGTTGTTGTTGTTGTTGTTGTTGTTGTTGTTGTTGCTGTTGCTGTTGCTGTTGCTGTTACTATTTTAATATCAGTATTATTTTGAATTTTATTTTATTTCAATTATTGAATTGTTCTTACCCCAACCTATGAGTCTCCTTACCCTTGCCCTCAATTGTGTCCCCTGGTACCAGCCCTGGTCCAAGTGCTAGACTAGTGAAACCACCACCATGTATTAAGCCAACTTAGATATCCTAAGTTATCCTGATTAGCTTCCAGTTGCTAGTATAGAATTATTTTGGTCTCATGTTGGACTTATGTGTGTATGAATACCTTGGACCTAGCTTGGTATCTTGACAGCTAAATACCTTAACCATATTAGCACATAAAAATACTATAACCATCAAAATGCATTCAGACAAAAGTCTCCCTCATCCAGTGTGCTGCTCGTCATATTGTTTCTAATAACAGTTGTGTAGGCAGGGTATTAGAACATGACAACTGACACTTCTTTAGAAATACCTTTAGAAACAGAATAGAATACTTCTTTAGAACTGACCTTCTTTAGAAATATTTAGAAATCCCTTTCCTAGAAATTTTGGCTTAGGAACTTAGGGACATCTTGAGCCAAAGTCAGTGGTTTGTATTTGATCTTCCCTTGAAGGATTTTTTTCTTCTATGAATTGATTCAATTTTTCTTTTAGTCCATATTATCTTTTCATATCCAAAGATACTGGGTAAGGAATTCCACAACTGGAAAAAATACATGCTGTTTGAAGAAACACAACAGTACTTGAACTCTCCATTTACTTTTTCCAGATAATGCCCCTATTTCTTGTACCGGAAGAACCAGTGCACAATCATCCCACAGTTACTATTTTTTCCATGTCACTACTGGCTTTGTGGACCTAAGATGTCTTCTTTGAAGTACGTAATTTTCCAGCTGAAAAGTAATTCTTAATCTGTAAATTGTTCCTTGTGTTTGTCACATTTTTTCTGTATTTTTATGGTACTAAATCTCATTATATTGGAACTTGAAGATCAAGAACAGTCTCGCTTTTGTGATTTACCTATGTAACTAATTTCTACTGCACATATTTTCCTGTTGTGTGTCGAGTGAAAACTGTGATAGCTTGGAGATACTGAATAAAGAAATCATTACAAGCCAATGGTCATAAAAAGTGTAAGAGTATATTAATCCATCTCCCTGTAATATGCTTATTGGACCTAGCCAGATACATCTGAAACACAGAGAGGAAGACTGTATAATTTGGTCATTCCAAATCTCCCACTTCTAGTACTGCACAGCAAAACAGCTTAACTGCTAAGACTTTTGAGCCATAAGAAAGGATTTGAAGTGGACACCAACTTTATATTGAAATTGTCCTCCTCTCTTCTAGTGAGGGGGCAGGGTAAAAGCTAAAAATCTGGTTTTTATACATGGGTAGAGTCAGCTCTCATTCATCTGGAGTCACAGTGACATGGAGTATTTTTAAGAAAGGAAGAATGCAGCTAATATAAACCTTATTTAAATTAATATGTAGAAATATATTTAATACATCTATTTTTGAATGAGTAAAGATTGTAAATTGGTTTCTTCAGAAGTTTGGCATGGCCTGATATAGGCAGTATGGGCTTTGTGTAGTTTTTTCTCCAGCCTATGCTGTTAGGGAGGAAATGTGGTCTAGATTATTGTGCAGGCTGCTAATACACTTATGAAAAATCAAGAATTGACTGCCTTTATGCAGTATAAATATCTTTATGATGATGGCTCGAACAGAGTGAGTGGTGGGAGGGATGGGATTTGCTGCAATTTCACATTATTTTCCAAATATTTTCCTATAATGATGTGTTGTATCCTGTTATTGTTTTATATGCTACTTAAACATTTTGTTATATCCTGTAACAGGCATAGTATTTATGAAACAGCGAAAATCTGTTTTGCTTTGTTTTTTTCCATCCCTAAAAGCCTTCAGATGAATATAACCTCAACGTGTTTCTTTTCTGCTAGGGACTCAGGTATACTTCCTTTTGGCTGTTGCATCCCCACAAAAGGGCAAACATTGCTACTATCCTTTGATTTAGTGCTGAGGACCCCACAGGGCTTTTAATGTATAAATGATTAAAGCAATAAAAATTATTGCAACGTTTAAAGCAATAATGTTGGCCCAGTTGCAATCTCCAGCTCAGTGAATGCCTAAACTGCTGAAAGATGTGAATGTATAACCATGAGGACAGTCATTCTATACCTGCCAATTTATTGGACTATTTCTCCAAGCATGTATAACATTGCCTCTTATTTGATTTCTGGCAGAAAAGCCTTCATTGAAGCAAAAGCAAGTTGGAAGGAGAAGAAGGAGGAGGAAAACAAGGTCTCTGGGGGTCATTCTTGAATGGTTGACTTCCTTGGCACAATCTGAAAAATGTAGAAGCAGATAAGGTAGGTTTTGGGGTATTCTGTATGAGTGTGAAGCATAAATTGAATGATTCTTACCATTTTAGACTTCTCCCTCTCTGATCTTGGTTTGAGCTTGAGTCCAAATTGTTGACAGAGAAACCAACAGTGCCATAGTCTTGACCCTCCATCTGGCCTATCAGAGCTGCTTCCAAGTTTCTGCTCCCAGATTCCTCTGTCAAAAGAAGCCAGCTCTCTGGCCTAATTCTCCTTTTTCTCATAATCTTTTCAGGTTTCATTCAGCCTCTGACTTGATGAAAAATAATTCCTCCTTTCTATTCTGCCCTGGGCACATTTTTTATCTGTTCAAATTGACTAAAAGCACAGCACAGCAAGGATCCTTTCTTCATTTCTATCAGTAAATTGAATTGATAGGGATTGCTATAAATAATTAAAGGATGATAATTAACAGAGCATAAACATTAATATTTCAGGGTTTTGACAATAGTTGAGAACTGTAAGAGCATTCAGTGTGAAGGACTGTCTGCCTGGGTCCTTTATGATTACTGCAGTGTCCAGGGCATGACATTTTTCAGTTTGATCAACTTTTTTCAAGATAATTCTAAGATCAGTAAGGGCCTTGAAAAATCAAACCATTCTGCTGAAATTTCTAAGCCCAAATCAAAGCATATGAGTACTTTTGTCCACATGAGACAGCCTCACTCAACCCCTGACTGAAATATTTTCAGGATAGTTCCCCTAGATACAAATAGATGAGTTAAAAATAATAATAATAATAATAATAAACAACTGTTTTATCTATTTGCTGATAGCTAGAATTTAATTCAGCTGCATAGTGATCATATTTCCTAATATCTCTTCTGTGACAACAACTTTTCACCAGATTGTGTGTGTCAGGGACCACATGGACAGTCAACTGCAAGAGCCACTGCAAGAATCAACTCTCCTGTCTGACCTTGAAGTGTTCATAAAGCCAGGTGCAAAACTTCCTCCTCATTTTTAATATTTTAAGTGAATTATCTCAGTCTTAGTAGAATGACTGCTACCAGTCCAGGACACTGCCTTCCAATCATATCACTTTCATTGTTCACAGCATATTCCCTCAACTTGCTACAGGTAAAAGTCCATATGTAAGAAGACCTCTATCCCTAACTGCATATGTGATTCTGGTCTGGGTGTCAGTCTTCACAACAGGAAACAACAGAGAAGTGATTCAGAACAGAAACTCTGAGTGAGTCATGCAATGTTTCCAAAACAGCTTCACACTGGTTTTAGACTTGCTTTCAATATTTCTCATGGCCTAGTGGAGACACAATGGCAATGCATTTTTGCAAAAGCAAACACAAAAATTTCTGAGTGGAATAAAATAGATTAAGGAATAATAAGGACAAAGAAAAGGTCTTATCCTATTTTTAGATTCAGATGACTGAATCTGGCATTTATGAAATTCCAGAGACTGTACTGTGTGCATGGTTGGTCCTGGATTACTCATTGATTGAGCACTAATTTTTATTAAAGAGCTCACTGATTGAATAAATTACCTTGCATAGAGTTATTGAACCCTTAAGTAAGCTAGGAATGACAGGGGAGGGAGAAGACA
The DNA here is from genome assembly GCA_907165065.1 of Caprimulgus europaeus. The sequence goes on from OU015523.1 coordinate 115,710,371, forward strand.
GCACACAGTCAAGTGAGGAAGTGGCAGGCCAGATTGGCAATTAAAAGGTACAGATGATTTGTACAGAAGAAACACACAAAAAAAAAACCAACCAAAAACCAAAAAACAGGGTTGATGAAGTCCTCTCCCAAGTGTACTTATACAAATAAAAAAGTCCATATAGGAAAGGATCATTGGATAAGCTCTCAATATCTCTTCTGGGAACAGGACAGCATGAGTGGGTGACTTTCTAACATGCCTGTATGTTAACGCATGCCTCAGGGCAAAACAGGAGGAATTAGAGGTCTGTGTGCACTTGCAGGGCTACCATCTCATTTGGATCACAGAGACATGGTGGGAGAGCTTGCACAGCTGGAGTCCTGTGATGGATGGATGCAGGCTCTTTAAGAAGGCCAGGTGGGAAGGCAAGGAGGGGGATTATTTGAGAGAGTAGAAGGGATGAATGGAACTCTGTCTGGGGGTAGAAGAAGAGCCAGTCAAGAGTTTATAGGTCAAGATCACAGCACAAACCAAAAAGGGCAACATTGTTGTTGGTACCTGCTTCAGGCCACCTCATCAGGTAGAAGCAGAAGAAGTCTTCTCCAGATAAAGGGAATAAACCTCTTTTTTGCAGGCCCTAGTCCTCATGAGAGACTTCAACCACCCCAGAATCTGCTGAAGGGACAACCAAACAGGACACAAGCAATCTAGGATATTTCTGGAGTGCATTATCAATCCAAGTGATCAATGAGCTGCTGATGAGATATGATCTCTTGGATCTGATACTTACAAACAAGGAAGAACAGGTCGGGGATGTGAAAGCTAGGGACAGCCTGGATGCAGTGATCTTGCAATGGTCAAGTTCATGATTCCGAGAGGAGTGAGCAGGCCAAAAAGCAGGATCACAAACCTGGACTGGAAGGGAGGAGATTTTGGACTTTTCGTGGAGCTCTCTCCTGGGAGAAGGTCTCTTGAAGAGAAGAGGGGTCAAGGAGAGCTGCCTGATTTTCAAGGATCACCTCCTACAAGCTCAAGAATGGAGCATCCTGATGTGCAGGAAGGTGAGCAAAGACTGGAGAAGTACTCACACTTGATAGAGACAGTAAAGATGAAATCAGGCTGTCCTCAGTGGTGATCAATGAGAGCGTGAAAGGCAATGGGCACAGATTTAAATACAATACATTCAATTTTTTAAAAAGGGGGGTTTTGTTTGTTTGTTTGTTTGGGGTTTTTTTTACTATAAGAAACCTGAATAGGTTGCTCAGAGAGGTTTCAGAGTCTTCATCCTTGACATATTCAAAGCCCAAATGGACATGGCCCTGAGCAACCTGCTCTCTCTGACCTTACTTTGAGCAAAGAACTGAACTAGATGATCTCAGGAGGACCCTTCCCACCTCCACCGTTCTGTAATTCTGTGATCTTGTTCCTGCTCAGCCAGGCACTCTGCCCAGCTGCATTTGCTCTGTTACAGTTAATAGAGCTTCCAACTGTTTCATCTAAACCCCACACTTCCAGCAACAGCACCTGTTCTTTGGTTATTTCTCATCTTTAACAGCGGTTCATGTAGCATATGGGATTACTCAAGAACCTTGTTGCTCAAAGGAGAATTCTTAGTTTTTACTTTCCCCAATGACCTTTATATCCCAGCACTGCAAGCTCCTTTAGGTTTGGGAGAGCATTTACTCAGGCACATTTAGACTTAATTAATTGTTCCCAATTTTAATACCTATAAAAGCTATTATATTTCCTCAATTTTTTATTACTTGTTCCCTTTGGAAAGTGATGCCACAAATATTATCAAATAAAATTTTTAAACTGAACAGATTTTGCACATGGCTTATTTCCCCTTTGTTACCGAGACACCAAAAAAATAGAAAATTCTGTCTTTTTCTTTCTTCTCTTTCCTGCTGCTTTTCACTGTTATGCTTAGCCATTGCCCTTACACAATTACAGTTCTTGCCCCTATACACGTTCATAGGACCAGTTTTTAAAATTACTTGCACAGTCTTAGTGATACTGAAGTCAATATGTGTTTCACTCCTAAATAATATATAAATGTGTTTTCCAAAATTTTACTGCTTCAGGAGAGAAAGGAATTTTTACAAGTATAAGCATATAGTCAGAATCTTTTTTTCATCTTAAACTGCTACAGTGTTCCCTGTGGAAAGAGACACTGAGTCATGCAGTGTGGTGCCTTTCTGGGATCCCAGTGTGAGAGACTGTGCTAAAATGGGGATGTTGATAGGATGGATCATGTGTACTGCAATTAGATGAGCATAATTAGTTCTGCCTAGTGATTACACTATCTTACAGTGGAGGTAAAGCAAGCCCTAGATACCAGAAGTGCAAAAGTAGTTAAACACTCCCATGCTCAAAGTGCTTCGAGCATGTTGAGACCAGCAATGTGGTTTCACTTAATGCTTTATGTGGTCCCACTATCCTACTGATGTAAGGGTCCTGCTCACTCCTACTTTTCCCACCTCTTCCCTACATTCACAGCCAGGATTATGGTCTTGCTGATATCCTGCTTCACTCTGGGGATTATGCAGCCAAAGAGTGAGGCAAAAAGCTTGCTGATCTATAGGAAAATAACCCCTCTGGTGTTCACAACACCCTGCACTCACCACGCAGCCAAACCAGTGCCAGCCCAAGGCAGAAGTCAGGACTGTGTGTCTAAGGTGAGTGGCAGGCATCAGAAAGCCATTTTTGGCACCAGTCTGCCTTCGATCTGTTTAAGAATAGCAAGTCAAATTTACAGAACTAGATCTCCCTGACTGTATGTACTGAAATCCTACATGTCGTGAGATCTTCTCCAAGCTGAGCAAAGCCAGGGGAAGTTCTATCACTCAGTTTGGAGAAAAAAGAAATCGTACATTACAATAAGAAGTTTTCTGGGACAAAGGGAGTATTTTTACTGCTTGTACAGCACTCAACATCACAGCATTCCCATGTAGGAGATGACTCAGGTACCAGGGCTGACAAAGATAGGCATAGGAGAGATATGTGAGCAATGTGTGAGCTGTGCAACACCAGTCAGATGTCTTGCTGCAGTTGCACTCTTTAAATTCATTATGATCTCCCCTTCACAAGTTTTGTGGACTTGATCTGTCATTCTAAGATAGATGTTTTTGACTGGTAGACATGTCCCAAGAGGATATTGTTCGAAAATGGTATTGTGTTAGCTGTCTAAACTTCCCCTGACCAGTAAAACAGTCTGTCTGCTGAACCGCCCAGTGTGTTTCCTGGATGACTGTGGGCTCTGGATGCAAAAAAAAAATCTATTTCTTACCTAAATATACTATGATCTTTGATTTTTTTTCTTTTTTTTTTCTTTTTTTTCTGAATACACAGTGTGAAGTCTAAAGACCAGGGACTACTGTTAATCTCTCTATGATGATGGTAGTTGTGGGAAACACAAAGAGACGACTCAGTTGCAGCAGTCTGTTCACTAGGGACTATAAAAATGAGTCCACCTCTCATGCTGGCAGTCTTTAGGTAGTAAATAGCATAGAATCATGAAGGTTGGAAGACCTTGAAGATCATCAAGTCCAACCATCAACCCAACACCGCCATGCCCAATCTAAGTGCCACATCTACTCATCTTTTAAATACCTTCAGGGATGGTGACTCAACCACTTCCCAGGGCAGCCTGTTCCAGAGCCTTGATAACCCTTTCATTGAAGGAATTTTTCCTAATATCTAATCTAAACCTCCCTTGGGGCAACCTAAGGTCATTTTCTCTTGCCCTATCACTTGTTGCTTAGGAGAAGAGACCAACATGTCCCATATCTGATTTGGTCTTTAGCATATGTTTAGGAATAGCTTTTTGCTCTCACTGAAGGGAGGAGGAGAGTCTCTAGGATTTAATAAAGAGACTGACTGGAATCTCCTTGTCCTTTTCTTCCCGCTCGCCCTTTCCTCCAGTTGTGGAGGAATAGTTCCAACAATTAATGGGTATATAAAACAGAGACGATGTCTCCAGGAGAAGAGTCGGGGCTCTTCCAGGCTAATCAGACCACTGGTACAGAAGGGAGTTGATTTGACTTCCCCACCTTCCCACCAGTCCACTAAAGACTATGATTTATTAAAACCTTCTAAATTTACTGATGATTGATTTAACAGGCAAAAGCTGCAGACTGTGTCGATCATAGTGGATGGCAGTATAGAAGATTATCCAGACAACCAGAAACAGTGCAAAAGACGTCATGAATCCTTCCTTTGTTAGCTCCCATGTTTTTTTTGAGAGATTCCTGAGAGGAAACAAGGTCTTGTATACTAGATACTGAACTAGGACAGATGAAATTCAGAATCAGTTTACAACGCAACTAAAGGCACTCTGGATTTTATGTTCCCAGAGTCTTTATCTATAAATAGGAAATAGGATAATAACCCTTATGCCTGCTTTTATTTTTTTTTTTAAATGAAAAGCAAACAGTAGGTCAAGTTTCAAGACAAAATATTTTTCCAGACTACAGATGACCTTGCATTTCATAGGGTTCAGTTTCTGTTTGCTGGCCACTTTTGTTTTTTCCACTGAAGAAGTTCTGCAATGCTAGCATTTTTCCTCTATATCTCATGGCAAGACAGCAGTTTATTCAGCATGCTAAGCATGAGACATGGTTCCTTCAATAAGCCTTTTCTAGCCAGAAAGGCAACTGAATGCACATCTGTCACCTCAAGGTAAAATAAAAACCATTGATTCTTGATGGCTGGCAGGGATTATTTTGTGCCATGAAACCTGAAGATCCATCTTCCCTTGTAACATTTAACCTAACACAGAATGTGTAACGGAAATACTTGGAAGGTGGAAACACCAACTAGGGACAAGGTATGTTGTTAAGTGTTGCTAGAAAAGTCCTGAAATCTAACTTAGTTGGGAGCACAGATTCTGCTGTTTTGTTGCATGTCCTTTCTTTTTCAAACATCTTTCACTTTTTAACAGAAAAAAGATTCTTGTATCAAGAATCACTTGACTAATGTTCTTCAGGATTTCTTTGCCTCCTATTTAATTCCTCCTGATATACTGTTATCACCTCCCCCTAGCCTTTTGGGATAACTTAACAGGTTGGTATCCAATGCCACTGTAGGTTACAGTACTGAAAATATTTCTGTGAAATTTGATGGAAACAGAATTTACCACACCTCATACCATTAAGCAAGCAGGTAAATCTTCAGCAGCAAGGCCAAACTCTACAAGAGGATCCAGCATTTGCAGTGCAAAACTCACTAAACATTGCTTTAGCAACAGTAATGATTTCATAAAGGATGTGAAATTCAGATGCCTGAGTAGGAATAAATAGTCAGACACAAGAAACTTTCCTCAGAAAAAGGATTTCTTGTAATACTTGGAAATTTGTAAAACAATTTGGACATAGTTTTCTTACAGAAAAATGTAATTTAAATTTGACTGTTGGAAATTTTTACTTTTCAAAGGAAATGTGATTCTTGGAAGAAAAGAATGATAAGTGTGGGTTTGGAGTGGGGACTATTTTGAAAATCAAGGAAGCATGTAAAGAGAATCATTTTTGGAAGAAAACAATTAGTCTCCTATTAAAATAAAAGTGGTTTTAATGCGCAAAGTCAATCATCTTTAATTAGAAGCTATTGAAGTTAATAGTTGCTTCAGCTCAGTGTTTTACATGTTGCTGGTGGGGACAAGGCTATTATATAGCATTCTAAACTGCATTTTAAGAGTTTCATATTGATAGGCCATGCTGTTGAGAAGCATTGTTACAGTATTGAAGCTTAGTTAAGGCTTTCATACTGTTCTTTTGTCCTCATGTGCCATTGCTGGTAGCTGTTTCAGCTTTGACTGTGTTTCAGATCCACTGCTGAACAAAGATACTGAAGACAGGCAAGGAACCGTAATCGCTATTGATGAGACTGTGTTGCAGTATATAAAGCTGTAGAGTCCTACACAATATGCTTAAATGTGATGGAAGACAGATAAGCAGAGAGAGTTAATTAAGTGTCTTTTTCTCTCTATCAGGATCAAAAATTATAATTATGAGAAGACTTTTGAAGCGAGAAGTTACTGTCTGTTATCTGAATTTCCTGCAGCTTTAGGGAGAGTTGCAGTATGCTTCTGTTTAGCATGTCACCAGCTTGTCTTAGTAAAATTGAAGCTTAACTCTTTAAATAAGGGAATGGTAGTTCAGTTCAAGTGAAATATGGATTTACTAAAGAAAGCTTGTTCCCCATTGAGTTTGTTTGCATGAGTGTTCAAGTGAGAAGCAACAATGGGAAAAAGAGAGAAGGATTCATGTTCTGAAACCGAAAAGAACTTACTAAACAAAAAAAAGCAGATAAGAAAGAGGGAAAACAAGCACAACATTAAAAAATACTGTCTCTGAAGCAAAGTATTAGATAGCTGGATCTAAACCCTACCTTTTTCTCTTTTCTTGTGTCTATCACATATGAAATGGAGGAGATGATTGACAGGTTTAAAAATTAAAGCTTACTGTTTAGGAAAAAAGTTTTCAAATACAACAGCACTTTCTTCCAAAATTGTTGTGAAGTGATTTAATAGAGCAAAGGCAGGCACTGCAGTTGGGGAAATCTGGAGTGGAGCAGTACCATGTAACTCAGAATTCCACTAAAGCATTTTCTTTGTACTAGAAAAATCACTTCAAAGTCAGTTGCCATTTCCCCCAGTCTCCCTTCTGTTTGCTAATGTTGGCCTGATACTTGTGACACAGAGGACCAGATTTCAGTGGTCAGATTATTTCATGTCAGATGAAACTGGGACTGGAGACTGAAGTTCCAGTCTTGTGTAACTCTTTTTTCTTTGTGACAGGCTAAGTACATTGAGATCACTGGTGTAATAATTCCCATGTGTATTCAAATATACAAGAAAACTCTCCTGCTTCTCTTCTCAGTGGAGTCTATGGCTCCAAGGTCAATGAGGAGGAAAAAGGAAGCCCATCTTCAGCATCTGCTACAGAGCTGCAGGAGCTCTGGCTCCAGTGAGCCCTTCACACTTGGGAATGTAAGAGAAGACCTCTTATGTCTTAAACATATAAATCTCTGTTCCAAAATCGAAGAAAATAAGTCTCTCCTTCACAATTTGTCCTCTGATCTGCTCCCAGGATAAGCAGTATAAGAAGCCTCTTATGCACTAAGGTGAAACAGGAGGGCAGTGAATTCCCAGGCACCCCAGACAGGGAGGGTTTTTTTTGGAGAGAAGAGTTATCAATTCATATATAATACTATTTCAGTTTTAAAGAACATTCCTACAATTCAGACAAACCACAAGAGACATGTGAATCAGCTCCCTCAGTCTTGTGAATGTGCAAGCGGGGGCTGCAGCAGTTCCCCCTTCCAGCCCTGCTGGGTGCATATGCTGTGTGTGGAGAATAGCTGGCTGTGTCTCCAAAGGAAGCATCAAAACATCCAGTGATTGCTGAATCGAGCCAGATTCACGGGAACACACACTTCTTTTGGCAAGAGGTCCTAATGAGTTCAGGGTGGGCTAGAGGGGCTACATGAAGGCTAAACAGCACATCCAAGTGGACCTGGCATTACCACAGCATTTAGGAAGTCTCATTTCTATTCCTTGTTCTGCTACAAGGCTGTTGTGTTTGACCTTGGAGAAGTTGTTTTATCTCTTTTTGTCTAGCTTGTCCCTTCAGACAGAAATCTCAGTGAGCTTGCGAAAACCTCTCATGCAATGTGGCCTAACCCCTGTTGCTGTGCCTGCTTTCAGAGAGCTAATATTCCTGTCATTGGTAAAATGTTCAGGTCAGACTGCTCTCTGTTCAAAAGACAAATGTCTGCACCCCACTTAAACAGAGGCCTTGTGCTGGCTCTCTGCTCTCTGTATTCCACTGGGTACCCTTTATCCTTCAGAAAGAAAGAAAACAATCCATACATGCCAGAAAGACAAATGCAAAAACAAAACACTTCTATTTGCTTGGGTTAAATGCATAGATCTTGAATTGTTTTGGTCCATTTAAACATTACAATACCAAAACCAGTAATCAGCTCTTCTGGATAATTTTAGAAACTGTCTTTTCAAAAGCCAGCAGTGGTATAGTAGTGTGAGAGTAATGAGCAGTGACAAATTATTTGTGCTATTTCCAAGGGAAACTGTTGGCATTAACTTGATGCAGAGTCTTTGTTACTTTATGAATAAGAAGTGTGGTTAATATATTATACTCCATGTGTCTTCCAACCCTACGCAGAACCTAATTACATTTCATGGAAAGTTAAGTAGGCAGCAAACTAAGTGGTATGGAAAGTGCATACAGTCAAAGTCCATTGGCTGCAAACACTGAACAGTTGTTTTGTCCTTCTACTTTGGAGAACTTCATAATTATACATTTAGTGCTACTGAGAGATCCACTGTGTAATTACACAGCTCAGCAATAATGGCACCAGTTACTATGCAAATACAAGGAGACATAAGATATTAAAACAAATGTAACAACAGCAATATGTAGAAACAAGATGATAACCAGTAGTGAGTCCAGGTGTCACTCTGGTAGAGAATTTTATCGAGGTTTGTTCAGTTAAGAGGAAAGTGTTAGGGCAGTGGCTTTGTCCCTAAACAGACATGGCATTAGCCCAAAGCCTCCAAAGAGAGTCAGTCCAGTTTGCTAGAAGCCATGCCATCAGCTGATGAGAAGAGACAATACCAGGGCTACTCAGCTACACAGCCCATTTCCTGACTTGTACTGCACTGGGAAGTGGGCTATGGGAGGTGTGGGTCCTAAAGGGATTGGAACAGAGATGATGCTTTAAACCACACCTTTTAAAAGCATCTAGAGAGTTCCTACTTTCAAATTACCTGAGCATATCAGAGTCATTACTAAAACTATTGTCACAATGCCTTTGTGAGACAAAGTGACTTAGATGTTTCACCCAACCTTTAAGTGTCCTAATACCCGAGCAGAAACTCCTATCCTGCATTAGAGGGAGAGGTAAGCCTTTCTGAATGAGACTCCCAGCTTTTAGGAGACCTGTGTGAGGAGCAGCTGAAGCTGCACCAAAGGAAGCAATGAGGAAAGCACAATTGTTTGTGGAGAACAATAGAATGTGTCTTAACAATGGGTCACAGGAAAACTCCTAAATCTGACCAACATTCAAAGACTGTAGGTTGGTGTCCAAAGGTGCATCTACATTGACTCTGACCTTTACAGTAAATTACATGACAAACTCTGTTGGTCTAGAGCTGGGTGCCTTCTTAGCAAGTTTAGTTACTATTTGCTACCATTGCATGCAAGCTACATGATCTCAGCAGTGCCTTTCAGGACTGGAAGACATAATTGGTTTTATTTTATTTTTATAATCCAGTGGCCATATTTGTTATCATTTTTAGCACATTTCCCAGACTTCTACACTAAAAGTGTAGTCCATCATATCTGAGAAGTCCTGACAGTCTGGTGAAGTTCCCACAGACTGGAAAAAGGGGAACATAACCCTCATTTTTAAAAAGGGTAACAAGGAAGACCCGGGGAACTACAGGCCGGTCAGACTCACCTCAGTTCCAGGCAAGATCATGGAGCAGATACTCCTAGAAACTACGCTAAGGCACATTGAGAATGTGAAGGTGATTGGTGACAACCAACATGGCTTCACCAGGGACAAATAGTGCCTGACCAATCTGGTGGCCTTTTATGACGGGATTACAACATTGGTGGATAAGGCTAAAGCAACTGATGTCATCTACCTGGACTTGTGCAAGGCATTTGACACTGTCCCACATGGCATCCTTGTCTCTAAATTGGAGACACGTGGGTTTGATGGATGGACCGCTCGGTGGGTAAGGAACTGGCTGGATGGTCACACTCAAAGAGTTGTGGTCAACAGCTCAAAGTCTGAGTGGAAACCAGTGATGAGTGGTGTCCCTCAAGGTTCGGCATTGGGACCGGTGCTCATTAACATCTTTGTCAGTGACATGGACAGGGGGATTGAGTGCACCCTCAGCAAGTTTGCTGATGACACCAAGCTGAGTGGTGTGGTTGACATGCTGGAGGGACGAGATGACATCCAGAGGGATCTTGACAGGCTTGAGAGATGGGCCTGTGCCAACCTCATGGAGTTCAACAAGGCCAAATGCAAGGTCCTGCATCTGGGTCGGGGCAACCCCAAACACAAATACAGGCTGAGCAATGAGTGGCTTGAGGACAGCTCTGAAGAGAAGGACTTGGGAGTGGTGGAGAAGTTCAACATGAACCGGCAATGTGTGCTTGCAGCCCAGAAGGCCATCTGTATCCTGGGCTGCATCAAGAGAAACGTGGCCAGCAGGTCGAGGGAGTGGATTCTCCCCCTCTACTCCACTCTCATAAGGCTCCACCTGGAGCACGGTGTCCAGTTCTGGAGCCCCCAACACAAGAGAGACATCGACCAGTTGGAACAGGTCCAGAGAAGGGCCACAAGGATGATCTGAGGGCTGGAACACCTGTCCTGTGAGGACAGGCTGAGAGAGTTGGGTCTGTTCAGCCTGGAGAAGAGACAGCTCCTGGGAGACCTTCTAGCGGCCTTCCTGTACCTGAGGGGGGCTACAAGAAAGCTGGAGAAGGACTTTTCATAAGGGCAGTTAATGACAGGACAAGGGGAAATGGCAGAAATAGCTTTAAGCTGGAAGCGGGTAGGTTTAGATTAGACATTAGGAAGAAATTCTTCACTGTGAGGGCGGTCAGACACTGGAACAGGTTGCCCAAGGAAGTTGTTGATGCCCCCTCCCTGGAAGTGTTCAAGGCCAGGTTGGATGAGGCTTTGAGCGACCTGGTCTAGTGGAAGGTGTCCCTGCTGACGGCAGGGGGGTTGGAACTGGATGATCTTTAAGGTCCCTTCCAGCCCAAACCATTCTATGATTCTATGATTCTATGAAAAAGAAGAATTTAAAGAGATTGTTTCCTACAGTTGTATAATCTCCTGGTTCCCCAGAAGCCTTCTTTATTTTCCCTATCTCCTTTGTACAAATTTCTAGCTCTGCTTAGGCTGTCATCTCACCTATCATTTTTGTTTTCTGTTACATTGGCTGGCAATGCATCTTTTCTTTCTGGTCTCTTAGAGCATCCTTCTTTTACAGTCTAGATTTACCTCTTGTGTTGAATACAGTTTCCTCAGAGTACCATTAATTACACTATGCAAACTATCCATCCCATCACAACTGTGTCTTGGTTTTTAGATCCAGACAAAGAGTATTTCTGTAAGTTTATCTTTATTGGAGAAGCAATTAAATGCAAGCCTGACTAAAGTGTACTACAAGTATTTAACTAACTTCAGTATTGCTATCTGAAAAAGTCTGCACTTTATGGGAAATTACTTTCAGAATTAGCTGAAATCAAGCCTGGGACGAGATGTGATTCAAGCATTCTGCTGCTTGGTTTGCAACTCATTTGTAGACTTTTTTTTTTAATGAACTCTTTATCACATTTATATATCTTGCAAAGTTTTTTTAAGATCTGGTCTCATTCACAAGTGGGAGTGGGAACTGCTGTCTCTCAGGAACTGCTTACCAATTCAGATTAAATTAATTTTATTATAATTATAATGGCACTTTCAGGATACTCATCTAGTTTGTTGTAATAGAACTGAATATATACAGCCTTTTGTCTAGAAACCTTGATGCACATTACATATCTAGGTCAAATCAGTTCTTGTCATACTTCTGTGGGAGAGGTGAACAGGCATACTTTCAAGACTGATTTTTTTCAGGCTTTTTCTAGGTTTAGAAATTCATATATATTTATAGCCTTGAAAAAATCCTAAAGTCAGTTTTGGAGGGGAGTAAATCCCTATGTTAATTTTCCTGTGTTAATTTTGTTTCTTGAGTGTTTGAAATTACAGACCTGTGGCACTTGCCAGTTGTAAAGTAGAGGCCTGGTATGTAAGTGGTTGTATTTCAGAGCTGGAGCTGATATAGTCTGCCTTTCAGAAGTGCATAAATTGTAGTTTATTCTTTGGAGTTATCTCAAATGTGACTGAGATGACAGAGCCTGGACATGCCATTAAAAAAATACTGTGTAGGTGTATCTCTGCCTATGTCCCAAACCCACACTCCTATGTAAAATCAAAATGATATCTTTACATCTCCATATTATATCTTTGGTTGGAGAAGTAGTCTGTTTATTATACTGTTTTATTCTGAGCAAGCAATATATAAACCAATTGTCAAATGCGTATTCTTTAAGTCAACAAATACTTTGATATTTATCTTTCCAAATCAATTCTCTAGTTTACATTAAAGAGAATTTACCTGTTCTCTTCAATGAGAGTTTGACTAGAACTGGTTCTGAGCCTGCAATATGTCCTCTACCTCTTTCTTTCCAAAATTTAAACAGGACAAATGTGTAATTTCATTTTCAGAGACACCTAAATTATTTACAAACATATTTTGTACATATTATCATTGAATCAATTACCCATTCTCATTCATACCTTCATCTCAGCTGCAAAAATTGCAATATTCAGTGTATTTTACTAGTTATTTTTACTTGGAAACAACACTACTTATGTCAAACTATTTATCCCCATCAACAAAAACATCTGGGTGTGTTGTTTTATAAACTTATGAGGAAAATACTCATCTAAATGGAGAAATAAATAGAATTTAGATGTCAAAGGCTTCAGTTTGAAGAAACAGGATACACTAATCTAGCTGTTTACATTTGTTCACACTTATTTTAATCTCTCTTACTGGCATCCTTTTATGAGTTAATTTAACTCACTAACCTAGCAAAGAAGTAACCAAGGAAAAGTGACTATGTCATTTTCTTCCACATTAGTGAGCTGAATCAGCTCAGAGAACAATCTGGCAAAAAATGAATTCAAATAGTTCAAATGAACCATGTTCTGAAGGTGCCTGTTTCTCACACTGACTTTAAAAAGGAGCACGTAGGATGACTTCAGAAGTAAATGCCTACACTGTAAACATCTCTAAGCAGGAAAGATAAATCTCACCCTAAGCAATTCTTGCTTAAGATGAGTAACTCATCCTGGCCATGATTCTCAGACCATATCAGGCATGCTGACAAGATTAAACATCTCAAAAAGACGTGACCATGATTTTCCTTGTAAATACAACCGAAACGTCTTAATTGCAGGTATTTAATAGACGAGTTGCTAGAACGAGGGTGTGAAGAACCTACCTTTACTTCATCCCAGATGCTCCTCTTCAGCCCTGGAGCTGTTTTCTCCCAAGACAACACATTAAATGTCAGGCTATATGCTGCAGGCAGGAAAGAAAAATTCTGGAAAGATATCAGCCCTCACTCCCTTCTGTTTCTCTGCAGGAATGCCTTTGCTATTCTCTTAATAGAACAAATATCAGTTAGGAAAAAAATGGGCATTTTAATTGACCTATCTGTTACCACAACAACAAAAGAATAAAACTAAAAATCAAACTTGGGAAAAGCAAAAACTTTTTCTTAAGGTCATTCTTAATATCAGCTTAATATCAGTGAAGTAAACTTCATTGCCTAGTTTGGGTACTGAAGTTAACACCTCACCATCACCATGTTTCTTTGGCTCTTTCTGCAACCATTATACAAATGGGTGCTATTTTTGATCTGAAAGAGAAGATGGAGTCTGAGAGGTAGATAAAAGAATAAAGAGATTAATTAATTTACCAGTTTAGCCATCTGTTTCCTCTATGGCCTTTGGCAAGTCAATGAACTGTTTTGTGCCCTAAGCATAAAACAAAGATGCTGGTAGCAGCCTTTTAAATGCCTTAGAAGAAAGCTGCAGAAATGTATTAAAAATCCTCAAAACTTGTCTTCTTGCCTTTCATGAGAGAAATGGAGAGCTGAAATGAAATTAAAATGCAGCAGCTAACATTTTTAAGTGGGGAGCTCTTAACACATGCCAAAACAATGCCATCGTCAGGATGAATGGGTCTGTGGAGACTGACCTCTCCAGGCTAGCATATATACAGACCTGCAGTAATCCTTCACGCGGATAACCACGCAGAGCTTACATAAGTGTTGTGAATATTTTTGACAGTAGGAAGAAAAATAAGACTGATTTGACATTTAAGTTTAAAGGTATGTTGGGGAGGGATGAGAGAAATGATAAGATTTCTTTAAAAACTTGTTTATGTAGACAGTTGCAGGGAGGATAGTGTGAAAGCTAAAACAAATAAAAATTATATACTTTTTATATCTTACACATGGATTTTCTCTCATTCTTCTCTCCTCTAAGGGAGAATAAGGAAAAGCAGAAGAATAGGAATGGAGGTTTAGAGGGTGGATAGGATTTCAGCTGTAGATGAGGTAAGGCTGAGTTTTAAGGCAACCCTGACCTTGTTCAACAGGTCTCTAAAAAGGTCAGGGTTGCCTTGTTCGTGGATAATTGGGGAACAGAAGCCATGAAACCGGGAGATCAGTTAACTCAAATTCCTGCATACAGCATTATCCACAGCCGAGGTTCAGACGAGATGAACAAGCCTCAGAGCACCTCAGCTAAGCTGTGATGGGATCCCTGGTACCCTGTCCCCACAAGTTCCTCAGGCAGAGGAGAGAGGCAGGAGGTTTTTGCTGCCTTGTGACCCACTCCCTTACACCTTCTTCACTGAAGGTTCCAGTTCACTCCCTGCTTTATGTGTGTAGAAGGACCTGCACTGATCAGATGATACCAACTAATGTTAGTGTTGGTCATGAGAGATTTTTTTGCATGTCCCATTATGTTATTGGAACATCTACCACTTTACAAGGAAGATGACAGAGCACACATCTCTTCCTGGGCCTCTGTAAAGTCTTCCCTGTGGAAAGCTGGACACAAGCTGAGGATGTGACTCAGTGGCCTTGAAATCCACCCAATTTCATAAATCTCTGTAGAGCCCAGAAGCTGAATGAATCTAGCCTTATATTTTCAAATTTCTGAAGTTCTAGACTGGTTACATTTCAAGTGGAAATGCACTCTACAACTTCCCAGGAAGCATAGGCATGTTTTATACCTTTCAAGGAAACACTCGCTTAAACAATTCCATTGTGTAACTGTTTTCTCTAAGTCATGACTCTGCTGTAAAGAGAGAGAACACAGTGCAAACAGACAGACATAGATAAATTATTAATTAGCCAGCCCTTTGTTGGTTAGCTACAGGCAGATTGTCAGTGTGTTTGCTCAATTCACTTTCCCTGGCAAGCCATGAGCTGCATCCCCACTGCCTTCCAGGGTCAGGCAGAGGGGAAAGGTCATGCTGCAGGCTTGGAGACAACTAGGGTAGCTAGAGCATCTGAAAATCCTAATGCATGGTGGCACTGCAGGGACATAGGCACTAATATGGGTAAAATGCAACAATTTTGGTATACTATAACTTCTGGGTTTTTTTGGCCTTGTCTCTACTACTAAACAAAATAAGAGGCAGGAAAATATTTCTATCCATGAGGAAAAATGGCACAGACTGGCTTAGGTCGTCACTTCCTAGGGCTATCCTGCTTTTGTGGATTTGTCTTGAAGAACGGGAGAGCATGCAAGAGAGAGAGCACTGAAGTGGCCCAAAACAGAGCCAAGAAAGTCTCTGGAGAGCCATTAACAACACTTGAAAACACAATAAATTTTGTGGACAACTTATCTCTCCGTTTACCAAAAGCTTACATAATGAAGCTGAGACTTCCTACAGGAGAATTCTCTCTTGCTGAGAGGTGTCAGCACATAAACGGGCAAGGGAACAGCTCTGGATAAGATTAGGTTTTTCTCAGTGGATCTCTGTAGCTTTTGGTGGAAACAGATGGTTACACCTATAATGATAAACAAAATAGGAGCAAAGACTTTTTCTCTGGCACTGAGTTGTATGGCCCAGCTGCATTCATACTACTTCCCAGTTCTTTCTAGCTCTTCTGTGCCCTATGTGGTAGCCCACAGAAGGGGGTTTTTAATTCTTTTTTCTTTTTAAACTTTCTGAAATAACGTGACATCAATATAGCAGCCCATCAGAGTGGAAGTTTCATAACACAGCACTGGATAGCATTTGTTGCATGCTCTGAGGTATCTGAGGGAGCAAAGTTTGCTGGGATAACATGTAAGACCTGTACATGGCAGAAAGAGACAATTTGAAGTGATCTCATTCTTCCTGACTTTTCAGAGTACTCTCTAGTGAACCACTTGAGAACAGTTTTCAGTCATGACCTTGGTAGAGCTAGTTGGAAAAGTTAAAAAAAAAGCCAGGCAGTGAGCTAGCAACTAAGCAGTAAAAATGAGCAAGGGTCCAATGCTGACATCCCTGGTTCTCTTATTAATCAATGCGGATGCACACAGTTAATCCCCTGAGAAACTGCTTCTTGTGAATTTAGCCATCATATGATTTCTTCCCAGCTCCATCACAAAATCAAGATACACAAAGTAGATCCATAAAAATCTTATATGTTTTAATAACCTTGTTGCAGGTTAACCTCAGATCTTGACACTCCACTCAGCTGCTTAAACTCTCCAAGTGTTTACCTTTCTGCTATAACATTTTCTATAAACCTGAATGCGAGATACCTAGAAGCACATCAGCCCTGACAGGATTAAACCATTTGGACTCCAGGTTACATCCAACTCTTCTTTGATCCCACCCATCTTGCCTAGGCAGCTCAGTTCAGGAGACCAAATGCTATCCCTAATCCAAAGCAAAACACAGAGCTATTCACTAGAGGTCCCATAAAGCCTGGATCAAGTTTCTGCTTTGCTTATGAGCCATAGTATTTCTTACTATTCCCTCAAACAGTTTCCAAAGATGGGAAAAGAACATTTCTGTTCCAGAAGGGTTTTGTGAGTATAAATAATCCATAAAGCAATAGAAAATAGGCACTTGCAGTTGCCAGCAGTTTGGTGACATAGAAGAAGTAATGCAGACAGCTGGATTAAATACAGGAACAGAGAAAGCACATTACACTTGCAGAACTAGAGACTGCTGGAAATAAATAAATTAAAGAAAAACTTTGGAACTGTACTCACCTTGCTGTGAGCTCTCAGTGCAGTTCTGTGATCTGAAGAATTAAAACTATCCTACATGTATGAACAGAGAATCCCTGCAACTGTGGTTTCAATTCACACAGCAATGATGTTATAGAGTATCTTACTGACTTATATTGCCCATCTCAAGAAGAGTGCAGAAATACTGGTACTCAAAGGGATCCCTATAAAATGATCCAGAGATCAGAAAACAATGATGCATCACGAAGCTAGATAAGCTCTTGTGCTGAATTGTGCATAGAAACAACTGGATGATGGAAGGAAGTTTGTGGGTTTTCTTCATTCTTGCTGGCAGAGGGAAAACAAGATTTGGCACCTGAAAACTGAAGTTGCCAAAATTAAGACATAATATCCTATTAGTGAAGTTAATTAAAACATTGAAACATTTTATTCAATAATATCTTTATATTTGTGAAGGATGAACTGTGTCCTGAAGTCTTTCAAAAGAAATTGACTATCTGTCAGAAGAGAGATGCCTTAATCCAGCTACAGTTTGTACGGTCTACTGGCCCCTTCTGTCCCTGGAAAGAATTAATGCTGCTCTAGATCTGTGAATACTCTGCTCGATTCTGGGTTTGGTTACACAGAGGGCAGAAAGCTATGCAAAGTCCTCAGCATACTGATAACACTTGCAGCTCACTGTTAAGTCTGTAGCAAAAGTCAAAGCTCATGCATCAAGCCTGTAGCCAGTTGCCCTCAGGGTACAGGAGTGTGAACATGGGCTCTAAGCATTCAGAACTGAGTGAAAGCTGTAATTTTAAGTTTTTAGCAGAAAAAAGTAGCTTCAGGCAGTTTGCCTTGCATGTGCATGCAGTTTCTGTGCATTAACTATATGTTCATATTAAATCCATTAATAAAATTATAATACAAGGTTCTGCTGCTATATATATATGTATAAGGCACTGCGAACTGGGAGTGTTAATGAACTTCTGAACTCTTATTAGTGTGAAATGTGCTAAGTGTGTCAGACAGAGGAAAAAGCCAATTAAGCTAGTGGATGACATCCAGGTTAGGGAAGTCCCACTTAATGGGAAGTCAAGTGCATAGGAGATAAGACATCATGCTTTGTCATCAGCCAGATTTCTTCTCCCAACATTAAAACTTGTCTAATTAAGACCATCCAAGGACAACTAACAGGATACTTTGTTTGCTTTTTAAAATCTTCCAACATAAGGAAGCACCTCAGCATTTCTATCCTTTTGTCTGTTTAAGCTACAGCCCCAAAATCTACTTTAAGAATAAATAGACAACAGTTTAATCTGAGGACAAAAATAGGAGGTGAAATTTACTTAGATTCTGATACATAAATCTCTTATGCAAATATATGCAAATCTATAATGTACATATAAATGCACACATACACCCTCACCAGTATTTCCATGTTCTTCTTTCATTATGCTACATAGGTTTATTAGAAGTGCTATGTTAGTTTATCTGAACAATCTTGTAGGAGAGTAAGGAGATTGATCAAGGGGAAGATTTGAAAGGATATCGGTTGGTTAACTCAACACTGATCTATTTTTATTTAACAAGCAACAAAAAAAGTAATTTTCCTTCCAAAGTATGACTGTCCAGCTATAATTTTTCTTTTATTTTTCCCCTCTTGTTTCCTTCCCAACCTTCTAAATCATCAGCCTTTGGAGACAGTCAGACACAGGACCATGACTAGACTGGAAGCCCTCAGGGGTCGGTATTAGTACCAGCGCTGTTTAACATCTTTGTTGGTGACGTGGACAGTTGGATTGAGTGCACCCTCAGCAAGTTTGCTGATGACACCCAGCTGTGTGGTTTGGTCAACACGCTGGAGGGACGGGATGCCATCCAGAGGGACCTTGACAGGCTTGAGAGGTGGGCCTGTGCAAACCTCATGAAGTTCAACAATGCCAAGTGCAAGGTCCTGCACCTTGGTCGGGGCAACTTCAAGCACAAATACAGGCTGGGAAGAGTATAGATTGAGAGCAGCCCTGAGGAGAAGGGTTTGGGGGTATTGGTGGATGAGAAGCTCAACATGAGCCAGCAATGTGCACTTGCAGCCCAGAAGGCCAACCGTGTCCTGAGCTGCATCAAGAGAAGCGTGGCTAGCAGGTCGAGGGAGGTGATTCTTCCCCTCTACTCCACTCTAGTGAGAACCCCCCTGGAGCACTACCTCCAGTTCTGGGGCCCCCAACATAAGAAGGACGTGGACCTGTTAGAACAAGTCCAGAGGAGGCCCATGAGGATGATCCGAGGGCTGGAGCACCTCTCCTATGAGAACAGGCTGAGAGAGTTTGGGCTGTTCAGCCTAGAGAATAGAAAGCTCCAGGGAGACCTCCTAGTGACCTTCTAGTACCTGAAGGGGCCTAAAGGAAAGTTGGGGAGGGACTTTTGGCATGGGCTTAAACTGGAAGAGAGTAATTTAGATTAGGGATTAGGAAGAAAAGTGGTCAGAGGGTGGTCAGACACAAAGAAGTTGTGGCTGGCCCCTCCCTGGAAGTGTTCAAGGCCCAGGTTGGATGAGGCTTTGAGCAACCTGGTCTAGTGGAAAGTGTCCCTGCTCATGGCAGGGGGGTTGGAACTAGATGATCTTTAAGGTCCCTTCCAGCCCAAACCATTCTATGATTCTATGATTCCTTACCTCAGAAAATGCAGGAGCCACATTTTGTAGCTGTACCTTGCTTGTATGCACAGGCAGGATATAATCTACAATCTGGAAAAAATTCCTCCCTTTCCCTCCCTGGTAAAATTAGTAAGAATGTGTGGTTAGGTGAAGGTGTTACAATTCATCCAGACCATGGGAAAATTTTTATCTGCTATCATTACTTGAGTAACTTTCCTCAAAGCTATTTTGGGCTGTGAGCATTGGTAGCACTGCAATTTCTCTTGCTTTCTCCCAAGGGACACAGGATAGTGATCTAAGACTATGTGACTGACCTCTGCATGGAGGTAAGTAGATGATACTTGATGGCTTGTGACAGGCACAGTTCAGGCAGCAAAACATCCTTTTCCCAAAGTGAGAGCACATATTCCACTACATGATTACAGCATTTTAGCAGTTGGGGATTATCCTGACATCCAAAAATCACTTTTGTTTTGTGTTTAATTCTGTAATTGTGACACCAGTTGCCCCCTTCTTCTCCCCTTCCTTCTCCCTTCTGGTCTTCAGCGGTATGAAACTAAGGAACAGGAAAGATTATATGACAAGGTCAGATGTTTAGGATTTTCACTGCCATGAGTCATATCTTCTTTGTTATAAACATGTATTTCTCACTAAATGTATCACTTTCAAAGAGAATAAAACTCTGACCACTAGGGAATATGCTGCTTTTCCATGTTCCTAAAATACTGTAAACAGAATGGGCTCAGCCTTGCTTCCATGGTCAGACGGAGCCAAGGAGAAGGAGGTCCAGAAACATTTCCAATGTACTTGCTGAGCCAGCCATTGAGAAACCAGTATTCTCTTTCCATGCTCTGGATGAGAGTAAGTTGAATTGCTGCTAAAATATGAAGGAAATATGATTTTTGGCTCTATTCCTCTTCCCTGCTTTTCTACAGCTTTCCACATGACAAGCTTTCTATGGGTCTCGGGGGCTGAATGGACTCAAGCACATGTGTTTTGCTTAATCAGCAGTCAGGGTGATGTGGAGAAAATCCACACACAGCCCCCAAGAGCTCGAAGAGCACAACAGCAGGCTTGCATTTGACAAGGGAGTTTGAATTTACTTCTTCTTGCAGCTGTTGAGGAGATTTTTGTCCCTGAGTTTATCATGCTACTCCTGAGCCCAGAATTCTCATGGAGTTAAAAAATCAACAAATGAATTTAGTGTCTTGCAAAAAATACATAAGAAAAGATAGGGAACATTTGGAGGGAGAAGTGAAATAAAATATAGCCCTGCCCTTGATCTGCTATATGAGCTTAGATGAGTTATTTAATCCCCAGTCTCTGTTTCTCTTTCATCTTTCCTGTCTATTCAATACAGTCCCCCTTAAGACAAAAACCTGTCTTTCTCTGTTATAATCAGACAGTTCCTTGAACAATAGTGTCTTAGTCCCTACATGTATATTCCATGTTTAGTAATATAAATAAATAAATAAAAAACTTACTACACTGCAAACACATTCAGTTTTGTGTCTAGTTAAAGAAAAATTATGAATTTAAGTCAAGTTTTGTTATAAAGGCTTTGTTACTTCAAAATCATTAATAGTTATGGCTAAAATGGCACACTGTTGTGTGCTGCTATCTGTTCTTAGATGACGTTCTCTGAGGAAAATAGGTCATTTTCCCCACTGCCCAATAGTTGTTTTTAGGTAACATCAAGAACAATATGGATTTTTTGTTATAAGCAAACACAGCTAGATTTGGATAGTTTGAATGGATTTATAATACACTGAAAATAAAGAGGCTACCTAGGACGTGACACTCATTATGAGCCAGGATGCTCCAGGACACATCTCCTTTAGGCAAAGGATAAACGTGTGTAAATTTATGAGCTATGCCAAGCAAGCTAGCTCTGGAAACAGAAGAGAAATAACCAAGTGTATGTGCCTCTGTGCCCTGCTTAATTAGCATTGCCAACAGACCAGGGTAATTAACTTATGTGCTGTGATGAATTAATGCTGTCCTGTTTGCAGGGTCCAGTTGGATATCTCTGCCAAGCACTGTTTAATTTTATGGAAATGTCCCAGCTAGTACAGCGTGATGCACAGCATAGATCCATTCAGAACAAAGCTCTGAAGGCTGATCAGTCTCATCTTTGAATCACAAGCCATTTATCTGTGTAGTTCAGGAAGGAAAATATTCACCAAATCCTAAGTTACCCAGATGTTTAAATACATTACAGGACTTTCCAAACTTCTTTTGAAGCATCAGGCATCAGAAAGTGCCAAAAGCTGAATAATAGGTGAGACTCAGTGAAGTCACACTTGTTTCAAAAATAGTTAGGTAATTATTTTGGAGGTAGAAATGCTCCAAACTGCTCAGATTTCAGACATCACTGCTCTTTGAATTGTAATGAGAGCTAATCTCATGAGAGAAATTAGTTAGAAAAGACACAGTCACCTTTTCTCACTCACTGGCAGAACATGTTGAGTAAGGATAGTGATGTAGAAGACTATGAGGTTGATAAATTAGACCTGACAAGCACACAGTATGCAGTATGAAATATTGTGTGGAGAATGTGCATGGGAGTTGACCTGTCAAAAGCTGAATAAGAAGGAACCAAGGATCTCAGCATTTCATTGCATTCTGGAAGGAATGAGTCTCAATAAACATAAACATCTACACTGGAAATGTCTACACCTGAACTAATCACTCTCAATTCAGTGGAGAAGATTAACTTTCTGAGCAGAACATAGCTAGTGCTAAAGAAGCCATCAAAACCAGTTCACATGACTCACTATAGACATTCTTATTTTAATTTCCCTTGGATTAGAGAAAGCAGCTCAAATTTATTAATTTACATGAATACTTCTGTTTACAGTGTGAATGTCTAATATTTTGTCAGATAAATTCCATTGATTATTCTCATCTGATTTTCATTAATATTATTCCATAGCGATCTGCATTACTGGAATATAATAGTGATAATTATGAGCAAAGAACATGATTTATTACTTAATAGATGCTAACGAATACTTCTGGTCGCAGGAGTGCGGGAAAAAAAATGTGTATGGATATAAAGGTGTGTGGAAGAAGACACACATATTGCATGTACAGAACACAGCACATAGCGCTTCCTAAAACACACAGAGTGGAGCAGAACTTCACAGGGCTGAGATTCACAACAGTATTCCTGCTGCTGCTCAAACAAAGCCACCTCTGCAATACATTATCTCATTAGGAACCAGCTCAGGTATTCTACAACAGAAATGTATTAAAGGGTATCCAGTTAATTTGAAGGTATTGTCGTTAGGTATACATTCATGCTCATCCTCTGCTGTCAACAAAAAGGAAGCGGTACCTTCACAGGTCACTTCAGAAAATCTGAGATGTGAGCATCTATTGGAAGAGTCTGTCTCCCTCCACTGACTCTGCAAGGTATGCAGGTCTTTGTAACAAAAAATTGCTTCTCTATTATTCCAGTCAGTCTTTACAGTATGAAAGTGTATTAACATTGTTAATATACATTAGTTCACATTACGCACTGCAAAGTAATGAGGTAGTGGAATTTTACTTTAGACTTTGATATTCTTCATGCTTAAGTAAAACAAACTGAAAGACAGCCTGGTCCTAGAAATAAAGACTGTTTCTTGGAAGCTTAAAGTTGTCCATGAAGGATAAAGGATGCCCCTGGACAACCAAGATAACACCAGCATCCTAACAACTCTAACACATCTTTGAAACCCTCCCAGTGTTGGCTGGCATCATAGATAAGTAACTATAGCGAGATTGACTCCAGGGATGTCTGGGTCAACAGACAAGCAGCAAGAATGCTGCAGGAATATAGATACTTTGCAAAGTTTTACTAAGGTTAGTAATTGGCAGTGTGGGTGTTAATGATCAGTCACATCATGTTGCACACAGATGTTTGAAAGGTATAAGAACCCTGTGTAAAACCACATTCGGGCTGCCTAAATTGGGCAGGGGCGGTTCATGTGCATGAATAAATATTTACCTTTGTATTTTTGTACTTTACATCCCTAGCCTCTTTCCTCAGTCAGCATGGACTAGTTGTGAATTTTTGTAACATCTTATTTTAGTGTTTAACTAACTCAGGTAAAATGAATTTGGACTAACGAGAGTAGGGGATTTGCTAAAGCACAAATAGTAAAAGCATTATGTAACCTAAATTAGAACCAAGATTACCTAGATAGAACACTCGTGTTTGGACAATGCTATCTACCTTCCTATTATAAGTCCTTAGGTATGCAATGTTATCAGTCATAATTAGTTTTATTATCAAAATTAACAAGCCTTGTACACATATGTAAGGAAATATCTTAGATAAAATCTTTTAATGAACTCAGCTCAGCTTTGTATGAAGAATATTAGATTGCTCAGTAGAAACAAGGAATGCTTTTTTTTTTTTTTTTTTCTCTCAAATAGTGAGCTTAAATCAGCAGCACTGGGAAAAAGAAATGACTGAATCTGACCCTGGATTTCTGATGATTCAAAAAGATAAGGAGAACATTTTTTTTTCCACATTATTAATGGTATTTTGGCCAAGTACCTTTCAGAGTCAAGTTATTTTTAAACTCTTCAGTGTTCAGTGGTAAAAAAATTAAAAAGCAAAACCACACAAAGCAACAAAACAAACCCATAAATGGCTGTTTCCTCCTGCACATAGTTAATAAATTGTGCACCATACTTTTCAACTTTAAGATTTAAACATAAAGGAGTATGTTCTGAAAAGGCTTCACTTTGTACAAAACAGAGAAACTGGAACATTAAGCCATTCAATGCATCACCACCATCCTTCATATTGTATCCTGATTCTCTTCTGGATATTAAAGAGAGTTAAAAAGTCTTAATTTTACACTTGAAACTGTGCTTGCCTACCTGAAAAACCACTTTGCTCTCTGCAAGCACTGAAGAAGAAACTCTGAAACTATTGAAAACTTAATGGGCTGTGGGGCTGATAGTGGAAATAGAGACATACCCAGGCAACCCTTATTTCATCAGTACTCCTAAGCCTGTCAGAAGATGGAATGTAACCCCTTTTATATTGTAGCCCTTCAGAATGGCTAAGCAAGGTGTTGAGTGGGGTGCAATCAAGACAACTGATGGGAAACATCTGGTGGAAAGTTTTAGGTGGAATAGGCCACCTGACTCTGGTCCATACACTGTCATGTTCCAGGAGCAAGAATCACTTGGTAGATTTCTGTGTTTACAACTAAAGGTCATACTCTTTCTCACAGCTTGTCCAAAGTGAGAGCAGGTAACATTTCAGATGCAGCTTGATGTATGTTTTCAGCTGACATGAGCAGCCATCAGAAGCAGTCCTGCACTGCTCTCACTCCGGTTGCTTATTTGTGGCTTTGATCTTGTGTTGGCACGTGTATTTTGGGTGCTGTGCAGTGGAAATGACCAGGGAACCCATCAGATTGAAAAATTACCTGTCCAACAAAAAAAAGTTAGTTTTCTCTCTTCTATAACTCAGTACTTAAAGTGCTCCAACCTAGTCTATTCTGCACTCACTCCCTTTTCCAGTGTAGAAGTAAGATATGCTATGATTCCTTTTTTCCTTAAGACATATAAATTTAGATGGAAGGACTGAAGCTCAAGGTGACATTGCCCAGATCACATTATGTGCTATGTTGCTTGTTGTGTTGCAGAGTTATTATTATTGCTAAGCCTTAACATATCAGATATTTGTTCATTCACCTTTCAGTATCCTATCTGATTTCTTACACAGTGCTTTTGTCTCTTCGAAAAGCAAATCTAGGAATGAGATACATTGATTATTTGTGTATTTCTGGTCTGAACTTCAAATTAGCTGCCAGGATTTGCATAACAAGACACAAATTATTCATGCGAGAAAACCAAGAAGTGATTTATTATCATGTCTGATTTCCAGAGAAGAATTTTCTTCAGAACACCCAGCAAGGAGGCTTTCCTATTTTAAATAAGATAAATTACAATTGACATTGGAATTCAAAACATTACTCCAACCTTTCTAGATCTTTTGGTCATACAGAAACTAAGCCCATGAATTACTTTGACATCAAGTTCATTAACAGTGTTTCTGAGCCCAGCTTGAAAATTCTGAGATCCTTTTCACAGACTCAGCCCTGTCTCCCCCCTATTGCACAACTAGAACACTTTCACTGCCTTGGGAAGACAGCAATGATCTTTGCCCCCACCTTACAGAGATGATGGCTGGAGGGGCTTGGGAACTAGCTATAGGAGAAAACTTTTTGGCTTGTCTTTAGAAATAAATAGCACAGGAAGGCTGTGCTTTGGAATATGCACGAGTCAAGGGACAATTAACCCTTCCCTTCCCTTGTACCCCTTGTACAGCCTAACCAGTCCTTGGACTGACATACAGGAAGGAATACCCTGTTGTTCTATCCACATCTTCCCTGTGGCAAACAGAAAACACAATTTTTAATACAGAGCTGCAGAATGTGCAAATTCAGGGTGAATATGAAGAACATACTGATGGGGGTATTAAAACCCCAAACAAGTGAAGGAAGATTGTGATTATTTTCCAATGGCAGCCATAAAACCTCACTAGTTCTGCTTCCTCTGTGCTACATCTATCTCCCATTAAATCTGATACTTATTTTTTTATTTAGAAATGTTTACAGTTAGTAAGGAACAACATTTAATCAACATGGTGAAGCTGCAAAAAGTCAATCACTTCCTTTCATCCATTTTTTTGAAGTGAAGTTTTTTGTGTTTCTATGGACTTGTGGTAATTTGAATGGGAGAGTTTGGAGGAAGGAACTAGAGAAGACTTGGACTACATCTCTTCAGAGCCAAGAATCAACTGCACTGACAAAAATTACATGGAATCTTGTAATATAACACGTCTAAATTCTCAAATGTAAGTTGACATGAATGGACCTGTTTTAAACAACTAGCTTAGGTGCTCCCTTCAAAGTTATCAGTGAAAGAGAGGTTATAACTACAGTTTAACTTTTGTGCTCTGAGTTGCCCTCCCCAGCTGTCTGCTTCTTTCTTATGAATATTTTAGTCTAGGCTTTAAACTCAGTATCTCAGTCCACCACTGAAAGCTTTATCTGGTAATACTGTTTTGTAGACTTGAATGAAATCACTAGATTCCTCCAAATGTTAAAAGTTAGCAGGTGCAGAAATGATGGCAGAACTAGGGTAATGTTTTTTTACTTCATGCTTTCAAGGACTGCTGTTTTCCTACAAAGTGTAAACATACCTTAGGAAAGTTACAAGTTTGAAAATGCTTTAAATATTTTATACGTTTCCAGCAATACTTATTGAGCCATTGAGTGATCTTGAGTGTGTGGCAGAGTAGAGAGGCCATGACTATCAGAGAGCATTTCAGGGAGATCACATGCAAACATGTCCTCATAAAAAGCAGTGATATTGCCGTGTTTAATTACTTAATTTCAAGAAGTTAGTTAAGGAGTTATAAAAAATCTGGATGGCAAGTAGATCATTGCTCTTTTCAGCTCCACAGGGAGCCAACGTGAACATCTGCAAGACACCACCTCCCACCATGCAGAACAAGGCAGGTAATGATGAGAACACACGTGAGAATAATTATACCAAACACAGTTTCAGAAACAACTGGGGAAAATATCAGGAGGCTTGATAGACATGAAGTGTGAGATTACAGCGTCCATGCGGAAATCTGCAGAGTTCCTGTGCATTTTATGGAGTCATATGTCAGATTTACAATTAAGTTAGGATAGAATTTGGCCCAAAGACTGTTCCTGTGAAAGGTGTAGGTGATGAAAGGAGATGTCTGGCATGAACTCCAGAGTAAGGTACTATGAGTATGCACTCTCTGAGGAAGGGTGATTGTCCTTTTTTAGAGAAAGAAAACACTGGGAAATTTTCTGTTAATAGCTCAGTAATAGGTTTTGAAGTCTTTCATTCTTCCAGTGAAGGCCTGCTTCCCCATTGCTTTGCAAAGTCACTTACAGCTTAGGCTGGACGTAAAACATAATAATAGACTTCAATTTATTAGTGAATTACAGTAAGTACAGTGCAATGCAGAAACAGTTCTGGCAACAGTTTTGAGCACAGCTGAGCAGGATACCAGCAGAAAGCTGTTGATAACACTGTTGACATGCTTTTTGATATAGTCTCTATGATATGAATGACTCAACCTACTACTTAGAAATACTGTCACAGTGTCACTATAACCAGACACAGACAACTTCAGTGCATCGCTGAGAGTCAGCAGGTGTCACAAACTTTCAGAGGAGACCCAATGCACCTGGTAGAAGAAGATCTTAAAGTCAGATAACATATTTGAGAAGAACTTGATGTCTGTCCCACCTTTTAACTCCCGACCCCCCCACTTCCCCCTCTGAATGTTGAATGCTGGAAAAATCAACTTCGGGACACAGAAAAGCAAATAATGTTGAACTAAAGAAAATGAATTAGGACGTAATGTTAGCAGTGGTGGCTAGGAGAGTAGTCTTGCATTAAGAGTCTGCTGTCCCTGACTACAAGTAAACTGACTTGTCCAATAGTTCTTTTGTAAACTTATACTGTAAGCATAACTGTCTTGAAATTCCCAGTTAAATCCCCATAATCAGAAAATTTTGACTAACTGAAACTAGGTATTTCCCTTGAAAAAATAAGTATCCGTGTGAAAAGTGGATATGGTTTCTGGTCAAAATGTAAGTCCCTCCAGAATTTAAAAACAAGTCTGCAAAGTACGGATCTTGCACATGGCTATATGTGAGGTTGAGGCAGAAGTGGGAATGATATGGCGGAGAAAGCTTAGGAGGCATCATTTTTGAAACACCAAAACAGTCCTTGGATAAGAAAGACTATTTGCCAATTTACCCTACATAATAATAATACCTTCTCTCCCAGGAGTCTTAAGAGACAGTGTAGTGAAGACTGCATTATATGTGGCCCCAAGGACACTGCATTTCAAGCACAAGCTTGAGGCTATGTTTGAATCTAAATTTGCCCTGTGTCTTCATGGTGTAGATAAATGTAGCTATTCAGGTGTCAGCTAGAAGTCACCTACCAGGCCCATTGGAGCAGAATCCTTGGACATAAGCTACCCTTTAGAGAGGTTACTGCCCTGTACCTTCCCATGGTGGAAATGGGTTGCTGCCACAAGTTTTATCTGCCTTGGTAGTAATTTTGTGCAATTGTGCAGACCTTTCTGCAAAAAACATTGTCATAGTCTACAGCAAGGAGGGCTGGATTTTTTCTGCCATTTAATTTGTGATACCTTACAATAAATAAGGATGCAGCAGCTGTATCATTTTCTGTGGCATAACCAGCTTTTTATTCTAGTGTAATTGTGTGGTAGGGCCGTAGGAGTATGTAAGATACCTCAATTCTTTAAGAGGAAATAGATCTCAAAACATGCCTTATAAAACTAGGTTCCTCCATGTTTTTTAAACCTCTAAAAAGAGGCTTGGTTTTCAAATGCGTTGATAAACTTTATTCCCAAATTATTAATGCCAAGTTTTATATTTTTTTAGAGAACATCAAAGTACACTACAGATTAATCTTCTAGGTGTCACACAGGATTTGGAAAGTGACTTTCCTGCTTAATTCTAGAAGGAAAATGCTGAAGTGAAGCATTTTCTAACTCCCGTCCTGGTCTCCTGATTGCCACTCTCTTGTACATAAAAATCTGAGAGCAATTATTGACAACTAGGCACACAATCTTGTGTTTGATAGAGTCCAATGGATTATTTTTCAACTACAGGCAAGATCACTTTTATTTGTCTGAAATTTTAATCATATGAGAGAAGAGAACTAGCAGTATTATGCAATACTCCCACTTCTTACTGTGACTGATAGGAAAAAGGAGTTAAAACCTCCAGAATAATCTTCCCTTTGTAAACTTTTTTCTTGTGCTTGTGATTAACACATTAGTGTTAATTAAACCTGCAACTCAGCATGATGTGTGGAAAATTAGCAGAATAACTCTAAAATAATTTTTAAAAGACTGAAAATATATCTCACTGTATGTAGATACTTGTTTAACATATAAATGCAACATTATCACAAAATTTAGGAATATCGCATTTGCAAAATTAAAGCTTCATATGCAGCAAACCTGTTTTGTTTGAACAAATGCACTTTGCACATTAAGAAAAGAATTGTACCAAGGACATATGACATGCTACAGAGGATAAAAAAATCTACTTAGAATAACAACACGTATAATGGCTCCTAATTTATTCCAAGAGAATTTGAACCATATGGCTTATATTACCATATTAATGTACTGTATCTATAAAACAGACTTGCTTAAACGTATGTTATATATGTAGCACATACTAGAGGAAACATCTTTAAGCAGCAATGGACATTCTCAAAACCCACTGAAATTGGTAAAATCATTAAAAAAATACAGTGGCCTTAAACTTAATATGAGTATGTGGCCTAAAATTGAAACTTACTCAATATGTCTTATAATCACAAAGGAAATGCAAATATGCATCTGAATCTGAAAGCTCAGTTATTTCTCAGCTGCAGGACATGAAACACCTCACACTGCATCTACAAAGTATGTGAGAATGGCAAATAATGTAAACTAAACTCATGAGTTCTGGTGATTTGATATGAAGCAATTTAAGAAATTACCATCCCCAGATGTCTGCTCTGGCTTTCTGCCAGAAATTAGTGTCCCTAACAAAATTAGAAAAATAGATGGTATGGGTGCTTCTTCACAAAAAACCTTCTCCCAAAGTGCTACCAGTTTATTTTTTTTTCTCACAATACTTGCATGAGTACCTGAGAACATTATAGCATCTGAGGGCTTTGCTTCACTGTCACTTTTGCATTTACCATTGGAAGCTACTGTAGGGGGGAAGGTGGGTCATCAATTCTAGCTGTGGACATGGGCCATTTTGCTCATGAGTAATAGGTTGAAGAAGAAGTGAATGCAAATATGGTTAATTGGGAAGTGCCTCATAAATCTTAGGGTAGTAGACTGCCACAACTTTCCTTCAGATCCGTCCCACCAGCAAACTGTACAGCAATAGCTGGAATGTATTGACTACTTAGAGTAGGTGATGTACCATAGTAAGGTTTTCCTGGACTTAAAAGACTACAGTCCTTTAAAAAATCCTGCTCATCACAAGCTTCTTCAATCAAACCCTTTGAGAGATAGAGCTTACCCTTTGGTGCTTAAAACTTATTTAGCAGACAACTAAATTCAAGGACATTATTGTCAAGTACTGAGTGGGCTTCCTGGGGGCTGGGAGCAGTGGGGGCTCTCTGGGGTGTCAGGGCAGGACCACCACAGCTAGGGAGCAGGGCATGCTGGAGGGCTGCTGCAGGTCAGGGGGCTGCCCCACCCTTGGGAGCTGATGTGGGGACAGGGATTGGCCCATGGGTGAGCCTGGCTCAGCAAGGACTATGGACGGGCTCCAGGGACCTGGAGACCGACACTCTATGGCATCATTAGGGTTGGGGCTAACTGCTCTGAGAGGCTGAAGGGGGTCCTGGGCCATGGGCAGGATGGAAAGAGCCCCAGGGAGGCTGGGCAGGGCCACTAAAACCTAATAAGACCCTCAGAGTCCTGACAGTAATCCTGGAAGTCTGTGGTCATTATATTTTCATTAAGGTTCAGCTTTAAATTTCCTTGTCAGAAAAATAATTATTTCCATACACATCTAGGAGCATCACAGGCTAGAAAGCATTCCCAGTCAAGTTTGTCTGAAATTTTAGATGACTTGGAGAAAAAAAAAACCACAAAAAAAACCCAAAAAAACCCCACCCCTGAATTCTGTTGAAGTCTTTGATGGGGTGCAAGCTCTTTGCTGTGACCTGCAGATGCCAAGCTAACAAAGCATCATGGACTCCAATCTACAGCACAGTAATCTCATTCAAAATCAAAGCTGAGAAAGAGATCTTCTATTGCAAAATGACAGCCACTTAAAGCACTCACAAAACAGTAGACATCATTCAATTCTCAGTCCTCCTTGGTGTCATGCTCCAGTGCAGTGTTCAAAGCAGGAGGCTACAGAGCAGGTTGCATACGGGCACTGGGAGCTTCTTTGGAAGTTGTACCAAAATGCTACAGTCCTGGGCCAGAAGGATGGCAAAAAAAGAAAGAACATAATTCAGTAGCTCAGTTGTCAGACTACTCATCAGGGGTTGGAGAGAGTATGACCTGATTTACATTTCTCAGGCAGTTGAGGGATTTGGCATTCAAATGACATTTGGATGTTTGGTGTCCACTGGCAGAGTGACTGGAGTGTTTGAGCTTGGGAGGGCCTGGCACCCAGCAGAGGGGCCTTCCTGGTACTCCTTCTGAGAGGAAGCATAGGAGCCAAATGTAAGTATTCTGAGTTCTCTGGGTGCACACATCGAAGCATGGATTCACCTGACTGCATACTGGGCTCTGTAGTGAGGATATCACAGACAGGAGCTTAGCTGTCCTCTGGGGGTCATTCAAATGTTCAGTCAAATGAAACCTATCTCGGTTGGTTGACAACAAAAACCAGCAAAGATAAATAGGCTTCCAAATGAGGAGCTTCAGCATGCTACCTAAAATTAAGATGAATCTGAATCCAAATCCTGAGATACTGAAATGCTTAAATTAGAAGTACTTAATGAGGTGCTCTGATCTTGCCCTTAGACTTTCAATGCCTCAGTTTTTCACCTGTAAAACAGGGATAACGTTGTTCTGTCTTGCAAAAAAAAATGTTGAAGTAAATTCAAGGCTATGAGGAACAAGGATTGTAACATTAGCTTCCTCACCTGAATAAAAGAAGTGAGCACAGCTCTCCAGAAGATGAGAGTCAAATACTTCTAAGAAAGAAAAAAATAATAAAGCTGAAAGTAAAACCTTGAGAGGAACACTGGTTTCTTATTGATAACCTTTTGTTAAAAAAGAGACACTCCAGCAAGCACAGAAAGTTTTGATTTTTCTCAGTTTATGATCTATGTTCCAGGGGAAGCTGAAAAACACATCTGTTCATTTTCAATCTTAAACAGGATTCTTTAACACAAAGTTTTAGAGATAAACATTTTTAACACATGACTGCAGCATTATGCTTTAGTCTTTTTTAAGTCAAACTACATTGAACCTTTACAAAGAGATTAGAGGAATAAAGAAAAAAAAAAGAAGAGAAACTGGGAGTTGATGGAAGACTACCTGCAAGCACCTTAATTGGTCATTTCAGCAATTTTGATTGTGAATTTGCAATTTAAACTGTTAAAAAAAAAAAAAAAAGAAACAAGAAGCCTTGCTAAGGAGGATTGAATTTAATTATATGTTCATAAGCACATCTCTGGTCTTTTTACAAGTAAAAACTTCACTCCTCTTCTTTGACTTGCTACATGGGGATGAATTTCTGGTCTGTGATAGGCGGGAACTACCTTCCAGGGGTAGTTAGGTTACATTCACATGGAGTGAATTATGGGATATAATCCCAAGGAAACCATCAGACAAAAAACAATAGCAGTAGAAAATACTTATGTTTTTAAAGATTTGTATGTGAATTTGAATGAAAATTTGGATAATGAGAAGCTGATCATGCAGGGCTTCTCGTCAGCTGTGACTTACACTTACAGAGGTAGTCTTTGGGGATTGTGAAAACATGCTTTCAAGCAAGTAATTTGGATTATTTTTTTTTAAATTTTAGTAAAAGAATCTGTTATTTTGAATCTCTAGAATGTGCAGTCTTTGTTGTTATTTAATAGACTTACATTCAACATATGATCAGTCTTAGTTCTGATTTTGGTCTTTATGGATAACATTAAATGTGCATTAATGAAAACTAAAGAATTCAAACATCTAAAACAGAAAATGGTTGTGAAGCCAGTAAGTAAAAAAAAAAAGATAAAAAAAAATATTTATATGGATAGGAACATATCAGTAAGAGTACCTTATAAATTTTTTAGAAATTCAATGATTTTGAATTGCTATCTAACATCAATAAAACATGCCTTCAGAAAATTATCACTTTATTCCATGCAAATTCATATAGGTTCAGCTTTTATTTAAAAAAAAAAAATACTACTTTTACTGTAGTATAATAGGGTTTTTTTATATACTACTTTTACTGTAGTATATAATACTGTTTTTCACTGGTTTTATTGATAGATATTTTTGCCTTCGAGTTACTAATATTGACGGTTTTGAAAGGATAGAGATCGTCGCTAGAAGAGTCTTAGGATGTTTCCTGTTGCCTTGAGATACCTATTAGTACTTTCTAGAAGTTATATCCTAAGCCAGTAAAATCACCGGAAGCTTTGTCACTGGTGGCAGTGGATACAAGACTGCCATCTTGGGGGTCTCCAAATATGAAGGAAGATGAAGGACTAGACAAGCTAATAACTTGATGGGATTAGAAACACAGTTTCTCTGTTCCTACTTCTTCCGTATATCATTAAGCCTTTGTCACAGTTACCACAAACATGAGTAGAGGGTCACAAATTAAAAAGAAAATATGTTAGGAACTCAGATTTTAACTGTAACTTTCAATGCTTGTTAATTCAAGTTTATGCTGATGAACCATAAAGAGGGACCTAATAGGTAGGAAAGTTATGATGTCATACATTTTTAACAGAAGGGCTTTTACAAGGAAACAGTTACAGGAAAATATATATCATTATGGAATGTATCCTATTACCAGAGAGGCATATCATATAGGTGACCCTTTCAGCCTTCTTTCCAAATTCCTTCTTAACAGAAGCCTGAGCAGAGTGTGGCTGTATTTATGTGCCCTATATTGAATACTCTATTGGTATCATTAATACTCCTTTCAACAAAAATTATTAGCATTATTCACTGTAAGTTTAAAGTCTTCACTAACTTCTTTGGAAGTTTTTGTCTCACTAATTTATAAGATCAGTATTCATCTAACTTGACTTTTATTATCAATACATGAGATGTCTAGTCTGAGCTAGTAGTTATCTCTGGTTTATAATTTTTCTACA
This sequence comes from Caprimulgus europaeus, assembly GCA_907165065.1. The sequence goes on from OU015523.1 coordinate 115,744,749, forward strand.
GCCAATGAAAAGAGAAGATATCTCAAGAAGGCAACTGTTCATATTTATCTTAGATACATATTATGAAATGGGAGGGATACTAGAAAAGTTTATCTTTCTCAGGTCATGATAGCCTGTACTGAGGGAAGCAATATTAATTTCTGCACATTTTCAGATCCTAAACTCCAGATCCAAACTGACCAAAGAAAAGAGGTCACCTTTACAGCTAAAGTAGTTTCAAAATATTTCTTATAAAACAATTAAAGAGCATACATATGCCAGGGAGACAATAGTTTTCATAACAGTTCAATTTAGCTGAAGTTGCCTTGATTTGATTTTTCAGTTTGGAAATTTTACTTGCAATTAAAGGGCAGGGCTATGACGGGAGACAATGTTCTACTTGGGACTTTTTAATTAAATGGCTCATTCCATAAAACACAAACACTTTACATAGAAATAAGTTAATCTAGTACACCTAATTAAGCATTATATATTGAAGCCACGCATCAGTGATTTGAGTTATATCAATGGACCATTTCATTTATCGAGGCTGACAGCACAAGTTCTTAAATACAATGATAAATTACTTCCTTTCAAGGGAATGATACTTTACCTTGGCAGTTTGCTCTCTTTTTTAATGCTTTAGAGACAGCTAGGAGTGATCAGTTCATAAGCATCCTAAACAGGCACTCTTCCATTTGGTTAGTTTCTGTAGTCTATCTCCCTCACTAAACTCTTCAGGGTTATCTGGAGGTGACCATACTTTCCCTTCCAGTCTAGTTTTTACAGTAAGAATCTATTCAGCACCACATTTGTATAAGCATCATGTCTCTACCAAGTACTTTAAAGACAAAAAAGCAACTCTGACTTTCTGAGACACACAGTGGCTCTGTTTAATGTTGATGAGTGCACATCTCAGGCCAGAGTAGAATTTATTTTACCCACTAAATAGTAGTGAAGAAACATTTGTTTCTCCTTTTTCATTGGCTTTGACAATATGAAGGCTGTAGTTCTGCCTGAACTCATTGAATACAGTGAAATAAAACATAAATCTCATTGATAAAAAGAAAAGTATCGCGGCTTACTTAAAGGAACTTCCTTGGGTGAAATCCAGTAAATAATGTCTTAATCATATTTTTCATTCAAATTAATCTTTTTTTTTCATTTTTCTATTGCACAGGAGGCTTTCACTTTTGATGAACGTGTTAAACTTTCACAAAAGACCTAAATATAAAGCTACTATTCACATTTGGTATTTGATGAAAGATGTAATTTTGTTGTTGCATGTTTTTATTTTTCTTCGTAGGCTGTACCTTTGGCCAGTCTACGTAATCTCAGTTAACCAGATACAAGTCATTATACATTGTCTTGCTGAAGAATAAGCAAACTAAATGTCTGGCTTAGGAAAGACTTGGAAGAGCTGTTTACTGTCCTTTTACAGTATTTAGGGCTTCTATCTCTACAGTTGTTTTAGAAAATCCTCTGGCTTCTCTTATCATTAAAATTAGTTTTACCCTCTTGCAAATCAAATTCCTCTTATCTGGAGTTGTTCTATTATAAGAGCTCTCAGTGTTCTCAAGCGGATTGTGTGAAGACGTGCCTGGCTTACTCAAGCTGTCTAAATACTTGCCTAGTTTTAGCTGAGATGCCCTGGATGTCCCATGATGTCCCATCTGTTTCAGAAGGGCATGCCTCTCCCTTAAACCTTGCTTTATATCCTTTAGACCTTGACAGAGGTCTCAAAACCACTGGGCATCTCAAATGTCACTAGATCTCTATCTTCAGGCAAGAGAAGTTATCCCTAAGTATTCCTCTTGTGGAGGTTTATATGTGTAATATTTAGAAATATTGTCAGAAATGTAGTACTTTCTACACTGTGGATTGAAAACAAGGGCTTTTTATGTACATTTTACTTTTACTTTTTTGAGTTGTCTCCTGATGTGCTGAGAGCCAGTAAGGTGTCAATAATAGAAAAAAACTGCCCTCTGTAGTGTTGTGTTTGTTGTTGCTTGACTGTGAGACAAAGACAATATCCAAGAGACTATTGGTTTCTAGAGAAAACTACTCTTCATCCAGTTATTTCAGGAAAGGGCTTAGTCAGTCACTGAAACCACAGACTCAGGCATCAAGCTTCCCAGTACTGACAGAAACAAACTCTGGTTTCTCTTACAGTGTATGAAGGTTGGACAGGATACTCAGTTTCTTGGCAATTCTTTCTTAACTTCCTTGCATTTCAAGGGGAATCGATAGCTCAGAGAAACAGCACTCCTGGAGATGGTCACACTGGAAGATGGGACAGCTGACCCAAACTAGCCAAAGAGATATTCCGCACCATATAACATCAGGTTCAGCAATAAAACTTAGAGGAAGGTGGGGCAAGTTTTTCCAAAGTAGCCATTGGTTAGAGATTGGTTGGGCATCAGTTTGCTACTGGGAGAGGGTGAGTGATTGTCTTTGCATCACTCAGGGTTTTTTTGTTTGTTTTGGCTTTCTTTTTTTATTCTTGTATTCTTTTCTTCACTCTTTCATCCATTTTTGTTTCAATCCATGAGTTTCTCTTGCTTTTTCCTTCTGATTCTCTCCACCATCCCACTGGGGAGACTGAGAGCATGACTGGGTAGGGATTTAGCTGCTGGCCAGGGTCAACCCATTACAGCCATGTAGCTCCTTGTCAGGCTAGTTCATAGCTCTAGCCACATAGAAGTAAGCACAGCCTCTGAGCCTGCAGTGTGAATTAAGGCAGACCATACTGGCTAGAGCATAGTGTGTACACTCTCCTGTGCTAACAGTAGAGCCTGTAGGAACATTTGACACATTTCGGTTCCTTCTCTCTTATTGTCTTATTCTATTAAATAGAATATAGAAAACAGAATATGGAAATTCATAGTTCCTTCAGCACAAGGCCATGAAAATGACCTGCATTGTTGGCCATAAGAACTCCTGGAAGCTGTAGCTCAGAACTTTGTAGAGAGATTAAGCACAGCTGGAAAGTATCTTAAAAAGTCTAACCAGCTTCTAGAGTTGTTCCAAAAGGACTTTTTTATCTCTTTTATCCCACAAAATAGCCCAGAATACAAGCACAGAGAGTTTAGAATTACCTTCAAATTTTTCTCCTTTGGCTGTCTTATGTCTGAAATGGAGGTGGAATGCAGCTTAACATTTCTAGCATTATTCCAAGCTTTCAGCAGAAACACATATGGAGGAGTTAAAGAGAATATTTATGCTCTGAGAATAGGAACAGAACAAACTTGCCCCAGATGGGCAGTGTGACCAATGGCTCCAGGACTGGTGGTACTGACATAGTAGCTAGGATGATTAATGCTTCTGTGGATTACATCATCAGATCAGGAGCTGAAATGTACTAATGGAGATATACTACCTTCAAACCCTGATCTGGAACTTCTTTGTGGCTCTGCTCTGCCCTACATGGTCAGGGCTATTGTAAACATGGTCCACCACATATGAAAGCATGTCCTTAGCTAGTCAGAAACCGCTAGTTTATGTGCAGGAACACCGATGTATTCTTGCAGGCAAGTTTGAAACAATTATCCTAAGGTAATGTAAATTTTAAAGTCCTATATGGCTTCATGCCTTTTTTTTTTTTTTTTTAGTCTGCTGTAGTTCCTTCAAAGTATGGCTGAGACTGTAATAAATACAGTATTCTGAAATTGAATGGGTGGGATACAGTTAAGGGGCTACTCCACTCTTGCTAGAATGAAGAGAAATGTGTACAGCACAACTCTGTGTATGCACGTTACAAAAAATTTCTCTGTGGATGAGATAATAGATGATACCCAAGTAGCCTCCTTGCCTCCTGAGAATAATATTATATCCATACACACAAATCCATACATGTACACTATATATGCATTACAGTTTGAAAGATCTCCTCAGTCTTGTTATCTTAAATTAGACGATGGCTACCATGCACAATTGGCAAGTATCTGATGTGTGAAATCAGCTGTCTACAAGATCTAAGAAAAAAGAAAAGCTGAGACAAATTGAGCTCTGTTGGCCTCTCTAGTCTGATTAGTCCATGCTGTCACTTGAAGTGAAGCTGGATCTTTGGATGTCATTCTTCTGTTGTCTTACATGATGACGTTAGATATTTCTGCTTGTTCTCATTAGAGCTTCCTTGGAGTCATAATTAATTTATATTAGCAAAGACAATTTCCATTTGCTATGACAGTTCTCCAGCTCCCTCAGGCTTCTCAAATAATAATAAATTATCTAAATAAGAGGCATTACTTCACTTCTGCTCCAGTGTTTCACATTTTGAGGGTCCCTAAACCTAGCCGGTAATGCATGTTTAACAAATTGAAATTCAAATGGCCTGCTAGTCCTCACCCATATTCCTAATGTGGCTTGACTTCAGTAGCTTTTTTTTTTTCCTTGAAGTGATGTGCCAATCCACTGATCATAAGTTATATTTGGAGACCTACACTTGCTCTTGCTGAGAGGATTAAAAGGGTGAATTTATAGCTTCCAAGTTGGATGAAAGAATCCATTTTTCATACTTGTGTGCACACACAAATGATTAAGAGAAAAAACATGTTTTGTCCTCTTGACTACAGTCAAATCCAATGATTAGTGCCCCAAATCCATTCTGTCACTTTATTTAGCATAATTACTCCATCACTCATAGCTCATCTTACATAGTTAATAAACGGTTCCTTGTCAGCAGAAAAAGTGAGAGGAATATGAAAATCATTGGTTGGAAATGTTTTGTTGATCTTGCATTTGGAGTTTAACCCAAGCATTTAAATGGTGTTTTCTTAGCTGTGCAATACTGCAGGCACAGATTCATTAATGTCACTCTCCACCACTGTTGACTACTGTCAATAATTATTATCATTTTATTTTCTGACAAAACCTCCATTTTAAGGATTGTGGTTTAGCAGCTCTGTGAAATAAGGTTGAGAATAGTCCACTCTTTTATCTCTCGTTTCTGCAGAGGTGTCAACTTTCTCAGAACTCAAAACATTGCAGCAGTTGAAGTGATTAATAAGGTTGATGACAGTCTCCCAATGAGCTAATGGGAGGAATAATCTCAGTGACCCAAGGATTTTCCTGCTCTGCAAAATGGATGTATATTTGTAGCATGAACAGCAATCCTACTTGTATCATACCTTGCATGGGTGACAACAGTTGTGATTAGAGATGGTAGAGATGTTTTGGTGTATTAGGCAACTTTTGCCTCATTTGACCATATTTCTCAACTCTTGGAGTCTTTTCAACCTCCCGTCCATGGAATCAGGTACATCAGCCCTTTGTAGATTTATACAGCCTACCTCAGCAGCTGTGCTCCACATCATCACTTCTGTCTTTACCTCTTCTAGTTAAAGTATGAATAAAGCCTGTACTGACTTGCCAATGTCTTCTGATAGGACTACACAAATTCTCCAGTTTTCAGCTTTACACCTGAGATGCACCCACCCAATCATTTCCATTGAGCCAGCTTACAGGCTAGGTAAAATGGCAGCTGAGGTTCTTTGTGGTTTCTCCAAAGAGCCAGCCCTTCTGCCTCCAGCTGTGTGCACACATGGAAGGATTGAAAACATAAAAGTATGCATGTATAAATATAGATGGAGGAAGAGAAGATGACAATACTTATAAGGAAGTTTGAGTGCATGGTGGATGCATGAAATATGAACTATTTATGTGTATAAATAGCAAAGGAAGATTTATATGAGTAGAGCTTGGCCTCCTCTGCAGATTTTGGTGTTAATCAAGCAGGACAGATAGACTCAAGTTTTAAATGGAGATGGAAGATTCAATGCTTTTTTGTTTTAGGTCAGGTAACAGATACTTGTCCACTTCATTCTTGTCCTTTTTTTCCATCTTGCATCAAGTCCTAGTATAGAGACATACTCTCCATATCAGATGTGTTTATGTAAGATGGATCATCTACCAGAGGATTTCAGACAGGGAGAGGCATTCATGTTTTGCATGAGGTGCAACATCACAACTTTTCCCTGATATGGATCTTGACACCTGTCTCATAAGCTTGCCTCATGGGAAAGTAAGTCCCTGGTATGGGGAAAATAAATTTACTGTAACATGAAGGCAGGAGCTGAGTGCTAAAGAAGTAATTTAAAACTCATTTTACTTCCTGTCTCATCCCAGCCCTACACAGCTGCATTATCCCATGTTTTCAGCTATTCAGACACTTTTGAAAAGTGCAGGCCATTGCACTAAAAAATGCCAGTGTTTCAGCTCTAGAAGTTCAAATGTCATTAATCTGATTACAGATAAGACTGGAAAGCTTGGACTACAAATAATGAGAAAATATATGCAGTGTTCTTTATCTGCCTTGCAGCTTTTGCACATTCAGAGCACACTTTTATCAACTCTCCCAAATGGACTTGAAACAGGGTCAGAAACTTTGTAGAGTCTTTAATTTTTTTTCCAACTCAAAAATACAACCACTGTTTTGAAGACCTGGGGTTTTAAATAAATCTCCAGAAGTCACAAGACTTAAAATAAAATCACAAAAATGGGCAACGCTGGACCATACAACATAAAAGTTGACCAAGTTCAGAAAAGCTCTTGTCCCATATGCATAGAAGGGAAAGAATAAGAGAAAAAATACAAGTGTGCCAATAGTAAGAAAGTATAGTTACTCAGGAAGGAGACAAAAGCAAGCTTGGGTTAACCAAGGACAAATCTTAATTTTAGTAACTCTGAATACTGTGCAGGTAGATTGTCCCTGCTGCACCCTTGAATGAATCAGATCTAAATTGCTCATCCTTTCCCACACCTGCCCATTAAGCCTGCTTCTTCAACTTCAGCCACTGCTGTGTTATTCTCCCCCGTGGTATCCGCCTCTCTGTTGTTTTTGAAGAACCTCTTTTGTTTTCCAAAATTCTGTCTGTTATCAGATGCTTCTGGTCCCTCATGTCACAGGGTCAAGTTGAAAAGGGATTATTAGATGTTATTAATGTTGTTATTTAAGGGATACACAAATAACATGATGTACATTTCTCTTGTTCTTCCTATATTTGAATATATATACAGTATTTTAATACATATATGTAAAAATGCATGTAGTAACCTATCTATGTCTATCTATCTTTACCGGTTGTGATGACTGAAGGTTCAGAACAATAAAATAAATAATAACCATGTAGGTAGTATATAACAGCAAATATACATTAAAATTTAGGGTTGTAATATCTTTAATGGAAACCACAGTACATGAGGAAACTTACATCCAACAGTTAAGTATGATAATATATACAAGGAGCAATACTTCTGAAAATGGCTTTAGTCTCATACTTCTTGGAAATGGCAAAATAAACAATAACAAAAAGTTAGGAAAGTGGAATAAAATATTAGACTTTATCAGTTCACTTTTTTTTTTTCTCATTTCAGAGCCTGATATGAAAAAAATAAAACTTTGAAACTTAAAAAACCCCCTCAATATGCTGCATTTAGTCAGATGACTCTCTATTTACATGTCCAAGTTTTACACTTCTAAGTCTTACAAAACATTTCTGATTCTTGTAAAATTAGCTTTGTTTTTACTTTTTAAAGCAACAGTACTGAAACTTCCTGGGGTTTTTTTAACAATTCACTTGTTTAAGAAACACCTGTTCAAGGCCAGGCTGGATGAGGCTTTGAGCAACCTGGTCTAGTGGAAGGTGTCCCTGCTGACAGCAGGGGGGTTGGAACTGGATGATCTTTAAGGTCGCTTCCAACCCAAACCATTATATTATTCCATGACCATAACAGACAAAATACATGTAACTACTATAATATACAAAATCAGGTTTTTGTAGCTATACTTTTCTATGTATATATGTTGTTATGAAAATACTTTTTAAAAGTATATTTACTTCTTTTATAAGAATGTATAAAGACACTTTCTGTGTGCATATTACATTATATATCATTCATTTCTCAATCTTAAAGAACTAAATATAGTTTCAAGAATTAAGTAACAATTACATATATTCTATTTTTGCTCCTAATAGCCTTTCTTTATAAATTAAGTTGTTTTTTATTTTTTTCCCATAAGTTTTGCAGCTGTGGGGAAGCCAAATGGTAGAAAACTAAAGCTGTGCCAATTCTAAAAAAAGGGAAGGGGGAAGACACAGGGAATTACAGGCTTATCAATCTCAACTTTAGCCTACACAAAACAATGAAACAGTTAGCATGAGGCTTGACTAATAAGGAAATAAAGAAAGACATTATAACTAATGGCAAGCAATATGGAATTACAGAAAACAAATTTCCTCTAACTAACTTGATACCTGTTTACAATAAAGTGCTATTCAGAATGATACAAATAATAGTCTTACTGTAATAAACTGTACATTAATTTTTTCTTTGAATTTTGTTTGATATTACAGAACCACTTATTTAAGTACAGTAAGTAGCCCACAGTAAATGGATGGGATATGTTCTGGCAATAAGTGTCACACAGTAGTCCAGAGGGGTTATGCAGGGCTTGGTTCTTGTCCCTTTCACAGTTCAATGCTTTTAACCATGTCCTATAAAAATAATAATGAAAAAAACTCTATAAAATTATTACCAGTCCATATGGAAGAAACAGAAAGATTGCAGACATTATAAATAATTAATGAGATGGAAAGCAATGTGGTTCTTTTAGTAAATAGGGCATAAATAAAGGCTTTTTACATAGAGATAGAAAATTCTGAATGAAGGAAAAAAGAGTGAAAGCTGTACTTCTCTGAGGGGGCTTTACCTCTGAAGAAGTGATCCTGAGACCCATGGATGAATATTTTCCTTCTCTTCATATTCAGGCAACCTCTCCAGCTTCTCTCGTAGAAGATTTCTGGTAGTTTCCCCTACCTAGAGGCTGCACACAAGCAACCTTTACTCCAGGGAGATAAGTGGTGGCAGTGGCAGCCTTACTGCAGCAGACCTGGCTATAACAAGATCCAGTGGCTGAAAATGGAAATTAAACCATGGAAATAGGAAATAGACTCTCATTTTAAAAACAATATGGAACCAATCTTTGCAACAACACTTCAGTGCCTGTGATGGGTTCTCTGACAAGTTTGAATTAAGACTGCTTGTAATTTAGACACTGAATTCAGTTAAAGAATTCCTAGGGGTCTGTGCTGTATAGGAGGTCAGACTACCTTGTCATAGTGGTGCTTTCTCACCTTAAAAATATGAATGATAATACCCTCTATGTATTTCTTAAAGTCTAGTATCTGGGAAATGTGATTATGTAGGATTTTCAGCTTCCCTTTAAAAAATAAATAAATAAATGCATAAAACCAGGACCAAGCTTAAGAAAGCAGAAGACATTTGGATATAAATTTATATTTCTTATTTTTAAAGAAATCTTATAACATCTAAGTCAATTCTAAAATTTTTTCTATGCATTTCTTGCAAACCACAAACACTCCCAGTTTTCTACTTCATCCATGGTGGCTCCCCTAGGCAGCAGTACTGATGTGTTTCTGCAAAGAATGTGTCAGATTTCTATATGGCAAAGCAAAACTGATTTTCAGTGTAATAATCTGTTTCTTCAGTTCATATTAAACAACAAATGTATGAAATTTTCAGGTCTTGTCTTGCTTTGCAGCTCTGCTTGATGATAAGCTATTCTTTCCCCATATTTTCCTTTTACCTTGGAGGATTGCCATAAGCAAGGCTTTGATGCATAGTTATTTCACTCTCAAAGTTTTCCTTGGAGTCACTTCGCAAAAGAATGAGGAATTCTGGGCTGAGCAGGAGGTCCTCACAGACTTGTTGGCAGCACAAATAACTTTCATGCCTTTAGATTTAGTCTTCTTCTAAATATACTCTTGAAACAATAGAAAGTAATCCAGGAATTAAGTATACTATAACTACAATATGAAACTTTTAAAGAAGAAGTAAAATCTGTGAAAGCTGTGCCTCACCTCGCTTGAAGACGAGTTTTAGGTACAACGCCAGCAAAGCTGGTTATTGGTCTTTTTTTCCCCCCTATTTGTTATCTGGCATTGTTAGAGTTTCTTGTGTGCTGTGAAAGCTGAAACATTTATTTTTTCTGGAAAAATAGTGACTGCCCTTTTAAAGTTTCTGAATGGTCTCTCATTGGAGCCATTCTGTGCAGTTCTGTTTGTTATTGCTCCTCTCTTTAACAATTATTCAAAATTAATTTCTCAGAGAAGGTCGGCTCAGGGCAGCCCTGGTGTTTCACTTGCCTTTTTCAGCCTCCTTTTCCCCCTCAAAATGTAACAGGTAGGTGACTAATAGAAGAACATAGCCTTTGTGTTATATGTGTAAGGCCATTAATTTGAGTCCCAGAGATGGATGGCTTTCCAATCCACTCTCCTTTGTTGCACTGCATCTGTGATTACTCTGGAGAATAAAAAGAATGAAAAAGTAGCTCCCTCACCTCTCTTCTTTATTACTCCAGGCACAGAGTATCATTATCAGCTTTAGAGTTGATATAAGAAGAGCCCTCAGGTTAGTCGAAGTAGTGAAATAGTAGCTAAGATTCCTTTTGAGCCCTTCCTCCCCACATGATATCACCTGTATGGTTTTATTTCCAATCACTTGTCAGCTATGTTGCAGTCAATTCAACAGTCTGGAGTATATAAAAATATATCCTTAATAGTAATCAAGCCTGTGCTTTCTATAACAAAGCTCCAAAACTAATATTTTCTGGTTAATGTTACTACAACCTATTCTGTATTCTGTACTCATAAACAAGCTTATTATTTCCACCCTCCTATTAGATAAATTAATTAGTTAGGAAATTACCAGACATTAATAGCATGTTGTAAACACTCAATAGGGGAATGGATTTCTCCAATGTGGTGGGTTTTCTTTTTCTTTTACTGCTAATTTATCACTGATCCATACCTTAGGTTGGATAAGTTTTTTTCTTTCTTAGAATAAATTAAGAACTTGATTACATCAACCTATTCCTAATTAATTAAAGGGGTAGTAAATTCAAGAAAACCAAGTTAAATTAATCTTTTTGAATTTGTAAGAGAAAGGAATTCAGAAGTACAGTATAATAAAGCAAAGGGGGAAAAAGGTGGGTATCTTGAGATCCTGCTACAGACTTGCCCACTGAAAGACAGTGTCTAGACTTGCACTTATACTGTTGAAATCTGAAAAATTCTGTACTCTGGGATATTTCAACATTCAGAAAATTCTTACAGAACAAAAACAAAAAGAGATCAATCTTTTATCTGAAACTGGAGTTTGGTGAATCATCATTCAAAGTCAAATGAAAAAGTATCATCGAAGATCCTCACTGTTATAATGACACTATTGCTTTGATATTATTGATTGAAATACATTATGCAAAGTGGCATCTCATGTGTTTAAATTACTTCATGTGTCCTATTACTAATGAGAAAGGGAAAGATTTCAACTAAACTTTAGACGTGGTCAGAACTAGCTGTCTTTAGTTGCACTTACAGTTCATGCAGAGAAACATGCATTTTAAGTTGTTTAGACTTTCTTAGATGCTTCTGGAATGGCAACATGAATTGCACTTGAGGTACCATTTTTTCCCCCCGATTACTATGAGAATACAGGGTGATCAGTTGAGATTTGAACCACTAACTTTTAAATGCCTAAATTAAGGTAGATTAATCTTCCACAAAATTGTCAAAATTAAATTATTTGTCCTTCAAAAGTGAAAAGATTTAATAGATATTTTGGTCAGATCTAGAATTAATGGCACTAATATGACCTGGAACTCTTGCTGTAGAGCTTCCCACTTGCACAGGTACCCCTGTGGAGGTGTGTTCACTGAGTCTTAAAGTCCTGATGAAATTACGGAGAGAGGACATATTTTGTTCTAGCTTGGCAAAGTGAGATCCCACATGGGCAAGTGCTGCTTAGTGTGTTTATAATAGAGACACAATAAAAATGTTAATCGATCCCTCTCCTCTCTTAGGGGATATAATTTCTGATTATTTGAATTATGAGACCTGAGTGAATGGCGCTCTGTTTCTCCCATAGTGATGATGCTTTGTGTCCTGGTTTTGCTACTATAGAGTTAATTTTCTTCTAAGTAGTTAGAATGGTTGTGTTTTAGTTTCAATGTAGGATTTCATAGAATCACAGAACGGTTTGGGTTGGAAGGGACCTTAAAAATCATCCAGTTCCAACCCCCCTGCCGTCAGCAAGGACACCTTCCACTAGACCAGGTTGATCAAAGCCTCATCCAACCTGGCCTTGAACACTTCCAGGGAGGGGGCATCCACAACTTCCTTGGGCAACCTCTTCCAGTGTTTTACCACCCTCACAGTAAAAAATTTCTTCCTAATATCTATTCTAAGCCTACCCTCTTCCAGTTTAAAGCCATTACCCCTTGTTCTATCACTACCTGCTTTTGTCAAAAGTCCCTTCTCAGCTTTCCTGCAGGCCCCTTCATGTATTGGAAGGCCACTATAGGATGTCCCCAAAGCCTTCTCTTTCCAGGCTGAACAGCCTCAACTCTCTCAGCTTGTCCTTGTAGAAAAGGTGTTCCAGCCCTCGGATAATCCTCATGGCCTCCTCTGGACTCGTTCTAACTGGTCCATGTCTCTCTTGTGTTGGAGGCTCCAGAACTGGACGCAGTGCTCCAGAAGTGGACATTGTACTCCAGGTGGGGCCTTATGAGAGCAGATTTGTTCAGAGAAGAATGTTGATAAGGTACCAATGTTATTAGTTGCTGCTGGAGCCCAAGGTCATTGTGTTTGGAAAGTTTGCAAATGGAAAGGATGGGGTGGGAGAAGCATGGTAAATAGCAAAATCCCATAAATGGCATTTGGATGTGCCAATGAGATATTCCATATAATATCATGTCATGTCTGGTATGTTAACCAGGACTGACCAGAAACTGGGGATATTCTCTCAGGGATTGCTCGGGCTTGCTCTTCTGGGGTTTCGGTTTCGGGACTGTCTGGGCTCCAGGATCACTGACTGGCACACGCTGGGCATCAGTCAGTGGGTGGTGAGTAATTGCACTAGGCATCACTCAATTGTATATTGTTATTATTGTTGTTATCATAATTTTATTTTAACTAGTAAATAGTTTTTATCTCAACCCATGAGTTTCCTTGCCCTTTTCTTTGCAATTCTCTCCCCTGCTCCGTGGAGGTGGGTGGGGAGGGTGAGAGAGCAGGATGTGTTGCAAACCAAAAGGGTGCAACCACCACACTTCACAAAAATAGGATTGTTTTGCAAAAATACTCCCCTTTAACCTGACCAATTTTCCGAGTTTCATAGTACTTTTGAAAACAAAATTTTGTGATCCTGATCCTTCATTAGCCAAGTTTTGGCTATCACTGAGTATATATGACATTCAGTGACAGGCAACAAGTTCTTATTATTTTCTGAAAATCAAGTTAACTATGGAGAGTCCATCGTCTGCTTTCACATTGATTTTTCATTTTTTCATGAGGCTTTGTTTGTTTTCTAAAAGCGTCAGAATGTAAGTGTCACCAGATTAGTTTCAGTGTTTGATGTTTAAGCGGTAATGAGTAAATGTGAGCTGTGAAGCATGCAGCTGGAATGTCACTAATTTGTTCCTAGGTTTCTTTGTGTAACACAGTATATTACCTCTCTCCCCCCTCCTCCGTACATGCCTTCTGTTCTACGTTTTCAATACAACATCATTCCACACCCTTGACTGATTGCACCCTCTTCACTCCCCCACCTTTCCTTTTTGCTGTCTGTCACATTCTCCACCTGTATCCACAAATAAGTGTAAAGAGAGTATGAGTTGTAACCTGGGGAATATTTTTTTGATAGATAGTTGAACTTGTCAGAAATGTTCTCGTTGCAAAATTACAGTTTTCATCATACCTTTCAGCTATCACACTGAGTGAGAGAAATTTGACTACCTCTGCTGCTTCCGATTCAACAACTTCTTTTTAAAGATGTTTTCTGTCCAAGTGGTTTCCAATCACTTGGTTAATGTGGCCAGAATTCAGCCATAATATTCTATACTTGCAAAAGCATCTCAGATCAGAGTTATGGGAAGAAATAATAGCAAAATGCAAGATGGGACTTGATACAGACAGCAGAAAAAAGGTCAGACATAGTACGGGAAGTAGAAACATTGCTGAGATGGAAGAGATGGCGTATTGATTGTACGTTAAGGAAAATGGTTTTTGGTCATTCAGTTAATGTATTTTTTATCAATATGACAGACTGGATCATGTTCATAAGAGTCTACACTGAATAAGCACTACTTATGCAGTAACTGAAGCAACAAATTCAGGTTCTCTGTTGTTTTTTGTTTCTGTTTATTCCCTTAGAAACCCTCAAAATATTTTCCAGATATTCACATAAGCTGGTATCATGCAGTGGTAACTAAAAGAAATAAAAGATGAAACAAAATCCTCAGTCAAATTAGCTACATTAAAAGCATGAAATTTAACATATTGACCACAGAATACAAAAAATAAAAACTGAGCCAGGGGCTAGATCTCATGATTTCTTTTATACCAAAATCATCCCATTTTACAGTTGCTTACTGAAAGAGGGAAGGCTTCACACTTGCCCTAGGAAAGTCTGTATATTTAAAAGCTATTTATTTACTCTACAAATTTTCATGCTCATAGAGTGCAGAGCCTATGCTCTCTACTAATAGAGAGCATAGTAGAGAGTCCTCTCTACTAATTTTATTTCTTTTATTTAAAGCCTTAAATAAATATGTTGTCTACCAAAACAAGAATAAAGTTCTGGAGTATGATTTCATTAATACCAACCAATATCAGTTTGATCCAAAATTATGTCTTTGATTTATTTTTTAATTTATATAAGTATTTTAACTGAACTCTTAAATGTTAGATGTTTATAAAATAAAACCTGTTTTTAAGCAAAAATTGGAAAAGTTTTCCTCCAAGAGGCGGTAGAATTAATACCGAAAATTTCTCACTACTTCTGATTTTTCATTGAATTAGATTCATTTTCCTTTCAAGAACTGTATCCTTGAAAGATTTCTTATTCATCAATTAAATATTATCATTTCCATCTTAAATAGCCAAGGGAATAGGAATCGTCAACAATTAGGAAACTACTAATTAAAACATACAGTTGAGGCTAAGAGATACCTAAGTTACAATAGTCAAGATATGAGTGCAAGGTCCTGCACCTGGGTTTGGACAATCCCCATTATCAATAGGCTGGGGGATGAAGACATTGAGAGCAGTCCTATGGAGAAGGACTTGGGGGTATTGGTGGATGAAAAGCTGGTCATGAGCCAGCAACGTTCGCTTGCAGCCCAGAAGGCCAACCGTATCTTGGGCTGCATCACAAGTGTGGCCAGCAGGTCAAGGGAAGTGATTCTGCTCCTCTGCTCTGCTTTGGTGACACCCTACCTGGAGTACTGTGTCCAGCTCTGAAGTCCTCGGCACAGGAAAGATATACCTGCTGGAGCAGGTCCAGAGGAAGGTCACAGAAAGGATCAGAGGAACGGAACATTTTTCCTGTGAAGAAAGGCTCAGAGATTTGGGATTGTTTAGCCTGGAGAAAGGCTCTGGAGAGACATTATTATGGCCTTTCAATACTTAAAGGGGGGCCTGTAAGAAAGATGGTGCCAAACTCTTTAGCAGGGCCTGTAGCGGCAGGAAAAAGGAGAAATGGTTTTAAGTTAAAAGAGGGTAGATTTAGACTAGATATAGCAAAGAAATTTTTTACAATTGGGGTGATGAAACACTGGAAGAGGTTGCCCAGAGAGGTGATAGAGTCCTCATCCTTGCGAACATTCAAAGTCAGGTTGGATGGGGTTCTGAGCAACTTGATCTAGTTGAAGATATCCTTGCTCACTGCAGGGTGGGTTGGACTAGATGACTTTTAAAGGTCCCTTGCAACGCAAACCATCCTATAATTCCATGAGCCTTCCACTTTGTGGGAGCCTCAATGGAAGGGAATACAATCCTGAATTATTCCTTCTGATTTGGCTGAAAACTGAAGTGTTGTGGAAAAGCTTCATTGAAAATGCTTATTCTGGAGTAATTTCTTGGAGGGAGAGAGGAGCCAGGATTTAGAGACTGGGACCTTCCAAGAATAGTATACACTGTGTTTGCTTTTCCATGTAGGTTTTTTTTTTCTGCATCCTCCTGCATCTTTTATTTTCCTTTTTAATGATCCTATCAATTAGGCAGATGAAGCAAAAATAGCATAATAGAAATAGCAAACTTTTCAAATTCTTTAGTAAGGGATGTAATTCCTTAGGGACTTGGCGTAAAACCATCCTAGTTTTCAGAAACAGGAAGGCTGTTAACTATTTCTTGGCCCAGTGTTAGCCATGTAAGTTTTTTTCTATGGGCAAGAGCTGAAGTAGCAAACTCAATGAATTACAGATGGCAAGGATAAATGTTTTAAGGTGCTCAACTATGATGGTTTTGCTCTTTTGACTGCCGGTTCCATTGTAACCATGGCCAGCAAAAGATGAATGCACTTTCTTTTCTGCTGTCTTCATAAAGGTACATTGAGATGAAACAGAAATGAGTAGGATTGACATAATCGTCTACTGAATATTAAAACTACTTTGAAAAGCTGCGGGGAAATCTTGACCTAACTGAAACTATTGGAACAGTTCTTCTGTGACATAATGGAGACAAGATTTCATCTTGTAGAAGGCAGAGGAGACTGTTTCCTTGCTGTAAAAAATTTACTTTGTCCTATAAATTCAACTGCGAAGTTACGTGTTTCCCTTCTGTTCTATAGCAGTATACCAGAACTATAGAAAAATAATTTCGGTTTTCTTTTTGCTTCTATTTTTTGTTTTTACCTGCTGAGACTTGGCAATGCTACATAGAAATAAAATACTGAGATGATGAATATAACCAGAGAATATAAAAATACTAACAGTCTAAATCTGAGATCTTTCATTTTCCCCTATATTTTGTTAATGTATTTATTTTAAGGTCCTATGTCATTGCTATGGTCATCGGGGCCCAGACTTCTCGCACAATCCACACTGTACTATCTAATCCAGGAAATCCTTCAGTGAAATAAAATGTTCTGGTAAACCTATTTTGTTCTCAGGTTGAATTCCTATGTCAGTCAGTGAACATTTTCTGTGAGTGACTCCTTAGGAATGGGATTTAGGGATATGATCTACTTCAAGTACCATCTAGTTCTCATAAGCTTATTGAGATGTGTAGTGTTTTTGTTAGTTTTGACCACTATATTGTCATAATAATGCCACAAATAGCTCTCTCTCCCACCCTCTCACTGCTGATTACACCAAAATGCACTGCAGGCAGTAATCACACCTTCCTCATTAAGGCTTCAGTCACTGCCAAGCAGATAATTCCACATGGTAATTCAATTAATCAAGTTTTAGGGAAAGCTGAGCCAGCAGGTCTACTAAGGAGTCAAGGAAGCCCTATGGTTCCCTAACTCCCTATAATAAATGTTACTGATGTCTCAGATGTACAAATTTTGGTACTGAACATCTAATGTATGACACACACTCAGGAGCTGGGTTTGCCATAAGAAAAAACAAAATACTTTTATTAGCTGCCTAAGTATACTGGTTCTCAAGTGACTTCTTAATAGATTTCCCACTAGACCTGCTCAGAGGCCTGACATGGCTTCTAATAAAGCTCCTCTTACACTGATTTTATGTCATTTAATCTGCACTCTCAGTTTAGTACGGGTTTCCTGATACGTCCGATTAAAAGAACTATGCTGTAGCTCACTGCTGAATTTGAACTATATGGGATAACTTAACAGACACATGCAGCTAAGGCAATACAGTTCTCTTCAATCTATGTATCCGTGTGTAAAGTCATGGGTAACAAATGCACATAGAAATTGTGAATTATTCATTAAATATTCCTGAAGAATGATAAAACTGCAAACTCTCATACTTACTCTTACAAAAATTGTTGGAAGTGCTGCAGTAAAGGTAATTAAACTTAAATGGTTTTATCTTTCCATCTTTGATTGTATATCTTTCAGAAGAAAAGAAAGAGTAGGGTCCGGTTCACAACTGAAAGTGTTTAAATCACTGAACCTCAAGATGCAAAAAGTTTTAATCTAATTATTGTTTAATGAGAGCTCCCAGTACCATACCATGTTAAGTTCAGCATTTACCAGTCTCAATTAAAAGACATACACAACTATAAAAATTCTCCTTGCTAAAAAGTATTGGGGAATATTGATTAATGTGGCATACAGTTTGGATATTGTAGACTACTCAGAAGAGATGTTTATTTTAGTTCATAGAACAGAGAACAATTTCTATGAACAGGGAAAGTTTTTTTCCATCTTGCCTGATAATCAAATAAGTAACACTTCAGAAAATATAAATATAAAAGTATGAAACCAGAATTTTATCTCCTCTGTAGTGTACACACAATCATACATGTATAGTATGCTGCTCCAGCATGCAGCATACTAGAATCAATGTATGTGTACCTGCTTGAATTTAACTGGCAAAAGGAAAGTTTTCTCAAAGTCTTTTAACTTTTAAGTTAACTCAGACGTATTTTTCAGCTATAATGCAGTGCCTCTATGTGTAGATGTACAAATATACATTTATGTCTGCTTCTATATATGCAAAATAATTATTGTAAATATCAGCTACTTTTCTAAATGATGCTAAAATCAGTTATACACAAATTTAATCACTTAAACACTTTTTTGTGATAAATTAGTGTGTTTTTTTCTTTTTTATCCTTTTAAAGAAAACTTTATATTTTGACAGATTATAAGGACATTAAAACAGATATTCATTCCTTATTTCTTATGTGTTAAATGAACGGTTCTATTATAGAACCTACTTGTAAAATAAATATTAATGCTGAAGTTAATTAGTTTTTCAGTGCTTAAGCTGAAAAGGAGTTTCTTTAGCTTTTAGATGAAGAAAGTAATGTATTCTTTTTTAAAAGCAGACTGATTGATTATACATCCAAATCATTAATTTTTTTTTTTCTGCATATACAGAATAGGTTAAACTGTTTGTTTCCATGGTAACAAAGGTTAATCTGAAGATCTTTTAGAGTCATCACTTTAAGCACATACAACAAGCACAAACTGGGAAAGAACAAAATTCAAAAGCAAGAGTGATACTGAGTGAGACTGAAACTTGATCCATCTTTACCAAAGAGTGTCTTACCATTTTGTGGAACCAATTAAAATTTAAATTTATTTTTCATTTTCTTTAGTATGGTCTGCTGATATGCATATTTCAGAAAACATGTATGGCCTTATCTGCAACCATTCCAACTTTCTTAATATATCCTTCACGTATTAATACTCAAGACTGCCAGATCATTGGGGATCTGGTTTGGCCCATGATATGTCAAGCACATACTTTTCTGAGTAGAAGTTGCATATAGAATCAAATGAGTATTTTAGGATGCAAGGCCTTTTAGGGATTTCTCCTTCTAGGATGTTTTGGAAGTTCTGTTATTTTACAATATCTTGTAGCTTTTCCTTAGAAAATTATTTCGTCTGAGGCTTAATAGGCATTTGAAAAATGCACAAAAAAGAAAGTAGAGAGATCAGAAAACATTGTTTTCCCAGTCCTGTGAAAATCTGTTTTTTAAACATTGCTGAATTATGCTGCTTTAAAGGAGAACCACCTTTTAACAACTGCCATTTGGACAAATTTTGTCAGTGTGCCAGAATGACAGCTGAACATGAATGGTTTGTCTGAAGATGTCCCTAGTTCGCCTTCAGAAAGATTAACAAAGCCCTCCACCACCGATAACACCTGCACTAAAAAATCACTCCTAAAGGGACAAGAGCACGGCAATGAAGAGTGTCTCCTTCCCCCATATTCACATGCTGCCTGAACTTATCTGCTCACATACCTTGTCTGCTAGGTGAAGAATACCAGGATGAGAAGAGCTGTGTTTCCTCCCATCAGTACCTCAGATTAAGATTGCCCCAGGAGGAATATTTGTGCTAGTCATATAATTTGAGTAGTACAGTCACACTGAGTACAGTGGTAAAACTGCATTCATAAAATTTGATGCAAATGACCAGTGCAGGGCACAATTTGCTACATCTTCTCCTTCTGCAGTTATATTTTTAAAAACATTATTTAAGAGAACACATAGAATTATCAGATGTTAAAAATAATATTGCCAATGTAGCTCTTTGAATACAAATCACATTTCCTTCCTGCCCACCTCTGTGTTCCCCGACTTCCAGCAATTCATTCTTTTTCACAGTATATTTACTGATCTGGAAGTATATCAGAGATGGAAACAAGAAAGCTGAGTGTTGAGGGATGGCACTATTATTTCAATTACTACAGAAGAGAAAGTACAGGAATTTACAGGAAGCCTTACTCTCATCTGCAGTATTTCTCATTATTTCTAAAGAGAAGCATATTCACATGGCTCATCAAGAAGAACCAAAGAACTTCTGGTTTGTTTGTTTTTTTCATGAATACTTGAGGGAGAGAATGGAACTGTCTACGTAAAAGAGAAATGACACTTGGGCTGCTATGAGATGTAGGAGACACAGGTTCCAATTTCCACTCTAGTGAGGATTTAATTACTTGCTGCCAAGAAGTCATACAGTCTGGTATCTTCTAAGAGTAGATATGCTGTAAGGAGAGATTTTGAAACCAAATAACACTTGGGTACTGTTACCAAGACCAATAAAGAAATTTTTAAAAGGGATTTTGTTAATATTTGGAAAGATTTTTATATCCTTTATATCCTGCACTTATGGGCAATACCAGTTAAAACAGTAAATCAGAATGGGAGTGATTTACCCCAAGGCATGTGTGTCACATCAGCAGTCTCATATCACTTCAATGTAAGATGCAGAAAATGGGTGATTTTTTTCATAAAACCCTCTGGGAGGAAGAGAAATGTTGCTCCTGAGAAATTAAAGCAGAAAGTTGATACATAGGTATGTTTTCCTTTTTTCTCAGTATATGTATCCTGATGAAACAGAAGTTTTGGTATATTCTGCATCATCATTCTTGTTACAATTCTTCCTGACCACATAAGTACCTCTTTTTGTTCTCTTGTTTAAGTTAGGAAGAACACATAAGACGTGGAGTTCAAACTCTCCTGAGCA
This sequence comes from Caprimulgus europaeus, assembly GCA_907165065.1. The sequence goes on from OU015523.1 coordinate 115,765,701, forward strand.
TTCATGTAGAAACCAAAACTGTCTCTAAACCAAGGAGCTGACCTACGTAAAAGTCTACATACATGTACCAGCTGTCCCTGTCAAGGTGTTGGCAGTGGAGGGCTGCAGGGGTCTCTGTCAGGACGGGTGGTCGGGCTCCAGTTGGTTCCCACCAACTCCATCAGACCCACCTCAGGAGACAACTGGGCCTGTCAGCCAAGTGGGTAATGCCTCCATGAAAACATTTAGGGAAAAAGCAAAAATGCTGGAAGACCAGAGGACTGAGGGGAAAAAAGTGCTAAAGAGCAGTGTGAACACCAAGGTGAGAGAAGGAGGAAGGGGAGGAGGTGTTGCCCTGAAGCCTGGGGACAAGGTCATGGTGAAACAGGTATTGCCCTGATGCCCATGGAGAGGACCATGTTGAAGCAGATGTCACACTGCAGCCTGTGAGGAGGACCACGCTACAGCAGTTCCCACAAGACTGCAGCCCATGGGAGGGATGCCATGCAGGAGCAGGGGAAGGAGCGGCAGAGGGGAGCAGTTAGGCACTGACTATAACCCTCCATTCCCCATCCCCTTGCTCCACATGGGTTTGGACTGGTGGAGGAGTCAGGAGTGAACTTCAGTCTGGGAAAGGAGAGACTGTTGTTTTATTTTTTGTCTTTGTTTCCTGCTACCAGAAACTGTTTTATTTGGCAATACATTACATTGATTTTCCCCAAGCCAAGTCTGATTTCACCATAACGGTAACTGTTCTGCAATCTCCCTGTCTTTATCTAAAGAAACAAGCTTTTTCATCCCTTATCTTGTTGAGGAGGGTGAATAAGTGAGCAACAGGGGTGTTAGCCAATGTAACCTTAGCCAAGGTTAACTCACCACAACTATGAATATAGCTCATTGTTTTTAAATGTTGTTCATGACTACCATGGCCAGACTGTGGGCCCTACAATAATAAAAGAAATCTTATGCAGCAGCACAACATTTTTTATCTGCATCACTTTTTGAAGACTGCACATGCAGAGAGTTCATGGCAAATTCTGAGCAGCCACTTATTATAACGTAGATAAGTATTTTACATACCCAGTTGGTACATTTTGAAACTGTTATCCCAATGCATACTTTGAGTGGCTCCCTGCTTCCTTTAGATCAGAAGTGCTTGTGTAGAACAATATGCAGATGTATGCATATTTCTGTATATGCATACAAATATCTATAAATATATATTTGTTTATACGTATACATACTTCATGTGTATAAATAATTATATATTTTTATATATGTATATATTGCATATAATATATACTATATGTATATATACACAAATAAGTTAATATTATAAGGAAATGGTGATAAACAGGAAAGAGTCACAGAATCACAGAATGTTAGGGATTGGAAGGGACCTTGAAAGATCATCCAGTCCAATCCCCCTACCAGAGCAGGAACACCTAGATGAGATCACACAGGAAGGCGTCCAGGCGGGTCTTGAATGTCTCCAAAAAAGGAGACTCCACAACCTCCCTGGGCAGCCTGTTCCAGTGCTCTGTTACCCTCACAGTAAAGAAGTTTCTGCTGAAGTTTAAGTGGAACCTCCTGTGTTCCAGCTTACACCCATTGCCCCTTGTCCTACCATTGGACATCACTGAGAAGAGCCTGGCTCCATCCTCCTGACATTTGTCCTTAACATATTTATAAACATGAATAAGGTCCCCCCTCAGCCTCCTCCAAGCTAAAGAGGCCCAGCTCCCTCAGCCGTTCCTCATAAGGGAGATGCTCCACTCCCTTCATCATCTTGGTGGCTCTGTGCTGGACTCTCTCAAGCAGTTCCCTGTCCTTCTTGAACTGTGAGGCCCAGAACTGGATACAATACTCCAGATGCAGCCTCACCAGGGCAGAGTAGAGGGCGAGGAGAATCTCTCCTGACCTACTAACCACAGCCCTTCTAATGCACCCCAGGATGCCATTGGCCTTCCTGGCCACAAGGGCACAGTGCTGGCTCATGGTCATCCTGCTGTCCACCAGGACTCCCAGATCCCTTTCCCCTACACTGGTCTCTAGGAGATCATTTCCCAACCTATACTGGAACCTGGGGTTGTTCCTGCCCAGGTGCAACACCCACCACTAGTCTAGATTTTAAAAAGACACATGAACAACCTCTCTGAATATTAATCAATGTGCAGTTTTGATATCCGCTGAATAACTTTTTTTCTGTGTTTTCAATGGTGATTAAATATGTTTTTAACAATTGGTGCAATACTTCTAAAAGAGAAATTAAGAAATTCCCAATCATAATCAGGTGAAACTCACATGGTAACCCACTTCAGATGGGAATCCTCAGCAAAATGCATTTAAGCTCTCCTAATTATTCATTGTTGTTATTAACATGGATAAAGCTTGGAATTCCTGAATGAATGAACATTCTGAAATAATATGCTGAGAGTGGCAGTGACACTAAAGTTATGTATGCTTTTTGACTGTTGAACTTCATTCCCACCTACTTAAAATCTCCAGACCTTAAAAGCAGAGATCAATGAGATTCATTTATTCTTGAGAAGGCTGATTAAAACTCACACCCATTATTAGATATATTTTTTCTCCAAACAGTGCATGTTTTAGTCTGCACTTTATTCTCTCAGGTCACAAGGCTGCCTCAGAAACAATAAGGGCAGTATAAAAGATGAGGCAGATAAGGTGTCAAGGAATCAAAGGTAAGCAGTATTGATAAACTGAAAATTATGAAGCGCTATGATGAATACAGAATTTCCAGGAGAAATCTGAAGCCATTTATATGAACGCTGAGTATCAACTCAATTAACTTACCACTGAATTCAATGTTTGAAATTATAAATTAAATTATGATTCCTTAATTCTCTTCTTTAATATGAAGATGTTGAAATTGTTTATAAATCATTGTTACTTAGAATATTGACTGATAAATTTATAAATGGCAAAAAACCAGCCAAAACCCCATCAAACCTTTTTGTGAAAATTCAGACTCTTATCCTGCAATGTTATAAGTCTCTGTATTAAGAATGGTGCCATGCACTTATGTACTTTTTAATTAGTTCTAGAAAAATAGATTAATCAAGATTAATATTCACATTACCGATTTACGGGTACTTATGGCTGTGGAGCCACCATTCAGTACAACACAATACAATCCTCGGTCTCTGGTTCCATGTCTCTCTCTTTTTACAGATCTGCTGGCTCACGCTATGACTATCACCCTCATAACCTGGCTTTACCTCCATTGTCTGTGTTAGGGAAATGGAAATGTGGTTTTACAGCCCTGAGGCCCATCTCACCATGAAACTGCAACATTAGCAGAGTGTGTGTTGGCTTCTGGGAAATGTTCTCAGGTCCCATAGTTTCAGGGTAGCTTTAAACTCCTTACACAGCAAACAGAATGCAGTAAGCCTCAAGTGGTGTTCTAGGCTAATTTTGGGAAACTCCAGGGTTTTATGTTACCTTAATAGGATGTTAAGTGCTGACTAATATATGTGTCCACCATTAATATAACTACTGAAGGCTTCATTTTATTTCAGATTTTTTTAGCTTTATTTATACGAAAATTAAATATTTAAGTTGTAGTTAAAAGACAGCGAGTAATTTAATTGGAAAAAAAAATCTGAAATAATTTAAATGAAATTTTTGCATCTCATTGATTTTTAAATAGAGTAGAGGTATAGAACACTGAAGATTTCCAGTTTCTAGGCTGTCACTGAAGTTTAAATTAAGATGGCATCACTAGGCAATCTGTCATGGCTTCTTGCGTATCACATATCACACCCCATTGCATTTTATTTAATTACCTCTTTATTAAGCCTAATTATGATTTATTTATGTCTTGTCTTTTCAGTAAGTGTTTTGGTCCTTTCAGAATAGACTCTATTCTTCAAATATTCTGTTGCAGTCCAGAAGATCTAACTGAGAAGTGGTTTAGTCAACTTTTAGCTACAAAATGAACATTTTCCTTCATTAATATGTTGGTTTTGAGTCTCCAGATAGTGTTTGCCAGGACTCTACACTTCAACTGAAACTCAGATAAATAACTAACTACATCTTTCCATCTTTAAGGAAAATTATATGCGGACACTGAACTTTCTCTATTACTTTTGTCTTCACTGCAGACAGAAGTAAAACTTGTTCTTTTCATTCCTCAGAACAAAAGTATTCATTTGACCACTAGCATTAAGAATGTCAGCCACCAGCACTTTATTTTTCCCTTTCTTTATCAGCAATCCTAGAATGTAACAAAATATTTTATCTACCATGTCACTCCTAGGGAGAAGATAAAATTGTGGGTGTTCATAAATACTCCCTAACCATAGATCTATTAATCTGCATGGGATAACACCTAAATGTAAAACAACGATTTAGGTTGCATTCACTCATTAATTCTTTTTTTTTTTTTCCTAAACTCTAGCTTGATGAGTGCCCTGATTATTTATGCCCATATTCATCAGTATTCTTTCTTGTGCAGTGTGAGAAGCAGGTAACTGAATTATAATATAAACATACAATGCATTTGTACTCACATTTTCCTTGCTTTAAATAAGTTTTGCCAACAGATTTCTTTGCCTCTGTGGCAGCCTCAGGTGTAGCACTCAAATCTTAGTACTGGAATTACTTTAACTTCTGTAATGTAAGCATGTATCAGAAATTCCCTACTGTAGTTTTTGAAAAGAATGTAGATATTTGTCCCAGAAAAGATATTTCTGCCAAGAAGTCCAATTGAAGCAATGTACTTAAACACTGCATTAATGTAAATATGCAGAAAAGCAATACATGTGCCTTTAGACAGTCCTGCAAAGAGGCTAAAAAGCATGAAAATGATGCAAAACAGAAAATACTGCTGTTGCTTTGTTGTCTTTACAAATTGATGGGCTGATTATTTGACTCTATTCCAGTAGAAATATATATATTTGAAAATAACGCTCCTTTCAAAATCCACATTTGAATAGTAGTATAATAAGACAAAAACTGATATCCATTTAATAAGTGCATAATCATGAAAAAGAATGAATTGCAAAACAAGTTGTTATGTGATCTTTTCACAATCTGACAAAAGAATTTAGAAACCCCAAACGTCACAGAATCTAAGAATGTGGAAATTTCCCTCTCAGAACAGTCATTTACCACCTATGTCTCGCGTGTTTCTCAACCTATTTCAGACCCCAAGTCTCTCTTCTGTGTATCAAGACCTGCAGTCTCACGCATTTTTTGCCATCCAGCCATGCTAAATGTCACAGTTCCCAGACTGTGAACCCGTGACATCTGATAGAAGTTGGGTGGATTTAGTAGATACATTAAATCACTTGAGATGTCAATGACAAAACCCCAAAATGGCTAAATGACATCTTCCTCAGATGCATTTTACTTCAAGCTGGTATTTGTTGGCCACTTATAGGGGCATAGAATCTGACAATAGATTCTATAAATATATCAGGTGGTTATAAAGCCTTCAATGTGTCATGCTTTCCTCAGTACTCCTTCCAGGACTTTTATGACATGAATATATGAAACCATAAAAGTAACAGAGAAAACCCTGCTCCCATGTTCATTGCAACTAGTGGGGACAATGTAACAATCCCACCTCACCCAAATCCATAGTCTGGTACTCTAAATTTGCTAAGCATTATCAAACTGAATGCTTGAATAGTTTTGAGCAATACAAGTTGACTAAAATTCCACAGTCTTCTATTGCGTAGTGAGCATTTTAGTTATTCTGATTTACATGGCCAGAAATGCTATACTTACAACCTTTTACTTTTCTGAAGGTCATTACACTTCCCTCTACACGTTATGAATGAATTGGAGTCTTAGATGTATTCTGTGAGTCTATCCAGCTTTTCTTGTCCAGAAATGTAAATTCATATGAAGATATAGATGTATCCCAAGATTATGGAAGACAGTGGGGGAAAATTAAATGTCAGATTCTGATATATATTATTTGATAGTAGCAACCAGTTGCTGCCATTAATTTAACAAGTGATTTTTCTTAGCAACTCTGACATAAAGGAGAAAACTGTGTCTTAGTTCTTTGTGATGTGAGCTGCTGCTAACAGAAGGAAGATGTTTACCTTACTCTCTACAAGTGGGTTTAGTTCCTCTAGCTGTTATAATTCTCTTCAGTTGTTCATTAGACTTCAGGCCAAAATATATCTGATGAGAAAGCCATTTTAATGTACAGCTGTAGAATAAATCATACTACTTTATTTACCTTAGTAATAGTTCCTCTTTATATATTTTTTTTTCTTTTGTTAACTGTTACTTTTTAACATAGCATTGGAAGTAATGTGATTTGAATTTCTCAAAAATAAAGATAATTTTCACACTAAAATCTAGCACCTATAATACATTAGCATTTGTTGAACCTTCCAAAACTACAGCACTTGTATTTCCGCAAAAAGTGTTGATTATATGCTGGTGTTTGTATAAGAGCCACATGAGGTGATTTTTCCCAATGATTCTGAGAAGGAGAAAGTATCTTTGGATTGTCAAGCTCATGGAAATCCACACATATAGACATATATTTTAAAATTTAAAAATAATTTTCAGAATATTTGGCTGCTGCAATCCCATTCTAAGAGTCAGTGTACATTAGTGAACAATATAACAGAGACAGTTCAGTGACCTAAAGGGATTTCTTGATTGTTTCTGATTCTGAAAAAGGAAGGGAATAAAGGAAAGGGATTTATGAAATTTGAAATTATGTTCTCTGTGTATTGTATCTGTCCATTTGGAGGGACTTCTTTTGACTAGTTTTATAATTTGTGTCTGTAACAGCTGACAAGGTCAAAATCTTTAATTGATTTTTTTTCTCTAAAGCTATAAAGTTTCTATAAACTTTTCCATTTTATAGTGAATCATTAAAGAATAGGTACATTAAATGACATGACTATGCAATATAGGGTACCATAGCTAAACTAAATCTGGGATGTTTTCATTCCTGAGTCCACCATCTTCCTCCTTTGTCATCATCTTCTCTTGCCTGTTCTCCCACACAGGCTATTATGCCACAATTATCTATTATACAGATCTGTTGAGCCACACCTGTGATTCTGAGAGTTCAGTTTATTAACGGTGCCCCCTTATGGGCAGTAGTATACTGTAGTCACCTTATCCATTTGCTATATCTGACTCCGCTCATATTTTATACAAATTACGTGTGATATAGGAGGGATGGGGGAACATATGGTTGATTATTTTTTCCAGACATCCTTTATCTTTTCTCATAGAGTCATCCTTCACCTACAGAGGGAGCATAAGGACTCTTATTGCTCTGTTTTGTCATATGTGGCAGTCATCAGTTCTGCATTTTTTTTTTACCCATTACTTTTATTTCATTTGAGGATTCTTTAACATTCTACATAAATTCCACTTCAATTTATTTGAGTTACAGAACTTGCATTTCTATTGCTGAAAGGAATTCAGGGGCAGTGTCATCTTTAGATATCCCCAGCACAATAGTATTGAATCGGTCTCTTTGCAACGGATGTAATTCATTAGACTTATCCAATGCATGGCACAACGTCCCCAAATGGTATAGATGGCACAACGTCCCCAGATGGTATAGACATGACTAAGATGTGTAACATGGGATTAGTAATAAGTGGACAGAAAATCTTTGAACTGTAATTGCATGAACTCCTCATAGTGTGTTATGAAAACTATTGTTAAATTCTTCTTTACTGATATTCCTTGTGTAATTTCTCTTGCACATTCACTACTTTCTTCACTGATCAAAATTTATGTGCATTAGTTCTACACACAGTTAAAGAGCTATCATTGCATGAAATGTAGCATGTACCCATGGGGAAAGGGCATAAATTCCCGCCAAATGAGTGGAACCCTGTGTCAGCCCTCCCAGATGGTGTCATTAACACTGTCGAGATGTCATCTTTAGAAATTCTGTGTCATTTTCTTTCTTTCTTGGTCCAGCCATTTTTGCATTTTCACATCGGAATGCAGATAAACACAGACTACATTTCCTATTTTACTTGGGACATATATAAGCTGGTTGGAAATTTTTCAGTAGTATCATTTTCTAATACAAAAGACAGCTGAAAAAAATTAAATTACTTTTTATCTGCTTAATCCAAGTTAGAATATTTTGAAATATTTTGTGTCATTTGTCTTAAGAAAAAAATGTAATTGAGGTTCCCCATCAGCTTATTGCCTTTTAAGTATTATATTTGTGTTTCTGTCCTTCCAGACCACTCGAGATACCCAGAAGAAAACACATCACACGATTCAGTGTTCTTTCTCTTCTAACATGGCTGGATAAGTAAGGGGTAAACAGTCATTCAGGATGGGTCCTGGGATATGTAGTAAGGCAGCCATCGAGATTCAAAGTTTTGGGGTAGTATTACAGAACCATATTTTTTCATTGACTTTAACTGAAAATAAAACTAAATTAAGTCAGCTAATTAAAGGAAGCTGAATTTTGCTTCATTTCCTATTTATAAATGTCAAAAGATGTCATTGACTTTTTCTAAACATCCATCTATTCCAGATCAATTAATTTAGAATTTTTATTTTATTTTAAAAAGTCAACTCTCATTATTTCATTAAAAATCTTAAATAATTAATTAATTATTCAGGATGAAAAATTCTACTTCTTTTTTTCTCTGCTACATATATCTTTAAAAGTTATGTAGTGAATCCTACAGAGCTTTGCTTAACATCCCTTGTCATATAAAGATACTATCAACAGCATTTAATTTCTTACACTGAATGAAGCAGGAGTCCTCTATGATCAAAAGTTCAATCATTATAAAAGGGGCAAACGCGAGTTTTACAGTTCATCTTAATTCAGGCAATTCTGACTTTTGGATTAAGAAAAAAAACCGAGCCACTCCAGCTGAGTTCTGGTGTCTGTACCTCATTCACTGTGAAGGATAATGAGATAGGGTTGCTTCATTAAAGTTGCCTCTCGAGTCTAGATGTTGCCAGGTTCTTCTAGTCTGCTGAATTCTGGCAAAGCTTAGAAGTGCTTGGCAGTTTCCTGCAGCAACTTTGAAATTACAGAATGACTGCCAACTAGTGATGAAGGAAATATCTTCATAGTACTGATGCCATGTGACATTTTTAAGAGATTTGTGATACATATTATACTGCTTATCTCTTCTTTGCAGTATCAGAAACAATCTATCCAACTTCTGGTTTTAATAGTTTGACACAAAAGCAGATTTAAAGTCTTATCCTGTGGGTTGCTGTTCTTTGAGATGGTATGCATTCCTAGGAGATTCCAAAATGGTGAATTCAACTATCTACCTCACAAAATCCTTTCTCTTGAAGCTGCTGGACTCTTTGAGGGTTTGTTTGTTTAAGTCTTTGGAGCCGAGTATAATAGGTGAGACTTTTAGTTAAAGAGTTTTCATAAAAAAGGAAAACAAAGAAACAAACAAACAAAAATCTACCACTCATATAGCATAAAAGTTATGAGACTCTTAGGTTATTTCTCAACCTCAGAAAAAGAAAAGTTTGGGAATTATTCAGTCACTTGGCTTAAGTGTGATGCTTTCTAATATGGTCCCTACAGCCCGGCTAGTTCCACTTTATCTTCATTCCCTTCCCTCTCTCTTGTTCAGGCTTCTCACTTCACTCCCAGACACCTCCCAGACTTAATATTCCTTCTGCTAGTTATTCATTTGGTCTTAGTTTCCATTTACTTGGTGGCTGCCAGGCCTCACCCTTCCCCTGTTTCCACCTAATTCCAGTCTCTCCAGTCTTAGTCTTCTCTAAATTTCATGTATCCTGTATAATTTTGTCTTTGTCCATTACAAACATCTATTATTTCTCAACAGCTTATATATATAAATCTGACTCCCTGCTCTTCACACATCTGTCTTTCCTGCTTTCTATATTTAAATCAGGTTTCCTCATTTCTTGGACACAGAAGAACAAATGCTGGAAGAATGGAAAAGAAAGGTTCCTTGCTCTCATACAATACAGACTCAGCACTACTGACTCTCTAAGCTCAAATAGGCTTTAATAATAAAATATGAATTGAAATTTCAGTTACTGTAAGCACTGTGAAAGTCATATTGTTGACATAAAGGATGCACCTTCTATATAGATTTCAAGTCCTGAGCCTTTGTGGATGATAGTTTCAGAAACAAAAGGTTTATTTATTTAATTCAGCATAGGTAAAATGAATATGAGATCAAAGGTCTGTTTTGACTTGACTCTTTCAGAAAACTTTAGCTTTTGTCAGGAATGCACTGTGGAATGTCTTCATTCAAAATTTTGCCTAAGTAATGGGTTACTGCACAAGCTGTCTTTCAATGGCACTCATCCTCAGCAGTAGCTGGTGCTAGGAGGTTCTGTATACTAAATTTTATGCCTTCCTTTGGCTATAAAATGCTTAAGTAGTTCCTTTCTTTTTTACCTAGTATGGTTTTGCAATGGAATTGAAATAAACATTGAAAGTGATTATCACTATAGTTTAATAGAAGAAAGTTTGATCACCAACAACTCCAGTGAAATCAAGAACTCTGCACAGTATCAGTGTTTAACCACCAGTAAGGTTGTCAGTATATTAAATGGAGAGGTTGTTCTTCAGTCTGCATGAGTAACAATTTTTTTAATTTTTTTTTTTTTTTTTTTTTTAATATGGATAAATCAGATCTTTTCATTGCTTGATAAGGTCCTAAACTGCAACTTGAATACAATTCACAAAAGTTACACTGGCCACTGACTTGGTTAGATTAGGACCTCAGGATTAGAAATGAAATGCTTGGTTGGAAAGAGTGGTTTTCTGTGGACTTTTGACTTTGAAAACTGAACGAATAGGAAAAATAACTCTAGTACATTATCCCAATTGCTGTCCTTTAATGATGTACTTGAATACTCCCCAATGTTATATTCCACTCACTGCTAATTTCCTGAAACTTATATCACTTTGCCAAAGTACCTGAGCAGGAGACAAAGATCTGCAAACTTAGGCATAGAGTTGGATAAATTCCATCTGTACTGCAGAATAGTTTTTATCTATAACTATGTATGTGTGACCATCAGGGTAAGGCCACTGAGCTGGGAGGTAGGGGATGAGTGAGCAGCTGTATGGGGCTTAGCCACCAGCCAGGGTCAACCTGCCAGAAAAATGTAATTTTTTTATGAAGTAACTTATGCACAAGGTACACATACATTAGTAGATGGTTTTGATCTCTACCTTCCATAATTCCTGTTGCAACAATTTTGCATAACCTAAAGGGAGGATTTAAATATTAAACTTCAATATTTATTTCTCAGCACTGGCTACTTTAGCTATCTCCCTGTGAGTTAGCACATCTCCTAAGTGACTTGAAACTGATAGGAAACTGAAAAAAGTATAGTTTCTAAATTGGCAAATTCTACCTGTTTTTCTGCACAGTAACTGAATGTTTTTGTGCCAGGTTCCACAACCTGTCATTAGAATAATATGCTGCAAGTTTGATTATAACAGAGGACATATTTTGTTCTTACCTTTGCCACATGTACAATCACTGTATTCCATTAGGCCAAATTGCTTTTCTCTATTTGTGGATTATTCAATCTTTCACAAACTTGACATCTCCTTGGTTATGCTAGAATTTCTCATCCTTTGTCCTCCTCCGTTCCTGACATATAGGTATGAATAGTACATCTTGAAAGATAGGTAGAAAGGAATTAACTAAATAACATAAGGAGCTGGTCTTAGCAGAACAGTTAATTTTATTAAATTGTTGTCTGTGAATTGACATACTTTCAAATGTTTGCTTTAAAATAAATAAAAAATGCATTGTTATTTTTAAATAAATAAGAATAAATCTTCAAATTTTGAAAAGACTACATACCACCCAGTCTCTAGAATAAAACTGTCTTGTATCCTTTAAAACACATATATGTGTGTACAAGTAGTCCACTTTTCCTTGGTTGGGTATCTATTCATTTTAGCTCTTCTAATCATCACCTTAACTCTTCTGCCTGTTTGTGGGTTGTGTCCTGCTTTCCTCTCCCTCAGGGTGATGTATAGTTCTAGCAAGGGAAAGGTCAAATTGTGTTCAGGAGAAGCATAATAACTTCACATATCAATGTACATTTCTTCTCTCTTGACAAACGATCACCATTCTTTCTGAAAATTCCCTGCATCACATGGCCCCCTTTGACCTTTTGGTCAATAAATAATGCATTCTCTCTAAAGTAATTGAACTGCCTTGTTTGGCAGCAAAATCCCTTATACCAGAGAGCATGATACATAGGACAGTGAAAAATTACATTGTGGAAAGACTCCAGTTTTACTATAGTTTCTGGATGAAGACAGATTCCTTCTTACTATAACATTTTTTCCTCACTATCCAATAACTTTTTCTGAACCTAACCAAAATAACTAGCATTCATAGGCCAAATGAGATTTTTTCTTTTAAGGATAATTTAGAGAAGTGTCTAGAACAAAAAGGATTTCAAATCTGAACATACTTTTTTTGGGGCGTTTTATCACTGTAAAGTGACTTGGTCTGGGAAATATACCTTCATAATTTATTATGTTAATCAATAGCAATTTGTTAGCTATTTCAACTCAACCTTCCTGAGATGGAGCTCAACATTAGACCTGACTTAGATGTTCACAACAAAGTTGACAAGAACTATTCACATGCTAGAAGATACAACCCATTAGGACCCATTTCTAGGAGTAAGGAGACACTACAGGAGTCTGTAGAAGCTGTAGAACCATTAAGCATTCTAAGAGCAAAATATTTCACACTTTAAGATGAACGATAATATGAATCCAGGACGTAACCAATACTGCAGAGTTTCCATTTGCTTTCAAATAATTTGTTCCTTAAAATAAGTGCCCTTTTAAATTTATTTGAAGAACAAGATCAAGACCACAATAAATAAACTGCAGAACCTGAGCTATTGTATTATAGCATTTTGAGTTATTTTAGTATTTTTCTTCTGTAAAATGGAACCTAAATTTAAAATCCTAGACGTTCTCCTGGCTGTGTTTTCTGAAGAGATCCTTGACTAAATAAGCACTAGTTGGTTTTAACCTTAACTGTGACTTAATATAGTGTTTTGCCTGGAAATAATATATTATATTTCCTACAGCATGGTACTGTAGCAGGAACAGTAGTTCAGGAACACATAAATCATAATGAAATGGACTGTGATGCAATCACACAGCATTGATTCACGATAGACTGTTGTGTTATGACTGAGCATTCCCTTGTGCAAAAGTACCATTTTTCTTTGCTTTCTAGGCTTTTTATTCTTTCCCTTTATTTTTTTCGTAACAGAAACTGTACCTGGAAGTGCTAAAGCTTAAAGCTATCAGGAAATTGCCCTGAAACAGAAAACCTCCAGGAAATTGTATGGACATAGTGCACACAACATCCAAGGTATTATGTCTTGGTTCTGTTTCTTAGGATTTAGTGTTGACAATTTTTATTATACCCAGCCACGGATACATTGCTCTGAACACAGAGTTTGGACCAGCCTTGAGGACAACAATAGCATATCAGGAGAAGCTCTCTTACGAGGCAAGAGGTCAGTTGCTCTCCCCAGTATGCCTGTTGTTGAAAAATATCTTTAAAAGATAAACATTAGAATGATTTTCTGTGTGATGCCTATAAAGGAAACATCTATAAATATGTTGACAATACTGTTAAGAAGTGGTACTGAAAAGCAGGTATTTCATCCTCTATCCAGGTATTTCAGGGCAAAATCTTTAATACAGTGAAGCTCTCTGTTCTAATTGATAACACTGTTCAGGATGGAAATAAGATTTTATAAAACACTTCAAAACATGTATTCTATATTCTCAGAGTAGCCACTGGTGTAGTGAAGTTTTGTTCTACTCTACAATCCTTCAGCTGAACCCCTGCCAAACTTCTGTAGAGTTATAAAGGTTTGTCACTAGACTATAGTTCAAATATTTGCCTCTTCTCTTACTGAGGATCAGTTTGGTATGTCTCAAAGAAACTTAGAGGTCAGACATGGTCAAGTCCTCGTGGCTGTCCAGCTTTTACTAGTTTCTGGGTCATAATCCTCTCCAGATGGATTGCATTTCACCAGTTCTCTACAGTTGGTCATAAAACCTTTGGGTTTATATCACATGCTTCTGCTTTTGCAATCTGCTACTTTATTTGCACTCATTACTGCACCTGTGAGTGCAAAGCTCCTCTTATGGAAATCAACAGATCTTCCTTCTCTGAATGCACTACAAAGATTTACATACAGACAGAGATCACCTTAATTAGTCATGATGAAAATGATCTTTTATCCATACTTGAAAGAAGGCCAAGAAGGAGAGTTCAGAGATGTCCTTATGCTAGTTTTCGGGAGTGCCTTCCTGAGAAGACATTATCCCCACTGAGTGAATTCTAGTCTGTAGAAAAGGTGAAAGGAAAATACTATGTTAGGGAGTCAAACAACAGCCATGCTTACCCCATGATATTAGTATATTTGTAAGGACTTGTGAAAACACTAAGAAGAAAGAATGTGTCATCATTCATAGAGCAGGCTGTCTATGAATGATAGCACAGGGCTATGACATTTTTGAGAAACCAGATACATTGTCAGCAGAACATACAGTAAAAAAGTGTTCCTTGTGATATTTTCCTGGTATTTGAAAAGGCAATTAAGTTGCAGATAAAGAGGATATTCTCCTTTTCAACCTTAGGCACTCATGTGCCTGTGTTAAAAGGACAGTCTTTCTTAGCTCCTAGTACAGCCCATAGAAGCTGAGCTCATCACAGGAGGTCTGTGAGCTCTGGCTCTGAGGGATCTGCTCTCATCTACTGGATGATGGGAAGTCCACAGAGCGGCCTCCAAGCTAGGGTGGTAAATAAGATATGACTACCAACCCCTGACATCAGAGCAAACATTTTTGTCTCTGTTGAAAAAATACCGAAAGATAATGAAAAAAATAATGAAAGATATTTCATTAAAAAGGAAGCTGCTGTGAACTGTTTAGAAACTGAAGAGGGAAAAAAAGTACTATGCTTAATTACATCCTCTTTTTAAATGTATTTATTTACCTTATATTTACACTAAATATTTGTGGGAAAATGAGAGGATTTAAAATAGAGAAGCAACCACCCACTTTTTTTTCTCACAGTTTTTTCTTATTCCACCTGAAAAACATTGGCAAAAGATTTTTAAAATGGAAAGAAAGTAGAATAAACACATTTCTTATAGTCTTCTGAAATGTGGAAGTGTGAAAAAAATAAATTAAGAAAAAGCAGCACTTTCATATTTAATAATTTATTATCCTGATTTTTAATAAAACAAAAGGATAAAGCTATGCATGGAGAACACACAGGCTAACATGTGAAACTGCATTTGAGTAAAAAGGATTTTTTTTTTTTTTTTTTAATTTGTGAGTGCTGGGAAAACTTGAATTTGTAAATGATGAATCAGGGCAAATAATCTGCTGTAAAGTATTCCTTCAGTCAATCTAATCTGGTTTTTTGTCCATGCATTGCAAAACATCACCTTCCTTTGAGGTATGGACCTTCGCTGAGAAGTATGAAGGAATCTCCAGTCTTCTCCTTCAGCTACTGCATCACCTATTTTTTTCCTCTCTGTTTGACTTGGAGTTCAGTCAGACAGACTCGAGCTATGACAGAGCTGGTGAAGCCAGTTCCTTTCTCTGGTCTCTCCTATGAATGTCTCATACCAGTTACCACCACAGAGACCTGTTGACTGAGCTGCTTATGGGATGGCTCCCTAACCTTTCCCAGACTAAAATGGATCAGAGTTGTTATTCAATCTACTTAAGCAAACTAAGCTAATTCGTTCCCAAAATAGTTTAGAAAACAATCCCAGAAGGAGCTCTTATTGCAAAGGTGGTTTCCTCAGGCTGAGGGGAAGCAACAAGTTTAAACAGGGAGCTACTGCAGCAAATTTTATACCACCCCAGAAAGGCAGGGAAAAAGATATGGGATGCAGGCCTCATGCATTAATGATACATTATCCCACAGTAATGAGGGTGTCAGTAAAAGAAGAATTGTACCATGAAGCCAATTCCCTGTCTTTAATAAAAAGGGTTTTTTTTCCAGTTGCAAGGACTTTTAAGCAGTGCCTTGGGGTTTCAGGCCCATACATCTTTCTCTTTTTATTTTTTAAAATGAAGCAAACCATACCTCAAAAGTTATTTGCACTCAAGAATGATGACAAAACAGATGATTATGTTTGTTTAAATGTTGACAGTCTGACAAGAAAAAATCCTGTATGAAAAATGCAAGTCCCTTTTTTTCCTCACCACATGAACACTTTGAACAAAAGAATCTGGCACTGGAAAGAATGTGCCAAGTCCCACTCACAGAAGCTATTATTTATACAGTACAATATGCTCATATCATCAAGACCTTGCTCTCTGAAATATACACCTCAGCTTGAAAACTGACAGTATCTACAAGAAATGAGATGTTTAAAAAAAAAGTGATCTCTACTGTTCAAGCAACGCTGCTTCATTAATATATCTTCACTGAGCAGCATTGCTAATTTATACCTATAAAATAATTAGCATCTGCCAGACGTACTTTTACTGTCATCAAGCTATAGGAGAAGTGTAAGTTGGTTCACATGTGCTCTGAAACCAGTTCAAAGTAAATGACAATGTCTAATGATGCCTCCAAAGAACAGGCAGCTGCCACTGCTCACATTATTGTACGAGGACAGAAAGCTGCTGCTTAAATAATAATGACATTAAAATAACAATGATATTAAACCTACAGCATTTTCTCGATGTGATTGTTCCTGTTTTTACCATTGTTTTTCTATTTTTCAGTTAGATCATGTTCTAAAGGTGTAAAAGTAAACCATAAAGCATATTGCACCTGATGAAAATTTAAAGTGATTCAAGTTCATCTTGCATCCCAAAATACAATAGCTTGACAAAGTTGCTTTTCCCAAAGGAGAACAAGAGTTAGTAAGAACAGAAATAGCACATCACTGAGAAAAGGGACATATAGTGACCTAAGTGCATATACCTGTATCCATTCATATGTGACTATTTTAAATGAAGGTTTTTCCTAAGCACCATAGGTACAGATCAGCCCAGGAATGCATGCCAGTTTGTCAATGCCAACAGCTCTTCTGGTACCATCCTCTTTCAGGTGTATATAAACATACATGCATATATTTATTAATTTATTTATATAGCAACATAGAAATGGATATAATAAACTGCAGTCATGGTGGGCTATCATTCCTTGAAGGGATTACAAGAATTACCTTGTAAAAAGCTGCAGATGGCAGGAATGGAGAGGGAGAGGAGTACACCACAAGATGGATGAAAGGGTGATTCAGGAGCCAGAGCCTCAGCTGTGGCAAATTACTGTGGCTTCGTTGACTCCTGTACCCCTCCAGCCTTTCTAGAGTCATATCCTTAGTCTCAGTAAGTAAGGAAGGCAAGACAGTAACACAGCTCCCTGACAATGGGGGCTGAGAAGGCAAGAAAGGGAGTGAATTGCAATTTTTAATTTATTTCCCCCCTCTGGCTTGAGGATTATAGTGAGGAATGAGACAGATTAATGAAGATGAGGGAGAGGTCACATTACATTTTTATTTAGAATCTTTATTCAGGTAGTAGTAGGAAAAAAAATAATCTAGGTAGTGTTTAGTGGTACTGTCTTTTTTGAGAATCAAGCATCTTAACACCTCTCCAGAACAAACCTAAACCTGAAGTTTTCAGTACAGTCCCCTTTTATGCACCCCTCTACGTACATTTCATAACTATTTTATTCTTTGGAGATAGAAGTATTTAAAGAATTTCAACTTTCCACTACATAGAATACTTTGTAAATGCAGGTTAAAAAATTGTTGCAATAGACAGCTTAAATTAATTTTCACACATTTTACTAGAGTTAAAAAAAAGCATTCCATTAGCACCCTTCACACTTTACAGTGTGAATGAGACAGAGCAAATATTCTCTGAAAATGTAGTTCAAAAACGTTCCAAGAGAAGAGAAAACTGACTGATGGAACAAACCAAGAAATGCAGCAGTTACTCAGTGGAGTGCTGTGATCTTTGTGTTTCCAGAGGGTTCAAAGCAGCAGAATCAGCTCAGCTGGATAAGATGCAGCCTCATTCTGTCCTACCTGCATAATAAGGAGACCTCTCACCTTCACATGTTTACGTTTGGAAGCACAGATGGGTTTTTCAGGCTAAAAAATCTTCTTGATGTCCTAATAGCCACCAATGCCTGTTTTCCTTTCCTTTTTTTTTCCCTTTTTTTTTGTTTTTTAAGTAGCCAAACAAGCCTTCCCCTTCTTGCCCTCTCTCTCACCCTAGAATCTATAGCTCTTGCTACTGTCAGAGCTGCATTTGAACAAAATTAAGCTTTTATCACTATAATGCAATGAGACAAAACCAAGCTGGTAACATTGTGTAAGATAACAAGAGCTTTTTAATACCTGCCAGTGAACAAAGAACGAAGGCAAACATTGCAGCTTTAACTGTTCCTGTTCTTTGGTATAACATTGTTCACTTTAGCATTGCTTTTTTAAAGGAAAGGCTATCAACTTGCTTACTACAGTGATTGGAACAGAACTGGTCAGCAAGAGAAGGATGAGAGAATTAAGAGTTCTGCAAATGAAGCTGTTCCCTGAGCAGCAGGTGTAAGCAAACAGGGAAGGTGGTGGGTGTGGGAAGAGTGCTCACAAAGAGAACAACAAAGGAGGGAGGAGGCAGTCTTGGGAGTGCAGACTGAGGTGATACATGTTACTCCTGCAGACTTTTTAAAATCAGTGCATAAGTGCCTCTATGCATTGAAATGCCAGGATCCAAAATAAGTAAACACAAATGCAAATGAAAACTTTGTTGAACAGTTATTCATTATGCATATGCAAATACTGACTGTATGTACATAATTCTTTTAGAATTAGACACCTAGTTACAAAAATGTCCTGCATTTCAGCAGTGTAGTGACAGAGGAAGAAGAGTCAGGGTAATGTCTAGTACTTGTCTAATGTATGCTGACACCTACACCTTGAGTTTAATTAAAAGCTCTATTTAAAGACACTTAAAATTATCTATGCATTCTATTCAATACTCACAATACACAACCAAGATATTGCATTTCCACAAAAGCTCCCATCTAGACTGGAGCCAGAATCAGGACCCTTTTTTGCTTTATTATTTTCTAACCTCTTTGGTGCACAGAGACATGGCATCAAGAAGATGATAGAAAATTATTCTCTCACAGCTTTATTTCCAGCCAAGTGATCAAGGCACTCAACTGCATGAAGGTGCATTTCCACCTCCTTCAGTATCTGAAACATGCAAAGAATGTTTTTTCTGCCCTGCTAAGGCAATGCTTTGTCACCTCTGGCATTATAGTGAGGCTCTAGGGCTTTAGGAGGGTCAGGACTTGGGCTGAGCTGGCATACAGTCATCCATATCATGTCATTCTTGTCATACTCCATGACACAGCTTAGGTGTTTAAGAACAAGCACTCTCCCACAAAAAAACTTGTCATAGTCCAGGGGCATAGCCCTGGCATAAGCCAGTGACTTTTCCCAGTAGTTAGTCAAGATTAGATAAATCTTTTGTTGCAGAAAAGGAAGTTTATATGTATAGAAACATGTTGGGTTGTACATTTTATCCCTGCTACCAGCAGTCATTCCGTGGTAGGCTCTGTGTTAGTAGGTAGTGAGGTCCAAGAGGGAAATATCTATACAGTGAAGTGGTTGATGCTGAAGACCTAGTGTCAACACTGTTCATGTGTTTTGGTTTTTTGGCCTTGAACTGACCACCTTCTGGAGGTGAGAATGCAATAGGTATGCTTCTGGAGCACATCTGGTTTAGCCTGACCCAAAAGGCACCTCGAGACTGCTCTGTGCCATGAAACAAAGCTCAGTAAACGAAGACTTCTGAGATATTCACTCTCGAATTGTGCTCTGGATCTGCATTACAAAGCTAATGTGAATGCACCCACAGCCTGCACAACTAGTGTACAGGGGAAGCAGACCACAAGTGAAGTCTGATCATCTCCTAGTTACCTGGTTTAGCTTTCTACTTCAGATAAATGAAGTCAAGATGGCCAGACACAGTTCTAAGCTTTTGTTAACCTTACCTGCACACCTGTGACTCCTTTATTACAGGAAAGAAATAACTATGTCTAAATCGGGAAGTATGGTAGGTGGTCTGAATTTGGACCCCTTCATCCTCGGCCAGCATAACACAGCTCTGGAAAATATGTATGTTTTGGTGGTTTATGTAGCTTTAGAGCATGCTGGGGAAAAGTGGCAATAAAAATATCCCTGAGAAGGGATTTTTTTTCTAATAAAATATTTAGCTGATAGTATATGTAGAGTCAGTGGGCCTATAGTTGAAAGGAAGTGCCTCCTCCCCCTTGGACTCCCTCCAGCTCACAAATCTCCATCTGCTAATTGGCCTTAATCCACAGAAAAGAAAGACTTCCATAGAACATAGAAAATACTGAAATGACACATCGATCCATTTTCATGTTTTAAGCCAAAAAATGCATTGCCTTAACCTGGAAAACTAGGCAATTGAACAAGTAGCTTTAAAAACTAAAACCAGAAGTTAGTGGGAGAATTAAAAAAAAAAAAAAAAAAAAAAAAGAGGTTGGGAAGTCAAGTTAAGAAATATGACTATTATATAGTAAAAAAATGTTTTGCTCAGCAAATGTATACATTGTAAAATAATCAAAATCAGTCCTTCCTCAACAATAGGAGCTAGTAAAAGAATGACACAGTTAATATGTTTTCCATGCCTTCTCATTCTTCAATTAATGCCTATTTTTCTATGTTAGAGAGGGTCCTTCTGCATGAACACAAGCTGCTCTTTGAACCAAATCCCTCAGGTTTTCAGTTATAAAAAACTCCTGATAAAAATAAAATATAAAAAAGCACCTTAGGGACTTTTAAGTCTGAATGAAAATTGTAGCTTGCCCTGCCTCAGATTTTCCACTCATTTTCTCTTCGTGTAAGGCCTGAGCTTCATCAATAAAACTAAATGATAATAACACATTAGTCAAGACACTTCTGCACAAAACCTCTGCCATTAACACACTAAACTTCACTCCCACAGAATTAAAAGATTAAAAATAAACTAATTACCCAGAATTTAGCATCCTAAGTAACCGATTCCAACCACCTGGCTCACAGCTGCTATGGAAACTACTCAATTAATCAAAATAAGGGGTGTTTTTTTTCTGATTATTTAAAGGAAAAAGAGAAAGTAATGAAAACCCCCACACACTCAGTAGGAACAAGCTTCCCTTCTGAAATATTCCAGAGAGATTTTAATCAGTCCAAAACATTAACATATGAATACTACTATTGCAGAGAAGTTGGAGCTTATAATAAGATGGTGAAAAACTTTTATTCTCTTCCCTGGCCTCCTAGCACCATAAATGTATACACATCTGGTATAAAAGTTTACACTTTTTGTAGTATTTGGTGGAAATCATAGTGAAGGAATGACAGCTTCAGCTGTCTCTTGCTCTATTTCCATCACACTGGTGAAGATGAATGAGTGCTTCATAGCTAACAAACAACCCAGCCTATGTGTGAAAAGTTCTGCATAGACGAATCATAAGTTTCTTGACACATGGTCACACTCTATATGTGTGGAGGAGGAAAGTGTAGTGTAGAAACATGTTTTGCATTCACCTGTGACTTGTAAACACATTTGCAGGAGACTAGGATTAAAATGTTAATTTAATATGGCCCAACATTTTCAAGAGAGATTGAGGAAATTAGGTAGTAAACCCCTCATAGGGCCCTTGAAAATCCAAATCTGAATTGCCTTTAATTATAGCAATTCACTGACTTATTAAATGTGATCTGTCAAGCCTTACCCCTGGTTTTGATGGACCTCGAAAGAGAAAGACTATAATGTAGGAACAAAAGAAAACATGAAATAAAATAGAAACTGGATAACTGGTTTAGTCCAAATTTAGATCTCAACAATAAATCATTATAAAGTGGAAATGTTTCTAACTGTGTCCTGCAGCCCTATGGAATAGGTCCAATCTTTTTTATTAATTTAACCCATAATCTGAGAATAAATATGGTATCAGTACTTTTAACCTTAGCAAGTAGCACAAAATTTGGGAAAATGGCCTATATCAGTTAACAAGATAACTCTACAGACATCTACTTGGTAAACTGAGCTTGTTAAAATAAACTGTTCTTTAATACAGCCAGGTAGAAAATTGCATATCCTGGGCCAAGAAATGAAAGATACGCCTACAGAACTTACAAAGAAGAGGAAGGTGGAAGCACAAGCCTGACACAGATTAATTTCACTGAAAAAACTCTCTGAAAATGTAGTAGCTTACTGTGAAAACAAGGGAGAGAGATTTATCTTCTGGGGACAGTTCACGTATCTCTGTTAAAAACCCATCCCAGAACAGAATTAATCACCTTCTGAAAATGCCTGGTTTACACTCTTGACAACAGAAATGAAGCTAAACTTTTTAAACTAAGTGTCTTTGGGTGGGATGAGAATATGATCAGGGTGAGTTCAGAGCCAGGAGAAAGACCTGCCTTACAGTGCTGTGGCCTTCCAGTTCCCTCCTTTCTCAACGTCTTCTTTCTAACTCTTTTTTTTTTTTCATTTTTTCTTTTTTTTTTTTTCTAGTTCTTGTAAAAAAAGATCCTGAAAAGAGTGAAGGATCACAGTGAATTAACAATTAAATACAGGTTCTCATGAGAAACTAATGCTAAAATGACTAGTGTGATTCATAGCTTCATAAGTCACAAGACAATGCATAGGAACAGTACATAAAAGGATCTCTTTGCTTCTATATAAAACACTGGCGGGACTGACGTGAGAATACTGAATGTGGGTCTAATTTTTGCTATTTTTGAAAGTCAGAGATGATACAGAGAGTGACAATATCCTGTTTCAAAGAATGGAGGAAATGTCTTCTAGCAAAAGACTCAGAGATCAATTTAGTAAACAGACCGAGCAGAAACTTGGTAAGAGTATTTAGCATGTTTTAACGGAGAAGACACTGTATACTAAAGGACTAGGTGATGCACTAGTTCATTTTGTTCTTTATCTCTGCTGAATACAGTTGTGCAGTGCAGTCCTGTCTTAAGGTAGAACTGATGTAATGTACAAAATAAGGTAATAATATATGATTATGTTGATCTTGAGCAGAGTGGTATTATGGGTACCTTATACATCGGTGGGAGGTTCTGGGAGCAAAGACCAACATGCTTCTGTTTTGGAAATGGTTATTGGTAACATGGATTGATTTGGTCAAGGAACTGACGAGGAGAGGTGCCATGCTGGACCTTGTTCTCACCAACAAGGAGGGGCTAGTGGGGAATGTAAAGCTCTCAGGCAGCCTTGGCTGCAGTGGCCATGAATTTGTGGAATTTGAGATCTTTAGGGCAGTGAGGAATGTGCACTGTAAGCTCACCACCCTGGATTTCAAGAGAGCAGATTTTAACCGCTTCAGGGATCTGCTTGGTCAGGTACCTTGGGATAAATTCAGGGAGGGAAGAGGGGCTCAGGACAACTGGGTTATACTCAAAGATCTCCTCCTCCAAACTCAGGAGCAATGCATCCCAACAAAGAAGAAGGCAGGCAAAAAAAGAAGGAGGCTTGCATGGATGGACAGGAAGCTTATGAACAAACAAGTTTGAAAAGGAAGCCTACAGAGGGTGGAAGGAATAATGGGTTACCTGGGAGGAATACAGAGAAATTGCCTGAATGGACAGGGATCAGGTTAGGAAGGCCAAGGCCCTGACAGAATTAAATTTGGCCAGAGATGTCAAGGGCAACAAAAAAAGCTTGCACAGGTATTTTGGGGAGAAAAGGAAAACTAGGGAAAATGTGGGCCCTCCCCAGAAGGCAATAGGAGACCTGGTCACCCAGAACACTGAGAAGGCTAAGGTGCTCAATGACTTTTTTGCCTCAGTCTTCACTGGCAAGGGCACCTGCCACACTACCCAAGTCCTAGAAAGCAAAGGAAGGGTCTGGGAGAATGAAGAACTGCCCATTGTAGGAGAAGATCAGGTTCAGGAGCACCTAAGGAACCTGAAGGTGCACAAGTCCATGGGACCTGATGGGATGCATCCATGGGTCCTGAGGGAAATGGCAGATGAAGTTGCAAAACCACTATCTATCAAATTTGAGAAGTCCTGGCAGTCTGGTGAAGTTCCCACAGACTAGAAAATGGGAACATAGCCCCCATTTTTAAAAAGGGTAACAAGGAAGACCCAGGGAACTACAGGCCAGTCAGTCTCGCCTCAGAGGGCAGTATCATGGAGCAGATACTCCTAGAAACTATGCTAAGGCACATGGAGAATGAGAAGGTGATTGGTGACAACCAGCATGGCTTCACCAGGGACAAATCATGCCTGACCAAGCTGGTGGCCTTTTATGATGGGGTTACAACATTGGTGGATAAGGCTAAAGCAACTGATGTCATCTACCTGGACTTACACAAGGTGTTTGACACCGTCCCACATGGCATCCTTGTCTCTAAATTGGAGACACATGGACTGGATGGATGGACCACGCAGTGGATAAGGAACTGGCTGGATGGTCACACTCAAAGAGCTGTGGTCAACCGCTCAAAGTCTGAGTGGAAACCGGTGATGAGTGGTGTCCCTCGAGGTTCGGCATTGGGACCAGTGCTCATCAACATCTTTGTCAGAGACATGGACAGTGGGATTGAGTGCACCCTCATCAAGTTTGCTGACGACACCAAGCTGTGTGGTGTGGTTGACACACTGGAGGGACGGGATGCCATCCAGAGGGATCTTGACAGGCTTGAGAGGTGGGCCTGTGCTAACCTCATGAAGTTCAACAAGGCCAAATGCAAAGTTCTGCATGTGGGTCGGGGCAATCCTAAGCACAAATACAGGCTGGGTGATGAGTGGCTTGAGGCCAGCTATGAAGAGAAGGATTTGGGAGTGGTGGTGGATGAGAAGCTCAACATGAGCTGGCAATGGGCACTTGCAGCCCAGAAGGCCAACAGTATCCTGGGCTGCATCAAGAGAAGCGTGGCCAGCAGGTGATTCTCCCCCTCTACTCTTGTAAGGCGCCACCTGGAGTACTATGTCCAGTTCTGGAGCCCCCAACATCAGAAGAACACGGACCAGTTAGGACAAGTCCAGAGGAGGCCACAAGGATGATCCAAGTGCTGGAGTACCTCTCCTATAAGGACAGGCTGAGAGAACTGGGGCTGTTCAGCCTGGAGAAGAAAAGGCTCCGGGGAGATCTTCTAGTGACCTTCCAGTACCTGAAGGGGCTCCAGGAAGGCTGGGGAGGGGCTTTTGACAAGGGCAGGGAGTGACAGAACAAGGGGTGATGGCTTTGAATTGGAAGAGGGGAGATTGAGATTAGGTATTAGGAAGAAATTCTTTCCTGTGAGGATGGTCAGACACTGGAACAGGCTGCCCAAGGAAGTTGTGAATGCCTCATCATTGGAAGTGTTCAAGGTCAGGTTGGATGAGGCTTTGAGCAACCTGGTCTAGTGGAAAGTGTCCATGCTGATGGAAGGGGGGGGTGGAACTGGATGATCTTTAAGGTCCCTTCTAACCCAAACCATTCTATGATTCTATGTTTCTATGACAGGACATCAAGGCTGATTCCTTTGGATATCACAAAAATTGAAACAATGCAGTCCAATTGGAAAAACAAATAGTCTGCATCACATTGATGTATTCATTTCAGTCTCAGTGAGCTCTTTGATCTAACTATGTCACCGATAAATGTTAAGATGAAAAGTACTCAGGAACATGCACAGAACAGTATCAGCTTTTCAAATATTTATGTTTTCATCTTAAGGTTTTTTTTTTCTCCTTCAAACTATCAGGTGGCATGAGTCTGCATTAAAGGGAGACTTTAATGCTAGCAAAAAATGTTCAGATCTTTTAGAAACTTAGATGCATTTACCTTTTGGATTACTTTTGTAATTTTCATAACTGGCATTCCACTGGGACTGGTATGTGTGCTGGCGGGAGGTGGGTAATGGTCCCACAAGGATATGCTTTGCTTTCTTCAAATAAATGTAGGCATACATTAGCTAGAAGAGCATCCTGGGAGAAATTTAATTCTCAGACTGCCAACATTGCATTGCAACCAGGCATTGTTATTGCTTATTTGTATTACAGTAGTGTGTAGGGTAGGTCAGGCTGACATTATTTTAGGCAGTAGAAGTTTACACAGCAAAATAAGGTCTCTCTTACAGGAAGTCTTTCATAAAACTCTAAGTATGGGATAGGAATTAACAGCTCAGAGAAGTGAAGTAACTTGCAGAAGGTCAGACAACAAATCAGAATCAGAGCTGCTGGGGAAATCCAGCAATCCACTGATTTTCTTTTGCCCTGGCTTTTGAACCAGTCCAAAGAAAGATGTCTTCTTAATCTCACTGGGTATAAATAAAGATAGTCTGTCCAGGCTAACAGTTGGCATAAATCAGCCGAACCCCACTAGAGTCAGCAGAGATGCATTTAATTATGCCACCTACAAGTAAAATTTGCTATAGGGTTTTTCATCAGGATTCTTGAACTGAGCTTAAGCAAAATGAAACTTAAAAAGTACAAAATAATCATAATGAAATACTAGTATAATAACAATAAAAATGAAAAATATTCTGAGAAAGCATGGAAAAAATGGGAGATCTGATTTAAAATAAAGTCTGACTAATGGGATTAGCTCAAATGGAGTCCCCAGAGCCTCCAGGGGCCTTTGTTAACATCTTACTAACCAATTGATTCTTCTCCCAGTGATTGCTTCTCCCTTTTCCGAATACTGCTAAATCAACCCTGCCAGATGACACTCATCCCACGGGAATCTAAAAATACTGAAGAATGGCTTTCTTTGTTTCAGAAGATGTTTGATACCATCACAGAGCAGGTATCTTTTTTCTTTAGTTGTTCCAGATTCTCCTGGTGCTGAGCTACCAGCTCTCTGCTGTATAGTCAGCTTGAATTATACACCTCTGATACTTTGCTTTATTATCACTATTCTCTGTGGATTTCTGAGGATCAAAGTATAAACTACAGGGCTGTAGGCCAACAACCTGAGAGCCTCCAGTTGGCAAGTCAGCAGGCAGTTCAACTCACCTTCTTCATGCTAGTGGGAAGTTCCACTAAAGCTTTTTATGCAGGAAACTCTTTCCTGCTCAGTTCTGGACCAGTCAAATGTCTGAAACATAGCTGGTTTTGTCTGAGTGGTATTTTTGTTGGTTGATTTGTTTGTTGTTTTGGGGCTTTTTTTTGCCTTCTCTTGCATTTTTCCTGATTCCTAACTTTAATTTTGAAAATAAAAAATTGTTTAAGTAACAGAAAAATAATTCCTGGTTTGGTTTTTTTTTTATTTTCTCACTAATCCAGCTCAATGAATTGCACTCTACATACATGGAGACCATCAAAAATGAAGAAGAAATTGTAGTACTTCCCACCTCAAAGTATACATAGCACATAATTTCTAGCAGTTGATCCGAAAAATAGAGCAACAAAACCCAGAGCCTTTTGGATGTGTTTGAATGAGGAATTCCTAGGATGTGCAATCACCTCTTCTATCTTCCTGATCATATGGAACCATTCTTTGCAAACCAATGAACCAAAACTTCCAATCATCCCCAGGTTATTTACTCTTGTGCTCATTGTAGCATGAAACTGCTGGTCTTCTAGTGTTTTCCCTCTGAGATTAGTCCACTGTTTAATTGGACAATCCAGGCTCATACGGCATGAGGTGATGCCTGAAAATTGACTAGGCTTTGCATCATGATAGTACAGTAAGAGTTGGTACAGTACAATAAAGAAAAGGAGATGATAATGTCAGGATAAAGCACAGACATGATGCCCAGGCTGCTTATCCAACATGCAAGGAACTAAAAGGAAAATTCCCTGGCAATTGTGTTCCCAATATAACTTTTGGGAGGTAAAAACTTATAGTCTCCTGCCAGCTCTGGCTAATTTGTAGTGGAAGGCTCTGAGAGAAGATGACAGCTGCAGACGGTGTGGAAGCAAAGCCACCTTGCAACACATTTTGTCAAGTTGCAGTCTCTGGCATTGGCCCAGGGCCGGTATTGCTGGAGACATGATGAAGTGTGAAAAGTCCTGGCAGGCATTTTAGACAAATAAAAGATGGGAGGCAAGGGAAAATCAAGACCAAAAGAGATTAATATTTGTGAGGTTTATAGCAGAAGAGGGAAAACAATAGGAAGTAAGAAAACCCCCACAGGGAATTTAGTGCGACAGCAGCAGATTAAAACCAGGATGGACCTGAAGAGGAAGCTCATATTTTCCAGCTGGACCTTCACCTGAGAGCAGAGATCCGGTCATGAGCAGCAGTCAGAGAAGAGTAAATAGTCAATAATGGGAGAATTTGCAGCCCCAAAATGTGAAAAAGTTCAGTGAGGCTCTGTGTGTGTGTAGTGGTGGGACCAAGGGGTGGAAGAGTGCAGGGTTTTCTACTCTGGGAGTGGTAATGTCAGTATGGCACTATGAAACTGTATACCTACTGTAGGAGATAACTCTGCAACCTTGGTCTCATATGTGTGGGTTGGTGGCATCTTAGCTGCATGTGGAGATGGGAATTGATGAACACTACATCCCTTGAGTTCTGGTTCCCTTGGAAAGAAAGGTCTGAGGGTAGGCAGGAAGCTCCATAAGAGCTTGATCTGGAGAAGCAGGGATGATCTAAGGACACACTAGATGACAGAACGCAGGTGGAGTTACTGCCTGACCCTGGCTGGAAGGGACCTTAAAGATCCAAGTTGAAGATGTCCCTGCTCACTGCAGCGGGGTTGGACTAGTTGAGCTTTAAAGGTCTTTCCCAACCCAATCTATGATACTATTTTATGATTCTAGAATGGCCCATAGGATGAATTTGCAAATTTCACAATAAAACCCAGAAGATGTTCTTGTTTCCTGGTATATGGTAAATTCCTGGATTGTACTCCTGTGAAAATTCTAGCAATTTTTGTCTGCCCAGTTTATTTTATCAAAGATTGAAGCTTTGGATAAATTTTGTTGTTCATTTTTTCACCAGCAGTTTTAAGAGGAAATGTGGCACCTTTTAGGCAGCAACTTGCCATAGCTAGATTTTGCTTAGTAAAATAAAAGATTTTTTTTTTCCATTGTTTTCTTCCCTGAAAAAGTGTATCCATTTCCTAATTATCCAGTGCATCACTGATAGACCACAGAGTAGCAGTTCTTAGCTGGTGAGTCAGAAGTTACTGGTAGAACACAATTCTCTCTAGTGAGATACAGATATATTGCAGCAGAGGTGACCTACAAAAGCCAAACTAAACCTTACTCGTATCATGGAGGACAAGGTAGACAATATCAGGACTTGGTTCCAACAAATCATAGAATAATAGAATGGTTTGGGTTGGAAGGGACCTTAAAGATCATCTAGTTCCAATCCCCTAATAAGAAGACATTACAAAGATAACAACATAACAAAGTCAAAAAGAGTAGGCTGGGTAGTCATTCCAGTTACTGGTGTTCTGAAGTCAGCAGCATAGATAAGGATGAGACATAGGCAACTCTTTGGTGGGAGGAAAAGTGGAGAGTGGGTGGGCATCTATGGTGTATGGTAGTTGTTCAGACTTCCTACTAACTTCAAGTTCAATTAATTCCTACCCTCTGTTCATTCTTAAAAAATTTTCATTACAATATTCTTGTTCTCAGGAGTTGTCTCAATTTCTGTCTTTTACCCCTGTTATTTTTCAGTCTCTGATCAGTACTGATTTCATCAGATTGTCTCATGCACATATTTTTTCTCAGCTTTGTCTATCTGCTACTAACAGAGAGGTATGCTCTCCAACCGAGTGTGAGGGATAGAGAAGAAAGACTTTTTAGAAGGGAAAGGAAATTCTAGTCCCTCCGTCTTCAGAATTTGATTTTTTTTTTTCCTCTTCTTTCTTCTCCAGCAGAATTTGCAGGAAACCTGAGCTATTAAGCTTGGCTAGAACAACCTGATTCCACACAGAAAAACAGGGGCTTTTCAGAAGCATTATGTGGAAAGACTTAAGACCTTTCCCTGACTTTGGATAAGTTCAGTGATACCTGCCTCAAAGTAGAAGGAATTTTTGCTTTAGGACTTCCCCTAAACTTATGTTGCAGCTGTAGTTTCTTGCTGTGGGTTTAAGTGAATAGTGGGATGTATTTTTACACAGAGATGGAAAATTCATCCTGCCTTCAGGTATCCTGAATGGTTATAATGTCTCTTTCAATGCACTTTTCCTGGTATTTTAATTGCAGTGTTTTGCAATTCCTTTCAGCTTCAAGTGCCACTACCATGAAAAAGTCTTTTATTACTAGTATGTTGCTGAAGCAGTATAAAGATAAGAACTCTTCACTTCTGCCAGGAGAGCTTGATGAAGGGCTGAATATCTTGAGGATTAAAAGGTGTAACCCTACATTTCTTTCAGCCTTCAATGAAGAAATTGCTAAGGCAAGAAAGGTAGGTTCACAAGCTAGACTAAGTAAGTGGAAGAAAGACTAGAGCAATGTATCCTGATGACAACAGGATTACTGATCTTCAGGAAGCAAAAGGCTTGACTACTGTGTTTGTCCTTGCTCTTTATTGTCTGAGTTAACATAATACTTTGAAGATGGTATTATTTGACAAGAGCACTTCTTTCTCTGTCTGGTCTTGAGAGGATCACAGATCATACGAGTTTACCACAGACAGTTTGACTTATGATCTACAGAGATGTTTGAGGAAGCAGCTTTTGTAACCATCTTCTCGTGTTCTGGACTTGATTGTCCAAGAGCATATAATTTAAGAAAAGGAAGAAATTAATTTCCCAAGAGCAGTGAAGAAGAAGGAGAATAAAGGGGCAGGCAAAACTGAACCACTATAACTAAGATGAAACCATAATACCATGTCAGGATATGGCTTTGCTCTTATCCTGTTTAATACATACCTGACACTTCATAAAATCTCTACCATGGAAATATTTCTATCTGATACTTATGTTCAGAAAAGGTTCATCCCTCGTGTCTGTGCAGGACCCACCTGAAGTCAGAGAGTGCCTCAAGCATATAGTTCTGCCTGCATGTATCTTCTAGCAGGATCATGTCCTGGGTTTCTCCTGTTGTGCCATGGGTGATGCAACGATGTTTTAACAGTCATGCCTATAAGAATCAGTCAAAATCAAGACTCCAGTGGAGAAGAAAGATTGATAGTGACTAGAGGCCTCTTTGAGGCCCTGTGACTTAGTTTCATACCACTTACAATCATCCTGTATGTTTTCCTTGGCAAATAATATTCATTTTTTTGTGTGTCAGTTCACCATAGGTGAGAAGACAGTACTTTCCTTTCTTAAGAGTGCTGTGATAATAAAGCTATTGAAAGTGTGAGAGGTTCCTACTATGATAGGGACCATGTGTAAATCTAATTGTAAGTCCATACAGATTGTGGTCTGAGTCTGTTTAATTGCAGTCATAAGCTTCAGAAGAAAAGGAAATCTTTGTGTTTTCTGTTTTTTTCAGTCTAATTTATGTAATATGTGTATCTACAGTTCCACAAGTCCCCTAACAGCTTAGGTTTAGGCTTCTATGTTATTGAGGTTTTTTTATTTTTTTTTTTTTTTTTACTGAATTCCCTGCAGTATAGAAACAGTTTGTCCCTACAAATGACACAGGGACGATGGTAAAAAGCACTAAGTGTAAATCAGAACCTAAGGACTTATACTAGGTCCTAATAAATTGAGCTACATCAAACAGCAGGATATCAAGGAACAATTCAGAGAAGAATTCCCACAGGACAGGAGAAACAAATAGAGAGCAACAACTTTTAGGCACCGTGAGTAGTTCTCTAAGCAATTAAAGGGTTAGGTAGAAGGGTGAAACAATCTCAGAAGTGCCTATGAGCTCTCCACCTGCTGCTTTTTCACATGGCAGCTTCTCGGATAACTGCAAATGTACTGCCTGTTTCTGCATTTGGACATGCCTGATATTGCACTGGTCTGGTTACTGCCATGGTGCTGATGCAGTAAGCATGGAAATTTAAGCACAAAGGATTTCTCTTTTTTCAGAGGATGGATTCAGTGGTTTCTTATTAAAGATGTTTGGTCTTTGGTTGTCCTGCAGGATGCCTTGCATCATATCACTGATAAGTAGTATGATAAGTACATCAATCAGGTACTGACATTATTGAAGTATTACCTTATTGCTGTTATTGATACTTTTCCCATCTGAGAGATTCCCCTATTCTAATATGGATCCAATATTTCCATATACGCAAGGGGAAATCAGAATGTGTTCATTTTTTTCAGTCTTTTATTAGACAACTGCATAGACACACTGAAATCATAAAATGGGGTAGACTGTCACAGTGCTTTTTGTGTGCATTTCTTTGATTTAATGGCTTTTCAAGATTAAATATCATTGAACTAAAAATGAGTACTATAGGCACCTGAACACCCATTTGAGTATGAGAGATGGCATTATATGATGGACATCTTTCTTCCTGGCTCTCTTTTTGTTCCTTTTTCACAGACTCTCCTGGTAATACTAACTTAAGTAGCTCACAAGGGTGTTGTGCAGATTAATTAAGTGCTAAGTATTATTAAGCGGACCGCAAACCTAATAAAGTTTGAGTTGAACTTTTGAACCTATGCTGTTCATGTGGGTTCTAAATTAGCTAAACGAGCTTACAGAATATTGCAGTATCCAGATGAAACAACCAGGGTGAATTTAGGCATGTAAATGTAATTACGTGCCTTGGAATTCGGCCAAAACATCATAGACAGAGTACTACCCATACTCATATAAAAGCAACTGCATTTTTTAAGTTACTACAGTAGTATACTTTTTATTTCAGAAGGATTTTAAAATTGAAGATGATTAGATTAAAGATGATTGAAGGAATTTTTTCAGGTTTTTAAAACTTCATGTCAAAATAAAACCATATATATTCTGAATAGAAGCCATATAATTTTTTTCAGAAATGTTTTGGTCAACCATAAAAATGTAGAAGAAAGT
Organism: Caprimulgus europaeus; assembly: GCA_907165065.1. Next base: position 115,798,593 of record OU015523.1, read on the forward strand.
GAGGTTTTGATTGAAATTTTTTTAATCCAGAAAGAAATATCATGTCAAGCTATATTCTGGAGGGAAAGAAAAAAAAAAAAAAAGTAAAAGGCAGCTTGACAATAAAAGTTAATCTATTGGAATTAAATTTCACTGAAGAGAGAATGCCATGTCCACGAGGTTGATACACTTTGTAAGTGACTGTTTCACCCTTTGGTGTTGCCTTTGTTCCTTGACTACAAAAGAAGGTTGGGGTTCATTCATCTCATTCATATTAGCTATCAAAGTTATTTAAGTCTCACCCTGAATAATAACTTCCTTCTGTATCCAATAGAGAGAAACATCTCCAGAATGACACAGTTTATCTCTTTGAGATACTGACCTAGAAAGAGATGAATCTCTCTCTAGAGATGTCTGCCTTCACCAATTTTAGAGATGACCATGTTGGACTAAGTGCCAAGCTTTCCAATGACTAAAGGCAGGTGAAATTAGCTTCTTAAAATGACTATACTGCTCATTTAAGCATCTCACTTGGATGTGCTTAGTTAGGATAAATGAATCTGCTTCTTAGTGTGGATGCTAGGGAAAGGTATTAGCATAAACAAAACCATTCCAGAGCTTGAAGGAGAATGAACTCCAGGAATGTAAAACATAATAGTTACTGGTTCTTGAGCACACCTTGGACAGAAGCACTTTTACAACAGAAGAACAAAGTCAAAGTCTACAGTGGGACTTTGGCTATCCACGTATAATTCCTAGGTTAGTGGATTTTTTTTTTTTAATTCCCTTCATCTTTATGTGCTATAATGTTATCATAATTTTAGACTATACATGTTCATGTGGAGGCTTAACCTTTATGTCTGCCTATACAGGTTTTTTAACAACATTTACAATGTTGGGTTTCAGTTGTCATTTAATTGATTTTTATAATCTGAACCACAGCAAGAGCATGGTCAAGCCACCAGAGGGTTATTATCTTCTGGGTGGAGAAGCAAGGAGCTGTGCATGTAATTTATAAGATCATCTATATATAGCATGATGCACTTAAGAACCTGAGCCTTTTAATAAGGCTTATACATACAAAAGACTGCTGAGGACTTTGTACACGATTATTGTAAAACCTGATCTAAACATTCCTTCTCTGTGTATAAGGAGACACATCTCTCATCAGAAAAATAAACAAGCAATGACTATCATCAGCATTTATTATCAGAAGCTTTGAACTTAGCACACTCTCTTTTAAGAATGAGTTTGATTAGCTATTTGGCACTCATCTAAAGGGCCTTTTTCCAAAACATTCAATAAAAATGAAATGCATAATAACCTTCAAAAAGTCCTCTTCTATCATACACATCTTTGTCCAAAATATTCTTTTTAAAGAAAATTAAAGCCTGGGTGGTCCCCATGAAATGCTATTATGTAGCAGCACACAGTTTGAAAGTGTATAGTGCAGAGATAACCACAGATAACCACTGTTTTGTTTTTAAAACAAAAGTTCCCACTGATGCAAATACTTTGTAAGCATCAAGTTTTAAGTGAATTCATAGTAAATAGCCCCATCCATACTTTTTAATAATTGTCTCACTTTTCTATGAAATAGAAGCAGTTTCTGCCTTTTAATTTCTTTCTGTCTACATTGCTCACTGCATGGTCCTCAGAAGACATTGAAAATACAGAATTTTACAGTAATCCAGGAAACTGGTATGTCATTTTATAAATGAAGAAATGGATCACAGTTGAATTAAGTGAGACAAAGTAAAAAGGGAAATTTTTGTAAGTGAGGTGAAAATTGGTATCCAATTTTCAGTATTCTGGGGTACTGTTCAGTCTCTTATTCTTTGGTTTGAAATCACTTTGATAAGGAAAATGGATTAATTAACTCTTTCTCTTTGTGGGTCTCAAGAAGAGAGTGAGACTCAAGTCAAAATACTGGATCCTAACCAGATTCAAATCCAGCACATTTAGATGCAATTTATATTTTGAATTTGGAAGATATTTTTAGTCTTAGAAGAAACTACAATAAAGCCAAAAAGGGAAAGGACATGTGGTAAGCAAGAAGCTTTTATTCAAAAAACTCCTGAGTTTTCATAAGTTTTAATAACAAGTGAGAAAATTAGTTATATTTGAGCAAGGAGATTAGTAAAACTAACATAGCCAGCAGACTTGTCTTCTGAGATTGTTCCCTTTTTTCTTAATATGTGATAATTCACACATATAAGCTCTCCTTAAAAAGCCTCTGCTGAAAATGAGTTAAGGCTTTGGTTTTTGCATGTCTTTCCAGTGTAATTACATGGAGCACCATTCAATGGCCAGTGCCTCTGAGCTGTCAGACCACTTTCTGTTGCTTTGTATGAAGAAACTGACAAATCAGTTCAGTCCAAAAGTCCTTCTATCCTAGGATCTTTGGGGTGCTCAGGGCTATGGTTGGGGTGCTCGGGGATATGGTTTAGTAGTGGACAGGTATGGTTGGACTCGATGATCTCAGAGGTCTTTTCCAAACAGGAGATTCTATGATTCTTCCTGACAGTAGCCAGCATTATATGCTTAGAGAAGCAGAATAACAAACAAGATAAATGCTGCATAAACTTTCATGGTGTTTAGCATTAATTAAGTTAAGGATGTCCTGAACTAAGAAGTTTCATGTGGTCCATTCTCTTAAACAGGAACTTTTCTCCATTACTATGAGGAATTGTGTTTTGATTCCATTGGCTTTTCTGAACTGTGTTAATGACTTTCACAGTTTATTACTTCTAGTGCAAAAAAATGTGTTTTCATTTGTTCTCTTTTTTTTTAACCTGCTGCCTGATTATCTGATGAAGTGACTGATGCTTCTTCATTACTTTCTAGCACTATATCATATGCCACAGATGTCTCTTATCCAGAGATTTATACATTGTTTATAGAAGTAATTTCCAGACTCCTTTAATTCCACAAAACCAGGGAAACCTAGAGTTGTTCAAAATTTAATTTTCAGTTCTGCTGAAAATGTTAGTTGCCATTCAAGAAAAGCAATGTGATATATCTGTAGGTTTTGACTGGGAACGGTGTTGTCATATTCACCTCTGCTCTTAGGAATTTATAGGAATCTGACAAAGGCAGCACATCTCCCCAAGTGCCCCAGCCCTGCAGCCCAGCTGGAGGAAAATTTGTCAAATTTCACCTTCTGCCAAAAACTCAGTTTCTGCTGGAAATGAAAATTGACAAGAGCTTTTCAGCTGGTAGTTGGCAGCTGACACCTGCTTCCAAAACAGATTTTTCACTCTCCATTGGAAATACCTTCACAAGGTATTCCTCCCTTCTGATTTTTTCCTTATAATGTGGAGCTTTTCCTTTTGCTTTTCTTTTTCCTTTTATCTTTTCTTTCTTTTTTTACCCCCAGTGACTTTCTGTCTTTCTTATTTCCCAGCTGTAAGCTCTGGTAAGGCCTGAATGGAGAAGCCTTAGTGCAGATTTTCTATCAATTGTATTTTAGGCCATCATTTGTCAAGTTCAATTTTAAAGTGCCAAGTGATGGGGATTTATTTAATGACATTTCTTTTCCCAGGGTGTCTTTGGTGATTTTCTTTCAAGCTCACTTTCATCCTTCGCTGCTAATTAAGACCTTTTGAGAGGAATATAAAAATTAAACTTCCACTGATACTTCATTCTTTGTGAACCTCTCTGCCAAGGCTCACTGCCTTTACATAAAATGTGATTCTCCTCTGAAATTGAGTGTACAAATTAATATATGAGATTCATTTTTATTTCCTTTCTTGCTCTACTTCTAGATGTCTAGCTACCTTCAAACAGTACCAGTCTATTAGAATAGACTCAATGACAAATTCTTGGACTTGAGTAACTTTATAAATTGTTCCTTCAAAAATTAACAACTCTCATTATACTGGCTAATTACCTAAGTCTTGCTTTGTATTTTATTATCATGATCTAATGTCTTACAAAACTTGGTGTGCTAATTTTTCTGGTTGATATTTATCTCAAATACTGTAGAATTTGAAGACTGCATCTCTCATTTATTATTAAAAAAAAAAAGGGAAGAAGTAAAAAAAAGGCCCAGACACAGCTAAATTCTTAGGTACACCTATGGAAAGCCACAGAACCTAGACCTCCATCAAGTCCAATCTTTATTTCATTAGATTAAGTTGATCTGGTGCAGAGGTTAAAGCTGCAGTAGGTGAGTTAAATCCATTGAAGAAATACCGTATCTACAGTCCTAGAGTTAAGGTGAGGTCAGATCTAGGTGCAGTTATAAGGAAGAACACGAAAGAATTACATCCCATGCAGTACTTGCCTCCAGGCATTCAGCAGACTTTCTCATTCTTCCTGAGCAGGGTAGCAAAGGAAGGAGTTTTTATGTCAGATGAGCATAGGAAGGGTTTGCCCATGTTTTTTGCCTTTTTACAACATCAGAATAATGTCAAAGGACCTTGATGGTGTAATAGATATTCAAAGAGTTTGTATTAAGTTTAAATTAAAACCTAAGCAACACCCTTGTAAAAAGTTGTATGACATTGCAAGATGAAAAGGGTTGAAAGGGGCAGTCATCTGTTTGGTGGCTTCTGAATTCAACAGAAGAATCTCTGCAGAGGGTAAGAGGTCACCATATTTACACAGTTCCCCTTGCAAAAGAATTTTCTTCTCTAATATGTCAGTTTTGCAAACAAAATTTCAGAAATACAATCTGATCTCTAGATCAAAGAAGTATGCAAAAGTTTAGATTCAGTTCCTAACAGTTTTTGGTGTACAATATGTTAATATTTTCCTGATTTTTTCAGGACATTTTCACTGGCAATAAGTTCTCCCAGTGTTATCTTCTTAATGATAACAGGTGTTGCTCATATACTGCCTACTCAGTGAATGCTCTTCTCTTGAGATCTCCAGTTGGCCCATGCACTTATCAGTCGACATTTACAATAGGAAATAATAACTTGGGGCCAAATTATTTTGCCTTCAGGAGCTGTGATGTATTGAATTATTAGATTTAATAGCACCATTAATGAGAGCCTTTGCTGAATGCTGTGCTGTGTGAGTTTTATGTTATGGTTTGATTTGAAAAGTTACCAAACGCTTGTGATAAGGTTGCAAGCTATACAGCATCACATGGGAAAACATTCTTGTTTGGATCTAAGCATGTTTTTGATTATATGAATTCTGAGTTCTGGACCACTTTCCACACCATCTGCAGCCAATCTGCATAGCCTGGGAAATTCAATCAGACATCTTGCCCATCTGTAAAACCAGAACTACTCTGTTACTGTGTCACCCTAATTAATGGGGTTTATTTCATTTGCTTCTTTGTTTACTGCTAGCCCTGCTCTCTAAATCCCTTTAGGAAGAGTACAGACTAGTTTCAGCACCTAATTAAAAAGCTTCTGGAAGTACTATCTAAATTATCTAAAAATATATATTTTACTTGATAAATTAAATAGATCAAATTGGGTGGACATGGCAGATACAGGAATGTATATGTTTTGTAGTACCAGCCTTAAATAAGTAACTGTTTCCAACATCTCCTTTTAATTTACTGCAAATTGGTATTGCTTGTAGTTCTAGGAAAGTAGATAATGTTGTTCAAAACAATTATGTTAAAATCAGTGTTAAAGAGGAACAAGGCGGGGGATAGTGGGAGGGTAGAGAACGGCTACCAGATTTGAAAGGATAAAAGAAATAAAAAAAAAGTTAAGGATTGGGACTCATACTGCTGATTTATATCAACGGAATATAAAAGACAAAGCTATTCAAGCTGTTTGTCTGAGATAATCCACTTTTTCTAGGTGCACATTTTTTAAGAATTGCAAATATGCAAAAGGAGGAAGACTGAGAAGATGGAATTGAAACATTTTGTTTCCATCTCCCAAAACTGCTTTGAGAGACCAGAGCTTGCTCAGAAGCACCGTTTATTTCCTGAGCTGCTGCACAAACAGAATTAAAACTCAGCTGCTGCTAGGCTAATAAAAACTATGTTAATCAAATAACAAAAAATGTTAAAAGAAAACCCCCAAACATGTGTTTTGTCCATTGGTTTAAATTGCAGTTATAAACTGAGTGCCAGTTACAAACAATTTACATTTCTAATGAAACCTCAGTTACCACTTTTCATTATTCCATGCTTAGACTGAAAATATTCCTGGTTGAGATCTTTTCTATGACTCCTAAATTGATAGATATGTAAAAATGGAGGAAAATCCTTTCAGATATTTTAGACTCATAAAATCCCTGACACATATGCACACACCTTTCTAGCCCTTGTTGATTTTGAAAGCTCGTTGTTGTGGTGATACAGTCTCTAGAGAAAGCGGGTCAGGTGTGGGCAGCTGATTTTTAAGAAGTGTTTTATGCAGGGATTTCATTATATCTGCCTAAAGCCAGAGAAAATCCCTTCCTAGGTCAGGTATCTGACCTAGTTTTATAGGATGTGGTTATTTTTGTGCTTTTCCAGATAAAGGCACTGCTTAAGCACCTATAGCTTTGGAAAGGGCCCTTGGGGATCAGCATCAAGCAAAGACAGCCTGTGACACAAGACCAGCACCTTCTTGCTGTGACTCTCTGTGGTCCACCTGAGCCAGACATAGAAAATTGGGACTTCAAGTATACGAGACGGTCTGCAATGCATTCCAGCATGCAAGCATGCACCCACTCTTGGTTTCCAGGGTTGTTTTTTGACTAAGCCCCATATTGTGGCTTCTGCAAAGCAAAATCTTTAAAGAAAAAATATGAATGGGTCTAGTACAGATTTTCAGTGAGTCCAAAAAAAATAAATGAGCTTTTAATGAGCTCTTTTTTGGACATTTAGCTCCTTAGGGCAGTTATTCTCCTTTATGAATGTCTGGAAATTGCTGAGCACTGTGGTCACTACCAACAACAACTAATGAATAAAAATGATGGTGATTATATCACAAGAACCAGAACTCTGAAAAGCTTTAATCACAACAATGTAACAGATTAATTAGAATGTCCAAAAAACAGAAACAATGCAGCTGATTTTGAGATGCCTGAGTGGGAATTTTTACAAGTGTACAGACAATTTTAACAACATGGAAAATCAATTATAAGAGGTATAATAAACATAAATACATAGTAAATGTTAATGCCAACTCTGATATAATGCCTTGCGTCAGTAGATCTCAAAGCACTTTAGATCTCAAAGCACTTTATAAAGGAAGTATTCATTAGCATCATTATGAAAACCAAATTAGTTTTGCTAATTTGCATTACGTGCAATTCTGCATGATCAGAGTAGAAAAGCAGGCAGATAGTTGTGTGTGCAGGTAAGTCAGTAATTCAACATATTTATTGGAGTGTAGAAAGTGAATGATGGCAGCTGAAAAGTTTTGCTAGTGTAACAAAGAAAGGAGAAGATGAAAAAAAGGAAAATGCTTTGGTTTGATCTGGATATGCTAAACTGCAGTGAATAAAAAAAGGAGCAGTTGGGTTTTGCCCAGTATTAAATTGCCTATAACGTACTTCTAAAAGTTATGAGGTTGTATATGATTAAGCAATTGACTTCACACATGTGCAATGGAATATTCTGCTCTGTTTTCAGTAGTTTAATCACCTGGGGCCTGTGGAGTCCTGGTAAATCCATTTGCAAGACATCACGGAAGCAGCACTGGAGAAAAACCTTGAGAATGGCAATCCAGAGGGACTGCTTATTTTCTGTTTCCTGAAATGTACTTAGGTTTTTTTCAGTTTGACCTAAGATTTCCTTTGTTTACCCTCAGAGCTATGGTGCATGCCTATAGAACATACAGTGCAGAAACCTTCTCTGAAGCACTGTAATCACAGAAATAAACTGTCACAGATATGCCTTAGAGAAGTGGCTTGTATTCTGGTATTGTGTTTTCAAAAGGAACATTTTTATGCTGGGAAATGCTATGCCACTTCAACTCTTCATTTGGGAATAGGGCTTGTTTTCTATTATTTTTCAAAAGATTTTTCATTTTTTAAAGGTTTAGGGAATGTTTTTTTTCCTTAATCTCAGTCTGGTTTTATTATTGTATGTCCAATTTGGAAGCTCAAAAAGTTGAAAATGAAGCATAAAAAGTATTGATTTTGTTGAAGCTATGTATTTGAAAGTAAGTTGAAAATAACATTTCAGCTCATAAAATTTCCTTTTGTGGACAATTATGGAATTATATATTTTTTTTTCCTTTGTTTGTTTCCCCAATCGGGAAGAAAATTGTGTAGGAGACTTGTGGAATTTTCCATGAAGTTAAAGTTACCAGTTCCCTGGTATAGGCAGCCAAGTGAGAAATTTGAAATGAATGTATTCAGACAATTAAGCTTCATTTTCTGATCCCTAATTGCACACACACAGAGAGATTTAATTTAAACACAAGTTCCTTCAGTGCTAGCAATTGTGTGACCTGTTGCTTGACCCATGTTTTTATTGAACATATCTTTGCTTGGGACATTTTTGTGAATTGTTCATCTGAGCTCTTCATAACACACTTTCTACTGGGCCTTGTCCGGAGTTCCCAGATAAAACCATCCCCATCCTAAGCTGAGTTTTCTGTGTGACACCTGCTGTAAAGATGAGATGGAACGCCTCTTTCTATGTCTCTTTGCTTGAAGACATTGGCAGCTGTAACTCATAACATCTTCATATAACCTAGAGAAATCACTGAAAGCATTTTAGAGATGCATAAGAACTGTGACCTTCAGAGTACACTACCAATTAATTTAATAGGTAATATTTATGGACCCTAGCTTGTAATGACAAAGGATTTTTTTCCCTCAGCAGCTGTGTTTTACTCTCTTGTGCCATATGCTGTTATTTTCACCTGTAGAATTTGTGATTAAAATGCTGTCCAAAAAGAATGATGTTCTTTTTCGTAGGTTTTTGACCACTCTCCATCTGGAAGTCTCAGGGAGACCTTCAGCATTTCCATATGGTACAACATTGTATCTCCTTGCTAAACACAGATGGAAGAGGGGAAAGAGTTTCTACTGATCAAACTCGTATGAAGACTGAGGAAACGAGATTCAAAAGCATTCAGATAGTAAGGAGCACTTCAAGAATGATTTGGGAAATTCTTCAGACATTTATCACAAATTATCCTCCAGATGCTCACTCCAATCTATCAGCATTTTCTGTTAAATTAAGCCAAATCCCTTTCATCAAAATCCTGCCTTGGCTATCTCTTAGGAAACCAAAGACAAATAAATTGGGTGAAGGCATTGAGTCAAACAGTGACATGTGATTTTCCATATTGTTTAAATGCTTGAACTTTTGTGGTGCTGTTTTGCCTATGTCTGCTGCCAGTGGACCAGATCATGTTTGGACAGGCCAAGGACCATAGCAAATAGACAGCTTTTGCAAGACCATCCTGTTTTGAAGGGAGAAAAAAACTTCACCTGGATGGATATCAGCTGTGCATGCCACTTGCCCTCAGGGTCAGAGGTCAGGTCGTAGTCCTGTCTGCTTTTCTATTATAGACACAACCAGGAAGACCACATGTGTAGCAAAGAGGGTAATTTGAAATGTAATGAGATTTTATAGACAAGCTTTCAGGATTTCTGAGCCTTAACTCCCCATTCTGCAGGAAGGAAAGTCTTCTGAGATTCAAAAGATCATTTGGAGGCAGAGGGGAATCTACTGTAGGATGGAGCATGTGTGAAGGAATGCCACAGATAACCTGAAGTAGATTATTTGGCTTATTCTCACTTTTTCCTGGGTGATTTTAAATCATCCAGAATTGGTTTTTCCCAGGGCTTTTGGGAGTCAGAGGTAACCTGGAGATCCTGTACTTGAAGCAGTTTTGGGTGTGCTCAGGACAGAGCCCCTGCTGTATTCAGTTAATGCCATAATGTTTCCTTTTTACGTGCCTTCATTCCTGCTCTCCTTAAACACAGACAGGAAATGCAACCCCAGTGGATGTGGTCCATGAATGTGGCCTATTCTTAGTGGGTTTTTTTGGGATTCCAGAGCTGTCAACAGCACTGGAGTGAACTGACATATTTAATGGCCATTTCTTTGCAAGAGGCTGGATTCAGAGTGGTGCTGGGTGCCTCCTGAAAGGGAGCTAGTATGCTCTGAGGAATCAGTGGGAGGTGAAAGACCCCAGCATCTCTAAGATTGGCCCCAGCATGGTGCAGAAAAAGCACTGTTTTCTACTAGTGTGCACCTAATTGTATTGAACTGTAGTAGTATAAGTGAGATAAGTTAATGAACCTCAGCTGATTATGCCCTAGTTTACTTAATAGTTCACATTATTATTTAAATGTGAAACAGTAAGTATGCCAGCCTATAATTGTTTTTACGATTTCTCTTTTTTATTATAGTGCATCTGTAGTATGTGGTTTAATTACGTTTTACTCTCTATGTAAATGAAGAGAATGGTATCCTTTTTTTTTTTTTTTTTTTTTGTCTTACATGCAACAGCAGTATTAGGGAAGGATTAGCAGCTCGATGGGTGAGGTCCAAGAGTGGGAGATGCAGCAGGCAATCTGTGACTGACCTTGACCAAGCCATGTGGGCTGCATTTTCCAAAGCAGGACAGCAGAGATTAGTGCACCATGTAGCCCTCTGCCTTTTTTTCTGTGAGAGGCTCTTCTCTGCTGCTGAGAAAAATAGAGCAGCGTGGTGTGAAACAGATACAGCTGTGAAATGGCTATAGATTTAGAAGTTAATGGGTAGCTTTTCAGCCCTGCTGAGTGCCCAGAGCTCCTGTTCTCTTCAGGGGAGTCAAAACTGTAGAAAATCAGGCCACTGCTTTAGTTGCCTAAATACAGATTTAGTTTGCTGGCTGTTACTAGCCTCAGTTCTGGCATACCTGTAAAAAGGATAATAGTCCTCTGGTAAAATATTGCTGCTTAGAGATATCACAGTTGTTTCTTTAGCACAAATCACATCCACCTGGAAACTATTTGGGAAGAGCAGGGAGAGCAAGGAAACCTGCCTGCCATCAAAGTATGGGCCTCTGCTACTAACCTTGGAGTGACAGTCTTAGCACAAATGCCTCCATTGGATCATCTCTGGCTCTGGAGCTCTCAGGTAGTAGCTTTCCAGGGATGTTCTAGTCTGTTGTCTTTTGGCCAGTGCTGTCTTATCTCTGATTAATGAGTGTTTTTAGCCAGTAGGCAAGTTTCTGAAGCTAATAGTTTGGTTTTTTTTTTAGCTAGCAGTATAAGCAGAAGAGAAGTTGAGGTCCCTACTCATAATCATGTGACTGGCCTAAGGCAGAGGAAGTGCCTGACAGCAGGAAGGGAGGAGGGCATAGAGACATGCAGAGCAGATGGAGAATGGAGCCCTGTGGGATCATCAATGAAAAATACCCCAGGCTCTCTATCAGTAGTTTTTCTACAGGTTTTAAGGTGAATAAATTCCAGAAATGCTTGGAGATTTGGCTGAAAGAACCTTACAAAATTGCCCCATGTCTTTAAATGTGAGGGAAAATAGCCTGAATTGATTTTATTGTATTTTGCAGTTAATGTACTGTATGCCACATAATTAGTGGCTGTGTTGAAGTGTACATACACAAGTGGGTAAAATAAAAGCAGAGAGAATATTCAGCCTTAATTAGTGCTCTTTAAATGCTAGGTGATTACATATGCAACCATACTGCAGCACTAGTATACATGATGATTACTACCATTATCTAACAGATCATATTTCTCCTTCTGGAGATGAAATCTATCTAACTAGTCTAAAATGGTATAAATATGGCCAATGTAATAAGGCAGATAGGTCTGAAAGACCTTCACAACATGGGAGATCTGATGAATTTTAGACCAACTTTTTCACCCCCTGACACATGAATTGCATTTCTTATTTCTAAAAGGGACATAAATGAAAACAGAAGCCGGTAGGATGCTGACTGTGTTGCCTTTTTCCTGATCTCACTAATACCTGAATATTATTGTATCAGAAGAATGACAGTGCCAATATCTGAAACACTTCCTTTGTTTTATCACTATGATTCTTGTATTAGAAGTGTGGATTCTTGTATTAGAAGTGTGGTCTCTGGCTGGAACTGCCATCTCCTGCTCCTCTGTCTCAGTGACCAGTGTCATCTGATCCTTTCTGCTGTTCCAAATCTGTCTGATTTCACAAATGGAGGTTTCAGAGGACATTAACAACTATTGTCAAAAATCAAGGCTCCAATTGGGAATTGATTTTGTGAAGTTTGACATGAGAACTCACACTGTCTTATAGTACCCAGCTTGTCAGAGCAGGTAATAGGTATTTTTCTCTATTTTTAAAACAGAACACTAAATTCAAACCTAGCAGTAACAGCTGCCAACCACACCTGCTGCACAAAGCTGGTTGTTTTCAGTTACGAGTTGTTTTGCAGGAGGAAAATGAGAACTGTAATCAAATGCTTATGGTCAGGGAGGGAGAGTCCTGAGGATCAAGATAACAAGACATTGTTATCCCACAGAAAGAGATTGGTGTGCTACACTGGAACCACAAGAGAGATCTTTGCTTTGTAGGGTCAGAGAAAAAAAAATAAAGATGCATTTAACAGACTTCTGATTTTGGGTTGCCTCTATTGTTTACCTCTGCAACTGGAATGATCCCAGGAATACGGAATTTTTAAGGCTGATTTTGCAGCTTTCGAGGAAATATCCATTTGGACATGTGAAAATAGAACTTCCCAAAGAGAGAGAGAAAACTGCTTTTTGGGAAACTTGACTCATTCTTAGAAGCTAAAGACATCTAATGAAATATAACAAAAAAGCAAATATCTTTCCACACCTATTTCTATTGCAGCACAGTTATGTAGTCTGGATATAATAAAAGTGCTTGGGAAAAGGTGCCCTTTGATTGTTACTTCAGGGTTTGAAAGTGACAAGCCAGTAAAGGGTGAAGACTGACTCTTTGATCTTAAAAAGCTTGAAAAGAGGGAGCTTTACTCTGTGCAAATAATAACAGGTAATTGTAAGTAATCCGAATTGAGTCTCAGGGCTGTAGGGCTTTACATAAGTGATTCTCATTTGAAGAGGTTCTGAATAAACATTAATTCAGATTTCAGGAGCCTCTTTACAGTATTAGACACTTTAAATAAACTGGTTAACCCTCTCAGCCTGAGGCAAATGATAGCACTCTGTGCTATCTGTGCCACTGTGAAAGAGGCATCAGCCTACAGGAGAAATGATGAGAGAGGGTAGAAGAATGAAGGAAAGGGCTGTGGTTATGCTGTGTATTAGTGCTAGCCAGATCTGCACAAGATGCTACCCTTTCTTTTGCACCTGGGGAATGGACAAATCAAGGAACATTGTTAAATGAGCTAGTGTCAGCAGAAAGTATGAACTCCAGAGCTTTGGAGAGCCTTGTCTTACTGAGGTTTGTAGGGATACAAAATGCCTCAGTGTTCACCTTACAGAGGCGAGTGTCCATGATACTAGTGTTCAGCTCTCAATGTCACTAGGATCAGACATGGATCCAGTGTTCAAAAAACCTAATCTCTTCTGGGCACAAGGCCTTTGGGTCTTGGGAGGTGTCATGAAGCGTGATCAGAGAGAAAGCCAGGAACAAATTGTGCCCCAGTTGTAAATCTGTTTGCAGAGGTGATCTTGAAAGCTTGTCAGCTGTGAAAGGCAGACACCAGTACTTCATCAACACAGTTCTTTCTGGATCCTCTGAAGGTAATGACTAGACTTGGTATAAAAGAGACATTTATCAATACTTACTCCTCCTGTTTGGCTGGACATGCAAAAGTGCAGGAACACTGAACCTTTTGCTGGTGCTGAAAGACTTCGGCATATCTAGCTGTCAGTGTGGGCTCCAGCTCCATGTAAGGCACTAAAGGTCCTATTACAAAGTACTAGGAGAGTTAGTGCATGTCTGGAAGACCGAGGTATGTATATTGGCCTAAAATGAGACATGGACTAATTCTCATCCACCTAGACAAAAGAGACATCTAAGAAAAGTTTTGTTGGAGAACTACAAAAACATGAGTAGTATGAAAAAGATAAACACAGTGTGTGATCATTTTATTTTCCAATATGAAATTTAGAGGGCATCAAAGGGAAACCTGCAGACAAAACCATTGAGCTGACTTTTCACACAACATGTAAAGCAGTGGAACTCATTGTCATAGGATGTCATGGATGCTGCAACATTAAATAAGTTCAAAATGGGATTTAATGTTTATAAATATTTGAAGGGTGAGTGTCAGGAGGATGGAGCCAGGCTCTTCACAGTGGTGTCCAATGATAGGACAAGCGGTAATGGGTGTAAGCTGGAACACAGGAGGTTCCGCTTAAATTTGAGAAGGAACTTCTTTACTGTGAGAGTAACAGAGCGCTGGAACAGGCTGCCCAGGGAGGTTGTGGAGTCTCCTTCTTTGGAGACATTCAAGACTCGCCTGGACGCCTTCCTGTGTGACCTCATGTAGGGGTTCCTGCTTCGGCAGGGGGATTGGACTAGGTGATCTTTTGAGGTCCCTTCCAATCCCTGACATTCTGTGTGATTCTGTGAATTACTGAAATCCAAGGAAACCAAAGGCACCCCCTCTGGTTTTGAAAACTTTTGAGGTGAAAATTGTTGGAGACTAGGAGCTATATTTTAGGGAGGTATTGCCCTGGTTGCCCTGGTTTTAAACTGTTGCCTGGGCATCCATTTCTGGCTGTGCTGGTTTTGGGTAGGATAGAGTTAATTTTCCTCACAGTAGCTGGTACTGGGCTGTGTTTCAGATTTATGTTGGAAAGTATCGATAACATAGGGGTGTTTTAGTTACTGCTGAGCAGTGCTTACACAAAGTCAAGGCCTTTTCTGCCTCTCACACTACTCCACCAGTGAGCAGGCTGGGGGTGAACAAGGAGCTGAGAGGGGACACAGCTGGGATAGCTGACCCCAACTGACCAAAGGGATATTCCATGCCATGTGATGTCATGCTCAGCCTATAAATCTGGGGGAAGAAGAAAGAAAGGGGGACATTTGGAGTGTTGGCATTTGTCTTCCCAAGTAACCATTTTTTGTGATGGAGCCCTGCTGTCCTGGAGATGGCTGAACACCTGCCTGCCCTTGGGAAGGCGTGAATTAATTCCTTGTTTTGCTTTTCTTACATGTGCAGCTTTTGCTTTACTGTTAAAGTGTCTTTATCTAAATCCATGAGTTTTCTCACTTTTACTCTTTCAAATCTCTCCCCCATCCCCCCAGGGAGGAATGAGTGAGCCGCTGTGTGGTGCTCAGTTTATGGCTTCAGTTAAGCCATCATACTGGTTACTGTTTTAGATAGGACACTAGACTAGAATGGACTTTTGTTCTCTCTTGACCATTTCTAGTCCCCATGAAGAAGCAGTCCTCTCAATGGCTTCCGATCCAGTATCTGAGATATTGCCTATTGGACTGTGGGATGGTGTTAACTTTGTCAGAAGATGTGGGGAGGCTCCAGCTGACACATCAGAGCTTGACCAAGCAGCTGCATCTGACATGTTGGGTTCTGGAGTGAGAGAAAGGCCATGGTGATGAGATGAAAATGTGTAAAAGACCTCTGCCCAGCCAATGTTAGGCTCCTCCAGAACACAGCAAAGAGTCTCAGAAGTGGCTGTAGGATACAAAAGACTGTATGTAATCTCCTGTGTAAGGTTTTCATATTCAACAGTACCTTTTTATTTTTAAGAGCTGTAGCAATTTCTAATTTAATTCTTAAATAGTTTTATTTTTAGAACATCTTATCTATTTATTTATGCATTGATTTATTTATTTTGCAAAGATTTTAGTCTTCTCAAGTTTTCTAGAGGTGTCAGACACTTCCAAATCAGATGAAGCACACATCAGGGACTCCCAGCACAGCAGCCACTTAAATTCAGTTCTACACTTGAGGATAACTGAAATAACTGTGGGCTGGGAAGATGAATCTGGTTGTAAGTTTTTCAAAGAGGACAAGCTTGCTTTAGTGCCCTGGGGAAGAGATTCCAAACTTCCTGTATTGAGTAAGGTTGAAACTGTACCCCCAAAACCAAATTTATACATATTGGTATAGAGGCTGAGGATTTTTATCATGTGATTATTTTTCCAGAAAAACATTTTTGGTGTTCAAATTTGAAGTAAACAGACCAGATCTGATCTGTTTTTTTTCTTGAGATGTTCAGAGAAGAGTGGATTAGCAGGGGTTAGATGTGGGTATGGCCAAAGGTGGAAAATACAGAGATAAAAACTGACACTAGTATTCATCTATGGCTGCTTTCCTATTTTGATGCAATTCAAAGTTGAAGAGTTTGATTTGAATCACCATTCATATAGACCCAGGGAAGCATTAAACTGTTTTAAATCAAGCAAAGCATTTAGAGAAAACTCAAAGCCAATTACACCGTCTCAATTTGAGGGGCAGTAATTTACTAAAATAGCATTAACTCAATCTCTTGAAACTGTCTGACCATAATCTAATGCTTCTCCTTGTTTGCAGCCTTTAAATCAAATCTAGACATATAAAAAAGGGCATTGAAGGCTCACTGAACAATATTTCTGGGTGGCTGCAAATTTTGTAGTTAACACAATATGAATCAAATGGGAAGGCAGGGTGAGAAGAGAGTTCCTGTAAATAGGGCAGGGAGCTTTCTGCTGGACGGTGTTTCTACTGAATTGTATATACTGGAAAATAGTTGGACAACGTCTGATTTATACTAAGAAATAGAATCAAGAGGAGTTTGTGAAATAAGAATCGAAATCTGAGTTGACCAAAGTAATTGGTTGAAGAGGAATGGTTTGGAAGCTGTGCTTCTGGTGTGGTATTTCTCCTTAATGAGTGAGTCATTCCATGCACAGCTGCTTCAAAGTGAACATGCAGGAGGATGAAACAGGCACGTTGAACAGAGACAGTTTTGGATCACTGAATCAAAGAGACCATGCACGTGTCTGTCTTTCTGAAGAAGTGAAGACAGACTAGCAGAGTGGAGGCAGACTATTGCTCAGCATGTGCATTTTGCTCTTCAGATCACCTGTTTATTTATCTATTAAAATAGTAAAATTGTATAATAAGCTAATTAGCAGTCTACAACTTAATGATATTCCAGTATCATTCAGTACATCAGAAAAAGACACATCTGTTTTTCTTAAAATATTTCACACTTCATTTCAGAAGTTTCCAGTTTTTTATGTATTCTCAAGGGCATTCTCGCTACAGTTATATTTCTGTCTGTAATGTCAAGAAAAAAAACAAAAAAACAAAAAAACAAAACAATCCTTAGGATTCAAATGATGCTTATAAGGTGATTTTTACTCACATTTTACTGAATCTCAGGTTTTATTTATGGTATTTTTCTTGCAAAGTAATCAAACAATGACTGTCATGCTAGCTATCAAATAAACCCAGGTCTTGTTGAAGAGTATGAAAAGTGCCTATGGCATGGAGTTTCTGTTTTCTCTTTGAAATCTAGTCTGAGAGTTATTAAACCTCAGTGGGTCACTTTTATTATTATAACACACCTTAGAACTCCAGAAGGCTAACTTCAGGCTGTTAATGCAGTGAGGGCAAGCCTATGTAATACAATATTTAATACATATAAATAAAGTTGCACCTCTTCTGAGTATTAAAGTTCCATTCTTAGAAGAAAAAAAGAGTTGCCTTCAGGCCCTCTAAGCAAAATCTAACTACATTAACTGCACTAGGGCTACTTTAATGCTCTGAAAATGTCTTTATTTCAGCTCTATGTGCGGGATGACAGTGGTGCTGTTTCAGGTGTGCACGTGTTGTCTGTCTGTGTGTTATGCAGTATTACTGTGCACGATACACATTTGCTTGGGGGTAAAACTGAAAGCTAGACTGAGGATAGTTTAATAGCTTGTTGGGTAGAGGTGCACAGGCATTAAGGGGCTATATCAGATTCCAGTGCTTGCATAACAGAGGTCTTCCTTCACCTTGGTCATGTGCCATGCCATGATCGCGTACTCATCTTAATTCCGTGAATTGCCCTTAAATCCCTGTGGGAATCTAGGCTGTAGAACTGATAGTCTCCTCTCTCTCCATCAGC
Organism: Caprimulgus europaeus; assembly: GCA_907165065.1. The sequence continues at coordinate 115,816,488 of OU015523.1, forward strand.
TCTTTCAGCATTTCCAATTTTTTTGGTCTTGCCAAATGAAGCACATTGCTAGGCTTCTGTTAGTTTGTGGTTTTCCATTCTTTGGGGTTTGGTATCAGCATGTCAGGACTTTTCAAGCATCAGAAATTTAACTTTGGGTGACTGTAACTGATGCACTTTTAAAAATTTTGTGCCATAACAGGCACTTGTGTGAATGTTGTATTCTGGTCATTCAAGGGAGATGAACAAGGTGGGGTTCTGTTTGCCTTTTGTTCTGACAATGCTCATTGTACACTGTTGGACCCTTGCACAGAAAGAGAAGTCATCTTGGCATCTGCCTCACCAAATGCACAGATACCACTATGGGTATGATTTTTATCACTTAATTTAAAGTTTATGCATCCACCTTAATTCCATTTTCAATGCTTAAAAGCAGGAGTTTATATTCCTTTTATTTTTAATGGACAGTAATACATACCCTATAGTTGCTTGCATTAAATGATGTTACATTCTAGATAACCAGTAACTGGCTTGTAGTGGATAGAGTCTTTTTCATGTTAAATATCATATTGGGTTAACTGGACATCTCAAGGACATATTGCAAGGTGAGAAGGGAGACAAAAAGATGATAAATATAAAAAGTAAAATAAAAAGTGAAAATGTTGGTATTCGTATTTTCAAAGCTTTATTTATGAAAAATATACTGATGAGAATCAGACAAAGCACGGATAGAAGGTATCAAGAGGGCAGTGAAATATAAAAGTACAGTAGAAAAATATATCTATTCTTCTTCCTACTAATATTTCAGTTTAAAGTTTAATTGACATTGATATTTCTTTGATGTTCTAATGTCATTTATGGTACGCCATCTAAGGACAGAATTTGGATTTCATTATACACAATTTTTGCCATGCTTTTATGCAGATAAATCAGATTAGATTTCTCTGGAAAAAAATAGAGGTCTTCTCCCTTCTATAGTCCTGTTCCCCACTTACATACTAAGTATCTTCTACATTCCTGCATGTTTTTAAAGATCATAATATACATTCTTGTCAAATAAATGCACTTTGCAAAGAATAAACTGTCATCTTAAAAAGCCCATTCTCATTTCTAGCCTGTTCCTTCACAGTACTGTAATGGTTTGCATTGGAAAGGGACCTTTAATTATCATCTAGTCCAACCCCCCTTCCATGAGCAGGGCCAGCTTTCACTACATCAGGTTGCTCAAAACCTCATCCAATCTGACTCTGAACACTTCCAACAATAAAGCATCCCCAACTTCTCTGAGAAACCTGTTCCAGTGTCTTACCACCTTCATCCTGCTCCTGGCAAAAAATCTTTCTTCAACTTTCTTACAAGCCCTCTCTAAGTATTGAAAGGCTGATTTAACATGTCTCTGGAACCTTCGCTTCTCCAGGCTGAACAAACCCGAGTTTCTCAGCCTTTCTTCATAAGAGATGTGTTCCAGCCCTCCTTTGGACACTCTGTAACAAGTCCATATCTTTATTGTACTAGGGATCCCAGAGCTGAATGCAGTATTCCAGATGAAGTCTTAGAAGGATGGAGCAGGGGGGAGGAATCACCTCCTCCAACCTGTTGGCCACGCTTTTGCTGGCTTTTCTGGTTGTAGACACACATTGGCAGCTCATGATAAATTTCTCATCCACCACTATCCCCAAGCCCTTCTCTGCAGGGCTTCTTTTAATCCATTCATCTCCCAGTCTGTATTGATACTGTGGATTGCACTGACACAGTTACAAAACCTTGCACTTGGCCTTGTTGAACTTCATGAGGTTCACATGGGCCCACTCCTCAAGTTTGTCAAGGATGGCATCCCTTCCCTCAAGCGAATCTACCATATCACTCAGCTTGATGTCATCTGCAAACTTGCTGAGGGTGCACTCAATCCCACTGTCCATGTCATCGATGAAGGCATTAAATAGCACTGATCCCAGTACAGACCCTTGAGGGACAGCAGTCATTACTATTTTCTGCTTGGACCCTGAGCCATTGACTGCACCTTTTTGGATGAGTCTATCCAGCCAAGTCCTATCCATCTACCAGTCCATTCATCAAACACAAATATCTCCAATTTAGAAGTAAGAATATTGTGGAGGATTATATCAAAAGCCCTACACATATCTAGGTAGATGACATCTATAGCTCTTCCCTTGATTAGTGATACAGTCATGCTATTGCAGAGAATACTGTTCTCCATTGATTTTTTTCTTATGTCCACCCATCACAACCATTTTTTGGTGTTGATACAAGAGCAGCTGGTTGGAAGGGATAGGGTAGCTGAAGAAAAGAATAATAATTAAATTAGGGTCTAAACAGATGATCTGATCCTAATGTATTCAAGAAGAAATTTTCTGTTGCTATTTTTAGTGAGCTATTTCATGCAGAAAGAAGCATAATAAAATCTAATAGTTGGAAGATAAAGCCAAATAAATTTAAATGGAGAAAAACTTGTATTTTAAAGAATAAATTGTAGTAAGGGGCAATTCAACTGAATATGAAATCAAGTGACTTTTAGAGTCCTTATGTAAACTATGTGTCTGAACTCCCAGAAGAGTCAATGGAGGTTTCTGACTTGACTTGGTTGTCTTCATGAAGTGTAAAACCATTTGACATTTTCTTGTCTGGCTTATAGCTGTTCCTACTGAAATTTAATGGATCACCTATAGATCCTGCATCATACCTGCCAGACTTGTTGAGAAGTTCTGGGTAACACAGGGCTTCTCAAAGGACAGTCGAGACACCCCAGCAAAGGAAAGAAAACAGGAGGGTTGGAAAAAAAAAAAAAAATCAAATAAACTTGCAGCAAAGGATAATGTCATTTTGATAGTGACTTGGTTGATCAAATATAGGTGTCCACTTTAAGAAGAAATCATATTCAAGGGATCTACTGTTAGTGATGATTACATCTTTTATGACTGTATTCCTTCCTTGTGCAGATGTGCACCAGTGGAGATCTAAAATTAAATGCCTTAATGTAGACTTGAACAACACCTTAACTGTCAGAAGAGGTTGCTAGACAATCCAGTAGATTCTCCACAGTATGACTGCTTTAAAACAAGCTGGGATGTTATTTCTTCAGAAAAGTTTCATTAAAATAATGATAGAAGGCCTATTACAGAAACACAAAATTCCATGGCATGGATTATTCAATGTTCAGATTAAATTATGCAAATTTCAGATTAAATTTTGCAAACTATGAATTATACAATTTATATTATTAGATATTGTAAGAATGAAAAGCTATAAATTATTATATAATTTAAAGTAACTAAGGAAGTTATAGAAGTTATTTAATGATAAATGAACTGTAAAAGTCTTACTTTAAGAGAATGGAGAACTTTAAAGGAAAAACTTTTTTAAAGAAATATTCTCTTCTAGTTTAATTAAATCTGATTGTATCAATACATATTTTGGAATTTTTATAAATTGCAGCTGTTTCTTTTACATGCAATATGGAAATACTTCCTCTTGCAACTTTGTGGTTTTGTATGTAAATAGCTCTTTAAACACACATCAGTATGTAGGTATTTCAGGTTCATTTTCTACACAAGTATATATATTTAAAAGATCTTCCTTATCACTTCTTTTTCTTTGCAAAATACCAGTACTGCATGGAGATTCACAACTCAGTGGAAATTTCTCATCAACTTCCACACATGTTCTATGCCAGTGGAACTTTGGCAGGTCCTTTACAGGTCAAATATGAAGAGCACTGCATATGGAAAAGACATTTTAAACCTTTAGAAAACAGCCAAATTAAAGCAGGTTTACTTGGTATTGCATGAATCTGTGGCTGCAAGTCACATTTCACTGTCCAAGTTTCAAGTCTGTCTTTTCCTGTTGAGCCATGAGAAGTATTTTAGAAGGTTTGCAAAAATCCTGTAATAATAAAGCACAGGTTTTGCATCCTTAAAAGTAACAACTCTTTACATTCAGGTTTTTGAAAGCTATTTGACAGCTGTCTGAGAACAGATTATTTCATTTTGAAGGTTAAATTTATAAGCTTGTCGTAATGAGCTTTAGGAATGGAAATGTAGGTGTATATGTAGGTATATATAGTCCATATATAAAAATTAAAGTCCAGATGGTGACCCATTCAAAACGCCAACTTTCCACACAACATAATGGTGCAATGTTTTATTAGTATAAGACACATGATTCTGATGAATCAGGATTCATACATTTTCATTTGAAGGAAAAAAAGACTCAGAATTTTGTGTTTATTATGTTTTTCCACTCCCTTGCCCAGGGTGAACTGCAGCTGAGGACAAAGAACACAGATCCCTATCCCCAGTGCTTAAAGGCTATGGATAAGACAAGGGCGGGTGCCCAGAAGAGGAAAACAGCAATAAGAAATACTGAAACAATATTAATCATAATGATCAAGACACATTAAGTTGTACAAAAAAACCATTGTGACATAACAGAGATATTGTGGGCAACACAGTAAAGGTCTTACAGAGCGATTTACAGAAGAAGGAAATGGGTTTATAGATGTTTAAGGTGAGTTTCTTCTAAGCAATAGCAGTTTCAGAAGACAAAGGAGACTTTGAAGTGTGGTGGCCACAGTTCTGTCCCAAACTTTCAATTCTGAATGAGTGCTAAAAAGCAGGAGAGGGACAAAGACTGTTTGGGGCACTGGGAGTAAAGATGGGCAAATGGCAGCATGATGCTTCAGCTAAGGGATTCATATACTAGTGCTCTGGGGAAATGATAAATTAGGGAATAATAATTGCAGCAGCTTTCTGGATGAATAATTGTAGGCAAAGTGACCTGAACCCTGTGAGAAAGGCTACTGTGTTAGCTCTGATGGGAAAGCAAAATTATGGCTAGAGTCAGAGAATCAGGTTACACTGACTATAGTGTTATCCCCTATGGTGTTGGAGGTGGAAGAAACTTGGATTCTTTTCTCTTGTTTCATTCTGTTCTAACTTTTACATTAAACCAGGTCATCAATATTATATTGTGATAGTTTTGTATTATATTTGAGAATATGCACATTAAATATTTAATGACTGATTAGAAAAATGAGTGCTTGAACTGAAATATTTAGACTTGGATACTTAGACTTCTAAACCTAGGTAGTCAATGCAATGAAGAGTGAGCTTTTCCTCTCAAGACAAGTATTTGCCCTTGAAACAGCCTCTAGACAGCCCCTTTCCCTGGTGATGCGAGTTCAGGGTGGCTGGCTGATAAACATCCCATTTGTCAACACTAAACACTCAATTGAGATGCAATAACTCCACATTTCTCTTACCTGCTTTCTTTTAGACCTCTTGTGCTGTGTTAGAGTTTTCATCGTGATTCAGGATAATGTCTCTCACTCTCTCCCTTTTTTTTTTCTTTTTTTTTTTTTTAAGTTCCCCTAAATATCAATAGTACTGGCAGAGGAGCAATCTTCTTTTCCAAGTTTCACTCTGGGGAAAAAAACAAGTTTTGCTGATAACTCATCTGTGAGAAGTCATGAGTAAAAAAAATCAAACAAGAGCTCTGCTAAACTGAAAGGCATTGAGGAAGAGTACTGTTTGTCTGCTCTCTAGTTTCTATCTGCTTTTATCCTCACTGCTCAGTGGTCCATAATCATTACTGAGTTCTGTTTTGTACAGCTCCTTATATAGAAGTAAAAAATTACTAATTCTATCCTACTGAGAAGAAATTGTAAATAGGAGAGATGTGATGTGTAACTTGATGATCATTTAAAACTCACATGACTTGCCACAGCATCCTGAGGTGGTGTTTCCTTCTGCTTTCTGTTCCCAGCTGTACACTTCTACAATTTCCTATGTACTAGAGCTGAAACTGAGGTGTAAGTCAGTTGGTCCAGCTGATCTGTAGAAAACTAACATACCACACATGCAAACTGAACAAAAAAAGATTTCCATTAAATCTCTTTGTTTATATAAATCCTCAAAGGGTTTATTTGGACTTACATGGGGAAGGAGGCACAATGCATAGTTGATAATGTGGAGTGAGGAGAAAGGAGAGGAGAACCTGACTGTATCTCTTGGCAATAACCTGAAGTGTCACTGGATTAGGTGCAGTGTAAAATGCCACCAATATTTGATTCACATTCTGGCTGAATCAAAACTCAGTCACAACTCCTTCAAGTTCCATATCGTCTCTGTTAGATACACCTGTGATTTATTTTCATGGGAGTTTTGGCTGGAGATTAAGGCTCTTTCACTGATGGGAGTAGTTTTTGAAGGCAAAGCAGTAGTGTTTGATTTCCTTGTACCATGATGACCTCATCCTGAGTTTGCTTGTCTCTCCATACTGCTGTCACCACAACATGATGCGCTGGTGCCTCCTGGAGCTGTCATAAAGACATGTTCAGTAAAGACTAGTACTCAGACATTGTTGAGTATGGGACTTCAGAGATGTTAGATACCAACGTTTAATCTTCAGCGTGACATATTTGGTAGAGTCAACAACCAGTTTCAAATTTTAGGGTCTCAGTTGCAAATCTTTAGCCCAACCTTACCTACTCCCAGGTTCTTGTAATACAATCCCTGATACTCAGACAAAAAAAAGGCAAAGAAAATGGCTAATGAACAATGCCTGTAACTGGGGGAGATAATGCATTCCTAACAGCTAGGTAAGCACAACAATGATGGTTAATGCTTTAAGTAAAACTATAACCATAATAACTTTAATATCTTTGCCTCTAGAGAAGCAACAGCTAAGCCCTGGGTGACTTTCCCTTCCCACATCATTTTCAGCTGTGCTTGGAGATTGTTAATCCTGTCTGGGTAGCAAGGCCAGATTTCAGGAGAGCTTATAATTTGGTGAGGGCCTAGCTGCCTCCTCTGCCTTAGCCACATATTGTTCCCTGCCATTTTAGGCTGTGCTTTTTGTGTCCCTTTTACCTTCTGGGCTTGGCTACCTGGCTACACATGTGATAACCATCGTTATTGCCATACCTCCCAGCCTCCTCTTCTCCATCTGCTCCCATTTCTTGCTGGTGTCCTACTCCCATATATGATGCAGTATATTTTGACCAAGGGAACCTGTGGCCAGGCAGTCAGCACATTTTGCATACCTCAAAAATGAACCATAAAAATTATTGGCTTTCTATGAATAAGAAAGTGAAAGCAGTGTGAAGATTTCTTGATTCTTATTCATACAAATTAACCATCAGTCTGTCTTTTTTTTCTCTGAAATAATTCATGGTACATACATGATAAATGTTAAACAAAATCTAGCTCATCACCTGGTTCACACATTGTCTAGCTTGTAGATAATAATTGTCAAAAATGACAAAGATGCAGATGGGAAAAATACAGGTAGAGTAGGTATTTATTTGTGTAACTTTCAGTGGATAATGAAATTAAATAATTTTGAATATGTAATTTTGTTAATCACCAAATATATTTACATAATCCCTTTTTCTCACAGTGATTATAGGATTTGTGTGACAAGACTTACTTTGAAGCAGTATATTATTTATCTCTCCATTTGGTATTCCATTTTTCAGCATAGATGGGTTTTAGTTCTGATTTTCTCTTGCATGTACAATCACTTATTTTTCTAAGCAGCACTGTTCAAAGCTGAGAGGTACTCCGGGGATTTAACCTCACTGTATGTACTAGAATTTTAAGCTTTATGCAAAATTATTTGCTATCAGTGCTGAATATTCCTGCACACTCCTAAAATAAATTGGCAGTTTCTAAGAGTTTCTTCTGCAATCTGGAGGATCTGACAGAGTAAAGAAACACTGTATAAATGGTTGTGTTTTGTTTTCCTTCACTCCTGTGTTTGTACTGTCAACACATTGTCTTTGAGCTCTTGAAGAGACTTGGGCAAATAATTTTTAATTATTCATTCCATAAATTTTGCCTAATGTTTGTGTTTTCAGGTAGACTGCAAAGCTTAGGTCTCTTCAATTAAGTATTAAATACTCTGTAAAAGGTTGATTCCTGCCTTCAAAAAGACTAATCTTGAGTTTTAGATTAAGCATGAATTTAAAGCACCAAACCTTTATCATAGAATCATAGAATAACAGTTTAGAAGGGACATCAAGGATCATCTGGTCCAGCTTTTCTTGGCAAAAGGACAGTCTAGACAAAATGACCCAGCACCCTGTCCAGCTGAATCTTGAAATTGTCCAGTGTTGGAGAATCCACTACTACCATGGGGAAATTAGTCCAATGGCTGATTGTACTCCTTGTGGAAAATTTTCCTCTTGTGTATGATTGGAATCTCCTCAGGAGTAACTTGTACCCATTACCCCTCATCTTTTCCATGTGACTCCTTGTAAAAAGGGAGTTTCCATCTTCTTCTGCCCACTGGGAAAGTTTTTCTGGCTCTCTGCTAGTCTATGCCTTTGAGACAGAAAAAGTTGTCTCTCTTCAAAATCTGAGTCTCTAATATGGAAACTAGAAGCCAGAGCTACCTAAGTGTCTGGTGAGTCTTTCCCTGATTGCTGGCCTCAATGTCATTATGCAGGAAGGAGCTTCATTGTTGCACCTCAATGTCATTGCAGAGGTAGCAACAGCTATTGCTCCACAACATGGCATTAATGAGGCTCCTGTGTGAGCCACAGCTCCTTAACAACTCCCTGTCTGATTAATTTACCTGGGAGTCATAGGAAAATATATTTTACTTTAAAGAAAAAGTATTTCTTGTTGTAGTACGCTTTTTTTTTTTTTTTTTTCCTCTTTCTCCTGACTGCTTCTATAACTGTTGGAAGAGGAACTAACTGTGGGTCCCTTTCTTTGTGTGTCTGGGCCTTTTCCTGTTCAAGTGTTAGATTTATACTAAGGACTTTCAATAAGATGGAAATCAACCTTCTCTAGGAAACAGATTTCACCTAAACTCTGATTGTTTTCATTTGTATAGGTTTGTTCTCACCATGGGAATAATTCCAGTTTACCCCATGGTGATTTTAATCAGGTTGTGTCCTTTAGTATTTCATAAATCTCCATTTTGCAAAGCTATTTCAACAATTAGTGCAAATGAAAAAGTTCTGAACTGGGATTTTTGCTTGTCTATCTTGAGCTTTATTAATATTTTTATTTTTTCTAAGACAAAAGCAATGTTAAACTTCCAAGGACATAAGCTTCCTTATGTGTTTAGAAGACTGAAAAGTAAAAGTAAGAAACTAGAGACCTCACAAGTTAGGAATTCAGCTTAAAATATGCATAGTTTTAACTGTTTTTCAGCCTACATGTAGGATGAATCTCAGTCTGAAGTCTCCTCCATCAGACATGCTCCTGCTGTTACACTTTTCTATTAAGATTAATAATGTCTGAAATCTGAAACCAAGTCAGCTGCACTATAGTAAACTTTGTATCAATTTTACAGGTCACAAATAATCGTGTAATACAATAACCCTCTATATGTTCCAGACCAACGTGGGACCACATGCTTGTGGGGAACAATGACTGGGTAATTTCATGAAGAATGAAGGCCATATTCAGGGAAAAGACTCTGAAAGCTGAAAGCATTTTCTGCAGGAGAGCAGGAGGCAGGGTCAGAGGAAAGCATGTTTCCCAGAGATGGTTACCTTTAATGGTATGGACGACCTTTAGTTTTTAAAAAGTGTCTATGCATTTTGGAGTATGTCCAAATGATGAATAATTCATCCTGAAGAGAAAGAACATGAACAGTTAAAGTACATGACATCAGACTGGAAATGATCAGTCAGAAAATCAGTGAGGCAAGATTAAACAAAAAAAATTTGCTTTGAAGATGAGATTTAGGATCAGATATGAGGTAGCCTAGCTCAATTACAGTCAATACTCCAGTCAAAAACTACAAGAGATTGCACTAGGAGTCAAGACCATCATGTAAAAACCTAAGAAAACATGTAGAAGGAAAGGATTATGTGTTCCATATCTAGCTTGCAAAATAATGTGCTTAAGTGAGATTCTCAGCTTTCATTTTGTTTAAGAAAATTAAATTTCTTTGGTCACAGGTGTACAGAAAATCTTAAAAATGTGAACCAAGTGAACCCGACACACTCAGAAATCAGCAGACAAATAGTGCCCTTTTTCTCATTTAAACTTAATCTTATGGCTGCAAAGCCAGCTGAATAGGTTTTTTAGGTCTACCTTCTGCACTGTGAGCTGATAAAACTTTGCATGAGAAAGACATTATTTTTTACCTTTTAGTAATGAATTGTGCCTGAAGAAGCCTCAATCCACATCTGTAAGTATTCACAGATGCTTTCCTCTGTCACCTTGTACTTGCAGCATCTAAATTCCATCCAGACATATATTTCTGACACTGCTAAAATGCAACAACATCTAAGAATATCAGTGGCTAAACTCCAAAGTGATTAGCAGACATATCCTTGCCAGTCATATTTGTATGGCCTACCCAGGCAGATTTTTAGATACATGCAGTAATTCATCTTTGTCATAGTTAAAAAAACCCCAGCAAAACAAAACAAAACAAAAACCTCAACAGCAGCATAGTGAGGAGAGACGTAGGTATTTTCTCTTTGCTAGTTTAGGCAGCGTCTCTCTAAGAATTTTGTGCTGTAGAAGGTATTCTAAGGTGCCTGTCCTGTCCATATCAGAATGCTTGTAAATGCTTAATTGCAGCCCAAGCAGCAAAGCAAGATTTAGATTATCATAAACAGTCTGAATACTTTTTGTAGATTTGTTCCAATATGATCATTTTGGCCTCCCCAGATGTAAAGATATCACAGATCTAAAAATTATGATTATATGAGTTTCCTGTTTACACAGAATCACATAATTTTCATTTCATCATGATCTTAATTGTAACAAATCCTGTCCATTTCAAGCAAAAATAGCTTTTGAGTGCAGAAAGAGAACAAAGCATTATTTCTTGAAAATTCAGGTCTAGGGAACTTCAGGCCATATGTAGAATGAAAAAACAATAGTAGTGTATTACAAATGTTGTAGTTCAGCCTCCAACACATGGCCAGAAGGAATATGCTAAGAATAGAGAGACTGAATATGGCAAAAATCAGATTATTATTCTACTTTTAGCCCTTATTGTAGCACCTAAAGATCCTACATTAGGTTTAGAGCCCTCTTCTGACAAGTTCTGTATGTACACCTGGTGGGGGACTGCCCAAGTTATGAAGATTTTTGTGGAAGCACTATGTCTGCAGATGAACTGTGTTTTGGATATGGCTTTAGTATACATATCATATGAGACAGCTCCAGGATTCCCTCCTGTTGATCTTCAATTTGGTAAAAACAAGGGTACGTGAGTCACTGGAAAAATGTAGGAGCCCAGATGCAACTGCTCTTCTGCCCTGTTGTTGTATACAGGGTAGGCAGCTAAAACAGAGGAATAAAGAGGTGCTTAGCAGTAATTTCTTCTTCTCTATGTCCCAACAAGCAGCTTTTTGTGTCATTTTTGTATATGTAAGATCCAAAAGTTTTCACTGACTGATCTCAAAACACTTCAGCACCAGTTGCATATTCCATTTTCCACCTGGGAAGACTGAGATGTGAAGCAGTGATGAACATGAATGAATTCAGTGGTGGAAACAATCTCAGTGCACAGGGCTGTGAAAGTCTATACCATCTCTTCAGTACAGGCATGTAAACTCTTCCATTAGCCGGGACCTGACTCAATGCCATATGAAATCAATGCTACATGCTTCCATTGTCTTCAGTGGTAGGAAATTATATCCTTAAAGGGTATAAGAACTACAAGAGAGTGAAACTTACAGGTTTTGAGGAGTGGTTTCATTGTGTTCTTTTCCAAAGACATTTATTTTATCAGAAGAGTGAAGAATTGGTGGGCTGGACATTTTAAATATAGCTTTTAGCTTGTCATCGATATGCTTTAAAAGAGAGATGTGAGTTGAAATTTTTATTCTTCTCTCTCCTAAGTACTTTTTTCTTTTTCTTTTTTTTTTCCTTTTTTTCTTTTTTTTTTTCTCCTTACAAAGAAAGTTGTAAAGTATAGCTGAGTAGATGTAGTTTGGGTTGGGGTTTTTTTCTGTACATATTCTTGGTGTATATGGTTTTGACCATTATTTTTGATTACCTGTTCTGGCATGACTGAGATTTCCTGTAATATTTCTAATATTTCTTTTTCCTCCCTGGGGAAATTTTATGTCTGCTTTTAACATTTGTCTTTTATTTTTATTTTGTGAAAATTGAGGCAGGGAATTAATTTCATATTGTTGCCATATCTATTTCTTTGGTTAATAATATCTTACATTTACAATATTCTAGCCTATAATCTCCTTGTATGACCTTCCTGCCCTAATGCATTTCTATTGCTTCTCTTTTCTCCTCTTGTGCTACTTTGCTTTTAGTCTTTTTGCTGAATTCCCCTCCCTTTTCTTTACACTTTCTCATCTCTTCCTTTCATAATCCACATTTTAACACTCACATTTGGTCCCTTCCTAATCTTGATTACTTTATACAGAGCATTTTTCATTCACATTGGCACTCCTTTTCCTTTACAGTATATTTGCTGGGTAAGTAGCATACACATACACAACATTCCCTGAGGCAAACATGAATTCTACTTTGAATGCCTTCCAATTCCCCTCACTCCCCCCTTCCCTTCGTCATTCTATTTCTTTCACTTTTACCCAACACTTTCGATTCTAACAAAGTTTGCTTCACTGAAATTGAACAACCATATTTTTTATCCTGTATAGGCTTGTTTTCTCCCTCATTAGAAATGTAATTAGATTACTTCTCTATTTCCCTGCTTCATGCATTTGCATGCTGTTTAGAACAACTAACCAAAAGGGCATTAATGAAAGTTTATTTTTGCTTCGATTCTTCTATATTATATATATAATAAAATTCCTTACATTTTTGCTTTTTGTTCTCTCAAGTCTTTCTCTTTTCTCACCGATGCACATTTTTCACTTGCTTTGTCTGTTCTCTCCATGTGCCTTTTGTCTGTTCTCCACTTCCATTTAGTTGTTCTCTTTGAGAGTTTTGACACTGACTACAATGCAACCTGTGTTTGAACTCGTATGCTTTTCCTCCTGTGTCCATTAGCTTGACCTGTTAACAGTGAGAACCAAAGGTCATAAGCAAGTGCCCTGTTGCTTGTAGTAAACTTGTTGGGCTCACAGGAAGCACAAAAAAAAAAACTCTTCTCTGCTCAGATGAACCCTTGATCCTACATGTCCCTCTCCATTCCACTCCTCACAATGAATCTAGATAACCTCTGTTGTGCTAAGGGGTGTCTTTGGACTGGTGTGTCCGTAGGCAGTTTAAAATGGGCTTGGGTATTGTATTCCTAAACTTCAGGATGGCCAGCTAGAGACATCTTTGACAAATTAAAAGTAGAGTGGATATAGCAGAAATTCTCAGGTAGGTCTCTCACCATGGCTGTGCCCCCCTCACCCCACCAATCCTAAGATATGTGTCTGGCTGGGTATATTCTTCCTTCAGAGATTTCTGCTGTTTTCCTTTAGACTGTCTCTAAAAGATTTTCTTACAGGACACAGTACAGAGGATAAGCAGCTGTAGCATGATGGGTGCCTGTGCACTCTACTTCAGTGCTACTGTACTGGAGAGGAGCAGAGAAGGGACTGAGCCTTGTGCTCACAGGCAACACACCTGAGCCAGTGAATGGCAAGGAACAGTCCCCCTTTCAAGTGCCTTAGGAGTGTATAGATCAGGTTATTATGCTGCCAGAGGAAGGCTGATCACTCAGAGTTTGTCTAGGGAGGGAAGATAGGGGCAAATTTTGATCTGAAATTGAGTTAGACCACCTGGCATTAATTGCATGTTAAGTGTGTCTGTGAAGGAATGTCATGGAGGTTTACAAAACCAAATTAGGCAGGTGATGAACTCAAAAATATACTTTATTTAACCCAAAACTGTTTAGCAGAAAACTAACTAGAAATAAGGCTTATCAAAATTGTTCAACTGTCCGACTTTAGTAAACCACAGATTCAGGATGATGTATGAGGAATTAATACTGCACAACTGGTTTTAGAAATAAGGACCCAAAATGTGCACAACCACTCACCTATAAGATGAGGGCCCTCAACCTCCAGGAGTTTCCTTAGGTGTTTCCTGACCCGAGGGTAGATTTTCCGACTGCAGACCCACTGCTCTGAGGAGGACCAACTCCATTTGCCCTCTAATTTGCCCTTATAATCTAGTTGAATGTGATCAGTGGTCATACATGGTCATGTCAACTCTTATCAGCTGAGGTCCTTAACTTCCTCATTCCTCTCCCGAGGTGTATACGTGACCATAGTCACTGACCCAAGGTGTGTACCTGATGATTGGCACTCATCACCACAAAATGAAGGGCGTGAAAAGTAAGGACACAGAGGTCCTAGTGCCCCTGGTCTTTTATCAGGGTGGATGCACCTGATACAGGGGACACTCATGGAGACTGTCTGGGCACTATATTTTCATGGCCAATAATGTGATATGGGAGCTTCCATATCTAGACAGGCTGTCCCAACTTGACCTCTGGGATACAGGTTGTCTGGGACTTCTCTTGCATTACTGCAGTTTATTTATCAGCCTTTCTACTACCCTGCCCCACATAAAATAAGTCCTTTGTATCACTAGTTTCTAGGAGGCTAAAATATTTGCCTGGCCTGCTTGTTCAGAGGCCAGCTACCAGCCAATGCTCAATCCTGTCCAGACAAAGTCATTTATCCATGGTAAGGCTCTTTCTGGACTGAAAGAAACTCATTCCCTCAGGCTTGTAAATATTGTATAGCACTACAATAAATTGACTCTCAAAGTCAGCAGTTTGGCTCTTCCAGCACTCAACAAGTCAGCACCCTGTATACATGTAATTCTCTCCCTAGATATTTTCATTTACAAAATATTACTTCTTGTCTTGCTTGCATATCACAGATTTATTCTCACATAGGTATCTAATCCTCAGTCTCAAGAAACTTAATCCTGTAGTCTACCTCTACCACAAAAATACTCTATCAGGAAACAAAAGAGAACATAAAACAAAATGTAAAGACAGCCAGGAGCCTGTACCTTTTAAAACTCCAAATCAGTCCCATCTGTGGCATGGCTGAACACAGCAATTTAATATAAAACATGCACATAGTACCCATATTTACCATTTACTTGAAAGATACTGGGTTTTATCAGAAACTTTTTTTTTTGAGGATTTAGAACCATATAGATCTCAAAATTAAAACAAAAAACCCCCTAATTATTGCAGTTAATCACTAATACAGATAAATTACTAATAACAATAACTATAGTAACTATATTGAGGTCTTAGTCAAATCTTCTGAAGCATTTCATCTTTCTGAGATCTAATTTAAAAGGAAGGGAGCATCACAGCCTAGCAGGGTAAAAGCCTTCTTTTTAGTTTTGATAACTTAATCAACAGTCTGGGCTTCAGTCTGTTTTCAAGCCCATGTTCACCAGATGTAGCTCTACTGAAATAAACTGAGTCAAATGGTGTCATGCCAGAATGATATCAGCTTCTCTCTGAGACTCTACATTCAAGTCAGAGTAAAACTCAGGGAAAACCTATGAAGGCAAAGGATTTATTCAAATTTTATGCAGGCATTGGTAAGGAAAAGAAAAAAAAATCTGTCTGCTTAATCAGTCAAAACCATACAGTTCATCCCTTACCATTTGTTTTAAAGAATTAAGATTTTTCTGACATGAAGGAAGATTGATTTGTGCTTCCTTGTAGGAAGGAGTCAAGATATTTTACAATTAATTTCCATATATCAACAAATCATACAAAACTGTTTTTTTGGCTACAGATATTACTCCATTTTTCATGAGGTCTAAGAGTAGAAATGAGAGAGGAAAATGTATGGGACTCACATTTCTTTGCTGAAACTTAATGAAAAAAACAGATGGGAATTGCTAGCCTTTTAGCTGGAAGGAATAATATTTCTGAGTGCTGTGACTCAGTCTTTGCAGAAAGAGATATTTGGTAGGTTTTGTTCATTATATGGTGTCAGGAGATTATTATTCTGCTACTAGGGATTGAAGGGATAGGGTCCTTTGCTTATGGGTTAGTGGATGTAAGGATCATTTAGCTTTTGCTCACTGAAAGAAAAAAATTGTTATAGCAAGTGTATGCTGCTTTGCACACTTAAGGCTCAGATATTCAATTTAGCTCAGGGACAGAATTTCATCACAGTATTAGAAATATATTTTCAGAAAAGTTTAACTCTCATTCAGGAACCTGAATACAAGACATTCTCAGAAAAGGGAAGAACTTGACATTGTCAGGGCAAGTGGAGCGAGGTTGTCCCTTCCATTTCTCTCTTTATGTGCCGAGAAGAAAAGAGAGTGCGTTAGGTGTAATACATTCTCAATTTTATTTCTTCAAAACTGTCTCCTTGATCTGAAAGTATCTGATCCTATGAATACGCATGTACATGTGTAGTTTTGTATCAATTCCTGCAAGGTGGAACTGTCTTACATTTCCAACATTGACATCATTAATGAGCTGATAGCAGCGGAGATATTTTCTGATAAACCACTTTTCATCCAGAAAAGCTGCTAAAGATGATGGGAAATAAATGAAAGAGGACATAATTGTCTAGAGAGCTGCTTCCCTGCTGAGTACAAGCAGATTCCTATGTGCTCTTTCCAACAAACATATAATATTTACATGGGAGTTTAGCGGTACCTGTTTTGTTTACAAAACAAAACAAAACATTTGAAAAGGATACAAAGAGAGGAAAATGTCTATTTTTATACCAAAGAAGGAAACTAGACAAAAATAATTAAAAACTAGCAGAAAGAGAGACAGAAAGCTAGACCATGACATCATTATTTATGTTGGTAGAGCGGCTTATTCAACAAATGTTCTTTTCTTTTTGATGCAAAGCAATCTCCTTTTTATTGTAATTTTGACTGCTGTAGTGCAGAGGAGGCCCCTTTATGGGCCAATATTCACAAAGCCCTTATACTGTGAAGAATAAAAGACGATTGTTATTTTTTGAGGAGTCCCTTATGATACAGGTACTCTTCCCACCATGCTGCTGTGAGACTAACATATCGAGCCAGAGCCTGTCCTGGGGGATGACTCTCCATTACCAAGTCTGAAAAGACCCTTTCCCGGCACAACTTTTTAGAGAGGCACCCTCCTACTCCTTGTTCCTCCTGGTCACAGTGTTATAATGCTAGGTGTGTTTAAGATCACT
The DNA here is from genome assembly GCA_907165065.1 of Caprimulgus europaeus. The sequence goes on from OU015523.1 coordinate 115,833,556, forward strand.
GGTCTGGGGGTATTGATATACCACTGTAATCAACATAAATTCACTTTCTTGCTATCAGATAGAGAGAGATAAGGTAAAAGCAAATTAATTTATTGTGCTAAATTTCCAGATGTAAGTAGCAAGTTACTGTATTTATAAATCAAGCAATTAGCTTTGGTTTTGTTTTTTCATCTGCATGTTTTCCTTATAGTAGGTGATCCAGTCAAACTAAGTTTTGAGACCTTGTACATAGCTCACATGGACAGAATTGTATCTGTAACAAACCCCTTTTTCCCAAAGTGAATTCTGATCTGGAGTGAACCACTTCAAATTTTCCTTATTCATGGAATCACCTTGGTTGGAAGAAACCTTCAGAGGTCAACTAGTGCAACAAGCCCAGAGTAGGTCTAACTTCAAACTTAAAAGAGGTTTCTCAGGGCCTTCCCCAGCTGAGCTTTGAAAATCACCAAATGGAATTCCAACAGCCTATCTGGACAACCTGTTTCAGTGCTTGACAAGTCTCATTATTAATTTTATTTTCTTTATGTCTAGCTGATATTGCCCTTGCTACAGCTTTTGACTCATGTTTTTTTCTTCTTTCACTTGGCATCTCTAGGAAGAGTCTGGCTATTTTATAACTCATCCATGAAGTAGCTGCAGACAGCAGTTTGGTATCTACCAAGCTTTCTCCTCTTCAGGCTGAACAAACCCAGATCTCTCAGTCTCTTCCTGTATGTCTCATGCTCTACTCACAAGATTTGTGCTCCACTGGACTTGCTGCAATTTATCTTTTTTTTTTCTCTAACACCAGAGAGTTAAAAAATGGGCACAGTACTTCAAACACAATTTGAAGTGCTAAAAAGATGAGAATAATCTGTCCCCTTGACCTGCTGGCTATTGTCATACTAACCAAGTCCAGGGTGCGGCTAAGCCTCTTTGCTGCAAGGGCATATTGCTGACTCCTCCAATCACATTTGTGTTGAGTGTAAATTCTTCACCCCATATTCTTGATTGCTCATTTAATTAGGAAAATGGCTCACCTCTTAATTTCTGTCATCTAAACTAGTAATTGTCTGCTGACACAGCCTTCTTAGAAAGAAAAGAAAAGAAAAGAAAAGAAAAGAAAAGAAAAGAAAAGAAAAGAAAAGAAAAGAAAAGAAAAGAAAAGAAAAGAAAAGAAAAGAAAAGAAAAGAAAAGAAAAGAAAAGAAAAGAAAAGAAAAGAAAAGAAAAGAAAAGAAAAGAAAAGAAAAGAAAAGATATCGTGTCCAGATAAGTCAATCTTGCTTGTCTTAATGCTTTGCATGGAATGATCATATACATTCTACGTACTAGTTCGTGAGCATGTATGTTCCTGGCAGACCAATCAACATAACAGTACATAATTTCTGAGTATACATAAATATATGTACAGAGTTTTTCCTAAAATTCTATTTACATTAACACTTAACTAAGAAAAAAGGCTGTGATTCATTAACTAATTAATTTCTCATGGAGATTCAACAAGATGAAAGATAAATGGCACTGAGATAACATGTATCCTGTTTTAGATAATCCCTAAATGTATTTTTTGGGGGGACTGGAAACTCCATGACAACACTCCAAAGAGATGCCATCTACCTGTAGGACACTACATGCAGAGAGAAAGCAAATACAGTACTGTGGGGCTGTAGAAGTCTGTGGTATTTGTATCCTAGAGGCATAATCACTGTTAAGTTTGTGGCATAGTTAACACTTCAGGAAGCTGAGAAGAAAGACAAAGAAGATGTATGATAACAGTTCCTGAAGTATGATGGCACATGAAAAACAGAATTAGGGAAGCAAAAATTGCTTGTTTATAAACAGAGAAGGTTAGCAAAATGGAAGCAGATGTTTAAATATGAATCAGGGAATGGTGTGCTGTGAAGGCTTTGCAATGTAGCTTTTATTTGACATGGCAGAGAAGAGGCAGCCAGGAGAGGGATTTAGTAAGAAGTGTGTCCATGGCCAAAGTAGAAATTGCTTCTATTGCAAGGCAATATCTCTTATGGCTGGATGAAAGTCTGTATTTGATCAATAAAACTCAGATTTTAACATATGTTAGCTACCTGCAGATGCTGTGGAGCTGGGAACTGTACAGCTGAAAGATTAGCCCCAGAGCAGCTATCTGCATCTGGTGCCAGAGCAGGCTCCTCCAGGCTCAGCCCCAGACCATCATGTAGATGCACCAGCTTACTCAAGAGAGGGAGAAGTTGCTCTGGACGGTACTCCATTGAGCAATATTGCTATAATCAGAAGCCAAGTTTGTACCCAGTCTGCACCATTTGTGAAATGATTCTCAGTTAATGCTGAGGAGAATTGAACCCATGAGATGATTCAAGATGAGAGCATACAATATGGGGAAAACTGTTAAAAAAAAAAAAAAAGGACAATTTAAACTGATCATTTTCTTTACGAAATTATTGGCAGAACAAATCTATTCCATGTATTTGCATTAAAAACAGAAGGAAAAACAAAACAAAACAAAACAAATTCACCCTCCAGAAGGAAAATTGAAGATTTCCTTTTAGAATTTTGACTTTCTGGAATCAAGGGTCAGGGGAGTCAGTTGAACCAAAAGCAAATAGTTTAGCTACTGGAAAGAGTAGGAAGTTCTGATAAAGTGGTTACAACAAATAAAAGAACTTGAGAGAGCAGTCATTTTAAAAGACATAAAAGAAAAAGAAAAGGAGAAATTATAAGATTTAATAAATGCTGAAATGAATAGCATAAAGCCTCCTTGACATGCAAAACACTCAAATGACTCTATTAAGAACAAGCAAAAATAGGAATTTACCTGAACCAACAGAAATTGGATGGAGTTATATTACAAGAAATACACCAAGAAACCAGAGGTCGTTAAATTATTATTGGGATGGAAAAATCACTTACTGCACAGTTTTACAAATAAAACACACAGCCTAAAGCAGACAGCAATTTTAGTGAGGAAAATATTTATTTTATGTTATAGGATATGCCAGAGATCCCGAAATATGCAAGGTCAGAAAGTAGTAACTAGAATGATATGTACTAAAACCAGTATTTTGGGAACAAATCTGTCAAGAAACAACTCGTATGAGTTTTGTCCTGCTGCTGGAAAAAGCTTATGAAATGGATGTTTCATAGCAAAAATGCTATGCAGATGGTGATGTTTTAGATCCTTCTCTTTCTGTCCTGATTTAGTAAAAATTCTTGCTAAAATTGATCAATAACTTGAGGAATAACCCACTTACTTTAGTCCCTGGTTGAGCAGTTTTTTCTTGCTTGCTTTCTCACTTGTATGTGGCTTACAGGATAACAATATTCCCAGATGAGATTCAAATTTATTTCTCAACTGAAGAAACCAACTGCTCATTCACTGGAAAAGTGATAGAATGTTAGATTTTTGGTGTCTGTGGCAACTGAAGCTGATAAAAATTACTGAAGTGAGAGAGTTCCTTGGGTTTCCTGATGTTTCAAGGGCTCCATGCAATATGGCACTAAAACTGCTCTACTAGTGTGATGGATTCCCAATCTGAGGCATTCAAAATACCAGGATCATTGTGTAAAACAGAGCCTGAATGGGAGCAATCAATTCTATCTATTGCAATAAACATGTATTTGAGGAACAGAAAATTTAACAGTGAGGAATTTGGAATGAGAGTAGGTGGAAATGACCCTACTTATAATAATTCAACTGAAAATAAAGGGGGAGTGAAATTAAAATTCTGAAGCATTTCACAGAACCATAGAATCGTAGAATCATTTTGGTTGGAAAAGACTTTTAGGAACATTGAGTTCAACTGTAAACCTAACATTGCCAAGTCCACCACTAAGCCATGTCACTAAGCACCACGTCTACATGTCTTTTAAATACCTCCAGGGAAGGTAACATCACCACCTCCCTGGGTAGCCTGTTCCAATATCTGACCACTCTTTTGGTAGAGATTTTTTTTCCTAATATCCAATCTAAACCTCCCCTGGCACATCTTGAGGCCATTTCCACTTGTCTTATTGCTAGTTACTTGGGAAAAGAGATCAACACCCACCTCACTATACCCTCCTTTCAGGCAGCTGTAGAGAGAGAGAAGGTCTCCCCTCAGCCTCTTTTTCTCCAGGCTAAACAACCCCAGTTCTCTCAGCTGCTCCTCCCAAGACTTGTGCTCCAGACCCTTCACCAGCTTCATTGCCCTTCTCTGGACACACTCCAGTGCCTCAATGTCTTTCTTGCAGTGAGGGGCTCAAAACCTCTCATTTCATTTTGAAGTTTTTAAGCATCTAATATTAAGTGAAATATTTTATCAAGGAAATGTGAGAATCAAAATTCATTTTTTACTATGAGATAAAACAGAAAAAGTCAATTTTTGGAGTAAAAAGTCTGTCAGCGTGTCAGGTGCACCAATCCATTTATTGCAGAGGTCCATCCCATCTGCAAACTCTAAATGTTATTGAAATAAAGTATAAGAAATGTGTGAAGGAAGTTTCTGTCGTTTAGAAAGGGTGTACCACATTGCAGACAGGAGAAATGAGACATAGGGTAGCCTGAAGTTGACTAGACAATCAGTTAGGAGCACAACTCAGTTCTTTGGCCAGAAGGTTTGTTCAGTAGGTGATAGTGTGTCCAAGTAGAAAAAAAAACAGACTTACTTTTTTTCTTTTCAATTGACTGTGAGGTTCTTTGTGTATTTACAGAATGGCAGTGGCATTTGCTGATCTGCTGGAAAGGAAAACAATTACCAAATGCCTTTGCAAAACATCTCCAGTTATTGGAGGCATTTTGGGAGTTAAAAAATGCCCAGAGAAATAGATTTTTTGTCTTCCTTTAGAAAAAATTCATCCAAAATAATGTCATGAAGGATGACTGTAGTGCTTGTCCTTTCCTCAGAGAAATTGCCTTTGGGTTATGCCCCTGTGGGATGATACTTCATTTAGCTTTGAATTCAGTGCATAGTACTCTAAAGAAGCAAATATATCCTGAGCCTTGGCAAAGCTAACTGGCACAAAGGAAGCACATACAGATATCTGTTTTTCTTCTGGTTTTCAGGTGGCCCTGTGCCATCCTGGGTAGGAGTTTGTGTGGTCCAGGAGGCTGTGTTTAACTGTCTGGGTAGGAGTGCTTCCTCCTTACAGGTCTGCATAAGCCTTGACCTGGCAGCAAGGGAGATACGCCAGAAGTCTGTAAAATGATGAAAGTCAAGGAGTAGGCCAGAAGGGAATCATTATATACTGTCTCTTCCAATGCAAGGGGTTTAAATGGACTAGCAGGTGGCAGGTCTGGAAAATCAAAGTGATGTGGTACTTCATGTAACTTGTAAAACTCAGAATATTTTGCAAGATAAAAAAAGTGTATGAGTTAAAAATGAATGGACCGAATACATGGAAGAAAATCCCCAGGGGAAAAAAAAAACAAAACAAAGGAAACAACAAAAAACCAAACAATCAATCAAACAAACAAAAAAACCCAGAAAAGATAGAAAAAAGGCTGCCATGAGCTAAATTTCTGCAGGCTTATAAGCATTGCAGGAATGTCTCATATTCATCTGTGTTGTCTGCTACTAGAGACAGGTCCTGGGATAATGGGCTTTGTCGTGATTTAAAGGATTTCTTACAGCTTTAAGGTCTTTGCTCATGGAAAGAATCAGATGTTGACAACAAAATAGCTCTTAAGAATAGAGACACGATAAAGAAATAAATTCCATCTAAGGAAAATTAAAATTTTTCCTGTATTTGACTGGGATAGAGTTAATTTTCTTCCCAGTAGCTGGTACGGGGCTGTGTTTTGGAGTTGTGCTGGAAACAGTGTTGATAATACAGGAACGTTTTCATTATTTCTGAGCAGTGTTTACACAAAGTCAAGGCCTTTTCAGCTTCCCACACCACCCCACCAGTGAGTAGACTGGGGGTGCACAAGAAGTTGGAGACACAGCTTGGACAGCTGACCCCAAATGACCAAAGGTATCACAGAATCACAGAATATTAGGGATTGGAAGGGACCTCGAAAGATCATCTAGTCCAGTCCCCCTGCTGGAGCAGGAACACCTAGATGAGTTCACACAGGAAGGCATCCAGGCGGGTCTTGAATGTATCCAGAGAAGGAGACTCCACAACCTCCCTGGGCAGCCTGTTCCAGTGCTCTGTTACCCATATGGTATATCCCATACCATATGATGTCATGCTCAGCATATAAAGCAGGAGGAAGAAGAAAGAAGGGAGTGTGGAGTAATTACTGGGGGTAACCAAAAATCAGAAAATGGCTGTGTCCACAAACTAGGGAAAAGGTATAATGTCAAAGAAGATCTCAGGGGAAAAATGCAGCTGGTATGAAAAGAATCTTCTCCAAGACTGTCTCTGTTCAGGGCCTGCTGTTTATCAAAAATGAGAGATGGGAAACACCAAAGGCTTGTTTTTTCAGCTTTCATATTGATCATAGCATGGTACCATTAGGCCTGATGTATTGTCTACATGCAATCCTGGGTTGACAATTGGCACCCCACTATATTGTAATTTTGACTGCTGTAGTGCAGAGGAGGCCCCTTCATGGGCCAATATTCACAAAGCCCTTATACTGTGAAGAATAAAAGACGATTGTTATTTTTTGAGGAGTCCCTTATGATCCAGGTACTCTTCCCACCATGCCGCTGTAAGACTAACATATCGAGCCAGAGCCTGTCCTGGGGGATGACTCTCCATTACCAAGTCTGAAAAGACCCTTTCCCACACAACTTTTTTGGAATGGCACCCTCCTACTCCTTGTCCTTCCTGGTCACAGTCAGGGATGACTCCATCGCAGACTTCTGACGACTAGGACCAGCCGATGGGCTGAACCTCTCTTCCCCCTCATTGGGATGCCTTTGGGTAAGACTTACACTTAGCCAAGGATCTTCCTTGGAAACTTAGAAATCTCTAGAGAATTATTTCACTAACTTAGAGCTTTTTAGTAACTTGTCCCCTTTTTAGTAATTTGTAGCTCTGTAGTAATTTGTAACTTTAGTGTAAGTATTTGTTTCTGCAGACAGTAGTTTATCCCCAGCAATCCATACAAATCTGTATTATTCCTGTTGCTTTATTAAAGTGCTTTTATTTCCTTACAGACTTGCTGCACGATTTCTTACTGGGCTGCCATCTTATGAGGCCATGAGAGTCCACAGGTTGCGACTGGATGGAAGCTGTGGTGCACTATCGAGTGAATCCGGCACTGGTGTATCCAGACTTGTAGTGCCACGTTGAATTGCATCTGTCTGTAACCAGCCACCTCCGCTAACCCTGTGCTCAGCAGGACACTGCTAAATGCTGCAGGTTTAGCCATGTGAGTCCATAAATCATGGGTATGGGAGTGCAGCACACTATCAAGTAAAACCTCTGTTGTTGGGCCCATAGTGCTCAGTAGGGCATCACTTACGATCTAAGCCCAGCTGCCCCCAGCTCCTCTAGTTATCTGAGGGTGAGTGGGAACACAAGGGGGTTTATTTCCTGCTAAATAGCTTTACCGTCCCTTTCACACAACAGGGGGGACATTTGGAGTGATGATGTTTGCCTTCCCAAGTAATCGTTATGTGTGATGGATCCCTGCTTTCCTGAAGATGGCTGAACACCTGCCTGCCAGTGAATTAATTCTTTATTTTGCTTTACTTGTGCACAGGGCTTTTACTTTCCCTATTGAACTTTCTTTTTCTCAACTCTTGAGTTTTCTCACTTTTACTCTTCTGATTCTCTCCCTCATCCCACTGGGAGAGAGTGAATGAGGGGCTGTGTGGTGCTTAGTTGCTGGCTGGGGTTAACCACAACAAAAATCAATACAGGAAATATTTTTCTCACAGGTGCAGACTATGCAGTCATTGTCAAAATAAGCTGTTCAGACAAAGAATTTCACAAGTTTAAAAAATAGTTTTGAGATATACTTGGATAAAAGGCATAATTGGAACAAAAAATTCTGTTAAATCTTGTTATTCAGTGTTTAAAACAACCAAAAGCTATTAGAGTGTGATGGAACTGTGGGACAGATTATCCCATCCCAGTGCAGGTTGTTTAAAGCTTCCTCTGAGTTTTCTGGTATTGACCACCTCTGACCAGAAACTGGGAGTAGGACTGGCTGGTTCAGTGTAGTGATTTCTTTGATCCTATAGGCATGTTTGTGATATAATGCGCACCTGAATAAACGGCATGGAAAGGAATTTACATGAAAAGGAGCAGAAAGGTGAATTGAGCCCTAAACTATGCATAAAAATATGAAAAAACATAGTATCAGATTGAGTATTCAATATAAGTCTATATAAGACTTACCAGTTAAACAAGACACTGAGAATTCAAAACTTTCATTCTTGTGTTTCTTCACATAAAGAAGGTCACTTAAAATGACCCTTGTTACAGGAAAGGATCATTATTTTTGATCACTCAACATTTTTGGCAAAGGTGTCATCAAAAAATTCTTGGCTGTCCCTAGTTGCTCCAGTACTTCTTTTTTCTCAGAGAGCTCCAACATTTCATCAGGTTTTATAAATGAACATACCTAACCTTTGCAGTGCCTGCCTGCTCATGCAAAGTGTTAACAGAAACATCATCACAGTATTTAGAGGTGATCCATCAGTCCTCCTAGTGTCAAAAGAAACTTCCAGTGGCTAAACCAGATACCTTCCCAAACTAGTGGCCAAAGTCTTTCTTTTGTACAGACAGCCCTTCAGCCTCTATTACTGACCCTCCAAGTAGGCTGAATCACACTGGCAGGATTCATCTCACTCACAGTGCAAGACAAAGGAGGTAGAAAGTGCACCTTGGTAGAGCCTTTACCTATCTGTTGTAGTCTCTTTTTGTGTGTACACAAGGAAAATTGTGTGGTCCATTTCCCCCTCGCTGCTTCTCCTGGACTGAGAGACTGTCTTTCTTTACTGTCTTAAAAAATCCCATTAAGCTTTGTCCAATGAGTTTGATGGTTAAGCGTGCCTTGACTGTATCAAAACCCTTGCATAACTAAGGTGGGGTTAACACTGACTGTACCAGGAGTACCGGTTGCCTAACCAAGGTGGGGAATGACATTGAGAATAATTAATCATTCCCTGGTAGCTCAGGAACACAAATATATCTAACCATAACTTGGGTAGACCGGTACCAGTGTTACTGGAAATTTGAAAATTCTGGTAACTACCAAACCGGATGGTGGCCAGGATAGAAATTTACTGATACCTAAAGTCAATCATCTTGTGAACCTATAAACAACAGTCCCAAAAAACACCCTTTGAGCTCTCCTGGACCACTGTAGGCTGCAACCATCATCTCCCTCTGAATGAGATGCCTCGCAAACTCTTAAATTTGCAAAACTCTGAGGACCATCACCAAACACCAACAACAAGACCTCCAGTCCTTGAGGCTCAATCCTCACCTGTTGAGAAATGATGAGACCTTTGAAGTGAATATTTCACTGGGCTTGAGGGGAATTTTTAACAGGACAGTGTATGATTAGAAATTTTACAGAATTAGTTGTTAGGAAAATCATATAATCTACCCTTGTGATTTATTATAATAGTGTTAATGAACCATACTTTGATGCTATTTTAAATTTAAATTGCTACTTTCCCAAAGTCATATAAACACATAATCACATGTTAAAATACTATACTGAGGTACCTACACCTAATCCACTTAAAACATAAACTGTTGATCAAGTCTGAGACTAGGAGTGGTTGCAGACACACCTAGACTCCTCTCTGAGAAAGAGTTTAAAAAGCAAGGGGGGCCACTCTAAACCTTGTGACTACTCAGTGAGAGGATTTCTCTTATCTTCTTTCCCTAATCCCTGTATAAATCACAGCAACTCAATTTTGACTCTATTTTCCTGTTGTATGCTTTTTCTAGCAATGGACTGAACCCCATCATTGAACTCTGTTAGGTCGCACTTTTATAAATTCATATATAAATAACTTTATTATTTTTGACAGTGACAGTGACCTTAAGTCTTTCCATTTTCACCCATGACAAAAATACAGGTTTTCATTTTAAAAGAAGACTTTTCAAATGGTTTAAATGTGAAAATAAGGTTAAAGAACAGAATTTTTAATAAAACACATCAGATCTCTCCTGTCTTTTGTGTCTCATCCAATAAGAACATGAAACTGGCCATGTCAGGTTGGATTAAAGATCCATTTGACCCAATATCCCACAAGTTTAAGTGACCAGTATTGAATTTCTGGAGAAGATTATAGGAGTATAAGGCTTGCATATAGTAATCTGACATACTGTCTTATTTGATGGATGCATGCTCCTTTTTAAAAGACATTTTATCTACCTTTCTCTTAAACAGAGGCTTTCATAGGAAAAGAATAAAAAATTATGGCTAACCTTTTTTTTTTTTTTTTTTCTTTTGGAACTGACCTAGTTTTTAAATCCCTGTCAAAGAGCTGATGGTTTGTAAAAGAATCCATGCAGTGTATTATAAATCAGTTCAGGCCTTCTGTAACTGATGAGGATAGATAGTACTACATCAGTATCATCTCATCATTGAAGTAGTTAACCTGATATAGATCTTTTTCAAGCATGTTTTTTCATGTGTTAGCAATGAAATGAAAAGCCTGCACTTTTGATGATGGTTGATGCTCTTTTGTCTTATATCCATGCATCCCCCATTAAAAGCTTGAGGCCTCAGCTCTGCGACATGCTATTGAGGAATTTAAGTGTATCCCTATTCAGCAAAGCATTGAAGCACATATTTATGTATTCCTGTAGTTAAAGTACCTGCTTAGATATTTGCTTGGTAGGGACACTTAAACATTCCCTCCCCCTGTACTCTGCTGTCGTAAGGCCCCACCTGGAGTACTGTGTCCAGTTCTGGAGCCCCCAACACAAGAGAGACATGGACCAGTTAGAACGAGTCCAGAGAAGGGCCACGAGGATGATCCAAGGGCTGGAGCACCTCTCCTGTGAGGACAGGCTGAGAGTTGGGGCTGTTCACCCTCGAGAAGAGATGGCTCCGGGGAGATCTTATAGCAGCCTTCCAGTACCTGAAGGGAGCCTACAGGAAAGCTGGGGAAGGACTTTTCATAAGGGCAGTTAATGACAGGACAAGGGGAAATGGCTTTAAGCTGAAAGAGGGTAGGTTTAGATATTAGATATTAGAAAGAAATTCTTCCCTATGAGGGTGGTGAGACACAGGAACAGGTTGCCCAGAGAAGTTGTGGATGCCCCATCCCTGGAAGTGTTCAAGGCTGGATTGGATGAGGCTTTGAGCAACCTGGTCTAGTGGAAGGTGTCCCTGCTCATGACAGGAGGGTTGGAATTAAATGATCTTTAAGGTCCCTTCCAGGCCAAACCATTCTATGATTCTGTGATTCTATGAATTTAAAGTTAAATATGTGCTTAACAACTTTGTCCAACTGGATGTGAATGAAATTACAGGAGAAACACGCTGATGGAAAGTATCCTTACACATAGTGCTCCCTCCTGTGGGCACAGATGTGCACCAATTCAGCAATTCTTGTGTCCGTGGGTTGTTGAAATTACTTTTGAGAATCAAAACCAGCAATGACAGGCTTCAGTCGTACTGAAAAGTCTCATTTTAGTGTTTTTAGAGAAATGGTTTGATTTAACATTTCAAAGTGTTTTAGGGGAACAAAATCAAATCATGAATGTTTTTATTAACCCCCCCAAAAAAGTTCTGAAATATTGTGTCACATAAAATTTTAAATTTTTTGTTTCAATCTGTTTCTGAATGAATGTAAAAAATTTGGAATTTTTCAATCTGAAGAAAAATATATATCCCTGTTGTTAGGTATTAAAGATAGCAGAGCATGGGATGAAGGAGAAATATAGTTTTGGGGGTTTTTTAAAAAGTCGTTAATGTTAGAGAAGGAATATATTTTCCCAACTACTTTTTTGTTTCGTACTAGAGGAATTCAAATATAAATGTTTTAAATTTCAATTTACTTTATTTGGCTGAAAGAAAGAAATATATCACTTCTTTCTTTGAAAGTTATGATGGAATACCAAAATTATATATTTTTTTTTCATTTAATACAAATAAAATATAAAATAAAAATGATCAGTGTTAAAACTGTAACCTTTGCAGACTACAATGAAAAAGTGCATAAAATTCTCAACTACATAAAAAGGAAATCACAGAAAAATAATCAAAACCAATATTTCCAACCAACTTAAAGAACACACAAAAGTCCCGAAGGGAATTGAAGTTGTGCTTGACTGTGTTATTATTTTATAGATACAGGGGAAAAAAATATCTCCCTCAGAGGCTTTTTAACTTAAAGGATACAGACAAAGAGAAAGATATGAAACCCAACCCCACAGAGGAAGGAAACATTGATTGCTAATTTTATATTTTATTAATGTGGTTGTTAGGTACATGCATTGTATCATTGTCTCAAATTACCTATCAAGTCCAGTCTATTTTACAGCTTGTACAGTCTGATCTTGATTAAAGACAAGATGCTGTTTAAGCGTGTAAAAAACTGATGTGTTTGCAGTGCAATGGTTAAACTTTTTGTTCTAATAAATCCCTCTGAGCTTCCTCCATTTATTGTTTTTTTCAGTCAGTCGTCTCCACAAAGTGGAACACTTATTTAAATATTTCCCATAAAAATTCACAGTTAAGTGAGCTGGAGGAAAATAATAAATGGTTATCACACACTGTCTGTATAAACCTTCATTTCTGATAGGACTATTGGGAGGGCTAATCGCAATTATATGATTCACATGGCTTAGTGGGTACAGCCTGTTCAGAAAGGTACAACATAAAAATAAAGAATAGAAAGCAAACCCCTACTCCACATGACAGGTTTTTTTATAATCACCTTTGAATTAAAAACATTTGTCAGATGGTTGTTTTCATTTAATCTGAGAGCGGGGAAATTATTGTCCTTATTTCCAAGGCTGATGATTTTCAAATCTAACCCGAGAAGCCTACAGGGAAATGGAATCTTTCAAAAAAGGTCCTCATGACAATCTTCTTGTGGCATGGCTTCCTCATAAAGTGGCTGTTCACTTCCTTTGTATCTTCTGTAATGAAAATCATAATAGAGAGAAGGGCACACAACAGGGGACACAGGACAAACTATTGTGACAAGAGGCATTGAGCTAGGCTATTGGTTTTAGAGACCCCAGAAAAGACCTTGTCAGGTGGCTGGAGAAACAAGACCCTGTGGAGCTCATCTAGGGAAAAGGTGCTCTGCTGAGCTGTACAAAGATGAACTAGAATGAAAAGTTTGGGCCAAATCCTTTATTCTGCTGAGTTCAGTGGATTAATGTTTTACTTGCTGACCTTCTGAGCTCGTATTTATAGCCATACATGACTCCCAACAATGAAAAATTCAAACTGAGGAGGTAATATAAGTAGAGACAAGACAGCCTCACATTCACTAAAAAAAACAAAACCAAAAAAGGTCCAAAGAAAAAGGGAGAACCAACTCATGCTCAGGAGATGTGTGTGATAAATGTTCTGAGGAAACCCAGAGTGTATCTGTGTGTATTAAAAAATGGAAGTTGAGCCTAACCACATTTAGAAGCAGACTGTCAGACCAAATTCAGGAGCCTGAAGTTAGGCTTCCTTAGCATCACTCATATATCTGCATGTCCACTACTGAGACTAATGCCAGACAATACTCATCAAACAAGTCTACCCTATATGGCACTGTGAGCACGTTATTGCACTATAGTGCCCCCAGTGTTTTTTTTTATTATTATTTTCTCTCTGCCAGAGTGTGCTATGGCTATTCTGACATTTCGATGTCATCTCCCATTGGCTTTGGAAAGCATAATGAAACAGGGCTATAAGAAGCACTAACAAATAAACCTTAGTCTTGTGTCATTCTTGGCATTAATCTTCCCTAATTTTTATCTTAAACAGTTGAATTTGTTTTCACCATGACACATTGGAGGGAAATTAAATCCTATTGTTTTATCTATCTAAAGGCTAATATAGCAGTGGAGTATATGACAAAATACACAATGTTTACAATTGATTTAACACATATTCAACCTTAACCATATATTCAAAAATTCCATTATTGCTAGAGATTAGACTAAACCAGAAACTGAAATCTATAAAGCTGTGTGTTTTAGAATGTTATAATTGAAATGTGTATGATTCAAGATAGCACACAGATCAAACTCAGAAATGGTGAAAACAGCTAATCTTGGCCATTGTTCTGCAACAAAAAAAAGGGGGTCAGCAGGCTATAATATTTTGACAGAGTAAAATCTTTGTTTATTCTTATGACACAACAACAAAAAAGTCTAAACTATCTATACTGAAACAGTACAATAATTTGGTTTTACAGGATTTTTTCTTGTTTTCCTGAGGAGTTGTTAGAGCTTTGACTTGGCGTTTGAAAACTTGCTGCTCATGCATCATTTCAAGAATCTTTTTTTTTTTTTTTTATGCACAACTAATTCATAAACTACAAAAAGGACAAGGATACAGAGTTAAAGGGGAGACTAAAACCACAATATAACCACATAAAATATAATAATTCCATGCAGAAGTACATGTTTGGGAGTTATTTACACTTTCTTCATTCTCAAAACTAGCTAGAACTGTGTTGATTTTGGGGGCCCACAAGGTGAATACTTTTAATAAGTAAATAGTAATCCTCAGTTGAGGGGAAGCTAGATTAATGCTTTTTTCTAGATAGCAGAAATCACAGTATTTGTGGGGAAAAAAATAAATAAATAAATAATATTTTCTTAAGCTCTCTTCTCTACAAGCTAGCTAGATAAAGCTCCTTAGTTAATTCCTGGAAAGTCATATCAAACTGTCAACCCCAAATTTCATAGACAATACTGAAAAAAAATTTGTCAAGCACTCATAAAAGAGCTATAAAAATTGTCTGATATTTGAGAAAGCTACCTTCTAACATACTTGAGCTGTTGCTTATCCATGGAAGAGGTAAAGACTTTTTCTAATCAAATTCCATAGCTGTCTACATTAACTTGTAAGACTGAAGGCTCTTATATCAATAGAAAAAGATAACAGAAAAATGTAATGATGGAAGACAAACAGAAATTCACACCAAAAATTACAAGGAATTTTTGCCACTGAATGTGATAAATCATGGGTAAATATCAATATGAAAAATTCTTCAGTATTTCAGTTCTTTAACACTGATTTGTATGATTTGCTCAAGATATATTGAAATTTGAAAACGCGTTATGGACTAGCTATAGGAATTTCAGAACAAAACTGTATGGGATATGTAAACACCAGCTTCTTTTGAGATTGCTACTGATCTTAAAGTCACCAAGTCTTAATTCTTAATTCAGAACTGCTTTTTCTGGTTATAAAAATCATGCAGAATGTGGTCTTAGAAATCACTATTCTATTGTGCTAGTGGGACTGATCTAAGATCCACAGGCTCCAAAAGATTTTTTTTCATTTTCATGGTACATTTAATACACTGTTCTCTTTGCCAAGCAGTCAAAGGATTACACTTTTACTTTAAACTTTTTTAGCTCTATTACCATGTTTTCTGAGTCAATCTTCTTGTTTTGTTTCAGCAATTTCCATTCCTTCCATCTATCTGTGAGATTTGTGGTGCAAACAAATCAATTATCTGGGCTGTTGCTCAAGTTTTTACAAGGAGAGGTATCTGTAGTTGTGGTTACTGAGAGCTGAGGAATTTGAAAGAGGGCATACAAAGACAATAATTTCTTCTATTTTGATGGAAAATATTAATTCTGTGCTATTTTGCTTTCTTGGTCTCTGTGCTCAACATGACTTTTGTCAACTAGGTGTCCATCAGCAGATGAACAAATATTGAATATAAATGGGGAAACAAACCATAAATATGCTATGGGAAAGATGCTTTGACTCAGTTCCCAGTTCTGCTATAGGCTCCATTGGCGAGTTTGCATAAACCCCTCAATTCATTAGGTTTTATGTTCTTCCTTCATAAAATGGGATTAGAAATATTTTCTGTGAATACTTTATGTGATTTACTTAACAGTTAGTGATGTCTGCTACTGTTTCTGTTCCTGTATACTTTGATGGAGAATTCATGAGAGTGAATTTTATATTTATTTTAATCACCCTCAGACATTTGATTCATACAGGCATCCTAACCTCTGTTCTAGTCATTATGTTCAGTTGACTGAAGGGCACTATTTTGTTGTACTTTGTAACAGTACAGAAAAGTAGAGAATATAATGATATTAGTGAACTAAGTGCCTATGCTCCCATTATAGCCAGGGAGGTGAGGTATACCCCAAATGGCCTCCAGCTGCCTTTTGTAGATGATAGGTCTCCCTTGGCATCAATACACACATGAGGCATAGCTCACCTTTCACTGACATTGTAGCTTGCTGAGATTAATAAAAACACACCAGCGTGAAACAGATACCAAGGAGACAAAAGTCAAATCTAAAAGATCCAGTGCAGATTCTTGTAGTATTACCATAAATGGTATCTTTACTAATTCACAATACATTTACGATCACTCAGAAATGCTCTTTTCTAACATGCAGCATGAAGTAAATGGAGCAGTGATATCTTGTATGGAATACATGACTCATTTTGGAACTGCCAAAGAGGATTTCTTCCAGACTTTCTGTAAAGTGTCAAGTACCTCAAACAATTTGCTGCCAGGAGCAGCAACAACTATACCTCTGGATTTGTTAAGATAAAGGAAAAATGTCATGCTGTGCACTGTTGTAATGTAATGGGCCTGTTAAATGTTACAAACTTTTCCCAGGAGAAAAAAACAAAAAAAAACCACACACACAAAAAAAAGCACAAAATTAAATGTAGAGCAAATGAGGGCCTTCTTTCTGTCTACCATTTTCTTTAGTTTTAGGACATACATTTCAAAGGACAGAAACAGTCTATTATTAAAGAAAGATCTAAATAAAAGAAATTGAAGATACTTTCCTGGAGATTTACCAAAGTGCCTTCCACTTTCTAAGCATCAAAATGGCAACAGAAGATTTGAGAATGGACATATAATATGTTTCGAGATTGCTGGTATACAAAATGCCTGTCAATCATCAGATGGATATTATTCTTCTGCACTAGGATTCTTCTAGTTAGAGGTGGAAATGACTAGTGAAATATCTAAAGAGTGATGGGAAAGAATCAGTAAAGAACTTTAAATAACTCCCAATTTTAAGATAAACTTTCAGTTCTATTGTGATTCTTATACCTCAGAAAGCTTTTTAGGCCAATGAAAAACTAATAAAGGCCTTGAGTGGGAGGATCAGAATCTATCACTATTCCTAAACTCTTCCTAAATAATCCGAACAAAAAAATTACAGTGGAGCTCAAGTCTAACTTAGATTTCTCAAATAGCAAGTTTGATAAATTGATGATCTGTGGTAAGAACTGGGGTGGCAAAAGGGGTTTCAATAAAAAGTGAAAGAAGCTAAAGGATCTGTATTTTAAATTTTGGACAGCCATATGTCAGTGTAATGGCTAATTGGAAAAAAATCTGAAGTAAATATCAAAGTATTAACTACCACTGTAATGTACACTACAACTGGAACAGGATCATATAGATACTTTTCTAATAATTATCACTTGATTCAGAGTGAAATGCAGCCAAAGCTGCACAAAACTTAGCAAAATGTTTATGTTAAATACATCATTACTTCTTAATACTAATTCTCCTACTTCCCATCTTAAAACAGTTGCAAGTTTTCTGAGCCCAATGAAATTGGAGTTACATAAATTGTAAAATACATACTTAAGCAGTTGGTTTTGATCAGAGTTCGCACTGAACACCAAGCGTAAAGGGTTTTATAATAAAAGACTTTGTAACCTTGAGAAGCTAGAGGTTAATCATTCCAATTATTTTTAAAAGCTTCTTGGGAATTTGTTAAATTAACAAAAAAGATATAGCTGAAAGTAGAGTAAAAATAGCAAGGACATAGCAGAGATATTTTAATAAAACTTGTGTAAAAGGGAGCTTATAAATGATCAAGTGCTGCACTTTAAGTGTATATCTTAATACATTATGTGAATTTGGTGCTTACAGGATGGCTGTGATTTACAGATTCAAAATCAGTATGGTCTGTGGCATAGTAAAATCTTCCATATTCTTGCTCTAACACTGATAAATCATGGTGTCTTGTAAGTGAGGTGGAAGCTTATGATTTTTCATCCATAGACTCTAAGCTGATACACCCTGATGTCGTGCTGACATGCCTGTGATTAATCGCATGGGCATTTGTTGCATAAGGGAGGGTGAGACAGGTCGACGTGCATGAAGATGTATGAGCAGGGTCCATAGCAGATGACATACATTGACTCCAATGCTGAAAGTTACATCTGGGAAAAAAAAAAAAAAAGGAGAAATAGCAAGAAGAAGGGAGAATAGAACAGGAAAGGGAGTGGGAAAAGGAACTCTCCAGTGTCCAGGCAGGAGGAACAGTGATGGATGTCCAGGATGAATGTCCTCCAGTGAGGGCTCTCCCAGTGACGATGACGATGACGATAATGACAACTTTCACCCTGCTTTTCCCCTAGCATTATGTGCTTTTAGTCAGGAACTGCTCAAACTTCCTATTCCTTGATTCTGCTTGTGAAGCTATTAGCACTGGTTGGAGTGTGCTAATGAGGCACATATGTTGCACATTGATTGGCTGTTAAGGCTCTGCACATGTAGTCCTTGATAGTATTTGTCAAGTACATAACTGACTATTATCTACTGTGCTACTTTTCTTGTTTTTCTTTTGTATAAACTAAAATGTGCAAAACAAGAAGTGAAGGGAAGCGAGGTGTTTCTCTGCTAGCAGCAGTTTCTTCCAGTGAGATTGTGTCATAACACCAACATTGGAGTTGGCAGGTACAAGGTTGTGTGGGCAATAGCACCTGAATTTTAGAGTGGAAAAAAACAATGGAAAAGTGCCACAGAGACTCTGGAAAATCACTGTTACAGCACCTTAGGTGAAAGGGTACAAAAATGCAAATTAGAGGCCCTGAGTACTACTGATGCTAAGGCATGAAGGTATCTCTGCCACTGGGCTTCACTGCTGATGAAATAATCCCATTTTGTCACCAGTTTGTGTAATTCAAATAGTCAGCAAAAGATATTCCTCCAGGCCTGGTCCATAAAGGTGCTTATACCTCGAATCAGATGTCGACAGTAGAGAATTCTCAGTCATTGCTTATCATCCTGCAGGTGACAGCCCCAAGAGCTGAGATACGATAGATGATTGTATGAGTACGCTTAGTCTACTTCAATACAAACATAAACTAGGTCAGCAAACCACCTTTGCCTGAGGAGCAATAATTATAAGCTCAGGGCAATGGTTTCTTCAGCTGTCCTACCAAATTCCTCATGAGCTGAGCTGTCTGTCCCACAAATGTAGCACAAAACAAGAAGTAGAAGAAAGGACAACTGAGCCATTTTCCAACTGCCTGCTGCAACATTCTGTCCCTCCAGGGACTTAGATGGAGATTTGATACTTCTGTACCAAGGTCTCTCTCTGCTGTTACACAGTTTAGAAAGGAACAAGAATTACTGAAATTTTGGAACAGTAAAGGGCCCTATGCTTAGATATCTAGGGATCTTGTTAGCCAAAACCAATCAGATTATATTTGCTACTTTTAGGGGTTAAGTGTTGCTGTAGAATTTCTGCTTAGATTTTTCTGGAAAAGCTGGAATACAGAACAACTTTAATTATTCTAATACCGTTTTGTCAGCGTACATCTTAAGAAATGTACAAATAAACTTACCAAAGAAATTGAGGTTGGGAATACTACCCATTCCGTCTGGTTATAGGGAACTGAATCCTGAAAAGCTGCCTCAGTTGAAGCAATATCTTTCTAATTTTTTTTTTTTTTTTTTTTTTTTTTTTTCAGTCCTTTATCTGACTTACTTTTATGTCATTTAAAGAGAATAAAGAATGCCACTTAGACTGTTTCTTCCTCCTGGAAGGTGATATGTCGAGAGATAACAGCCAGGAAAGTTGTCCACACAGGAGCGTGTGACACACTTAAGTCAGCTTTCATCTCTGTGGGAAATCCAGTTCTTCAGTGTTACTTCCAGCCTGTGAAATGGGAGTGAATGTCAAAAACTTGGCCCTGTGTTATGGGTCTAGGTGAAAAATACTTCAAGCACACTGCAGACATCTATTATCTTGGAGGAAAAGCAACTCTTCTGTAGATCCATCGGGCACGTCAATAACCTTCATTATAAAATTCAAGTGGAGACTAGGAAATTGTCTAGCTCACTGTCACCTATAAAAACAGATTGGATGCTTTAAATATAGCATCAGAATTTGATCTAGTGGCAAAGACACACTTTTAATAAGCATCATTATATATTAGTCTTACCAAGTAATCTGTCAGCATCTTAGAAACTGGCTGAGTTCTGACACATAAAGAAAGGAAAACAGCACAGTAGGACCCAGATGGCATTTTTAGTGCATTAAGAATAACATTTCTTGTGGTACAAACTGTTTGGAAATTCATAAAATGGTTTGGGTTGGAAGAGACCTTTAAAGGTCATAAATTCCAGTTATTGAGATGTTCTCTGCATGTTTGTTCTATGAGTTAATTCCCAAACAAGCAGAGGTGAGAAGACAACTTTTTTCAGCCCACAAAAAGAAAGCAAAAATCTCAAAAAGGGTGCAATCTTACCAACTTAACCCCTCCCTTCAGCCTGCATCATTAATTGCTTTTATTTTTAATAACATCTAAATAATTCATTTTCTTTGAGCTTTTGAAAAATACTTTTTGGCCCACAATAAATTACATATTTGAGAGAAAAATTAATTTGATTAAGAAAAATAAAAATATTGCATGTGAAAATACCTAAAAAGGAAATTTCAACAAAACAAAATAGATTTTTGTTAAAAGGATGAATTAATAAATAATTAAAAAAACCTTTTCAACTGAAATTTTTCTGTTTTTACAAGCAATGTCTTTTAGTGTAATTATGTAAACCATTCTTCTTATGAATGCGAAGTTATGAGTCAAAGGGGAGTTAAAACATCAAGAATCTAATAATTTTATATAATTTTTGATACAGATATAGCCCTTCAGGAAAATTCTCTTTGCAAATTGTGAAGCAGGGCATCATTTAAAACATGTGAATGAGGTGCTAAGTAGGGAAAACTGTTCATTTAAGGATTATTTTGCTTTCTTGGGCTGGCAACAGTTTCTTGGCACTTAATGCCACAAGGTGACAGGGTGCAACACATGGATTTTTCTATGTATTCCATTGCTTGGATAACTCTTTAGGTATGAGCCAACATCTATCAATCTACCCTGCCTTTTTCTTTGCTAAGTGCAATTTATGGTCCCAGAGCTCAAACAGGCCAGAGGACTATTTGCTAACCTGGAGACTCAGCTGCTTTAGAGCTCTGAATGTGGTTTTGAATTAATGAATTCAGGACTGAGAAGAATCCATATACTTCTGTTCTCAACTAACAGTAATTATCAGCTTTCACTGAGCTGCCGTATTCACCTTCACATACAGCACTGCACTGCACAAAAGTGTGACACGCCAAAGTCTTTCGGGATAAACTGAACACAACCGGTATTATGTGAAATGAAACCCTTTTCCTTGCAGCTGTTCCTGACCACAAAAACTCATCTATTAACCTACTTTAACCATGAAAATGAAAGCTGAGAAACCTCTTACCTCATCCTATCATGCTGAGATGGTTGGATTTAGGGTTTAAGATCTCAGCTGAACGTTTCCTACACATTAAATTACATGAAACATGATGTGTCTTGCTCAGAAATAGAAAGGGCAGGAATAAGTCTGGAAAGGCTTAAATCTGTGATGCCAATAAATGTAAATGATTCAGACATCATGCTTAGCAGGATCGTCCAGGTGTTATTGCTCCTGGTATTACTATAGATAAAAATCTTAAGTGACCCGATTGACAAAATGACAAAATGACAGAATGACAAAATTACAAATGTACCAAAATGACAAAAACTGAAAGTTATTACTTTCATTTAACATGTTACTTGTTTTTTATTTGCTTCACTGAACATTTAAAGGTGACCAGAACTCATTTCTCACTAACCTGACCAGAAAAAATACCGTTTTATGTCATCCTGCAAGATATAAGACTTGGCACTCTTTATACTCTAGGAGGGAGGAAACTCCTGCTTGACAATATAATAGATCATCTCAACTTTCTAAAATGCTCAGAGCTCATCACACATACCAAAATGTTCTGCTCAAATAAAAGTTAGATCTGGAGTTAGGAGATCAGCCTCGGAAAATGGAGGCCACCCTGAACAGGAAGAATCAGCTCAACCCTGCTCAGCCTGATTTTTCACCAACACACAGAACAGCAACAGCTCATCTGTCACTCTGCCTATCTTAAAGTTTATGGGAAATAATGTATAGTGATCAACACAGGCAGTTTAAAACAACTCTAGAGTAAAAACAGAGAATGTACATCAAATTAGCAGATATTCCCCACAATTCAATTAAATTATACTTATTAATAAAATACCTCTGCAACTGGTTTAAGTAGTTCAGCAGACTCCTGCTGCTGCTTCAGCTACTTCAAAGTAACTTAGAGAAAAGTTATTTACCTGAGGAAACACACAGTTCATATTCTCATTCCATCCTGAATTTCTTCATTCTCATGGTATTCAATAAAAGGAAAATTAATCAATCAAAGAGAATGGGGAGGCTGAATAATTAAATCTCTTTGGAAGGAAAACTACTCATCAGCAAGTTTACTATTTCACTTTGAAAATTAGCATTTGAAATCACACTAAAATGTGACTGTATTACAGTAATTGATCTTACTGATAAACTCAACAGAAAAGAGGGAGCAATTCATAGCCCTCAAAAAGAATGGCAAATATTTGATAAATTCCTCATGTGAAGAAGCTGAGATGCATGTGATGTTGCCTTGCAAGTCAGGGAGACTGGTCTCTGTAGCTACAAACTTTTATCATAGCTAAAAGAAAGATAGATAATTGCATTTTTAACACAGAGATTTTTCAATCTTTGTGTTACACCAAATAACAAGACTTACTTGTTATTACAGAACACTTGATTAACACTTGCCTTACAGTTCTGGCTTATTTTTGAAGTGCTCTGGGTGGCCCACTGGTGTCCAAAAAGGGCTGTTATGCCAAAAATGCATTAGATCAAGCCCCTGTTTTGGATTCCTGTTAGACATATAATGCTTCAGTCCACAATATAGTAGTACTTCAAGCATCCACTTGAGACTGATTGTGAGTTATTTGCAAAGGAACACTGGTAGGAATGACCACTGAGAAGAAATCATTCACTCATGTACAGTAAATACTGTCCTGAAAGGTGTTGTGTGAGTACAGTTTTCTGCCCACCTTCCTGTTCACCTCCGATTCCACTGTATACTGCAAAGCCTGCAGAAGTCCACTGTGGCAGAGTGAATATCCAGACAAGCTTTTCTAAGCCACATAAATGCAGGAAGATGCCTGGACCATGTAGTCCAGAACATAGAGTCCTGCATGGCCCATACTGAGGTTCACACAGCAGTGACACAGCGATTTTCCATCTTGTCACAAGGCTGAAAACCTCCAATCGCTCTAAAATTATTAACTTTGCTTCAAGGGTTCACTCGTGGCCTCCTTAATGTGATTCATTCATCAGTATTTAGGGCTATAATTTTTATGCAATAATAAAAATTTTTAAAAGGGTCATATATTATCCCATTGGGATTAGGCCATGTTCCTACCAAGTCATGATCAAATCTCTCTTGAGAAAGTCAATAACCTCTTCTGGGGCTTAAGTGTCTGTGTTCAGTCTCCATGGCTTGTGGTGACACAGCAGTGACGTAAGCTTTGCCTAGATACGCTATGGACATCTTCCCCTCTATGGATGCCTGGGAAAAGAGTGTTGTAGTGACTTTCCAGCCCTGAGTATGCACAGAGCTGTCTATAAATCCTTGTCCAACTGTTTAAACATGGCTAATTACTATAGACAGACAATTACTAAGATGAAATGATCCATTTTTAGCTTCTGAAATAAACCCAGAGTTCTGGGTAAACCGTTTCCTACATTTTCACTTTTACTCTATTGTTGTGATATCCTGAAATGAAAGATGAACATCCTTGGAGGCTCAGCTATTGTTAAACACACTGTCTGAGGCTTCACAGAAACATGAACTTTTATTTTTCTTCCCTCTGCATCAGTCTCTTCTCAAGCGTGCTTTTGTAACCCAGAGCACAGTCTAAAAGCTTTTAAAGGGATTTTTGAATTTTAGTCCTCAGGCATTCCTCAGTGCTCACAGACTGCTCTAAAATCAGATGTTAGTTTCATCTGGATCATTACATTTTAGCTTTATCTTTACTTTAATCATATTTTATTATTTTTAAACATACCTTTTGCACTCATTAATTTCTTTCATGATACGGCCCTGTTATCACTTTCTTCTGAGAACAGAGTTAGGTGAATAATGATTTTTTGTTGTTGTTCCTTGACAAAAAAAAGATTTTTGGATCAAAAACAAAATATTCAATTGTTTAAAAAATAAAAGACTATTTGGAGTCTGAGCAATTTGAGCTATTTCTAATTGTTATTAGCTTATATGGAATTACTAAATTAAAATCCATTTTATAGAAACAAAGTTGGATGAATTATGCTTTTTTTAATGTAGTGACATCAGAATGAATCCATATTTTTTTGATGTTTGACTTCACTAAATTTGCAGTAAAAATGTCATCTGCAAATTCTTCACAGCTGTACTTTCCATTAAATTGGAGTGCAAGTGGAATCACAGTGGTCCTGGAGGGGGAATTTTTTAAATGTTCAAAACTACAATAGACTGGACAAGCTGCAACTGAGCATTCAGTAGGCTCCCAGAGCCAGCATCTCACAGTTGTGTAAAGTGCAAATGGCTTTTAATTATTTATTGTTGACCAGGGTTTTTCAACAGCCTGGTTGTAAATTCATAAAAATCACCCTGGAACTTATATTACACATTGAAATGTTATTAGAAGATAAATCAAAAACAATCTAGCCCCTTCTTTCCTCCTACCTTGAAGGTATCTTTCCAAAACACACACAAATAAATTGTATGGCTTTATCATTACTATCGGTGGTATTGCCTGACTTTTATAATAAACAAAAAGGATGGAAAATATTTTTTAATTGGACATAGAGAAGACCTGACAAATGTTATTCTAAATGTCCAAGCAGATATTTTTTTAAAGTTCTTGATGTCAAGGAAAAACAAATCTATGAAAACCTTACTTCAGACAATTTTTCCCTAGCCTAAATTCCACTTCAGTCTCAGAGCCTAGCATTTCCCACTGGCTGCCTGCCCCTGAAAGCCTAGAGAAAACAAGAGGTACCAAGGCTTAGGTGGATTTTAGGTTGCATCAAGGCCTTTGGGGTTAGGTATTGGTCATAAATTAGAGTAAAAACATCCCTCACTTGTTTTTTCAGTTCGTTTTACATTGTAACATCTCAGGACTGTTGTACTCTCCCAGCTATGCCTGATGACTGAACTGGGGCTTTCAGTGCTGATTGTTGTCCCTTGTAGAACAAATAGATTTCTCTGGTTTTAATGTCCTTTTTTTTGTTGTGAGTTGTTTTTTTTTTGTTGTCTTTTTTTACTTTCTTTTTTTCCTGTTTTGGTGTTATCCATTAGCAGTTCAAAACATCTCTATTTCAGGAAAGGTAGACATTTGAGTGAGTTCCAAAACTTCCCTCTGATTTGTGAAATCATCCATCCTCCTATTCTGCCCAAGGGCGTATTCTGCAGTCATGCTTCATATCCTGCAAGTTGTGCAGATACCGAGTGAGCTGCAGGTGGTGGGAATTAGGAATCATTAACATGGGCTGTTGCAGACTGACTAACCTCATCCTGCTGACAAGTGAGTGAGTGTAAGGGAGTCAGAGCTTGTATTACTTCAGTGCTCAGAAACTCTATAATGTGTGCTTTGCCTTATACCATCCCATACCTTCCTGTCAGCTCACTTTTCTTTCTACCTATACTTCCACCATTTTTAGTGTTGAAAGAAGTGTGTTGGCACTCAGTGGAGGGATGTGTAGCAGGAAAGTGGTGCAAGATGAACAGAGTAGAAATAAGTGAGGAGATGGAGCTGGGATCCTATCAAGAAGGAGATGTAAAGGGCATGTGTTAGTGAAGGAAAGGGGGGAAATAGAGGCTCCCTAAATCTACATGGAGCCTACCACAGAATCACAGAATCACAGAATCACAGAATCACAGAATCACAGAATATTATTGGGGCCTGCTGCCATTTCCATCAAGAGCAATGGTCACATCTTACTTTTTGTAGGCAATATTTCCTGCTCCGGCAGGGGGATTGGACTAGATGATCTTTCGAGGTCCCTTCCAATCCCTAATATTCTGTGATTAGTATCTTGGGAATTTTGATCAATGGCAATTCTGAAAACATTTGTACAGGTATTGCATATTCCTGCGCACGTGGGTTGATGTAGGCACACTGTAAGTTTCAAGATAACATGTAAATCATATATTTAGACTTCTTCACACACCCCTTTAGCAACTCCTCTGTCTGGCAATGATCTGTTAACTTCCTTTTTTTTTTTTTTTTCATTCTTCAGTTTCCTTTGTCTAATTTTGGAGAGAATAAAAATAACTATTCTTTTAAAAACAGGTAACACATATATGGAAAATCAATCCCTTCACCCTTTTCCGCACCCAGAAAATACTCTGGGAGGTAAAGAATAAATATTTATTTCCTATCAGAGGATATACTTTTTTAATAATTCCATCTTTAACAAGATATTATCCATGTGAAGTCTTTATGCTTTGGTATTCTAAACATCAACTGATACTTCCACCCATCACACCCCCATATGCATAGCCTGAATAGCCAAAGTCTATCTAGGTTTTCTACAAGAGGCATGGTAAAGAAGACACATTACCATAGTCCAGAGAATGATGAAACCTGGTAACAAGCTTCCCAACATTTATTACCAGTTCCAGGTCAGACAGCGGAGCACCTTCCAATGCTCTATGTTATTTCTTAGAAATATACAATTATTATGAAAAGAAGAGGAATTTTCAGTGCAAATTTGTCATTTTTGTTGTCTGTATAACCAGTTCACCACACAAACATTAAAGTCAAAATACATTGGCAGGTCTAAATGAAATGGAGATGGAGACTCCTTCGGTTGACGAGAGCATTGCCACAAAAAATGTGCTGCCACTCTCATTGCATGTAGCAGATAAATAAACTATATTTTTCCACAGAAAAGCTATTTTATAAGATCACAGCCAAGCCAAATCTCTGACATTATCATAAGAAATCAGTCATCACCTCATCCCTTTCCTCCACATAAACCATCACTTCCTTTCTTCCTTCACTGTAATTTAAATGATGTTAGATACAGCAGAAATTAGATCCTAGTCCCAGGTATTGGCATTCTGCAAATGATACAAAACAATCTTTCACACCTCATCAGTGGGGAGTTCTCAGTCATGAACAGCACTCCTGGTATCTAATAAGTCCCCTAAAATGCACATTATTTAGTGTGACTGCCTTTTCCTCATATAAAAAGTGTAAATTACATTTTCATAAAAATTATTTTCGTCATACAATAGTTTCTTACTAGTGAACCTAGAGGAGAATTAAATGCATAATATAGCAGACAAAGTAGGCTCCACAAAAAAAGATAAAAGAATGAAAATATGATTATTATTGCAAATGGTAAACAGAATCTTTATTAGCATTTGAGTTGATGAGAGGGCACAGTGCATGCAAATAAATTCAAAGATAATAAATAAAACAGTGAATTTTCAAAATATATGAATAAATGAACAGGAGATATAATTATTTATAGGGGGAACACATCAGGATGACAAAAAGTATGCATGGTAATTCCATACCTGTTACCTTTGGCGGTACAAGAGAGAGATTTTCTTTTACAGTGTTGGGCTTTGATCTCCTAATCATTGTCGTGTCCTGGTGCTAATAGAGGCCCTCAGACTACAAAAATGGCTGAACCATCACACCTTGGGGCAGATTATACTGTGACTGCTGATACACTGTCAATTTACAAGGCAATATGTCTGCATAGTCAGTAGATTTTTCTGCATCCAGAAAGGGAAAAAAATAAACAAACAAACAAACAAAAAAACCAACCCCAAAACCCAAAAAACAGTGACAAAGCTATGGCTTTTGTGCAGCACAGAGACCACTGATTAGGTCTCTAAACTGTGTCACCTGTGCTGTCAGGGCAGTAGGTACAGGGGCTGCCTGGTGTGAGAAGGGAGCAAGCAGGGATTATTTGCACTGGCATGGTTGATTTGCTCCATCATGCATCCCTACACTGTCTCTGTCAGACAATTTAAATGCCAGGATCCCTGTGGGTGGGTAGTAATTTGTCATCTGTGAAGTGCTCCTGGCCCACCCTATGTTTCATCTCCTCAGTCATGTGGTATTTGTGGCTCTGTGGCACTCAGTCTTATGAGATGTTCAGCCAGCACACAGGTCCTGGAGCCAGCAGAGCTGCCCATCTCTGAAACAGAAACCTGTTCAGGATAACAGAAGTATAACCAGAGAAAAACTTGCTGCTTTAATTTTAGAGATCATAAAATCACAGAATCATAGAATGGTATGGCTTAGAAGGGACCTTAAAGATTATCTAGTTACAAACTCCCTACCATGAGCAGGGACATCTTTCACTAGACCAGGTTGCTCAAAGCTTCATCTACCTTGTCCTTGAACACTTCCAGGGAGGAGCAGCCACAACTTCTCTGAGCAACCTGTGCCAGTGTCTCACCAGCCTCACAGGAAAGAATTTCTTCCTAATATCTAATCTAAACCTCCCCTCTTTCAGTTTAAAGCCATTGTCCCTTGTTCTATCACTCCCTGTCCTTAAAAAAGTCCCTCCCTAACCTTCCTGTACTCAGGTCCCTCCCCAACCTTTCAACCTTCAGGTACTGGAAGGCTGCTAGAAGGTCTCCCCAGGGCCTTCTCTTCTCCAGGCTGAACAGCCCCAACTCTCTCAGCCTGTCCTCATAGCAGAGGTGCTCCAGCCCTCTGATCATCCTTGTGGCCTCCTCTGGACTCGCTCCAGTAGGTCCATGTAATGGACCTTCAGTCAGAAGGTCCAAAGATCAGAAGGTCAAAAGATCTTAAACCAGTGTAGCACCAATTAATTATTAGATAGAATCATCTAACTGTATGCATGTCACATTAATTTGCTGTCACTCACTTCTCATCTGAGATATCACAGTAGCTTAGCTCCTTTCACCTGAGAGAGGAGATTGTAACTATCTCAGGCGTCATATTTTTATTATTACTATTTGTAGATGCTCTTATATTTCAGGGACTTTTATTTGCATCTCTATTTCTAATTTCTTTCTCAACAGGACATCCTTGATGTTGAGTTGTAGACAACCCTTTTTCTAAGAAAAGATAGCTGCATTACACCTATTTAAATTTTGATTAAGAAATAATGAGGAATCTTCTTTACCATTACCATATGTACCTAAAGAAAGCCAAACCTGAATATAAAAATGTTTAATTGTGGGAAATATTTTATGAAGCAGTACAGAATGTGTGACTTCCTATAAATGACACTCTGTATGAAAACAAACAAAACAAATTCAGAAACATTAAGCTTCATTGTGTTAGTTTACAAGATCTTTCCTGTAAAACAGATGTAGTCGTTATTGTCCTTTTCCATGATGGAACCTCTTTTCTGTCTCATTCATTACTCCATACTTCCTTTAACAGTTGGTATATTAATTATTGTACTACTGATTTTCTTTTTTCCACATTTCTAAAGCATCTTAGTAAAATATGGTTGTATTCTACCTTCAACAGTAGTCATATTGTCATCTTGGTTTTATTTTCTCTGTTCCTTTCAAGAATTACAAAATAACGTTTACAAGAGGACAGTGTGGGAATATGACAAGATGCCTTGCCATTATCATGTTTGTAAGGAAACCTTGAGGGACCACATTCTTTTCAAGTCCTTATGAAGCCAGTTAATACAGTAAATATCATTTGTTTCACATAGGCTTTACAGTGTTCAGCAGACTATCTGGCTGCCTATAAAGACAACATTAAATAAATTTACTATATTCACCTCCTTCCTCTCATAACCAGACTGTGAACAGAGCTTTGTTTTGAATTTTGTTTATAAGCATATGTGTATTTTCTTTATATATTATGCTAAGAATACTGAGTACCTGGTGATTGAATGGTACCTCTGGGATATTGTGGGCCTTGAATATAAGGATGGAGACCATGAATCTAATTTGATAGCTTTAGGCAACGCAGTACAATTTGTCAAGAACATGCTGTAGTGGCCAGCACTCCTGAGGAGCTGTGCTTCAGTGCTCTGGGTCAGATGGAAATCACTGAGTCTGGAAGGTTTCTTCCCTGGTTACACTTCTGTATTTCAAAGTAGATGGTATGAATGTATGAAATACTAAGTTCTTGTTTGGCAAGAAAAAACAGTTTCTTCTAACCAGGTGATTTTGGTAAGAAGTCCTGTTCATGAATGCTAGTCAGTGTATCACAGTATTTTCTTACCAAACAGCACACCATCTTTCACACTGGTTCTGCTTCAACTCCACCTGTGACTTGAATAGGTTCAAACTTTGATCCACGTGGATGGTGATGGTTTGTTCATACACACTGAAGGACAGGTAGCATTGTGTAGGTAAGACTTAAATCCATAGCCAAAGGTAAAAACATTTTCCCTTGTAGCTGCATATGGATTCTGACTACAGCTGGCAAGACAGTAGGTTGTTGCAGGATTACAGGAAGACAGTTATTTAAGTGCAGTTTCTCATAGCTTTTCACTAAATGTGTATTTTTTTAAGAAAGGCTGTTTCAGCACATTTCTTTGGAACTTGTACACATTCCTTTGGAATACCTCTTATAGGTGAGATTGTGGTAAGTTGTGCTTCTTATGAATTGAAAAGTTTCAGAGAAGTACAGAAAAACAAGAGCATCTGTCTGTCCATCTTTTCATGCACACAGCCACTGATGACATTGCAGTTCTGGGATTGCCTGAAAACTATTTGTTGGACCAATGTTATTATCTTGGATGAGATTTGTTTGCAGCTGATATTTGCCTAACTCTGTACTACTTGGCTTGGGAATGTAACCATTGATAATGATCGTAGTAGGGCTAAAATTAGCATGGCGAGGGTAAGTTTCCTTACTTTTAGTAACAATGCTAAAGGGGAAAGAGATATTTTTTTCACCATGAAACACTCCAGATTGTAGTTAGAATCATACCCCGTTGCTTATGATGTTGTAATATGTGGGCCATTTTTAAATCTATGGATTTTTTCATTCATATAATAAAATTTAGTTTTGCTTTCTACATGAATTAATATTCTCCTCATATTCTCTTAAGACATGTATTCATGGTTTTTGGTTTTTGGGTTTTTTTGTGGGTTTTTTTGTCTTATTCCTAAGGCAATGCTATTACCAAATGCTTATCTGGGAATAATATTTGGTGGCTTTGGAACAAATATTTACTTGTCATTCTGTTGTTAAGCATTAATGTTAAAATCAAGTGCCTTACAGAGAAAATCTCTAGCTGAAGTGTTTGAACTTTTCTAAGAGAGTCATAAAATAAAGTATGAGCTAAACCCTTTCTAAAGATCTGCTTCTTTCTCCTTTTTCTCTACAAACATCTGTATCCTATATTGCTGTAACTGATACTTTCTCACCTATATACAGTTCCCTGATACAGTCAATTTGATTTAAAGATTTACCACCCCTGCTAGATCCTTAAAGTCAGAATGGCCTGTTAGAATATTTATAAAACTTAAACTGAAGACATAAAAATGGACAAAAATAAAACATGCGGTTTTAATAATGTGCATGTTGGAATAATTACAAGTTATGGGGCGATACCATGCTGAGGAAAGCAAAGATCCATATTGGTTATACCTGCCCTATATCTGGACATGTCAAAATTCTTTATAAATGTTAATTAACTTGGTTTCCCAATCTAAGGAAAATAATATCATTATATTAATTTTGCATTTAGATGAGATCCTTTTTAAAACTTGAAGGCCTCTGTGAACACAGACCTCACAAATGTGATCCACTTCTAATAAACTCAACATCAGTGGAGAATTTAGTGAAGTTCCCAGGTTATCACTGTTGTGTGCAGTCTGGCCATAATAATAATAATATCAACTAGAAAGACTCTAACTTCTTATGATCTGAAGACCTGTTGTTGAAGTCATCAGCTAGTGAAAATCAATACTGCATTACTTATTCTTTGTATGAGACTCTCAACTAGTGGAAACTGATGCACCTCTGCTGACAACAGTCCTTGATTTACAGCAGCTGGGAATTCAGGTCATAGGAGGCACTCCAGGTTTTACCAGCTGGATATATCACTCAAAAGCTTTTGGCTTGCCTTGCACCTACTGAGAATATGCTGCAAATTGCTATTTTCCAGTTACTTTGGTTTACAACAACTGAAGTTCATTACTAGTGTCCTGAGCACTTGAACTACAGGAGAGTCTCCCTTACCTCTTCTGTTACAAAGGACAAAAACTACAGAGCAGTTCTAAATCAAGAGGTGGAAAACCTTTTGCATGGTAATTTAGAACCATAATATTTCTTTATGACATCTGGGTCCTTCCCTATTGCTCTTTGGGATACACAACTACCCCTTAACCTCATCTCTCAATGGACCTCTTCAAGACTACTTCAGCTGCAAAGTATTGTCTGGGCCCAGGAAGGATGTCAAGCTATTCCTTGTTCACATCTAACATGTTTGCAAGATGTTAATAATCAAAGTGGATCCTGGCAGCCACTGACAGTGACACTGACAGATGGTCTATCATTCATACTCTGTTCTGGAGGTTATTATTTCTGCTGCAGCAGTATTTGGGTCAGCCATTTTGCTAATCAGAAGGTCTGTATGTGAGTCATTTTTATGTAATGGATTCGTGTGTGACTTCCTCTGAGGATGTTTGGAGTTGATGCAGCTCACAGAATCACAGAATGGTGGGGGTTGGATGGGACCTCTGGAGTCATCTAGTCGAACCTCCCTGCCAAAACAGGTTCACGGTTCACCTAGAACAAGTTGCACAGGACAGCATCCAGGCGGGCTTTGAACATCTTCAGAGAAGAAGACTCTATAACCTCTCTGTGTTGCAAGTACTCTGATAAAATAATCAAGATTTTATTATATAGAAGAGTTGGGTTTGA
Source organism: Caprimulgus europaeus (assembly GCA_907165065.1). The sequence goes on from OU015523.1 coordinate 115,866,622, forward strand.
TTAAAAGAAGTAGAAAACTGTAAAGTATAATGTATAAGTTAGGATTGTTAAGTTTGAACTAGGTAATCACAGAAACTTCACCAAGAAGAGACTGTAAAGTCCCAGGCCTGTTCTAATTATTAACTTAGTACTGGAGTTAAGAACAAAGTATCTTCATCATAGAATTTCAGAAATCTAAATTTATTACCTTAGAGTTCATAGAAGCATTAAGACTGGTCATTAATGAGTGATTCTGATGAGTTCTCTTATCTGGAGACAGCCTGAAACATCACTACAGAAGGGAATTTATCTCTGCTCTTCACCTTACCTTGCACAAAGCAATGACTTTTTCACAGACCATCTCTATCTTCTTGCTATGTAATCCAAAATGGTAGCTACCAGAACTGTGTTTCCCACCAACTCTTATTTTTGTAGAACTGAGGATAAACCTCTATCTTGACAGGGCAGAAGAAGGCTGCGATAAGTATAAGGGATTGAACTTCAAAAGGCACTTGGATTTATGAATATGTGCTCTCTGAACCAAAGTTGTATATTGTCATAATCTTCATTCAGACTGGTTTATGACTTTGCCCTATTTTATAGAAAGACGACATAAAATGTCGGCTTTACATATTTTAGTTAAATGTATGATAGGGGCATAGCCTAAAAGAAGCATATAATGCTTGGAAGAGTGAATATTTTAGAGCTTGTAGAGAGTATTATCCTTTTAAAAATAATCTTTTTAATATTTATTGAGAAACATATTCACTATTTTTTTAAATAATGTCTTTTTCGAGTGATGCCTTTTGATCTTTGATTGAGTTTTTAAAATATTAGAACAAGTCTAATGTTAAACAGAATAAGTATATGAAACATTTCCTCTTTAAAGGACAGGTCTCCTCAAAAACTTACACCAATGTACTGAGCAAAGTTAGTCCCCATGTGCTTTCAGAATCATCTCTGCTGGGGCTACTAGGAAAACACATTTCTTGTGCTGGGAAATTATATTTCTTGTGCAGAGAGCACAAGAGCCCATACATTGATTTAAAAGCTGGACTGTTAAGCCTGTATTTGTGTGTGCCATCCTCACCAGAACTGCTTGGCAATATTAAAAATGCAGAATTAACCAACGGCACCTGTATAAACTTACTGAAAAGTGGGGACTACATGAGGGGGATTTGGTATCTTAACTCATGTAGAGAGGCTTCTATATGGGTGATGAGATTTAAAAGGTTATAACTCAATTCAGCAGCTGGGATTCAGGTTGAATTAGAAGAGCTGTCAGTTAAGAATACAAAGTATTTCTTGTCCCCTCTCCCTTGTAGGTTTCACTTACAGTTTGGCTTTTATATGTTCAAAGTAAAAACCAGGCCAGTACTTGAGAGCTGTAAAATCATAAACACGGGCAGTTTCAAATTTACAGTGAACTTAGGTCAATTTTATATGCTGTGTGAAGGAGATTCCTGTGGACATTCCATAACTCCAAAAATAATATTATCTCATAATAAGTCCAAAACCAGCAAGGTGTTGCTATATAAAGATACAGATGCAGATGCAGATTCAGAGTGGGAAATATTAGTACTACTATACAAGGCCCTGGTGAGCACTAATCTGCAAGATTGCATATTCTTCTAGTCACCCATATCTGAGAAAGAGGAGCTCAAGCTGAAATAGGTGCAGGGAAAGCTGCTCAGTTATCAATCTATATAGGCAACAAAGTTGGAAGAATTTGATTTATCTAGCAAAATAAAAATAAAAGTTAATAAACACAGAATTTTGTTGTTCCTGCATACACTAGTGTGTAAGCAGGAATTAAGAAAATCTTCTACTGCTAAATAAAATGGTTCAATGATATTTTCTGGTACCTAAGAAACTCAGAGACAGAGAGAGACATTCTCAGAGAAAAATTAATCCCATCTGAACTCTGAAATTGAGAGTCAACAAAGACCTAACTGTTAATTTAGGCACTTTAGTGAGGTGCCTAAATATAGTGAGATAAATCCAGACTGATGCTGGCACAATAGGAAATGGGTATGCAAATATATAATATTTGGTCACTCACCAAAATAAAAATCCTTCCAAGAGGAATTTTAACATGAGATTATATGACCAGGGTTTAGGGTGAAGTTATGTCTTCGTTTCCCCTGAAACATAAGGTGTGGATTTAGTGATTCACTTCTATATTCCAGATATTTCCAAATTTACTTTGCCTATCTTTGACCACTGACCGTAAAGGAAGTCACATAACAAAGTGCATTTTGCTTTTCTGGCCAGATTTTTTTTTGTTTGGGGTAGTTTTCTAAACCTTTTTTTTTTTTTTTTTTTCCCTGTAATTTGGATAATCATGGATAATATTGTGCAGCAGAGATCTTGGTAAAGTATGAATAGTGCTTAAGACCTCTTATTCCCAGTGCTCTAAAATATACCAATACAGAAAAGACCCTACTTTAACTGTTCCAAGGCCATGCTTCCCAGGCCAGATAGAGACAAGCATCGTGCAGAAGTGCACTCATATTTGCCAGTTAAAATTAACTTTGTCTTGTGTTCCCTCACTCTCACAGGCAGAGATGGTATTTGTGTATGTAACTTCATTGTTAACTCATAATAATTATGTGTAATTTTAGGAAAAAAAAACAAAAACAAAACTCCCAAGAATGTAGACTTAAAATTTTACTTAAAAACAGGAATGTAAACTTAAAATTTGACTTTGACAGTTGTGTGCCTGATCCCAAAATATGGTTCACATAAACAAAGAGTATAAAAGAGCTGCAAAAGAAATATGCAGTTTCACTTTCTGCTCTGTAAATCTAACTATGAGCATAAACAGTGGCATTCACAAACATGTAAAATCTTTGTTGTCCACTCACATTTTTAAAACTGAGATAATCTAGACATAACCTACAGGTATGTAATAGCTATGCATAGTGTGAAAATGTGATAATTAAAATCTCAGAATTCAGATTTACCTTTAAATGTAAGAAGTCAATTGAATTCTGGAGCAAGCCAGTGAAGAAAGATTTTTGCATTTATCTATGGGACTGTATTTTAAGATACTAAACTTTCTGGAAATGAGAAATTTAGGTGTAAAAAATGTCATAGATATATAAATGCTGATTATTCTTAATCAAAGGAACCAATAAATTCTCTAAAACAATAAAAAAGATTTTTTTGTTAAAATTTGGTTTGCTCACAAAGCCAAAATACCCACCCTTATGCAATGTAAATCTATAAACTGCTAAATTGTCCTCATTTCAGCCTTCATATGTTCCACATTACCTTCAGTTCAATATTTCAGTCTATATCTGTGTTATATCTACCCTGCTAAACGGTCAAAGTAATTAATGAGGTTGTCCAATGAAATAGTGAAAGAAATAGTGATCCATATCTCACTGAAATCCATGGGATGCTTTGTTCTGACAGAAGAAAACAAGACTCAGATTCAAACTGTTCATATAAAACACCATGCATTGTTCTATATACTATTAGTACTCCAAAATGAGACTTCATGTTTATTTTCATGCTTAGGTGACACTCCTACTTGGAACCTGCTTGTATTTATCCTAACAAGCATAGGGCTGATATGATGGATGGAGAGTTTCTTAGAGTCACAGGAACAGCACAGAGAGCAGAGGTAATCAAATGTAAAGAAGAGAATGGAGTAAGGAGAATTAAATTTATCTTCTATATCATCTTGGGCTTAAGAATTGCACATATATCCAAAAAAAGAGGCTTGGGTTGAGCCAGTGTTTAATGACCATTAGTGTGATCCCTGATGTGGGTTTTGCCCAGGCCACCTCTTACCATCCTATGCTGTGTCCAGGGAGGTTTGAGGGGAGAAAGCAGTCCCATCCTCTCCTTGTTGTTCCTGCAAATTTCCATGTGAGACCAACTCTGGGAATAGGTGAGAAAACAGGATCTGGCCACCAAAAGACTTCATGCTAAAAAAAAACTGCACCAGGTAGTTTCCCAGGGGCTTTGCCCTGCCTGAGAAATGTGAAGCAACCAGTAGAAGGCAACAATGATTTAGTCTTTTGTATTGAAAAATATCAACTTGGACAATGATTGAGACAGGTCTAGAGAAAATAGAACAGAAGGTGGCCAATCTCAGTATGAATTCAGATTCAAAATGTGCTTTCAAGTGAGTCAGCACATGTGCTTGAATAATATTCAGTAATATTCATATTCATGTGCCCCTTTGAAAAGGGATATGAATCCAGTTTACATGCATATATGACAAGTAAACAATTCAAAAACTCTGAAAAATAATATCCTGAGGTGATTGATGCAGATCTGTGAACCTATTACACTACAATAGATATTGCATTTTAAAACTGCTTCATTCCTGGAATTTGAAATGAGGACTGCTGAATTACAGAATCTCTTCCGAATTTTGTTTTGAGTATTTCTTCCTCCTTATTTACTGTAATGCAAAGTCAGTGCTTAGATAAAAAACAATTGAAAAGTTTGATGAAAAAAAAAAAAAAAGATTTAATTGTGGGGTGAATTGTATCAAAAATATGCCACAGATTTTCCTCTAAAAATGCATAACTTTAAATTAACATTTTCCACAAATATAAGTGATTCATCTTCGACTTCAGGTCTTCGACAAATTGTGTCATTTCTTACATAGTAATCAGTCACAATTTTAATTAGAAGTTGTCATTCAGGCCTACATACTACATCTCTGGCAGAGATCAAGTACGATTTTGTACAGCTGCTATCCTGATTCTCCTGTCATCTTTGGCCTGACTTTGAATTGCTTCCTCTTTTTTCTCTTTTTCAGATAATCCTGCTTCTTCTTCTCACCCCCACTGAGCTGTCAAGAGTTTCAATGCTGTGATATGGAATCATTGCCTCTGTAAGACTGAAAAAAAAAGCTCTGCTTGCACTGGATTCTGATCAAAGAGAATCATTTATAGGAGAGATGCAGCAGGAACCTCAGGGAATTTTTTTTTTTTTTAGCAGCAGGATCATGTGAAATGGGAAAGACAAAGCAACAGACTTTCAAACCTTTTTTAAACTTGTAACTACATGATTAAGGTTTTTATTGTATAATGTTTGTCTTTTTTTTTTTTTTTTTTTTTCTTGTATTCTTGATCCTGTGCTATTCAATGTCACATCAAAATGGGGTCAGACATATACAAGTGGTGTGTTTTGTTTGTGTTTGGGAGCCGTTTTTGGTAGTGGAGCAAGGGGTTATAATGATGGCCCTTGTGAGAAGCTTCAAGAAGCTCCCTGACTCCAAGGCAGACCCATGTCCTGACCAGGCTGAGCCAGTCAGCAATAGGGAAATTTGAATTCATATTTATAAAGGGAAGAACTGGTTTGGCAAGGAAGACAGAGCCATCAGGAGACTATAGAGATGAACAAAAGACCATCAAGGACATGAGAAGAGGGAAGAAGGGTGGGGGGCAGGAGGTGAGACAGAGAACTTCAGACACCCAGGTCAGCAAGGAAAAGAGTGGGAGGAGGTAAATGGAGTTCCCTGCATCCCATAGAGGTTCAACAGTGGAGCACATATCCATGTGTAGGCCATGGAGGACTCCACACAGGAGTGGGAGGTTGTGCCCGAAGACAGCTGTGACTACACTGAGAGCTCATGACAGAGCAAGAAGACCCCAGCGACACCCAATGCCAGAGCAGGGCAGGAGATGCACCAGACTGGAGACCTGTCTCCAGCCTGTGGAAGTCTCCATGTCAGAGCCTGGGGCTTCTCCTGAAGATGTCCATGATTCTGTGGGAAACCCACCCTGGGATACTTTGTTCCTAAGCCCTTTTAACCCACATGAGGGATCTCATGCCAGAAAGAGCAGCATAGACGAACTAACTTCAACCCCTATTCACTGTCCCCTGTGCTGCTGGGGGAGGGAAGAAGGTAGAGAAATTGGGAGAAAGGAAGGGAGGGGTGGGAGGAGAGTGTTTTAAGATGTGGCTGTTATGTCTCACTATCCTACTCTGATTGATTGGTAACAAATTAAATTATTTTTTCTTTGCCAAGTCGAGTCTGTTTTGCCTGTGACCATAAGCGGTCTCTGTCCTCAATTCAACCCATAAGCCCTTTGTTGAGTTTCTCTCCCATATCAATTGGGTGATGGCGAGTGAATGAAGGACTGTATGGTCTTAACTGTCTTTGAAACAACCTCAAGTAGCTCCTGTGGAAATGAAAATCCTTGAAAACTTGGTTATTACAGGACTGTTTTTTGTGAGGAAGGGAAGGGAAGAGAAGGGAAGGGAAGGGAAGGGAAGGGAAGGGAAGGGAAGGGAAGGGAAGGGAAGGGAAGGGAAGGGAAGGGAAGGGAAGGGAAGGGAAGGGAAGGGAAGGGAAGGGAAGAAGAGAAGAGAAGAGAAGAGAAGAGAAGAGAAGAGAAGAGAAGAGAAGAGAAGAGAAGAGAAGAGAAGAGAAGAGAAGAGAAGAGAAGAGAAGAGGAGTTGGGAATATCTCACAGGGAAGGGAAAATACTTAAAGAGCAAACAGATGTTATCATGTTGATGATGCAATGAGAATGGGTGAGGACTTTTTGCACCACTTCCCATTCACATTTGTGTCACTCTAAAAACTCTGTATTCATGTTGTGCCACTTCTTGTTACCATCCTTGTACTGACTGTAAAACAAGGGTATGTTAAAGCTGAGCTTGCAAAAAGCACCCTCCTATTGTCCTATCTCAGCTTTTCTGTGAGTTGTCTGTCTCAGGGCTGCTGGTGTCACTCCTTCCCTACAGACTGGTGAGGCTCATTGCCATTTGTGGCACCGTCCAGTCATTAAAATGAAGAAGAACTGGCAAAAGATGGAAAACTTAATCCATTATTGCATTTTTCACTTTCTTAACTCAATATCCACATTGCAATGGATCTGTCTTATGTTGAGGCTTGTAACAAATGCTGAAAACAGTGTACTGTGAATCTCTTCCTCAGCCAGGGATAAATGAGAATACCTTCTAGGAAACTTCCTTCCAAATTTTAGAGTTATTCTGACATTTCTGAGGATGCTGCAGCACCCAAGAACCAAACGTAATAGCTCTGCAAAAAGAGTCAAGAGCTCTTTTCCTCTCCTTGTATTTCACCTGTTGAAGGTGGTGGTACCATGGGAGACACTGGTACGTGCTGATACTTTGTCCTAATTTTTTAAATGGTTCTGATTAAATGAGCATAGGAACATTAGAACTGAGACTAAACTCTCATTGTTGGTAGTGATTACTTCATAATTTACCTTACATTTCCAAATTAAAATCGGATTTAAAGGCAGCTATAATCTTGTCCACCAAGCCCAAAGACCTGAACTCCTGCAGAGAGTTGAAGCACAGCAGCCACCCACTTATACCATCAAAGAAAAAAGGTCTTCCACTTTCACAAAACATCTGTGAAGCCATTTTTTATGGCTATTGAGTTGTTGTCTACCTTGGGGCTGAATTACCCTCTGCTCCAGTTAAGTAAAGTTGCTTTAGCTTAATTTTCTCTGAGACTGACATGCAGAAAGATGTATGATGTGATTCCCTATGAGTTGTGTGGTTCCCACCTTATCATAAGACCTCAGAGATCAACTGCAAGGATGTACCTAGGACAGAATAATTTAATGTGAACACAAAGACAAAACCAGTCTCTTGCAGCTTCCTCATACCTAAACAGACTGTGAGATATGATGCAGATAAGGTGCAAACAGTGGGGATAAGTGGAGATTCAGACCCAGAGGTTTTGAGACTCACATTGGACAAGCTACATAGATATATATAGTTTAATATGTAGGTGCCTAAGTATGAGAGATAAACCAGAAAAGCCTGTCTAAGCTGGTTAGGTACATGAAATGTGCTAAGTATTGAACAGTTCACGCCAAATCTTCTCTGAACACTGAAAAGTATTACCAATAGTACTACCTGCCTGGAAAAGCATGCTGCCCAGCATTTCAGTCTTAACAAAACTTACTGCCTAAAATAAAAGCAATCAAAAAAAACTTGCCTAAGGCTGGCTCTGAAAACAACTGTCCATGGGCTTGAGTTTCTGAAAGAGTCCAATTAAGCTCTTAGATCTCAAGTCACTTGAACTATAACGCATACAACAGTGAGGGTAGACCTTTTCACCTAGTACTTACAGTAGTCATCTACCTCAGATTAACAAGAGATGAGCCCACAACTCTTATGTCTCGCATGAGTATCCAGGACAGCAGAACCTACCTCCTGCTAAATTTGAATGAGCGCACACTAGGAAGGCAAGAAATTGTAGCCTACTGATTGGGTATGCAGAGAGGTGAAGTTTGCTGTGTTTATGTGTTTTCTGTAGAAAAATAATCCGCAACTTAGAAATTACCCAAGGAGCAGTAAGAGGACACTCCAACTCTACCTATCTCCAATACTGTGTTGCTTGTACTCCAGATCACAAGAGGTCATGCTTTGACTCACAGCCTCCCACGAGTGCCTGAGCTCATATAGGAGATACCACTGCAGCCACAATCTGATGTTTCTCACCTATTTTCCATGTCCCAACACTTATCATCTCATCTGATGTGAATCCCAGTGTTGAAGGCAAACCTTACTCCCGTCCTATGCTTAAGATATAACCAACTCAGCAAAGTGAGCTGTCTTTATTGGAGGTGGATATTTATGCTGTCAGTCATTCCTGAGTTTAGTGTCACATCCCTCAAATCTTTTTGAGGTGTATATAACAGAGTGACAGCATGCAACGTGTTGGATCTGCCTTACAGGATGTAGCACTTATCTAAGAATGTCAGTCTAGTTTGTCATTGACCTTTTTGCTCAGTCATTGTTACTGAATTATGAGGTTTGGAGAATTTTTTTTGCACTGTCACCTGCCATTTGGGAGCAGGACTGAATTCAGTCTTTTAATTTCCCTCTGGCCACTGAAGACAAAAAAAATGCAGCAGTATTTTTCATTCTTTCTTGATCAATGTTTTTCTCCATCTGTGTAAACCTTCCAGGCTCTTTTCCAAACAGCTGTAGGATATATGTTTTTATCAGCAGTAATTAATATTCTTTGGAGTTTTGATAGAAAAACAAAAGTCTTTACTAACACTTTCTAAAATTTACTCTATGGATTCATTTTTCATAAGAGCCTGCTTTAAGGACTAATTCTATTTTTAAGTATTTTAATGTATCAATTTAAGTGTTTTCCAATGTTCAGGTAGTTAATATTTTCACAGCAATCATACAAAAATTAGAAACAAACCCAGCCTTTTCATGATGCATGACTGACTCAAAATAAGCTACTTGAAAATTGCATTTTAAAAAGTGAATATAGTAATGAAAAAAAGATGAACAAAACTCAGTGGTAATATTTAATAAAACTACCGTATAAAGGCAACTCTGAATCTGCTCTACAAAACAGGACTTTGGACTCTAGCCCTTGAAGATGCATTCAAGCTCATTAACTGAGCACATGCTTAATTTTAAGTATAGACAAACACCTCTCTGAAATTAAATTTAAGTATGTGCATATTTTCCCTCATTGGGAACCAATGTCTGAACCAAGACCCAAGAAGATGACAAACTGCGACTATGACTGCTCTCTCAGCCTGGCAATTAAATGTTTATTTCAGTCTGAATTCAGAGCACTTTACAAATGGTTTGCAAATGGTTCTCTCTTTGACTGCGGTCTGTATTTAACCCATCAAAATTGTGACTAGGATCTCTTACTAGATATTTGTTCTATTTTGCATAGCCACCTTTTGGTGTTTAACTAAGCTGTTATGGACTCTTAGGTAAATATTTGTCTTGTGAGTTTTGTAATCATTGGATTATTGACGTAGTCATGAGATTAGATACTTGGAGCCTTTTTAAAATATCTTTGTAAGTCTATTGATTTAAAAAAACAAGTTATTTTAAGAACTTATGGGAAGCTTATAATGGAGTTTTTATACTCTTATTTTTGAAGTATATTTTATGTATACTGGGAATGCTAAAAATTCCTTACCTGGACTGCTGAGATCCCGAACTGGACACTATGATAAAATTTTCTCTGATTTTATGGCAGCCTCTCTGCCTTGTTATGCCTTGGCTAGAATACAAATTTTCCAGTGAGGAAACAGATGCATAATTTCACAAAATGTCTCACACTTTAAGCTACTACTCATTTCAAACTACTTTCATCATTTTATAATGTCATAAACAACTTGAATGCTAATGACTTGGATTTTAGTTATTCAAAATCTCACAAGGAAGAGGAGGAAAAGACTGCTTTGGGTGTCCATTTTAAAGATTAAAATTTATGGTAGAGTCATTGTATTTTCCTGTGGTCTGACATTGTATATTGCACTAGTTTGATAAAATCCTTAACAGCAAGATTTCAGAGTAATGTAAACATAGAACAGACAGTAGCAAGCATATTGAACAGGTCCCAAAACATCTAAATGTGTCATTTAATCATGACCTGAAATATCATTGTAGTCAAATATTTTACCTCTTTTTTTCAGAAATCCCATTAGAGCCTGAATCTGGGTCTCCAGAGAAGGAAAAGTAATGCATATATTACTCTGTTCAGATTTTAATTTCATCTCCAGTGAAGTAATGCTAAATGCTTTTCAGGAACACATTAAGCAACATAGCAAAAGCAAATAGAAAAAATATGTCATATGTCAAATGTCTTCAGTGTAAAATGGCTACAGTGGTTAAGATATTTCTGAGAAAATGATGATTCTTCATCACATTTTTCCTATCTGTATAAAAGTAGTGACAATTTTAGAATCTGGCAAGGAGGGTGATCAGAAGTCAGAGTGTTTTATGCAGTTGGGATTTTTTCCCTCTTCTTGCATTATCTCTTATCCAAAATAGCCTTTTAACTTCTCCATATGGTCCTGCTCCATGGAGATAGCTGGGATAGTGGTGGGACTGTACTGATAGGGAGAGGCTCTCTCATTTGACATGCACAGTAGAGCACTTCATGATGGCTATTCTTTCACAAGATCCTTTCACAGATCCTTTCACAGACACAGCCAGCTCATGAACAACTCTCTATCCTGAACACTTGAGGCTGTTGCATGCAGTTACCCTCTGCTCCACAAGCAGAACTGTCAGCCCCTATGATTCTGTGATTTTTCCCCTGTGAACAGTGCAGGAAGAGAACAGGCTGTGGTATGCCCATGTGGGAGCTATGAAAGCAATGTCCTACAAATCCTCACAGTGAGATTTGTCCGCTTTAGTACATTTTGTTTGGACAGATTTTTGCTTCCTGTTTTGATAGGTGTAGCCAATGACTGCGATAGTGATGAAGCTAGAAGTATGAAAATGGATTGAACTAGGAAGAGTGAGTTTTTCTGTGTAAAATTAGCCTCTAATGTAGTTAAGAAGACTGTAGAAGGTCTCTTCTAGACATAGATAAATACCCCATGTGGAAAAACATAGGGTGACATATTTGGAACATTATCATGCCTTCTGTGCTCCTGCACAAATTTGGGAAGTCTGTTATCATGCAAGCTATAGCTTCACTTTTATTTTCCGTCAGAGAAAGTTACTTGATGAACCCACGAGAAGTCTCAAATAGGAAAAAAGAAAAATACAGGTGTTATAAGATGATTAATGCAAGTATGTAACTGAAGAACCAACTGACAACTAACACAAAAGAGTAACATACTGCAAATATTTTCCACAGGTTTTTACATCTTTCATTACAACATGATTTTATAAGTTTCACAAGTTCACTTTGATTTTCACATTCCCTCCTATTTCATATGTGTTTAGTGCCACTCTTATTCTCAATATGAACTAGAAAAGAGTAGTCAATTGTCTTGTACATAGTTTTCACTGCTGCTTTTATTTCTTCTCTTTGAGAAGATAATTTATTATTTGATTTATCCACTAAGCATCTAACTGATACAACTAGCCTCAAGTCAATTTATAGTAATCAACATGTGCATCATTTGCTCTGCAAGAAAAAAAAATAATAATCAGGCCCTCTTCTAAGAATAAGATTCTTCCTCAATTCATGCAAAGGGATCATATTCAGTGTCAGTCCTTTTTGTGTACAGTAAATTAAGTTTCTTTGCAGAGTAGAAACAAGAGGTCAGCCTGCATCTTGACTTTATTTCACTCCCCAAAGCTCATTTTTGTGCTATTGTATGGACTGCTAAGGCTCCTTAACAGAAGAAATGGGAGAAAATTCATCCAGGCAAAACTGGTGTTATAAATGATGTTTTACATTATTAACATTGCACTGACACATATGCAAATGAAAACTGTAGAAACAAATTATCACTTCCCACTTTGTTTCTGCTTCTTGCTTCACTGGGGGCATTTCACACCTTTGACACATGGAGGAAGATTAATTCATTCAAATCGAGATGCTTCTGTAAATCCCTTCACCTGAGCTGATCACCCTGGACTCCTTTTGCAATCCCAGAGAGACGGAGTCATTTCCAGGACAATCCAATTTAGCCTAAGGCAGTTGTCTACAATAGAACAGATGAATCATACTCTAAAAGAGCTTGTTTCTCCCTGTTGACAAAATGGACAGCTGAGAATACAGGTTCACATGTAGATATTTACAGTCCCAAATCAGGCAGATTAAATCTATGGCCAGAAACCTCCTCTCAGTGCTCTTGATTTCTAACAGAGAAACTAATCTGAAATCTGTCTATGTCTTGTGGTTAATTCACTGGTAGAACTAAAGATCTCTGGATTCCCATCCTGTGTTTGGGAGGGGTTTCCATTGTCAGTGTGGGAAAACTACTTAATCTCCATCTGAAGACCTGCTGGTAGAAATTTCTAGTATTTGTTTTGTGTGTTTAAGCTGAAAGTTCTTTTGGTCACGATCTGTTTCTCACTATATTTGTTCAATATTCATCTCTTGGCTGAGGCCTATGTGTTCTGTTGTGTAACAAATATGGTCAAAGAAACATGTATTGGTTTACATCATTAAATCAGGGGTCTGAAATCCAGCACTTTAAGATATATTCAGCACTTCATACAGCACTGACATAATTTGTAAAACCCACAGACAAATGATGTGTTTTTGCTTCTCATAGTTTTGCTTAGAAGGTTTCCATGGCAAAAAATGATATGATACTATTCTTGTAATAATTTTTAATTTAATTTAGTTGTGTTGAAATGCCAGGCAGCCATACTTGAAAATCCCTGTTTTGATACCTATCCATTAATTTAGAACTTTATGTGTTTTTTTGTTGTTTTTTTAAAAACATATATAAATGAATCCAAATAAAGATTGAGAGCCATGCTGAATATACTTGGTTTATGATGAAATTCTAATTTACAAATAAATTTACTTCAAAAATAAAATCCCACCATGCAATCATTCCTGGTTTGGGTAGCTGCAAAATTATTGTGTCAGTGGAAATATTTGCTCATAAATTACTGGAGTAAAAAATATTGCTGCTTTTTGTTTATACATGATAAAAAGAAAATTATTTCTGTACCCAGAAGTGTGTGTATATATATTTTTCCTTTTTCTGTCAGACTGGTAATCCCCTAGACACAGAGTCAGCAAGAAAATCATTTCAGTGATGTTCATTAATTTTGAGGAAGTTCTCTGAACTAAATTGATAATAACAGCATGTTATAGGTGGAATACATTTTCCATAAAGTTATTCACCTTTTAGTCTGAGATTCAGAATGGAAATTGTTGGGGTTTTTCTCCTTATTATGAGATCTCCTATTATCATGATGTTATAGAAAGCTTATGATTACAAATGTTCTTCTACAAAGCAAATGAACTATATGACTTCACAAGTACATCTTGTCCTATGATTGCAAGTTCATTTCTGGATCTCAGACAAAGTCTCTGTGTGTTAGATAGGCTTTCCATCTAAGCTGTCTACAAACCATCTCTGTCTCTTTGCTGCCATATCAAAGAGAAGCACCACTTTGTGCTGGGAGGTAATACTTCTTGTTAAATCAGCTGATCTAGCTGGAAAAAAACCAGACAATTTTGGGGCAACCTAACTGTTCTTTAAGGCTCGGTGTGCCTCTAAGTCTGTTTGGTTGTTTTTCTAACTACATTAATTGGTCTAATAAAAATTTTTCTTCTTTTTACATACTTTCCTTTGCTCATATCTTTTGAATGTCAGTACTGTGACAGCATGAGCTCTGCGCAGATGAGGGATATCTGTGTGAACTGAGGGGATAGGGCGCGAAAAGCTAGCCAGGCTCTGCAGAGGAATTTGTACCCTGGAGTGGAGATGTTCCTGCTGGTGAAACCACTGGTAGATTGCTGGACCAAGCTCCCCTGGGTAGCCAGATGCACTCCAGCTCTCTCCCTCCCTCCTTTAACACAACAACTGTATTACTAACTATGTGTCTGTTTAAAAGGAGTGAGTGTGTATGTGTGTGCCACATTTCCAACTGGGCCCACACATCTTTCCTGGAAGCAGCTGAGTGCACTCAGCATCCTTTGAAGTTGAAAAGCTCAGTGACTTAGCTGGAAGCCTTGCTCTGCTATAGACTGTGTAAGCAATAAATTTCTGGTTCAGAGGGTTTCTACCCTTTTTTTGTTAGTGCTCCAACTATTGTGATAGCAATAGGAAAAAAAAAAAACAAACCAAAAACAAACAAACCAAAACCAAACAAACAAAAGCATTGCAGTGGGTTTCCTTGCCAGACACAAAAGGCTCTGGTCAGTAAACCAGTGAACATTACTATAGAATTAAGTGTGTATTAAATTCCTGTTTATTGTACTGAGTCCTTATACCAGAATGCTTTTCCGAACTGAGACTCTTCTTGGGATGAAAGGTCTTAATGGCAAAGAAACAAAATTGTAATTGGAAAAGTAGCAAAGATGCTGCTGGACTTCAGATTAAAGGTAACTCAGGTGAACTCACCACAAGAACTGGACGAATGAACAGAATAGTGTGTCATCTCTGTATTCTCATCCTCATGGATCTTTAATCACACAGAAATTTAATTACCACAGAGACCTTCTGTCTCCCTTTACATAATTTTTCTTCACAGTATTGTTTTTACTGATTTCAGTAATGGCGAGTGGAGATATGGCTCTGTGCCCAAAACCAACATGCAAACGTATGATCAATAGGAAACTGCCCATGATATCTCTGGTTTAATTAGTAACATTGTTAGCTGTTTGCTGTATAGGAGGGCTTTAGCTCATTCTGATTGTTGTAGTAAATGAAGATTCACCCCTAAAAAAGAAGTAAATGAAGAACAGGGAAGGAGAAAGTGAAGGTGAAGGAGAAGGAGAGTGGGAAGGGGATCAGGAAAGGGAAAGGGAAAGGGAAAAGGAAGGGAAGGACCAAAGGAAAAAAAAAGGAATTTTCTTTTGTTAAAAATGTATTGTGTGAATTACTTATTTTTAATGTATGATACTTGGAGAACATTAAATAAAGACAATTTCACATAATGCTTCTGTGGAAATTATTTGTGTTGAAAATTTTCTGCCTGCATTTTCAGACCTTTTTCACAGAATAAAAGCTGTAATTTATGCATCTCACTAAGCTTAGATCAAGGAATTTTTCCCAAATGCACTCTTGAATCCCTAGTGAGGTGATAATATTTATTGGAGGATTTTGTTCAATTTCCTTCTTATGTTAGAAGAATGTTCATTTTATGTCTCTCAGCTTTGTGCTCTTACTTCCCCACAAACAATTTCCAGGGGTATAAACCTACTAACTTTTGTTCCATACCCTCAGGACACTTTTAAAGATGTCGATGTACAATTTCTCATGTCTAGACATTACTTAGTTTTGTCAGGTTTAATTCTTCATAAAGTGTCAGTGAGACCTGCCAGACTGATTGTCTTGGAAGACAGAATCTTCTTCTTAGCTCCAGAGAACTAAATATTGGAAAAAGGAATGCTATTTTACCTAAATTTTTTCACTACATGATCTTGGTATGAACAGCCTAGGATACAAGGAAAGGATTGCATCTCCACGCCAGTCTTAGCTTTAGCAGACCTCTCTAGTACCATGTCTTCTTCTGCTACAGTTAGACCTGGTTCCTATATGAGTGTGCAGGCACACACTTGAAGAATTATTCATAACCATATGTGTGATATTAATTGCTACATTGTAATAACTGGCCCTACTGTTGATTCTTACTGCCTGATCATTCGAGGACGCATAGCAACATGCAGCATGAGATCATCAAAATGCAAAGTTGTTCTATGCCGACAGGACCAAGCAGAGCCTGTGGCCTCAAAACAAATTGTTTTGCAGCTTGATGCAACCCCCTGGGCCATCCAGACACAGAAAATTAAAACCTAGGGCCTGCTCACTTCTCCAGTGATCTGGTGAGCTCATCTGTTCTGCGTTGTCACATGGTTTCATTTCAGTGCAATAGGCACCTGGCATCCTGATTAATCTTTGGCAGAAGATGGGAGAAACTGGGTACAGACTTCAATGCTTAATGGGTCTGAGAGACCTAACTTCCCAGAGCTTGGCAACAGCAAAAGAGAGGCATTGTTTCACAACCCTTTGAGATAAATGTAAGTGTAGACTTTTTTTTTTTTTTTTAAATAGTTAGATTTTTAGATACCTGTTGGAATGAAAGTAGCCAAAATAAAATATGTTTTTGAGAGTCTACAAATATCACAAGAAGACATAGACCATTTCATTATTGATAAACTTTCTGAGGTTTTGTGTTTCGTATTTTCAGACTACATTTAAAATCTATTCCTCTGCTATTTGCAAGATTTCTTATGTCTCCTCTGTTTCTCATCTAATGGAACCAAAGACTATTGCCAGATTTCTGACTCACTGAAAAGCCTTTCACACACGCTGCCATGCAGTTAAGAACCTGTATTGTGTAACTTTGAGAGACTGCATTGTGTTCAGAATGCTCTGTTTATTAGACAGTCTTGTACAAGTTTGGATCTAATCATCTGGATGACTTGTTGACACCATAAACTTGTGATTAAATTGGAGGTTTACCGTAGCCAATTACTTTACCATGCCAACAGTACAGTCTCCCTTTCTTTATTTCATTTCCCTAAAATTTGGGTATCTCTGTCCAACAAAACTAGGGGAGCTGAGCTATGTATATTATTTAAAATGGAAATTAACAGTCTTGCTAGTTTCACAGCATGATCAAGACAAGATTTAGTCATACTAGTATTTTTATGCTGCTTATCTAATAGGCTGTGCTTTCACTCTGGATTCTGGGCTGCAAATCTCCAGCATAATTCTCTAGGAATTTGCCTACCAGCCAGAGTAAAGTAAAGGGATTTAACTCTGAAGTTTCCCTTCAGTCTTTTGGCACTAACTGTTCAAGTTTGGATGAATTGTATAGTCTTCGGACTTAGTAAATGTCTAACTAACTTTGGAACTACTTCTTTTAGTTCCCACCATAAAGCATGTTTCACTTGACTCGAGGAAGTATTAGTGCTCACTAGGCCACTGAGTATTGTTGTTCTTTCCTATTGTGTCCTCATTTTCATTCAAGAAAAAGGCAGTCCATTAAGTTTTCAGGGCTCATGATTTGATGAATTTCAAATAATAACAAATACAAAGTTAAACAATCTCTGTTTTATATATATATTTATGGGTGGTTGTTTTTTTTTTCAGTTGAACTACTCTTTTAAAACTTGCTAAGCTTATATACAATGCACTACAGTTCAAACACTTCCTTTTTCGCAATACCTTAAAATTAAGAAACAGCAATATATAAGTCAAAGAAAATGAAACAAATAACTCATTTCTGAAAGGTAAACTCATCTTTCCATGTATTTCACCCTCAAGATGACAAACACAGATACTACTTTGATTCCATCTAGGATAGTTTAATGCTTAGAGGCAATTTATCATATTTCCTTTTGCTCACAGACAAATGAGGGAAGAGTAAAAATGAAGGTAATTGAATTTTAATCTGTTACAGGAAAAGCTTAAACAGATACTAATTTCAAAAAATGTTGCATATCTTGTAGGTAAAATTGTAGTCCTCACAACATTTTGTTTCAGTGATAGCTCAGGCACAACAAACAAATCTTCTAAGGAGAAGATTTGCTAATCTTCTCCTTAGGGTGTGATTTTAACTAATGGGAACTGTGCTACTTAAAAAAGTTGTTTACAAAGAGATAATCTCTGACTGGTCACAGAAATGAAGGTAAACCTGATGAGGGAAAAATCAGATTTTCAATTAAACACAAGATTTTTACAGAAAAAAAAAAATCTAACTCAGATTACATAAATTAACAATTTAAACCTGATGGTTCTGTCTGCAAGATGCTACTGTGATTCACCTGAGGACAGTGCCCACTCATGTGTGCAAACAATGTTTTAGGTAGCATTTTACTTAAACATTATCATCTTTTAAAATGGCAATATCCAGAGAAAAAGTCCCAAGAAAGGTCTGTGCAGTGTTTTGCCACCAAGTTTTTCTCTGTGGAAATAGTTTATCCAGGTAGTATTATAAACTTCAGCATGAAGAGCTTTGCTGTTACAATGACACCTCTATTCTTTGCATCTGTCCCTTTACATCTAGGTGATACTGACTGAATGCCATATGGTTACATTTCTTCCTGAAGTAATAATAGTTGCTTACATAAAACTCAAGGTATCTCACAAAATTTTTATTTAGCCTTAGCAACTGTTGTTTCTGTTGGGATAATAATGTTCATAGATGTATTGCTTTGAAAATATGCCTCTGTTTTTTTTTTGCCTTGTAGCAGAGCTATGCTCACATTATTCGTATGTTAAACATAATCTGACAAGTTCAAAACACAGTCACCTCATAACCTGAAATCACTTATCTTAAGTGACTAAGGATATGTCACAAGAACAAATCTATTTTCCAGGATCTTCATTTGTGACATACTTTTTTAAACAATTTTCCTTCTTTTTTCTTTCTTTTTTTTTTCTTTTTTCCTGTAGATGAGGTATGAAGCTCCCCGTTCAGATTTCCATATGAATGAGTTTCACAGAAGTGTGCTGGAGTGTGTTCTGCTTTACCATGCATCTTCATTTTATTATTTCATTGGATGCCTTCAACTGATGTCATGCAAATTGATAAAAGCTTTTGTGATATAGTGCCCATGAATTTCTAAGACTTGTCTGATTAAGTTTTTATAGGATAGGATTGATTGATCCAGAAATAATAGTAGAAAATTTTACATAAATGCAAGGCTAGATTTATTTCTCCTAAGTCAGATGACCAAATGGGGAATAAATCAGTTCCTGAAGGTAGCTAGCTGCTGTTTGTTGTGTTGCCACTTCTCCAGGCCAAATCACCAATTCCCCTCTATAGCCACTGCATTACTCTGCATTCATAGGGTTTCATCCTGAATAATACATCTGGCTTTTTGCCTGACCTGTGCAGATGGCAGTTGAAGGCCAGCAAAACGTTTTTCAAAGGCCAATGTTTTTCTCTCCTCCTTTAGCCAAAGCTATTGCAAGCAATGATCCATCTCACCCAGCATCTTCATTATTTCAGACTGGGCATCAAAAAGGCAAGTCACTTGCTACTTGCTATAGTCTATCACTAGATGACTGGACACTGACAAAGTTAAATGAGTACTCCACTTTGAAACTTTCAGTGGCAAAATAAAGATATGTCAAAGCCCATAGGAGGACTGGGAAACCGCAGAGCTAATCCACTACAAAAACACTTGACCAGGATACACAGAGAATGTTTAAATGTTCTTAGGAAAAAAAAAAAACCACAAACAAAAAACCAAAACACCTCTATTTTCTCATTACCTCTTCTGCCCCTCTGATTGCACTACTTCTTAACTCTAAGGTCGAGATGAGCTGGATAAGGCCAGGGCTGAGTAGAACAGGGTAAATGTTTCAGTCTGAGACTAGCTATTTCTGTGGGTCTAGCTATTTCTGTGATTCAGCAAGAATGAAGAGCTGTCTAGCATTCACAGTTTTAGGATTTTGACAGCTGCCTTAGGAGGATTAAT
The DNA here is from genome assembly GCA_907165065.1 of Caprimulgus europaeus. The sequence goes on from OU015523.1 coordinate 115,886,408, forward strand.
CACAACTGGACTTCAGTAAGGGCTAGATGTCTAATTTGGGCAGCGGTGGGAGGGTTATGCAGATGAGCAAAACAGGCAGTTTAAACAGCTATGGACTTTCATTTGCCTGTATCTGGATAAATAGCAGATGCTGATGTTGTCTGAGGGCTGAGGATAGGCAGGATGAATCATAGATTGATACTTAATCATTTAAAACCTCCAGATGGCTAATTTATGGTAGATGAATTCAGGCTTTAGAGGATAATCACATCACCTTATTTTAGGTATATAAATTAGGTGCCAAAATTAGAAAGCTGGTCTTTCCATGTTCCTTCTGTAGCCAACAGGGAGACACTGGTCTTCTAGAAGATGAATCAAAATTAGATTTGTATGCTGAACTGAAGCGAAGAGTGCTACTCTCTGCTGACTTTAGACGATGTGTTGATAATTATTCCTCTGTCTAAGGTGATTGGATGCCTATAGACTATCTGAAATTACTCTTTGCCCAAAATGAAAAAGCTTGCATATATATGAGCATAGCCTCTGGATCAAGATTCCAGAAGGCCATAAATGAATTAATTTATTCAGAGGTTGGTCTGAACATGCATGATTACAATGTATAATCTAGCATAAATCAGTATCCTTTAATTTTGGGATGTGGTAGATATAGGGAAACTTTTGCTTGTTAAGCCTTGAGGAGATTTCCAGAAGACAAAATAGTTAATAGAAATCAAACAAAATGCATCGATTCATGGATGCAATGCAAATAATTCTACTTTTTTGTCAGGTGTACAGACTAAAGCTGCCTACAGGCAATTTTAATTTACATGCATAGCATTAATGAAATAGATAAACCATACAAATACTGACCTTGCCGGCATGAAACAGGGCAATATTAACATAAGAATGCCCTTCATCCATTTTATTGTGATTTATACTGGAGGAAATGCTGATAAAAAAATCTTATGTGCCCTTGTACCTATTCAACATCCTGCATGTATTTTATTGAGGGAAATATATGGTTGTTGTAGCCCATGAAAGGAAAACAAAACCCTTAGTTTTAGAGTATGAGTACCAAGGGAGCATAGGATTGTGTTACACAAAGCACAAATCCTTCAGTAGGATTTTCACTTACACTGACAAAAATCCAAATGTTAATAATGATTGATTCACACCTTTGGTTTGAGTTTTTGGAGACTGAAACTGATTTCCTTCATTCTGTCTCGAAAGTCTGTTGTGTGACCCTTCTCCCCTAAGTGTCTCCAGCAGCACAAAGACCTGAAGGAGATGCTAACACAGCATTTAGATTATTTCTGGAATCAATATCGGGATGTTCATGTTGGACCACTGCCTATCCCATGTCAGAGACTGAACTAGCTATTATATACTGCCAGTGTGGCAGGCACTAGCTGATAAATAATATGTGCAACTTCCAGAATGAGTGAAGAGGTAGGACTCAATCCTATGACCTCTGAGCACACATTAACGTGAAGTGCGGCTTTCATCACCAGTTGATTGGTGTGATTTTTTATTTATTTGTTTACTCTGGCTTCAATTTCTTCTTGAAAACATGGCACAATGTGTAAGGTATAAGAGATCAGTTACTGGAATGGTGAATGAGGTCTCACTGCTTCCTTGACAAATTAAATTTATTATTTGACAGTGCGCTGCTGCAGCAAAGAAATCCAACAGAATGCTGGGTTGCATCAACAACACTATCACCAGCAGTGATAAAAGAAGTCATCATCACACTCTACTCAATGTTTGTCAGGCCACACCTGAAATACTGCATTCAGTTTTGGTCTCCACTATGCAAAAAAGATGTGGACAGGCTGGAGAGGGTCCAGAGATGGGCCACAAAGATCATCAAAGGACTAGGAAGCCTGCTATATGAGGAAAGGCTGAGAGAACTGGGTTTGTTCAGCCTTGAGAAAACAAGGGTCAGGAGAGACCTTATCATCATGTTCCAGTATTTAGAGGGTGGCTACAAAGGAGATGGAGATTCTCATTTTACAAGGAGTCACATGGAAAACAAGAGGAGTAATGAGTACAAGTTAATCCCGGGGAGATTCCAATTTGACACAAGAGGAAAATTTTTCACAATGAGAACAATCAGCCATTGGAATAATCTCCCTGGGGAAGTGGTGGATTCCACAACATTGGACACTTTTAAGATTCAGCTGAACAGGGTGTTGGGTCATCTTGTCTAGACCGTGCTTTTGCCAAGAAAGGTTGGACCAGATGATCCTTGAGGACCCTTCCAACCCGGTATTCTATGTTTCTATGAAGACATATGAAGATATAGTGTGAAGCTGATACGAAATTTCTGTTTTACATTATGACCAGACACTTGAGGTGATGATGCAGCATGTGTGAAGTTGATCTGAAGACTTCGCAGAGTAAATGTATCAGTGTTACGGAGATGCACTATTTTATGATTATGCCAGTGGTTTTAGCTGAATAATTGTGGTCTTTCTGCATAGTTCATAATAACAAGAACAATAGCAACAACTAATGCAACAATATAATGGCTCATATTTCCAGTTTTGTCCTTAGCTGCAGCCACCTGATCAGGCACATTACCAAGATAGATACTGTATTAATTCATCTGTCTTGTGCTCCAAAGCAAGGGCACACATCTGCAAAACTCAGTTTTTGGGGAGAAGACTGTACTGGAAGAGGTTCATCAGTGAATGATGGTTTATTGCCATATACTTCTGAGTGATGCCATAAGGAACAAATAAGCTTTTTAAGAAGAGTAATAGCATACTCAAAATAAGTAAATATCTTGGGATAAAAGTATTTTACCATACAGAAAACAACATTTCAATAACATTTCTCATGGAAAAAATATCTCTAACAAAATGATTCATTTGGGAAGCATAGGTACATCTTAGGCACTGATCTTCAAACTTTCACCGTCAAGCTACTATAACACTACATGATTGAAGTCACAATTTTTTCAGCATTCTGAGGTGCAGTCATCAGCACTTGCACAGTATGTATAATTGTCTTTTTATAGTTGTTATAAAACCGCAGCAATGGAAGATGACAGCTTGTGCTGGTTAAATGGAACCCTGCAGTGCTGTTTCCTGATAACACAGGAGATTATATATGGCACCTGCACAGCCCTGGGATTATGAAAGGCCAGGATAAGAAAAGACAAAGAAAACCTTGGGGAAAAGAGGATAATCTTTATTATTCAGTTTGTGACATGAGTAACAAACTCTGCTGGGAAAGAGCAGAATAGGACCTCAAGCAAGCTTACTCTTTCCAGCTAATTTTATGTAGCACGTCACAGTGTGATAACCTTGGTATGAGAACAAGCCCAGAGGTGAAGTTTTTCCTTCAGATTTATTGAAGCCCTTGTGCTAATTAAGATATATATAAACAACTCCACTGTGTGGTAGCTCAGGTTTGCTTCCTTAATATTGTGCCTTTCTCTGACATTAAACACTACTGATAACCCTTGCATCCTGGCTGCCCTGTCCTGCATACCGTGTCAGATCTTAGTTCTCCCTGTTCTCTTTGAACTTCTCACCAGATTTCATCATTTTGTTCCCATACGATATCATCCACTCCATCCTAACCACTCTTAAAGAGTCACAAGTGTGCATCTTTCCTTTGGCTCTACTCAGTGCTTTCCTAGACACCTGTCCAGATCACTACCCTAATATCATCTTCTCAGTCTCCTGTTTCAGCGGCTTCTAAAATTTCTTCCTCTGGCTTTCTGTCTTCTGCTGTGTCAACTGTAAGTAAGTAAGTAAGTTCTTCATTTTCTCCTTGAGGTCATATATACTCTGTTGCTGCAGATGTTTTTTGTTTCTGCTTCAGTACTCTTTTCTATAAACCTAGAGCTATATTATTTTCTTGGCCTTAGCTTTGAAAGTATTTCTGCCATGCAGCAGTATATGTATACTTATGGTAATATGTTAGTTCAGTCATTGTCATCATTAAGAAGGGGGACCTTATTAATGTTTATAAATATCTAAAGGATGGGTGTCAAGAGGATGGGGCCAGACTTTTCAGTGGTGGTCAGTGATAGGATAAGGGACAATAGGCACAGGCTGGCACACAGGAGATTCTGCTTAAACATGAGGAAAAACTTCTTTACTGTGAGGGTGACAGAGCACTGGAACAGGCTGCCCAGAGAGGCTGTGGAGTCTCCTCTGCAGATGTTCAAAACCCAACTAGGTGCAGTCCTGTCTAACTTGCTCTAGGTGAACTTGCTTTGTCAGGGGGGCTGGACTGGATGATCTCCAGAGGTCCTTCCAACCTCCACCATTCTGTGATTCTGTGAAGACTTCAATTACAATTTAATTTTTAATGTTTAAATAAAAATTGTCATAAGCAGTAATGAAAAAGACTCAGGAACATAATATATGCATCATTTCCATACAACTATCGTGTGGTAAGTAATGTATACTATGCCTTCTCACCTCCTCTGTTAAAAATACAGAAAGATTTCTGCTTGCTGCTTGCTTTGTAAGTCCTTCAGGGTCAACAATCTTTTGTGTCCTGAAACATCTTAACAAACAAAAAAGAAAGACATCTTTTTAACACCCTGGAATCCATGACTTTTCCTCTTATGTCTGGAGGGGAGTGAATGTTACTCAGCTCCTCCAAGACATTCTTATAAGGAATTTCTTCAGCCATGGTTTGTAAGTTAGGGATATTCAGATGCCTCCACATGTCTATTTCAAGTGTTTCCCATTAAGCACCTACCTTCTTAGGCAGTCCTTTTAGATCTGTTTTCTGAAATATCAAGGCCTGGATTTATGATATTTCATTCATGTGGCTGATGGAGGTGATGAACCTGGGAGAGCAGTTGCACTATGCTCACTAGATAGTCAGTTGATCAAGATGTGTGCATATGAGATAAACCATATTAGATGTGTGCACTCAGAAAACAACTCAGGTCTTAGGAGGAATGGTTTACTCTCTGAAAGTACCACACTCTTGCCATTGTCTGTAGTGATGTCTATAATGTCTTATTGATGTCTATAATATCTGTAATCTTATGGTTTGCTTAGGTACTTACAAAGTTTGTGTGATGAATCTAAGTCTTGTCTGTTTAGTCTGAAGAGTCATATAAACAGTATATACAGGGTGACTGGTTCTAAGATTTATATGTCCTTTGTTGGAGCTGATCCATTGCTGATTACAGAAATCATAATATCATTAAAAACCTCATTCAGGATGGTCATCTTGCTTTCCTATTGTAGCCAGACAGCGAATGAATTGAGAGCAGAGCAGAAATGAATGTAAGTTTACCAAAAAGTAAACTAATCTTTTTGAAGTATCTGGGTAGGAACTCTGGAAAAGGACACAGAGAGACAAGCTTTCCAAAACAGGTAAGTCTTTTAAAATAGTTTATCCATGCCTGGCAATACAAATCTAAGTGGAAACTTTCAGACCCTTTTAATAACATGGATCAGACTATATTAACATAATATCATGTATGGATGGCAGATCTACTCCACAAAATACCATCTAACTCAGCATCTCTTATTAATTCTCCCCACTGCATGGCACTTTTTTAACTACTATGCCTTTTTTTTTGATCCACATAAAAGTTTGTCTAAGAGAAGCAAGCTAAGCTTCTGACATTTTTTTAATGTTTTTCTCAGCTGGAAATTGCTAATATATTTGCATGGGGGTTTTTTCTGATGAGAAGGTATTACATTCTCATCTCTGCTATACATTAGATATTTCTTTTTGTTTTTTCTTAAGCAGAGAATATATTACAATCAAAAGAGCTAAACTCCTTTTCTCACTAAGAGGTATACACTGGAGAGAGCTTTTGAAAAATCAAATCAAGTTTATGAAGTACTATAGAGATTATGTCCTTGTACTCTTCTCGAAGAAATAAGAAATCAATTTTCTTTGCAATATTTATTTTTCAAAATAGCAATTCTGAAGGAAACTGGTAGTTTATGTGCAGAACCAAATAATTCTTTCCACGTCAAGTAGAACAATTTTGTCAGACTCACTTTGTTGCTAACATGCGTGTCATGCTGTTAAATATAAGCTGACGGAAGGTATGACATAAGTAGACTAAACCTTATTCATAAGGATGAATTTTTTCCTGAAAAAAATAAAAGTTCTGTCTTTGGAGTGGTTTTGAACTGTCAAGGGAAGACAATATCCTGGCAGTAAGGCATCCCTTTAGGCAATTTGAGAGTTCTCAGTGGAGGTCATCAATGATAGCTGCATCACTGCCCATATCTCCGTAGAGTCCTAATTCTTCCCATCAGGGATACAGCTGCCTATGTTAAGCGCCACTGAAATGTGTTGAGTGAGAAAGATAAAGTACAATTTTCTGTACAGACACAACATTTCTCATTCCCAAAGTTTCATTTCTGAAATTATTTCCTCGTGTATGTAAGTGTCAATAAGCAACTTTAGAACATACAGTGGAAAGGCCTTATAGTGCCAAGCACCGCACCCACACAGGCAGCTGAACATACCTGCACACACACATGCATACATGTAATGTTGACAAGTGAAAGCAATTGCAAACATCCTTTTTCTTTTTAATCATAAAGGTAACAACTTCCTTGAGCACATGCAAGAACAGTGAAGAACAACAGTCATTCCAAGTGGCATAATTAAGTAGCACAGAGACAAGGAGGTCAACACAGAATGATCTCAATTCAGAGCCAACAAAAATTGCTGTAATTCCTCAGCGAGGTGCATAATTGGAATCATGCACGTTGACAATTTTAACATTTTTGCTTCATGCTCCGGAGCAAGATAAAAATCACCATGATCCTTTATCTGTCCCAAGTGGCTACAAGAGTAACTACTAAATTCCAGAAATGGTCATTGATTCACATGAAGTCAATAGCACAGGTGACACAGCCACCTGGTCCAGTGGGAGCTATAGTTAGAGGTCTTTCCAAAGACACAGATTTACTGTGGATATTGCCTGTTACAATCCACGTAAGCCTGTGTATCTGACACGGGAACAATTGTGCAGCTGCTCAGTCCTGTCCTTTTTTTAGATGGAGACTGACTGTACCCTTGCAACTGCAAGTACAGGACTTGGGCACCCTAGCAAACTAATTCATTCATCATTGGTACAGGAATGGTAAAGATCAAGATCAGAGAAGACCTGGAAAGCATATTCCCATGCCACTCATGGAAGCACACTTACCTGAAAATCTCTCTTCTATTAGAAAGGTATTTTATGAAACACTGAAGGACTAGAGATTCTAGAAGAGATAGGAAGCTGAAGATTTAAGATTTAAGGCATCTGAAGAAATCTGGCTTAAAATTTATATAGTACTCACCTCTGATACATGTCTAATAAACTAGATCCTAGGATGACCCTTTCATGTCTATACCAGTGGAGACTGAGGGAATAGAGAAAAGTTTTAAAGAAATTGGTACCAGGTTAAAATGAACAGGGACCAATTCTTATAAATAGTCTGGTAGCTGAAGACAGAGCTTTGAAGCAGCTCTGCTCCTCTTCCTACCCTTCTCCATTTGACAAGGAACATCTTCTGATTTGAAGACCAGTATGTAGGGAACACAAAACTAGTGTGTGCATGAAGACATGAGTTGTGTGAACCACAGAGCTTTTCCCATCCCTTGTTGGGACACAGTCACACAAAGCTGCTCTAATATGATGAGAAGTCACCTCTAGTGTGCTCAAACATACATGGTTACAGAGGCGGGGAAGCCTTGCTGAGAAGCCTTTATGTTAGTTGCTCTAAAACTAACTGTTGTTTGGAAGTCAACGTATTCACAGGTTCCTACAGAGCATAAATAGAGAATTATAGAATATAACCCAGTGAATACAGGAAAGATGATGAGTAATTAGATATCATCGGTCTTTCCATGTATAATTTCTATGACTGTGTTATCAAAGATTTAATTTTCTGTATTTTCCTACCACCATCTCTTCTCTTTAATCTCATTTCCTTTATGGATGAAGTAGCAATTAAATAACATTTAAAGCCTACAGCCAACATTATATTAAAATCAAATTAATATTTCTGCAGAAGGAGAGCAAGACTCCTGCAATTCTTTTATAAGGAAAGTTTACCATTTCTCTCTGGTTACTCAAAATCTTGCATCCTTGTCCTCATATCTAGAGACCCACAGCAGTAGCTATTATGTGACTGATGGCTGGCCAAAAACATATTAAAGACTACAACTGTGGCTCGAGACTGGCGGCATATGAGTCAGGGCAGAAATCTCTACAGGGGAGGAGCTTGTCCCTCTGTAAGTCTCAATAGACTGGAAACAAATATATAACCACCTGTTTCAAACACTTCTTATGGAGTTACTTATTTAAAAATGGCAAATCAATCTAGTTCTATGAGAAGATCATCATTATGCAAATTGTCTCAGAGAGATTAAAATAAGCAAGTCTCTTTCTGGAGAATGCACATGACTGAACTGTCAAATATTATTAATAAGAGGATTATATTGTATTTTATTTTACTTAAGACGGTTTTATACAGAACAGTTTCTCTCTCTTCATGCAAGCCCCTTGCTTTTAGGATATTGGTCTGGATTTAGCATTAGTCTTAATTGACATAGGTTTAATTATTTCACTCCAGTCCTTTATCATAAGACTCTATATATCCCATATTTTTATATATATAGAAGGCTCTATGCATGATACAAACTATGTACTGAAATGGAAAGCAGGGAAATAAAGAGAAAAGCTTGCTTTGTGTCCTTAGGCCCATGAAATATATAGTTTGAAAGGAAAGATTATGCAGCAGCAGACTTATGTGACAGAGGTGCCTGGTTTGTTTTCTGTTTAATTCTCTTTCTGTTGATTTTCAAAATATATCAATCTTAACCACAAAACAGACACTTGGACAATCAGTCTCAAGAAGTTGGGTGAATTTAATATATTAAATTTAAAAAAGGAAAGAAAAGTAAGATATGAACCATAGCAACACAAAAAGAAGGGAAACTGGGGAGGGGGGAAATAGCTTCAGTCATGTTATTCATCTCATGGGGTGGACTGTGTGTTATGGGCATTAGCATTGATTCTCAGTTTTGATTAAATGTTACATCTGATAGTTGCAGAATTTGATGTCAGAAAAAGTGTACACACTGGAGTTTTCTCTGGGTGTTTTAGGACAAGACAACCACAAATTTGTAATACACTAATTTGCTTCTGCAGTTTGGATCAATTAAGTTTGCAGCTGGCTGATGGATAAGAGGAAGGTACAGAAGGAGATGCAGTTAGAGAGCCTGGAATGCACCCAAGAGGGAAGCTGAACAGGTTTGAGGGAAGAATTAATTTGCCTCTGAGAAAATACTTTTTGGTTCCAGTGAGAGAGCATCCAGAAAAGACACAATTGGTCATTACCTACTCCATTCCTCAATCCCTTCTGTTTTACTACAAGAGTCTGCTGTACATTTCACAGGGCTAGAGGGAGGAACAAATAAAAGAAGAAAACCATCTGCTTGTGAAATCTGTTTGCTCACCCCAATAAGACTAAAATACCTGCTCAGCTATTTACAGAGGTAGCTCATGCATATTTCCTAACAGCAACTATTTAGCTGAGGATCAAAACCGTAATCAAGTTAAAATGAAGTTGTAAGAAATCAACAAGAAGAAAGAATTCCAGATTAAGTTTTATTAATACTGAAGTATTGTGCTTTGCCTGTCTGACTTTTTCTTGCCTGAACTTCAAAGAATTTCAGGCAACATTGGAACAAATTCATCCTTGTTACTCAGCAATTTCATCCTTCATACATGTCTTTGAAAATCTGCACCTCGGTTACAAAGAAATAAAAGTTATGCAAATTAAAATGGTGTAATTCCTCTGGAATTGCCAGATATGTTCAGTTTAAACCACTGGGAGCTGCATGGAGACAGAAGCGATAAAACTCTGAGGCGTTTGATCCCAGGAGCATTACCTGCCCATGCCTGAGGTAAAGAAGACCATGTGCACTGCACACCAACCCCATGGACCTGTCTACCAGGTTCCTTCTAGTAAAGAGCAGAGGCTATGCAAGTTGCAGTGCCTTACAAGAGCCTTCAGGCAGGAAGCTCTGTGAGGGATGGAAATGAGTTGTAAGGAGGAACTAGGTGCACTGGAGGCTGAGAACAAGGCAGAGATAAGGAAAGGCAAGAGAATTTACAATAATGCCTGTTGCCATGGCATATAAAGAAGTCAGCTTAAATCTATGTAGCATCCAAGCAAAGGTTCAACTTCTCTGCTTCTCTTGGCTCCAGCTAATCATGTCCACAATGACAGGAGGGGAATGTGTTGAGTTCAGATATGTCTCTCCTCTTCTGGGATCCAGCTGTCTGGCTCCAGACTTTAGCCAGTGTGAGCTGGCCTGAGTGCACAATAAATGATCAGGGAGTTAGTCATCAAGAATAAGATCCAGCTTTAAGCCGATACATCAAAAACATATTACAACCCTTAGAAGAAATAAGCACTTTTCTATGCAGACAGACTCTATATAATCATACCAAAAAGAGGTCAATCTTTTTCTCTGTTTCATGATTGATTTTGATAATGCATGACTTGAGTCTTGAGACATGCCTCAGTGAACAGTTAGTTATATACTGATTTGGTGTTTGAGAGCAAGGCGCACCTTGCTGGCACACTGGTCACTAAAGAAATACTGACTTAACCCTTGGCTGGAGCTATGAAAGTCCCGTGCCTTTTGGCTGTAAGAAAACAAATCTACCAAGTACAAATGCCTATGTGCATGGAAATTAGTTCTTCCCAACTAAATAATAAGTGCTGGGAGATGTGATGTAGAAAGACAACCAAGGCACTGACATACCACTTGTCATACCGGGTGGTAAAGCCCTGGTCATGCTTGAACTCTTGTTATAGGCAAGGAGGAAACATACCATAAGCCAAGAATTTATTGCTAGTATAACTGAAATCTTATCAGTCTAGTCAAAGTATTAATATTAGTTCAGATATAACTACTACAGAAAGAAAAAATAAATAAAAAATAATCACAATAAATTAAAACTGTTATTCACACCCTTTTTGCTGGTGTTATGCTCCAGTTTCTGCTGTTTCTCTGAGTCTTAACCCAGGTGGTTCCAATCTGGGGTGGGGTGGGAGTGTTTAGGTGAATTATCAACACCTGGATTCCTTCACCAGGAAGAATATGATGTTTATGTTTGATGTTCATGTTTCTTCTTCACTCTAGGATCCATTTTTGTTTATTTTTATGTTTTTAACATGCTTTTACACCTAGTTCTGTCTATATTATTCTGCAATTTCTCATTACATCTGAATTTACTGTATATGATGTCTTTTACATGCATTATTTAGTATTAGTCTGTTTGTTAACCCTAAAACCTTTATCGTCCAACTCCAGGACTAATTTCTTTGACCATTTGTGGGTTGTTTATAGCCATGGGGTCCACAGTGCCAGGCTATCCTCCATCCCTTATTATTCCATGCCTGCACTTCTCTGTGCCACATCCTTTGTCTCTGCTTCTCAAGACCTCCATTGTCATATCAAGCCTGTATTTCTCTAAACATCATTGTGTAAGAGTCATAAATATCTCACTCAGCACAGGATAATTGCTTGTTACAGCCATCTATATAAAAGTATGGTCACACCTTACAAAGACAACAAAAGCAAAACAAATTAGCTGCAGATACCTGCCAATTAAACAAATTGCTGTCACAGCTAAACCAATTAAAACAAAGCTGCAGGCTGGCCAAGATCAGGGAGAGCAAGCCTGTCAAGCCTTACTCCTGAGGCTTTGCAAACTCAGTAAAAAGCTTATAACTTGTTAGTAGTAATACCAGTACTGTATTACAGGTCTACACAGATACACACTGGACACGGTTTCCTCAGTGGCTATCAAAACTGGAGTCTGGAATACACAAACCCCAATCATTCCAGTTTCTACTGGTCTCAAGATTTCCTTTGAGAACAATCTCTAATCCCCTTTTCTAGAGATCTATTCCCAGCTCATTTGAGGGCCTAACTTTATATAAGGAAATGTGTCAATAACCCCCATTCAGGAGAACTAGGATAACTTTTTTACAGCAGTCTAATACACACCAAATACCTGTAATGGAAACCAGATGTCTGGGTTTCAGCTGAGATAAGAGATCATTTTCTACTTAATAATTAGGATAGCACTGTTTTGGTTTCAGTATGGGATTTGTTGTAAGAATATGCTGACTTTTTCAGTTGTTACTGGGAAATCAAGGACTTGCAAACTTTCCATGTCTTTTCTAGTCTGCAGGTACAGAAAAAAAACTGTGAGGGAGCATAGTAAGATTAGCAAACCTAAAATGGCAGTTGGAAATGCCAATGGGATACTGCATATCATATAACATCATGTTCAGTATATAAATGAGGGTTGGCCAGAAAGCTCTCAGGCTCTCTCTCTCTTCCAGAATCCAGTTTTGGTTTCAGGATTGTCTTTGCTTTGGGATCACAAGCTAGGGAATGGGCTAGACATTGGTCAGCAGTTAGTGAGCAATTGCACTCTGCATAACTCATTTGAATATTCCGTTATTACTGTTATTATCATTATTCTTTTATTTCCTTTATTAATTTTTTTTTTACCTCAACCCATGAGTTTCCTCACTTTTACCCTTCTGATTCTCTCCCTCATCCCATCAGGGAAGGGGAAGTGAGTTGCTGTGTGGTGTTTGGCTGCTGACCATGTTAAAACCACCACACCAAACAGCATTCAACAGAGATTAGAAATCATAGCTTTCAATACATGAAATTGTATGACAACAATATTTAAAGGCATCTTCAAGATGATGCAACACACATGGATACTGGCCCACATGCCTTTCAATTCATGGTGGTAGTTGACGGGATGCATTATAGAGACTTAATTGTATATTTATCACAAAAAACATTGTCTAATTAATTAATACTTAATGAGCCTCCATTAAGCTTAGAAGTGCCCTGTTTTAAACCATTAGATCATTACTTTAATAAGGCATTTTCTACTGCAGATGAGTTAAAGCAAACACAGCAGTTCTTTGAAGCCTGATGACTGCTTAAGGCACAATAAAAAAGAATGCAGAATTATTAATTCAAAGAAATATGAAACCAAATCTAGGTTTCCCCATACAGAGAAAAAGCAGCTTTGAATTTTATTTTTTCTTTTTCTTAGTAGCAGTTGCTGTTTTGGAAACAAGCAATTTATATTGGCAAGATGAGAGTTTTGACTTTCACTACTGGGGGTGAAGTAGATTGTAGATCAATAATTGCCTGTTCCATTAGTTTCTTTGCCCTGGTTTTGGATTGGAATTAACTAAAAATCATAATATATGAGACTTGAAGAGTGTCCCTTTAGTTGTCTTATATTGCTGGTCTTTTATTAAAGGACATTTAATATATTTGGAAAAAACAAAACAAAACAAAGAACCCACAGTTTAAGGAAATAGAAACTGGGAACTTGTGAAACTTGGCCATGGAGCTCCCATGTATAGTGTAATAGGATGGAGAGTTATCTTAAGAATTATGTAAGAGAGATATGTCGATGTCTAAAGAAAGGAACAATTGTCTGATGAGACCTTTAAAAGCATTTGACTCATTAAAAGTTAAACGTGAGGCTGGACGTCCACAGTATATCTGTTTCCCTAGGTGCATATCCAATCAGAGCAATGAAAGATTTTCAATCAAAAGAATTAGAAAGAAAATTATGACCATGGGTACTTTTATTGAACTTCTTCTGATTTATCTACAGACTAATAATTGTAGGGCTAATCTAGAGTTCATAGAATTCAGTGAAATACTTTCTACTGACTTAATATATTTTATATCAGGTTTTCATAATTATAGTAAATCATTCTGATTGAGGAGTTCATCTCAGAGAATTATAAGGTGTTTGTGGATAATATGGTAATATAAAAGGGGCACAAATTTTACACTGTTTATTATAAATTATTCACTCAATTGTATTGCATCTAGATAGACAGATAGGGGAATTATGCATTAATAATTATGTATTCCATATAACCATTGGCAATATGATGAAACAGATTTATCATGAAGGATCTGTCCATCAGCAGAAAGATTCACTGTGAAGTATTTCAAAGACTCCTGTTTGACTTCAAGTCACCGACTAATAAACAAAGAATGGCTGGAGGCTGGCACAGTTCGAAAATCAAGATCAGTGAGGGAAATGCTGTGTGGCAGAAGGTGTTTTTAATATATTCCTTTTCTCTTAACTCCTCTTGCGGAGGCTGTCAGTGTGATTATTCTTTTAGGAAACATAGAATGGGAAGAGATCAATGGAGAATATTTAGGCATGAGACCCAGCCCTCAGGATTCTAGTCTCACAATTTTCCACAGGGAAGTTTTAAACTTGACAATGTCACGAATTAAATTCTTGTTGAAATTAATGAGTTCAAAGTTTCATCCTTTCAGCAGTTCCTGTATCTTTGGTGTGAGCTTAGGACACTTGTCATTTTGCTTCATCTGGCTTGACCTCAATTTAAAAAAAAAAAAAAAGAAATTGATTAGGACCAGTTATGTCCAACACATAAAATGAATTCCTACTAGATTTAAGAGAGCAGGCAATTCATTTTAAATTTGGGAATGACTGCTACCTTTTTTTAATGTCATGCTTTGCTGTGTATGCAGTCCTCTGTGTGTGCATGGTCGGGTGCGGGATCACACCTCTGTGCACCTGGCTCTGTGCATCCATGCACCATGCGCATGCACAGCTTCCTGTGTTCATGGCTCTGTTGGACTTCATGGATCTGTGTGTGAGCACTGGTGTGCGTGTGTGCAGACATGTGCGTGTGTGTATGGCTCCGTGTATTTCAGAGTGAAAGAGGAAGAGGGTTTCTTCCTGTTGTGGACATATGTGCAAAATATAAACTTTCTGTTTGTTTCTTTCCAAGCTAAACATGGTGTAGCCATTTCCTTCTGACTTATCCGACCTTAGTGACCTAAAAAGTTATCTGTAAATGGACATGAGATAATTCAATCTTCACGCTGCATTAGTTCTCAGCAGAAATGTAAGGAAGTTTCAGTGATAGGATTTAATAGTGTGGTAAGGAGGCTATTAGAGTGCATTGTATGGACTTTTTTATTGTAGTGATTTCACTTAATACCGTGAAAGTAACTTCAAATCATCACCCTCAGGATTGTATAACTTGTCATTGTCATTTTCAGTCTTGGATAATGCCTACCCTGAATGTGAATGAGTACATATCTGCAGAGATAAAATAATTAAAATAGGCATTCAGAAATTTCAGTGTGGATATAGAAAATATGGGAGAGGAAAAAAAAATGTTCTGATATGGTGCTATTCTGCGCTATGTTCTTTTCTGTGGCACTTTGCATGTGCACGTGCTATGTGTGAGTGTTTGGAGGCATTCACGGCCATGTCAGAAACAAGGATAGTGAGCCAGATAGAAAAGGTGTAATTCTCACCTGAGAGATGTAAGGGAATAGGCACTGTGATCAGTACTACTGTGCTGGCCATTCACTGCAGAACCATGTTTTGCTGTGAAAAAATCTGTGAGCCCTAATCTGGCAGACAGGTATGAACCAAATTTAGAGTGACACAGCCAATAGATTCACCACATGCCAAAAGCAGCACAGCATCCAAATCTTTGCAGGATTAGTGAGTTAGTTCATCAACTTCTCAGTGTTAGAAGCAGGGAGTTGTGACTTAGTGTAGCTTCATACCATGGCCAGGATAAGAGAGCTGCAATTCTGAATGGAGCTTTCAGGTGTTACTTGGGATATTGAGGAGGAAAATGGACAAGGAAGGACACAGAACTGGTGCTTGAAGAACAGGCCTTAAATAGCCACCATGCTACCGCTGTTTACTGCCTCCCTGTGTACCTGGGTCTGCAAAGAGGGCCCTGTGAGGAGACCGAGTCAGTTCTTCCCATTCCTCCATATTTACTCACCCTGTCCTCACTCACCTGTGTGGGCAAGAAGAGCAGCATTTAGCTAACAGTTGTTCTCTTCTCTCTGAGGGATCTGTCAGTGCAGGAAGCCCACAAGGGAGACTAATGAAACTTCTCACAGACCATTACTCCCAAAGTGAGCATGTGGAAGGACTCACAGCTGAGCCTGTAATTAATAAAGTAGAAAAGTGAGGCTGAATGACAGGAGATAAGGAATTGTTCCTGGGAAGGAAGCAGAAGGCCTGCGGTTGGATCCACCACAGTGATGGATCAATGCTGCTTCTGTAACAACGGGTTACGATTGCAGCTGGAGGAGCTGCTGGGAACAGCACTCCCCAGATGCTGCTGTACATCTGCTCAGCTGGGTGGCCTTGAACCTTTTCCCCAAGGCTCTTGCAGCTGCCAAGCAGGAGACAAGCTCTGCCTCCTGAAAGCTGTGAGTCAACACACACATGCACTTGTTCTCGTCACTGTACTTACCAGGAACACTGGAGAGGTGGCAAAGATCTGACAGCTGTAGCTAATAAAAAAGATATGAAAAGGAAATAAGAAAAAGGTAAATTATGGCCACAGGTGATCCATACTCACTGGTGGGTGTCTGTTGTTGGTGAAAAGTGTTTCTCAGCCTGTTCTGAGCTGCAAACCTCTGTACTGCCCAGATTGTTTTCTTGAGAAGACATGGAACAAACCCTGCATAATAGCAAGCTCTGAAATCACCTGGTAAGTTGAGTCTGCTAAGTTTCCTGACACAGTCCTCAGCCTTTGTTTGGACCTCGTCTTGTTTGAGACAAGTCAAGAATGGTTTGAAAAAAACAGACAGCACTGACTTTCCCAAACTCAGCATCGGAATGTAATTCCCTGAACTTGAATCCCACGAAGTTGAGAACAAGCAGCAAGGACAGACAGAAAACAAGCAGCTGGAGTGTTCCGGCAAGCTCAGAGTCCATGCTGTTGCCCATCTCTCACTGAAAACAGTGCCCCAGCATGCTGTTGTTGACCCTTCTAACTTGGCCAAATGTGGAAAATTACCTATTAAGAAAGGAACTGATTTCTTCAGGTTTACTCAAACAGCAGCAGGCTGGCTATTGGCACTGTAGAAAGAGCGGCTCCCACAGTACTCCAGTGACAGGAATGGCTTTGCATAAAACATAAACCTTGAATAATTGTGTCACACAATCAAACTCTTATGATGTATTTCTTTTACATTATTAGTTACTGTCTGTACACAGTGTTGAAGGTCACATTATAATGATCTTTGCAAAGACCCACATATCTGTAAGTGTGTAAACACTGAGAGAAGAGCTGAGCTTCTTTTAATTGGAAATGAGTTGAGTGACTCACAGAACTGCTGAAAGAGATGCAAGTCTGTTATAATCACAGAGCCTTTTTTACTCTTTCTATTAAATCTCCACTGTTTACAAGAAAAAAAAATTCCAGGTAAACCTAAAAAAAAATAGTTTCTGAAAGTCAAACTCTGTTTTTTTTCATTCCTATGTTAAGAATAAAGATTTTGTGTTTGGGTTATTCAGTGTGTGAGCAGGAGCATGTATCCTCACTTGTGTCTACATTGCCTTTGAGATCCTCACAAGGGTAGAAAGAGATTAACAACTGAGTCAGTTGACAAAGAAAGATGTGTATCTCTGAATACAACAGAAAATAAAATGTTGTTCTTGCCTCTTTTTTCAGGATAAAACTTCAATTTAAAGACGTTCTCCCTCTCTATTCACCTCTTCATGTATAGAATAGAATCTTAGAATCATTAAGGCTGGAATAGACCTCCAAGATCATCAAGTCCAACCATTAACCCAACAGCACCATGCCAAATAAAATAGCCCATGTAGCTATTTTATGGAAAGAGTAAGACCTGCAGTGGAGGACACGGATAAGAGGGAACCCTCAATTTTGCAACAGATGAGAAAATTAGCAAAAATGTACAATCACCACGTTCATTACAAATGCCATACTCTTCATGTTGATTCATTCTACTGGTGACATTCAGTTTAAGGAGTACCTGCACAACTACTGAGTTGTTTTTGATTAAAAACCATTATATTGTCCAAGAAGAATTCAGCTGCATCCAAGAAACTGCTAGGAAGTAAATAAGTTTTAAGTGGACCAGAGTTCACTTCTTGAGGGTGCAGAGAAAGTTAAAGAACCTTTGTAGAGCAGGGAAAGCAATTCGTGGCTTTTAGGACTATCTGGGTGAATAGTGTTGCTAGGAAAACTGACATCAGACTTGGATCAGAGAAGGGCGGGAACTGCAGTTCTCAGAAGTGTCAGCTCCAAAAAAAAAAAAAAAAAAAGAGTGACACGCAAAGACTTTTAAAAAGTCAGCACAGAAGATCCTAATACAGTTTTGTTTATTTGTCAATCAAATATAGTGGCTACTGTGCCTTCATTTCCTAATTAACAGTTAGTTACTTTTGTAGTCAGTAGGTACAGCACAGTTGTATAGTGGGGCCCCTTGTGCAATGACTGCTGACTTTTTTGTTTCCTGCCAACACAACAGATTTGAGTTACTTGGTATTACAGAGTGGTTTCTATCCTTCACACTCATGAAAAATATTTTGTTAGATTGTAAACAAAGTTGTCTTATTCTCTAAGGTTATTTTCTACAGCAGTTTCATTTCTCCTTTCTTCTACCTTTTTCTTTTTTATTTTGTTTTTATTGGATGCTAAAGGGTAAAATGTAAAACAGCATCAGTGAAACGAGCTAAAAACAAATATACCTTTAATGTACTGGGAGAGAGGAATTAAACTGTGCTTCCATCTCCTCAGTCTAATAGCTTATACAATGTGAAATGGAACAGGGTAAGCATTTTTACCATTTCAGCTCCTAGCAGTGTAGTTATAGTTAAAGATGTTTCACGCTTCCCATTATAAATACTCATTTTCACGGCTTTACAAAATGTCATAAAAATTCACTCTTGATTGAAACTTACTCAATATGGTGATAACCTAAGAACAATTTTAGAGAAACATTGGGTGAAATTGTGTTGATGGAACATCAGGTGGCCTATTTAAGCACACTGAGTTACCTGGAAATCTAATACCAAGAACTTTATCAATGTTCAAAATACTGAGGTGTAAAAGGATAACCTGCTGTGACAGATGGAATCAGTGCCTTCACAGGGCTCATCTGTGTTAATTAACTCAGATCAGCAATGCATTGTGAACAGGTCACATCAAATGCATTGGTAATTTTTGGGAGAGAGAACTAAGGCTTGCCTGAAGTACATGGAGGAAGAGGGAAGGAGGACAAAAAGCTGTAAATGAGCAGCCATGTGACTGTAACTGCTCCTCTTGAGTAACTTCTGTCTCCAAGATCTCATTATCCTTTAGGTTGGAGCCTATCTAAACACTTTTTCCTCACATCACTATTTTTTTCCTAGAGTATTTCATTTTTTTAGTGAACAGGATTAGCATCATGGGCAAAACTGATCTAAGGATCTTCACCTGCTTCCACTTCAAGCAAATTGTGCTGCAAAACAGAATCTCGGTTCTATATAAACATACCTATATATATATGCACACATACATATACAAATATGTGTACACATATATACACAAATATATGTAGTTAGATAATGGGAATGTCTCTGTTTCATTAAAATATTTTTAGAAAGGTGGACTACCCACTCAAAACCAGAATTGCTGAAGCTCCACATCTCCTACACATCCCCAGCCCCATCACCAGCCTTGTTAACATCCCTGTAATAGTGATATAGGATGTGGGAAAGACATAATCTGTTCCTGCTCTCATTCAGGGACGCTCTAACCTTGTACTTCTAGAAGTCAAATGTTGTATCTAACTCTTGAGTTCTGGCACTGGTTCTCTGTCTTGGGAAATATTTATTTGATTGTACATTATGGAATAAGTGTAAAAGAAGGGACTGAGGAACTATATCATCATTATGTGATAAAGGAATTAAATTAGAACATAGCAAGATCAGGTTAAATGATGTTGAAGTAGAGACTCCTAAAGAACTACAGCAGTTTCTGTGCTTCCTTGCGTTTGCAATCTGAATTTGTGGGTTTGCAGGGATACAGTAACTCTCGTCCTCGTAGCTTGATGGGTTTATAGGCTGAGGCTAGTATGACCTGCAGAACTAAAACACATTTTCTTTTTTTTCAGTGATTTTCCAGAGTCACTAGCATAGTACCTACAGAGGCCAGTGATAATTGATTACACCTGCCTGATTCTGTGGTCAAAGTACATCAGAGCTATTTCAAAAATATCTAAATCTGGAATCTGAATTCCATTTTCATGAAGGCCTTAGCACACAGAAACAGAAGGAGGAGATTTTCCAGGGCTTCAGTGATAGATACCTACAGCCTCTTACTTTTCTTTGGGATTTCGACATCTGTCCATGTCACTTAAATTGTTATCTATTACTTTGCTGATGCAACATTTTACTATGTATCATCTGAGTTCTGATAATTATCAATAAAAAACACAAGGTACATGCAAAGTGGAATGAACTTCAGCTGCTTCCCATTCTCTGTAGTTGCGCTGGGCAAAGACTGAATCCCATCCCGGGCAGCCTTCACAGTTTGGATGACTTAGAGCATCACAAAGTACAATGCTATTAAAACAAATCAAATTTATCTGAGGTTAAACCTCAGAAAAAGCTGCAAAATAGAGGTCTTTGTTTGCTAGTCTGATTTCACATGTCTTGAGGAAGAATGAAGTCCACTTTGCTGGCTTTGTTTCAGGATTTCTTTGCCCATGTTAGCTTTTTTTTTTTTTTCTTCTTGGTTTAGTTGATAGCACAAGAGAAAATATCACTATGTGGTTTGTGGCAAAGAAAAAGAATACTCAGTGATTCTTTTTTTTTTTTTTTTTGTTTCAGTGATTCCACTGAAGACCCCCCACATATCTTATTTATTTTCCAAGCAAGGTCATTTTCTGTAAATTATAGACATAAATGGCAACTTTAAAAATCCTCCTTTCCAATAATACTTAGTGACTTCCTACATGATAATGAAGCACACCAGCCTGTAAAGAGCACAGACTGTAAAATAATTACATTCATTCTTATTAAAATAGCCAGTCATTTGTTGCAAAAGTACAATTTGTGGTGTCAGAAGAAAGTAATTTGTTAAATAAGATATTCATCCAACTATTCATAATGCAATTTAATCAGTAGATTGTATGCAAACTTTAAATATAAAATGTCCAAAATCATCATAGTGAATTATTAACAGTTGATATCTTGGGGAAGGGAGAAATACAATCCATATTTGCAATGCTGGGAGAAAAGGGAAGAGAAAAAGACGGATTAGGGCAAAAATTGTGCCATATTTTTCATTGTCTAAAAAGTTTCTCATCTTCCTGCTGAGCTCAGAGGCTGGTGTCCTAACAAGCATAATGTTAAATTCTCACAAGTTCCTCAGTAAGCTAAGACCTTAAAACTTGTCAGCTTTTAATAAAGGATCATTTTTTGGTTCTTTTGAAGATGTCACTTGAACATAGTTATTAGTCTAATCTACAGCACACATGTTTTCCAGTATCTTGGCCAAGGCCCATCAAATTTCATACATATTGTATTGAAAACATATTTTCTGCCCTGTGGTTCCCTCATTTGCTTATATAGCCCTTACTCTGCAAAAAACACATGCTTGCTTTCTCTTTCTTGGACAACACTTGCTAGAGGCTACTCAGGCAGTCCCACTGGCTTATGAGATGAAAAATTCATGTATGATGCATTTACCCCTTTTTAAAATCTGATACTTTTTATGTCTGTGCAGGAAGATTACCTGAAGCATATTTGGCAGTTTTGCAGAGTTCTAATGTGTGCTACCTGTATATGTAAGCAATTTTGTAACAACATATGGTAGAAGGAAACTTTTAGAAGTACTTTGCTTTTCACTCTAGACACTTTTAATAGCCTGTAGAGATATACAGATTTTTTTTTTTCTAAGTCTGTGGCAGACAAAGTATAATTTTATGAAACAAAAACAAAACAAAAACAAAAACGAAACCAATGCTTAACAGCTATAATATTCTGTTGCTACATTTCTGTATGGTGTCTGGCATATGGCGGGCTGCAATGCACAGGATTAGAGGCTTATAATATGCCTTGCTCACTGAGATTCTCAGTTCATTGGAAAAAATTACAAGTTGTACTTGTTTAAAAATAGCACAAATAATAAGAAGCTATTATAATATGTGACAAGAAAGTACATCAATTGCATTTACTAATCTGTTATGCCTCAGAACATGTCCCTTACACAAAGAAAACCTTTTATTCCTGTGGATATGATTCTCCAGTGCATGCCACCCATTTTAATCTAAGATAATTTCATCTATTTTAATAGCATTATACTTCTGTAAAACTGGTGTGATGGAGTAGAGAATTAGCCTCATTTATATAAGGCAGCTTACAACCCTTCCTGCAAAACAGGCAAAGGAGTCCAAATTCCATCTGTTTTCTATTGCTAATGTTCTGCAGTCTGTCAGACACAGGAAATAATGTACCAGCTTCATTCATGCTGTGAGATACTATCCCTGGCCTCTTGTTAGAGCTTTTTACTCACCCTGAGCACCATGGTAGCACAACTACTCATCTGTGGACCAGTGGTGGCTGGTTCCACCTGTTTGGAGCATGGACTAAGTGGATCTGCATTGCCTGCATGCTCCCTCATGCTCTGCATCCCCTTGTTTGATTTCCCTGCAGTTCTGTTAATAAGTGATAATGGGAAATTATACCAATAAACAATGAAATATACTAAAGCAAAGTATTGTTACTAAATCCCTTTGGTTTCCATAGCCATTGCTGGCAGTAGTGAAAAAAAAAAAAAAAACAAAAAACAACATTGCATACAATGCACAGTTCTCCAAGCCTTCAGCAGCCAGTACCACTCTTCAAATCTAATCTACTGGGACCAAACAAGTGCATTTGTTAAATAACAAAAGAATATCAGTGTTTTGCCATTATTGAGAAGTTATTGTGGCAGATAATAAAATAGATTTGCAGTAAAGGAAAGGCAATGCAACATGCTTCTGTGGCAGCCCATAGGTTTCTTGAATAGAAAACATCTCTGAAGGACAACAGCAATGTAGTGATGTCACTGAATATAGTGATATCTTCTTCTACGAAAATGCTTTATTCTCCAGAATCAATATTGTATGTAACTCTACTAAATCAGATATACAAACAACATGCTAGCCTCCTAAATACAGATTATAATTGTTTCCTCTGAGTTTTAATGAATTCATAATCAAAAGACAGCAATAATTTATTTGGCAGAGAAAACAAAATGACATGACACCCAGAGAGATGCCTAGACAATTGCTCAGTTTCTTACTGCTGGGAACTTAGTACTTGATAAATGAATTAGTAAAATATTCAAAATGGCTCTGTGTGTGATCATGGAGTGGAACTGTCTGAAATGACTTATGCTGGCATATTTGATAGTTCCTAACAGCTATAAAAATACAGCTCTTCGGGTTAGATTTACTAACATTTTGTATCAGCTCAGGACCCAAAAATAGTTCCAATAACTTAAGTTCTGGTGATTATACTGGTACAAAATAAATGCACGATTTAGGAAGTTAAATCAATTTTGTAGCTTTTTGAAAGCATGGGGAACATCTGACAACTCGGATAGGGTTTTTTTTATTATTATTTATGAAAGATTCTCTGTATACTGTGCTTCAAAATAATCCCTCAGGTGTGTTCAGGCAATTGCTGGTGTTTGTAGAAGGTACTTATCCTCACAAAAGAACAAAACGATTGCTGATGAGCCATTTCATTTCTAACTTGCATATCAAATTTCCTTCTCATTTGTCTTGATACTTTTGATTCTGGCATTCAAATGTATGTTTAAGTAGCAGTGAAGACTACAGTTTGCATGGTCTTAGTATTAGCAAACCCACTTTTAAAAGCAAATAGTATTTCTGTTTTCTCTAGGTTCAGAAAGATACAGTTTAAAATATTTAAAAGCATATAAACAACCTTTGGAACAGCTGGCATACTAAACCCTCACATTCCAAAACCAGAGCCATGGCCCAAAAACAGTAGTATAATTGACACAACGATGCAATGATTAGAAACACAAGAACAGAAAAACACAAGAACAGAAATAAGATCTTAAGTCATCAAGTCAGCCCTACCTGCTCGTGTTGAGAGTGACTACCTCAGACAGCCTGCTTAATACCTCTAGCAAGGCATTCTTCAAATTCCTCCATGTTTTTGTCTCCATTACTACTATAATTCAAAAGCTGTTGTGGAGCATAAACCTCTGTAACTATCTGCCTACATTTACTTGTATCCATGTTATACTCCTTATCTGCACACCAGTTTTGTCCTGAAGACTGTGAAGCTCTTCCTCCTCCTACTGTTCATTCTCCAGAAACATTTTCAAGGAAAAATCAATTTTTTTTAAGGTTTCGTTTTATGGGTTTGGACAAACAAAGATCTTTCATTCTTCTCCTATTTACTGATCACTTTAGAAGGTCTCTACTTCTATTTCACTTTAAATTCATATTTTCTGAACCTGAGAGGTCTGGATTGTACTGGAGGAGATCCCAGTTTCTTGCAGAATTGTATGAATAATCTTTTTTCTGTACAGGAAATACCTTGGTGATTTATTACCATTCTATGATCATTTAACATATCTACTTTTTGCTCTTCCTCAACTATTTCCAACCGATAATCTCACAGTTGATAGTAATGTGCATGAGCTTCCATGTTATACTATTTGTTTTCCTCTTTTTTCTAGTCTTGGATTTTACCTGTCTCTTTTAATGTGAAATTCTGACTACCCTATATGTTAACAATGCACCATAAAATTGAGAAATGAGGAAATTTCATTAGCAGACTAACTTTCAAAACTATGTCTAAAGCATTAGTATTTTGTACATTTCCCTTGTGATTTCCTGGAAAACTCTGTTGGCTATCATCTCCAGGAATAATAGCACAGTCATTGCAGTAATTTGTGATGTCTTTCTGGCAAAAGAAGGCCTCCCTAATGGTATTCTTTCTGTGGTGTTTACCTTCCTGATAACATGAGAGAGATCTCTGTCCTTATCAAAATTCAAGCCTATAGTAGCTCAAGTTTTTGCTTTTTGTTTCACAGGCTCTGTACTGCAGCACACAAATCACTTAAAATACCTGCTGAAAACTGACATAATTCTTTTCCTAACCACTTCAGGAGCTCAACTACAGTCTTGACTTATATTAATTTTTTGCTTCATTTCAGCTATCTAATCTCACTTATGGTGCTCCTTTATCTGTTACAGCAGCAGCTGTACTTGTCTGTATTTCCTAAGATCAAGTGTAGAAAAGTCACATCTCTCAAACTTCTTACCACTATTTCAAAGTGGTTTTAGCAGATCTCAATGGTCTTCTCCAGACATTGCTCTCCTGAGGTATGATGCTGAAGAAAACATGTTCTTTCCATGAATACCTCTAAGTAGTTGAACATTCCTGATCTGCCTTCATTTAATCAGCTAATTAGTCATGTCTTCATCTTTATTATTTTGTCCTCATAGTTTCTTTCCTGGAGATAGGATGCTTCTTGATGAATGACATTTATGAGAAATTGTAGAAATTGAATTGCCAAAAGATCTGGATCATGTACGGGGAATTTCAGATAAAGTTATTGATTGAAAATTTTTCCAGGTCAGAATAATAAAATTTCCAAAGTGAAATTTCCAGTGCACTAAAGATATGACAGAGAAGTTGCAAAAGGTCAGCTAGAAACCAGTGCAAGGACTAGAAGCAAGGCCTTCAACTGAAATGTCCTAAACATGGTCTGAAATAAAAACTGTTATGATATTCGGCTTTCCAGTGGGAAAAAATTGTCAGTGAAGGTAGTAATATATCTTTTATCACAGAACTCATGCCTTGCACAAGTCCAGGTAGATGACATCAGTTGCTCTTCCCTTATCCACCAATGCTGTAATCCCATCATAGAAAGACACCAAATTGGTCAGGCACAATTTGTCCTTGGTGAAGCCATGCTGGTTGTCGCCAATCACCTTTTCATTTCCCATGTGCCTTAGCATAGTTTCCAGGAGTATCTGCTCCATGATCTTGCCAGGCACAGAGGTGAGACTGACCGGCCTGTAGTTCTCTGGGTCTTCCTTCTTACCCTTTTTAAAAGTGGGGATTATGTTTCCCCTTTTTCAGTCCATAGGAACTTCATCAGACTGCCATGACTTCTCAAATGTGATGGACAGTGGCTTGGCAAATTCATCCACCAGTTCTCTCAGAACCCATGGATGAACTTCATCAGGTCCCATGGACTTGTGCACCTTCAACTCCTCAGATTGTGTCAGACCTGGTCTTCTCCTACGGTGGGTGGCTTTGCATTCTCCCAGTCTCTGCCTCTGCCTTCTGTGACTCGGGGTGTGTGGCTCAAGAACTTGTTGGGGAAGACTGGGTCAAATAAGTAATTGGATACCTCAGCCTTATCCATATCCCAAGTGACCAGGTCTCTTGTTTCCTTTCAGAGACAAGAAAGACTTTGAAAGTACTGTTATTTCTACCAAAATGCTCACGCTTGTATGATCTGTTGGAGTCCGGAGGACGGCCACAAAAATGATCAGAGGGATGAAACATCTCTCCTGTGAAGAAAAACTGAGAAAGCTGGGGTCATTCAGCCTGGAGGACAGAAGGCTTTGGGGAAGTCTTATGCTGATTCTATGATTCTATAGTCACTGTATTTTACAATTTAAAAATACAATCACGAAAGCTTGCTTATCCCATGTCCAGCAATTACTTTCTTTATTTTCTATAATAGTAAACAAAGTTTGGAAAGCAAAACAGATTTCCATTTGTGCAATAATATAAGTCTGTTGCCATTTAGAGACACTCAGAATGTTCATATTAAAAAAAGGAAAAGAAACAACTTCTTAGTATAGATTATTTTATTACATGCTTGATAGTTTATAAAATATCATAGCATTAAGGGATCAATTAAAGGATCACTTTTGTTTATTTTGTGCTATAAAATGCAATAAACAGCTCTTGAGATTGATTAATAACCAAAGCAAAAAAACCAAAGATGAAATATTGAATCAGTCACAAAATCCTTTGGTTACATAGAAATAGCAGATTATATCTACCATACACTATAAACTAATAGGTAGTGAAGAAAAGAAGCTAGGCTGGATTCTGCTTTCAATTCTGTAGAGTAGTATTAATCTGAATTAATTTATCCATTTAATCCAAACTAGATATGAAGGTTTCCATTCACTACATAAACACCTGTGATTAAACAAAGCATCCTCTGGAGATGCCTATCTATCTCCCTTATTGATTTGAGAGAGCCTTGACAGCTAGGTCAAGAGAGGCGCACACTTAAGATGGATGAAGACGGTATGATGCTGACAAGTCTCTTTCCCTCCAAGCATGTGGGTGAATTCCTGCCCCACTGAAATCAGGAGACTTCAGTAGCAACTGACCATCACTACGCTTGCACCTTCACAGCAGAACTTTATTACTGTATATAAAATATCCTTAAAATACCAAATAATCCTTCTCACTCTGTCATCCTGAGCTGCTTTTTATACTGACTAAAATTCATTGTTTCAGAAGGTACAGCAAGGGCTGCTTTTCTTTCCAAACAAGGCTCGTGTAGCCTGCCAACTCTAACTCCTGTCTTGGGTATTCAGAAGTCAGTAAATATTCAAGATGATGCTTGCAGAAAGAAGTACAGTGAAGACATTAATATATCCATTCTCTTTTCTTCTCCGAAACTATTGCACAAATTCTTATCCCCCACGAGTTTCTAGTCTAATAATTCCCTCTGAACTGGCAGGTATATCCAAACTAGAGCTCAAAAGTCTATTATTTGGTCTATGTTATACAGATGCATAAGGATAAAGGTCATGACAGGGATTATCTTCTGAAGGTGTGATAGCTGCAGTTTTTAAAAGGTAGGTGCTAAAAACATACAAGAAGGGATGCTATACAGAAAGTGACCAAACACTATCTCATTTTTTACTAGAATTCTAGAGAAAGTCTTTATTGACCATTAACTTTGGGGCAGAATAGATTTGGGTACCCTGATCTTTCACAGTGCTAGGAGTGACCATAGGCTTCTCTTGTATCTGAATTTTTCTTCAAATTGAACATATAGCCTACCTCCTTCATCCCCTCCTTTGCCAGCATGTTGTCATATTCAGAGTATTTGTTAAAGGTTGTGAGAGTCCTTAAAAATGTGCAAAACAAAGAAGGAATTAGTATCTGAAAAACACTTTGAGATCCATAACTGAAAGAAAATAAGACAATTTATTAACAATTGATGGAATTTATTTTTTTTTCCTGGGTTTTTCTGTTGTTTGGCATTGGTCAAATGCCAATCTCCAATGCAGATATACTGTATCTGAATAAAACAGGACTTGTTAAAAGATCAAGTCTAGAGTAAATGAAACTGCAGATGCACATCGGAGATTTATTCTGGTCTAGTTCCTTTTAAATCCATCATTGTACTGAGTCTGGAAATATCACATTGTCTAGAAAAGTGACTGGAAAATTGACAGCTTCTCAGCTGTATGTTAGTGTATTTAACCTTCTTCCTGTGAACCTTCAGTTCTCTATATCAATGACTGATCAGCTACATATATCTTAATATAATTCTTCAGTCTCCATTTGGACACAAATGAGACAGTTGCAAATTGATTTGTTGATTTTAGGTCATAAAAATTAAATATTATAGGAGAAACTTGGAACAGATGACTGTGTTTGCTGATGTCAGGCAACAGGCTTGCACTAATTTTGGCACAGAAAAAAAATCTTTAACAACAAGTATGATGTTGTTAAATGGAGAGCTAAATATTTGTAAGCAAAAGTCAGAAATCTGCTTGTTAAAGTATTTAAGTAAAGAAAATATGAAAATTAAAGATCCAGGTCTGCCAGTTAAGTCCTGTCCCAATCTCATTAATGACATACAGGTAGATGTGTGCATTTTCTCTGTAGTAAAGAAAATAAATGAAAGATTTCTACAGACAACAGGGAAGAAAGTAAAAGTCAGGGAAGAGGGGTCATGGTTATAGAGAAGTCACATAACGAAATTTAACTAGAAAAAAAGTTTTTACTGCAGTTGCCACTGTACAGAAGAATTATTGTCCTGTGTCAGTGCTGTTTGATGACACAGATTAGTCTAAGGAAAGGGTATTCAACAGCCAAAAGGGCTCTTCTACCAATTCTGCACTACAAGTGATACTTGTCTAATAAGTTCTCTGAGCTTACCTGTTCAGAGAACTAAACTGGCAGAAAACTGGTAAGGTTTTTATGAGTGCAAAGGTAAGTCAAGGGAAGCAGTAGGGGTAAAACTGTTTTCAGAAGCAGCATTAGATCGGCTTAATCACCTGTCAAATCACACATGAAACTGCAGTGGAACCCAGTGCAATATCCTAAGCTGATGCTAAAGAAGCAAAGCTGCCTGGACAGGCTGTCATTTCAAAGGTGCAGGACAGAGGTGATGATGTTCAGACACACTGGGCTGTCATGAAGATTTCACATCCAGAATGCAAGCTGAGAAGCACATGGTAGTACTTGCAAGGAAATAGTGACATACTAAGAGAAGAAATGGTGTCAAATTGATGCTGCCAGAACATACACAGTTGATTTTTCCTTCCTTCTGATCATTCTACAGATGTTTTCTAAGATAATTAAGCAAACCAAGAGACAGTAGGCTCAAACTGCGATGCTGAGGTTTTCACTATCAAGGGAAAATTTAGCAGTTTGAAAATCTGAAATGTTCAAAGCCCATATTATCTACATGAAATTCATAAGTGAGCTCTCTTTAGTCTGGTGCTTCAAAGTATATCCAAAGGTATCCAACATCTTTGGGATTTGGTGAGAGGTAATTACCAGTCTTCCTGGGACTTCTCCCTGATTTGGAGTAGAAAACTTACTAACCTGTAATGTTAATGCTCTTAAATTCTCAGTGCATCCTGCACCAACCTCAAAAGGTAGTTTAATTCCACATGTGGAGTAAAAGATTTGTGTGGACTTCCATTCCCTACTACAGTGCCAAAACTGCAGGAAAAAGATGACTGCTTGTTAAGCTGCATAGCAAGCCCTGTTTAATAAGGATGAATGCCTACATGACACTGAAAGAGCAGACTTGGATTTGACAACAGGGGAGCATTTTACATTTAGGACACTGCCACTCACCAGCAAAGCTTCTCTAGTTCCACGCTGCTTTAAAGTCAATGATTACAGCTTCTGCAAGCAAGAGAGGAGAGACATTTGAAGCATGAAGTAATTATATAATGACAACTTGAAATCTGATCATGAAATCCTCCTTCATTTCCACCTTATCCTCCGTTCTGTGATTCTAAGAGGTTTATCTGGGAAAAGCTATGTGAGGGATTTCACCCAAGTGACACCCACTGAACTGAAAAACTTCTGTGTTCCGCTTCAGTAACTCAGTGCCCAAAGATCAGTTTACTAATGCACAAGCAGACTAGACTTTCCAGGGGTTATGAAGGTAATTTAAACATATAGGATACGTTAGAGTAGATGTACCAACTTGAGTACACAGTTACATGGGAAGTGGCACAATACTGCTTGAATTCGGACTTTCCTGTGATTATATGATTATTTAGGAGGTTTAATATGAAATAGCATCTTACAAAATTATCTTCTTGAAGAACCGAATGAAGTAGCAGAGTACTCACATTCCTTAGTTAATCTTCTCAGAGATAAAACTAAGAGTAAATAATGCACTCTAGTTTGTAGATCTTCAGTAGTATTTTTAAACTGTCATCATTGTGTCATCATTGTGTTTCGCTGTGGCAGGTGCAGTGAAGACAGGTAATAGAAAGATAATTCCTCCTTCTGCCAATGGGTAGGAGCCAGAATAGATATGCACCAAAAAAAGGTAGAAGATACCAGAAAGAAGACTGATGTGTGTATAGGGAAGATTTAACCTTTGTTGACGCTAGGATTATTTTTACTCTGCCTATTCAAAATACCAATTTCTGGAGTACATTTTTTTTTCATGTCTCTACACTTGGAAATCTCTCCCCAGTGACTCTGCAGCAGGCAGTTCATCTGAGCACTACAAAATTCCCTTCACTTTCTTCTTGTCCAGGCTGGTATTACCTCTCTGCTTTACCTTCTTATAAGCAGATATTTCTCACACTTCCTTCAGTTCAAACCAAAGCATTGTTAAAACTAGGAGGAAAACAGTGAGATGAGGTTTTGGAATCTATATTGTTGTTTGCAATAACAGAGCTCAGGGTTTGAAGTACTAATTGTGTCTTTAGAGAAGAGTCTAACCAATTATGCATATTTCACTGAGGCAAGGCAATGTGCTATTGTGTGAGAAGCCTCAGGAGCCAGGACTACAGGGGTTTTATCTCTTCTTTCCAGTAAGTCAGAAGAATATAAGATCAAAAATGAGTGTTTTATCTAATTGTAACTCAGACAGTGAATTCAATGTAATGTCATCTAGTAAAGGCCAACTATTTGCCTAACTAGCGATGTGGAGCCTGAGGGAGCAATGGAGGTGAGATGAGAATGTGTAGTCAATCAAAATGCATATTAGCAAAGTTTGATTCTATTATTATAAATGTATTGTAAATTTTAAATGGTTGGATTATAGCTGTGTTTCTTTTCTTTATCTACTTAAAATATATTCTAGTGTCAGACCCTTCAGCTGTTCCATTGCAATAAGGAAGGAGCCTTGTGTCCCAGTTTTCCTGTATGGTCCTATAACATTTTTGGTGGACAATAAGCTGGTAGTTCTTTTCTTCATATATGCATTTGTGCATGTGAGCACAAATAAGTGAGATTGCTCAAAACCAACCCCATGTGTTTTTGTCTACCTGAAGATTGTCCAACTATGAAAACATTCCTTTATCTTCCAGTCTTGGTTTCCTCAACCCTTCAGTGGTTTTCAGTTTTAGTGCACAATCTTTCAAGGAGTCCAAGATATACATGACCTTTTCCTGCAAATCACTGAGTCTATTTTTCCTAGCTCTTGTTTTTATTTAACCTGGATCCATGTCCTCGCATCTCTCCCTACCATGAAGTTCTATCATTTTAAAGTAAACTATTGAAGCTTAATAGCTTCATAGAATATTTCTTCCCTGGAAGAAATATGACCCTGGAAACTAATGATGAATTCCTTATGAACTGAAGCACCACACCAGCCAGAAGCTGTGCACAGTCAGATTCCCCCTGGATGCACAGACTTGAAGGGATAGCTTGGCAAGGAGAACCAAAGTACTAAGATGCCTCAGGAGACTATCCAGGTATTTAGCTACTGCTGGCATTGCTAGCACCCTTCTTCAGTGTTGTAGATGTCAAACTATCTTAGCACCTAAACATTCAGTGCTGAAATCCCAGAGATGCTTCAGACAACGGAGCACTGAGTTATTGACAGTGATTGTTAGCCTAAGCCCTGTTAGGATACACTCTGCTTGTTTTCCTTACAGGCTAAACTCACAGATGTAGTTTTCAGAAATCCCTAGCCATGAAAGTATTATCTTGCTTTGGGAAGAATACTGTTCCTATTTATGACTTTCTGGTCCAACATATTTCCTCAGAAGCCCTCACTCAACATCTGCTTTAACTTAGGTGTCAAAACTTAGATAGTCATCCTATGCTTCTGTTACAAGCAAACACCTTTGGATAGCAGTTAATCTAATCTTAAAATAGGCATATATAGTAAACCAGAAAAAAACCTCTCTCCTGTCTGTGTCTGCAGTTCAGCACATATCTAGCTCAGTATTTTTGTTACTTTGTGATGCATCATATTCTATCAAACCTTCAGTGTGATTGCCACAGTTCATTAGAGTTAGAAGAGGCCATGTGCTCAACAGCCCTGGTAAGCGTGGGGAACTGTTATGCTGTGAGACTTAGTGCTGAAAGTCCCTGCTCTGGAAAGTACCTACTGATCAAAGGAGGAAGAGTTCAACCCCAGAGATACAGGCCATACTTTGTGGGGTTTATGGACATACCAAATTATGACCTCTTGCTCTAAAGAGCACAACGGTAGGGCTGCTGTGGAGGGTTCCTTGGGGTTTATCTCCCTGATGGAAAATACTTCCCAACTAGATATGAGAATATCTTATTGCCTCATCTCTTCTAAGCTGCTCATGCTCGAGGAAGTAATTGCTGCTTAATTAAACAGCATCATAATTGCCAAGACAATAACTCTCTTTAAAATAACAATGTTTATGCTCTCTTACCCTTCTCTGCACCTTCCAAGTCACATCTATTCGTGTGATATTTACGACTGAATTTGTATTTCAATGTTGCCAACATTTATGGGCTCATGTCTTCCTAAACTAGCAATGTAATTATAACTGTCTACCTCCTGGTATTTATTATTAATATGAATATAATGAAGCGGGTGATTAAGCAGTCACTGGTTACTCCTGTAATCACCAAACCAGCCCCCTAAGGAAACTGGGTTCAATAACATGTCACTGTAATGATAAAATCTTAATGAGTCATCAATGAGATGCAGAATTGTGAGGCTCAGCAGAGTTCAAATCCTGTTTCTCATAAAAAGGAAAGAAGATGAGGCTGAGTGAAGAGGAGAAATAGCACAAAATGGAGGGATAGATACCAAGTTGGTGGGATTTGCATTACCTATATTGGCTCTCTGAAAAATAAAACCTGCTAATGATCTGCCCCTCATCATTAGCACAGGAGTTGCAAAATCTTTAGTTTAATATACAGTCCTATCTCCATACACTCAGCTCCTGCCTGATATCCACATTAATTCAGAGCATGTCAGAGGTGGAACTACCACCTCTCCACCTGCCCCGCTAAGCTCACCTTCCCATCCTCCTTTCACAAAGAGTGTCTGTGATAGGAAGTGATTTACAGAAAAAGAGTTTCCAAACCCTCTGGCATCTTGGATCTGCGTATACAAGCTTGTCCTGATTAATTCAAAATTCTTCTTGTTCTAATAATTCTCTCATTTCAAAGCTTCTTTGTAGTTCCTTCACTATATTTTGTTGGCATGCAAACGAGCAAACTCAGGTATGGGTGTTTAACTATTTTTGTTCTCCCTTTTTTCAAAATCTTATAGGTTTGAAGAGCTGTGATATGCTCTGGCTTTTTCTTCCCTGAATATATTCTTCATACTATTAATAATTCATATTCTTAAGAAGGGAGGGAAAAAAAAAAAAGAGAAATTATTCAAAGCCCTGTTAGACATAAAGAAGTGACAATGCTTCCTCAAGAAAGACTGCAGGTCAAGTTCAGACTTGGGAAAAGCAGCTTCAACTCTATTGAACTACTTCCAAATTATTCATAACATCAAGGCAGTATGTCAACTTCTCAATAATGTATCCTACTCCAACCTTCAATTAACCTTTTTATTCTTAACCATTTAGCTTGATAAGTCATGCAAATTAATTTATTGAGAAGGTAATAAACAGTGAGTCACAAGAATCAGGAACTGGGTGATTAGATGTTTAGTTATATGGTTTATTATTTATTTAAACTGGATTTTGATGAATTATTGAAGTTTTAACATTAGTCTTTCTTTTTTTTAACTATTGTTAAGATATTTTATCTAAAGTGCGAAGATGATTCTCTGAGAACTGCATATAACATGATCTGAGGCACATGTATTTTCTTCCCTAATCTGATACTTCAGTACTTCATGCCCTTGAGGTACAGCTGGTATTATCACTATAAGCAAGGAATTGATGTAAAAATAAAAACAAGGAACTATTCTATTGCTAAATCTAGATGTCTAGTACTTTCTCAGACACCTTCAGTTGTCCAAAGCTTCAATGCAAGACTAGTTAACATTACAGAGGTCCTACAGGAAGGACAAATCTTTCTGCAAGTAAGGTAAGGTGTCCCAGAATCTCTGCATTGGCTCTAAATACCTGTGTTTAATTGTGTTATTTGCTCCCACATGGTTAAGTGACCACATCCATATCAGCTGATGCACGGTAACTTTGTGTGTGTGTGTGCATGGTCTTCCTTTGCATCCGTAGGAAAACTTCCCAGAAATGAACCAAAGCAGAGTAACCAGATCACCTTTTATAGCTAGTGACAGAAAGAATAGAAGTTAACAGTACAACTTCAGATCTAACCTACTGTAACCCATCACCCTAAATCTAGTCTATGTCTCTGCCTTGCCAAAAAAATCAAATGACATCTGCTGACCATGGCTAACACTAACGTATGGCAGAAAATAACCACTCTGTCATTTAGTTCAGCTTGTTTAGAGTTTTCTTTTTGTTTTAAGTGACACTGTTATGGATTTGGTTTTTGTATTGCAAACCTGACAGCTGAAAGCAGAAACAAATCTACTCCTGATTCATGGTGGCAGATACTGGCTTTTACAGGTTCAAAAATGCCTGTGTGAACTGGCAGATTCCTTCCTTTATTTCTCATCTCCCAGTTATTCACCATAGTTTAGGACACACGTGGTCTTGGAAACTAATAAATACGTAACATACCTTTGCTCGTATATTTTTTTCTGATGGGTTCAAGAAACTCTCTTCCCTAGGATTTATGAATAAAGATGAGTGACTGTGCAATTTCCTTTTATAAAATATAAGGCTACTAAAAAAGTGAAAAAAGTAAGTAGTTACTGTTCCCTATGAATATTGTTGGTCAGTGTCATGAATTATGCATGTATCCCTCCTGGGTCCAGTGTCCTCTGGCATTTCTTAAGCAGTAGCTCAATATTTTGTACCACTCTGATAAATCATTCAATAGGGAAAGGGTAAGTCCTGATTCTTGAGCCACTGTTCAGAGGCACTGACTGATGTGGTTTGTTGAACAGCTTAGTTTTACATTCCACAGCTGAAAGTCTGACATCCAAGTCTTTATAGTCCACCAAGGTCACAGGGATGTCAGTGTTGTGAAGCCTGCTTTCAGTTTCTTGGATGCTAGGAAATGGCTTGAAATTCAGCAGGAACATTTCTGCTCCTGTAGAGACAGAGGTTTTTCTGATGTCTTTTATCTTTTTCTTTACAGAGATATGGGATAACAATAGTGTCCCAAGGAGCTTGTATTGCTTTCTTTAAGGAGAATTAGAGGTCAGATATTTCTATAATGTTCACAATAGCTATGATAAAAGCTATTCAGTGAAAATAACCTGGGGCTTTCTTTACAGGACCAAATCTATTCTAGACGTCTCTTCTATATAAGTCATGAAAAAGATTGTATAGGACTGTTGGAGAAATTCTGCTGTTCACATATTATGGGTTAAAGAAATAATATCTTAGAGTGAAATAGTATGGTTTCATTTCAAAATGAAACTCAACCCTGAACACTAATAGATTTTTCCTACTGCTATACACTATAACTTTTAGTTAGTTCCCCAAGCCTAGTGAAATAACAAAGTAACCATGCTAAGTATATCTTGACCTCTTAAATGAATTTTCTCTCTCCATATTGGAAATCCTTCTGTTCTACATTTTATTTGAGGCTCTAAGAAGCAAGTTTACTCCAGAGAGATTATTTGTAGAATATTCAAAGCAAATGGAATTCAAATACAGTGTTAGGAGAATTCATGCCAGACAAAACTGGAAGGTTCACATTGTTTCCATTAGGGACCAAAGATGAGTCTCATGTCCAGTGCATCTATCCAACCAAATGTCACAGAGAACAGGCACGGAGAACTTTTGGCAGATATGGTAAAAACATTCATAAAAACTCTTGTACAAACACGTCTGACCAGTGCCAAAGTTTTATTTCAAAGTCTCAGAGAGCATAAAACACATTCTGCACTTCAAAATATTCATGCAGAAGT
Source organism: Caprimulgus europaeus (assembly GCA_907165065.1). The sequence continues at coordinate 115,922,953 of OU015523.1, forward strand.
ATAAAATAACCCCAAAAAATCAATGTCAGAGCTAAAATGTTTCTCTCCTGGGAGCATTCTGATAAATATGGACAGATATGAAGATTATGAAAGGAGATAAAATTAAGAAATAAAAAATTATAATGGTCACAAATAATGTGAAAGATCTGACAACTATCCCTTGCTTGAAAAAACAGAAATAAGAAATGAGGGAAAGACTCTTCATCTTCTTAATGTTAGAAGCGTAATAGATGAGAAGTTCAGTCTCTGCATAAGGCCTTCACTCCACTTCTAACACCTTGGAATCAACGTATCAGACTTACTTCCCAGTGCAAGAGCTTCCACATCACCTTCATCGCAGCAGAGCAGCCCTGCAAGTATCATGTATCCCACACATTTGACAAACTGCTTTATGCTACTGTTGCCGATATCCCTGCTATGCTTTTGTCTTGGTGCTCATTTCCTATTTTTATATCCAGCTGAGGAAAGAGCTTGACATGCACACACCTCCCCAATATGTTACACGACTGCTTGTTAGTACACAGTAGGGAACTGATCATAAAGAATCCCAATTCTATTCTTGGCTCTCCAAGAGACACATGCTGTGTGCAACCTGGGGAACTGAATTGTCCAAACTGATGCAGTTATCCTAAAAAGCAAGATGGAAAAGCAGATAAATTGGGGTCTGACATTGGTACATTGGTTCTGAATCCTCAGTCTCACTGTGCAAACTCTCTGTTATATCATCTTTAAGTTTGTTAGCTTCCTTCTAAACTGCCTTCTCTCTTAGGTTTATGACCTTACTCAATAATAATAGCAGAAAAATAGATAGGGATTTTAGCAGCAGTTACAAGTGAGATTTGCTTTCTTTCCTTTTTCTGGACAATATAGAAATATCTGCTGAAAGTCTCTTTGATTTTTGTTTTTCTTTATTTTTTTGTTTTTCTGACAAGAAATTTGCCCTTAGAATTGAATGGTATAGTTCACACAGTGACAGAGCTATCATGAAATTAAAATTCTGCATGTGTTTTTCCAGAATATATTTTCCTCTGTATCTGAATGGTGCTGAAAACTCTCTGGACAGTCATCACCAGGATCTAACTGTTGTGCTAGGACTGAGTACATAAGAAACAATGAGGCCAAAAGACATTTATTTTCCTTCCAAAATGGTACAAGGAGAAACAGTCAAGTGGAAAACCTCTCAAAAGAACAATTCTTATCTTCTTTTTCCTCCCTTGTCAGTTCCTTAAGTCACTTTAACACATTTTGATTGCTCTCATAGTTTTCATGCAGGAGACTCAAATTCTACCATTGCCATGAGGTTTCAAAGACATGCAGCTCTAATTAAAACAGAACTCAGCAGCACTACTAAACACCACTCACTCCTGTGGCACTGCACCAATGCATAGACCTGTATTGTTCAGGGTGGTCTGGACCAGGGTGGGAGGGCTGGAAGTCTAGCTGCTGTTCCCAAGGCAGCAGTGTTCCTTCACACCATATAGCAGGTACCTTACACACAAAGCCAGTAAATCATCTTGGCTTTTTTGAAGTCATTTTTGTTAGAGGTCAATGCAGAAGGAAGCTAGTGTAAATGTAAAGCCACTACAATGCAGAATAATGTCTCCAGAAAAAGAGGCCAGAGTGCAAAACGTATTCAGTTCATTTAATGCTTGTGTGAACTGTTCTGTTCTTAAAATATGAAATGCTTAGCAGAATCACTTGACAATAGCCTAGTTTATCCCAGTCTATCCATTAAAGGTGGGATTTAAAAGAGAGACTATAGAAGTTGTCCTGATTTTGCTAGGATAGAGTTAATTTTCTTTTTAGTAGTTAGAAAAGCTGTGTTTTCATTTCAGCAGAACTTGTTATAAGAAGAACATTGATAAAAGTACTGGTGTTTATTAGTTGCTGCTGGAGATCAAGGCTATCGTGTTTGGCTGGTTGACAGCTGCATTAGGACTGGGAGGGAGAAGTGTAGTGAATAGCAAAACCCAAAACTGACATTTTGATGTGCCCATGAAATATTCCATATCATATCACCTCATGTCAGTATAATAACCAGGGCTGACAGGAAGATGGGGGCATTCTCTTGGGGATCGCTCAGGCTCACTCTTCCGGGGTTTTGGTTTCAGGACTGTCTCGGTTCTGGGATCACTGGCTGGCACAGGCTGGGCGTTAGTTGGTGGGTGGTGAGAAATTTCACTGTGTATCACTCATTTCTATATCCTGTTATCAATGTTGTTATCATTATCATTTTATTTTAATTAATAAGTAGTTTTTATCTCTACCCGTGAGTCTCCTTGCCCTTCTTTCCAATTCTCTCCTCTACTCCCTGGGCAAGGGAGGGGGAGGGTGATAGAGCAGGCTGTGTTTGGCTGCAAGCTGCAAGCAAAAAGGGTGAATCCACCCAAACCACCACAGGAGTGAAGGATTCATTGCATCTGATTTGCCATTTAAGACTAGGTGTTTGCTTAAGATAATCAGAGAATTATAAAATCATAGAATGGCTTGGGTTGGAAAGGACCATAAAGATCATCTAGTTCCAAACCTCCCTGCTGTGAACAGCATTGCCAGCCTAGTTCATGCTCCCCAGGGCCCCATCTAACCTGGTCTTGAGTGCCTCCAGGGATGGGGCATCCACAGCTTCTCTGGGCAACCTGTGCCAGTGCCTCACCACCCTCTGGGTGAAAAATTTCCTCCTAATATCTGACCTAAATCTTGCTTCTCTTAGTTTAAAACCCTTTCTCCTTGTCCTATCTCCATCTGCCCATGCAAAATATAATCATCTACAGCCATTGGAGACAGAGAGGAAATGATGGACACCAAATCTTCCCATTGCTTATACGATACTTATATGCTACTCAAGAACTATTTTGCTTACTTGATTGGGTTTTATTTAAATTATTTAATCAGTTTTATGATATAATTTCATAAGTTAAAAATAATATATCCTTTTCATAGAAGGATATTAGCCAGCTATTTTGTGTTCTTCTCTAGCTTGTACACAAGTTTGAAGGAAGTACATCTACTCCTCATTGTCATCAGCTATTTAAAATCTCCTATGCTAGCTCTTCAACGTAAGAGCAGCTTGACTGATAGCCCATTAAATCAACAATGAAGGTCAGTTTTTTTACTCTTGAAAATAGATTTCTTTATTTTCTCTGTCAAAGCACTTATTTGAACAAAAAAGAAAAATAAATGCCACTTACTTTTAGAGCAAATGTAACCCTACATGACATTTTTACTAACACTCAAATTCAAGTGAAATTTATGCTTAACAAAGAAAATTGGAAATTAAACTGGACATTAAAGCAAAAGTATTTGTAAAAGTTCAAGCAAAAAGAAGTATCTAATGGTACTATCCCAGATGTCAGAGCAACTGATCAGTGAATCACATTCTCAGTTTGTTCTTTCTGTGTAGTGGACAAACAGCAACACTGAAGAAGATGGGACCTTGCAATTCATATATGAGGCCAAAGCTGTAGCTGTCTTCTTCTGGCCTTTTCATCCATGTGATTCTACACTGAACATTGATCAAGTTGTTTTCTGTTTAGGAGACATTTTCTGTGCAAAACATATCACAGGGTCCCAGAAAATGAAAGAGAGGGAAGAGGAATATTGGTGACAGATTAAAGAATGAGAAGTGTGCTGCGTAGTGTGAGAAAGCACTGAAAGACTTAGCTGAAGACAGAGGTCTTTAATTTTAATTTAGCTACTTGGAGACACATGACAGGGAGAACATAAGAGCATTGAGTTGATCAGGTACACTCTGTGGTTAGAAATCCAGTCTGAAAGGGAGGGGAAGGAGACCCCTCCAATTTGGAATTTCATGAGAAGGGCAGAGAAGACACACCCAGAGAAGGAATTTTGACCTTCGGTTGTGTCTTGAGCACAAATACATGGAAAGAGTAGGGTACACAGCCAAGTCCCAAACAATTGGCCCGTTTGGAGGTTGCCTGCAACATGAGATGAAGGTGAGATCTTAAACCATGAAGAGAGGCAGTAGAAACATGGAAGAGAAGAACATAGCATTTGTAAAATGTCCTCTTCCAGTCATCTTCTGACAGTTTCTCCAGTCAAATTGGGTGTTTGATATCCATATATGGTAAAAAGGCTGTTTCAGAACCCTGAAGGATCAGGTGAATTGCTGCCCTGAGATGAGAGACAGGCACCAATGTAGTTCCTCTTATGGAAGAGGAGATGAGGAAACAGAAGAAGGCATCATTCATCTAACAACAGTTGCTATCTCCTTTTATCACAACCTATTGGGGGTGGCAAAATGAACAATAAGGCTACCTATCCTCAGAGCTCTGCACCTCATTGTGTCCTCTCTCTGTCCCTTTTCTCTGCTTCCCACAACCTATGGGAGAACCAATTCCGAGAAGATTTCAACCAGTCCTGCTTGCTCTAAATCATCCCTTCCTTAACTACATTTTGACACAACAGTAACTTATCTTTCTCTTCCTCCTTTGCAGCAAATGCTGAACACCTTTGCCAAGTAAGTACTCTGCATGAAAAAGGCAGAGAAGATGCAGACTGGAGCAGTAAGCCAAAAGGTCTGGCACAGCTTTGAAGCAACCACCTTGCTGGATGTGTGCAGCAACAGTTTGAGCAGTTCTTTTCTTTTCTTTTCTTTTCTTTTCTTTTCTTTTCTTTTCTTTTCTTTTCTTTTCTTTTCTTTTCTTTTCTTTTCTTTTCTTTTCTTTTCTTTTCTTTTCTTTTCTTTTCTTTTCTTTTCTTTTCTTTTCTTTTCTTTTCTTTTCTTTTCTTTTCTTTTCTTTTCTTTTCTTTTCTTTTCTTTTCTTTTTTTCTTTTCTTTTCTTTTCTTTTCTTTTCTTTTCTTTTCTTTTCTTTTCTTTTCTTTTCTTTTCTTTTCTTTTCTTTTCTTTTCTTTTCTTTTCTTTTCTTTTCTTTTCTTTTCTTTTCTTTTCTTTTCTTTTCTTTTCTTTTCTTTTCTTTTCTTTTCTTTTCTTTTCTTTTCTCTTCTCTTCTCTTCTCTTCTCTTCTCTTCTCTTCTCTTCTCTTCTCTTCTCTTCTCTTCTCTTCCTTTCTTTTCTTTAATTATTGTTTTAATGATTCCTGCATGAAATGAGCCCGAATTCTGTAAAAAAAACCCTGCAATCCTATAATCATGAAAGAAATCTTCTTAACTGATAGTGCAGAAGACTCAGATATTTTAATTATTTTTTTAAGATCCTGTGTCTTTCTCTCTCCCTTTCTCAATCTTGCTTTCTTTCTGAAAATGAGTCGATATAAAAAAAACCTTTGTGTCAAAACTGTTGTCAAAATCAATATATCTCCATAAAATATTTTGAATAGTTAGAGTCTTGTTGAAACTCTCATATCTTTCAGTCATAAGAACAGGGCACCATGGTTCTTTTTTCTCATAAAAAGAGCCTGCACACAACATTAGGAAATTTGTCAAGAAATTACTGATGATTGCTGGTAGTGCTTCAAAGCGTCACATCACTCACATGACACTCATCCGTAGCACATTCTTGCTTAACACTGAAATGAAGCCTCACATTTTTTTGTTATTTTTGTGCAAGGCTGCACTCTTAGTCCTACATGCAGTAGATGGAGGGCTGATGTTTGATGCGTGGTTGGATGCACGTAGGCTTTAACCATGGAATTTCTTCCTTCCAGACATTTAATGACTCCTACAGGTAAATATCACTGCTTGAAATCCTCTCTCCTCTGTCATGACATGCACAGGCAATGTACAACAACCCTCACATCTGCACACCATACTGCCTGAGTCCCGGATCAGCAACCTGGTCTAGTGGAAGGTGTCCCTGCTCATGGCAGGGAGGCTGGAACTGGATGATCTTTAAGGTCCCTTACAACCCAAACCACTCTACGATTCTATGGATTTGTAACCTTTACCTACATCTGTATCACTGCTGTTACCAACAGTTCAATACAATAGAAATTATGTATTTCTGCATGAGAAGTTATTCTAAACTTTAAGAAAATGATTCAAATTGTATTTTCATTAGGAAGTGTTGAAGCGGGACATGTTCAAGCAGTTGAAATAATTTAGCCCAAATGACTCTTTCCCATAAGCACATGGAGTTTCAGTGATTTATCAGAAAAACAAACAAGAAAAACCAAAACAGTTCAGAAAGCTCCAGCTCTAGACCTAAGCAGAGGTTTTAAGGAAAAATCAGTAAATTTAGCATCACACTGCAGTTCCTCAGAGGTCTGACTGGCACTTCTAGATCAGAATCAGGAAAGATACAGAAGGAAGTTATCCTCTCCTTATAATTCTCTTTAAGTTTGACATACTATAGATTTGCAGATTTTGATATTCACATGAAATATAATCAGCAGTATCAATAATGCATACAGTCTTCTTTAAAATGTGTTGCAGATGAGTGCTCTCATTTTGTTGTTCTGATGCAAAAACTGCATCCTTGGGGTCTGAATCAGGAATCTTTTAAGGCAACTAGTTTCATCTGAACATAGTAATTATGTACATTATGTGACAGTGTATGCATTTCAAGTTTAAATTGATGGAAAACCTGGACAATGAGTTTTCTTGACAGTGGAGATGAAGAAACACCCTCTTGCAGAGCTATCTGCAGCCCTGGACAATGCAATTATCATCAACTGTGGTGGGTTGACCCTGGCTGGACACCAGATGCCCACCAAAGCCCACTCTATCACTCCCCCTCTTTAGCTGGACAGGGGGGAGAAAATATAATGAAAGGCTCGTGGGTGGAGATAAGGACAGAGAGAGATCACTCACCAATTACTGGCACGGGCAAAACAGACTCAACTTGGGGGAAAAATGAATTTTAATTCATTACCAATCAGATCAGAGGATGATAATAATAGATAAAACCGAATCTTAAAACACCTTCCCCCCACACCTCCATTCTTCCCCAGCTCAACTTCTCTCCTGATTTCTCTACCTCCTCCCCCCAGCAGCACAGGGGGACAGGGAATGGGGTTGGGGTCAGTTCATCACATGTTGTTTCTGCTGCTCCTTCCTCCTCAGGGGGAGGACTCCTTCCCCTGCACCAGCGTGGGGTCCCTCTCACGGGAGACAGTCCTCCACCAACTTCTCCAATGTGAGTCTTTCCCATGAATGAAAGTTCTTCACGAACTGCTCCAGCCTGGGTCCATTCCATGGGGTGCAGTCCTTCAGGAAGGGACTGCTCCAGCGCGAGTCCCCCACGGGGTCACAAGTCCTGCCAGCAAACCTGCTCCGGCGTGAGCTCCTCTCTCCATGGGGCCACAAGTCCTGACAGGAACCTGCTCCAGCGTGGGCTTCCCATGGGGTCACAGCCTCATTCGAGCATCCAACTGCTCCAGCATGGGGTCGTCAATGGGCTACAGATGGACATCTGCTCCAACATGGACCTCCATAGGCTGCAGAGGGACAGCCTGCCTCACCATGGTCTTCACCATAGGCTGCAGGGGAATCTCTGCTCTGGCACCTGGAGCACCTAATCCCCCTCCTTCTTCACTGACCTTGGTGTCTGCAGAGTTGTTTCTCTCACTTATTCTCACTCCACTCTCTGGCTTCCACCACAAGGTTTTTTTTTTCCCCCTCTTCTTAAATACATTACCACAGAGGTGCTACCACTGTCGCTGATGGGTTCAGCTTTGTCCAGCTGCAGGTCCATCTTGGAGCTAGCTGGCATTGGCTCAGTTTGACATGGGTGAAGCTTCTAGCAGCTTCTCACAGATGCCACCCCTGTAGTCTCCCCCCCAGCTACTAAAATCTGGCCAGACAACCCCAGTACACCCACCTGCTGCAGGTAACAGCTTCTCTGAGCACTCTCACTGCAAAAAAGTTATCACCTGAGCCAGCTCTGGCCACCTTCAGTGACTGCTTGAGACCAAGCCAAACTATGGTTTAAAGACACTAATAAGGACTTCTGCAATGACTTCCTTTCACTGAGCTGTCTGAGCACAACTTTCAGCCCTCTCAGCCACACTAAGAGAAGGGTGGCTCTCTGCAGGTTAAACAGTAAACTTTGCTAGGCCAGGAAGATGAGGAAACCAGTCAATCTCTTCTTCTGCTGAGGACGGAAAATGTCAGAAAAACCTTCTCTAGCTCATTATTTGACTGATGGTCAGGAATATGTGTTTGGGGACAAGCTCTGAAATCACTTTTAGTCTCTCTTGTCACACTGGATTTAGGCTAGGAAGAGAATCTTCTCAGCATGGCACAACCCTGGCAGAGCTCTTTCCTGTAGAAGCTCTGTAATTCAGCCAAATCTTTTTCATTAGTAACCTCATACCATGGCTGGAAACAGCATGAGCCAGCAAAAACAGGTGTCTGTCAGTGTGCACCCAGGCTTGTGCCAGGATAACTAAAAAGGATTTAGGCTGTGGAGCTTCTTCTGCACCTCTGACTGACATGGTATCATGGCTTTGTTGTTAGACCTTTCTGTGGTGACCATGCAAGTGGTGATGAACAGGGCAATGGGACTTAGTGTGGAAAGGTTACAGTGAACTTTCTGCCACTCCTAAGGCTGCCCACAAGGTTTCCTCTTCCACCTTGTGCCTCAGCTGTTCCCATATGGTTTGCATCACAGAGTGCAAAGATAACACCCAAAGAGTTCTGTAAATTATAATGATTTAAGTTATGGCATGAAATGGCTGAACTCCTTCTGTTGTGAGGGTGGAGGGAGAGTCAGGCTCCTTCAGCAGAGGGACAAAAGCATCAGTTCTCATAGTAAATGTCTGGGACGTAAATATTTAATTCATTTGAGCATTTTTGAACTTTTTAACCTGCATGCCCAAACCTACTCCCAGTAGAAGGAATTAATTTCAATAGAGCTTGAAAACAGCCTGTGTCAGAGAAGCATCCGATTGATTTTTGTGCATTTGCCTGCTTAAGTACAAAGGATCTCTGATATATGTTTGAAATCAGTGCACCAGGAAGAACCCAGAAGTCTTTGTACCAGGGCAGCTGTGAAGCCCTGAGACACCATGGAAGCAGGCTGACCTCTTCTTTTGAGCTGGTCCTTGGATGTGCAGAGGCTGCCGTGCCCCTATTTAGGCTGCTCCGTGCTTCTGTGCTGACATTTTTTTCCAATATGTGTCAGTTCCATGAACAGAGAAATTCAACAAAATGAGGGCAAGTGTCACCCGTACTTAGCATTAGCGATGCAGGGAAAAAGGTGCCATAAAAGTCAATATTCCAACACAACCAGAAGACTGATCTATAACTGCTGTGTGGTTATCATACTGATTAGCTCAAATAGCATGTTCACATCACTAATATACATTTAGCTGAAAATATCATGAGCGATCCAAGGCTTTAGTCTAGAATAAAGTCTTACGTATTGTGACAGACAGAACAAGGACACACTGCTACAGACTCATCTACATCTTAATCAAGCTCTGACTGAAACAGGAGGCTTGATCTTATTACTGTAGTCATCTATTTGTAATTTCAGTAGAGAAGAGAAAGCTACAGAGAGATTTTCAATAGCCTCTCTCTTGTTCCTCAATTGCAAAAGTCCTTCCAGCAAAGCTGAGGCTTTCATACAGGTTTTGTTTGCTGTGTCCATTTTCCAAACAAGTAGGCTTGAAAGCTGGGGGAATCTAGGTCAACTGAAATGCTGCGGTCCTTGAAGTGGCTTGTTTGTGCAAACATCCTGTAAAATCTGGATTCTCAAAACTCAGCTGCATTTTCTCATTTATATACTCTTATTTTTATTTCCTTTTTTTTTTTAAACAACATTTATTAATGCCTTCCTCTGGAGGTTTCTTAAGAGGGAGGCAAAAGTGTTTTACTCTTCAAAAGAAATAGGTTGGAAAATTCAATAGTACTTCACGTCTCTTGCCAAGCACAGTAATTACACAGGCTGCAGCAAATATTTAAAGAAAAGAAACATTTTTTTCTCATTGCCAGCTTTGTTGATGATAATAAAAGAGTGAGAAGATATGAAAAAGCTTGAAATGAGAAATATGGATGGAGAAATAGAAAAATGAATTAGCACACAACTGTCTTCCCACAGGATATCTCCTTTATTTCAGAGAAATATTTCCATTTGGAGGAAAGGATTTTAAGAATAGCTACGGATTAAAGATGTTTTATTATTTTTATCTTGTTATAAAAAACCAAAACCCACCAAATACCCAAACTAAAATGGGCTGTTGGAGTTAAGGGAATATCCTGGTTGTCTCTGTTAGTGGTTGTCTCTGTTAGTTTTAATTGCCAAGGAACAAGATATATCTTTAATATGTTACTCTTTGTAAATTAAGGGACTGTATTTTTTTCAATTTTTTTTTATTATTTCTCTCTGAAAAGGTCTCCCAGACAATAGCAGAAAGTTATCCAGCATTTTGGAAAGAATACAAATAGATCATAATTATGATGATTTTGTTTTGGTTTTTTAAAATTATTCTTTGATATGATATTGTCTATTCTTCCTCAAAGAATGCCCCTTTTCTGGAGAGTCATATAATAAAAGCTATATTTTTTGTTCACTTAAGGCATTAGGTAAGACAGTAGCTTAAATCCACAACACTCCCTGACCTCTCCTTGCATTTCCAGATCACCACTTGTCTCTGAGTGGCCAATGACTGAACTACCCATAGACCTTTTTGAGCGTGACTTTAAATCCTGCCCTCATCTTCTCAGGGCAAGGCTGAGACCTGCTTCTCTGGGAGAGGCATCGATGCAAGGGGTGGTGGGACAGATGGAGGCAGGAAGGGTTGGCCATCCTTCCCTGTCCTATGGTTGTCCCTATAGGTGACAAGCCTTGTCCAGCTTTTTCTGCTGGAGTCCCCTCAATCATCCAAAGCCCTGAAGGTGCATAAGAAGATTATATTCAAGCAATGTCCTTAAGTGAGAACAAAAGATATATAGATGCTGCCATAGCTATTTTCCTCCCTACCTTGCTGGTAGGGTGATGACGAGGAATTAAGGTTGATGACGAGGAATTCTACTTATCTGAGGTGACAGTCTACATGGAGGGGAAAGCAGAGGTGAGCTGGTATCTTTTTCAATGTATCTGTAGGTGCCATGTTTGTCTTCTGAACACCCACCTTCTCTTCCTTTAACAGCTTCTTCATCATTGTTTCATTGACCTCACTTAACATCCTCTCTAACTGGCCCGGATGTTAGAACATTTTTCCTAATGCTTACTTTTAATGTCTTTATTTTCCTGCTTTTAGACCATTATTCCTGGTTTAAACACCTTAAATATATTCCCCTGTTCTTTCCTATTATTTCCTCTGAATATATTTTCTTGTCTGCAGTTATCGTAGCCTTTCACTGTTATTTTCTCTGAGCAGCATTAAGCTTCCAATACAAAAGGATAATCAGAGAATCTCTGTCTCAGTGCAATTTACCTCTACATAAAAAATGGTCTTATTTAATCTCTGGTAGTATGCACTTTATTCTGTTTCTGTATGGAACATCTTACATGGAAAGCACAAAAGATCCACAACTTAAGTATTTAAAAAAAAACCCATTCAGAATGTGCTCATTTAAAAATATCCAGAAAATCCAAATCTGTGGCAGTGCAGTGTTAAGTCTTTCTTCTGAATAAAGAAAGGTGTGACAATTAATAAAAACAGATACATAATCAAGTTCTGCTGCACAAGGAGCTACCACACATCAGCTGAGCATAAATATAGGCTGGAGGTTTTTCCAACTCTGTCAACCAGTGAGGTAATTTATGCAAAACTCAGCAAAAGAGACCTGCATTTCAGGAATTTCACAGATTATTTCTCTTCATGACACTGTAGGTCTCTATTAGACATCAGAGTCTGTCTCAGGACACATAGGCGGGTCTATTGGCCATAGACTTCCATGGTGCAGTATAACACAGCAAGTCAAGGGTGAGTGTGGTTACCATTGCTATCAGGGACTGTAATGGTGATTTTCCCCTGTAATATAAAGCAATATCAATAGTTCTCTTCTTGTTGTATGTGCCCCGTTGTTCAGAAGCTTCATGTATCACATGGATAAATTAGTTAGCCTAAGTTTGGTAGACAAGCTATCATTCACATAAGTGAGATTTCCACATGCAGTTAAGATATTTTGTTTGCCATCCTTTAAGATAATTGTTGCTGGGGGCGGGGGGGTGAGGGGGGAGCGGTAATTGTTGAGGAGGTGGGGAATGACACACCACAAAATGGAGCTTTTCTTTCTGACGAAATTTTTTCCTTTTTTTTTTGGCTTCCTGCAAAGTGCAGAACTCAGAAATTGTGTCTTCCACTCCCTGTCTGCTTGTCAAGATACTGCTTGTCCAAAACAATTATCATTTTAAATTTGGACAGAAAAACACACACAAGATTGTAATTATCAGTTATTCAGCTGGTCAATTGTTGCTTTTCCATTTTTTTCTTTTCTAAATCTTCAGAAACTGATAAAGGTCTTTCATTACAGTTTCTTTTCACCAGCATTTTGGTGAAAATATACCAAATGAAAAGCAATCTTTAATTAATTTTTCTTTTGTAGCAGAACAGTGCAGTAGGAAGCTCTGTCTTCTTTATTGGGTGTGGAACTGAGATTCAGTGGATAAAATTTCTTGTCCACTGTCACATGGTCCCAATACACCCCACCATATGAAATGCAAGTACAATCTTGCATTCAAGGGTTGTGTTTCAGCCTCTATTTGCTTTCTTGAGATAAAAATCAGCACATCAAGAAAAAAGTAAGTGGAAGTAGGATGCTACCACTTCAAAATCCTGATATATTTGCTTTGCTGGCTCTATTTTTCTTCCGTACAAGTCAGGAGTGCCACAGGGTGGGTGCACGCTTTGGCCGCTTGCAGGCTCCTAGCCTGTTGATGTCCACCTTGGCCACTTTCAGAGAGCAGACACAAAGTGTGCAGGCAAGGATAACTTCAGGGTGCCCTGGTGGGTATCTCAGTGAGAATGAAACAGGGATCAGGAAGGACACACTGGGTGCTCCCAGAGGCTGTTGGAGCCATCTCTGTGCTATCGATCACTGATCCCCAGGCTGCATCATCCATCTTCCCCTTTCCCTTCTTGATTGAAAATCATTCAGAGGAGAGTTATTAAAGCCAAAGAAAATATATGTTGACTCTGGGAGAGGCAAAGCAGAATAATTACTCAGGACCTGTCATTTTAAATGATTCTTACTGTATTTTTAATGCTCCTGCATTTCTGGGAGAAGCTGTTACAAAGTGGTTGTATATGCCAGTAATTGAAACTGAGCATAATGCTCATTAAGGCCTAAATAAGGATGAAGAAGATGATCACCAGGATGTATAAAATTGATGGTGTTGCATTAGCTATTATAAAACAATCCTAATTATAAAACATCCCAGGTCTTCTATCAATCATCCTTCTCTCATTCACCTTTTCCGTTTTGATCCAAACACACATTACTCATATGGCCTGAACCAGGTCCCTTGCTGCATCTGCTGCGTGGTCCCGACGGTGGTTATTGAGTATGGACCTTATGAGGAAAGAAACCACAGCAACAAATGCAGCACAGACTGGAGTCAATAGCTTGGGTATGCAAGGCTTGTGGCACACACTCATCTTTTGAATTCCTGATGCGTGTGGTTCTACTACATTTACCCATTAATGAATGAAATAACTGTGTTTCAAAAACAACGTTTTCCAATTAAATCTTGGTTACTGTCAAGAATGGGGTTTTAGCTAGCTTTTGAATTATGACTTTTGTGCGTCTTGGTGTGCATAAGAATAAGTAGAATGGCAAGAAATTCAGTGATGCTCCATTCTCTGTGGCTCCAAAATAGAAAACGAAAAAAGAAATAAAAATTCAGTTATTGAAAAAACATCGTTAAAAAGACATTTCCTGGAACAAAGGGGTTTTCTACAATACCAGATAAATAGTTTGCATTTAAATCTTTTTAAGGCTTAGTTTTTAATCAAAATACAAAATTCCACATGAAAAAGTGGACAGGGGAAGTTTATAGTCTTCATAACCAAAGTTTTATAGTCACTTTACTAAGGACTTCAGATATTTATAAAAAAACCTAAACCAGCTAGGCTTAGATTAAGAAAAATATATTAAAAGAGTTCTAATGAAGTTTTTCTGTCTAGTTGTGCTCCTGAGACCCGCTACTAGCAAGCCTAAGAATGACACTTTTTGCCTTTGTCTCAGGAAAAAGCCTGAGACCAGCTCTGCACATTATGTTGGTCGCCAAGCAGTCTCTGAACAGCAGGGTCTCTCAGTAGATCCAGAGCCTGCTGAAGTGTATGAAAAGCTGCCCAAATAATTGCAGCTGGCTTTGATCAGAACACATGATAAAAGGCAATGTGAAACAATGGGTAAAATTAAAGAAAAAATGTTAAAAAAAAATAAATTGTAAAAGCAAAGTAGACAGAGTTTTAAAAGGTTTCCATATTCCCTCAGTAAATAATTCATAGTTTTGGTGCCAAAGTTTCAGTATAAAAGAAGATCTAAGAAATAAAAAAAAAAAATTCTATTAAAATCCTCAAAAGAAAAAAAGAAGCCTTCATTACGGTTACTTTAACCAAAATCAAAATATTTAGTTTGTAGTCAGCTTAGCCACAGACTGAGCTTATTGGTGGAGGTCTGATTCCTGGTTCCTTTACTCTTCCCTACATTTCCAGTGGTACTGAGAAGCCAGCTCTCTCTTAACAAATGTCCACAATACACTGTGAGTGCCCCAGGATTTCAGACATACCATGGTACAACAGCTGAGTCTGTATCTCACAATAGGAGCACAGGTGTCCAAACAGCATCACCTGTGAAGCACCACTGTGCTATGGGAGCTAGAAACTTATTTTTTCAACCGAGTTAGATGACAACATCACAGTTCCATTCAATAAATGCAAACAACTTCTTTGACTTTTCTAAAATCAAAAACTCATGGGAAAAAAGTAGGTAAACTGCCTTTTTTTGTTTTGTCTTAAGATGGAAACAGTTTGTTAAACAGGCAACAGTGAAAGAAGTGCTCTGAATTTTGTTGTTGAAAAGCAGCTAAAAAATAACATAGAGAGTATATTATTAATGCTATTACATTATTAATTATATTGATGATGGAAGTATGGCACTGGCTTACTCATGGTCACCACATCAGATGATGCCTGTACTGCACATCCTTAGCCATCCCAGTGCCAGTGAGTATCTTTTACCACTCTAAGAAGTGATGGTGAAATGTTTTACTACACTAAATCCCATCATGTCCTCCTTGAGCACAGGAGACCTCCTGGGCTTGTCTAGGTAAGTCATGCCAGGTCTTGTAGCTGGTGGTACATGAGGTTAAGATAGCCAAAAATTTATATTCAATGATCTCTAGCTGTAAGCTGAAGGAGGGGGATTTCTTCTGTACACAGCTCAAATCTCTGCTGGGACAGCTTTTGGAGCAAATAGAGAAAGTAACCTGGACTTTGGTGTCTGAGGCATTAACCCCACCGTCACTGCATCCCTTTCACTGAAGGATGACCACTATTCTTTTTCCCCTAAAGAATGAGAAATTGCAGCCTTTGTAGTGCTCTGGGAACCTTCACCGAGTATGGATTTCATTACTATGATTGTGCTGTAGTGAGATAGCTGGTGATATCATCACTCCCTTAACATGCAACGGCAATCAAGTATGACTATGGCAAGCTGTAATACCAGCAGTGTGGAAACGCTGGATGAGTCATCAGGGCCCACTAATGCATTTTCCAGCTGTCTCTCCTGCTCCCTTTCCATCTTTGTTTCCCCTATTGTATTTTCAGAATCTAAGGAAAGGGGAAAGAGGCCTTAAGATTACTGTGTTTGATATGCTCTTCTTAGAAGAGCTTACAGAAGACATAAAAGCTTAAAACTGAGGGACAATTACAGTGCAAGCGATGTTGCTACTCTGCCCCAGGCTGCCTTGCAGAAGTAGGGGCGTGAGATAGAGCAAGGACTGCTTTCATCCCAAGCTGCAGCTGTGCAGCACCACAGTCTCAAAGCGAGCTAGCCAGACACCAAGGCATGGTCCATTTTCAGGCATGCTTGATAACAAATGAAAAATCAAAACTATTTGCTGTGCTGTTTGGTAACCAGTGTGTTATGCATTGATCAACCTCTGTCCCCTTCTATGGGACAAAGTTTTATGTCCCATCAACATAGGGTACCTGTGACCGGGATGTACCTACCCCATATTATTCAATATATTCATCAATGACCTGGATGAGGGAGCAGAGTGCACTGTCAGCAAGTTTGCTGATGATAAAAAGCTGGGAGGGAGGATTGGCTGACATGCCAGAAGGCGGTGATGCCATCCAGAGAGGCCTGGACAGGCTGGAGAGCTGGGCAGGGAAAAACTTGATGAAATATAATAAGGGCAAGTGTAGGGTGTTGCACCTGGGCAGGAACAACCCCAGGTTCCAGTATAGGTTGGGGAATGATCTCCTAGAGACCAGTGTAGGGGAAAGGGATCTGGGAGTCCTGGTGGACAGCAGGATGACCATGAGCCAGCACTGTGCCCTTGTGGCCAGGAAGGCCAATGGCATCCTGGGGTGCATTAGAAGGGCTGTGGTTAGTAGGTCGAGAGAGGTTCTCCTCCCCCTCTACTCTGCCCTGATGAGGCCACATCTGGAATATTGTGTCCAGTTCTGGGTCCCACAGTTCAGGAAGGACAGGGAACTGCTTGAGAGAGTCCAGCACAGAGCCACCAAGTTGATTAAGGGAGTGGAGCATCTCCCTTATGAGGAAAGGCTGAGGGAGCTGGGCCTCTTTAGCTTGGAGAAGAGAAGACTGAGGGGTGACCATATTCATGTTTATAAATATGCTAAGGGCGAATGTCAGGAGGATGGAGCCAGGCTCTTCTCAGTGATGTCCAATGGTAGGATAAGGGGCAATGGGTGTAAGCTGGAATACAGGAGGTTCCACTTAAACTTCAGAAGGAACTTCTTTACTGTGAGAGTAACAGAGCACTGGAACAGGCTACCCAGGGAGCTTGTGGAGTCTCCTCTGGAGACATTCAAGACCCGCTTAGACACCTTCCTGTGTGATCTCCGGCAGGGGGATTGGACTAGATGATCTTTTGAGGTCCCTTCCAATCCCTGACATTCTGTGATTCTGTGATATCTGAATATAGACAGCAACTTGTAATAAAAGCTTTAGGTAAACTAAAGGTCTCATTAGAGACTTCCTAGGCTGGAATATGTGAGCAGACCATTGGATATTTAATAGCTATCGTTGGATCTGCTCTTTCTGAGTTAGATTAATTGCCTGTTGGTGCATGGTGGCATGTTGGTAGTTATCTTCATTCTGCACCAGTGAAGTTGCTTCTCTTCTAGTCTCATCCCTAAGTGCCATTTTCTCAGTGGCATTGCTTATTCCTGACTGCTTCAGAGGAAAGTGGAACCTTGGCCCAGCAGCACAAGGCTGGAGGAGGTTTTGGGTTTCAAACCGACTATCTATGAAATAGCAGTTTACAGGACCATATTCCATTCATAATGAGCAATCAGCTGGGCTAACACATTTATGAGACCAAGTCAACTTGTGAAGATTTCAGTAAATGTCATGTTTCCATCTGACTGGAAATAAAACATGAAAAGGGATGTTCTCTGACCAAAACAGCTTCTCATCTGAATAGAACTGGTGGGGGGGAAAAGCCACATATGAACAAGAATTAAACACATTAGCAATATTTAACTTAAGGCCAAGGTTTAGAAACGAGGTTATATCTCTATTTATTATCATTACTTAAACTTCTTTCCTGCTTTTTAAAAAATCTCTTTCCTGCCTTACATTTAAGCATTGCTTTGGCATTTGGAGTCTGACTTCAGATTTAATGACCAAGCAGCCTAATGGCAAAGGCTCTGAGCAAATGTAGCAAGTTCTTAATTTTTTTTTTTATTTTAATTTGATTTTTTTGAAGGACATCCTTGAGTAATTTTCTATTTACTTAACCAGCTCATGTTTCTGGCCATTAATTAGGGAATGTAGTTGAACAGTTTTTCTACTTTCTGAAAAATAATTTATATTTCGGTGTCAGGAAAAGCAGAAGTATTTGAGCAGTGGAATGAGACCTACTATTTTTAAAATTCTAAACTCTAGTCCATTTGAAGCTACCTCAAAATCAATTCTTGCATATCACTGTAGACAGTAGGCAGGTTATGTTTGTGTATGTGTATACATATCTTAATTTTCTTGACAGAAAAATATTTGGCTTCCACTATTGGCCCATGACTAGTTCCTTTTTGAGGTTTGCAATTTCTGTGTAAGCACAGTTAATGCCATTGCCTTTGAAAACTCTACTGTGACTATTAGTATTGTTATTAAAGAGTACATGAATTGTAAACATGACTGGTTTAGATTCCCTAGCCTAAGTTAATACAGATTTGTATGTCTTTTAATTCAAGTGAGAAATCTAAATATAGGATTACTGAATTTTCATTGCTCTTCCATGTGCTTTGACCGCCTCCTGAAGGACACAGCACATCATTTCAAGATCCGTGTAGCATCACTTCATCACTTAAAATTGCTTTTCTCACATTGACTTATTGTGAAAATCTTACTAGCTTAATAGAATGAGTTCTAATAAGTTTACCTCAATTTAACACAGACATGTTTGTGGACATTTCTGCATCTATATTCTTCATGAAATCATAAAGAAGTGTGGAGACTGCTTAGCCATCTGTTAAAGTTTGTTTAATTTAAATTGAACAAGCTAGTTTGCAATGAAATAATAATGGATAGGAAAAAGTAATGAAGACATCCAAAAGTTCAGTTAAAATATACACACTAAACTTCACGTGGTGTTAATGGTCACAGCTTTATCATAATGTATGCAAATAGCATTCAATCAATGCATAATGAGACATTTATGTGATCAGTTACTTCTTTGTCAGAAATCATCTTTTTGGTCTGTTGTCAGAGTGCCTTGCACAATGAAGTAATCTTCGTTGCAAAAAACCCACTGTTGGTCAAACGACAGCGTTGCCCATCTCCACAGGTACATCTTGAAGCTATTAAAACATAGTGATATAAAGGCAAGCAAAAAATATATAACAAAAAGTCAAGCCATAAATTTGCTCTTCCCTCCTGTTTATCATGGATTTTTCTTCAATAGATTACATTGATTAGAGGCTAAGATACATTGCTTTTACACAGGCATCAATGCAACTGCAGACTTACTTTCAGAGAAATGGCCAGTGCCCATTTCTGTACTCTCCATAATCTCTCTTACCAAGATATGAAGCTTTCATTGGACCATGAATAAAAACTGCCATTACTTATAAGTTCTCAAGTTTGAAACTCCAGACTTTCTACAATAATGCTTAGTACTTTTAGGAAGAACATTTGAAGCATCTGCACAGCTGCTTTATTACTGAGTTTCAAATTCTTCCTTATATTTTTCTTTGCCGTATGACCTACAAAATACCTTCAAATGGGACAAGAATTAGTCTTCAGGTACACCAAGCCTTATTGTTTACAATAAGATCTTGTCATTTCCTTCTCCTGAGTTCGTTCTCTTATCTCTTATCTAGTTCAATCTTTCTTTGCAGGTGCTTTTGGATGGGGATTTTGTCACATGTTTGCTCAGCACTTGGAAAAATAGGGTTCAGGTCTGCAGCTATGACTATTTCAACAGGATTCCTCTGATCAAGCATGTATTCCTACAGTGGAGACATCTGCATCCAAGGTAAATGCTTGGGCTTCACTTAAATTTACTAAAAATAAACTCTTTTGGGATTTATGAGGCAAGATTGTATGTTTTGTAGTTAATTAAAGTTGAAATTAACTATGATATTAAGTAGTGCAGACACTCACTTGAAAAGAATTTTTAGTTCTAGGCTCAACCAGTGGCTTCTCCATTCTGGATTTCTTTAGGTGCTACTATCATTTTGTAGCCACCAGATTCAACTACATGACTGATTCTAATGACCACCTTGCTTCATTGCCAGGAGGAAGGAGGAAGAGGGGGAGGACAGAGAACCTCAGGCACCCAGTTCCATTGCATGGAGTAGAGGGTAAAGGAGGTTCCCTGCAGCCCATGGAAGTTTAATGGCAGAGCAGATACCCATGTGTGGGCTATGGAGGACTCCAAGCTGAGCCTGAGGGCAAGTGTGACTGAATTGAGACCCTGAGAGAAGCTCAACACCAGAGCGGGGGTGGACCTCCAGAGTGGGGGGTGAGTCTGCAGCCCATGGACCTTCCCACCCCAGAACCAGGAGCTCTGCCTAGAAACGTCTGTAATTCCATGGGAATCTCACTTCAGAACACCTTGTTCCTTGACTTTCATGCCAGGAAGAATGGAAATAATAATTGATTGCAACCCCCATTCCCTGCCCGCTGTGCCACTCTGGGGGGAAAAGATAGAGAAATTGGGAGCAAAGTAATTTGAGCCCAGGAAGAAGGGAGGGGTGGGGGGAAGGTGTCTTAGGATGTGTTTTTTATGTCTCACTGTGCTACTCGGATGAATGGTAATGAATTAAATTGATTTTTCTTCCCCAAGTTGAGTCTGTTTTGCCCGTGAACTGAGCCATCCCTGTCCTCATTCTAACCTGTGCCCCATTGTTGTGATTTCCTTCCCATCTGCCTGGGTGGGGGTAGTGAGTTCAGGACCTCATGGTCCTACCTGTGGATTAAACCACCACACAGCCTTTAAAAATTACATGTCTAACACTAGACTTCTCAGGTCTGAAACCCTCAGTGAGTATGTGTTTTAGAAACATTAAGAAAGTTCAGACAAATTAACTGTCTGGAGGAGGCATTTTTGACATTCACTAGTAAGTAAAGTAAAAGAATCCACTTTCTTTAACTTCAGAAACTAAGATGAGTTAGGATTGTGAATTCTTTAATGTCTTTCTAAATTCAATGAAGAAATTCTCTATTGAGAAATAGGAAATTCTCTAAGACAGCTGAGATATTAATGGCTAAAGGCACCTCTAAAGATGCATAGCATCGTCCACTGACCAAGGGATGAGCTCCTAAATTAGACAATTCTATTCAGTATCTGAACAGAGGCACGATAAATCTGGTCAAGAATACAAATATCTAAACAGTTTAAAAGTGTTCTTTAATTCAGCAAATTCAGACCTGACATATGGAAGTGTAAAGAGAATCTTATTTCCCTTTACAAAGTGCACTTATTTCTAGAATGTTCAACTCCATATTTTCCAGAAGACTCTTCCTTCCTTCTTGTTCCCTGATTATGTTAATTTATAATAATAACAATGCAATTTTCCTATTAACAGCTATTTTGGTAATAACATCCATACCAGATGCTGCTTTATTTTATTCCTGCTTTATTAGAGTTTTCCTTTGTGTGTTAGCACCTTCTATAGATTGCAGACATATACTTCTGTAGCCTGAATGTTAAGCCTGATTCCCTTAAAAATTGTTCTTCTCACTGGAATTAACACCAATACCACAAACAATTCTTTCCTATGCAGAGAAACTGATACTTCTTAAACACATTAAGTTTTCCTTGTAAGGCTCTTTTACATGTTTCTCTCCTTGATACTCGGCACTGAACTAAGGCTGATAATACCTTTCACGGACAAAATGACCTGTCAGGGAGTCTTTCCCCTCTGAGGTTTATTTGCTCCTGGAATGCTGTCCTTTCAGATTTCATCCAAACCAAACCCAGGCTGCATGAATTATTTCAGTATCAAAAGGAAACACATGAGATCTTCTATCACCACTTCTCAAAGCACAAACTATTTAATCCTTGGGTTTTTATGCTTCTCTCAATATCCCCACAGAGAGAGGAGAAGGGACCATTTAAAAGGGACCCAGTTATAGAATATAGGCTGATTTCCAGTGTAAATACTGTAGAATGCTGAAGGATGCAGCATCTACTACACAGAGACCCAGCAGCCCTTATTTTATATCCTTGTTTGCCAGTAACTTTTAATTGATCTGTTTCATCACCAAGTACAAGTGTTTCATTACTTTGCCCCCTCCCACATTATTTTTTCTATAAGCAACTGTGTTGGGGAAGGACTGTCTGTGCAGCACCAACATGGTAGAGCTCTGCTCTCACCGGGCTTCCTGGGTGCTAGTGTAATACAAATAAAACTATGTAAGCAGACTGTAAGTGCCTTCATTTCAGTACATGCCATTCAGAAATGTTGCAACTTATTCCAAATGCAATTGTGGGGATTTAAATTCCTCATGCAATCAAACATTCAAGTGATGTTTTCATCCTCTGGAAGAGTTTGAAGCTGGTGTTTTGTTTCTCATTAGCAGCAGACAGATTACATTTTATTTTAGAACCTGGATTTCTGCCATTCCACTACTCTGTGTCTCTCTCTAGATCTGGCTCCAGAAATCTTTGTAAGGTCCAAGTACCTGCTGTTACGTTTATAGATACTAACGAAATTTGGAGTATACACAGTGATAAACACCAGGTGAAAATTAAACCAAATCACATGTCCTTAGGGATTCTTTTTTCTGAAATGTAATATCTCCCTAGTTAAATTAACCAGATAAAGCACACTCCTTGAGTTCAGTTTCAATTGTATTGAAAGAATTGTGTAAAGATTGGTTTGTTAGCATGTGGATATCAAACCAACTCAGAAATGTAATGAATACAAAGTAAAGCAGCCTAGCTGGGAAAAGTTACCTGACTGCAGAGGTGTGGCTGTGGATGAATAGCATATGACTTTGGAAAGTTAGCAGTCTTCCCTTCTTGTTAGACATGCAGCTGCTTTAGAAATTTGTAACTGCAACTTGTATTGCCATCTACTAGCATGTTGTGCCCTGGAAAGCACACACATTCCCATCTCATAGAATCATAGAATTGTTTGGTTGGAAAAGACCTTTGACATCACTGAGTCCAACTGTACCTGTCCACCACTAAACCATATCTCTGAGCACCCCATCTATCTTTTAAATACCTCCAAGGATGGTGATTCAACCACTTTCCCGGGCAACCTGTTCCAGTGCCTGATAATCCTTTCAGTGAATAATTTTTTCCTGATATCCAATCTAAATCTCCCTTGGTGTAATTTGAGCCCATTTTCTCTTGTTCTATCATGCGTTACTTGGGAGAAAAGACACACACCTGCCTCGCTACACCCTCCTTTCAGATAATTGTAGACAGCAATAAGGTCTCCCCTCAGCCTCCTTTTCTCTAGACTAAACAACCCGAGTTCCCCCAGCTGCTCCTCATAAGGCTTGCTCTCCAGCCCCTTCACCAGCTTTGTTGCCCTTCTCTGGACATGTTCCAGTGCCTCAATATCCTTCTGAAGGACTCGAGGTACAGCCTCACTAATGCCGAGTACAGGGGGAAGATTGCTTCATTAGTCCTGCTGGCCACACTAGTTCTGATACAAGCTAAGATGCTACTGGCCTTCTTGGCCACCTGGGCACACTGCTGGCTCATGTTCAGACAGCTGTCAACCAACACCCCCAGGTCCTTTTCCACCAGGCAACTTTCCAGCCACTCCTCCCCAAGCCTGTAAGGTTGCATGGGGTTGTGACCCAAGTGCAGGACCTGGCATCTGGCCTTGTTGAACCCCATACAGTTGGTTGCCACCCATTGATCCAACCTGTCCAGTTCCCTCTGTAGAACCTTCCTACTCTCAAGCACATCAACACTTCCACCCAGTTTAGTGTCATCTGTGAACTTACTGAGGATGCACTCAAGCCCCTTGTCCAGATCATTGATAAAGATGTTAAACAGAACTGGTCTCAACACTGAGCCCTGGGGAACACCACTTGTGACTGGCCTCCAGCTGGATTTAACTCCATTTACCACCACACTTTGAGCCCAACCATCCAGCCAGTTTTTAACCCAGAAGAGAGTATATCTGTCCAGGCTATTGGTACCCAGTTTCTGAAGCAAAATGTTATGGGAAACAGTGTCAAAGGCTTTACTAAAGTCCAGCTACACTACACCCACAGCCTTTCTCTCATCCATTAAGCGGGTCACATTGCCATAGAAGGAGATCAGGTCTGGAGATCATACAGCCTGCAATGAGAAATCCCTGTTCATCTGGTATGATTAAGCAATGCTCTGCAGCTCCTGGTCATGGCAATGTGGCTTGCTAGAAGAACAAGAAAGAGAATCAGTAATTAAATCTGTCCATTGTGTAATTTCACACTTTTTTTCCATACCTAACAGCTAAAGACCAAGTGACAAATTACAGTGGAATATATGCTAACCAGAGTGTGGTGCCATTGAAACCCAAGCCGCATATGATGTAAACTCAATTTGGCCCTTTTATTTTTTTTTTTTAAAGTCTCTCAAGGGAGATTTTTCTGAAGGAGGTACAACAGTCAGAACATCCAAATTATCCATGCTTTTGGGTTTTATATTTTGAAATTACCCCCATTCTTTTGCCTTTGTTTTATTTTTGAGATTATATATTGTACTAAAAGGTAACAAAAACCCCTTCAGTTCTGTTGAAATGAAACATTTCAAAACAGAAGGAAAAAAGACCTTTTTTATTTCTTTTTCTTGGAGAACTTTCAAATGTGTTCCAATATGGAAGAAAGCCAAACATCAAAATCCTGAAATCCTTTGCAAAATCCAACAGCCATTGTCTGCAAATGCTGTGCTGCTACTCAGGATTACACTCCCCCAGCCAGCATGGGCTCAGCAACTAGAACTAGTGTCTGAGTCTAAGAGTTCTGGCATTGTCTATGCCATTGATTTCCTTGGTGAGTGAGACTTGTCATTTGTCCTCTCTCTATTTCACTTTTCATTATCTACAGAAAGGGAATAAATGATACTGACCTTCTTTGTTAAATGTTTTGAGATGTGTTGAGGAGAAGGGCAAGGCATTCATCTTCTCTCAATCTCTCCAGAGATTTTGCAGCACAAAAGGAATGTAGTCAAAGGGCTTCAGACAGGAGCAAGGTTTGCCAAAGGAGAACATGGTCTCTGGAAAACAGAAACTGAAGGGATGAAAGTAATCAGAGCACATCAAAAAAGAGGTAGATGATCCCAAGTAGAAAAGACTTCAAGATGTCCACAAATATTTTAGAAGTTTCAGGGAAGATTTTCAAAGGCCTGGTAGGCAATCTACTTACTAAATAATAAAATAAGGTGAATATCATAAGAATAGCAAAACAGAAAAGCCAAGTATCTGAAAGACCTACATGAGGATAAGACTGTTACAGCCTAGAACCCTTTCTCTGGAGTTTGGGGAGAAAAAAATTGACCCAGACAACACCCAGTCCTTCTCCCATGACACTAAGCTGCTGGTCTCTTCTGTCACTGCATTTCATGCTGGCTGTGCTATCTGAGAGGCTACATGTCAGACCTCTTGTAGAGACCATCAAATTGTCCTGCATGCTAAGGTTTTCTGCCTGCCCAGATGACAAGACTAATGAGCACAGCATCTGAAAAAAATGTTAATGATGAAAACTATAGCAAAAATGGTAGCAGCAGTAGTAGTAGTATTAATAGTAATAGTTTGAGCTCAGTGAGAGGACAATTAAATGTTAATAAAGGATGATGTGTTATTTTCATACAATAGCAGAAAAATTGAGTCATCCACTGCAAATATGCTCCCTGTGCCTGTGTATATCTATAGATATACATGAAACATCTCCTTCTGTAGAGAAAGTAACTAGTCTGGGATCCTTCAACAATAGGGTAAAGAAGGTTTATTGCTGCTCCTGAGAAGGTCCTAGCAAAACTATTATGCAACAGTCTAAAAAAAAGCCAGAAGAAACTCTCTTCCTCACTCCTCAGCCACAAAATTAAGCATGAAACTCATTGCCACAGGATGCTGTGAAGATAAGAGGTATACATAGGCTTTTAAAAGTGCAGGAATCTTCCTGAAGGATGAGTCCAGCAGGGACTATTAAAGAGGATGATCCAGAAGTAGTCTCTGGCTCTGGAAGTCATCAAATCTCCAATAATTTCATTCTCCATTTTTGAAGTAATTTCTTAATCATCCATTACTGTCTGTTCCACATCAGAGTATTTGTGCCTTTAGTTTGATCCACTACCTGAACTGTCACTCAAACTTAAAGTGCACAGCAGTTTGAATTATTTTTCATTTTAACAGAAAAAAAGACTTCATGAAGCAGTATGATCAACAAAAGACAAAATCACTCTGAAAAAGACCCAGGAGTTGCTTATGACAGACACTAGCACAGTATGTTATGTCTGTGCAGTACCTATGAATAACTTCTTTATTTTTATAGTCACAGTAAGGTATAGTATGTGTCACCTCTGAAATTTAATGAACCCAGCATTCCAGGAAATGAAAGTAAAAAGGTAGACCTTAAAATGTATCTTTAAAGATGTCTCAGGCAATTAATCTTTTCCAATAGGAAAATTGGCTTTCTTGGAGTTTAGGTTCACTAAAGAAATATCCACAATATTATCCTATATAACAGGTTGTCTTAAATACTGACACATCAGCACATAGGCACAGAGAGCTGATATTTAATCTTTGAGGACAGAAAAGTAACTCTGAGATGGCTGAGGCGGAGCAATTGTTTTTCCCTGTAAGGAAATTGTTTGCCCTGTAAGGGGACAAGGCAGAGTTCTTTAAGTATTTGATCTGTATGGCTGTGGAAAATTATGGGCCTTTTTGGTTTTGTTTGTTTGTTTACTGCATTATTTTATGATGCTCCCTGCTTGGCAGAAATTCTGGTCAAATTTCACAAAGTCACTCTCTTGTCTCCCTTTTGTCCCCTCCTTGGGAATCATCTTTCTTCTCCTACCTGTGGGAAGCCTTGTGGAGGGTGGATAATGCCCTTTACTTTAAAGGTAGGGCTCCTGTACCTAGCTCACTCAGATTTCAGGACCAATTGCATGCTGATCCAGGTGCCAATGTCATCCAGTACCCAGCCACCAGCTCTCAGTTGTGTGCCAACCATTGTACATAAGACTGTATAATTGTTTTAAATGGGATTCTTTCCTTTAGTGTTCTCTTGGAGTAAAGGCAAAGTGGCTTATGGATGACAATCTGGTCCCAATTTAGAAGAATATGGTTTTTTGAATATTTGAACCCTGTGGAGGTCTACTAAAAATAGGGCAGAGTTTTTGTTTGGTTCGTTTGTTTTTCTGCTCCTTTAGGAAGAGGTGCCTTAACGGTTATCAGGCAAATGGAAATTCATATCAAGGTATGGCAGGCTCTAGTGTGCTGTAAGTTGGCCATTACTTCTTATGTTATTCAGATTCAGTCCCTCAAATGCCATAGTTTACACATTTTAATCCTCAGCCCCACTAACCTTCAGTTCTGCACAGGGCAAGGCCAATGATAAAATAAACCAGCTTTATTTAGCAAGATTTATGGTGAGGTTGTTACCTGCAAAACTGCAAACAGGTTGCAATCAAAAGAATATAACTGCAATCTACAAGTAAATTTAACAGCTGAATATTTTTCCAGTTGCTTAGATTTTACTATCTTTGGATTCCTAAGATATTATTAGGAATCCATTATGAAGCCACAGAAGTATTTTGCTTTTTAGATTATACCCCCAGGCCTGAAACAATTTTCTTGGCACTGGGCTCTCAATTATATCAGTTGGGGTCCTAACTTATTTTTAAGGCAAATGAGACAGTGAAGCATGTGAATACCATAAACAGTTGTCACTTTGTTGGTCAAAACATTTCCCATATATCTCATTTCTGTTGTGAGATGCTGTTTGTTTGTTTGTTTGTTTCTTTGTATAATTCTACCTACACTTTAGGTGGAGTTGAAAAATATACATGTAGAGAACATGTAGAAGACATTCCACTGTTCCAGTATTTATAGCATTTCATATCATCTGTATCTTTATCATATTTCATATTTCTTCTATTAAAATTACCTATTCAGCTCTTTTGTCAAGCTGGTATGGAGTGCACACATGATGCTTCAAAAGTGCAAAGACAGATGTAGTAACATATGACTTTGTCTATAGACTTCCTTCATCCTCCCCACTCATTCTTCGTTTTAGGACCTCCAGTGTTACAGGTGATTTATGCTAACCTAGTGGCTGCAAAAACCTAGAGTTAAAAGGGTGAATTAGATTATCAGTAATTCATCAATTACTTAGGAATTGATTAACAACATTTGCATTTATCTAACCATAGGTTATTTAGCTGTAGCTTTTCACTGTCAGATCTGCCCTTTTGATCCACATCTTCTCCTGATGAACTTCTGGCTTCTCAGCCAAACTTCAGTGTCAGAGCCCAGCTGCCACACAAGGAGCAATAACTCACCTGGGTTTCAAGATTAACACTGAATCAGTAAAAGCAGTAAATCAGTCCTTGGAAATGTTTCCTCTGGAAAGGGACATTTCTCCCATTCCACTACCCCTTTCATACGATATCAGTTTTGCAGATGAACACCAGACATGTGTACTGATATGAATCTACCTCCTGTGGAAAAACACCCAAATATAAAAAGAGCAATGAATTAAGCTATTATTATTATTATTATTATTATTATTATTATTATTATTATTATTATTATTATTATTATTATTATTATTATTATTATTATTATTCCATAAAGTACAAGTGGAACAAACTGGATTTTTTCTTCAGAACTTTAAAAAATATAACCATTTTAAAGCTCATCTAAACTTGCAGCTTGGCTTAAAGATCTGTCATCTCTCACTGGAAGGACAGCTTCTGTGCTTTTTTACCTCTTAAATTCAGCCAAATTGAAAACCACTTACAGAATTGTCCATGAATGATGACCAGTTCTGAAAGCCTTGTAGGTCAGATGGATTTGAGTGCATTCGGGAGCACTTCTTTGAACTGAGCTTCCACAGAACTCTCCTTGGCAACAGTGACAGGTTAATGAGCTACTTTTCTTAAGAAGAAATATTGCAGAAAGTGGAACTTTTTGTACACTTTTCCAAATTAGGCATGACATATTCTTAGTTGGAGAGATCCTGCATCTAGAAAACTAAAAGAAAGTTATCTGCAACTATTACTTCCATGGACTGAACACCCTCTAAGTATCCACATGATCGTATACCCGTTGGGGTATGCTATTGCTTTGGTATAGCCTGATTGCTATCAAGGAGACAAAATCAATCACACTCACTGTTTACTATCAGATGTAAAGCAGAGGTGATTTCTGCACAGCAATGCAGGTACCTCAAAGCTCCTTTCAAGGTATTGTATTCCATAATGTAATTTTGAGGCTGTCCAGGCTGACAATTTGTTAGTTACAATCAGGAATATCGAGGCATTAGTATTTCACAGAGATCAAGAGTATTGCCTGGAGCAAAGCCATATATGCAGTGAACCCCTAAAGAAAGCTTTCTTTGATAAGAGGAAAAAAAGGAATTAAGTGCATTATTCAAGGTCATTCTGAAAGAGATTATGTTAAAGAGAGACACCATGGTTTGTCGCTGTAGTACCATGGTCTTTCGTTAGGGTCACAGGTTTCCCAGTGCTCTCAAGTGAGGTACATCTGCATTACATACTGCAAAGCATTCCTAGTGTAGATACTGCTATGATGAAAAAACTGTTCTGTTATATGAACACAATAAACCCCCCTCCATGCAGGAAAAGATAACCTATCCTTCTGTAAACACAATTCTCCTGCTACTGCTAAGGTGGTTTCTTCTGGCTCACCTGTCTCTGTATTCAACCTTTCTCAAGCCCTCAGTGACAACACCAAAGACACTACTGGAAAACAATTTTTTTGTCAGGGACTCCAGTTTGTTTAGCTAAAAAAGTGAAGGTGTTGGGCAACTTTTGTCTATTAGACTCTATATATTGTAACAATAGGAGCCCTTTATCTTAGAAGAAAGAGATACACTACTTTATTACTTGAAAAGTGTAAACTAAACAAGTTTAGACTAGAAATATTGTACAGAAAAAATAATTATCAATACTATTTACCTGAAGAAAAAGTTCTTGCATGCTAGGGACTTTCTTAACCAAGAGTAGATGCTATTTTACAATGTACATTAATATTTCTGACAGTCATTAATTCAGGTGTAAACTATGTGATGTATAAAATGTCATATTAGGTCATTACTGTCTGATTTAAAAAGTAGGAACTATTGGAAATGATAAGGGTTTACTCCAAAAGATAGTGGCCTAGGGAGAAATGGGATCAATACATCTACTTTGAGGACCAAGCATATGTAGTAGAACACTTAAATAGTGCCTTATTACAAATCTAGGAGGAAAAATTGAAACCTGTCATTAGACCCTGACTGAAGTGAGCATCCATTTCACTATGAACAAACCCAAAATTGTGTGGGTAAGGTGTTTTCCACATTGTGGTTCTACCTGTTGCGGCTATGAAGAGATTCCCAGACAAGATCCCTGCTAGATGAAGCAGCTCTCTTAGATGAACATCTGACCAGGCCAATACCATTTCTGTACTCTCATGGCAGCTTTTAAATGAGCACTAGCACACTGGTCTGAGCAGGCAACTGTCTTCTCTGATATGCATCCTGTCTTGACTAAGAAAAAATCATATCCCTGGCCAAGCATCAGTGATTTTGCTCTTGTTACTATTTCTACTTGGATACAAGGAGGCTCTGCACCTTCTCCTCAAAGACACCTCTTGATACTTCTGTTATGTTGTCCTTATCCCTGCTATGAGGGTGGACTCAGGGAGTTACACTCACCTGCACCCATCCACCTGGCACTCCTGAAAAGTCTGCCCCAGGCTTTCAGAAAGAGAATGACATTGGAATAAAAAGTTTTGATTGATAACAAATAAAATCTAATCAAATCTAATTTAATTTAGTATAAATACTATTATATCTTAATATGTGTGTTTTAATTAAAATGTTACACATTATATAAATAATTATACTCCACTGTATTATGTTGCAATATAATTATAGATCCAGTGCAGCAGGAAGTCTTCTGATTTGAGGGGGAAAAAGAGATTAGGGTTGAATAAATTATAGATTAAAAAGGAAGTAATAAATGGACTGCAATGGCTCAGAGACCATGAAAATGTGAGTTTTTATAGGGATTTATTATGTTTACTGTATTTGCATTAGTAAAAACTGAAACTGCTTAAGCAAAACT
Source organism: Caprimulgus europaeus (assembly GCA_907165065.1). Next base: position 115,953,768 of record OU015523.1, read on the forward strand.
TTTTTTTCAGCTGACAGAGCACACAGCACTTATTTTTCTCTTTTTGCTAAAGAAAGGAGAGGATTTTTATGAATTAGTGTACTGCAATACTAAGTTTTATATTATCTATAAACTATGGTAGTAAAAAAACCTCACAATCATTTTAACCTTGAAATGCAATAGGGAATGTGGTGGATGTGTAAAAATTTAATGCCCTCCAGTGTCTGGTTAAGGGGTCAGTGCTAATGAGTGGGAGTTTGCCTCTGTTTCATAGTAGTATATTTTCCTTGCTTTTTCTTCCACAGGGATCTCTGAAGTTTGGGCTGCATTTCCAAAGCAGCAAGGCCATACAACTGGTCTGTTGGTGAAAAGACTAGCAGATCCTGACTAAAGCTTTTTTGGCAGCCTTGAAGGTCAGCTAAATACAGTGCACTTCTCACATATCAAAGAGTTATTTTCATTGTGCTGTGAATCTTGCAACCAAGTTGTTTCAGTCTGAGAGAAAAATAAATTTTAAAAAAAGTATTTATACCTGGTAATTGTCATGTACTACATTTCTCCCTCATACCCCAGGACCTTGAGTTGTTCAGGTGCATACAGTCTCTGTCTAAATAAAGTTGGTGTCATAAGTTGCAACTGTAAGATAAGTAGCTTAGATAATAATGTCCTTGCTATACAAAGAGCTATAGTAACGTAAAAACATTACCTCACCTTACTGCTGCATTCCAGAAAAACAAAGGATAAATAACTAATCACTAAAAGAATACTGCAATAAAATACATTTTAATGCAAACTCCCACTTCAGTCAGTGACAGTTTTGGATGAAAACCTGAACTAGTCTGAATGAACCTAAAAAATTTCCCTTTCTTTTTATCTTCTTGTCTTAGTTCAAAGTAAATATGCAAAGCAAACACAGGCTCTCTGTTTGAATAGAGTAAACAAGGCAGTTTCATAAGCATGGGTTTTGAAGAAAGTCATGCAGATGTTTTACTCTTTTTAACTGTTTTGCTAGTATGAAAAGCCAAGTCAACTGTAGCTGAGCTTGTTCTTTTGGATACCCAGCTATTTACCATTTTCCTCCAAGTTCCTCCCTGTGCTTGTATAAAATACTGCTTTGTCTTTTCTCTGACTATAACAATCCTGACAACAAAAGATGATACAGTAAAAATCCACGCTTTACATGTTTGTGTGTGTGTGTGTGTCTGTGTGCAGTGCTTGCAAATCCTATGGGATAAGAGCTGCCATATAAATGTAAATATGTGTCATGGTCTTCTTTGAACTGATGACCCTTTGCTGCTCTCTTTTTGACAAGCTAGGCAGCATGAATAACAATTGCCAGAATGAAATGGCACAATAAATCCAGCTCCTTGCTAATTTTTCAGATTCTAGGCTGTCTTCTCCTATTTAAGGACTTATTGTTGAATTTTGCCTTCCAACTGAAAAGTAAATAAAAGGCAAAGTTTAGGCTAGAATAAACTTTTGAAAGCATCTCTGGACTTGTGGCTTTGATTTGCAGTTTCAGAAATGAAATATGTACCTCTGTGGGTAACTCTTACTGAAAGGCAAGCAAATTGGGCTATTTTTTATTTCTTAGACCTGTTGTTTTTTCAAGCTTTTTTTCCTGCTGGTTGTTTTCCATAGGCAAAAAAAGTCCATTAGCCACAAAAAAACTTTATTGATTTCTTTGGAACTTTGTGCACTCACAAACATTGCCTCAAATACTGTGTTTTGTCAGTGTCTGGGTTCACAGTTCCAACCTGATGTTTTATGTGAGAAGACACATAAGCCAAGTCTTGATTATCTGTGATATTTCATACCATGTTATTCAAATACTAAATAAATTCTTAAATCTAACAACTCTGTATGTAAAGAATTTCTATTGCCATATTCCCTTCTTTTACTAAGAAAGAGATATGAGGTAGTAGTTCATGTAAGTTTACTTATTCTTTCTTTTAAACTTCCACTTTTACCCACATAAATAGTAATTATATTACAATTGTCTGAACTTGAAATGTAAGACATCATCAGACCTCACAGATGTCAGTGTAACATTAAAGCAACTGGAAAGAACTGGTGTTGCTAAGACTTGTACTAGCCATTTTAGAGATTGCAAGTTTGGAGGTCTTGTTAAGGTCAAGTTAAAAAGGAAGGTGTCTCTAATCTGCTCAGTAGTAGGTCAAATTGTCGTACAAAGTTGGTGCTGTTTCTTTTTTATTTTATGAGCTGCTTTACTATATTTCTTCCTGACTCCCTTCTTTTTGGCCCATGGTTTACTGTACTGGACCTGAACTGGTGACTCCCACTGGTTGAGAACAAAGAGTTCTCTGTACTCATGAGCAGTGTGGAAATCTGCCATCCCCATTGTATGCCACTAGTTTGCCAAGCTGGCTTGATGACACAAGCTATTCCCAGCATAATCCATCTAGTTGTCTTTCTCCAAAGGGAAAAAACCACTTTTATTAGAGGCCAAAAACGATAGATGCCACTGAGATCACAGGACTTTTTTTTTTTTTTTTTTCCTTTGCTGACTAAACTAACAGTGACAAGAGTTAAAGTGTTTCTCAGGAAAGCAATTGTCACTTTGGTTATGCATAGAAGCCAGTATCCATTTTTAGCTTTTGAATCTTTCATTCAAACTTTGTATTTTTAACAATCCTGAGTGCTTCGGAGGGACTGTAACACCTATCAAAGAACAAATATTATTGCATAGCACAATTAATATCTAATGCATCAAGCTTCATCAAAGAACTGGTTCTTCAATCTTTCTACGCTCTATTCTTAAGAATCAAATGGGGTGAAATTAACACCTGTTTTCTGCAGCCTCACAAAGAGAATGGGAAGAAGTCAGGACAGCCTAAAAACTGTCTAATAGGGATATAGAAATGACAGAATTCATAGAATCATAGGATGATATGGATTGGAAGGGACCTTAAAGATCAACTAGTTCCAACCTCCCTGCCATAGCAGGGACACCTTCCACTAGACCAGGTTGCTCAAAGCTTCAACCAACCTGACCTTGAACACTTCCAGGGAGGAGGCAGCCACAAATTCTCTGGGTAACCTGTGCCAGTGTCTCACCACTCTCATAGAAAATAATTTCTTCCTAATATCTCACCTAAATCTACCTTCTTCCAGTTTAAAGCCATTTCCCCTCATCTTATCACTACTTGCCCTTGTAAAAAGTTCATCCCTAACTTTCCCATAGGCCCCTTCAGGTACCAGAAGGCCACTAGAAGATCTCCCTGGAGCTTTCTCTTCTCAATGCTGAACAGCCCCAACTCTCTTGGCCTGTCCTCGTAGGAGAGGTGCTCCAGCCCTTGGATCATCCTCGTGGCCCTCCTCTGGACTCAGTCCAGTAGGTCCATGTCCTGTGATTTGAGATCCATTGCAACATAAGGGTCACCATATTGTTTTAGGGATACCTTTAGTGTTGTGTCCACATCTTTTCTCTAACATCCAGTAAAGTTAATGAAAGCGTGGGAAACCTTTGCTAAAAACAGAGGGGTTGGCTCAACAGTCATTGCACTGTCTAAAAGACATTGAATTATACTGTGAAGCAGATTATGTACTCCCTTTCCAAATGTTGTAATATTCTGATGCTGACATAAGAACATGTAGAGTGGATCTTGTCTCTCTGTCACCAGGCAGTAGGAATGTGCAACTCAAAGAATGGTACAAGAATAGACCAAGTCCATAATGATGCCTAACCAGGCTTGTGTCCTAAATTCCGTATTTTTTGCAGCTTAAACTTTTAGTGTCTACACATTATTGCCCCTCATCTTTCCATATGTGTCCATCTGTCTTATTTTTAGTGTCTTAGCTAGGTGAGAATTACTTTCTCTGTTACTATCAGTTTCCTTTAGAAGAAAGATAAGGCAAGAGGAATATTATTTTTTTAATTCAACACACACTGCATGCTAATTGCAGTAGAATATTTTTAGAGCATCTTAAATTTTTTCTTCGGTTGTAATATTCCCCAGAGAAATATGATGGAGGAAGAAGTGACAAGTTGAAGTTTTAGATGAAGATACCTTTAGCTCTTCCATAGAGCCATTAAAAGGCCACGACTCCTGCCTTTTCTAAACTAATATAGTCATCTGCAGATCTTGTTTAAGAAGCAGGCAAAATGATTTTGTAGATAGCATCAGATTTTAATTTTTAAAGAGGTTTCAAACTGCTGCCATAACTTTTTCATATTTATACCAGCAGGCAATTCTACAACTGAGAAAGATATTATTAAATTCTTTCTCTGTTTAACAAAACAAAGAGCAATCAAAAATAACAGCAAAAACTCCAGCTCTTTCAATGCCAGATGCTAACAGATTATTTTTCTTCCAAGAAATGCTTATGAAATTGTGTCAAAATGATAAAAGAAATGGGATTCTGTGCAAACCTCTGTTTATATGTGTTAAGAGTTTTGTTTTGCAATATGAAGACAGTTTAAAATGTAAAATCATAAGGAATAATCAGGGATCTATTTTTCTCTCATTCAGTTTCTGTTTCATTGATGGGGAACTCAATTGTAGATCAAATTAGCTTTGTATAATTTTTCATACATAGAGCATATTCGTGGAACTATACTGCCAGGTAATATCTGAATTTTCAAGGATCCATATGACTTCTGTTGGCAGCAGGTGTTTTGCAAAGAAGCTTGTGAACACATTTTGGGGCTGCTTTTCAATGCAGACTCAGGGGGCTACAGACTATGAACCAGTGGGTGAAATATTCTTCCTTTTTATTATTCCTTTTTTGTTGTGCAAAAAAGTGCAGCATAACTTCAGCAAATGAGGTCTTTATATCTACATTGACCTTGACATAGCTCTATAAGAAGCTGGTTATTCAAACATACTGAAGAACTGTGTATTTTATTGTTTTCTAATTTTTTTTTTCAATTTTTGCTTTCCCTGCATAAGTAAAAAACTTGCTCAATATTTCTCTGCACATTCTAAACTCACTTCCCCTCCTCCTTCCACTGTTTCTTTCTCTCTCCCCCTCTCTCTTTTCTCTTTTTTCTCTCCTCTTTGATTTTAAATTATTAATTAGAATACAAATGCCTACTCTACTGCTGAAATGTATAATTTAAAATAAATAAATAAATAAAGAGGCATCTGTTCTGTCCACATTCTCATTCATGGGGCTGTGATTGTCTTGAAAGAGTAAAAGATTACTTGATTTCTGGATTCAGACCCTGTTGCTTGTGACAGAAATACTTGTAAAAGAATCACAGTGCTTAAGCCTTGCTATTTCTACAAATGCTTTATTTATAACCTGAGTTTCTCTCCTCATTCTAAGATAGAAGAGTGATATACAGTTTTTTTCAAATGTAGGCACAAAGAATTAGGTCAAAACATTGCTGCAGCATAACACACAGCAGGAACCACAAAGCAGTAGCATAGACAGATAGAAAAAAGTAGTTCAATTATCAAATACCCACTGCAGTCTAATTTATTATTGTTGTTGGTTGTTGTTGTTTTATAACTTATCTGAATTGATTCCAAATTTCCAAAAATGGAATTAGGACTTATGATAGATGCTATAAAGATGTGTGGTAAGTGTTTATTTTATCTTTAAAATCTCCAGAGGACAATTCATCCTATGTACTATAAACACTTATATATTACAAAACTGGTTTTTTTAGCACTCTGGAGGTGCCTGATCTTCTCCGTCAACTTTGCAGAGAACACTTCTGACTAAGTTGCCAAAACTTTTGTAGCTAAAATTAGGTGAGATGAGTCCTACTTGAAATAAATGCAGATAAGTGGGTCATATTTAAATCAAAATATTACGTACCTAATTAAGCTGTAAAGACTACTGTGGAGTTTACTACCAAAACAGCAGTGAATAATTCAAATCATCTACTCTCTCAATGGAGGCAAGAGAAGTGCTATAGGGGAAAGAGTATGGCAGATGCCTGTTGTGCAGTATCTGGACAGGGCCCAATGTTAACTGTGTTCTCTCAGTGTTACAAAGGCCCAAAATACTGCAACAATGCAAGACTCCTCAGATGCTGAACAAAGTTTTCAGTCACACTGTATTTGCAGGTTGGTATAAGGTAGTCACAAGGGCTAAATATGGCCTCGTGTCTTCCTTAGTCTCACACTATAGAATGAAATAAGATCCTCCAGAGACTGAGTAACATCATTAGGTGCCTGCTCTAGATTACCCTTTCCATTTGCTGCAAGAGGAGCTTGCAAGATATTAGTCTCAATTGGCTAACCTTAACCTTTTGCTTACCAGTTGTGCAAAAGGCAGGACAGAACCTTCATCCCAGAGAGGGAGCTGTGCAATCATCTCATCATTATTTATCAGGGGCACAGAAATCTGTGTTTCACTGTATGCTGATAATGAAGATGCCTGTAGTTCCTCCAGCTCTCCACTGCTCTTTCACAAGAACTCTGCATATTGATATACCTGCTCTACTTTTTCAGCATATGGAGATTCTCAGCTAAATTGCCCTGGGTGTAGAATGTGTTGATGATTGTACTTTTTGCAGGCTAATGTTAATGTCGATCTCTACTGATTGAGCATTCTGGACAATTTAAATTCTGCCCAAAATCTTTATGCCCATAAGCATAAAAACTCACATTATTCTCATGCTTTGGCTTCAGGACATGTACAGGGGTGTGAAGATCAGGTGTTTGACAATGACAATAAATGTGCAAAGTCAGCTCATAGGAGGAGAGGTTTGAGTGGAAGATGCTGCTTTCAACTTTATTCATAGGCAGTTTGGAGTTCAACGAATAACATCTATGAAGAAATGGTGAATAATTTTTCTTTTGGAAATATATCTACTGTATGAAAGCAAGCTGTGGAACAGATATGATCTACATGAAACTCAGAATTTTTTTTACTCCATTATCATGTAGTTCAACTGGAAGGAAATTTCTATTCTCTGCCATCTCTGATTTCCTTGCACAAATGTCAGTGTTCAAGTTCTAAGATCTTTGGGTGGTATCAAGCTATGTAGTCGAATTGACAGATAAATCACCCTGTCTCACTTTTGCCAATTTAGAGTGATGTTCTTTCCAGTTTGGAGATAACTTCTAACATCTAAGCATCCCCATATTAGAAGTTTTTACAGATTTAAAAACTATAGTTAGAAATCTTGTTCAAATTGTTTTTTTCTATGGTTATTCCTTCCAGGTCTCAGTGGTAGCTACAACCTTAGTAAGGAGCACTGCTCAGGGGCCTTGATCACTTCTAAGCACTTTTGCCTAATAAGTTTTCTTCCCTTTCAGTCCATACTGAATGTTACCAACATGGCTAGATGAAGAGGAGACCTTGTTTTGATCTGTACCCTTCTAACAACCTGAAGAACAGATGGGGATTAGGCTGTGCATCTTGTAGCTCCCCAATATGTGTGTTCAGCTGAAGCAGGGTGGGGTGATCTGCTCCAGGGGAGCTACTGGACAAAATTATTATCACTCGTCGGCTCTCACCCAAGCCTGAGCTTCAGGCAGCATTTCTAAATATTGCTCATTAATTCTAAATATTTCTAAATATTGCTTAGAAGGATTGAGGTCTCAGAGTAGACCATTAGTGTTAAATATAAATTCTTTTGGGAATACTATGCTAAAAGTACTTAAAGTCACACAACTACACAGTAAAAAAAAAAAAAAAAGAAAAAAAAAAAAAGAGTGGCAAAGTTATATTTCCATATGAAACTTTAACTGAGTGACTATGTGAATGTTCATTATAAAGCCATCATTAGTGACACATTCGTCTTCTCTTTCACAAAAAGGCAATAGCTTATCAAGCTTCTTTTCCTACAGTTTATACTTTTTATACATAGCATCTTAAAATTGTGCACACTGTTTCTCTACCTTATTGAGAAGTTAATTTGACTGAATCACAAACTTCTATAAATAACAATTGTAACCAGGTTACCACACTATAGTCCATTTATCCTCTTTAGCAGAGCAATCCAATAAGCCAGAAAGACTCAAGAATTTCCTTAATCTTTCTAAACATGTGCAGCTATTGACTTTTTTTTTTTTAATGGGTAGGAATTGGAAGAAGAAAATTAAGAAACTGAGTGATGGAAACTATCTAGTTTAGAACGTTAGAAAACTTTGAGAATCTTAATTTAGCTCTGATTCCTTTACAACTTACTAATTATCTCCTTTTTTTTTTTTTTTTTTCCTTCCTTCTCCCCCCCACCAGGTATTTCAGGAGAGGATAATAGAAATTATTGTCCAAACTTCAAAGTTTCCCTTTGCCTTTGGCTGTCTTTGTATTAGGCCCAGAGCACACATATAGCTATCCCGATAAAAGTCTTATTAGTCTCTTAATTGTTTCTCAAATAACCTTTTCTGCAACAATATTCTTGCATTTTGCAGCTTAAGTTTAAGTAAGTAAGTTTAGGTCAATTTCCCATCTTTTCTTCTCTGATTCTCAAAGATCAAACCCCTGAAACAGAGAATAAGGATGAATTAAATGCAATGAGGAGACACTTGATCATTTTTGTGAAAACCAAAATTAATCAAAATTGTGTTACCCATGCATTTTATACTATAAGGTTGGAAACTATCTCATCTGAATTTAGACATTTAAATCTACTTGTCTGGATAGCTCTTTCTATAACCATATAATCATTGGGAAAACAGAAGCATATTTAGTGTATAATATCTGAACTGTTTTATACAGAGATGTTAGGAGAAGTTGAACTATACTTTCAAAGTAGCTATCTTATTTTTTTTCACAGACTTATTAAGAAAGCCTACTAGGGCTACTATAGTTCCAGATACCTATATTCCATTAAGTGATTCCTCCTCTGAGTGTCATTCTTGATTCCGTCCAGCACAGCATATGATTTCAGAAGAATACACTCAAATATTTTGAAGCTAAATGAAATTAAGATACTGTACAATATCTCATTCCAAGAATATAATTCTTAGAATATTTAGAAATCCATATCCAAGCTTTTGTATAACATGAACATTTCAACTTTGCCTCAGGTGTTTGCGAAGTTATTAAGTTTCTTGCTTCACAGATAGGGAAGATGAACTCTTTTGCAGAATGAAAAGATCTATTGTAATAATGCAAAGACTTTTCATCCTTTGTTCCATATTCATTGGCACTCTCATTGATAGCTATGATGATTCTAATGCAAAAATGAAGTTGTAAGAAGGAGGAAGAACAGCAGGGATGGTCTTTTGCACTCTTATGAGATCAGAACCCTCAAGAACCAAGTTCCTGATCCAGACAAAGGACTCTGTCCTTGGCAAGCTGCTTATTTCACCTGTGCAACTGCAGTTCCTGTACCCCAGATATCTGAGAAAATTAATGTATAAAATTTAATATTATATATCCACAGCAATGGAAACAGTCAATAAATGAAACCCCTGATGGTTAAGAACTCGAGGACAACCTAAGTATCTGCATGGATCTTCTGTCTAACACAGGTCATGGAATTATACCCTCTAATTCCTGTAATGGTTCAAGCAATTTCTGGTTGACCTAAACACACCTCTTAGAAAGACTCAAAAGCTTCACCTGGGTCAGAGGTTTAAAGTGATGGAAAATGCATCCTAGGCAAGTTGTCCTAACCTTTGGTGCTAAACTTTTACAGTGCATTTCTAGTTTAATTTTGTTGAGCTTCAACTTTTAGCCTCTGAATTGTACCATCGTTTTGTCTGTCAGATTAAAGAGCCTTGCACTGTTAGAAGTTGTCTCTCTCTGTAGATACTTATTCTGTGTAGATACTTATAAATGTGATCAAGTTACCTCTTAACCTCCTTTTCTTATAGCATTCTTACAACATTAAATAATTTTTAAATAATATGAAAGAAGGTCACATTTTGCAATTAGGTGCATCTGGACAGGTTCTCTTAAAGAAAATCAATGCCACAGATGTGTGGACCTGAAGAAGGAACGTGTCTATTAATGATTTGTAGGGTATGGTTTCCAGGAAATTCTGTGAACATCAAATGATGAACCCACTGATTTTGTTGATGCTGGTTAAGTAGGTATCACATGGTCTCTGCTGAGGGGCAGCATTGTTGCTGGCTGAATAAAATGCGAAGCAGTAGCTGCAGCCTTTCTAACCACAGGAAATATGGAATCTGCATTGATTTTTAAAGATAAAGGACTAACTGTGGGATTAATATAGTTCACTTTCTCTCCCAGCATAAAACCTCAATTTTAGCACCTCTTCTAAGCCACTTAAGGATTATTTTCTTTCTTTCTTTATTATTAGATTATTTTCTTTCTTTCTCTCTCTATTATTACTTCAGATCAAAAAGATTTCACTTTTTTGAAATGGCATCATAGTGAGCAATCCGTTTTTTTCTGTTATAGATTAAAAAGTAATGCTTGCATAGCAAGCACCCCAGGAAAGCTGTAGTACTTCTAACTTACCACTGTAAACATTCATCTAATTAATTAAATTAAAGAAGTCACTGCTGGATCTGCAACACATGCGTCCAGTTACCCCCGATGATCTGTTTTTAGGAATGGTCCTAATGGTTTGTGGCAGCTGCGATTCTGCTCTGCTTGACCTGAAGATCATTAGAAAGCCAGGCTAGTTCTGAGCCATTTTCTGTTCTATTCAGCATTCCTCACGGATCTGGTGTCAGCACAGCCTTCTGACTTACAGGAACTTGCTCCAGTTTTTAAATGACCTGAACTGATTTGAAGCAAATGAGTTTGGGAAGAGGGTTAAAGTTGTTACTTGCACGTCATCTGGTCACTGCTCATGGTACAGCTGGTTCAGCCTCCCAGCTCAAACAGAGCACATCCTAGCCCACGTGAATGGGAGAGATGTAATTTAAAGCATCAGTTGTACCAGTTACTCCCTCTGTTACAGGTTTTCCTCTGAGATTTGCAGCAATTTGGAGAGGAGAGAACCCTGCATGTGTTTTAAGTGTGTAAAAAATGAAACAAATGAAAAAAAAAAAAAAAAAAAAAAGCAGAGGCAAATTATAAACATGGTGAGATTTGTGAGCCAGACAAGATGGCAAATGGATTTTAGAAGGGTACTCAAAAGCAACTTGGTTATCTCAGAGCATTTCCACATGGGCAGGAGAGGAGAACTTTTCTGCTGGCATAGAGATAGTCAGATGAGAGCAAGCTCTGGTCCAAAACCATTAGTGTGATGGCTGGGGTCTGGCCAGTAAACTCTGCTGAAAGGCATGATCACCAGTTTGGAAACAGCCCGTGGTAATGTGACTATGGCACCTCTAATGTACAGCTACTGCTTATCTCACCAACTTGGGGAAGACTGAGGTGTGCACTTCCATGGGCATCCATCTCATAAGCACTTTTGGATCAGCTTCTTCTCACTTAACCTTAGATCTTTGAGAAATCTATGTTAGAAATGTAACTACTTTAGAATCCCTCTATAGTCGGCGAGGCAGAGGAATGTTTATGAAAGGGCAGTTCAGTTGCCTACAATCTGAAACATCCCGGGAAACAGCTGTACTCTTTCTATAGACCCAAATACCATTCCAGGTAATGAGGTGTCCAACGATGTCATGATAAGGTTCTGGGCAAATAAATTATATCCATGACTTCTTGGCATTTGAAGAATACAAAATAGTCAGCCTAGCAAAACCCACAGTCATCCACAATGAAAGAAATTATTTTAAATCACTAAAATTTAAAATTGTTATTTTGATTTTAAGATTTTTTTAATTTTCTGAAGTAAAATTGGGAAATCCTGAAAAAAAAAAAACAACAAAAAAAACCAACAACACTTCCTACCAAAAAATAATAATGTTTAGGAAATGTCAAAAATATTTCTTTAAAAATTTTTATTCTGCTGTGTCTTACTAAATGAGAAAATTAACAACACATGTTGATATTGCTAAATTTCAATTTTGTAAGAAAAATTTTGCAAGAAAAAAATCAGCACGACCTTCTCTGCATATCCTAGAGCTCCAGGAAGCTAAGCCAGGTCCTTCTTTTCCTCTGCCCCAAGACAAACATTTAGATCTCACCGTATCTCATGAAATATGGAACACTGGATCCAAAGAAAAGGAGAAACTCAGGAATACATAAGATCAGAAAACAGCATTGGCCTGGAAGATAGCAGCTGAGATCAAAAGCAGGGAGCTAGGAAACACATGTGTCTTCAGAATCACTGATAAGATTTACCTAAGGTTATATAGGCTTAGCACTAAAAACATTAAAATCAGGAATAATTTCTCAAAAAGATATGAACTTGGTGAAAAACAAAAGAAAACATGGAATTTAAAATAGGACAGCCATAAACCACTATCATATTTGAGAAGTATGGTGAAGTTCCCACAGACTGGACAAAGAGGAACATCACCCCCATTTTTAAAAAGGGTAACAGGTAGGACCCAGGGAACTACAGGCCGGTCAGTCTCACCTCAGTGCCAGGCAAGATCATGGAGCAGATACTCCTAGAAACTATGCTAAGGCACATGGAGAATGAGAAGGTGATTGGTGACAACCAACATGGGTTCACCAAGAGCAAACCTGATGGCCTTTTATGATGGGGTTACAATATTGGTGGATAAGGTTAAAGCAACTGATGTCATCTACCTGGACTTGTGCAAGGAGTTTGACACCGTCCCGCATGGCATCCTTGTCTCTAAATTGGAAACATGTGAGTTTGATGGATGGACCACTCGGTGGATAAGGAATTAGTTGCACACTCGCACTCAAAGAGTTGTGGTCAACAGCTCAAAGTCTGAATGGAAACCAGTGACGAGTGGTGTCCCTCAAGGCTCGGTACTGGGGCTGGTGCCCATCAACATCTTTGTCAGAGACATGGACAGGGGGACTGAGTGCACCCTCAGCAAGTTTGCTGATGGCACCAAGCTGGGTGGTGCGTTTGGCATGCTGGAGGGACAGGATGCCATGCAGAGGGACCTTGACAGGCTTGAGAGGTGGGCCTGTGCTAAACTCATGGAGTTCAACAAGGCCAAATGCAAGGTCCTGCACCTGTGTCGGGGTAATCCCAAATATAAATACAGGCTGGGAAGCAAGTGGCTTGAGATCAGCTCTGAAAAGAAGGACTTGGGAGTGGTGGCACATGAGAAGATGAATATGAGCCAGCAATGTGCGCTTGCAGCCCAGAAGGCCAACCGTATCCTGGGCTGCATCAAAAGAAGTGTGGCCAGCAGGTTGAGGAAGCTGATTTCCCCTCTCTGCTCCACTCTCGTAAGGCCCCACCTGGAGTACTGTGTCCAGTTCTGGAGCCCCCAACACAAGAAAGACATGGACTTGTTAGATCGAGTCCAGAGGAGGCCACGAGGATGATCCAAGGGCTGGAGCACCTCTCCTATGAGGACAGGCTGAGAGAGTTGGGGCTGTTCAGCCTGGAGAAGAGACAGTTCCAGGGAGATCTTATAGCTGCCTTCCAGTACCTGAAAGGGCTACAAGAAGGCTGAGGAGGGACTTCCATAAGGGCAGGTAGTGACAGAACAAGGGAAATGGCTTTAAGCTGAAAGAGGGTGGGTTTTGATTAGATATTAGGAAGAAATTCTTCACTGTGAGGGTGGTGAGACACTGGAACAGGTTGCCCAGAGAAGCTGTGGCTTCTCCTCCCTGGAAGTGTTCAAGGCCAGGTTGGATGAGGCTTTGAGCAACCTGGTCTAGTGGAAGGTGTCCCTGCTGATGGCAGGGGGGTTGGAACTGGATGATCTTTAAGATCCCTTAAAGCCCAAACCATTCTATGATTCTATGATTCTGTGATTCTATGTTTTGTGTTATTCATGAGGCCATCAAATGTTCCCATTGTTCCTTTTTCGCCTCAAAGTCTGATGACTTCCTATAGACTTCAACAGAGGAATATGAACTCTCTGGCCAGACATTTCTAACTTAAGGTAAAGTCCAAGTTTACTTAGGGTTTAGCCAAAAATGCCTGGCCATCTTGTGACTGACACGTGCATAGCTCCCATTCAAATGAGCACACATGTGCATCCATGATAAGAAAACCAGTTTTATTTTCTCCTGAAATCTGACTGCTAAGGGTTTGCTTCCCAAATTTCTCCCCCTTTTCCCAACACTTTTCTGCCCCCTTTTCTTTCATACAAAAAAATACATTAATAATTCCTTGCTGAAAACTCATGCCTGTACATCTGTTTTCACTAAGAAAATATGTCAGTTTTCCCCGTTATAGACTAACATCTAAAACCATCCTGATACCTACAGAGCCGTTCTCATTAATTTAAAAAACATGGTGTGACATTTCCATGTTATAGTGATTAGAATATCAACGAGCATGGGTTGAAAAATGTTGTTGAAGAAATTAATATATTTCAAAATCCGCTGGGATTCACAGAGAAAATGTGAGAAGTGGGAAGGACTCTGGCTTTCTCCCCACCAGATTTTTCCCCTACCACAAGTAACAGCAATTTTTCAGACTTTCCAGTCTCTTGGGATGCTTTTGTACTGGAGGTCATGTAGAAACTCTGAGGATAGCAAAGAACTGAAGATGACTGGAAAATGGAATTCTATTCCCTGAAAAAATGTTTATTTCAGGCATTGGACTATGTTGCCCAAGGCAGTGGTGGAGTGTCCATCCCATGAAATATTTAAAAGTCGTGTAGACACAGTGCTGAGGGACATGATTTAGTTGGGGACTTGTTAGTGTGAGGTTAACAATTGGACTTGATGGTCTTAAAGGTCTTTTCCAATCCAGGCAATTCTGTGTGATTCTGTGATTACTTGAGTCACATGGGAGTTTTCCAGAAATAACATGTGCTTCCTTAAAGCAGGAACAGTTCTTTCCTGAAAGGAAATATTCACAGAATTTTCATGTTTTTGAGACTTAAGAGGTAATTTTCCCATGTGTCCTGTCTTTCATAATGTGCAAATAATTCTCAGCCTGAAGCTCCCGGGATCAACTGCCTGAGCAGTCAGGAGATTCAGGCTGATGGGAAATATGAGGCTGAATCAGCTCCCAGTTTATCATCTAATGAGATCCAGCCCCAAACTTTCCAGCATGTGCACAAATATGAAGACAAGGCCGCTGCTTGCACCATTGTTTTACCACAGAAACATCTTTTTTTCTCATTTGAAGTAAATTTTTAAGTACGTTACTTTGAAATGCACTTCCTGAGGAAGTAGGGATCATTTGAAAATGAGGCTGTTGTGGGCTAACAAAATCCCTGTTAATGCAGGTTTGTACAGCTGCATATGTTACTGCTGATAAAACCAAGCAGCCTTTCAAATACCCATAGGATGAGCTTGGAGGGAGTATGCAGGAGAAGAGTCCTTTTCTCACACAAAACTTTGTTTCTATCCAGAGGCTCTGGATCATCTATGTTACTACAAGAAAAGAGTGACAGCTACCTGCACGTACAGTTGATTTGATGTAGTCTATGCTAATTCTTTCTTTTAGGCACATGAATTATCCAGTCATTGGGTGACAGGAACTTAACAAGGACCTGAACTTTGAGCAAGGACCATCTTTTTTTATATCTATGTATGTCAGTGATTTGCTGTGACTGGAGTGTCTGATGAAGTGGGGGAAAAGACAGCTCTTGCTTATCACCCTTTTTGGTGTTTTTGTGTGTGAATGAGTACATGGGTCTACACACGTGCATTTAACTACATGCACATACATATCTGTGTACATATTTATATATCTTTTTGCATATATAAATATTCATTGTATAAAAGCTTTTGAGAGGTCACGATGCTCAGTTATCTCATTCTTCACATGCTATGGTCATAGTCTGAAAGCAAACATATTAAAAAAAAAAAAAGTAGGGAAAACAGATAACATGAAGCAATCCCTGGTCTCTCTCCTTCATTTCACAGCTGGCATTCTCAAAGCCTGTTACCCAGCTCCTGCAGCTCTGCATGACCAGGGGGAGCTGGAAGGAAACACACAAGAAGTGCAGCATTTTAGCAGCCCAGCTGAGTTAGGGAGTGCAGGGAAAGATGCTACATCCACAAGAATTTGTCGCTTATGATGCTAGAATGAGCTGTGTATTCATACTCTCACAGGATATGTGCTTGTATTAGCAGGGCTGTTGCAGAATAGTTCATAGATTATAGTTAGAAACTGCAAATTACCTCACTCCCTGGTTTCAAGTTGAAAGGAAGATTAATCCTTGACCTTGACTGCTGCCTCCATGCAAATCCCTTTTCATTTGGGCTTTGTGAATGGGAGAAGTGTTGGGCACTATAAGCTCCTACTCTAATGTCTTCCTGCACAAACCATGTGAGATCAGGCAACTTCAAAAATATTAAGTCTATTATGAAGCTTATGTATCACTTTTTCATAAGCCACTGAACTGGATAAAGCAACAGACTGTTCTGTGGAAGGCTGACTTCCACTATTCCAGTGATAATATGATTTTTTTTCTGAGATACCAAGTAATTTTCCAATCTGCTGTTTATGCTTTAAGCACAGGTTTTTTCCAATATAATATCTAACAAGCACAGGACAAGAGAGATTTCTCTATTTGATGCCCTTGATATAATCTCCAATTTCCACTACTGCGCCCCCCTACCCACCCCACACACACACAGAATCCAGACTACGAGTACTAAAAATGCTGAAATATATCATTTTTTCACCTCTGCTGCCTGTTAAAATGCCCAGTACAACTTTCACAGAGGGGCTTCATTTATGTAACTATGCAAAGTTTCCTCTATCATCTTCCTCTTCATGCTGAAATGGAAAAAGTCTAATGCATTAGGGTTTGTAAGGGGCTTTAATTGTGCTGGCTGGCACAAATTATAGAAATACAGCAAGTTTATCTCCTGTAAAATGTGGAAAGGTGGAGTTTGGAGGAAAGATGCTCTTCAGAAAAAATATTCATTGGGTTTTGGCATGTGGACATGTTACACAATTCTATTCCTTCTCCCAAAGAATAATGAGAAAACTGCTGGCACTATCTTACCCTAATTAGTTTTTCCCTTTGCCTTGGCCTCCCTGGGGCTAATACAGCTCTATCTGTTCTAAAGATAAACTGTGGCATTCATTCCTCAATCTATTCAGGTAGACCATAAGCCAATATTCCCTTTGAATTATTATAGGATTAATAAGAAGGGCTCTTGTGTTGATAAAAGCTTGAACCGACAGATTGCAGCTCCATCTATAGTCTCCAGCCTAGGGTGGCTGTGACTCCCAGGAGCTGGCAGGGCATCTGTCAGTGAAGGATCATTGTAAGTTTGCCCAGGTTTTAGTGTATTGAAAAGGCAAGTTTGAAGGACTGTGTTCACTGCCTCCCCACTGCTCGAGCTGTCCCAGTGCTAGAGTATACCTGAAAGGTGTTTGAGCTCCTATTGAGGACTGCATTTCACCTATGGCAAGCTGCAGTAAACGTTGCCTCATATTACTATTCCAAGCTGTACACAATGGCAGCTCAGGAGCAGTTTCATAGCTTTATTACATGACACAGAGATAAGACAGCTTCAGACATTTCAGTTTAATGAGTTAGTATCCTTGTATTATTCTCCTAAGCATCTGCTGCTAGCCACTGTTTGAGACGAGATACAACTAGAAAAATCGTCTGAAGCAGTATGGCAGCTCTTACACTCTGATCTCAGGAAAAGTTGCTCTGAAATCCTCCAGCAGATTTGCATGAAAATTGAACAGTAGAAACTGATGCCAATTTTGTCTATTTACAATTGCTTAATTTTTGGATGCTCTAACAACCATACTATTGTGTTAGCCTTTTAATGTTGAAATGCTTTGAAAACAATATTTAATATGTCCTGCCCAATATGGAGGCTGAAACCAGACAATGGAAGCCTGATTCCAGTAATGAAACTGTGTTCTGAAAATAAAAATAAAGAAATAAAGAAATAAATCAATAAGAGGGAAAAGTACTGCATTTTTCCGATTATTTCCTCCCAGACAACAGCAAAGAGGAAGAGCAATTTCAAAGTTAAAGTGGGTCGCTCAGGCTTGATGCTGCTGTTATTTTTTAATCTGCTGCTACTAGAATTTTTTTCTCTGGGAGCATGTCATACCTTTCCAGAGTATTCCCCATTGGTAAAGCTGAAGTCAAATCACTGACTTCAAAGAAGCAAACTAAGACTAATGCTATCTTTTTTTTTCAAGCAACTATGAACTCATTCTAAATAAGCGGTAAAATGTAGTACAGTAATAGTCCATATCTTTTTGAGCTGTAAAAGTGTCACTACAGAGGTTCTGACTATTACTACAGAGAGTAAAATCTTTGCCCCACTCTAGTAAAGGGCACTTTGCTATTTGCTTCTTCAAGACCAGGATTCCCTGTCAATTTAATATCACTTTCACATAAAAACTCTGAAAGAGAGGTTTGCAACTAAAGATAAAACAGAAAACTCTTTCAAAAGCAACTATGACTTGAGCTCCTTGTTTCAGTGCCTTTCTGCTGGACATTGGGTTTTTTTTTGGGGGGGGAATGATAAAGACAAGGAAGGAAAACCTTCTGTCTCACAAAAGGATTGCTTCCACACTGAATGTCCATAGGAATGGGAGCTTGTTTAGTGATCACAGTAACATCTACTCTCTTAAAATTACAAGATGTTTAATGATTAGGATAGCATCTGTTCTGAGCCTATATTCCAACTGAGAATTTCACATTTTAATAACTTAATGTTAGGATTTCAAATATGGATAAATCTGATAGAACCATGGTATGTCCTGTATCAGACTTCCTGCTATGCCTAAATCCTCCATGTGTCACAGGCACAGAGAACACGGAAAATCCCAGAAATGTTGGAGTTACCATGTACATGTGGATCTTCTATATGTATAGATGTGCATAGTATCCCTTTTCCCTGATATTTAATTTTTCAGGCCATGGAATAGCCTGAACACATCCATCTACTGACCTCATGTACTCTTTACATTCAGGGGAAAGAGGAAATGTAAATAGAATTGACATAATTTATCTCTGTTGCACCACCAGTTTCCAGATAGTGGCATGGTTCTATTTGAACCCGAACAGGATCACATCTTATACAGGTCAGAGACTGCTTTCAGCACCCATTGGAAGAGAATGAAGGAGATCCCATTTACCTCCACTGCAGGATAAGGACAGATGACTCTTGAAACCAAAACTAACTAAAACTATAAATCTTTTCAGAGGATAAATCTCAGAGGGAGATACAAAGCAGGGTAGATTAGTCACAGGAGATCAGGACACTTTTGTTTAAGGTTACTTTATTGAAGTAGTAAATAAAAGCTGTTATCTGATGGTTCTATGAGTAGTATATGTGAAACCAATCAGTTTCCTCACACTGAACACTCATAAACATTTATAGCCAACAAACTATGGCTTTGGTGAACAAGGCTGTGCAGCTTTTACTATGAAAAATGATCTTTACTGGAAAACATCTATGATTTTGTTGCTCATTCTGTACCCAGCCTTCAGATAAATGCCACTGGCAGAGGCTTCATTCTGCAAAATGAACTCTCTATTAATTAAACGATTGTCTAAAGATGTTTTACAAGGAGAAAAAGTGGTGGGGTCTGGTCAGCATTTCACATGCCTTCTCCACCCTTACAATGGCTTCAGATCTTTTCCTCATCTTCACGATCCCTCAACCACAGCAATCTCAAGTTTTCCCATGTCTAGGCACATTTCTCTCAGCCTGCCAGCTGAGCAAGCCACTGCCTGTTTTCTGACCCAGTCAGAGCATTTTGCATGCTGACTGGCAGGCAGACATATTACGTGGGATGACTGCCCAGACTCTGCTGTCAAGCAGCATGGAAGGTACCTGAACTCTAAAAACAGTCTCTCTCCTCTACACAGTTGCCTCTAGTCATAAACCTTACTGGAAATTAATAACCTTGAGAGCTTCATCTCTCTGAGAACTTTGATGGAAATTAGCCACAAGGTTTAAAAATTGTTAGAGGAGACTGACAATGTGTTACCACAAATCTATCCTACAGTATTACAAAGTAATCATGATACAAAAGTACTGCAGAGAGCTAAAATCCCTCAGCCCTTTATGAGGTTGGTCCTAGCTACTCTTGACTGCATCCTTCACACATCAGTCTTATGTGATGCCTTTAACATGGGCCCTCCCAATCCAGGAGTTTGAAACTGCTAGGCACATGAGCATGGGCTGCCCAAGCTGGCTCTGAATTAATTTCCATAAATATTATAATCCAAAAGAGTCTGTAAAAACATGATTCTGGGATCTACCATGTGCATTATTTAGCTTTGATGTGATATCAGCTATAAAGCCATACACGGCATGCAACTAGCCTGCCTTTTTCTCACATCACACTGCCACATGTTTTTTCACAGGGCTCTTTGTGTTGTAAAAGATGACAGTAGAGTACCTCTTATGAGGATCTTGTATTTTCATCCAAAGTAGAACATATTCTGGGTAGGCTGTGAAGTGTGGGAGACTGGCAGGAAGTTTTGTGAAGCTCCCCTTAATGACAACAAAACAGAAAGATTTTTTCTAGGTATTTAAATTGATATTGATGAATATTTATTGCAGTCATTTATAGCAAAAAGTTATCTGAGTTTGGTTAGATATTTTTATATATTATTAATGGGGGGTTTATGTTTGTTATATGCATATATATAACAAATCTGAGAATACAAAGATATTGAATCAGATAACAGTGTGTTTTGAAATAAAATCTAATGCACATTTACAAAAAAATCCTAAATAAATTGCATATTGACCTAATATAACATGTATTGACATGGTTAATTGACAGGAACAACAGCAACTTTTGGATCTCTTCTTCTTCATGTACATATAGTAGACTGTCCTAGGGTATGCCCAAAGTCTTCTTTAGAGACCCTGTAAATCTGAAAAGAATTGCAGCCTGAATGTCTACAACATGTCAGGAATAAATGGGATCTTCCTCTCCCCTACCTTCAGCTGCTCTAAACTTAGTCATTGAGCTTTAACTAGGATTCCTCTGCAGCAACTGAAGAAAAATAGTCACTTTAAGTGGAAACTTTTCACATGTGTTCAATTCTTGCCTTAGGATGGATGAATCGCTATTTGGAGCTGCCTCTCTCTTCACTGACTCTAGAGGAAAAGAATTGTTCAGGCTAAAGGACTAGCTGTTAGATTCCTAAAGGTAGGGGAAATTAATGCCTTTCTCGGAGACAAACCTTTCACTCTGTCTATGCTCAGCTTGAATTAGATTTAAGCTGATGGCTTTAAGGTGTCTCAGTCATCTTAAGATAAAGTTTGATCCAGTACTAGGTGCAAGCTAGAAAATCAAGAATAAGTTTGAGTCAAAAATGATTTCAACAAGAGTGTTCCAGAGAAAGTGAACATGCAGAGAAATCACACGTATCTCACGAAACAAGGGGTGGAAGGGAGATCATCCAGAGAGAACACAAAGGTAATTTTCAGGTAGCTGTTAAAGCTATTTTCCATCAGACATAATAGGTAATATATCTTCTCTTTTTGCATATTAAATGATGATTTTTGCAGCATTTTTTTTAATTTTAAATGTTCATTATTATGAACAAAAATACAAACCAGAAAAATAGCCCATTGCATCACCTCTTTGTGCCTCTCTGTGGAATTGATGGAGAGCAGAGAAATGTTCTGCACCAGAATTGTCATTTTTATAAAATTTCCTTTAAAGACTGGAGGGCAGCAGAGCAGTGGGTAGGTGTAATGACTTTCTATATCACTTTTTCTTCTCTCTGTGCACTAAAATTTGTTTCCTTTAGCTTGGCATGTCAAGTTCCAGAACTAGGCTAGGAAGAGTGGGTGAGAGCAATAAGACTTAGGGCACCTGATGTGGCATCTTACAGAAACTGTAAAGAAACAGTTCTAACCAAGGAATATTTGAACATCCTTTTTATAATGAGGGGCATATAATCTGGTCTCTTGAAAGATACCTTTGTATTTAATGCAGGGCTGCCCACATGTTTCTGAAGAGCTATAGAACTGCACAAATGCAAAGATGTTAATTCACAGGATCTTCTTATTAGCAAATCCATGTCCATAAGATGATTTCTATAAAGTAGCCTCATTTAGTTATGAAGAACTCACTGCCATGACGAACATCAATTTTAGGCTCTATGTTCAGATTATTTCCCAGTGCCAGCTCCACGGCATGGAGGTCTCCTACCTTCACTTCTCTGCTGTTTCCGGTGCTTAAAGGTTGTCATTCTGCCAAAAAGCAAACCCAAGGCCAGAGGGTTGCACACACTGCAGGGCATGGCCAGTGGATTCTCAGCCCCCTAAAACCTTTCTCCTTCCCTACTGAATCATTATGATTGCTTTCCCTACCACTTTCAGCATTTGTCAGTCAGATTTTTGGTCAGAATTGTTTGACATAAAGATTGAGCCTTTGTATAACCTACCCTTTATCTTCTGTGTGAATTGACTGTACAGCACCTAGACATTTGGGTTACAGCCCCTGCCAGAAAAGTCCATGGTTCCCTGGCATGTAAACAACACATAGCAGCCTCTAAAATTGCTACTGAAATGACAAGTAGAACTAGTTCCATCCTCTTCTCTTCACTCAGGCTTCATCGATCAAAAATTTTCCCTGAGTAGCTCCCAGGAGTAACTGCAATGACTTTTCTGTGCTGAGCTGGAAGCCAGCAAAGCTTACTAAACACTGCTGGCTAGGAAATATGATAAATCTTTTTATCCATGAATGGCATGGTCAAGGGATAAACATACTCCTGTTATGTAGCAGAGGCTGTTTTTCCTTTAGTTTTAGATGGTGTAAATCAAAGTCATTCCACTAAAATTGAAAATTAAAGCAAATATGAGTGAATACTTGTCCTGAAGTTTTTATTTTCTGTCAGGCAAGAATACAGTACTGCTAAGACAAAGTTATATTTTGAAATGTTTAGAGAAGATGTAACAAATGACAATAGCTAACTGAAAAATGTTTCAAGGAGTGTATTGGAGATTGATGCCCAAATAATAAAAATCTTTTGCCACCTTATTCCCAGAGGGGAAAAAGACATTTTAAAAAGGCATTTACACATCTTTGTAACTATAAGAAGGGTTTCTTGCCCCCGTGTCCTTCCACAGCAGACAAAAATATTTCAAAGAACAGGTTTTTATAGAGTTGGATCTTAATTATTTCTGGACTAATATTTTTGATTGGAGCTTGTTCCTTCCACCTAAGAATTTTCCACCAAAACCCTCTTGTATTAGAGGGGAGTTTTATTATCATTTCTTGAAATGTGACTAAGAGCTCTGAGGGAGTAAATTTATAGTTTACTGGGAGGAATCCAGCTTATCTTTTCATGGCAAGCCATGAAACACCAGCTCACTGCCACAATTTTTTACATTCAAGACCTCACTTTTGCCAGACAAAAATGCTCTTCAGTCAAGTCAGATCCTGAACTCTCTGCATTGCTCAGTTAAGTTGCAAACCAGGAAAGAGGCAGATATACAGAGCTAATCACTCTCTGATAGTGCCCCACTCTGAAAATTGCTTTGATTAATTACAACCACCTCAAGTGTACACAGAAATGCCAGTGCAAACAGTGTGAGTGAGATGGGGAGCACTATTGAACGCTTATCGCCACTTATTCAAAGGTGGAGAATGAAATGGTCCTACTGCACCACCAGCATTCAGCCAGGGGGTCTGACACTTCCTGGACTTGCTACTCCAAGCACTTTAAGGCTCTGGAGCTCAGCAGGCAAACAGTTTACAGATCTGTTAGGATCACTGAACCACGTTCACTTTGGATCTGATCTCTGGAAGGATATTCCAGTATTTTGGTCTATTCTCTTTCCTGAAGGAATGGAGAATGAAACTGGACCTGTCATTCACATATATGCCTAAAAATTCACAGGGCTGTAGCAAAAGGAGTGTGAAGATGTTATGACAAGCAAGGGCAAATACACCAAGCTGAGGGGCACTAAGGTGATATTGAGCCAGTATTTCTCTCTGCACAATCAGTTCCCTCAGACAAGATTAAATTACTTCTTCCATAGTAGATTGGATCAGCTGTCCTCTCATATTTGGCTTGTCCTGAATATTTTTATTTACACTCCTTGTGAACGCACAAGTCAAAATAGATCATCACAAATTTGCAAGTTGGAAATTTGTAACGTGTCTGTGCTAGATGCACTAAGAACAGAACTGACAAGATACTATTTGAAATTATTATCTGTAAGCCAAGTAAGAGATTGCAGTATACTTCTGGGTGAAGACTTAAGGGCAGCTTATCAAACTAGAGGGAAACTAACAATTTTGGAGAATTGTGCTTCTAATCTGATTCTGGGGAATTATAGTTTGACATTGCTTTGTCTTTTCATCCTTGCAAAGGCCTTTTTTTCCCTTGTCACAATGAGGTCTTTCTACTATTCACATTAGAGGCTTTACATGAGCCTTCATAATTGTTTCTTATAAAATACGTTGATTTCTATCATCCTGTTTAATGATGTGCTACATTGTTTATAAGATAATGCAATGAACCCATTTTGAACTCATTCTATTATCCCATAAGTAATGCAATAAACTGCTTAACAGGGCAATTAAATCAAGTGATTTCAGGTTAATGTTATCAGACAGTGTTCAAAACCATGCAACTTTTGTTTTGAGGATTGGCTTACCCTCTTAAACATTGGAAAATGTACTTTGCTAATGTTTTTGTTTGTATTCCCTAAGGTACTAATCACATTATTCATTGCTGAGGACCAGAAATATTATAGCAGCTTTCAAACAGAGGAGAGAGTTAGTGTAGCCTCTAGTAACTTGTGACAAAGCAATGGATTTAATAACCTTGGAGAACTCCCCAGGGTATTATGCAGCAGTGTTTGAAGCTTGGGGAAAAAAAAAAAGACATTTCATTATATACAGACAGTAGAAAATCAACTAGATGAAAGAAACATAAAGGTTAAACACATTATACTGTTGAAAAAAAAAAATAATCAGGCTGCTCAACCTACATACCTAATTTGAATTTTTAAAGGAATCTTAATTAATATTTTTAGACAGCACCGCTTTTTTCCTTATACCTTTTTTTTTTTTTTTGGCCCACCCAAAAATGTAATTCAAATACTCCGCACCACGCAGAATTTCATTAGGAACAGTTCCAGTGAAATTAAATCTCTATTGTGCATCTTGAGTCTGGTCTAATGATTACTGCTCCACTGAGTATGTAATTTAAAGTCTCTTGTTAATAGATGAGGTGCTGAACACCAACAGCTAGTTCTTCCAAACTTCACAATTGAAGAGCTATCTTGCTTACAGCCAGAGAAATCTACTTCCAATCAGACTTCCATGGAACAATACTGACATCTAACAGCTGCTGGAATAACCTTCATTAAATATTACTCTATCATTTCAAAAGAGGCCTTTTAGCTGATATTTTTCTTTCTTAAGGTTCTCAGTAAGAGTTATGTATTACAGAATTAAAGCAACTGTGAGTTTCTTACCTGGACTCAGATTTTCAAAATATGGCTAAAAAAGACTCTGATAAGCAAAAAAGTGAAAGAAACAACAGCTAAATCAAGGCAAAGGTATTCAGCCTTTTCCGTGTTCTGTATAACCTGATCCCCTCTCTTGTTGAGCAGTGGGCTTACATTTCCCCTAGTCTTCCTTTTGTCAACTATGTAGTTGTAGAAGCTCTTGTTGTCTTTCACATCCCTGGCTAGATTCAGTTCCAGATGGGATTTAGCTTTCCTAAGTTCATCCCTGGATGATTGGACAATGTTTCTGTATTAATTCCAGGAAATCTTGCTTCCACTCTCCGTATGATTCCACCCTCTATATGCTTCCACAACTTCATGTTGAGCTCTTTTAAGATTCTGTCCCATAATCTTCTGAAAAGGTGACTTGATTTTTTAGCAGTGCTGAGCACTCAAGAACTTCTCCTAATACACTTGGGAAATAACAGTGATGCAGTGCTTTTGAGAAAAGCAAAAACCATTGTTTAGTCACTATAGTGGAATTTAGGAACTTTTTTTTTTTTTCTCTGATTTTTTTTTACATAATCTTAAAGCTGAATTTAAGTCCAAATGATGACTTTTCTCATATCAGCTAAACCCTCACTGGTTTTGAATACTAGCGCAATTGCAGCTACTTGAACTATTTGTCTTATTCTGTATTTGTTGTGATTTCTACTTTTATTTCAGTTTCTGAATTGTTCATAAGACATGCCTCACTTCCAAGCATTTGATCACTTCTTCATAAGTCTTTACTACATGGTTCACTTAAATAGCTTTCAACTTGCTGCATGGATATTTCATGAACAGCATGAATACTTCACATTTATACACATTTTTAACATGTTCAAAGCACTGAACAGACATTAATTAAGAAAGACAAAATTTTCAAATGTGTCTAAAGGAATTAAATCCTGAGCTCCCCTTGAAGTCAACTGGAGTAAGCAGTAACTCATTGTGGGAATGAGGAATTCTCATTTGCAATCATAACAAGGCCTCAGTGACCCTAACTAGCACTCACTCTTTTAGATACAAACTGCTTGAAATACACAGTTAAATAAATGCCCGAAGATCACAGATTCAGTAAGCAGCACTATTAGCAGTTGAGCTTAAAAGTCTTCTCTCTAGCTGCAAGTATGAGAGCCAGGTTAGGTGTGTTGCTTGTGCAGGTGATCTCATGTCCATTTAAAGAGGGAGGAAAGGTATTTGCCAAGGCTGAGGTGAACCTTACTTGGGTGCTCTGCGCTGCTTCTCTCCTCAGAAGAAGATGTAGGGGAGGCACGGCTTGGTGGTCATGTGAAATTTCTAGAAATAATTTCAGAAAAATATGTCTCATACAAACAATGACTGAAATAAAAAGAAAATTGAGGTTAGTCAAACAGGTTAAAAATTTGACAGAAAGCAAAGCATGTCAGGTTCACCTAACAACAAAGTGTATTTTTATTTGTTTTTCTTTAGCATTGATGCTGAACAATCTGAAAAAAAAAAAAAAGACTCAGTAGTACATAGTACTTCCCCACCCCAATTTTTCATTTCAACAAACCTGAAAAATTTTATTTCACTCTGCTTTATTTGACATTAGACTAAGCTACTTCAGCAGGGATGACTTTGTTATTAAAGATTGTTTAAATATTACAGCTTCTTTGTAATATAGGGACTACATGCTAGCAAGTAAAATCTAAGTTACTCTTTCCTCCATCTTTTCCTCTTTTTTGAGATGTCTGTCTCCAGCATAATTAACTAGCTAGTTCTAAAATGTAATTTATATCACTCAAACTGATCTGAATTACTCTGTGCTTAGAGAGGCTGAGTGAAATGGGAAATGCAAATTTAGGGTCATGTAAGTTTTTTTAAAGTGAACATTTATTCTTTAGGGACTTTGGATGTGACACCAAAATTATATGAATGATGTATGCTCAGAAAAAGCAAAGTTGATGAGGAACTGAATCGTGATAGGTCTTGAGTGCATGAACACTGCAAGAATGTTTTTTATTTATTCTCTCACTCTACTTCACACAGGGACATAGGGAAAACTGGAGAGGTTGACTAAACCATCCTTTTGTTCCCTATATTTCAGGTCTACACAGGAAAGAGTCACCTGAAAGTAGCATCTTTCTAGCTATCATTTCCATAACATCTTCTCTGTCTCTTATTGAATCTCTGATCTTGGGGCATTTACTTAACTCTGCATTCCACTCACCAAGGTTAGTTATAGAGGGACCTCACGTGGCCATGGCCCTGGTCAGCCCCCAACATTGGAATTGCATCCTCTGAACATCTCTCATAAGATATGCAGAGACTTTCTTCACACAGAGCCTGGCATCCAATGTTTATGACTCTGTTTTAGGACTCTTATGAGTTATAAAAATTACCTTTGTGTAGTTAAGGGTGAGGTTCAACCACACTAATGTCATTATAAGCAGAAGGTAATGATTGCAAGTTATGTTTCCAGAAACTGCTACAGTCTAACAACAAGGCACTAAAAAGACTTCTGATGGGATTCTGGATAAAATTTTCATCCCTCCATATTCAAGAAAGACTAAAAGAGAAGTCAAGACATTCAGAAAGAACCTAATAGCAAGATAAATAGCAGCTTACCTCCTTCAGCATAGAAAAATAAAAGCTAAGAGAGTTTTGATTTGCTTTCATTCCATAAATAAATCAGGAAAGAAGTAAATAATTTTTTAGTGCCCAATAGGAGTTGTCCACCTGACTGGAACACACTTTTGCCAAAAACTGTGAAGATGTGTAGTATGAAGAATTTATGAGGGACCTTTCAAAAGGATATACGAAACCAAAAGCTCATTCTTCACCAGTTTCTGGAAAATGAATATTTGACACAGCATCCTGTGATACCAGAAATGAGAGAAGATGACACAGAAGATCTATTCTTGTCTATTACTGTTACCATCAAAAAAACAAAATTAAGAGAATTGTAAGGCACCTTTCCTTGCTTTTTATTTTTTTTAGGAAGACAAATGAGTGTATTATTTGGGGTTGTCTCCTCCTAACTCTACAAAGCGTACTGTATCTATTTGCTTTGAAAGTCAAAGGCTCTTTGCTATGGCATAAACTAGGAACATCTCACAAATTTTTAGAACTGGGATTTGCATATATCATTACCATACTTCTAATTATTTCTGGATCTATTTGCATAATGAGAAAGGAAATAGTTTCTTCTAAATAACAGTAAATATAAAAATGTGCCTGTCATTCCTCCATGGGAAGGAATTTTAATTGTTTTGTTCTAAAGCCTAGAAATTTAAAATGAAGAAACAGCCAAATAAAAAACAGGATTGAAAACAAAGAAGATTAGAATACAACGTGGATCCTCTTCAGGGACATCCAGGATTTATATTGGGGTAAATTTATCATTATCAACAATTTTACATCTAATTTACTGACAGATAATGGAAAAAGAGCAGCAACCCTTATTTTTCCAGGTGAAATGTCTAAATGACTAAATAAGCATCTCGGTGATCTCTCAAGAAAGTAGATGCTTCTTTTCTGTTTGCTTTTGTTTTACTACTAATGGGACATGTCTGAGCTGAAAAGGTTGTGAAGATTTGTGCATGGTAGTGACACTTTATCCTAGCCTCACTTAGAGAGAAGAAACCTTTTATTGATCACATATCTGTCTTGTTTAAAGGCCATCAGCCAGAACATCAGACTCACTCGCAGGTTTTAATGGCAGGAAATTCATTTGTTGGTGTTTAGGAGAAATTAGATACATTGAAGCAGAGATCAAAATATAAAATATCAATTATATAAAACTTTCAGATAAATTTGTTGGGTTTTTTTTTTCACACTCAGCACTTAAAAATCTAGGATAGAAAGATCCATGCTTGCAGTACCATGGGGGGAACCACCAACTGTGAGCTCAGTTCCTATCCCAGGCAGAGGATTTTTACATAATACTGAGCAAGTCACTCTGGGAACAGCCAAGATTCACATCACACTGTTATACTACATATAGCTGAGCCAGCTCTGAACAAGCTCGTGTGTCCAGACCAATTCCATACAAAGACAGTAGCTTGAGTGATGAAAGAACAGCACTGACATTAGATTTCAAGTAATTAATCTGATCTCTCAGTGAAGCTTTGTAGACCAAGTGGATGGCTTTACTAAAATGACTATACACCTTCCAATTTTTGAGCTAACTAAGGACAAAGTACAGCATGCTGCAGAAAGAGAGGTCCTTAGGGTTTTGTGGTTTGCCTCCTTGAGAGGATGGTTTTACAGGTAAATGCCTATAAGGTGAGCAGTAACTGAGTAACATGATGAAGAAGATAATTCAAATGGACAGAAGTGCTGGACCACAGGGCCTCAGAAACTCACACGAGTCTCTAAATGTAAGCAACTGCCCATTATTGCCTGTCTTTCTGATCATCTGGACTGCAAATTACTTCATCCTCAAAACAACACGGTTGACAAATTAGCTGATTGTCCATATGGTTATAGCTGATGAGAGTTTTTTTCCCCCTCATTACATTGTGTCATAGACCAGCTAAGAAAGGAGGAGGAAAGAGAGTTGCTTGGATGAGAAGGATATTTATTATACTTGCATAACCAAACAATCCAGAAAACTCTTAATTTAAAAAACTGCAAACAAAAAAGTGGAAATGATAATAAAATTTAAAATAATGAGAGGCATCAGGAATGTTAATAGGTATACCTCATCTATGCAACAGAAAGGGTCAGAATTAACCCCAGAAAGAAGGTTAAATAATTGATAATTGATTTAGCTTTGCTAAATGCAGCAATAAGGTTTCCATTTATTGGTACAAACACATTGGGTACATAGTTGAAAGACTTTTAAAGCCTGGTGTTTGCCACCAGAGGAAGCACAGAACCAGGAACAGTTGTATTTTTACATTTCCATTTCAGAAGAGTTGTATGCAAATCTGAAAGCATATTTCCTGTCCATACATCTAACATATCTCGCCCTTCTGTGTGTGTCACATTTTCTTCTTCTTTTCACTGAGTTCTGGTCACAGTAAACGCATTCCACAGTTATTTACAGGTTTGGGTTTTTTTCTTTCCCTGTCCTGTTTCTTTGAAAATGCTAACTCGTTCATAACAAAAGACTGCATGATGAAAGAATATGAAACTAAGGGGAAATCATGCTTGACTAATCTTGTAGCCTTCTATGATGTCATCACCAGCTGGGCAGATGAAGAGAAAGCAGTGGATGTTGTCTGCCTTGATTTCAGCAAAGCTTTTGATACTGTCTCCCCCATCCTTGCAGCAAAGCTCAGAAGGTATGCAACAGATGAGCGGATGATGAGGTGGATTGAGAACTGTCTGACTGGTAGAGCTCAGAAAGCTGCGATCAGTGGTGCAGAATCTAATTGTTGGTCTGTAAATAGCGGTGTTCCCCAGGGGTGGGTACTGGGTCTGGTCTTGTTTAACATCTTCATCAACGACCTGGATGTAGGGATAGAGTCCACTCTCAGCAAGTTTTCTGACGATATGAAGTTGGGAGGAGTGGCTGGCACACCAGAAGGCTGTGCTGCCATTCAGCAAGACCTGGACACACTGGACAGTTGGGCAGAAAGGAACCTGATGAGGTTCAACAAGAGCAAGTGCAGAGTCCTTCACCTGTGGAGGAATAACTGCATGCATCAGTACAGGTTGGAGGCTGACCTGCTGGAGAGGAGCTCTGGGGAAAAGGACCTGAATGCACCATGAGCCAGCAGTGTGTCCTTGTGTCCAAGAAGGGCAACAGTATCCTGGGGTGCATTAAAAAGAGCGTGGCCAGCAGGTCAAGGGAGGTTCTCCTCCTCCTCTACTCTGCCCTGGTGAGGCCACATCTGGAGTATTGTGTCCAGTTCTGGGCTCCTCAGAGGGACAGGGATCTTCTGGAGAAAGTTCAGTGGAGGGACACAAAAATTATTAGGGGCCTGGAGCACCTCCCGTGTAAGGAGAGGCTGAGAGAGCTGGGACTCTTCAGCCTGCAGAAGAGAAGACTGAGAGGGGATCTTATCAATGTCTATAAATACCTAATGGATGGGGCCAGGCTCTTTTTTGTATTACCCAGTGACAGGACAAGGGGCAATGGGCAAAAGCTGGAACACCTGAAATTCCACACAAGCTTAAGGAAAAACTTCTTTACTGTGAGGTTGTCAGAGCACTGGGACAGGCTGCCCAGAGAGGTTGTGGAGTTACCTCCTCTGGAGATGTTCAAAACCCACCTGGACACTTTCTTGTGCAACCTGTTGTAGGGAACCTACTTTGGCAAGGGGGGTTGGACTAGATGATCTCCTGAGGTCCTTTCCAACCCTTATGATTCTTCAATTCTGTGAAACAAATATTTTCTCTATATTCCTAAAGACTTAATAAACAGTAGTGAATAAGACAGGATTAGGGCATAGCTCAAACATTGAGCTGGGATCATCAAAAAAGCTCAAATGCCAGGGTGCTCCAAGCATTTTTTTGACTCAAGTTATCTGTCATTCCTACATTCAATATATAGGAATTATCAGGGAATAGCCAAGGGACCATTCCCAAATGCCAGTTTGGTCAAGACCATCCTGCTTTGGACAGGAGGATTTTCAGCTGTATGGAAACAAGTCAGACCAAGGCAGTTGACTGGATGGTCAGAGCATAGTCTTGTCTCTGTTTACTAGATGCACTGCTGTTACAGACCCGTGGCCTTGAACGGGTCAAGGACATTAGGTGATTCTGGATCTATAGCATCTACAAAAGTTAAAGCTTCTCAGTTTATCTGGTTTTGTCTCTGTTCTTGTATGGTATGAACAGATTTACCATCAACTTAGTCTTATAGGGTAATCAGAGAGTGGTGAACACAACATCCATGCCCTGATTACATATTTAGATGTGACTGTAGAAAGTAACAGTTTTGAAAAAGAAGGTCCAGTAAGAAAGAAGAGTGACACCTTATGGTGATGCTTATCTCTTCATTAGCTGCAGAAGAAGCCTAGAGCCAAATTTAGTCTGAATGGACTAATGTTTACATGTTAAAAGTGAGTTGAGATACATCTCATACCACTTTGATGTGACAGACACAGAAATAATTCTACTAATTAAAAAAAATAATTAGTTTATCCATGCAATTTTATTTTTCTGAGATAAATATGGCTGATTTAGTGCAAAGCCTCCTGATATAAAGAAATAGCAATAATTATTACAAGTAATAACAATAATAAATGTATAAGTAATAGTATTAGCATACTTATCTGTTGAGGATGTTCTATTTGTGTATATAAAAGAAAAAAAACAAAGGAAAAAGTAACATTAAAATAGTGAATCTATTGGAAATCCATAGTGTGAGAGAACATAAATATTTTCTAACTCAGTGTTATACCTAAAGCACTGGTACACCTGTTACATGTAATTAAACACCATTTTATAATCCTGAAGAGTTGTAAAAAAACCTATAGATTTTTAAATAAAATTCCTTTGAGACAAATTGAGGATAGCTAAAAATAACTTTAAAAAACATAACACTTATTTTTTACTTCTAAATGCATTTCTGCCATGAGGGAACACATTTGTCTGAAATGTCTCATCTCTTGCATATACAAATCGATAGAAGAGTCCCAGAGTGCAATCTTCACCTAGTATAAGTTCCTATGCACAATAATCCCAGTTTATATAGCCAAGAAATCATTCCATGGTTTAGTTTTAATTAATAAAGAAAATGTTAGAATTTTATTTAAAGCATAACTGCTCTCTTTGGAATTATTTTGTCCAGACAAGCCAGCTTGGAGCATCATAATATGCTTTCCTACGAAATTTTTAATATTTCCTGTTTTCAGTGTGGTCAGGAGCAAATACTGAGAAAAGTGGAGCTTGTAGATTGACAATTTGAATTACAATCAAAACTGCAGAGGAGGGGAAGAAAAACATAACTTGAGAGGAATTGCCTATCTGACAATCCTACAATCAAATACAGATGTCTTTTATTTTTCTTCTGTAAAATGAGTACATTTACATGAAAACGAATAAGATGATAATAAATTCAAATGCCATTTTGCCAGCTGCACATATACTACTAATAAAAAGCAATGCATATAAAAGCTCTATAATCCCACCTACAACAGTAGTTCACTGTGAAGCATTTTGTGAAACATTATTTATATATACATAGTACCATACATCTATAATGTAGATATATGCAATGTATATATATATATATAAATATAATACCACCTAGCTCTTAGACAAAGCTCTCCAGTAATTGTCCTCATTGCACTTAAATAGTAAAGTAGCATCATTGTACCCATTTTCCAGATAGTGAAACAGAAAACAAGGTGGGAAAAATGATTTATCAAAGTTGTTGAATTGTTAGAATTGAATTTCCCAGAGTCGTTATGCATATTATTGTACCCAAAATAACAACACACTTTCAGCCAAGGGCTATCCAGACAAGCTCAAAGTGGATTGCAGAGGGTGGAGATTTATTGCACCATCGTCTCTCATATAGGTAAGACTGCGCTTCTTGCAACAGATATAGGGGTCACGCCTGAGGAAGAAGCTTTTCTCCTGTCTTTCCAAGCACAGAGTGTGGCTCAGTTTCGCTTCAAAACACAGGAGTTAGAGGTGATCATAGCATCTCTCTTTACTACAGCTGCCAACAGTTAGAGAACTTCCTCTGGAAACAGAAGATTTGGGTTTAAGGTCAACTTCTGCCAAAGGATGTTGAAATCATCATTCAAGAGAGCACCAGAAATCCTGAGCTAAGGGCCAGGTCCTTGCTCTAGAGATTCTCTGTGATTGTGTCAGTAACAATTAATGTCAGTACAATGACAATCCCAAGACAAAAACCCAATGTCTCTCCCGAGTGCCTTATCCAGGGGTTTAGTGAGTCATGTACCCATCTGAGATCCTTTGGTGTGACTTGGGGTACTCAGAGGGTGCAAATGTCAGGAGGCAGTTGAATGAGCTTTCCAAGATGGAAATTTGGAGTACATGCAGCTGAATACTGCTTGGAAGCCTTATTTCTGCTACCTGAATTGTGTCTGGAATCTGACCTTTTGTTTAACAGGTATGACATCGTTTGTCTCTGTGCTTTGTCCTAACTGTCAAGAGGAGTTAATTGCAATCCATATGCTAAAGTTCACTTCTGCAGTATCAAAATCTAATTATAACTCTGAAATTCACTTCATCCTATTATCAGAGAATAGAGATCTTATAGACCCAATGAAAGAGGAACATATTTTCAGCAAATCCTTTTTCCCCTGTTGCTCAGAAATAGAAGGTAGCTGCTCTACATATTGATTTGAGGATTTTCTGGAGTTTCTCTAACACTACGTTTCTTCTAGAGAGAGGACATTAAAATAAAACGTGATCTTTTGGAGTGACCAATTTGTTACCTATGAATTTTCATACCAGACTTGTGTGGATAAAACGTTTTAGCTACTACTCCTGCAAGTGTCTCAGATGACAGTGAAAACCAACAGACAGTTCTCTGTAGAGTTGGATGTAGTCTCACAGTAGCGGCTATTAATACCACACACTTCTCCAGCATCTTTTCTTTAGTAACTTCAAAGCACCAGATGGATCTGACCAGGTCTATGAGATCAGTGAGGGATTTATACAGAAGACCCTTCACAAGACATGAACATATGCTGAGAAAAGCAATTAACATGAAAGAACAGCACAACATCATGCAACAGCTTACACCAAGGTTTAAAAAGAGTAGGTTATCCTGTCAACTTCTGTGCAAGTCTACTGGGACAACATGCTCAACGTAGCCTTTGAGCTTTCCAGTGAAAGACAGTGGGCTTGTACTCCATGAAGTAAATTAGTATAAGGCCCTTGAATTCCAGTTATTTTGGTGAAACTGTAGCAGCAGTCCGGCAGTGTTTCTCAGATGTAAATGAAGGCTGAATTTTTCTAACAATTGAATTATACAGGTGCAATTGAGAGAAGAGTATGACCTGTAAATGCTTTATTGCTGTTATTGATTCAGAAGCCAGGAAAATTATATTTTAGCTGTTAGCTTACACAATGAGTCTACAAGGGCAGTGGACAGAAAAATGATCATTTTGTTTGTCTTTTGACCAGACCTGACAGAACATCAATAAGACAAAGTAAGCAGAGTACCCTGCAGTGCTACTCTGTTCTCTGCAGACTCACTTTTCAGCATACACATTTTAGAAATGCTTTGTTTTCTTGTTCATACCAATCAGTTGTGTCATCTCAAACTACAAACTACAATACTTACAAATTGTAAGTACTATCCCAGTAAATACAGACAATCAGAATCAGTCATGAAAATCTGAATAGATTTGATTTCATTGCATTGCATTTCACCACTTATCTTACAATTCAAAAAGAATTTTTTATTACTGATACTTGAATAATGGCACACCCTCTGGAGACTTCAGTCCAAAGGAGTTGGTTTCAACAACTAACACTTGACCTGAAAAACTGGAAAATATTCTAAACTCTTCCAGAAGATGGAGAGGAATACTGAAAACTGTAAATTAAATGGGACATACTTTTATCTAGGCATAAAGTAAAAAATTAGCTGCTTGCTGCCTGCAGACTCACTCCATTGTGTGATTTCATCCATTATTTGTGACTTCTCAACAGACGTCTGGTCTCTAAACCTTTGTGAAAGACATAACCATACTCCAGAAAATACATGACCATAATAGCCTTAGGAAACAACAGATGCACAAGCACATTGGCCTGGGACGTCTTATTAATTAAATGCAATGCTTTGAATTCTGATCACCTTTTTCTCCACAGTCATCAGAGGACCTCCTGGGTCCTATTCCCTATTGGACTTATAAGCAGAACAACACTGACCTTGGTGGACCTTCACTAAGTCATGCAATCAAAATTCTGGCTCACTGTCTGCAGTGAACCTTATTACTTGAAGAGAGAGAAAATTCTCTTTCTGCTTGTGACCAAATCACATCTGAAGTAAAGATCTTCATTTTATAGCATGGAAAGAGCAGTGGTTTGGCCTATATTATTATCAGAAGCATTCCCCACAAAAGAAAAATCCAAAGTATCCATCTGCAAATGTAAAAAAAAAAAAAAAAAAAAAAAATCTGGGACCACTTCTCCCTTTTAAACCAACAGAGGGGGGAAAAAAGTAAACTATCTGAAACAAAACCAACCTCCTGACAGCTGAGTAAGTATTCATTTTTTATTTTAGTATAGAAACACCAAAGGACTGTGGCCAGTAATAATGGACAAAATAGTCAAAGCTTTTCATATGTGTATTTTATTCATACGGGATTTTCTGAAGAAAATAATATGAGATTACTGTGAACTTGTCAAGTGTGCTAAAACAGATTAAAATCTGTAAAGCCAAAAAAAAACCCCAGCTACACTAAAAGGCATTAATGAATAGTATACTTCTGTAGTCCTTAATCCAAATGTGGTCACCCAACATTAGGAAAAACAAATGTGATATTACAAAACTCACCATGGAGTAAAATAAATGGAAATTGACAGAGCATAAATAGAGATGTTGCAAAGGTTGGAATTGCTTAGCTGGATAAGCAGAAGAAATTAGGGAGCTTACTGTAAAAATTATGAAGGACATGCTGTGCAGGGAATACCACAGTTAAATTAAATTGGAATTGAGTTTAAAATAAAAAAGAATATACATCTGTATGCAATCCATATTCAGCAATTTGGGTTTTATCGTTGAAGGGTGTATTTGATTTAAATACTGTGGCAGAAATTCTAAAAGGTTGGATAATTTTATGACCACTAATAACATTTATCATTATGTATGTTGCCATTATGATAAGGATAATCAACTCTCATGCTATAGACATAAAGTTATCATCTGTGGGGATGAAGAAATATTTTTTCCCTAGCTATTAGATGTCAATTATGATTCTTCTTGTTCATTTTTACTGGTCAGTTTAGTGAAATATCCTCCAACTCACATAGGTCAATTCTTGCTGCTTCAAAGAGGCCTTATTAGGCTTTGCAGGGGTGATGCTTGCTTAGATGATTCTTATCCTGCTGAAGTGTAAACCCTCCTTCTGGAGGTGAGAGAGGTTTTTCTACTGTAAATCAAAGAAGGAATAAAATTGTCACAAAAATTAACTTAGCAGAGTAGCTAATATCTTGACTGTTTGCATTCATTTAATAGATTAAATGGGTCTCAGGATAGGAATGGGACTGGGAAACTATACGTAGACAATATTGATCACCTTGTGTTCCTCCAGGAGAATCACCTTTGTTGGGCAGGAGAAATTTTTCTTAAATCAATATCTTCCTAGCAATAAGAGTTTGATGGTGGAAAGAGAATTTGAACTGGCAAAAGCTCAAGGCATTATTTTGATAACATGTTTGATAGCAATACCTCAGGAAATGTGAAGAAATAAAACACAGAAGAAGAAGAAGAGGTGGTATTGAATACTTTCCACCACTTTCTGAACCTCTCCTGCTTTATAAAACATGGAGTTTTATATCAAATCCTTACTTTACCACTGCTGTTTCAGTGTAATCTCTGGTTATTAGAATTCTGGCCTCATCAGTCCTTGACAATTGAGCTAATGTGAAACTTGTAAAATTTCTGTAAGGTTTTTTGCCTTATAGAGGTGAGTATATTTATTTTTGAAATTTGATAATTTGAGATGGAAGGAACCAGTTTCCAAAAATTCAAATTTTTGACGTGCTTAGATCTAAAGTATAGTTTGAAATGAATTTACAAGAGCAAAAGGCTATTTTCCCATTCCTTTTTGAAAAATGTTTAATGATAGAAATGAATTTAAATTATTTTTTAAAAGAACTAAAGAAGTCTAACAACAGATATTGAGATTTGTCTTCAACAAAAAGTAAACTTCATTTCTATGCACCATTGAGTATTCTATAACTTCAGCAATAAAAACTCGCTGCACAGGTGTTGCTTCTGACATTCCTGTTATGGATCTGGGAAAGGATTAAATTCAACTCCAGGTTCAAAAGGTAAGAGGGAAGAACCTGGAACATATATATCTCATCCCTCTTTACATTACAGACAGATTGTAGACTGGAGGCCAAGACCTGGTAGGACACATTTGGTTTATG
The DNA here is from genome assembly GCA_907165065.1 of Caprimulgus europaeus. The sequence continues at coordinate 115,992,033 of OU015523.1, forward strand.
GGTATTTCATCTTGTGATAAATATGCAAATAATTATTTGTGTATTTAATGTGGCTTCAAGATTAGAGAGGTATGTTGCATTTTGGAGGGAGGATTTGGTTTATTTGCCTATATGTAGCACATCCAACTCAACCTTTACCTATCACATGGGTCTCCCTGTAAGTCTCATGTCAACCCTGTCAACCTCACATAGGTGTCCTAATTAGCCTGTGGATTCCCAAATCACACCAGAGACCCAAAACAAAGTGTTTCAGAGAGAGAGCAAGAACTAGTTTGCATCCCAGGCTTCAGCAAGAGTAACAGCTCAGTGTTATGTACATCTTCTTGCCAACTAAAATGGTTATTAGTCCTAGGACAGCTACCACACCCACAAAGTCCACAGTGCCAGAGTGGAAAAGCATATCTATCCCTTGTAAACAAGCCCTTCAAGAGACACTCCTTGCTAGCTCTTAAATTTAGGCAAAAAAGGGACATAAAAGCTTTGAATAAAGATTTACTCCTGGAAAATAATAAAAGCTAACACAAAACCAAGGTTAACTGAAACATATAATTAAACTTCACATTTGCTTTAATAAAATATAATATTGACTTTACTCTTTAAAGAAGATTAGGTTGTTGACATTACAGCAGTACAATAAACAAACCACTAAGGTTTTTACTAGCAGAATAGAAAATTAAAGCTGGTTATGACAAGCCAAATAAAATTAGTTTATTCAGGACTGTATAAATCATCAATAAGAATTCCTAATCACTTGCCTCTAAAAAGCTGGATTATTTGATCTGCAACAAAACTGGGGCTGTGTCAGCAAGTTGGATGCAAATCAAACAACATTCAGACATCTCAAAAATTCTGAAAGTATGTGTCTGGAATACAGATGAAGGCCAAAAATTCAGTGAGGCCTTCTCAGGGTAGTGGAAAAATAAATTAAAGTTGATTTTTACACTGAGACATGGTTATTGAAACAGGAGTCCACCATCAGCATGATGTTTCACAGATAAAACATCATCCCTGCTTTTCTAGTCTTATTTTCTACTATATTTTTACAGACTTTTCTTTGTTTGATGCAAACGTTTTATACACACTAAAAGCTATAAAAAGCTAAACTGTTCTTTTTGATGCTTTATCATATTGTACTACCTTTTAATGTAAAACCACATGGTTCCTGAAAAGGTCTACTATAATTTAAGGCTTGCCAGCACAATAACATTCTTTGATGAATGTATTTTATATACAAAGTCTTACTGTAATGCTTGTGATCAATAAAGATGGTCACTCAAGCATGGAGTAAATTTGTGAACTATTAATATTTTATTATCTGTTTCCCTAAATCATTGTCTGCTCCTGTCTCAATAAAATGCTTTTCCCATGTTTTTTCATACTATATAAATAAAGATTAAGAGCAAAGTAAAAATAACAATAAAATATGTGATAAGAAGACTCCAAGATAACTCAAAAAAATATAAAGCAGAATGATGTAGCATGAACTTCTTCACATTTACTTGAATGTGGATCTGGTGAAAGTTGTTCATAATTCATGATAAAAGCTGAGAAGTACTTCTGTTTGCAAAAGAGTCATCCCTATATTTTATTATGCAAGCATTCATTTTGAAAGTACCAAGCTTAAACACTTGCTTAAAGCTGTCTCTATTTTGGATTATATTTCAGCATTTCTTCATAGCTTACTGATTTCAAAAAAGATGCTCTAGGAGATAAAGTCTTGAAGGTATCATGCAGCCATAGCCTTCCTCTTATTACCAATCCTGTGATCCTGAATAGGATACAAATGAAGGACACGTGGAAGGGATCAAAGCTTCGTAGACTCCTATTCCTTATTGACTCCTTTCCATGTTACTATGGCAGAGCTGCAAGTAAAGCAGAAGTTTGGCCAGATGATCTCTTGACTACAATATACCGAAGGTGTTAACCAAATCTTGGATGAAGAACAAAAGTAAGGCATGGAGATAACATGGAAAATTAAACATTGCTAAAAGAAGATTCTGTCAGATTATCCTGTTAGATTCTTTTGCTTTTCTAAACAAAAAGGGTGCCTCTGAAGATTTGAACTTTGGTGAATCCTTTGATTCAGTACTGCAAAAAAAAATATTTTAGCTGGAGAAGGTAGAAATTGTAAAGAGGTTAGAGTACAGGTGAAAGTGCAAATAACAATTAGTTGTTTAAATGACAATTAGTTGTCCATGAAAGGGGAACTGTCCATCTGGAGGAAGGTTAACAGTAGAGTTCATTACAGTTTAGAATTGAGTCCTCCTTAAAATTATCATTATTGAGCATCATACAAAAGTGTGAATGTGATAATAGCTCAGAGTTGGAAGACATCTTTTGTTCAGAGAAAAAGCAGAATATCTCACAGAAAGAAAACTTGGATGATACAAAGAACTAGACTAATCAACATTTTTGCTCTGAGTGGAGGGGTCATAACACACGGCAAAGGACACAGCAGGGACTGTGAATTGCTGGTGTGATGTTACCATACAAACAGACAGAGGCTATCCAAGGGTGCATCACCTGAAGAATTGCCTGTAGAGAAAGTATGTTTATACCATTGTAAAAGCACTTGCTGAGGACTCATCTAACATCCAAGACAATGCAATTACTTTTGACCATGTGGGATCAGGGCTAATAAATTCATTGAAAGTAGGGAGATCTCCTTCTCATGACAGGAGATTAAAGGTCCTCATTTTGCTCACCTGAGCAGACAAAAAGCTGGCTAGGGATGTAAATATAAGTGAAGGGAGAGAATCCTTCAAAGCCCTCAAAAGAGATTTCAAGAGAAAGCAGGAATAAATAGGCCATGAATACACTCATGTCTGTCAACAGAAGGATGCCAAGTGTCATGTTCTGGAAGAGTCTTTCAGCAGAGCAAGGGGGAGGTGGGACTTCATTAAGGCAAATGGAGATCCCGCCCAGAGATCATATTCTGTATCTGCTCACCACATCACGGAGGTGACACTGCTGATTCAGAAGAGCTCTTTGTGTGTTCTTACTACAGAAAACCGTTAAGGGAAGACTTGTCAGGCAGTCATCAAGTAATTCCAGTGGTAAATTGGAAGAGATGAACATATTCCCACACTAAAAAAAAAAAGAAAAAAGAAAAAAAAAAGAGAGTGGTTTGTTTGGGGTTTTTTTTTTAGTTTACTCTTAAGAATAAGGCCAAGGGAGTTGAACACACAGTGAACAGTGGAATCAAAACTTTCTTATTATATTTCTATATTTCCTACAATTCCAGGATTAAATATAGGCTTCTCTGAGTCCAACCAATGCTTCTGTGGCCTTTATGATCTGTAAGATCTCTTTCTGGAGAGATACCCATTCAGTCTAACTCACTAACTCACTATGCAGCCTTATCTTTTAGTATCTGGCATGAAAGACATTAGGTTAAACTTTGGGTACTGATTCAAAAGACAGAAAAGTTAGTAGAAATCACCCTATTAAAGCTGAAAAAAGTACAAAACAAGTTAGCTCAATGACTTTACTGCAGTTAATTACCCAAATATATATATTGAGAAAAGCTGCATTGTTTAGTTCAGGAATTAAAAAATAGTCTTAGCCTTTGTAAAATATTTTTAGTAGTTTAGCAAATCCTACATACAGAGGGTTAGATAATATATTTAAAGGAACAAAAAGCCCAGCATGTGCCACTGTGAGTGAAATATGATTCCCTCCTTCAGTACTGCTGTTTTCTTACAATGTTGTTGTGTCTGATGTGGAGACTGGCATCAAAATGCAAGTCAAAATATGTAGGAGTTTCAACTATGTGTTAGATATTGTTTTGGGCTGATTTCTTTTGACATCCAGCTGTGATTGCATTTGGGAGCAATGTTTGAAATCAAGGGTCATCTCTGCAGGCAACTGTGCTGGGAAAAATTAACTGGCACAGTAAACGTAGAGGGTTTGAGTGAAATACCATTCACAGCTGAATGGGAATACTTTAAACTGGTTACAACAGTAGGGAGTAGTGTCATAATCTGAAAATATTTCTTAACAGAACATATGACAAAGTGACTGTTTTCCTTAGGATATTAATGAGTAATAAATTTATATGCTTCCCCTGGACTCCCATTTCAACAAAACCCAGATACACCAGGGTGCTGATGAGAAGGATGATTCTAAAAATATGAACTTCTTCACCTTAAGCCCTCAGTGCTCCAAAGGCACATCAGCTTGACTTTTCTCATTGCTCATAGAATTTATTGAATGCTAGGAATTCAGATGGTTACTTGGACCAGAAAGGACTAGATTTTGTCTATATTTCAGATGTTAATAAGAAAAGCTTTGGGACCCAAACTCTAACAGAATTCAGTTCAAACTGCTAAGGTATGCATTGAAAGTGTGTGCACAGGCCGGTATCTGCCTTCTGGTTTCCTTATGAACAAATGTCCAGCATGTAATGTCTTAACAAACCCATATTCAGCCAAAAAACAACCAGTGGGAACTTCTGTCATATCTTGTCTGTGACTTCTGACAACCAGACTTTCTGGCAGTTTTCTTTCTTTCTTTCTTTCTTTCTTTCTTTCTTTCTTTCTTTCTTTCTTTCTTTCTTTCTTTCTTTCTTTCTTTCTTTCTTTCTTTCTTTCCTTCTTTCCTTCTTTCCTTCTTTCTTTCTTTCCTTCTTTCCTTCTTTCCTTCTTTTCCTACAGTGAAGGAAGAGCATAACTGCCAAGCATTGACTCTGTGTTCTCCTCATGTCCAACAGGACCAGTATGCCGTTTGCTGGTAATTCACTACAGCTGTAGGTCAGCAGCAAACAACCACTTTAGAGGCAAGAGGAAAACAGAGATTAATTGCTTCTGTGATCACCTTCTGGAACTAGTCTTCATGCAGTGTAGCCTCCTATGCTGCTAATGCCTACAGGCATATCCTAGCTCCTAAACAGATGGCTGAATTTGCAAGCTGCTGCAGATGGTCTGTTTGCAGGTGTATGTATTTTGTTTCTGTGCACTGAAACAAACATGAGTATGTTTCTTGTTTTGTGCTTACATAAGGAAGTCACACTCTGAACTTTCCTTGTTGGGAGTAAGGTAATGACAAGTCAGAGATGATTTCTCTTCCCACCCCTGGTGTGGAAATGACTATAGTAGGTCACACCCAAAGACTGTTTACTTCTGATGCCTGCTTCCTGCAGAGATCACAATTGAAGTTTTTTAAAAATGCACAAAATCATACTGAAAGGAGGTGGAGAAGAATCTGGTACATTTAAGAGCCTCTTGGTCATTGATGAAGACTGACTGAGGCAGTGAGATCTGTACTAGTTGCCTTTATTGTTGGATATTAGTAACTACAGTTAGAATGATTTATATACTTGGATATAAATTTACATTCCTTCTTTGTTTTCTGGGCAAGCCATGTTCCAGTGTGGGTGGGATGCACTTGAGAGAGTCACCCTGGCACACTCTTAACCTCATAGTGAGTAATAGGCATGATAGGGTGCAATGCCTCTGGCCCACTTCAAGCACGTAGACCACGGTAGGGCAAATTGTTCTACAGAATTGTGGTTTTCCCCATTGATTAAAATTACTTTAGATTATATATGTAGATGTAGACCCTTACACTGTAAATATCTATAATCGGTCAGATTAATATAATTTCTTTAAACAATCATTTTTTTCTACTGTATCAAAATTTTCTCACAGATATTGGTATACAAAATGTGGGTGAATGGTGGCCTAATTCTCAAGTAGAATTGCTCTGTTTCAACAAACAACTTTGCTGGGCAGACAGATCAGAGCCACCATTCACCTATTTTTCAATTTAAGTTGTCAGCTTCCCGATGGTTTTGCTCATTTCCCAGAAGCACCTGGACCTGGATATGAGCCAGAGGAAATGAGTGAAACCATGAAGCTGACAACTGTAAAAGACAAAGAATTTCCTAATCACAATTTGACTTAATTTCATCTTGAATTTTGAGGATTCTCCCAGGTTCAGAGGCTTTCTAATTAGTTCTAAAAAATCTTATAATGTGTGTGAATATTTTTTGTAGCCCTATAAATGGTAATTTTATCTTGTACTCCAAGGAAACATAAAGGTTCTGTAATAGCCTGTTACTACCACTCCTTGGGTATTTGATATGGAAATGCACAAGTCTAGCCCATGTTTGCTATACTGACCACATGCTAGCACACATTAGTTTATGAAAACAATACAAATAACAAGTGTCACTGTATCAGTTTTTGGCAGATGAGGCTTAATTCAGCATGATACTAAGCAAGTGGATTCAGAAAAACACTTATGCAAGTTCTTAAATTAGTGATTCCCAGCCTCTGTCATTTGTAAGGTCTTCAGAAATACCATTTCTGTGATAAATACTGAATAGCATTTATAGTCTCACATTTCTTTGCTATTCTCTGAAGGGTCTTTGAGAGTCACAGATTTCCAAAGGCATCAGGTACCACAGGTTGAAAATCACTGCCTTAAATGAGGCAACCTTGTTCACTTAGCCATATGGTTCTGTGTTTTAGTAAGACAGCTCTTCTACTGCAAACCGTTCATAGCACTGACAGTATACATGTAACAGTGTATGATGCAATAAAACCCTAGTGTATTTAGTGTGAACAGGAATTTCTGCAAATCTATGTAATTTCTTATGTATTTTATTTCATTTGCTATTTACAATAGCTCTTGTACAACATTCCTAGAGAAGATACAGAAGTGAGATTTAAATGTATTTTGTCTTTTATTCTTCTTGCTCCCTTCCCAGTTGAGGGGGTGTGTGTGTGGAGGGCAGGATACAATAGAAAGATATCTGAAATGTTATTCATTTTGTTCAAAACATAAACAGCAAGTGGGGGATTCTGAAAGTGCTCAGTGTTGGCCTAAACATTCTCAGTTCCTACAGAAATAAGTGGTAAAGCTCCTGTTGACTTCAACAATGCATGGTTTTAAAAACACCACCTTTGGCTTTCTTTGTAACAAGACAGAGTTACAGCTAATCCACAGTGCATATGGTCTCCCAAATTCATGGCTTTTTCAGAATCATCGTTTCTATACAAAAGCCAAATGCATGGCTATGTCCCAAAGAAAGAAATTTTCCTTTCTATATTTAGAGGTGATCATGCTGTTATTTTTAACTGCTTTATGATATGACTGTAGAGCTCAGGTTTTGGCCTCCTTGTTTTCCAAAAGTCTCTGCATTGTTGTAATTATATGTTTCTAGTAGGCAGCACTATTAAACTGTTTTTCTCTGTTTTCATCCCAGTGCTACTGCCAAGGTGCTCTGCACACAGCTTTTCATGCTGTAAAGCCCTTGGTTAAAATGATCCTATCTTCACTTCTTCATTTACTTAGCCAAATTTTCTGGATAAATAAACTAGTTTCATAGTTTTTGTCCCCAGAGTGAGTACACATAATTTGACAGAGTAAATAGTTTTCCATTTAGAGCATCAGTGTCAGTGTTTTTATGGATAGCTGCTGAAAAGGTGAAAAGGAATCACCTGTGACTCCATTTGTCACAATATTTACAGCTATAAATGCTTAGCTCCAAACACTAAACTTTGTCTGTGCATGTGATATCTGGGTAATAAATAGTAAATACAATGTACTGTCCTTGATATAATTTGCATCAGTTATGCACAAGTCTTTTAATAGTTAAATAGGTTCTAGATTTATGTTAATTTTAAGTGAAAATGAATAAATTCTTTACATTTCTTCACATTTTGCTATGTTTTAAACATAAAGCTATTAATAGAAATATAGAGAAATTTAACTTTGCTCCACTCTAAATTGTTAAACTGGGATCTTCTCCTGCCTTTTGACTATGAGGAGGTCAAACATCCTGAGGGTATTGTTAGCATTTTAAAGGCATTTTTAGCTCTGTTCTGTATAGGAAAACATCTATTACTGTCTGAATTCATAGTCACAAGCTTCCATAAGCCTGGAGCCAGTTGCTATAGTCAGCAAACACTGCAGGTGTGCGAGACCTACCACCTTCCGAGCAGCTTTACCTGGGGATGACAGCACTCATCTGCCTCTTGCAAAATTAGCTGAGGGAGTTAACCAACCCTGACAATGAGTTGACAATTGCAGCATGCAGCAGAACTGCCTTCTCTGAAGAGATTTTATTTGTCTAAGGAGGTAGGCACATCTCCCACTGGGAAACTTCAGCCATATGTTGGGTCACCCTCTGCAAAACCAGAAGCTTTCCAAGTCCTTGCAAGCCGAAGAGAGACCTGAGCATCCCACATGCGTCCCCTAAACCACCAATATAATGGTAAAGGCCTTTGAGAAGAGGGAGGCCCAGCAGAGGACACATGTAAGGTACTTTAAGTGGAGGCAAGCCAGGCACGCAGACACCTCTCTTGACATTGTCTAGGTTTCAGTACTTTCAAGGCTAGTTTTTAAAGGATTTAGGTGCTTATCGGGGTCATCAAGCATCAAATCCTTTTTGAACCTTTGCCTTTCAGAGCAGTGTATTTTCACTGAGGAGAAAAATTTTAATAATTTATATCAGCAAATTAGCACTAATCTGAGACAGAGTCCCAGGGAGCACAAACAGACTACAGTTTTCAAATGTCTTATATAGTCAAGCAAACCTTATGGAGGGTTACATCAGGTAATGTACTATTTTGAAACTTCACAAGTGCCTTTCTCTCACTAAGGCCATTTTTTTTATGAGTCAACAAAAGGAACCAAGACAAAGCATGACTTCCCCCCTCCCAATTCCACAGAGAGGACAGAGGGAGAAGGGATGTAGCAATGAAAATAATTTAGGTTTATATTTTCAAACATAATTATTCCATAATAAACCTTTAAAAACACCCAGTTTACTTTCAACATGCTTCTGCTTTCAGGGTGCTCCAACAATTTTGAAATGTTGCACTTTCAAAATTCTTTTACCACAAGAAAAATCTGAAATATAAGGATCAGTTCTTTCACTAATTTGAAACTGATCCTGGCCAATGTTTGGTTTCAGCTGGTGCCTCTATATGGCACTTAGCATGTCTTTACTGATATTTTCTGTTCTATAACCTTTACTGCAAATAAATTCAATTATGGATCTCACTTCCATTAATTTTGCTTCAATTAAGGGTAAAACAAACAAAAAAAAAAGGATATTTGCTGCTTCTAAACATGACCGATTCATCTTGCTTTTCCTTGTTTTGTTTTGTTTTGTTTTGTTTTGTTTTGTTTTGTTTTGTTTTCTGAGAAGATGTTGCAACAATAGTGCTTCAAGACAACACTGGCTTGTGATTTGGTCACAACTCAAGATATCTTTGCAATTACAACTACAAAACCTGGGCTGCAGAACATTTCCTTCATTTATGTTTGAAACAGTGGGCTGCTGACTTGCAACACATGTAGCCAATCCTTTGCCATGCTTTTGGATGGCCTAGGGAGTGAATTCAGCATGAATCCAACCCAGTGGAATAACCAGAAAGATAAAACAATCTGTGTAGTCCTTGTCAAAAACTTTGACTGTTTTTGAAGCATCCACAGTTGGAGATTGTCCTAAAATTACACTCAGGGAGCACACTGATGTGCCTTGGGTTGCTAAAGCCCTACAATAGTCAACAAGTATTTATGACCCTTTTTGATGGCAGCCATCTGAGAGTCTCTGAAAAATATCAATGTCACAGCATTACTTTAAGTATCCTGCAGAGATTTCTCACAGAATTCTCCTGTATTCTCAGTGTATTCCTTTTGTTTGGTAACTAGTTCCAGTTTGAGAATTTTTTTAACTCTCCAGGCAATAAATTTACCTCTTTTTATTGAATTTTTCTTCATACCCTGTGAAGTTAGCACTAAAATGAACAATGAACTGTGTATTCAGACTAAAGAAGTGCCTCATGTAGGAAATTAAAATTATGGCTACCTTTACGATGATTCATTTATCACATTGGCTTCCCATAAAAGCTTTAGGGGAAGAGTTGGATTTTAAGATATTACAGCTCATTTTTTCCTCTTTGCTGATGCAAAAGGGAGGAAGGAATCATTACTGATCTCAGATGGGATAGGCCATACTAAGCCTTTTTTAAAGCCCCAGCTCTTGCCCAGTACTTGTTTTCCAACCTTGCCTCATTTGGCACTTCAAAGAGTGATGTTGGCATCAAAGCATGTAGTTTTGGTTGTCTAATGCTAGGAAAGAATAACTACATTATAACATAAAAAGAAAAAAAAGAGAAAAAATTAAAAGAGGGACGATGTAATTATAAAGTCTGTAAATAGAATAGAATCATGAAGGTAACTAGGCAATGGTTTTATTTATTTCCTTCAGTGAAAAAAGAGGGCCATCCAAAGAAGCACTGAGACAACCAGCTTAAACACAATGTGATTTTATTTCTTCATAAGGCACAGTTAAAAAGTCAAACTCACTGTCATGGGATATTGTGAAAGCAAAAATAAAATAGCTAAAAAAATGATGGACAATTTCTCCTAGGAGAAGTCCAAGCATGTTTGAGGATTTTTGTGGGTTTAAAAAAAAACAAAAAAAAAAAACCCAAACAAACAAAAAACCAACAACAAAACACCAAATTATTTGCCAGTTACAACTGCCAGACCAAAGTGTCTTTAGTTTAAAGATTGTCAGGATTGGTAGACTTTACCGAGGCAGGATCATCCTCTACCTACTATGTTGTATTTTTTTCTTTTCATATCCACACTGAGATGATCTTAATAGATCTATTATCAGAAAAAATACACAAGCTGGATGAACTTTTGGTCTGACCCAGTGCAACCACTTCATATGTTATGACAAATTAAGATTTTGCTACCTCTGCTTGTGAAAGCCTTCCTCATGATCCTGTGGCTGTTCACATGCACATGAAGAAAAACAGCAGAATTGCTTTAAAACTGCTTTGAATACACTTGTGACTTAGAAATACAAAAACTTTCTCAGAAAAAAGCATAACTGTTAGTGACATGTAAATCAATGCCTGCATTATTTAAAATGTGCATTTGCTCATTGCAAGTATCAGCCTTGAAATTTGCCTCATAAATTCTTCTCTTCTGAATTTGCTATGTACTCTTTTCTTTGAAGTTTTACAGGCCACCAAAAATCTCTGCAAATTTGTTTTGATTTTCTCCCAGTCTGTTGGAAATTGGTGAAAATATGAAAAGATATAATAAAAACCTGAGACTTAGGCAGGGTTGGGTTTTTTTAAACACCTTCTTTTCCACTTTTTGGGAAGGCTGACCTTGCTGGAGAGGTTATTGCTCACCGACATGCACACGCTGATGAATGGGTTATAGCATCTGTGACAGGAGCGTGGTTCTGTCATTTGAGCTGAAGAGGAGCATGATCATAATTGAAAGCTCTTCATTTAACCCCAGTCAAGACAGTGTCAAAAAAGCCAAAAATCATTAGGGCCCCTTCACTCAGCGACAGAGTATGTTGCGTCTATGTGAAGCAGGGAAAAAACCCTCCATTTCTGTTACTTTTTAAGTATTTGAGCTTCTAATATTTTTATAATTATACAGCCTGGGAGTTGATTTCTTCTCCCAGTGTTTGTGATCCTAATTAAGCCTCACATTTATTATTAACACTGCATCCTATTTTGTATGGGGGAACAACCTCTGGAGACGCTGTTCTGTTGTGCCATGACAGCCGAGGCTCACGTCTCTCTAATTATTGAGGTCTGCCTCGGCTCCATTAGAATACTGCCCTGTTTAATCCCCTCTTGCTTTTACAGTCTGGGAATGTTTTCTTTGCCTAGTATTTGAAGTTCAAATTAAGTCTCATGTTTATTAGTAAGTGCATCTTTTCATAAGAGAAATACAAGTCCTCTGAGGAAGATCAGAGAGTGGTGCACTGAGCCGAAGCCGCTGAGGGTTTTGTGTCAGTATGGAGTGGGTTAGGTCAGCAGCAGCAGCACAGGCAGAATTAGCTTTATAGTAGCAAACCAACCAACCAACCAACAAAAAAAAAAAGTACATCTGTAAATTATACCTGAGGGCCACAACTAAACCCTGAAACTTGGAGAGGTGCTTTCAGTTAGCTTTGATAAGGGTCTTAAGAAACTGGGAAGGTCTAAGCATAAGCTATCTATAAACCAAATGATCATGGCTTTGTGGTTTGTGTATCAATGTAGAAGAGGAAAAGGGCAGTCAGACAAGTGGCAATGACTATGAAACTAAAGGGGGAAGCTTTTTATGCTGTCCTGCTCTGTTCAGGAAAATACCACCCTGTTTCATCTCTGTGACTGTTGTCACAGGCTCACTCATCCCAAGCCCTCAGGACATATTGCAACGTGTATAAACCAGGACAGCTGCTCTGACAACCAGGCCCTTACACGTACTCTGCTCTCATGCATGTGTTCATTATAAGTTTTAACCAAAGCTAATGTAATGGGGTCAAAAGAAGCAGTACTGTGAAGTGGTGAACACGAACTTGTATTGGCAGCCCGAGCTCTATTGCTGGTTCTGCCATGGGCTCACTTTATGATCATATACAGAATTATATGAACAGTTTCTTATCCAAACTTTTCTTGCTGCTTTTCTCTCTGATGCCTTTGCTCCGATGTTTCATCATGTTCTAATCATGCTGCTGACTCCCTATCTGCCTCTGATATACAGCTGACTCTGTATCTGCTCACAGCTCAAAGACATCAGCTTAAATGCAGTAATGAGATGTGACTGCAAAAATAGCATATTTTCTGGGAGGAATCTTCTCCCTGCAGGTATCAAGGTTTCAGGGTTTTTTTTTTACTAACAAGAACACCATCCTCAGCCCTGTGAATTCCTGCTTGCTTTATAGATCTGGATTAACTTATCTGTGATGAAACTGGAACAAATGGGAAAAAAAAATTCTTCAGCCACCTGAATGAAAGGACATGAGTCCTAAAATGTTGCAGCCATCTGCAGTCTAGATTGGTAGAGATTCAGACAAACTTCTGATGGCACCAAAACAGAATTATTTCCCTTTTCAATAAAGATAATGGTCTTGAATGCAGAGGACAAAGGCAGGATGGCTAGTGAGGCTGTGAAAATAATAAATAATTATGTCAGAGGCAGAAGCAACACTTAAAAAACACAATACTATCACATCTTGAAGGATGAGATAACCTGCACCTGGCCCAGTGTTACCAGTCTAGCAGCAGGGATTTTTAACTAGATTTGTTCAGTTTGAGGAAAGAATTGATGACTGGAGCAAAACAGGTGTAGTTAATGCAGCATGAGGATGAATGCTGAAATGCCCATTGCCAGCTGTCAGCCTGGCCTGAACGGGCCTTGCAGGGCTGCAAGGCTCTTAAATACTTGCAAACAAGAGAGCAGTGGAATGAAGGAAAATTATAAATGAGATAAATACGACTATTTAGCAAACATAGGCTGTGCCAGACTAACATGATAGCTCTCCTTGATAAGCTAACTGATCTTCCAGACAAAAGAAATGCAGCAGATTTAATCTACCTGGCGTTCAGCAAAGCATTTAATATAGTCCCACATGGGACGTTATTAGTTAGGCTAGATAAATGGGAATTAGTTCCCTGTCAGAAGGTGGGAAATAGCTAGAATAAAGGAGAAACCTAACAGGTTGTTTCAAGAGGGAATTACTAGCCTGCAGAGAGGCTATCTGTGGACTCCCACAGCCATTAGTCTTGGAAGCAGTTGTACAGGTGAAATTTGCTGATGCAAAAAACCTGATCAGCACAGGGTCTGTCTGCATCATCTTTTACAGCAAAATGAGAGCTTGTTCTGCACTCAATCCAGGCTGACAGGTTGTAAACTACATCTGATCTGAAGCTATATAACCAAATAACTGTAGGTCTGATATACTGAATGAGATGAAAAACTTAGATCCGTGAGCAAAACCACATTAAGGATCTGTCTCACATTCAGCTGGGTTAGACTGAGTTAGACCAAGCCCATAAAGGGATATATAGTTATACCATAAAAGAATAATCAGGATGGAGGACAGAAAGAGGAGGAAGACCTATGGATTAGAGCAAGAGAGACAAGGAACAAGGAACCTGAGGCCTACAAAGATAATTTTTTGCTAAAAGTTGATCATTATCAGTAGGAAATATGAAACAGGTGCATTATCTAATTCCAGGATGAAAGTGATCCACAAATATAATGCAGCAAGGAAAACACCCTTCTAACTTGAAACACAGCTACATTATTGTGGAATTCTCTAATAAGTCTGCATTGTATGCTATGTGTATTTACATTCACAAGGACAAAGAAAGGTGAGTACAGAATGCTGCAGGTGACACTATGAGCACCACAAATCCTTTCTTCTGGGGGATTTTTTTTTTAATTCATTTTAATTACTTCACCGCATGCATGGCCATGTCTTTATTCCTCATTTGCTGACTATGCCTGCTGTTAAGACTGGATTCTGTATCATGTGTAGAGCCGTGTTTTGCCTTTTTCAGGCTAGTACTGAAAACATAAGCATTTCTCCTTTGTTTCAGGACAAAGTCACAAGAGTTAATTTAAGCTATAACAGTAAGAGAGAAGTGCTCATCAAATCAGACACTGATCTCAGCTGGGAGGAGGTAAATGAGTTCCATGTGGTAATTTAAAAATCTGTTCCTTATTGTTTCTCAGCTGTTAGCTGTTGCCTCCCAACTGGGCCTGTGCTTGACTGTGTACTAATTGGACCCAACAAGCATTGTTAAGAAGGGTCAAAGAGCCAAAGCCTTACTTTGGATTTTGGCCCATGATACAGGAAAGTCATGCTTGCTCTGTTTAGCACCTGGAAAATGAAATACTTCTATGAAGCAGAGGACAAGGTTAGCACAAGAACAAATTGTTTTAACCTGGTCATAAATAGGTTTTGGCTGGGATTCTTTCTAAAATACTTCCTATGATCATAGTAGTGGGATTCTGGAAAAGCCATTTATGGAAGGGGTTGCATGATACCCCTTTCAGTGAACACCAGAGGACAGGCTCAGCAGTTATGGGCACCCCTTCAAGTTCTTTGTTCTTACCTTTGAGAGAATTACTAAGAAAACTCTGTAATAATCTGTAGCTTAGATCATAATGCATGAGCCAAAATATTTTTTTTTTAAAAAAAAGCAAAACACATCTTGACTTTGGGTTCCCAGGTGGAGTTTGCAAAATTGGCATTTATAAAAACCATCTGATCTCATTAGATATGGAAGCCATGAAGAGATGATAAACATGGAATCCCACAACACCATTTTTGCAGTTACATTTTAAGAGCTGAACAGCATTTAATGCCAAGCTGAATAAAACTGTGCCATTTGAAATATTGCCGTCCTCATGTGCTGGCTGAAAGAAAAGTGAGAGGATGGTACGCATTCCCCCAAAATCAGGAGTCATGCAAACCTATTCTTAGCTTCCTAGTAGGTATAAGGGCTCAAAGGGTGAATCAGAAGAGGGGATTCAGAAGAGATAATGGGCTTAAGGCTCAGCTGTGTAGCAGCCAGTGGCAGGATGACATTGTGTGTATGTACAGTTTCCAAAAAGCACTCAGTGTATGTGAACTGCTCAACAAACTCACAAGATCTGATACGCTTGTTCAGCCAGATTCTTTCTGCCTGCCAGGTGGGTTCATCCATAGTCTCTGATTTCTGTACAACAATCTGGTTCTGTGCATGTGTTTCCTCTTAAGAATATGGCTTCAAGAGAGATTTATTTTCTCCTTAAAGTTTCAAAAGCACAAAATGTTGATACAAAACAGCTTTCAACGTTTTCACACATCAGTGTAAACATAAGCATAGGAAAGGTGAATGGATAAGATTTACTGTGTCATTTTTATTTGTATTTAATAAATACTACTCATAAAAGATAATGCTCACATTACTTGAATAATATAATTGATTGAATGAGATGGTGAAATAAGAAGGGCCATTAATGATGATCACAGTAAAGTTTTAGATTAGTACTCCTCTTGAATTTATTGAATGAGGGAATAGCTGCTCTGTATACCCTTGAAAATCAGAGGTACTTTGTTTTGAATTATGTTGGGACCAGAGAATGTACTACATAGTTGACTCCCACAGTACTTGCTGGCTGTGGCAGGATTTTTTAAAGAACAAGTGCCCCTGATTTCTTTTTTTTATTATTTTAAGGTCTTTCCCTTCTTTTCAGTGAGCAATAGGTAAGGCTGCTAAAATAAATGGATGTCACTAGACATATAAATGGTGCTTTGGCTAATGAGCCCTCTGTGTCTCACTGAACAGAGGTGTCTTTTATCATCTCAGTTACTGATGTGGACACTAGTGAAAAGCAGCATTATAAGCTACAACAACCAGAAGAAAAAGTGGGTAGACAGAGTATTTTCAGCTTGTTCTTTGAGGTGAAACTTGGGGTATATAATATATATAAACAAAGGAAAATTATGGGGTTTTTAAATGTATATATGTGATTATATATAAATATAATATATGAAGCATAATTTGAAGACTACAGACTATCAAGTCAGATCGCCCCTTATATATATTTTAAGACCTGACAGAATCATTAGATCATATTTTTGTCCTTCAGGATATCAAAGGACACATCATTACAATCTTTTATCATTTACTCAATCCAATAAGTTATTTTGGCATATCGGTCAAAAAGATATGTAGCCAATATCAATAGCATGTGCAAGTATTAGCAGTGGTTTTCAAATGTGTGTTTATGTGTTCTTATTGATCTTCTCTTCTATGTTCTCTGTCATAAGATCAGTGATTTCATCCTACTGAGTCAGTTGGTCCTGTAAGAGAGTTGGGGGATCACTGATAGATCACAGAATCACAGAACGGCTGAGGTTGGAAGGGGCCTCTGAAGATCATCTAGTCCAACAACCCTGCTCAAGCAGGGACTCCTAGAGCACATGAACCAGGACTTTGTCCAGATGGTTTCTGAATATCTCCAGGGAGGGAGATTCCACAACCTCTCTGGGCAACCTGTTCCAGTGCTCAGTCACCCTCACAGTAGAGAAGTTCTTCCTCATTTTCAGGTGGAACTTCCTATTATGCAGTTTATGCCCGTTGCCTCTCGTCCTATTGTTAGGTGCCAATAAGAGTGCAGTCCTGTCCTCTAGACACTCTCCCTTTAGATATTTATAGACATTAACTAGATCCCCTCTGAGTCATCTTTTCTCCAGGCTGAACAGGCCCAGCTCCCTCAGCCTTTCCTCATATGAAAGATGCTCCAGTCTTTTAATCATCTTAGTTACCCTTCACTGGCCACGCTCCAGGAGTTCCATGTCCTTCCTGTACTGGGGAGCCCAGAACTCCAGGTGAGACTCACCAGAACTGAGTAGAGTGGGATGATTACCTATACTGACCTGCTGACAACACTCTTCCTAATACAACCCAGGATACCGTTGGTGTGGTGGGTTGACCCTGGCTAGAGGCCGGATGCCCACCAAAGCCCACTCTATCACTCCCCCTCCTCAAATGGGCAGGGGGAGAAAATGATAACGAAAAGCTCGTGGGTGGAGATAAGGACAGAGAGAGATCACTCACCAGTTACTGGCACGGGCAAAACAGACTCGACTTGGGGGAAAAAAACAAATTTACTTTATTACAAATCAAAATTAGAGGAGAATGAGAAGTAAAACCAAATCTTAAAACACCTCCCCCATCCCTCCCTTCTTCCCGGGCTTAATCTCTTTCCCGATTTTCCACCTCCTCCCCCCAGCAGCACAGGGGGACAGGGAATGGGGTTAGGGTCAGTTCATCACACGGTGTTTCTGCCGCTGCTTCCTCCTCAGGGGGAGGTCTCCTTCCCCCGCACCAGCGTGGGGTCCCTCTCACGGGAGACAGTCCTCCACCAACTGCTCCAACGTGAGTCCTTCCCATGACTGACAGCTCTTCACGAGCTGCTACAGTCTGGGTCCATTCCATGGTGTGCAGTCCTTCAGGAAGGGACTGCTCCAGCGCGGGTCCCCCACGGGGTCACAAGTCCTGCCAGCAAACCTGCTCCGGCGTGGGCTCCTCTCTCCACGGGCTACAGGTCCTGACAGGAACCTGCTCCAGCGCGGGCTTCCCACGGGGTCACAGCCTCCTTCGGCATCCACCTGCTCCAGCGTGGGATCCTCCACGGGCTACAGGTGGTCACCATGGACCTCCAGGGGCTGCAGGGGGACAGCCTGCTTCACCCTGGTCTTTCACCACAGGCTGCGGGGGGAATCTCTGCTCCGGGGCCGGAGCCCATCCTCCCTCTCCTTTTTCACTGACCTTGGTGTCTGCGAAGTTGTTTTCTCTTACATCTTCTCACTCCTCTCTCCCGCTGCAAAGTGTGCAGCTTTTTTTTTCTCCCTTCCTTTTTTTTTTTTTTCTTAATTATGTTATCACAGAGGCGTTACTGATTGGCTCGGCCTTGGCCAGCGGCGGGTCCGTTCCTGTAGCCGCTGGCATTGGCTGTGTCGGGTCGGACATGGGGGAAGCTTCTGGCAGCTTCTCTCACAGAAGCCACCCCATGTCCCCTCCCCCACTGCTACCAAAAACCTTGCCACGCAAACCCAATACAGTTGGCCTTCCTGGCCAAAGGAGCACACTGCTGGCTCATATTTAACTTTTTGTCCACCAGGACTCCCAGGTCCTTCTCTGCAGAGCTGCTTTCCAGGAGGTCAGCCCCCAACCTGTACTGGTGCATGGGGTTATTCCTTCCCATATGTAGGACCCTGCACTTTCCCTTGTTTAACCTCATGACGTTGCTCTCTGCCCATCTCTCCAGCCTGTAGATGTCAAGGATAGTTTCTTCTAAACCAAACAAATGAAACAATAGTCAATATGTTATGGCAGGGTCATCCTGGGGACAGGGACAACCAGAAATCATCCTGAAAGGCATGTGCAAAGGATCCTCTTGGGAACAGTCACTCAGAGTGATGTCTAGGAGGCAAGAAGAAAAGAGGTGTGCTGAGGGTTTCCCTGAGCTGAAGGATCTGGAAGAGAAAATAGATATAGTATCTATAGATAGAAAATTCAGATATAGTAAAAGTTAAGGTATACTGCATCTAGGTGACAGCTAATATGGTGGAGGAGCTCTTAAAAAGTCTGAAAAGCCTTTGAGACTAGATGAAAATTTATGTGGACCCTGCAACCCATTATAGCAAAAGGACTGTATGAAGGCGATGAGTAGTCAGAAGATTTTGAGTAACATCTTATCCTATGGAAGTTAATCTTGCTCTGAAGGGGAACAGCATAGAGAAACAATGCTTGTATTCATTGTTTAATGTGAGAAGGAAGGTCAAGTGAGACAGCATGCAGCCCCTTAGCAACATAAAGTAATTCTTCACTGTGTTCCCTAATCATATACCATAAATGTCAGACACACTTCATGTTACCTGTAGTTAAGTGTAATCCAGCTGCATGAACGCAACATAAATTAGCCAGTTTGTATTGTTTGCTGTTAAATATACTTCAGAATAGGGTAGATCTGATTGCTGGGGGAGGTGGGAGGAAACAGATCTATAATCTCATCCCATAAATCTCACCTTCTTATCCTAGAGCACTCTTAACCACATTTGTTAACACAAGGTCCATATCAGCATAAAATTTTGTCCTTGTCTGTCTGTTAAATCTTCTAAATCCTTTTTGCTTGTATGGGGTCAAAAGAATTCCTCTTGAGGCAATGGCAGATCTCTGCTTGTAAAAATGACAGAATATTAGAAATTCAATCCATTGTGTGAAATGGGAACAGAACTTTTACTCTAGATTTCCTTAAAAATGAATATATTAGAAAATGTGGTTATCAGCAGGCCATTTATGACCAGAAATATTTTCCTATAACTTAGTGCTCCTTATATCTTTAAATTAGACACTTGTAAAATAGGCCATTATGTGTAATAAAAAGCATTTAATGAAACTTTCATTTGGAGGACATTGAATTCAACAGACTTAACTTTGACACTGACAAATGCTTCAAAAGAGATGATTTGCATGGAAACCACTGGGGTCTCATTTTAGTTCCTGTAACAAACCAGAACAGTGATTTTATCATTTCAAAGTCATTTATATTAGCCTGAAGCTACATGACACAATGGCAATGCTTAGGATTGTAGCAGTACATCATCTGCATAAGTGGCATAACTTTCACTGCTGTGATAATCATTCACAGAGCCTATATCATACATATAAACCTGCTTCAACAGGGGGAAAAAAAAGGAAAAAAAAAAAGAAAAAAAGAAAAAAAGAAGTCTAATTGATCCATTATTTCCCAGAAAGACTTATTATCATGTAGCACATGGTTATCTAAGTAGAAAAATGGACTGAAAGGTATGGTATACTGATTGGGCCATCATTTTGCCTACCTTTTGTGGACAAGATGTTTCTACTGAATTTTTTCAATTACGTACAACAGCCAAATAAGAAACAAATACAATTCACTAATAAATTTATGCCAGGTAATTCTCTTCACTGCAAGAAAGAACAATTTGTAGAATCTAATTAATATTCTAAAATGAAAGCATTATGTGGCTGGTTTTTGGGGTTTTTTTAACTGTTATATGATAGTCAAACAGATACACCCAGCTAGAGACACATGCAAACAAACAAAAAGGACAAAAAGGAAAATCAACGTGAATATATAGCTTCCAAAAAGTAGAAGGATCGATAAATACACTCTGATGTTAATACCACAGGGTTAGATTTATTAACCACCTAGACATCTGAGAAAGAATTTATATAAATACTTAACCCCTCTGTTATAAGGATTTATATTTGAAGTTCATCTTTGCAAAAGTCTATTACAGTAGGCAGCCTCTTTACTTAACAATGTTCCCTAAAGTACTGACATTTCTTATATAAATCATTCCTAACTGCCACCGAAACTGAAACAAGATTTTAAGCCCATGATAACAGTTTTCAAAAATGTCCGAATTCTCTTGTTAAGAACAATTTAGGTGAGATTTTTCAAAGTTATTTGAGGACATAAATGCCAGTGATTTCATGAGAACCAAGAGTTTTCTGTTGTAGTCCAGAGTCTGTCCTTTCTGGAGTAGGACAATGAGGGATCTTCCCAGGAAAACCAGGAGTTTTCTGGTTGTTTGGAGACCACATCAATGAGTAACAGAAATGGGATGGACTGTAACTCATTTCCCCTGATGGACTCACTCTTCCAGCATTATCCTAGCAGAGTATGTAGCTTCTCATAGTCTTATCTCAGGCTCTTCTGCATGCAGCACATATTCTCAATGCTATCAGGTAAAGAAGCTCAGGTAAGTGGTTTGTTAGGTGGTATTCTCATTATCTGGGCACATATAAAAATAAGTGTCTTCAGAATGATTTCATTGCAGAATTGCCTCTGGCACAAAGAGGAGCTCTGTGGATCGGAGGAGAGCCTAGTCCTTGTGGTGGTTTCCCTCAAGCTAGATCCATAACTGGCAGGGCTTCTTCATGTCACAGGTTTTAAACACAGTTTTGAAAGGTGTTGACTGAGATAAATAAATAAGGAGACTGAGATAAATAAATAAGGATCAGCCCACACTTCAAGCCTATGGTGAAAACAACATAGTCATACAACAGAGATGTGGCCTGGATTATTTTGAGCACAGACAGCAGAGGGAAGGAGAGGGACTGTCCTGGCACATCCCATTATTATTAACTTCACTGTTAAGTTCTCTTTATTGCATTTATATACTTTCATAGCTAAATGGATTTTAATGTATGAATTTTTCCCAGTATCTAGGTCTCCCAAGTACTCATGCATGTCTCAGTGCTCTTAAATAGAGACTATAATCAAAGTAAAATGGTAGTTTTAACAGTTCTGTTTTTTCTAGCTTAACTAAGCAAAAATTACCAAAAGGATTCTTCAAAAATATTATCCTACCTTAGTGCATGAACACACATGTGAGCAGGTTTGCCACTTATGACAGCCCCTGCTTGAAAGAGATGGATAAGGCAAGATAACACAGAGGAGGGAGCGATATGTTAGCAGTACCGTCAGGGGAATGCCCCCATCTACCCATGTGTGTAATTTGCTTGCTTTAGCCATCAGTCATTTTTTCCTATGCACAACTCCACAGTATTTACTTGGAATGAAATCCTGCTTTTGAAGCCTCTTATTGTCAGTTACTACCTCTGCAAACTGACTTCAAGGCTTTTTTGAGATTTCAGGCCTATGCTGGTTTTTACTAGGAACTGGTCCTTCATTTGATGTAGCACAAATTTGTCATCACAGCTTTTCTTAAGTATTTTCTTATGGAGATGCTTCCTATTGACCAATACCCCATAGCACCTTGGCAATAGTGCAAAATATGCGTGGCATATTAGGGAATCAAACAGAGTATTTCTAATCATGTTTTTATCTTAACTTTGAGATAGAAAGAACTGGCACCATCTAAAGCACTGGCTCTGTAGGGAAGTAATAGATTCTCAGACCCACAACAGATTGCAAGGCATAGCTTGAGACTTTGCATGTTTAAGTATTAACACTACTTACATTGTTATATGGAATACTATGTTATTCAGCAGCTGTAAAAACCTTTAGGGATATCTTGCAGTGCTTGCTGAGACAAAGCTCTTTTTGAAGCCAAATGACATTGTGCTTGAATAAGACCCAAATTTGGACAGATAGTTATATTCCTATAATTCTTTAGTGTTTGCCCTGAGTGCCCATGCTATGAGTTTCAGTACTTATATTAAAGACGTTCCATTTTGTCAAGGTGAAGGGTGTTCAGATTGCTGAATATTTTGCTTAAGATGGGATTTACTTTCTCTCTCCTTTACTGGTTCCCTGTAGTTGGCCTCCTGCTGATGGATGATCTTTCCCTAGCGAAGGTATTTCTCTCCAAGTGTGAAATTGATTCCAGCTGACAACAGGCTGTGTCAATCACTTCCCACTTTTGTCATCTTCAAAGACTCCTCTTCCTCTTATTTAAATTGTATTTTCATAATTGAAAATTGCTTTCAGATGACTTAATGAATTCCTCCACTCTATTAAAGGCTGAAAGCAGATGAAATACTGCCGCTTTCAGATTAAGTGCATTTTTATAGGAAACCTTTAACAGAAGCTTCAGCAACAACAGCAACAAATTTTCTGCATTAAGACATACCCTCTAAGGAAGCAAATCAGTGGTAGAAATGGCATTTCTCACCAGAATCCCTGCAAGAGAACAAGTACTAAATTATATTTTGACCTTATGGATATATTTTTTAAAGCTTCTGAATTGCTGGAGCTGTCATCAATCTCCGAACAGCTAATGTGGCCCATTGATCAACTGAGATTTGTATTCTTTTTGGTTGATATAGTGCTGCATTTTCCATTGTAGTACCTCTTTATAAGGATAAGGCTAACCCTGGAAAGCATAAATGTTGATAGCAAAATATACTGTGTAATGTCTATTAGCTATCCACAGTCAATCTTATGATAGTAAGTAGAGAGAAGCATAAACTGTTTTCATATGATGATACCCCTGATCACTGGGGCTTGAAATGCAGACTTGCTTAGCAAAATAGTAGTTGATAAATACAGCTGAACTATTAAACCATCTGAAGCTTTGCTTTTGAGAGACTGTAGTGCAAATGTCTGTTGAAATCTGTGTCATTTATTCATGTAGTTTACTTAAAAGTAGCTTAACTCTTGAGATTTTTTTTACAAAAGTGTGAACTACAGTTTCTTTTACTCTAACAATAAACACCACTATCTGGATTTGGAAATAAGAGGTTTTAAAATCTTAATACTGTTTCATTTGTTGCTTTTATATTTTTTAAGAACTGGCCAGTGAACTGATATGTACTAGTGGGCTTCAACACACGGCTAAAAGCCAGCTTCTCGTGTATTAGAATGAGTCAGACTGATTTTCCAGGCCCAGTTATCTATCTACTCATTCAAATGCAAATCTAGAATAACTCCTGTAAGGCAATGAAGTTGCCTCAGTTTTGCCCTGGTATGCATGATGTCAGAAACAGGACTACTGTGTTCATATACATAAATCCCCTTGCCCTCTTATTGACCTGCATTTCACTTCCACTGTTTTTTGAGGTTGGGGGTTTTTTTGGTAGTGAGGGTATGGACAGACTATTGGTAGTTGGATTACTTTGCACAGTAGATCTCAGCAGTATGTAAAGCTACAAAAATTGAGAGGGAAAAAATTAATAAATTGTGTAGGTGAGCAAATGAGACACATACAGCCTGACAAGGGCATAATTTTGTTTCCACTTGAGGGTAGCTTACAGTTCCCTGACACAACAGAATTATATCCAGCTTTGTAACCTACACTCTAGTAAATGTAACTTTAAACCACCATGGCCTTCAAAATACCTATCTCTGGTTCAAATTATCTGAGCTGAAATCACAGTCAAGCACAACACCTCAGCTCTGTGAAACAGGGAAAAGTAGTAGTTATTTATTTTATAGGTTTGTCATAAATAATGGTATGATAAAAATAGCCTAGGTGCTACAATGCAAAGCAACTCAGTATTATACAGTGTTAGGGGAAAAAAAAAAGTGATTAATTTTTCAGATATTGTGATGTATATCTTAGCCAGGGCACATCTGGCAGATGCCATGAGGTGTTTGAATGACCTGTGGACCAAACTGAGGCTGATCAGTGATGATACACTGGTTTTGTATTATCTTCAGTTTATTGCAGAAAAGATCTAACAAAAAAAAAAAAAAATTGTCCTTTTCTATTAGGTTTTTTCCTTAAATACCACAACTGAGATGTCTTAGAAGTATAGCACAAATCTCACAGCTGAGAAGGCTTTAATGGCTCCAGACAATCTTTCAGAATACCACTTCAAAGTTGCAGAGTAGTAAAATTTAAGGCTGTCCAGAGGTACGTCCACATCAAAACATATTTTTAGGGGAGTGTTAGAGCTGCCTGCATTGGCAGAGTCATTCCCTGCTAGGCTTAGAACTTCTAGCAGTAGAAACGCTTGAGATAAGGGGTGAGATCCTCCTGTAGATATATCCTACCTAGTCCCTGATGAGTTTTCTATTGGAAGTGCTCCAGCTAAGGAAAGCTGAATTTTTGTTCCCTTCTTGTGAGCAAATCTGTAGCGTGTTCAGGCCTTCCTCATCCAAGATCCACCCAAATTATATGAACAATAACTTATCGTGCATATTCAGGCTTTTCTCTACCAAGAGTTTAACAGCTCTAAGTCTAGTTCTGATTATGTCTTTGCTCATAATGGATGAGTTGGGTGGTTTTCTTATCCAAAACTGATGGATGATTTTCAGAGGCAGACTTCAGAAGCTACTCAGACCCACTCATAACTTACAGTACTGACAAATCTGTAGGGGTCTTTGATGTCACTCCAGTCCCGTTTCACTGCCAGGGAGTGACCACATCAGGAGTGACAGTCTTAACTCATGCCTTTAATGCTAAAGTTCTATATGGACACCTCAAAATGTTTCGAAGCAGCTCTCTCAGGTTGCTTTTTTGAGACAGACCCTTGTGACCAAGACCAATCACAAAAAGCAAGATGCTTCCTTCTCTAAGCAGGCTCATTTTACCTGCAGTAAATTCAGAAATTGAAAAATTTGAATTCTTTACAACTCTCATCTATACGGATGTCAGGATTCTGAAAACTCCTACTAAACAAAATCTGCAGACTTGCCTGGAGATAACTCTAGAGAGTTCTGAGAAGCTCCTGTTACTGCTGTATAGGTATTTAACTGGCCTGGTGCTGTGTTGCCAGCCAGCCCCATTCAGCGGCAGACCTGATGTGTGGTGTACTATGTAATAAACATCTGAGATATAGAAATCATCTCTGCTAATGCCATCCTTTCAGATTTGGTGTCCTGATCTAGACACCTAAGCTTCACTGACAGAGAAGTGAGAGAGACATTTTGATATTGTAAAGCCTTCAATTTAAGGGCATAGTTGTATGAAATGTGATGAGCAGCTCATTGCTGCAGAAAGCACATTGCCAATGCTTTTCATCCCCATCCCAGACGTGTTTGTGCCTTTTTCTTTGCACTGGTCTTGTACTTAAATGGATTTTTTTTTTTTAATTAAATTGAAAATGAATGGAAAGTACTGGACTTGGTACTGAGACCTTACTGTTGGGGAAGTAATAATATAAGAGAGCTGTTAAGTTCAACTCCCTGTGACATCATATCTTTTAGCACTTGTCTTAGCCAGGGTGCATTACCCACTGGAAGGACCTGCTACCCTTCACAGATGCAAACTACCCTGGGCCATATGCTAATACTAAGAAAACTACATTAAGGTTAGCCAATTCCCCTAGTATTTCACTAAGACATAACAGTACTAGTCACACAGAACTAGTGCATGCATGGATATTTGTCCAAAGCAAGCAGAATCCTGGAAG